>CM026201.1:17515461-18893877 GCA_014839995.1 Xenentodon cancila
GAATCATGATTTTATCATAGGTTGTTTTAAGTTTGTTTTTTTTCTTTTTTCTTTTTTTTTTTACCACCGCAGTGCTGTGTTCCATCTTGTGTTACGTTCCCAAATCCGATTACACTCTGGATGAGCCTGAGAGACTTAAAAACCACCGGTTCATGTGGTTGCCGCCGTGGCCAGATCTTGGCTTGTGTGTAAGCAGGTATTTACTCAAGTTAAAAGGAATGATCCTGATAGTTCTGCTAGGGAGCTTTTTATAACTTGACACACCCCCCGACCTGACTTTGTATGCTAACCTGAAAAGCATTTCCATTTCTGAAATAATAATATTATTAAAGGGGAGGAAAAAGATTAACTATAGAACTAAAGTTATAAAATTGACACGGAGTTGCAAGTGGTCACCGAGCTCCTGACTGTTTGTTACCTGCCTCAGCCACTTGCAGGTGGCGAGCCACACCTCATCTAGGAGTTCACAGAATCGACATCCGCGAGTTGCGGGACGAGCTGTGGAACATCGTATGTTTGTGTGCGTGAGTGCATGTGGCTTGGAAAAAAAGAAAAGAAAAAAAAAACCCTTTGCTGTGTTGACTCAACTCTCTGTGATGAGGCCGGCTGTTTGTTGCTAAACACAGCACTTCCACTTAAATCCATGTGATTGCTCTCATCCGTCTGTCATTATGAACTGAGGTGGGTAGTTTGATGTAGACTGAGATCACTTGGCTGGAGTATGTTTCAGTGAGCTCTCAGTTTAATAGCCCTGATGTTTTGGGTGTTGGGTGATTTCTGACAATTTCTGTTAGTTCAAACTAAATGCTTATGTGGTTATGACATATGTAGTTGGGATTTGTGGTCCTCAAAGTTAACGCTTCAGCTTTCATGTAAACAGTTGCAGGTCAGACTTTCCCCCATGAATGAGATGTTTTTATGTAAGTGTGTGTGTGTGTGTGTGTGTGTGTGTGTGTGTGTGTGTGTGTGTGTGTGTGTGTGTGTGTGTTCTTTTTTTTTTTTTTTTTTTTTTTTTTTTAATAGGAGTGGTCTTTATGCCTAACAACCCAATACAAGTATTCCAATACACATATAGATGTAAGGTGTTTTTGTTGTAGAAGCGCCCAGTAAAATAAACCTTTGAACCTTCATGTAACATGGGAAACAAGGGGTAATGTTGACTGTTACTGATAACTCTGCTCACATGGCCTGTTGCCTAACTGATAGCGGTGTGCAGTATAAAACGTCACATGAAGCACATGCACACAAACACAGGCAGCTACTTCAGCTGAAGGTCGCTCTTTTGCTTCAAACACAATGTTTCCTCAAATTTGCATTCTCCAGCCAAAGACTGGATTTTGTTTTCCTTTGCCCTCTTTTCCTAAACTTTTTGTAAACTTTGCATTTACGAAGAACACGTGAATATAAGTGTGCTGAAACTGAATGACTACTGCTCCTGACGTAGCTGGCTAAACAGATTTTTTTTTTTTTGTCTAGATTTCATACTTTCAACGCCGCCACAACAGCTTTCTTCTCAATCAAAACGCACCAGAGACTTTTCGTAATCCTTTTCTATCCAACTGTTCGCTGTAAAGTCATCAAAGTAATGGTTTGTTGAGCTGTTTGCAGTTTCTATTTACAGGTTTGTTTGTTTTTTGAATAGCAATACTGCCACCTGGTGGAGGTTTTATGCCAGTTACATCCCAGGCTTTCATAAGCACAGTTTAGCAGAAATGAGCCGTGGGAGCAGTGAGTAGAAAGGTGAAATCACCACCTTATTCCCATTACACGCTGTTTATTTTGTGACCATTTTCTTTAATGAAATAGTCATGTGACATTGGTTTGGTTTGTGAACATCATAACTATTGACATGTCTCCTCTCTGTCTTCCTCTGTAGGTGATCACCTGTTTTGGCCTCTCCGTGCTGTCATGTCGCTACGTTGGCTTTTCCGTCGTGGCCCTGTTGGTGGAGATCAACTCCGTGTTCCTCCACCTCAGGCAGATCCTGCGCATGGCCAACATGGCTGCAAGCACGCTTTACCGGGTAAACAGCATGATCAACCTGGGCACATACGTGGTGTTCCGCATCAACACGCTCGCCTGGATGACCCGCTGGCTGGTGCTCAACAGAGACAAGGTGCCTCTCCTGGCTTACACCCTGGGCAGCGTGGGGATGGCTATCATGACGGCCATGAACATCGTTCTCTTTTGTCGGCTGCTCAGGAGCGACTTTTTAAAGAGCACCACCCGGGAGACCAAGAAGGAGAAGGAGATGTAGAACTTTTGCTACTCTATATTAACACCCTGTGGCTGAAATTCGGTGCCGTGTTGCCTGTTTTGTAACGTACTCATACCTGGCAGATGGAGAGATGGATCCATCTCTCACTCTGTCCAGGTACGTGCACTGTGTAAGTGTAATCTAATGGCCTCACCTGTGATCACACATCCCTTATGCTGTAGGAAACATCGTCATCATTTTGACATCATTTGCAGTTTTTGACACTCTGCTGGTGTTCATCTTCACCCCTTTACTATGAGGCTCTGTAAAATGACACCTAATGCCTTATTGTCCCACCGACTGTTTCAGCTTAATCTGTTCTAATATGTAGTTTGCGAAAAGTGAGGACACTGCTTATAAATCAAACCCTCCAACACACATATAGGATCATTGGAAACGATGTTAAACAGCTTTAGCTTCATCATAATATCGGTTTATTCATAAACTGTACAATTTATATAAATTATAAATGCAGTATGCTGTTTTCTTTGAAATGCCACAGGATAAGAGAATCAGTGGGACCCAAACCATGTTTTAACACTCGCACTGCAGAGTTGAATGTTTTTCTACCAAATCTCAACTTAAAACCGCCTGCTACCTCAAAGAACCAGTAACGGCCCTTTGCTTCATCCTAACACATGCTTTGCTCTTGTTGTTGGGCAGTTTGTTAGAGCATCGCAAAGAAAATTCAGAATAACAAAAGTATGTATATAAATGTATTATTTACTAAAATTTGTGGCTATCCAATAAATAATTGTTTAGAGTATCACTATAAATGATTAATTAATACTGAGATTGTTATTTTGAAGCAGCTTTTGATTATAATAAAATGGATTTTACTTTGGGGGGAAAAAATGCATGAGAGCAAATGACTTAAAGTAAAATTTTATGCTTTGTGTTAATCATTTAAGAATTGAGAAAACAGGGATCAGTCACGGCAGGCTTTACAGAAAATATAAATCTGCAATAAAACGGTAATGCTGAGAATGGTCCATTTGATTTGGCAACAGCGCTGTCCACTCAATGAGTCCGAGAGTTGGTAAAAGCAGATTCTGCCTCAAATGGTGCAACAGGTCAGTCACAGTGGCATTAGTTTCCATGAAAAATCTTCATTAAAAAAACCATATGTTGCCTTTTTAGAAAAAAAAAAAAAGCAAGTTGGCACAGTTTCCTGATGACTAATTAATCTTCAGCGACACAGTAGAAAAGTTCACTTTTAAACCACGTCTGTACAGCGCAGTTCAAAGCAGCTGGTTTCATGTGCTAGAATCGGCTGCACGACTCCATCCTCTGTCTTCTGAGGAACATGCAACATGGATAGTTGGATAGTTCCTCTCTGATGTGAGTCTGTGTTGCCACAGTACACATCCAATCGTATACGCCCCCAAAGTGACACATCTTATAAATGAATTTTGGGTAGTCACTTCAGGCACCCAAAAATTTGCTCCCTTCGTCTTCCCATGTGAATGGATTTGAATCGTGTGAAATGACAGGAAAGCAAAACAGGCTTGACGATGTACAAAGTAGTGTATTACAACCTGCCTTATAATATGTTTACCAGCTCTCAGCGTTTCTACGGTGTACCACATTGGCTTTCAGTCTGCAGTAGGAGCTTTCAGACAGAACGGGACTGCCATGCTTCATTTAGCCAGTGGAGGACAGCACATTCCTTGACATCACCTAAGTGACCTCAGTGCAGCAAGACCACACAAGATATTTGTATTCTGCAACTTTGTATTTGTAGATCCGTGCCATCTGATCTTTAGTTTGAAATATGCCAATAAATGCAGATGGATGCAACAATATTCCTGAGGTAGCTGGAACAAACGGCTCTGAAATCTGTGAATACAGCAGACTGTTGGTGACGCGGCTGCTGCACGGCTGCCGTCTCTTCTTTTAACTTGAACCATTGCATTACTGCCCACCCATGACATGGAAATCTTTGATGCCGTTTAGGTTTTAAATTTTTGCTGTTGTGTGTGTGTGCGTGTAATCAGTGTTTGACTAATTGTGCATTTTTGTAATTTATTTGTACTATCATAAGTGGTGGATTAAAGGTCAATTGAACACAATATTCAATAAATTTTCCTGTTGTTAAGAATAGTTGATTTATTGTGAAGCTGATACGGTTGTTAAAGTCATGTTGTCGGAGGGTGTTTTGCCACTTTCCCCCCGTTGTTTCTTTCCCTCGCTGTCTTTCACAATGAGCTGTTGTTCTCATGACTTTACATCAGTTTAAATCTGTAGCTGTTCGAATCCTAACACCAGGCTGTCCTACATTTGAAACGCAGCATGTGAACTGATTATCTGTACTTGCTGATTAAATGAAGCCTCATGCCTACGTTGTAATTTGACATTCTGGTGTTCACGTTTAAAGCTGTGCGGAGGTGATACAGAGGCATCAAAATGGTCCACAACTTGATTCTTCTGCAGTAAACTTTGAACATTACTGCACTAACACAGAAGCCCTGTTTTTGGGTTGTTATCGTAAAGCTAAGTACACCGCCTCTTATAGAGCTTGAAGTATCTCCCTAATTGCATTTCTATCATTAACATTTGTTTGCTGGGGTTTTTTTGTTTTGTGGTTTTTTGTTTTATTGTGTTTTTAGGGCAGCTTTGGGGTTGCAGTGAAGACAAGTGGTGATGTTTGAAGTTTATCTTTTAACAAGCAAGTTTATGACTATGGTTTTGTGTAACACTGCAATGCCATCAACCTATTGCATGTATGTATGATGCCATTTATTCTTTGTTTCATCTGGGTGCTTTAAAGGGTTTTTTTTTTTGTTTTGTTTTTTTATTTTTATGTGGAGGTGCATGAAATAATAGTAACAGTCTTACCTGCAGTAGAAGGTGGTCACATCTGACTTGGTTATGTAGAATCAGTATAACTATGTAGATCAATACGAACCTCATGAATACAGCTTTGCTGCTAGTCGACGCTGTATTGGGTTTTCACAGAGCATTACTGTTGTCCAGGGAGATGTCAACTCATTTGATGTACTTATTTTACTGCAGAGCGTTGGTGGTGTAAATGATGAAGGGGGGGAGACGGTTATCCATTGTGAAAATTGTCAATAGCCTTTTATTTGAAATGTATGAAATTTAAGATGTTTTTGATGGTGTAAAATGGTCTTTGTGGCCGACCAGTCTGAGTAGCTGTAAGCCTCCTCAAAATTCATCCTCACTTCACCTCAAGCACTTTGACTGCTGTCTACTGCAA
The DNA here is from genome assembly GCA_014839995.1 of Xenentodon cancila. Lineage (NCBI taxonomy): Eukaryota > Metazoa > Chordata > Actinopteri > Beloniformes > Belonidae > Xenentodon > Xenentodon cancila. The sequence goes on from CM026201.1 coordinate 17,520,939, forward strand.
GTAAAACACCTAATACTCATAATTAGTTCACATTACCAAAAGAAAAAAAATCCCCCATTAATGTGATAAAACATTGCAGTCAAGCTCAGATGTTGCCTCATGTTGTTGTCATAATGTCAACAAGCTGTTGGCATCAACAAGCTCTTTTCCTGCCCTCTGCTCCCCACTTCCTGCTCTTTTTGTCTGACTTCGGTTTCCAAACACAATCCTACCAAGGTCTCAAAGCGATGCATTGGTTTCCTATCTGTGACTGGCTGGCACAATTAAAAAGTATTTTAGGATGCATTTACAGAGAAAGTGGCAGTGGTGAAGAGTTGCTGTTTCGAAGCTGCCTCATAGTCCTCATCATGCACAGGAACAACCAATTTTTCTTATCACAACCAAGAAACTGAGATATGTCCTTTTTCATACATCCGTGTACTGTCACCCCCACCCCACCTCAGGCCCTTCCCTTGGATTGAAATAAGCAATCAGACTTGAGACTGTGCTGCTTGTGGAGGATTTATGACCCCTTCTTTTAGGGAGAACCCTGAAATATTCAGACCAACTTCTGAGAACAAGCCTATCAGTTTTCAAAACACTTGGTCATACAGTCTAATGTAGTGGTGTAAATATAACAGTTTCGCATTTTCACGTTGACAGAAACTCTGTTTTGTAATTCAATTTCCAGTTTGTATGTTTATATCATGAATATTTAAAACGTGACAATAAAGATTAGAGAAACAACTTATGTGTTCTGTCTCATGTTGATCCGACTGCTGCTGTTCCTGGAGAATACGTTGCCTTCATTTTTAGGCTACTTAGGTGAAAGGAGTAAGAACCTGCATGGTTTTAAATTTTTTTCTGTTTATATGACAATAAACATTGACTCTTAAAGTGCTTGAGTGAATTCAGAGGTTTGATACAGTATGCAGGAGTGGATGAGCTACTTGTGTATATATAATGATTTAAAATGGATAAAAGTGGTCGTTCAGCTTAAATAACCCTGTCAACTATGTATCACACTGTCATGAAAAAATAGAGATTTTACATTTAAGGACATAATCAAAATAAATACTAAATCACACACGAGAACCATTATATGTTATCATTTTTCATTTTGCTAAAGCTTAGCCATTAAGAAGTAGGGTCTTTAACAGTCAGCACCCACCTATTCAGTACCTTGTAGGTCCAACATTAGCGGTAATAACTCGAATGTTGTAAATTTTCATGTGTGCTTTCATGTGACTTGCAATAGTTTTAGCAAAACCTTAACAGGCAGTGGCCTCGCATTTTACTTTAGGACAATTTTGTATACAGAGGTGGTTGTAACAGCTGCAAAGTACCCAGGTCTTATTGCTGCAACTTACTCTATTAATTCCTCTGGAAGCAGCAAATACAAGCCACATTCTGCACGTCATTAAAACAATGCAGCTCCGTAGAGAAGTTAATTTGCTAAAAAGATCTGACTACAATCCAGACCTTTGGTCCACAGTTGGTGTTTTAGTGTCCAAAAAGAAAAAAAATAAATATATAAACAAAACATGATGAAGCCGGATCAGTTGGATTTTAAAACTTCTGGGTTTGAAAGTTATTTATTTATCTATTTTCTATTCCTGGCTCAGTGAGGTTGGCTCAGGCTGGTAGCATGTAGCAGCTGGTCACTGGTCTCAGTTTTCTGGGCCATGTCGCATTCTCACCTTTATATGACGTGTTCACTTAGCTGGTTGGTGTTGAATTTGTGTCTTGGTTAAGTGAAAGTCTTTATTAGATTAAACCGGAGCTTTTTTCCAATTTGTTTGGGGTGCTGCATGTGTATATGTAACAAGCTCTGTGTGTCCAACACCCTTCTTTACATTTAATAACCCAGCAGTTAAAAGTTTGTATTTTAGAGTCTAGATTAATATTTCTACTGTTGTATGTATGCACTCAATATATCTGACAAATGACTTCTCAACCACTGTCCATATGCCGAGCTCCCGAGGCCTCCATTAGGTCTGCGGACTGCATGTTGAAAAACAGTTCAGAAGGTTATGAATCTGTCCATGGTGCTGAAATCGCTCCCATCTGCCCACGATCAATAGTGCACAGAGCCCCATGGAGTACCTTCATTTTAAAATAATGTTTTAATTTTTCGAATCATTCGAGTTTTATTTTACTTAGCCTATTATTCCCCTCTGTAAAATTAAAGTTTTATATTTATTTAGTTTTTTTTGTCGTCTCAGCACCGGTGTGTTGATCTTGTTCAGGGTTTTACGTATACCTCTGAGGGGCTGGTCCTTCTGTCCTAGAGATGTTCTCGCGTGTTCTGATCACGATGGCTTGTTTTCATCATTTCTCGTCTCATCCGGGAGTCGGACGTTTCAGTCATCGCGCCAGGGAGGAGCGTGGCGTACGTTAGACAGAAGGAAAAAAAAAAAAAAAAAAAAGAAGAAATGGACCGCGCGATGTCCCCGCGAGCCCTCCCATCGACCCATTTAAAATCGTATTGTTTCCATTGATGCTCGACGCAGATGTTGCAGCGAGGGACGGTTTTTGTCAGGTCATCACGGCGCCACGCATCCCAGTGGTTTCGCATTTTCTCGCAGTGATCCTGCTTTTTCGTCCTCTGATTAAACGGCGTCACATGCTGCTGAGGAGCACTTTGATGCTTCATATAAAAGGTGATTTTGTGAACGTCGCAGCCCACAGGGTTCGGAGCAGCTCTGGCGAGCACCATGCCTGGATTGGAGGATGTTTTTATAACACTCGCAAATCGTATTTCTTAAATTCGTATTCTTAACACCGATTTAAAGGTAAGAACATACTGTTGAGCTCACCTATTTACTTTAAATGTACTCTTTGTTGTAGATTTGGCTGCAGCTTCTGTTCATTCCTCTTCTCCACACCTTAGTCATATCATAAAGATTACCTCAGCTCAGAACCAGCTTCTTTCTCTGTAGCTGGCATATTGAGATAGTGACATCCTGTAGCTGGAGATTAGGCTTCAGTGTGTAAGAAGTTCTAAAAGCTGCTGTCTTAAACATAAAAAGGACCCTCATTCCTTCCCTTTGTTTCTGCAGACTTGACCATGGGTGAAGAGAGCGGCCTCTCTCAGCAGATTGAGAGCGTAGAGAGGAGCATAGAGTTCCTCAGACAGGAGCACCTCACTTTGCTCCATGGCCTCCATCTGGAGATCCTCTCCCTGCAGAAACGATGCACAGGTGAGTAAGGGAGTATTAGTCGGACCATTCTCTTGCACGGTAAAGGGTTTTACTATTTGTGTTGTAACACTGGAGACCAAATATTTTTTATAGATGTTATTACTTTATAGAGATCAGAATGGATTACAGTAAGCCAGCTTTATATCCAGAGCACAAACCCCTGTGACAACAAAAGGCATTTGGGTACTAAGCAGAAGTATAGAAAATAGAAATCTGCAAGTGAATAAAAACCCCAAAAACAACAAACAAACTAAACAACTAAACCATGTTTTCTGCGCTATCATCTAGGAGGAAGAAAACACCAAATATGCGCATTTGACGATTCAGAACCAGATAGGTTTTGTATGCTTGAAGAAATTGTGATATAGAATATAGATTTTGCTGTTCATTGAACTTTAATTCAGTACCAATGATCTTACATTTAAGGGAGGAAATCTTTCGGCTAACACTCATCTTGTATTGCTTTATTTTCTTTTTTGCTGCTGTGGCTTTTTGTTAATCTGCGAGGAGCCCTCTAATTGACCCCTTACCCTCAGAGGAAGGATTTACTAGGATTTTGAACAATCACCAGAATGGGTAATTGGAAAGAAGACCGTTCTATGGCATTTTTTCTAAGAAAAAAAAGTTGAGATGCAGTTAAAACTTTTAAGACACTAAATCTCCCCAGATGCCACATGTGTGATGCTTGTTGTTCATTAGTGAGTGGATACTGTGATCTATCAAACCCAGACAATGGCTATATGGTGATGTCATGCCACAATTCCTGTAGATGACATCATTTCCTATTTGGGGTTTAATGGGATATGCCTTCCATTTAATCAGGCATGCATGTCCATATGATTTCACACAATAACCATTCTTGTGAGGATGATTTCTTTTATTTAATGTGTTCCTTAGGAAAATGTATTTCTAATGTCAAACCGTATACTCATCCTAACCTAAACATAAACATGATAGTTAATCAACTTTAAAATATCCCCTTAATCCTGAAAGAACTAGCCTCTCTATTCTGGAGTTTCCAGGTGTTTTAACATGTTTTTATGTTGTTGTTTTTTTTTTTTGTTGCCCCTATAAATAAAATGGAAAAAACAGACGTACATAGAAAAATGTATAATGGTGTCCATAAATCCTATAACCCAGAAATCCATATTAAAGGGATTGTTGTGCACAAATATAGAAGACAAGGGGGGGAGGGTGTGTGTTTGTTTGTGAATTGTGTATCTGGGTTTGTGTGTGGCACAGAGAGGGAGATGAATGGCTAAGAGCCAGTGTGACCAGTTGTGCTGAAAACGACCCTCTCCATCATTTTGTAGTTGAGCTGCATGTCACATCTGGTCAGAGCAGCTGGGTGTTGTGATTATACTTAGTGTGTGCGTGTGTGTGTGTGTGTGTGTGTGTGTGTGTGTGTGTGTGTGCGTGTGTGTGTGTGTGTGTGTGTGTGTGTGTGTGTGTGTGTGTGTGTGTGTGTGTGTGTGTGTGTGTGTGTGTGTGAGATGACAGCTCAAACAGAAACAGCATTTCCACCCCCTATTTTCTTGTCACGTCATCCTTTTCTTTTGTCTCTCCAGGGTCTCCCACTGTAAATACAGAGGGAAGCCAAACAGATTCGTAGCAGCTTTTGGTTTATGTGGAACTTCATGAAACCAAACCTTCAGACAGACAAGACTTTGTTTTGTGAAAATTAGATATCAGTAGTTACATCCCTGGAAAGTTGCACTCCATTTTCGAAGTTTCAACACTTTTCTTCCCCAGAACTTATGTACAAAATTAATAAATGCAAATCAGTAACTTTCCTGCAGCAGCTGGTGCGGTGACGCTGCTCCCTGCATTGTTTGAAATAGAGCCTTTAATTTCCATGTTCCTCAGAGGTATCTGTGAGGTTGCAGGGGTATAATTGCAGGGGTATAATTGCTACTAACTCTTTTTTCTTTTTTTTTCTGTTGTTTCTTAGCCTCTTAAAAGCTTCTTATGACCCTCTTATGCAAAAGTGGAAAATCCGTTTTTTTAGCCATGTGTCTTTCTCATACTCAAAAAGATCAACTGTTTTCTATAAACCCTTTACAGGAAACGGAAGCATTATTAAGTTTTAATGTAATTGTTAGGGGAGCTGTCCTCTTTTCTAATAAAATACAGTATATCATGCTTTTTGTTCACTTAGATAATTGCTCATAGAAGACTCTTTTTTTTCCGAGACATCATGAAGTTGCATGAACAATGAACAAGTTGCATTTGATTCTATTACTGTCTGCACAGATCTGCAGAAAGTTCAGACCTCCATGTGACCCTCGGCAGCTGAGATGATGTCATTCAATGTCTGACAGTTGTACCAGTGCATAACTTGTATAACTGGTAATAATTCCATATGTTTGTAGTGTACACATATGAAGGCTTAAACAAATGAAGATACGCTAATGCGGATTTATGCAGGTGCAATATGTTCTTGTTGCCAGCTCACTAATATATTGCCTGGAAGGTTACTGCAAGGTTGAGCTGACGATGCTGTCGTGCATATTAGCTCTGCCTTTACACTGCTGACCTCTTGTGTTATTGTTCTGAACCTGTGAAGTTTCCTCATCCGCATAAAAGGCTCTTGTGCTGCTGTCTCCTTGAGCTTCAACCTAAATCACTTTTTGAAGTCAGGCCTCTTTCTTTGATATTATCCGTTTATTGCGTGCAGTGTTTTTCTGTGTGTGTGTGTGTGTGTGTGTGTGTGTGTGTGTGTGTGTGTGTGTGTGTGTGTGTGTGTGTGTGTGTGTGCGCCCTTCAGGATATCTTTGCAGAGTTCTGGGTAGAATTGATGAAACAGTAAACCCTGAATGCTCAGTTAGGCAGCAGGGGATTAGACCAACCTACAAAGCGTAGCGCAGAGTAGATGTTGCAATGAACATTTTTTTGTTTGACTGTTGATTATTTTCTTACAATCAGCTTCCTGTGGTTTGCTTGCTTTGATCTATGCCTTGTGGCAAATGTGCATAAGGATAATTACTAGAAAGGTAAATATCATTTGGCCGTTGTGGTTTGGTATGTAACCAGTAATTAGACAGTTTCCCACTCTGGAGCTGCATGGTTGTTCTAGGCCCTAACTCTCTCTTTCTTGCTTTCTGGTCTCCTTTTTTTTATTTTATTTTATTTTTTACCTACTGTCCCCTTCCACCCTCTCTTTATTTCTCTCTTCATGCCAGCTGCATGTGTAGGCGTGTTATGCTGACTGCAGAGGGAAGAAAAAAGGGTGTGACTGGGAGCTCACAAGCAGAAAAAACAGACGAGAAATACCTAGTGCGCTCAGGGTCTTGATTAATCAAAATCATTTTTATACTTTCAAAGGCTCATTTGAAAATATATTCAAATATTTACTTATTGTAATTACCCCAAACAGGCAGAAAAATCCAATGATAATGTGTACACGGTACAACTTAATGGAGTAAAGTATTCAGTTGAACCTCTGATTGCAGCAGGCCTGATTAAAAAAAAAAAGAAAAGAAAAGAAAGACAGTCATTTGAGGTCCTGGACTTTGAAGTGAGCAAATCTCCACTCCTACCGCTGTGTTGAAGTGTGCAACATAGAAGCTGAATGTGGAGATTTCGCCGCTGTAGTCAGGTCACCCTGAATCAACGCTGCGATGGAGTGACGGCCCAGACACGAGCAGCAGTCTACTGCCCACACCCACGTCAGACACTCTTTACTTGAATATAGGCCGCCCATGTCTGAGCAACACATACAAACCAGCCTGATGCTTAATCTGTGCTGCATTAGACTGATGTAAAATAAACCTCCTCCGTGAATTTTCAGTTGTCTCATATTTGTTTAAATTTGAAGCGGACTAATCGTTTTATGATCACATATTCATGCCACTCACCACCATTGCTATAATTCACCCAGTTAAATAAAGTGATTAAATAACATCCTTGCAAATGTTTTATTGTTCAAAATTAAAGCAAAGTTCAGAGAGGCTTCAAATCTGTACGTAGTAGTCTTGTATAGTCTTGTAAGGCAGTATTTATAAGGGAGACAAATACTACTGTTAAATACAACAGAAAATATACTTCACATTAATCTTTTTACAAATTATCTGAGAACATCTGAAATCATCAACTATAATCCTACACACAGGAAAAAATGTGTAAATGACATATCATTAGACAAAACCGTTTCATTATTTTATTTCTACCATGTCAGTCTTTAGCTGTTTGACGTGAGGGAGCAAAGTCCAGTGAAGGGTTCAAATTTGGATTAAATAACTCTCTAGGCAGGAGGTAAGCTGTGAGCTTTCGTTCTCATAACTTTTCTTTCAGAAAATGACTTTGATCCCGGTTCCACAAATCCAGTATTTCTTCGTACATGTGTTGTACTTTCCCGAACACGACAACCGCACGGCCTAAAAGTTTAGTAAAAAAGCTCATTTAAATAAACGCAACATGAGCAAGGTCATACAAGTTCTTTTCCAGGGCCTTGAACCACAGAGGAACCTCAGTTCACCTGCACTAAAGTGAGAAGTACGAAGGCTTTCGGACCCAAGCCAGGACTCCATTGAAGGGTTGAAACGCTGCTGGGGAGGGCGGTCTAGCGTTGAGTCCACTATCAATCTCCCGGGGTGTTTAGTTGAGCTGAGTTATGGTGACTGTGACGGCCACAGACTATGAGTCACATCATATTCATACTCTTTAAAACCAATCGTTCTTTGTAGATGGGGACATTACTGTCTCAGTCTTGAAAGAAGCCACTCAAATTAGGACAGAAGTGTTTTGACATCAGAAAATAACTTGATTCGCAGTGACCCGCGCAGACCCAAACCCTGGCAGTAAAAAGTCCCTGACAGAATAGCAGAACCACTCAATACGTTAATTGAAGGGATCAGGTTTTTACTTTAACTGACCACTCGGCTTCTGCGTGCGAGAGAGAGAGAGAGAGAGATAGAGAGAGCACAGCCAGTCATAGTGTTCAGATATGTTATAGTTTCTCTCAGGAATGCAGAGCTTCACAGAAGTAGACTGTTTTTCCACAGTCGTCTCTTGTAGCATCATTGGCCAAGTCTCCGGTGCCCAGTGTTTGATGTAAAGTTTCAGATTTTGCCTCATGAATTATGCAACAGCTTACTGTCAGTGTGCTTGAAACCACATCGAGCTTCTATAATGTTAACCAGCAAAAGCAACAGAAAATCTTATTTAACACGACATTTGAGCTTCGTTTGCTGCTTATGTTCGCTCTCTAACCGATGATATGTTTGTCTTCCCTCTGTTTTGGTCTTTCTCTTGTATTTTGCAGAACTGACAAGTGAGCTGAAGTTAAAGCCTCCAGGCAGGAGCCAGATAGGTATGCAAAAGACAAAAATAAAAATGTTTCCGTGCCTCATGTACTTTCATCAGATCTTTGATTTTTGAGATATTTAGATAAACTCATGTTCACATCTTGCTGAGCTAGTTTGCCCTCACGACGCTCGGCCTCGGCCTCTAGACCACCACCTCTCTGCGGCCACATTCCACTGTCTTTCCACCCTCTCATCCCCCGGAGGACAGATGCTGGTCAGCCACCCTCTTCCCTTGTTTCACACCCATGAGCAGGGGCAAGTGTCTGAAAAAGCAAAATGCTCAACTCATGGCTGCGCAAACCCAGAGATCATCACTATTTGGTCAATAGGAATTGGACACAAAGCGAAGGAGCAGTCCAAAGACCCGGTAAATGTGTGTGTGTGCTTGCTCAGAGAAAGTGGGAGGCAGCTGGGCTTGGCTGCATTACTCAGCCATTAGATCCCATCTCTTTTTCCAGGGCAGGTTATCCCTCGATCCATCAATACAGCACAGCCCCCGCCCTCGCAGATTGATTCATCCTCTTTTTACTGCTCTTGTTTCTCCTTACGGTCCCAGCGGGAGTGTCCATTTACAGACTTTGCTGAGATGTAGAGCCTGGAAAAGAGAGAGGAAGGGATGGAAAGAGAGAGGTAACGTTAGGTGGAGAAGAAAGCGATCAGGAGAACACATGAGCAAGTTATAATACAGGCGTCAAGGTGGGGGTAGGGTGGTTGAGGATTATGGAAGAATATTAGACGGTCTATAGTTGCCGCATGAGCTCAATGCAGGTGCAGTCAGTGGTGACAGAAAACCTGATATGCATCGGGTGATCTATCCTGGAAGAAAAAAGGGGGAGAGGAAATTAAATTCAATAACAGAAGAAATACAGGACAATAGAAAAGATGAAAACTTCTGATGGGAAGCCACAAAGACAGAAAAATGTGATGCGCCAACAGATCTCTATTCATCGCAAAGGATTATCCAACCTTCTACAAGAGCAAGACGCAACCTCTGGTTTTGAAAACTGAATTCAATGCAAAGTGTGAAAAAAGATATTTACTTGAATGACCATTATGGATTTACAGTCATTACAATTGTTAATTCTGATGTGTGAATTCCTGCAGTCCTGAATCCCAAGCTCTCAGGAATATAATTCTTGTACTTGGTCTGCTGCTGTAGGAATAAAACATTGTTCACACAGGTTATTCATTTATCCACAAGCTTATATCTTTCCTGTACCATACAGCATACACACGGAAAGCCAACTTTCTGCTTTCTGCTCAAGTTCTTGACATTATTAGCTGCACTGTCAGGGTCAGACTGATCCGGAAGTCTGAGGCCTTGCTTCAATCCACAGATTCACCCAGATTCATGTCCGGAGTCAGTCATTCCATTTGATACACTTCCTCTCCTCCCTCTGCCAGGCTCCTTAATTCCTCCCTTTTGCTTATTTTGAAAATAAGAGCTGCAGCAATACGGCGATGACCAGAGTCCCTATAAGTGGGGCTTCAAAACCTCTCTTTAGAAAAACCATGGGTAGCGTAACAGGTTTTCCTAGTTCTTATTATGGAGTCTGTGAACAAGATAGATTTCTGTGGACAGAGGGAGTCAGTGCCATTCTTTATGGAGGTAATCTCCTTCTCGTTCAGCAAGGTCTAGCACAGTCAGCCTGTGGGCTGCTGCACTGACTCAGGGCTTTTCAAACAAACATTCCCCTCCTTTGGGAAATGGGAAAGAGCAAAAAGGTTGTCTACAACGGCAAAAAGAGACTGGGAAAAAAAAAAAAAAAAGCAGTATTGTTGTGCCTGACCTTGGCAGGGATTTTAGTTTACAGAGAAGACCCAAAATAATAGTTTAACTTTCTAGCCCTACTGGGAATGATCCACTTTTACTGCCAGTTGATGACAGGATGGGATCCATTTTAATGGGAGAATGCAATGAACTGGGCGGACAAGCTTTGTATCCTGCACAGTAAACAAAGGTTCTGTGGTACAGCTTTAAATGTGCGGTCAGCCTGGCCTCTGTGGAGCTACAAAAACAGTTAAGATACAGAGGAACCGACAGATGGAGAGAACAATGACAAGACCGACCGACCGACCGACCGACCGACCGACCGACCGACCGACCGACCGACCGACCGACCGACCGACCGACCGACCGACCGACCGACCGACCGCCCGACCGCCCGACCGACCGACCGACCGACCGACCGACCGACCGACCCACCGACCGACCACAATCATGGCACAAACAGTACAGACCAGCAGGGAGCAAGGGGAAAAACACAACAATATATACAGACTGGGGCTGATGAGACACAGGTGCAAACAATCAGGACAGATGGGAGCCTGGGAAGTCAAACTCAAACTAAACACAAGAACACAGACTTTCAAAATAAAGCAGGAAAAAAGTGAAGAAAAAAAAAACAAAGAACCAAATAAAACAAATGAAACTCAAAACCCTACAGGAAACCTAAACCATAACACATGAATGTACACTACATCTTTGACTGAAGCAAAAATTAATTACTTGTCAGTTTGATGTTTGTTGAATTGATGTGCATTGAGTATACCAGAAATAAATCTAATAAAGTCAGAATGGGGATTTTCTAAGTATGTAAACTTGGTGCTTGATATTACCCTCAAATGATTTAAAATAAAATATGACTGAGACATTTTCTGTTATCCCTCCTTGGTGATAAGCACTGAGGATTATGAGCTGGTGAAGGCAGACAAACGCTTAACTTCATTTATATGGGTGGGGCAAAAGCACTGACTCTATACATTTACATCCTCTAAATTAAGTACATAAGGATGCGCCGATGTATTTTTTTTGCATTGCTGGCAGCGATGGAAAGAGCATTAGGATTATTTTTTGAGATGTCATGTGGATTGGGTACACAGCATGTCATAATCTAAGCTACTTACAAGTGACTTTGAAATATATATAGTTTTTATTATTGACATTTATATTTCCGGTCTCTCTCTGTGTCAGAATTACAGGAGGAAGAAGAGGTCCTGGAAGCCCGCTGTCAGGAGCTGGAAAACCTTCTAGCAGAGAAGGAATGCACTTTAGGAGAGCTTCGTAAGGAGCTCAGTCAGAAAGGGGTTTTGGTGGGAGCCCTTAGAGCTAGTCTCAAGGAAAAGGAGCGTCATTTTCTGGAGGAGCTTAAACACCGCAGCCACTGCTCAACTTTCCTAAACACGGAGCTGCAGAAGCAAACAGAGGCAGCAGCATACCTCTCCTTCCAGCTGCACGCCGCCAGGCAGAAACTGCACCACCAGCGGATGCAGCAAAGGCAAGGACTCCTCGCCAGAGCCAACAGTCAGGGAGCCCAGTATGGTGCCGAGCAGAACTCCGGGTCTCTGTTATCAGGAGCCTCCCCTTCCTCTCCTGTGGTCAAACCCAAACGCAAGAGTATGAGGGCATCTTTGAGAGTGGAGCGTGGCCGTGAGTGTGTGCCCATAGAGAAAGTTATGGGCCCTGCAGAGCCCACAGCCATGCCGGATCCTTCTCTCTTTCTCCACCCTCACAGGCACAGAACCCGCTCCAGGCACACTGTGGCACAAAGACAGCCTCCACTGGGCCTGGAGAGGGAAGATGAGGAGGAAGAAGGTGGGGAGGGGCCGGTGGAGCCTCACAGTGAAGCAGTCAGAGCAGTTTCTTCAGCAGCAGCTCCCCCTGCTGCTCAGACAAACGCAGATTAGTGATAAAGGTGATGTCTGCTTTTAACTACAGTGTGATCACTGTATATTTATCGTCCGTCAGACTGTTACTGCTATTAACTGTTGTTCTGCACCTTGACTGAATTCATACGAAGATTGGTTTTAGCTTTTTAATCACATCAAACATAACATAAGTAATTTTTTAATACGTACTTTGATATAACCTAAAATAACTTGCAAAACAAATGTCAGTTTTAGGATTAAATTGAAATTATCTGTTTATACTGCTGCTGTTAAATGTCCTGTACATTGTGGAGCCTTATTTCAAAGTAGCCCCTGTTTTATTTACGATGACAGTGAGTTGGATCGTGGTAGCAGACATTTAAAGTGGAGTACAGCCCCATTGTGCGACGTAACCAACTGGACTCCTTCAAGGTCGACCGTTAATCACTCCATGTGTCCACATGTTTGTGTGTCTGAGTTACAGCTGGAAATAACTGAGGGGGGCAACGCCAGTTATTGATCAAGGAGGAATGCTTCATGAACTATGAATAGAATAAATCAGAATAGAAAACAACGGCTTGCAGATTGAATTAGGCCTTTTTTGCAAATTAGTGCATTGCATTGTGGAATTTTGCAATAGCAGAAATTGACTAGACACTACTTTTCATTTCAACACTGAGAATTTTGATACTCATATTTAGCAGATAAAAGTTCACACACAACTTATAATCACATTTTTACACAAATCTGGGATAATACTATATTTAAAATGTAAATAAGGACCGAATGCAGTCATAATGACTTCAAGCCTACATTTAACATAAAATAGTGCAAAATTAGACTGCAGGGAGGCCAATTCAATCCAGTTTTAATCTCTTTTTCGGCAGAGCCATGGTGTTGCAGAACGTGATGTGACGTCATCTTGCTGGAATGAGCAGGGCTTTCCCTGTAAATGATGTTGTGGTACCACATTCGATCACAACCTGTGTAATAAACTAATATAAATTGAGATAAATCTAAATTCACAAATGTGCAAATTGTTTATGTATACATCCCCATACCATCACAGATGCTGGGTTTTGAAATGTGTGCAGACCATGTCAACAATGCTGCTCTTTAGGTCAGACGATCATATGACCATGATTTACAAAAGGCATATTTTAGTTTTAATATAGAGCTGACCTGTGAAACTGGAGATATCAGACATTTGGTCCTGGTTGTTTTCTACTTTTTCAGTGGTCTCTATCCAAATCCCAACATCTCTGATATATGTTTCTGCCAGCAAAATGATTAGATTTTTCAGAAAAATATTCTCAGTTTAAAATTTAAAAATATATGCCATCTTAGAAGGATTTTAAATTAAATTAAATATATAGGGTTTAAAAATATGTACAGATCTTTGCATTCTCATTTATTTACAATTTATACTGTTTTGCAACTTTTGGACTGAAAAATAGTTGGTAATACAGTATGATGCACTAAAGTGTCTTGCAAATAGAAAGAAAAATTGATTTTTTTTGCTAAAATGAACCAAAATGTGAGCTGTGAAAATGATCTGTTAGTCTTTTTATTTTACTGTGAAGTCCAAATTTTAAAAAAGAATTCACATTTTTACCATAGTCAACATTTACTGCTTGGGATTGAATCTATAATGTAATATACAATACAGTAAATGCAAATTGATCACACATATAGATAAACACTATATTAGTCTGGATATTTAAACCCATAAAATTTCTTTCTTTTTTGTTATTTTGTGACTCTAATACAAAAATAATAGGTATTAATCCATCAGCTACCAACTTTGTTTTTCAAAGATTAAAACTCAGTTTGCACCACAGTGCCTGTTGTGGGGGCGGAAAAAAGGTCAGACAGCAGTGGTGTTCGTTGGTGGTGCGCAACAAAAGTGCAAAACTGGATCTGTATAGGGCAGCACGGTGGCTTTGAGGATAGCACTGTTGCCTCACAGCAAGAAGGTTCCTGGTTTGAGTCCTGGGCCTGGCGGGAGTCTTTCTGTGTGGAGTTTTCTGTTCTCCTCGCGCTTGTGTGCGTTCCCTCCGGGTACTCTGGATTCCTCCCACAGTCCAAAAACATGCATGTTAGGTTGATTGGTTATTCTAAATTGCCTGTAGGTGCGAGCGTGCATGGTTGTTTGTCTCTGTATGTGCCCCTGTGATGGACTGGTGACCTGTCCAGGGTGGACCCTTGCCTCTTGCCTATAATGAGCCGGGATAGGCTCCGTTAGACCCCCTATGACCCCGCAAAGGATTAAAACGGGTATAGAAGATGGATGGATGTTTTCTTAAATGATACACTGAGTCTCTTTCTTTGAAGTAACAGCTTTGTATAACCAGGTCAACTTCAGGTCTTAATCAGTTCTGACTTGTTGGACCGTTGTGCGTTTTACTCAGGTGTGGTTTGTGTACACACAGACAGCGGCTTCTTCTTTACAGGTTGGGTTGGGTTTCTTTTCACCTCAGGAAAACAATGTCAAAAAACAAAAAAAAACAAAACAAAACAACAAACATAAAAAAATAATGTAACTGCAGACTTTGTTTGGAGTTTGACTTCAGTGACTTTTGCATGTCTGTCTTTAGCATGTTACAAACTGTAAACGTGTCAAAATGCACACGACAACAGTGGCTGTGCAGGAGAACAAAAAGGCCCACTTAGCAGGGAGTGTGTGTGTGTGTGTGTGTGTGTGTGTGTGGTGTGTGTGTGTGTGTGTGTGTGTGTGGCCCTCTGTTACTAAACTCATGAAAGTGGTGGCCCCTAGTGTTATAATGAAAATATAACACCAAGAGAGAAGTAAAGTGCTTAAATTAGATTTCAATTGACTCTATTTCAATGTAGGAAATGCATTTTTTTGCAGTTGTCGCTAATGTCAGCACCCATGAGGAATTTGCTGTTGTGTATTGATGATCCCACTGTAATTACTGCCTTATAATCTAGTATCTGTAGGTATACAAAGAAAGGAGCAGCACTATGTAGAAACTACACATTTCTATACTCAAGAACTTTTCTAACAAGACTTTGCTTGGGATTTCCATAGAAATGTTTGCTATACGTTCACTTTGGGGTTTTACTCCGGGACTTGTCAGTTAGTCTTTAATCCACTGGGTCAGTATCTCTGACATGAGTCTTCCTGCAGGACTGACTTCAACTGTGACTAGTTACTGTGAGGAATTTCTTGGCCTCTGAGCTACTGGTTAAAAGTTACGCATCATGGTTGAAAAGTATGTCGTCAGTACAGCAATACATCAATAAACGATTAGTGGTAGGTCATATCAGTTAGTTGAAGGACACTTCAGGTCATACAATAGAGTTTATCATTGTTTAGCTTTTAATGATGTTTGGAGTTTTGTTTTTTGATTATAACTGGACTATTGTTAATCTATTCTAGTAACAGTACGCTGTATTTATAGCAGCATTTAGCAAACAGCCATATAATTAATCCAACTTACACTATTTTGGTGAAAATTAGCTCAATATGTCTTTTTTTGTTGTTTTTTTAGGGCAGCTGTGCAAAGGTTTTTAGTCACATCTTACCTGTTAATCGATTAGCAAGACTGTGTCAACTGTTCGTCCTAAAGTTTTATGAGATGAAGTTGTTGTTTTGAAAACAGGAAAACTGAACTTTAGACTGTTAAGCAGTGAGTCAATTTCAAACCCTCAGTACACATTTTACCCTTATTTCATTTCACGTTACCGCAGATTATCCATCCTTTGGTGTTTCAGCTGCTGTTTGCATCTTTGCTGACTTATTATTCTGCTTTGAGGAAAAAATTTAAATGCCAAAGACGCCTACTGCTGGAATTATAATGAGGACAAGCAGTGCAACTAGGATGCGTTTTTATTAATATTTTAGTTACAGTAAGCCACTCTTCACTGCCTAGTTAGCTTTTTCTATTTTATTTCATTTTTTCAGATCATACCAGAGCACACAGAGATAATAATAGTGAACATAATTATAATTTGTTCCTCCATCTGGCTAAACTCTGGTGGTACAATAATCCTTATAAAAGTCGAGCCAGGTGTCGGCAGCAGCTTTGTCTGTCATTTCTTCACACGCAGATGTTGATGTTTTTAAATCCTGTTTGAGGTCAAACAAGATGATTTTGCATCGTAAAGCATCTTGTTAGACGTGTTATCTGGTTTCTAGCAATAAAGCTGTGTAGAACCCGAATATGAAATGCAAAGATGTCCCTCTGGGCTTTTGTATGTTTTTGGTCCACTAGTGAGAGAAGACGTGCTGACTGATCACCACATGTACTGCGCTGACTTCCTAGACTGATCTGTTCTTTAAAAAAAAAGGAATAAAACGGAGGTGTTAAGTCGAGTCTGTCAGTTACTTTGCTGTTGTCAGAATGTGATTAGTAAAGGTTTCTAATACCTATCTGTGTGAAGGCATGGCGTCAAACGTTATCTCTCAATATTTGCTCTCACATAAAAGTCTAATATTGATGAAATTGTAATGTTTTATAATAACAGGCAAAATGCTTTGAAGCGCCTCTACTACATTTCTTAGTATTACTGTGAAAGAGTCTATAAACCTAAGGACTGTACAGTTAAGTCCAGAAGTATTCAAACACTCACATATTTGCCTTTATACACCATGTCAATGAATTTTAAATAAAACAATAAAGATGTGATTAAAGTGTAGACTTTTACAAAGATATGACATTTATCATTTATGAATCACAGCCATTTTAATCAAAGTATCTTCATTTTTAGGGGATCAAAGGTGTTTGGACAAAGTGGCATAATTGTAACTATAAACTCAATTTTTAACGACTGGATAAAAATACTTTGCAGTCGACGACTGCAGTCCGAAGTCTGGATCCCACGGATATCCCGTCCGAGGTCCCTCCCTGGAGATGCTTTGCCAGGCCTTTGCTGCTTTCTTTGCTGTTTGTTTGTAAACCATTCTGTCTACAGTTTTGTCTTTAGTAACTGAACAGCATGCTTTATTTGTTTGAGATCAGCACACCAACTTGGCCATTGAGGAACATTCCATTTCTTTGTTTTCACAGTCTTGAGTTGCTTTTGCAGTATTATTTATGGCCCATTATCCATTTGCACTGTCCTGTCAGTTTTGCAGCATTTGGCTGAATGTGAGCAGTGAGTTTATTCTTACACACCTTACAATTCATTTTTTTTACTTATGTCAGCAGTCCATTATCAGTAAACACTAGTGAGCCTTTTCCCACTTCCAGCCATACATCCCCATACCATGACACTACCTCCACCATGTTTAAAGCATGATCTGGAAAGCTTTGACGCATGATCTGTTCCTTTCCGTGTCCAAGGTTTTCTCTTCCCATCATTCTGTTAGGGGTTTTGTCTCTGGTTCATCTGTGCAAAGAATATGAATCCAGAACTGTGGCAGCTTTTAAGTGGTTTTCTTACAAAGTCTTTTTTTTAAATGTTCTTAAATGTTACCAGTGACTTGCACTTTGTTATTAATGCCCTGTATTTACATTCATTAACGTGTCTCTTGAGTGTAGATTATGACGATATATCTACATCCTCCAGTGAATTGGCTTTTTTTTTCTTCTTTTTTTTAAATCAAGGTGAGGATCTAGGATCATCTGCTTTGGTTGTCTCCATTTGGCCACACATAAGGTTTTTCACTATTTCTGTTTTCGATGTATGTAGATTTATTTTCAGGCTTATTAAAGTCTCCTTCACTTGCACTGAGATGCCCTTGGACATCGTATTGGTAGCATCAATCAAACAGCTGCCAAATACCAACTCAATAAATTATATCAACTCTATACTTCTTATCTGTTTCTAGGATCATACCTGGCTAGGTTTTCAGTGCTGGTCAAGGGTTCAAACATGTTTGAGCCCTTCACATGAGAGGTGTTTTGCTTAAAATGGTTGTGATTCAAAAATGGTAAATGCCATAATTGTGTGTAAACTCTTAGCCGATCATTAAAGTTTAGTCATTAAGGTCAAACGATCTTATTGTAATGAAGAAATTCTTTTGTATGTAGCTTATGCCACTGGATCCTATTCAAAATCATTGACATACTTTCCAACAAATCCCTAACACCTCTGAAATATTGAAACGTTTCAAATGACCGATTTAATATAAAATAATATGAAATGTGCTTTTCACCTGCTGACAGGAGGACTAAAATGTAACAGGGGGATATTTAAGGATTTAGTTGAGCTGTAGTTTTGGAATTATAAAGAGCAATGATCTTTCTGCATTTACTAAAAATAACCTTTGAAAGTAGTTTTTAAAAAAAAAATCAGAGCAAGTTAATTTCATAAGCTCCTATTCTTAAAATAACTCCAGCATTCACTGTTTGAGACAAATATCGGTCCTCAAGTACTGCACGAGGTGACTTACTGCTCTTACTATATGATGTAATTTTACAGTGAATAATATTACTGTTAATATTTTGAGCTGATTATATAATTTGCACTTATCTCAGAGAAGTTATGGATGGCAGATTTGCAAGCAAGAAAAACACTGATGCATAATTTGCTTTAAAGACATTATAATGGAACTATATTTAATTGTCTCTAAAAGGTGACAAGATATCAAGTTTATAATTTATCAGACATTCAGGTGGCAACGTTAAATTAGTGTTGCAATGTACAAAGTGGGATTATTAAATAATCCTAAAAGGTCATGACCTCAAGAGGGTTTCTTTGTCCAGTCTATTGTGTTTTTAGTGCTACTTATCCTTACATCTACGAAATAACTTCAATTAAAACACAGCAGGTCGTGTTTTTGCCACTTTTTTTTTTTTTTTTTTGGCTAATTTACAAAAAGACATTGACTTCATCTTGACCGGATCAACTAAAAGTTCTGCACAGGGTTTGATATAACCACGTCAAGGGTCAGTCATGTTAACCTGCAGCTTCGGGTTTCCAATCAAGCATCGTTTTTCATTTTATTCTGGAGTACAGACAATACACACAGAATATTAAAAATAAAGAGGAGTCTGAGCGAAACGATTTGTCGCATGTGGCTTTCCGTAGAGCCACGCTCAGTGGGAGGAGAAGCACAACGCAAAGGCAAAGAGGTCAAGAGGAGGGGAGGAGAAAACCACGTGTGCTGCTCAGCACCATGTACACGGCTGTCCTTCCTCGGTAGACTTGTTTTTGTAAGCCTGTACCCTTTGCATGTAGCCACGTAGCCCGCGTTAGCAGTTTAGCTTTGTTTTTCTATTTCATTAACAGACTCGAACACAGAAGCGAAGCTGCAGGGGCGGATTTCTGTCGCCACGCTGACTGCCGACCATGGTGAGCAAGACAGATGACATCCCGGCGTCAGTGCCTGACTGTAACCCGGTCGATCCTGCGGACGAAGCCGGGGATGGAACCCAGGAGAGCAAGGAGAGCAGCAGGATGCGTGTGAGGGACTCCTGCGGCTGTGGTGAGACCCGTTGCGGACCCCCCCGTCCCCGCTGCGCACTTGACACCACATCCAAACCGAAGGCTCGCCGTAACTTCGCATTTCCGTGCCATGGAGTGGGCTCCTAAATGCGTCGCTGCGTTTTCTGTGCAAGCGTCCACCCCGGCCGACGGCGCTTACCTCCACGGGTCACTACGTGACAGCCAAGACGGTGAATCAACCCCCGAGTCTTACCTCAAAAACACCTCCAGGCTCGCAAGTTTGCGTGGTCTTGCATAAAGCTAACAAGCTATCTAAGTCTCGAGTGTTTGAAAACTAGCTCTCCTCCAGGGGGAATCGCACCCATTTCAGCTGACTTCAACCTGACACCTGCAAGGGGAGTCGGACTAACCTAAACAAACGTTCCCGGCGTGCCAGAAGCGAGGTTGGCGTCTCCTTTTCGGAGGCACGTAGCGGGTTTACCGGCTAGTCGGCTAACTGGACTAGCACGCACGCGCGCTTGTTACGTTCAATGTCCTCTCGCAGCCACATGCGCTGACTGCACGAGAAAACATCTCTTTCTTTTTCAACCAACTTATAACTCGACAGCAAAGCACGTGGCTGTTTTGAGTTAACACCGTTAAGCTTCGGTTGAACGAGCTCACACTGACGCACATGTTCGGTAAGAGCGTGTCACAGGAACTGACTGAAGGTCACCTTCAGCGGATCCTCTCATTGTCCACACGGACACGGGGGAGGAGGGGGGTGTCATGCGTGCCGTCTTCTTAATTTTAGCTACACCCGTCGATACACTCGGGTGACCGCTATGTTTAGGAGTTATTACGCCGAGAAAAGTGCACGTTCGCCGTTGTCGGATCAACGAGTCGCCTCGCGCGCACGTTGCAACGGTCCGACTGGTCCGTCTCTCACCCGCAGAGGGATGATCAGTTCGGGTGGCCCCGCTCGACCGGGAAGCGGAAACCGGCCGTGGTAGACGAAGTCGCGATGAGAGGGAAGGTTACTCTAATAACACATGAACAGTCAACCGGTGAGTAACGAGCGGTCACAGCAGAACAAGAGGCAAAAGTTGTTGACGCTGTCAGCGGAGGCGGTTTGAACTGCTCCGAAGTCTGACAGCCTGTGAAGTTGGAGTCAACTCCTAAAGCTCCAGGAGTGTGAGTGTGTGTGTGTGTGTGTGTGTGTGTGTGTGTGTGTGTGTGTGTGTGTGTGTGTGTGTGTGTGTGTGTGTCACACGTGGGACCTTGAATCCTTGTCTCATTTTTCAGAAGGAAAAAAAAGGCGACAGTGTCTCACTGTGAGTCGAGACATGTACTTTTAATTTAATTCCTGTTATTTGGCTCTAAACTCTTGTTTTTTAAGGTGCCCTTTCACTCAATCTTTAAGGCCTCTTGGAGCAACAGATTCAAAATGACAACTAATAGAGTAGGCCTATCACTGAAAAACTTGTTAAACTGCCAGAGAAGGAGGAGGAGGTGGAGGAGGCGACAACAACGGTTGCAATATGTAACTCTTTTTTTTTTTTTCTTGCAACAACAGATTGACAATGTTCAATCTTAAAGTGTTGGTTAAAATGAAAACACACAGTCTAAGCGTCTCTTTACAATCAGGGAACTTGTGGTGCGCATTAGTGCGGTCTAAACAATTATTGTGGATGAACCGTAATCACTAGTCGCAGTGCTGTTGTCGGAGTCTTATTCACGTGAGGAGACTGTGTCAGAGAAGAGTTGTAACAAGCGAAGCTCACAGCGGGCGGCACAACAGAGATATTCAGGTAAGGGTCACACTCAGGGGTTTTAAGGAGATTAGTTCTCCTGTGGGGTGAACAGTGGCCTGGATAATCCAGGAATCACTGACACTCTGGCACAGTTGCTCAACACTGCTGAATTGATCCTTGTTGCAGTAGCCCCTGAACGATTACTGTGTTACCCCACTACATATTGACATGTAGAGCTGAATTAGGGAGATTTTTTTTTTTTTGTAATTAAGCATTGCTGCTGTTTATTGCTTAACAGGCATTTAAACGTGCCCTTTTTGTTTTAAGACAGTCCTTGCATGCAGTCTTGTAGAAATGAGAATTCGGCATGTGTCTGTCTGTCCACCAGGGGAATGAAACCTTGTGGTCCAGTAAACAGGATTACAGAGAGGCCTTGTGTGTTGTTTTTGTTTTCAGGGTTGTCGGGCCGGTTAACGTTGTCATGGCAGCCATGGTCCCCATGTCAAGGGCTGCTGAGCGGATAGATAGCTGGTTGCGAGCGTTATAACATGTCAGAAGAGGAGGGCTGGTGTAACGAAACACAGAACTGCTCGGCACCAAGTGTGTGAGAGGTTGAAAGAATGATTTCACACTGAACTGGAGAAAAGATGCGTCATTTATGTAATAAATGGATAATAATAGATATAAAATGTGAACTACTGAAGCACCAAATGCCGGCCAAATTCTGGTGTTTCAGTAGTTCAATATTTGAAATCTCAAGATAATCAGTCAGTGACCTGTTTACTATTGGACTGAAGCTTGATCAAGCCCTTTAGGTTTTTGTCACTTACCATTTCAAAACATCGACCAGCTTGGAAAAAGTGGGTCAGTTTTGCAGATCTTTAGTGTGGCGTAATTCCTCTTCAGTCGCAGGAGTTCAGGTAAGATGAACTCTGCTTGGAGCAAATTTAAATACACCCTATTTCATATTTTTGTCAAACACCAACTACACATGTTTTATATAGATATAAGATCAGTTAATGGAATAAGTGGAAAAGTTGGAACTGCGTGTGTACTTGTACTGACTTATAAATGAAATATCCAGAGGCATGTTTGGCACGTCTGACCAACTATTCAGAATCCAAAGGTATCTGATGCAAGTTACAGCAATATAACAAAGTTCAGCAAATCCACTCACTTAAAGATGCTTAAACTGTCTCCATTTGATTCTTGTCTGAATTTATGATAACTTAGGTGTATAATCTGTAAAACTGTCATTTAGAACGCCCTCACATCTTCTCTACGTTAAATCTCAGGTCAGCATTATGTGAATGTTAAAGCCTGAAATATTGTTTCAGACTCAAAGAACGTGCAAGTCGGATAAGAAATTAAACATTGATGCTGTAAACAAATACACTGAAACACTCGACACCACGTCCTCACTGCTCTCCAGCGTTATTAACTTGTGTGACCTCTGTGGAGCTGTTGTGTTTGTTATTCAGAGCATGGCCTCCTCCACCTTCTCAGCGCTTTCATTCCCACCCGGGGGTCGCTGTCCTGCCACGGCGCCCCCTCCCTCCACCGGCCCCTTCTCTTCAGTAACCCTGATGCCGTGTCTCAGTCGACAGTGAGCAAGGACACGTCTGCTCACAGCAGTTGTGTCTCAGTGAGAGGGAACAGTTGTCTGACAGCCGCGGACTGGGCCTCTGCTCCTTCTGAAATAAAGTTTCTCATTTATATTCTTTATTCATTTATCTTTCACCTAACTTAGACAGGACGAATATAACGAGACTGGTTGTGGGAGTTTGGCTATGACCAGAGTTTTATAAACCCTTCTGAAGGGCTCTTGGCTGATTTGCAGGTATTGTATTTGTAACCATTAAGTCCCCTTCTGATCCCTTTTTGTTTTTTTGTTGTTTTTTTTAAATTCAAGGCTTTCTGGCAGAATTCCCTCCAGTGTTGCAACAGCGTTGGTCTGCAGGTCACTGCTGGAATCTTTGACTACATGAGTTGGTTACTTATTGTCAAATTTCTGCTACAGTCATTTGTGTGTCGTAGTTTCAGCTTTTTCTTTGACAAGTTTGTACTTCAGTAGATTATGGCTGGCGGTAAGGTAGATGGTAGAAAGTGAAATCGTTGTTGTTGTTGTTTTTTTTTTTTTCTTTTGAGAGGTCAGATTGATGGTAGGGGAAGAGTAGCCAGGTGTAAAAAGAGTGAGAAATAGAGTCGATGAAGTTCTGGAAATCCTCTGTGCTGGTCTGGCCCGCTGCTAAACGGGCAGCGATGTGGTGAATGCTGTGGAGCATTCATTGGCCAAATAACCAGATATGCTGCTGAGGCTGGTGGAGACCAAAAATCTGCTGGAAATTATTGGGCAGATTCATGCGTGAGTTTTGGAAATGAGGAAACAGCTGATCCAAACTGCCTAAAAAAATATATTTTATTGGAGAGGTTGATTATATTGGTTCTTTGGATCTGAATGGCTTCTGATCTACGGAGGACCGCTGCATTTCTGCTTCTGTAGGCCATAGCGCAGATACAGCCATGGTGAACGGCGACGGGGCTCACGAGCACACGGATGAGGCAGAATCGAAGCAGGATGGATGCGGTGAGGCAGACGGAGGTGAGGAGTCCAACGAGCAGGAAGTGATAGTGATCCAAGACACAGGCTTCACCGTTAAGATCCAAGCGCCTGGAACAGAGCCATTCGACCTGCAGGTGAGGATTAACTCTTCGCCTGGTTTAGTTTATGAGAACACCTTTCATTTTTTTTTTTGTGTGGGTATTTTTGATACTGAAATCAGACCTTGCTCTTCGTAAAATGAGCTAAATATTGATAATAAACTACTTTGTGGGATTTTGCACTTTGTTTTCTTTTCATTTTTAAAGCATTTTTAAAACTAATGCATCACCTAATTTATTCTGTTTGCCAGGTATCCCCACAGGAAATGGTGCAGGAGATCCATCAGGTGTTGATGGATCGTGAGGACACCTGCCATCGCACCTGCTTCTCCCTGCAGCTGGATGGAAATGTGCTGGACAACTTTGCAGAACTCAAGTCCATCGAGGGCCTGCAGGAAGGCTCATTCCTCAAAGTGGTGGAAGGTCAGAGTCGGAGGCATGTTGGGGCTAAGAGTAAAAATTAAAACGTCATAGGTGGTGACTATTGATTATGTATTTAATGGTTAGTTTAGCGTCACATGTGGAGAACACTTGCAGTTAGGCAGCAGTTATATAAATATACACAAATTGTGTGTTTACTATACACAAAAAGCTGCAGACTGTCCCCTTTTACACTTTGACTGTTGTATTGGACCACCCGAGGTCTGACTTGCAGTGAAGACCAGCCACACATTGTGACCTCAAATATGTTTGTAAAGAAGGCAACAGTGGTGTTTGACATGTATCAGTCCAGATTGTAACAATGGATTGTAAGTAGATGCTATGTACTGATGTTATGAAGTGAACTAAGAAAAGCCTGAACAACAATTACTTCTGAGCAGCGTCTCTTGTAGAAGAAAATAACTCCCTTTGATGTGCGTTGTGAGTTTGCAGGCTGTTAACATGAATAAAAAGCTATTTAAACACACTGAAATATGAGGAACAGCATACAAAGCATAACTCCTCCTATTCTTTTTCAATTTCTATTTCATTCAGAGCCCTACACAGTGCGTGAAGCTCGAATCCATGTGCGACATATCAGAGACCTGCTTAAAAGCTTGGACCCCTCAGACGCCTACAACGGTGTGGACTGCAACTCACTGTCCTTCCTCAGCTTCTTCACAGATGGAGACCTTGGAGGTATCATGTCCAGATTTAATAACCAAATTGCTGTGTGGCCATAAATCCTGACCAACGTTGGTGGGAGTGTCCGTTTCTACGGGGACGGTCCTAAAACTGTGGTGATGTGTAAGCACAGCCAGCTCCTTTAAAAAAAAAAAAAAACCATATTAGACTGCCAATGCGAGATGGAGTAACGTTTATCAATTAGCATAAAAATGCACTTACAAAGGGACCAGTTGATAATCGGGAGCCTGGAATATAACGATAATGGAGGTCGCATGATTTATAGGATATGTAACAAAGATTCAAATAACTAACGAAAAAAAATGATTTGACAGTGTTTACATATGGGATGTGTGTGAATAGCCGTTATTCTAGACAGTGAAGGTGTGTAAATATAAATACAACATTACTTCATTTGATAAATTTGTTTCTTTTGCTCTTAGAAAGGAAAAACATAAGATTTTAGTGACAATGAAAGTGCTAAGAAAACTCCCATAAATATGTTCACATGCAAGCGTAAAAATGACTGTTCACACACTTCACCTCTACGATGTGTTTAATCAGAACAAAGAAGGCTTTTTTTCATATTAAAATACCAGTTTCAGTTTAATTTAGAGAAACATTTTACAACTTTTAGGACAGTTCATTTAACGCTCACAATTTTCTTGTGACAGTTTGATTAGCAAAAAGCAGCCCAAATGATTTTGGACTTCTGTTCCCGTTGTCTCTTGGAACAACAGTGCATCTCTTTAAATATCATCAACATGAAACTCGCTCTCTATACTACTGTGGATATGATTTCAGAGAAAACTAAAATACTCAAGAAAGCAGGGATGGAAGTGACTGAGCAACAGACGAAACAAGTCTCAGACCATGTTGTAAAAGTGTCTGAACCTCCATTCGTCAGGGTGCAGAGCTAGAAATTGCAGTTCTTTGATGCAGCTTTAATCAATACTGAAGGTAACTCCTTTTAGGCCATAATAGTTTGTTTCAGGTACAAAGCCATGTTAAATTGATCCCAGGTCTTTTGAAGCTTAAACAATGTTGGCTCCTTCCATCCATTAAAGTAATATCTATTTGTTGTTTTGATCTCTTATGATGTTAATATTCATTCATATTTCTTTAGACATGGTTGCACATTTAAAGAGTTTGTCTTGTCAGTGAAAGGTTTTAAACTGGCTTGAGAACTGAGTCGATATTTTAATTCAGTTAAATCTTATTGACATTTATAAGGCTAGTTTTGCAACCTTTACTTGTAAACGATGTACATTAATATTCAGTTATCATCTGACCTGTTATTTGTGGCTTGTTATAGCAGCAGTCCAACCATCCCTGCATCGTTCATTCATTCATTCATTCATTCATTCATGGAAGTCTGACCTTGTTTTGTTGTGTGGTTGCAGATAGTGGAAAGAGGAAGAAAAAGGGCAACGAGCTGGAGCAGATTGACTGCACCCCCCCAGAGCACATCTTACCTGGCAGCAAAGATCGTCCCGTGATGCCCCTCCAGCCACAGAATAAGGACTGGAAGGTTGGATGCAGCCGATGCCTGGCCTTACCTTACCTCTTAGGCTTTATATGACCAAACAACCTGAGACCCGTTTATCTTAAAGATAAATGGTATGTCTTCATAGCTGAATAAAACGCACATAAATATATATATTTTTTTTTTTATCATTGTCAACAGCCAATGCAGTGCCTGAAAGTCCTGACTATGAGCGGCTGGAACCCTCCTCCCGGAAACAGGAAGATGCACGGAGACCTCATGTACCTGTACATTGTGACTGTTGAAGAGCGGCACATCAGCGTCACCGCCTCTACACGCGGCTTCTACCTCAACCAGTCAGTCAATATTTCAGCCCCCTTTTTTAAGCCTGGTTTTTGATATACCTGGAGCATTTTATAATCGGCATCACACAAAGCTTTTGCTCTGTTGCTTTGAGAATTCAAGTAATATGAAGTTATTTGGCAGGAGTGAGACCTTGATTTAGATCTTATAGGTGAAAGAGGAGCAAATGTGTTCCCTTTTCACTTTGTTTAACTGGAACAGGGACACATTGTCCATAGCTGCGCTTCAAATGGTTCGACAGAGCGCAGCAGTCTTATTAGCAGCACTGTAGATGCCAACACAATGAGATGTGATGAATTGTGCTGAACAGCTGTTTTTTTCTTGCGTTGGTTTTCTGTAGTTTATACTTGATCTGCTAACTTTCTGTATGCAAGCGCTCCTCCTCAGTCACCTTCACACCTGTCTTTCAAGTTGCTGACTCCAGGTTATAAATCGTTTGGCAGCCGTGTAAATTGGAGTTATGATAGTTATGTCTGTGTTTCAGATCCACAACCTATATCTTCAACCCCAAACCTGCCAATCCCAGCTTCCTGAGCCACTCTCTGGTGGAGCTTCTCAGCCAGATCAGCCCCGCCTTCAAGAAGAACTTCACTGCCCTGCAAAAGAAACGGTTAAAACATGACTCTTGATTATATTTCAATAGCTTTTGGTCCCTAGGATTATCTTTTGGTAATGATGCCTGATGAAGGGGAAACAAAGTTAACTTCTGATCTCAGCGCACTGCGCTTTTTACAAAACATCTTTACCGTACTTAGGTGTGTTTGTTTTTTGTTTTTTTTGTTTGGCTGTTTTAAAAAAAAAAAAAAAATTCTGAAGTTAAGCCTGTCATTCATTAACTCAAAATAGGAGATTGTCTCTGTTACTCACAGGACCTGATTAGTTTCAAGAATATCGACTTGTAGTTTGATCACACTTCAGATGAACTGCCTAAAATGCAAAGCAGATTTAAAGCTTTAAAGACCTGAAAAGGAACCACACAGCTGATGATGTCTTGGTTTTTTTTTTCTGCCGCAGAGTCCAGAGACACCCGTTTGAGAGAATAGCCACACCGTTCCAGGTCTACAGCTGGACTGCTCCACAGGTTGACCACGCAATGGACTGCGTTAGAGCTGAGGATGCCTACACCTCTCGCCTAGGTTATGAGGAGCACATACCTGGACAGGTGAGTGTGGCTTAAATCAGTTATGCATGATGCAATGAAAAGAATTCACCACAGCTTTCATGTGGGTTTGTATGAATGTTGTTTTAGACAAGAGATTGGAATGAGGAGCTGCAGACCACCAGAGAGCTGACCCGGAAGAACCTGCCAGAGCGCCTGCTGCGGGAGAGGGCAATATTTAAGGTACTTTTTCATCTCTGGCTATGTTTCCCAGTGTGTGTGAATTGTACTTCAGTTTCCAATTTCTCTGCCTCCTGCAGGTCCACAGTGACTTTGCAGCTGCTGCCACACGAGGCGCCATGGCAGTAATAGACGGTAACGTAATGGCGATTAACCCCGGGGAAGAAACGCGCATGCAGATGTTTATCTGGAACAACATCTTCTTCAGCCTGGGCTTTGATGTGCGGGACCACTATCGTGAGCTTGGTGGAGATGCAGCTGCCCATGCCGCACCCACTAACGATCTGAATGGAGTACGGGCGTACGGGGCGGTGGACGTGGAGGGTCTCTACACCCTGGGGACGGTAGTGGTGGACTACAGGGGCTACCGTGTTACAGCCCAGTCCATCATTCCAGGTATCCTGGAGCGGGAGCAAGAGCAGAGTGTCATCTACGGCTCCATTGACTTTGGGAAGACTGTTGTGTCTCACAGCAAATATCTGGAGCTGCTTGATAAGACGAGCAGACCACTGAAGGTAAGTAATACAACAGTTGTCAGTTGTATTCATTTAAGTTTTAGGTTGTGTTTTTTTTTTTTGTTTTTTTTTTTTTTATGTGAAGTTGTATAAAGTATTTCAGAGTACACAGCTGATCCCTGTGCTGTTCAGACTATGAGACTTTCTCACTTGTAGTTGGGAGTCTTGAAGTCATTATGGTGTTAACGCTTAGTGCCTGGCCAGTGACAGGAGATCAAGTATACCATCTAAGGACAAATCCATCCACACAGAGTAAATGCAAATCAGAAGTGACATGGGAAATAGAAAAACAGTGGCTGTTTATTTAAAAATTGAGTTGGGGAAGAGATGAAAGCTCCCATGTCCAAACTCTTCTAGTTGCTTCTCCTTCTTGCTTTGTAGGTTTCCTACAGTGAACTTAGTCAAATCCTTGCCCTCTCAGTGGCTGGTTATCAGGTGTGGAGTTGCTTACAGCTTCAGATATCTTCCATGTTAGATGTCTTGTTTGTGAGCTTGATGACTTGGAAATTAGGCTTTAAATTGTGTAATGTGAAGGTTCAGGAAGGAATCCAGATGAGGAGCTGGGCTAACAGTTGCTCCAGAGTTTCACCATCTATAACAACTCAAACATCATAAATTTCATTGTTGGTGAGTAGTTTTGGTGAAGGGAGTATTGGATATACTGTATCTGTAATTTACCACTTCTGCACAGACGGTCTTTTACTTTGTCTTTTGTTTTTAAATCGGCATACTTAACTACTGTTTCTTCCAAAGAGTCGTTGGCAATTGTGGCAATTGTGGCAATTGCATTATGTGCAGTTTTGGGGGAAAAAATACCTGGGTGGTGTGCAACTTCTGAAAGACTTTCCAGCATGCAGCTGACTGAATTTACCTAGATTACTGCATCCCATAGTGCAGTGGGCCACAACAATGGAAGCAGGTCACGGGGCTGGCTTTTGGACATTGGCATACTTGTTAATGTTGACAACAGCTGCACCAGTATGCAGTGCATACTGCATACTGCCTCCCTTTTAGGTTTCTGTTACTCTGCTGCAACATGGCCTGTTCTAAATGAACCCAGTATCTGTACCTGGTTGCAAGTGTCTGATTCAGAGGTGATATTAAACCGTTTAATTGAACTGCTATGACATTTATGAAGTATGAACTGTTTTTAGATCATGAACATTTGCTCTTCTATGGCTCTTATTTTGAGCAGGTGTGGTCCTCAGAGTTCCTTCTTGTTTTTCCAAACTGAGGGTGATGCGGCTGCTTTAGACTCCAGATAATTTTAAAAAAAAAAGGGGGGGGGGGGTCGTTTTTATACCATTTTTATACTTTTCCCATTTAGACATAAACGCATACATCCTGCATGTAAAGATGTAATTTGTCCTGGATGGTCGTGATGTCGGTTGTGCAGTGTAGATCGTGCAAATGTCTTGGCTTAGTCACAGAAACCTCATATCCATGTCCATGCACTAAATTCCAGGTCCAGCGGCACAATGTTCTGAATGAGAAGGATGAGACTGTGGAGCTGTGTTCCTCTGTCGAATGTAAAGGCATCATTGGAAACGATGGCCGACACTACATTCTGGACCTTCTTCGCACTTTCCCTCCTGACCTTAACTTCCTCCCTGTGGATGAAGAGGAACTGTCACCAGAGAGCCAGCGCCTAGGCTTTCCTCGCCACCACCGCCATCGCTTGGCTTGTCTCCGCCAGGAGCTTATAGAGGCCTTTGTTGAGCACAGGTAGGCGTCAAGATTTGGTAGGAAAGTTAATGTTAATGCAAATATGACCTAAACTTCAGTGTTGGCTCCATTCCTCTTCAGGTATCTACTCTTCATGAAGATGGCAGCATTACAGCTTATGCAGCAAAAAGCAAACAAGGACAGTAATAAGACTGATGCACCTGCCATCACTGAAACCTCAGAGACGGTCACAGAGAGCAATACTGCCACAACCCAGACACAGACTAATGTCACAGAGTCCTCTAATGCAACAGACGGCACAAGCCAGACAGACAACGGCGCCTCTGCCGCCTCACAAACGGCAACTGAAAGTGAAGACAAATCCTTGAAGCTCACAACAAATGGGCCTGTAGAGCCTGCAGCCACTCAGAATGGGGAATGCAAAAGCCCATTGGAGGGTAAGGAGCTTGAGGAAAGTATTCCAGGATTAGCTCAAGCCAAAGAGCTGGCGGAGACCTTAGTTGCCGAAGATGGATCTGGTATTGGTACGTTCAGAAATACCCCAAAAAGCTAGCCCGTGACCGTGCTCGGAGAGCTAATCTGGTGGATGATTGCATAGACAAAAAGCTGTTAAAGTGAAGAAATGGCTTTAAACCAAAAGTCTGTCTGATGTGATGAACTGCAAGAGCTCATGTGTGTTTGTCCACAGCATTTGGGCTTTTAAGCATCTCAAGTAATCACTTGTTTCCACCTGACTAGCTTTCGGTGCCCACTCCCGAGCTTTCACTGGGGGAAGAGTGTTGGCCAGCATGTGATCCCTCTGTCGTAGGATGTGATCCAATAAACAAACCTATCCTTTGTTGTGTCAATTTAAACTAGATGTTATCTGGAATGCAGAAATAATCTCATTTTTATTGATTCTTGTCTGCCTCCCAGTTGATCCTGAATCAAATTGCCATAATCTGCCTGTTGAACAAAGTGACCTAATCAGTAGTGTTTGTGGTGGAGATAAATGGTGGTGGGGTCCCCTGTGTGAATGTGGTGTAGGAAAACCTTCCTATATGCTGACGTGATGTTTTCTATCACCATTATGTTTAACATTATTGAATAGTTTTCTTATGTTGTCCCAATGACAAACAGATCCTAAAAGCCGTGAGGTTGTCCTTAATGCCTGCAAGGCTGTAGGCTCCATCAGCAACACGTCTTTTGATATCCGCTTCAACCCGGACATATTCTCTCCAGGTATGTTTGTGTTTTATATATTTATATATTTTTATATATATATATATATATATATATAGATATATATAGATATATATATATATATAGATATATATATATATATATATATATATATATATATATATATATATATATATATATATATATATATATATATATATCTATATATATATATATATATATATATATATATATATATATATAATATAATCTTGACGTGTATGAAGACCAGCAGACAATTGTTCAGTTAAGAAATTGATTTTTGTAGCCACAAAAAAGGGAATTCTTGGAGACTTGAGAAATGTTTGAAGGTTGATGGGTAGCTCATTCAAACTCAAACCGTTTCGTACTCCATACAATTATTAAAATACTCCTTTATTGTATTTATCTTTACTCCCAGTTACTCCCTAATAGAGGTAAGATCGGGCCTAAAAAATCCAGCCCGACCCGACCCAGGCCCGCGGGTATTAAAGCCCGACCCAGCCCGAGCCCGACCAATTAACTTGATTTGCAGGCCCGAGCCCGAAGTAAACCCGAAATTTTCTTTTTTTATTTGTTGGGTTTCGGGAGGAGGAGGTGATTTATGCTAACAAATTAAAGCCTTTTGTAACGAAATCTAAGTTTAACAAGACTGGATAAACATTTACATCATTAAGGTTTAAATGCCTGCTCAGCGTCGAGGTGCCGGTCTTTTTGCTCTCGTATGAAAGCAAAGCGCCACAATGACGACAGTCAGCGAAGCCAACGCAAGTTTCTGGAGCATTTTCAATTATCAAGTTGAAGCTTTTCCATACCTCACTCTTCCCGGTGTGTGTTTGCTGTTTAAGTTCCCCTGTCTTTAGTTTATCCGTGACTTCTTGCTGCTCCATAATCAGGGATACCGAGTCAAAATAGATGCGGCGTTCACGTGCGCACAGCTCTGGCTCTGCGCACGTATAGTAGTTAAATAGCAATGACCTTACAGCGTCTTCTCTGTTTTATCCAAATTATTTATTTTATAACAAGTATTCATTAGTTTAGTATCCATATTCCACACATCGGTTTAGTATAAATTTTTATAAACATATATTTATTAAAAAAAGTCAGCGAGATAGAAGCCCGGCCCGACCCGACCCGACCCGAACGTAATGAATGACATTTTAGGCCCGACCCGGCCCGAAATTCGGGTCGGGTCGGGCTCGGGCTCGGGCTTAAGATCTTACCTCTACTCCCTAAGGTAAAAATAAGCAAATAAGGGAATGCGTGTGCTGTTTTAAATTAGGAGTACGGTTCCCAGACGACAGCGCAGAAGACGTCCAGAAGCAGAAGCAGCTCCTTAAAGACGCTGCTGCCTTCCTGGTGTCCTGTCAGATCCCGTCACTGGTGAGTTTACAAGATAACGATTAACCCAATTTATGATCGGCTGGATTTGTGGCTGTGAGAGTTCAAAGCTTGTGCTTGTTTCTGTAATCAGATTAAAGACTGTTTGGACCACAGTGCTCTACCTATGGATGGAGCCACACTAACAGAGGCCTTGCACCAGAGAGGCATCAGTGTTCGTTATTTGGGCACAGTTCTAGAGTTTGTGGACAAGACCTCTGCCAAAACCCAGCTAGAGCACTTCTATGTGAGTCTGATTACCCAAATCTGAACAGTGTCATTAAACACTCATCAGTTTTAAAGGCGATCACACTAAGATTTTTTTTTTTTTTTTTCCCTCCATTGCAGAGAATAGGAATCATCGAGCTGATCACCAGATGTGCAAAACATATCTTCAAAACATACCTCCAGGTTTGTACAATGTCATGTGATGGAGCCTCTTTTGAAGAGCACACCCAGATTTATTTGACCAATACGTTGAATGCTTTTGCCATCACGCAGGGTGTGGAGTTGTCTGCTCTGTCAGCAGCCGTGAGTCATTTCCTAAACTGCTTTCTGAGCTCTTTCCCCGACGCCGTGGCACACCTGCCTCCTGACGAGCTGGTGTCGCGCCGCAAAAGTCGCAAGCGTCGCAACAGGGTCCCCGGTGGCGGAGACAACACGGCCTGGGCCAGCCTGACGCCCAGCGAGCTGTGGAAGAACATTGCCTCTGAAGCCCAGAGCTACTATCACTTCCCCATACAGTGGTGAGGGTCCCATCCTTTAACGTTTTAGCCCGGAAGACGCTGTTAAGCAGATAATCTTTTATTCACACATTTTCAAAATAAAGAGAATCATCATATCCTGATTTTCTCATTTCTTCCTTTTTACTCAGTGAAAGTGTCGACCAGGTGGTGGAAAAATACAGCCTTCAGAAAATCACCTTGCTCCGAGAAATTTCCATCAAAACTGGCATCCAGGTAGTTTACTGACCCAACGTCACCGTAGCAAATGTTTATTATAGTCCTTCCTTTTTGTTTTCCTGAAGGAGTATCTTTGTGTCGGACTTCTAGATCCTGTTAAAGGAGTACAACTTTGACAGCCGCCACAAGCCGACCTTCACAGAGGAGGACATCCTGAACATTTTCCCTGTTGTGAAGCACGTAAATCCCAAAGCCTCAGACGCCTTTCACTTCTTCCAGAGCGGGCAAGCCAAAGTGCAGCAAGGTGATGCTGCCGTGATTCCTCTTCAGACGGAGTTAAAACATACGACTTTCTCTTTTGAGAGCACGATACTTTGCAAATGCACATAATTGTTTGTCAAGATCTGTATTTGCATTTGATTTAAATGTTGATCTGCCGTCTCCAGGTTTTCTGAAGGAGGGATGTGAGCTGATAAACGAGGCTCTGAACCTCTTCAACAATGTGTATGGAGCCATGCATGTAGAGATCTGTGCCTGTCTGCGCCTGCTGGCACGCCTTAATTACATCATGGGAGACCACCCTGAGGTAAGCACAAATAAACAAATTTGTTTTGTTTTCTGCTATTCTTTTGTTGTTCGTTGGAGGTTATGAATTGCATTTGTGCGTCATCTTCAGGCTCTCAGCAACCAGCAAAAGGCAGTTCTGATGAGCGAACGAGTCCTGGGCATAGAGCATCCCAACACAATTCAAGAATATGTACGTTATCTGCTAAACAATCTTTGTTTATTCTTTGTAACAATCTTGTGTCCTCCTAACCTTTTTTTTATATTTATTTGATTTCTCAGATGCATTTGGCTTTGTACTGCTTTGCCAACGGCCAGCTATCGACTGCCCTAAAACTGCTGTATCGTGCTCGTTACCTCATGCTGTTGGTTTGTGGGGAGGACCACCCAGAGATGGCCCTGATCGATGTGAGTGTACTCGAGATCTTTAATTAATGGCTTCTAATGTGATTAAACCAGGGTACGTCTCCGTTCAGTGACAGTATAAATGCTGCTGCATTTTTCCATGCTCTCGATTTCTGCAGAGTAACATTGGGCTCGTGCTGCATGGAGTGATGGAGTATGATTTATCTCTGAGATTCCTGGAGAACGCCTTGACCATCAACACAAAGTATCACGGATCCCGTTCCCTCAAAGTGGCCCTCAGGTGGGGGGAAAGTCAGTTTTAATGCATGGTGTACAAAGTATTGGTCACAGAATCATTTATGTTGAATTACTTCTTTCAGCCATCATTTGGTTGCGAGGGTTTATGAGAGCAAGGCTGAGTTCCGCTCTGCGCTGCAGCACGAGAAGGAGGGGTACACCATTTACAAGAACCAGGTAGACCCTGTAGGACCCAACACGCTTGTCTTCAAGAGGTGTGATGACACAATGCCTTAAATGTATTTATTTCCCTCTCAGATGGGTGAAGCGCATGAGAAAACCAAGGAGAGCTCAGAGTACCTGAAGTATCTCACCCAGCAGGCTGTGGCTCTGCAGAGAACGATGAACGAGATCTATAAGAACGGCTCCAATGCCAGTATCATGCCCCTCAAGGTAGCTGCACTTTTTTGGTGTGTCTATTTCATTCAGTCTAACATAGTTGGCACTAATGCTTTTTATGGCTTTCTGTTTTACAGTTCACTGCCCCCAGCATGGCCAGCGTCCTAGAGCAGCTCAATATCATTAACGGCATCATTTTCATACCACTCAGGTAGAGTCACAAAGCATCAATACTGTTTTGTATTTTTAGTTCATAATACTCTAGAAGAGTAGAACGATGACTCCAGCAACCAGAGCTGTGATGGTGTGAATTGGGTGTAGAATTTCCTCAAATATGTTTAACACAATTTTGGCATTTTATTTGTCACACAAATCATTCCGGTTAGTCTTTTCTGATAATTATATGCAACTCAGTTATAAATGGGTGATAAGGATGTCTGTGGCAGCCTCTGTTTTTGCTGTAAAGCAGTCAAATCCTCATCAAATCTAATCTTTTTCAAATTGCTTAAAACTAAAGCAAAAAGAAGCGGCACAATGTTGAAATGTTTCACTGAGCTGGTTTATACAGTTGGATGGAAGGTGGATGTGGGAGGAACATGTGAAAATGGGAATACATGCAGGACTGTTGCTCGTTAGGAGTTTAATGTGGGCACATCTAAATCTGAGAAGTTGGTCATTAATTTTTTTTTTTTTTTTTTCGTTTTTATACTGATGACAACAAGGAGCTTAAAGTACATTTCTTCTGCATTTGTCCTTTTTAGCCAAAAGGATCTGGAGAATCTGAAGGCAGAGGTGCAGAGGCGGCAGCAGCTGCAGGAGCTGGGAAAGAGCGAGGAGCCGATTGAGGACAGCTCACTGGAACTTGAAGACAAAATCCCTGTCGATTAATATTCAAAGTCCCTCAACACAGCTACTTTCTGCTAATGGTGGTGGGAGAAGAGAGGCCATGACGCAACAATTAAGTCACAGAGCCTGTGGACCCGTGAACTGAGCAGTCTAAATCAACATTGAAATAAACGAGGGGAAAGTGGGGTCGGGGCAGTACAGAGAAATGAAAAAAAAACAAACTATGAACTGTAGGACAAAGGAATAGAGATCAGGAGTTTCCTATGAGACAGGAGAGAGGGAGGAGAAAATATAAACATAAAATCAATGTAACGTGCAATCTGAAAAAAAAAAAAACAGAACATTCCTGGGTCCAAGGACCTGGTGATAAAGTCACTGACGATGTTGGCTGCTTAAAAGCCTTATCCGCTGCACCGCCATCCCAAAATGTTACTTCCTCTCTGCTCACATGTCCCACAGCACTTTTAACCCAGGACCATGTTTCACCCTGCCGTTGCCCAAAGAGCTTTGAAGTTCCCCAATCCCCATCCCAAAGGTGTTTTCCCCGATAAAACACCTGCCCTGTCCTACAACTCAGGGGTTCTTTCTACTGTGCACTAAGACCAGAATACAGTCACAAAATTTGAGATCTTTCAAGTGGGGCTTCAGAATGTAAATTCCCTTCTCTGTGGGCCCTTTGAGCCACTTTGCAGCAGTCACTCATTAACCTTACACATTCATGATGGCTAATTCATTTAATTTAATCATTCTGTTATTTGTACGTACAACGTCCCAGGCGGACGCTCGCTGTGTTCTTTAGTTCCTGCTGCAACAAACAAACAAACAACACAGTGAGCTGTCATCCCATAAAGTTTGATTTAATTTGGGGTCTTTTTTCTTTTTTTTTTTTTTTTTTATGAAGTAATTGGGTTTTTGTTAAGATGCACAAGAGAATGGAAGGTAATTTATGCCTGTTGATCATCAGCTAATTTAAGCCATGTCTGTTTTATAGAAGATGTATAGAAGTGTAAAAGATGTATAAATCTTGGGTTTAGACTGGTACTTGATGTTGATGGAAAAGGCAGATTTGAAATATTTACACTTTAAACAGTAGATATAACTATAAACTAGCTGTGTTAATTCTTCTATTTTTACACACTTGAAAATATGTGCATGTGTGTTTGATGGTGTGTGTCTTTGTGTAGTCTGACAGAAAATCTGTTCCCCAGGGTTGTCGTTGCTTTCGCTGCTGCATTGTTTGAATAGAGGCTAAGCAAACATTTGCTTTCCGAATGTTTTATACTTCTACACATGATAAAGCTGTTAAATGACTGATCCCCATTTTCTTGAAGCATTCATGGCCACAGAAGGTGTTAATCTGCTTACGTACAAAGATGGTACTGAGGTGAACCTCTTCTCACCATTGCACAAGTCCTCAACATTGGCAGTAGTGACAGATTTATTGTAGCTTTGTGTTTTGTTTTTTTTTGTTTTTTTTTTTTTCTCTTCTTGTTTTGTTTGCCATTAATGCATCAAGTCATCTTTTCATATTTATCAAAAAAACTAGCCAGGGGTGAGCAGTTTTTTTTTGTTTTTTTTTTTTGTTTTTTTTTTTTTTGTCGCACTTTCTCATGCCGTGTGTTGACGTGCATGAAAGTGAGCAAAAGCGGGACCGCCTCAATTTGACATACCAAATAAATAAAAATTAAAAAAAAAAGACTGATTAAAGATTTGCTTGTATACATGCAATGTATCCCTCCATGGCAGTTTGTTACTTAATTGTTGCAGTGTGTAGATGTATGTGATTGAAGCAATTGAAAGATGATGCTGGAGCTGATTGTTTTTAGAAAATGCAGTTTTTACTTGGCACAAGACATGCAAGACGGACCATGTACTGTATTGGCTGAATTGTCTGAAAATAAAGAAGCCACATGCAAAAGCAAACGGCCAGGTCTTCGGACTGGGAGGTGATGTTACTAGAGTGATCTCCTGAAATGTGTTGCCGTACATCGGTTGCAGAGCATGGTGTGTATGTGCCTATTATTTATGCTTCTGAATGGAATTTGGGTAATGATGGGTTTAAAGAAAACTCTACGTTATATAAAGATGACATTTGCTTCCTCATTTGGTTTTCTGAGTCTCTTGTATCTTATATGTATGTTTTTTTTTTTTTTTTTGTTCTTCCATGCTTTCCCTGCTTGGTGTTATCTGTAACACCAACATCGGCCAGAAGGTGGCGCAGTACGTTTTGTTTTCTTTTCATTCTGAAGGAAAAAAATGGAGCTAATTGGTGAACATGATTTATTTGATTTTTGTCAAAATATAAGAGACCTTATATTTTTTATATTATTGTTGCAGTCCAATCAACACCATGTCTAAGGTTTTTATCTAAATGTTTTTTTTAATTAATAATAGAAAAGATAAAACTACATACTTCTACATCTCTAGATTAAGACATCACTGGAATTCAGTTCGTGAACATTATCCACATTTTAAGAGGTGGTATTACAAAGAATGAAAACAGCATAAAAACTAGGATTTAAGTATATTCTTTCACATAGATCTTTCAAATAAACCATTTGTAGTTGTAACATTGACTCCTTATCATGTATACATGTGAAACAGGTGTGTGGAATAATTTCTCCAGTCATTGAAGATTAAATGTTTAATATTAAATACAGGTCTAGATCATATGCAAAAAAAAAAAAAACTAAAAGACCTGGAGTTATAAACAGTATGTTATAAAACAGTGTTACATGTGGAAAAACACTATTATAAAATAATATGCTTTTCAACACCTTGAGGTAATTTGTTTTCTCTGGGTGATGCCCTAAATGAATTTTGTTTCTGTTCGTTTTGATAGTTTGTTTTTTTTTTTAGGCGGCTTCTTAAATGTCATGTGGACTGTTGCCCCTGACAGCACCCAGCTGTTTGTGTTTAACATTCAAATCTATTTTTCTCATCTGTGCTTTTGTATCAAATGAATTAAATAAAGCCAGTAAATTATGTGTTTGGAGATTTTACAACTCATACAAGTGGCCTGTGCATATCTTTGGTAGAAAAAACTAAAAAATATGACTATGTAATGATATGCAGTATTCCCCAATAGTGACAGAAAACTACAAAATTGTAAAAATTAAAGACTGAAGTGTACTAAATGATTTTACCTGGCTGAGAAGTAATTCTGTATTGTATAAGTTTATGTGCTGATTGTGTTTTATATGTACAAAACGGATGCAGCTGCCAGATTAAGGTAGAGGGGTTAAGGTACAATAATTATATCTGGCATGTTGTAGACTCTTGGTACAAAGTACAGTGGAGAGCAGAAATACACACACACTCACACGTTGGCATTTAATATGGTTAACATCAAAGAAAGAAAAATAAAATAGCAGTGATAGAAAAAGTAAAACCTGAATGATGGACCACCATAAATAATCATGCAATAAATACTAAATAAGCATAGTATTTGTCTTTTTGAATGTATAAAAGTCGCCTACAACGGAAAGTTACTGGATCAAGCATATTAAACATAGTTCAATTTTTCAGTTAAAATGTACTGCTGTTGACTAGTGAATTAAGAGTTAATAGGCAAATAGTGTATTTTTTTTTCTGCTGTCAAGGGCGTGCGCGTTTCCGCGAAGCAGTGAACGCGAGTTTCGTGCGCGTGCCCCCGATGAAGGCGACTGCAGTAGCGAACGAAAACACGAGCGAGCGGAGCCGCGGAGACGAGACTGGCATAGTTTACCTCCACATCACAAGACCGTGTTTTGGAGCGGAAATTTCACGCCCCGTCGGGCCGTGTTACCGTTGAGGACGGTCGAACGTATCCACCGGCAGTAACAATAGGGTGAGTCCGGATCTTTTCACCGTAAAGCCGGCCACGAACGAAGGAGTTTGGCGTTAGGTAGGGAAAATGACGATGTGGCTGTAATTTCTGCACCTCCTTTTTTATGTCTCAAAATGGCGGATAGGCCGCTTGGGCTGGAGCAGCAGGTACCCTGTCAACGGACTCTATCCTCCGCTTCAGAGAAACGCTCCTATGCACTTACAGTAATTAACGCGGCAGCGTCTTGTGTACATTAAAAGCAGCCAACCGCGCTTTGAACGCACGCTGCCGTTAAAGTGAAGAGTTTATCTGCGAGCTAACTTTCTGCCGGCAGGCTAACTTGCGTCAACTTCAGCCTACCAGAACCGGCCCCAGAGACGATGAAGCTGCCGGCTGACATCCGCATCAGGTTAACCATACGTCAAAAACTCTCTGGTTTGCCAACACCGCGGCGATTTGTAATTGCATTTAACGTCTATTGCTAGTTGATGTTAAGCAGCTGGTGCGTTGCAGTGTTTTTGTCAACACCCAGCTTCTCAAAAAAAAAAAAAACTCACTGCGTTGGACAAACGACATTGGTGTCATGTTTCTTGTAGATGGGTAACTTGTTTTAAAATTTCCCTATGTGGATGTTTAATTGGAGTTGGGTTGCGGAAACGGTGCTTGCATTTGGATGTGGCTTCAAGTTGTCATCTGGCGTCGGCGGTGTTGGCATCATTGCAGCTGATCGTCTGTTTCCCCGGTGATGGTTTGCTCCGGTGACATGCCCGTTTTCCTCTGCTGCTGCCACGCTCGTCTCCAACTGGCATCATCTATGCGACTGTTGTTTCTCGCGCTCTGTTGGCACAGCATTTGAAAGTCAGGGTGGAGCACGTCTGGGACGATGCGATCGCAGAAATAATTGGTGCCATGAGTCAGATTTTTTTGTTTTTTCTCTCTCGATTTGCGGAATCGCGATTTAGGGAGTGATCGTGTTCATGTCTGTCATTACTTTGCACGCGCAAAAGAAATGTAGCGCCGTCTGAAAATAATTACCCTGGTAATTTCGGCCCAAATTGGATTTGATAGCATTTATTGAGCATGCGTTGGCACCTGGATGATTTACTTTGTCAGCCACGCCCGTAAGGATTGTCCTGATGCTTATCAATGGGAATGATGGGAATGGGGTTAGCATTCGATAACATGTTCAGCTTTATACAGAAATACTGATCTGTATTCTCCTCTCAGGTAAGAGTATTATTTCACTCAATGGCTGACATAAAATAACTAATCTGGAATCTAAGGCTTTTATTAAGTATAATTATGGCCATTTTCCGGACGAAATCGAGTATAAGGATACTAAGTTAATCTAAACTCATATATTCCCTTAAAAATAAATCCTTGTATGGAACGCCTTATCACGTTTGATGAGCACTGGTTGACTGAGTCTTGAGGTTCAGGCTGTCAGGTTTCAGCAATCCTATTAGTTTATCACAAGCTGCAGTGAGTGACCTAGATCTAAAACCTTCATACAATATCATGTGTGCCTATATACTGTGTTTGGATAACATCTGAACTGCAGACAGTGACCTACAGCTGTATTTTTACATTATTTACCCTCTTTGGTTAACTTGAAACATTTAGTATCCTGCAGATACAAGTAGATCTTCATCTTGGATGTAATTCTAAATATTTAAATTTGTTCATATTAACGGCATCTATTGTTTTCCTTAGGATTTAAACTTCATTAGAAAGCTTGGGGCGTTGCATATAAACAGAAAATCCTGCACATGTATAATTTAGCAGCAGATATATAGTTTTGTTTTTAATGTGAAGCTAATACGGACAGTGGTGAGACATGTAGGAAAAGTGTGGAGAAGAGATGCAAGATTTATAGACGTCCATCCTTGAGAGCTCACTCTCTGCCTCGATAAGCTACGTGGCTTATTGCTATTGCAACGGGAACTCAACAGGCAGGTTTAATTAATATGACATTTGAAGGCATAACTTGGCCTGGGTGTCCTGGGCTAAACCCTCAAGTAAGCAGACTAAGATTTTGTTTTTCTGTTTCTGTTTGATACAGACAGTATCCTTCCCACAACATGGCCTCAAAGACTAATTATTCCTGTTGGGTGTGTTTTCTATTCACTGTTATATGGAGACAGAACACCAGGCTGTTCACTGTTGTCATTATGTAGTAGCTTGTCTCTGTTGTAGATACAAAGGTCATGAGATGCAGGTGAGGATAGCTGGGTTGGGGTATGACTAGCCTCAGAAACAGATGAGTTTTGTGAATGCTGCTGCTTTATCTATAGACTTGATTTGATGAAGGGCGGTTTTTTGTAGCAGGGTAGTCTGTCTCTGATTTTTAAATGCTTTTTTTTTTTTTTTTTTTGTCACAATGCATACATTTTATTAAAATATATTTCCATGGCACATCTTTTAAAATAGACCTTTTATCTCAGACTCGGAAATATATCGTCATCGGATGAATAAAAGAAAAAACATAAACAAACTTTGAATGGCTGAATAAAATATAATGACCATGGAGATGGGAGAAAAGGGTGCTGGCAAAAGAAAGGCCAACAGTGATGGTCACTAAAGCAGGACTTACAAATGTGTTTCAGGCTTCAATGGCCTCACTTGTCTTTTCTTCGAATCGAGCAATATTTTGAGTTGCAATAAAGAATTCTGGGACTGTTGCTTTGCTTTTTTGTGTAGTTTGTGGTGAAAATCTGAAGAAGTTCAACTTTTTATGCAGCGGCACCAGTGCCGGGCAATTAAATCGGCTTATTGTACACTGTACGTGTGTCTGATCTCATGACTGTGTGTAGCTTCAAAAGTCAGACCAGTCCTCCCAAAGAAAGTACAAGGATTGAAGTGATTAATTACATTACTGAGCATAGTTCAGAGAAACCCTCAAGCTGGAGGAAAGTGATAAAAATATAATCTAAAAAAATGAATGGGATGTCCTTAAACTAGTAGTGATGGTCATAAGGTGTACCCCCTTACCCACTGATTTATGTAATTCTTCCTTATGTGAAGTGTGAAATCTTGATATTTTCTTATGAAAATTCCAGCCCAGAAAAGGCAGACTTACAGGCTAAACATAATGTTGTGATAGCTCAAACCGACAGCTGTACTTTTGCAGGTAATATTGGAATTAAGTTCTGTTGTCTGTCAAATATATGCACGTTTCCATTGCGAGTGGAGCTGAATGCAGTCAGCTTGTTCTAGCTGACTTTTTTTCTATCAGCCAGAAGTTTTATTGCTAGTTGATTTGAATAAGTGCATCCCTGTGCCCTGGCTCTATTCACTGTTGTCAGCAATAGAAGCACAGCAGCGTCGGTTGTATATTTGAGTAATAGAAAGCTCAGTAAAGTAAGCGTTGCTTTGCTGGCTGTTGCTTGCAATTCATCGGCACAATGAGACTAGAGCGGACAACAGTCAACTATCTTATGTTGTCCTGTAAAAGCAAAGACTTTGCTTTTTCAGGAGGATAATGTACAAATTTGCTGAAGGACCCTCTCTTGATTTTTGTGCCAACAGACAGTAATGAGTGAGAGGCTTTTATCTTTGATTGTTGCAGGCTTATGGTCTCCATATTGCTATCCCCCCCCCCCCCCCAAGCTGACAAGAGCACCAAGATTGACTTTCAAGGCTGCTCACCTTTCCTTTGCCTGACCACTGGTTAAGGTCTTGCTGCCAATAGCAACTGTCAATCAACATAGTAATGAATGCTTTGATATGCTGTTTGAATGAATGATGATGACATGTTTGATAACATGT
This sequence comes from Xenentodon cancila, assembly GCA_014839995.1. Classification (NCBI taxonomy): domain Eukaryota; kingdom Metazoa; phylum Chordata; class Actinopteri; order Beloniformes; family Belonidae; genus Xenentodon; species Xenentodon cancila. The sequence goes on from CM026201.1 coordinate 17,564,767, forward strand.
CTAGAAGACACAACATGTTTAGGACCTGTTGATTGCCGTGCCAGCAGTCAGTTTTGGTCTAATGGTTGAGTTTCTTGGATAGATTAAATGTTTAATTTGAAACATTTCATTTCAATAAAAGGTTTCAAGTGTTTGTGTGCTAACATTCCTGTAATAACTGACAAGAGTCATAAACACTTCAAGTCTATATTTAGAGTACATCTCAACAAGGAGTTTGTTGGTATGGAGTGAATGCCAGGGAAAGATTCAGATGTACCCGAACGAAAAAAGCAAATATGTCTTTTATCTTAATTGTTGGATAAGTATTATGACTCATTATTTGTCTTTAAACATGTATAAATGAATGTGGCTAGCTAATGTTGTTCTTGTGTCTTGAGATTAAAAGCTTTGTGATTTATTTTTTGTTCATGTCGTTTTCTAAACTGATCGGTTTAATAGATTTATTCCACCAGGATTTCAAGAGTCTGGTAATTTAATGACAGTGTCAACCTATTCAAATGCACTGTGTAACACAGCTACATTACTGTGTAATTGTGAAAAGACAATTTTCTTTATTATTTTCCTGATTCTTTTTAACAATCTTAATTGTTAATTCACGTTGTTAAAAGTGCTCTTTGTTGTTTGCTAAATGCATTTAAGGCTGACTTTGGTGATGTGAAGTCGCCAACAGAAAATGAACATCCTCCAGATTCCAGCTGTTTTAGATTCTTGGGTTTGAAAGAGGATGACATAATGACAGCATCTGATAACTGTGACTCAGAGGTGACAGGGAGGTCATATGCTCAGACAAAATTTCTCACGACCAGTTAGACTTCATGCTAGACTAAGATTTTTTTTTTTTTTTTTTTTTTTTTTGTGTTCTTCCTCCTTTCACAGAGGTGTGTTCATTTGTCCAGACATGGACGTGCCATTTCTTTTTTTTAAATAATGTCTGGGCGCATACTTTAAATGTCATATTTTGATATTGATGAAGTGCATAGTGGAAAATGTTTGGCTATGTGTTAAATTGCAGGTTTACTATCTACCTATTTAATATGGATCTTGCAGTCCTTTTTAAAAGTTATATATTGAAATATATATGAAACAGGCAATAGTGAGCAGGAATGGTTCACAAACTATTTTTAGATTTAATTGTGGCAACCTTTTGAATAGGCATGTGATGTTTTTGTTTCTATGACTTAATTATTTTTTATGTTAAACCCACCGATGAGATGAGACAGGCATCTAACATGTTAATGGATTGATACAGCGATGACAGCTGCCAGCAGCACAGAGAGGAAATATCAATATACAGTACATGACCTCATTTTAACAGACAACAGCTGTTCCATGGGCCGAAGTAGCATATGCATTTTATTAAAATCTTGTGTGTATTTTTATAGCTGTTTTTATCATTAGTATTGCCACCTTATTAATTTTGTTTTTGCTTTATGACCTTGTGTCACTGCTGAGATGTTGAGCAGCAACCAGAACCCTCCTGCATGTTATTATCTATACAAAGTCATTGGGGTAGACAGACATTTGGACTGCAGTCAAGCGGTGAAATCAGTATCCAGAAGTTGGGCGGTTGCTCATTAGGCTGCTTTCTCTTGAGGAGGTTGTCCTCAATGTCGAACTGTCAAATATGCAAATAAATAAGCAAGCACCCAGTATCAGCACTACTTCGATTCAGCTGAATGGACTCTGCAGGATGAGTAGGACAGTTTTGGATCTACAGTTTTAAGCAGCTGTGCTCTTCTTACCCAAACAAAAGTATGAGTATGTTAAAGCATTTTTGTTACAGTAATAGAAGTGCTGCAACATTGGCTAAAAAAAAAAGGTGTGGTTTATTTCCCATCTCCTACCTCACCCTCGTTTGCATCTTCTTGAAGTGTTTCAAGCCCTGCATGTTTTTTTTTTTCTTATGTGTTAATGAGTTTTCAGATAAGTTGTATTGGTTCGCAATCTGGATGCACCACACCCCTGCATGGAGCAAAGCAGATGCCAAATCCTATCTTGAACCAGTTTAACCACATCCCTGATTTGTCAACAATACTGATTTGTGAAAGTCTGTTATCCTCTAGCTTTGACACTTTGTGGATCTCCAGAAAAAGTAATGAGGGCTTAAATAGCAACTTTGTTTAGTGAGTTTCTGAGGCTCATTACTGCACAGTGCATTTCAAGACAATAATGCAGTGTAGAAACGGATGATATGAAATATATATTTTTCAGATGCATTACATTTAGTTTACCTCATTTCTTCCTCGCATCAACAGCTTGTGCTTTGTGCCTGTTTCTGTAATTTTTCTTTTGGCACAAATTGACAAATTCATTGCTCCATCTGCCTAACACCTAATCTAACCAGGTGACACAATAATGAGAAGGTAGAGCCAGGAGGTTTGAGAAGACTACAACCATTTCTAAGAACACTTTCTCTCTGAATTATTTTTTAACTCAGTCTCTGTTTTCCCTCTTGGCAACCTGGGAAGAAAAGTACATTGGTGGAAGAATGTGGGTCAGGTTGTGTGTATGTGGAGAGAGGCATTTGCCGCAAGAGCAGACTCGTGGCATGAAAGATTGCGAAGATACTTTAGAAGAAAATAAGGTTATGCACACGGAAACAAGAAGATCGTTTAAAAACTTTGTTTTTTATATATATATATATATATATATATATATATATATATATATATATATATATATATATATATATATATATATATATATATATATATATATATATATATATATATATATATATATATATATATATGAAATGAGCGGGGCGTGTGGGATTTAAAAAAATCAACTAACTTTTCCTGTTATCATGCATATCTAATGTTGAATTCTCCCTTTTTCTCTGTTCCCCAGATGCAGTGTAGACTTGGCTAGTGACTGGTCTGCAGGCTCTCTGCTTCTTTTGTCCCTGGAGTCAGCCAGTTGGGGGGGCAGAGCCCTGCATTCCCCTCTTCTCAGTCTGAACCTTTGTTTTGAAAGAAACAACTGGCTGCCACTGGAGTACGCAGCCCATCCTCGCCTGTGTTGCTTGATTAAGCACAGCTCATCTCCTGACTGGAGAGCACAGCAGCTGCAGAAGATTCACTTTTAACCTACTAACCCAAACAGCCCCATCCACACTGTCCTGTCACCATGGTGCTGTCACAACGGCAAAGAGATGAACTGTAAGTTATGAACATACCTGTATATTATGATAAGAGATTTAAGTTGAGAATTTCAACACTGTGGTTTGTTTGTTTGTGGCTATTGCATGTTCAGACATTTTCTACACTTCACAGCTGCCTGTTAGAAATGCATGGTTCTGGTATTACTGCACAACTTTAAAAGAATTAACATAGTAAGGTTTTATTTTTTTTGGAGATAGTAGTAGTCTAACGCACTGAGGAATGTACCTCGCCCACCCAAGACCAAGAAGATTGTGATGGGGGTACAAGCTGTTAATGAAAGTGAGAGCGATCAAGCAGTCTGTGACAAGATACTTATATTCCAGTGGGGAAAGAATATTATTTTATAGTCTAAAATGTTATAGGAAAGAAGTTTATTTGCCTGCTTATCATCACTCGGTTAATGACTGACAGTGAGAGTCTTTGCTGCATGCTGTTTTGTTAAATCGAAAGAAAAATGGATGCCCAAATGGAAAACTGGATGGCCACCTGAAGAATAAGTGTCTTGCATATTTAGATCAAGCTCTACTGTGGATGTGGCTTGTTTTTGAAAACCTGTTTTGGCACAAATATGGACTAGTGTGAACTAGGGCTGAAATTAACGCTTGTTCTGATAGTTGATTAGTCATTGACTATTGAAACGATTAGTCAACTAATCAGATTATGAATTTCATAATTATTTAATGGCTCTTATTTAGGTCTCAGCTTTTAAATGTTGCATGAAGTTGTTTAAATGATGTGCTATTTAAAAATAAAGGTCAAGAAATATGAACACTTCATTCAAAGGGGCAAACCAACTCTCATTTTAATCGTTATAAGTATGGTGTGACACTGTGACCTCTTCCACAATTTTCCATAGTTCTGTTTCCTCCACATGCTAACAAATTCACAAGCTAGCAGTATGTGCTGCTAAAAATGGCTAAAAGTGAATAATTTTCTCCAAAAGTGTTCATAAAATAGACAATATCTTCAATTTCCTGGAAGTGGTTAGTCTTTGCAATGTCAGACTTCATGCAAATATCTGTACAGCTGTTAAAAGCCGTCCGTAATCTATGGCAATTAAAGGTAGCACCACGGCTAAGTTATTGTAGCATCTGAAACGGAGGCACGCGGTTGAGGAGAAGTGTGCGTGTTCTGAAAGCTACTGCCTGTAAAGTTCGTTTAGTCTGTTGCAACTAAAGTTATCAGCATGAGTAAATTATTTCAGCATCTTAAAGGAGTGGAAGACGTTTGTGGCACCCACTGCAAACACGACAGCTGCACGCTATTTTAATTGTTCTGGTAAGAAAAGTGTCATAGAGACAGAAATCCTTTTGTATCCAAAACTGTATTGATAACAATTGTACAATCACATTTCAGATTTTGATTTTAATATGTTAGCCCAGACGCACAATACAGGGTTTCAGTGCTTATTTGTAAGTAGTTTTCTACATGTCCCTGAAGCTCATCTAATCAAATTTGCGTTCCAGACATGCAGAGTTGCTGCTGATCTAAGTCTCATGGTTTTTGAAGCTGCTTATTGACATGGTATCAAAAACCCAATCAATAGTTTCATACAAACAGTCTTCAGTAGCTCTGTTTGTACAAAGTAAACATTTATATTTTTACTTGCTTGTTTAATTGCTTTAAAAAAAACTAAAAACTCCATTGGAAAATGTTCTTGACCAATTTTATTTATTTTTTGCTTCAAGGCAAGGATGTGTCTTGGCACCAGTGTTGAGTGTACATGTGGAAATTTCTTTCCTCCTTCTTCTCGCTTTCGTTCTCAATAAGTGGCTGTTCTTTCTGTTATATCACCTTATCCTGAAAATTAAGGCTGTGATTTATGGATATCAGGTGACTCAATCTTATCAGATTTTTGGGTTGAAAACTATTCAAAATTGATTGATGATCAGTGATTTAAAAAAAAAAAAAAAAAAAACTTTGGAAACTGGAAAACTCCATAGTTTGCAAAATAAAAGTAGTGTTAGGCAAAATCTGTTTGTTTTGGATAAAAAATTAATGTTATACATAAGTTTTTTTGTGACTGACCTGTGCTGGCACAGGCCTTCTTACATCATGGATGTTGCTTTTTGTTTTTTCTCTGCCCATTCAGAATGTCCTGGATTCTTCCTAATATTCACACACTTGCTCAAAAAGTTAGGAACTCCCTCTTTTACTTTAGAGGGCCATCTTTCTACTGAGCAAGGAGATAATGGTAATTTAAAATCTTTATATTGGCTTGGTCAGTACTAAAATGGATTCCACAGCATGTCTGAAATCTGGCATACGCAGACACTGAAATATGTGTACATGTACAGTTTGGATTAAGAAAATGAGACAGACTTTATTAAATAGGGATTTTGTAATTCCTGTAATTAACCCCGAGGCAGGGTTCTAAAAAGTGAAAACATTTCAATATGAGATAAAAGTTATCTGAAGGTGATGAGAGGATCTTGCCCCTCTGGCGTCCTTAAGAATTCCCTTCTACTTTAGAAGTATGCTAACACCACATGTTTTATAAAAGACTCGGTAGTCTGTGACTTGAGACAACAATCTTGTTGACGGTGATTTTCATCCCTGTGTTATGCTGTCACTGAAAAAGGCATCCACATTCACATGACAAGGCTCTCAGCATTCCTGACAGTGTTTGAGTGTAGATGTGGTTAGCACACTGGGAGGGTCTGTTAGCATGGAGAGATCTTTTGGAATGCTAATCTGCCATACTATTTGCTATTCAGAGGAAGCTTTAAGGACCCCCCACTCCCACTCACCACCCTCCCCCTGACTCTTCACTGTTGCACAGTTCTCATGTCCCATAGTTCACAGGAAACTAGTGTAGGACAACTTGAGTCACATCCAAGCATCCGTTGCATTCCACCCTTTGAAACTGTCATTTAGCTCAGTTGGTGCTTTTATTTGTTCAGTTATAAACTGCTCCTTAGATTGCATTTCCTAAATGGCAGTCTCATTTTTAGGAAGCCTGATTGAAAACCACTTTGGCTGCTAATCTGTTCCTCACTTTTAAGTTGTTTTAAATTAGGGGTTTCTGCTGAATTCTTAGTGTTAGTTTCAACAACTGAACTGTGCACCATCACAAGAAATGTGTGCATTTTAATTTTTTCCCCCTTTTTTATTTTTGTTTGAAAACTGTAGCATACAAATTAAACTGTAAATAAGATAGTTTATCCTTTTCTGTTTTTTGTTTATTTTGGTGCCAGAAGTTATTTACCTGGTCTTTGGCATAGAGTATAAAGTAAGCATTTCCTCCCTAAACTGGATTTTGTCAGCATCACAGTCAGATGCTGCATTGGCTCCTTATCTTCAAAACAACTCTGTTTGTCTTTTTTTTCCCAATGAAAGCACATTTGTGTTTCTGTGCAGGGTCAGGGGACTTATCCCTAGCAGCATGTATTAAAAATGGATAACAAACATAGTCTGCTCCCCTTGAAGACCTTCAGGCACACAAGTGCAAATGAGCCTTTGCTTTTGGACTTTTTCTCTTCTTTACAAAGAAAATCCCTTTTAGTGTCATCAGTTTCTTGGGCAGCAAGATTATTCATGTGATATTCCTTCTTTTCCATTTTCCATTTGCTTCTCAATATAATCACATAACAGATAAGCAGAGATATGGAGGTGTTTTGAGATGTCAAAGCTGCAGTATGAGTGTACTCGTCACTCTCGATGTCCCAGATGAGATGTTTTCTTTACCTGATGAAATACTGGTACAGTCTTCTGAAATTCTGAAGTCCAAACACTTCCAACAAAGCTGAGCTATGCGATGATCTGACTCTAAAGGAAGATGCAGAAGGTAAGATGGAGACTGATGATCCACTGTGGCGACCCCTAAAGGGAAAAAGCCAAAAAAAGATGATGATGATCTGATGATCAGACTCTGAGACGGTTTAATTTTTAGCCTGTTTTTCCATCTGCCCCTTGGAACAAATATGTTCAAAAACAACCGGTTATATTGATTATATCTGTCTCTGGGTCTTTCTTTTGTACGGATTATGTGATACAAGCAATGACATGACAATATAATTAGATAGTGATATAAGCAGAGATGCATTGCTTGACCGGGCAGGTACCGGAATTTACATTCCGGTCCATTTTGCGCATGCACCATATAACATGCGCATGCACATTAAGCGTGAAAGCGTTGCGTACAGACTTAAATATTGTTGGACAGATGATTCGCAACAACACACCATAGATTTTTTTGAAGAGCAGTTTTCACATTTTTTTTCTTGTAATGTGGGGTCCCATATTGTAAATGGGTAAACAGGCACTTAAAAAGTCAGAAACCGCCTCGAGTGTGCCTACCTTATGTCAATAAATGTTAGCCAGGGCTACCAGCTCCATCAGTGGGCTTTTGAGTTAGGATGCCGTTAAGAGTATGTCTTGAAAGGGATCTCTGTTTATTTTGACAATAGCACAAAGACACTGTGTTACAACCTGCATGTTCAAGCTTTAAATAGACTGAGAAAATGATTGACCACATTAACCATCCACCTCTCTTCAGTCACTCAACCCCTCCCATCCCTCAACACACACACACACACACATACATATATATCATCACAATATCAAGTATGACTTTTCAAGCAAACATTTATAGTGTTTTTGTCTCTCATTTCTTCATATCTCATATTTTTGAAATTTTCTTTGCACTGTAAGTAAAGTGTTTGTGTCCATGTTTGTCAATTTCATAATGTGTCGTGTACAATTATATCCTAAATGCATTGATTGTAATGTTTTCTGGTTTATGTCTCCTGGGGACACACTGAGGCATTTGTTGCTAGAGCACATACAAACGTTCTCTCATGTGGTCTGTTCCCCAGCCTTTTTGTTGCTTAATGTTCAGAGCACTGGTGAGTGGATCTTCATGAGGCCCTTTATCAACACAGATCTGATATTGCCCCAGTATTTATCAATATCAATCGCTATCTATCTTACTTAAAATGTAAAAGAAAGCCAGTCTACTGAGTGTAGACATGTGAAGCTGACTCACAACGCCTCCATTTCATTAATCTGGAGCTTGCAGTTATGTCAGACATTATGTAGTTTGTCTCTCAAAGGCTTAAACCTAGCCACTCACTGGTTTTGTGAAGTGGCAAGGTGGTTCTTGTGTGACGATCATCCTCACCAATTACTAGTCACTTGCTTGACTCAAGACCTATCCAAGGTGGGCTCCAGCAGACCCCTGTGACCATGAATAACATTGAAGGGAGCATAGAAAATTAATGTACTGCAAATAGTGTTACCACAAAGTAAAAGAAGTATACAGTATAAATTTAAAAATAGATTTATTTTGGTGTATAGGCATATCGGCATGTTTTCAGGGTTTATGTTCTTCGATATGCATCTTGTTGCTTATACATATACAGTTTTTTTTTTTAAAACAGACTACTGAATGTTGTGTTAAGACCACACGGTAAAAAACTGTGCTGGCAGGTCCTTTTTACTTTTCAGAGGATCCTTTTTGTAATGTATCTGCTTAGATTGCCCTTTTTGAAGGGTTTTCTCTTTTCTCACACACACCCTCAACCTCATCCCCACCCGACTGCCTACTTCTTTCACAGTAAAACTTGACTGGCTTATGGTAAGATTTGGCCATGCAAGATGGAAATCTTTTGGTTTTCTCCTTTGGAATAATGTTATGGATTATTTGTGAGGTTAAATTGAGTGGGGAGTTCTTTCAAGTGACAAGTTTTGTTTCATACATCAAGCAAGAAAAATTATTGAATTACATTCAATAAATGTTGACAGAGAATTAATTCTTATTGGCAGTTCAGCAATCTTCATGGGATTTTCCCCCTTTTGATTATGTTAAATTTGCTTTGGAGTGATCAGCTGTTCATTGCATGAATAGCTTTATTTCATCTCATTTCCTTTTGCTTTTACACACTGAACATTTAAGTGTTAGTGCTGTTTTATTTTTAAAGATGAAGTGATTGTAAAGTAGTTTTAACCATGGCATTAGTCTTGGACATGTGAGGACACACACATACACAGTTTAGAGTTTCTGATGACAGAATAGTAGACTACATACCTTTAGACTCTTGTACAAAACTTGCATTTTATTTCATTTGTGTCTTACACTTTTTTTGCTTTATTTTTTAGGGCTTTAGAGTTGCTGTCTGTGTAAGTGCTAGTTTGGTTCTTTCTAAATGAGAAGAAAAATCTGACATCAAATACACTGACCATTCTCAAAGTGGTCCATGTCATACTACTATTTTGCCAAAAATGTATTACATAGTTTCTGAGCAACTGCACAATCTTCAAATGAAAGAAACGCCTAGATGGTGTGCTACTTCCAGGGAAATTTTTTTACTTGCATTATAAATACTCTAATGCAAGTAGAAGCTGGCCACAGCAGTCATGTGACTGGCATCCAGTTGTACCCTACCTGGATAACAAGTGACAGATGAGTAAGAGGAAAATTCAGTAAATTCATTCTGTTGCTTCTAATACTGCATAAACAATTTGTTTTTATATTCACATACGCAAAACAATACATAAAAAAAAAAATAATAATAATAGTTATTATTTAAGATATTTAATTTACATGACCTGTCTGGGGTGTGGCCCACATCTTGCCTTGACAGCTGGTATAGGCTCCACACATCTCCACAACCATGCTGAGGCATTTTTAAAAAAATATCAAATGAGCATGAAAAATCAGAATCCAGGCATAATGCGTCAAATCTATTCCAGTTTTGCCCAAGATGTGGTTAAATGTCATATTCAGAAAATTTTCTGAATTTTGTATAATTTGCCAAAATTGTGGTGAATAAGAGGAGACTGTTTCTCACATCTGTGATGATGTGAAAGTGTATAATTTATAGAACAGCAACTGGGAAGAATAGATGATGTTACACATGCTTGTATGGCTGACGCATCCTTTCTCAGATGGATGAGGTAATGCTTCCCTCTATTTTATCTTTGTGCTTCTCTTTGTATTATAGCTCTTCCTGCCTCACTCATTTATGTGTTCATGAAGTGCCTGGGATTACATTTATACTAGAGGTTTAACAGACCACAACCCTGATGCCATTCACATGAGACTTTCCTAGGAGTATTTATTCATAATGTCCTAAAAAGGATAGTCCTTTGATCTTATTGAAGCAGATTCAGTGTGTTATTGTTTCTATTGTTCTTTTTCCCTCGACTCTGTCTTTACTCACTGTCCACATTATCGCTAAGATATCTTTTTTTCTTTTTCTTTATCACGTAATCTGGTGGGCTGCTAGTAACTATGGAAACCAGCTGGGTTGCTCTCCTCCTGTTGCAGACAGTATACCTCTCCCTCTTTTTTTCCCCTTGTTTTCCTCTTTTCTTCTCAGTCATTGAGGAGTGTTCTTATTGAAAACTGTATGTGATGTATGTTTCATCTGTTTGGCACAGGCTAAAGAGTGGTTGAGGGAGTGGTGGTTCTCTGTTTCTGTTTCCTTTCTGTGCTGTGAATTTCTCTTATTTTGCACTGCTTTCGAGTTGTATGTGGGTGTATAAATGTCCCTGATTTTGGTAATCTCTTTTGTTGTTTGGTTGTCCTGGCAGGTGCGAATAACACATTGTTTGATATATTGTTGTTGCATGGTTAGAAACATTAAATGATTCACCAATATAATCCTGCCCCTTTTGTTTAACATGGCTATAGTTCTTCAGTATGCTGATTTTAAATACAATTAAAAAAAAAAAAAGAAAAGCTACACATTTTACAGAATGAAGGACTCTGTAACATGAAGCTTGTCTCCCTGATTTTCTTTACTATGATAATCTTGTTATCGTTGATGGAAGCACATTAGTCCATGAACACACACACACACACACACACACACACACACACACACACACACACACATGTCAAAATGTCATCTGTTTAAACTCTTTGAGTTGGACCACACCTTGGGCATACTGCTTACTAGTTTTTTTTTTTTTTTGTTTTTTTTTTTTTATCCTTGCAGCAGGCTGTCAAAGGAAAAGATAACCTTCTTCTAACCTTGAGCTCTAATAAGGCCTGCTTTTGTTGTCTCAGACATTCAGGTTCTCAGAGGAAAAGGGAGGTTTTAATGCTCATAACTGACTGAGAGGGCACAGGGGGCACAGGCTGGGCTGACAGATTGTGCCCCCAGCCCACTCTTATCCCCCTCATGTTGGCACCTCTAAGTGTTGTCTGCTTGACAGCTTGTCTGGCTTCACCTGGCATTAGCAGTATGTGAGAGCACTTAATGTCTAAGACGATATAATGCTGCAATTGGAGTAAAATACATTTTTTATGGAGTTAATTGTTTTTGTCTTTTTTTTCTTTAACAGTATTTTCAAAACTGGTGGCTCATATAAGATTTTTGAAAAAAAAAAAAGAAATCTATAAGCAAGCAAAATATACATGTTTGTAACCCACTTTTCATTTTGAGGACTTAAAGTATGTCATAAATGTTTTAATTAAACATTTTGGGTCTAACATCAGCTTATTTAATATTGTAGAGGGTAAGGCACAATTTCATAGAATATCTATTTCGTCAATGTTTGCAGGATAAAAATTAATATAGTCTGGATGGTTCATTGAGTCTGACTGACTGCATAATGACTGCCCACAAGGCTTTCCAGCATGTTATTTTGAATTCCAAGTTATAATAATAATAATAAGAATAATAAGAATAACACAAACATTGTATACTTTTAATATACTTTAAAAAATGGGGGGGGGCCCTAAAAAATGTAATACTGCAGTTGTGTGTTATTACAGATTCAGTACGTCTGTTTTTCCAAAATTACATTGCATTATGAGATGTAATATATTAGCAACACCTTTTTTAGAGTTATCCATCCCAGCATCTCAGTGCCCTGTCAGCAGAAATACTTATTCTTACCATGTGAAAAGAAAGTTCACCTTCTTTTACTTTTACTTTTTTAGCATTATAACATTATTTAATAAAAATTAGGGAAAAAAATCTTGTCATTACCAAAACTTTAACATAATGTTTGCAAGGAAGACATCAACAAAACTCTTAAATCAACATTTGTTTCTGCCCATGAATCTATGTAGGGTTGTATGGCTGTTTTGAAACAATCTGGATATCATCATTCTATAGTAAGATGTTTCATAAGTGAAAAACATTCGAGACAGTTTCCGCTTTTACCAGAACTGGATGTCCCAGCAAATTGACTGTGCAGTCCTCAGAAATGTCAAAACCCCGTGGTTACATCTCAGACTATACAAGCATTGCTTAACTTGTTAAATGTGAAATTTCATGAGTACAATCCAGAAAAGAGTCCAAACGTATGGCTTGTTTGGAAAGGTTGTGAAGCAGCCCATCCTCCTTCTGGAAGGAGAAAAAAGACAGCACCAGATAATAGCAAAAAGACACCTGAGCAAACCACAAGCCTTTTTGGAAAAATGTCTTTTGAACAGACAAGGCAAATTTTGAGATTTTTGGCCAGAGTACATTTGATCAAGTTTGCCTTAAATGAAATCCAGCACATCAGCAGAAACATGACATACCAGCTGTCAAGCACAGTGATGAAAGGGTAGTCATAACAAATTTTCCAAAATTTTACTGTGGAATTAGTGTAATTTTTCAACATGGCTAAATTTATTTATATTTTTTAGATCATCGTTGATGGTTGTGTTAGTGTTGCTCTGGACGCTCTAAGTTTGACCACTACGGTGCATTTATATAGTTGAATGATGAAAAACAGATAAATGAGTAAATGGAAAAAATGTGTGAACTTTTTACAGCGTATTTCTTGATTAAAGACAACAAACAGAAAGACTGGCCAAAAATACCAAATCCACTATATACTCACATCTGTACAACTATGGTTAAAAATGTGGAAGGCACATGTCTGTTCAATAAAATAATAAAAATGTACCTTAGTGCAATTTCTGCACCCTTAGATGAAACTAATTAAATGGAGAATCCAAGCCTGAACGGTTAAGCTTATGTGACATGAACCTTATTAATTACTCTTGGTTGAATGAAACCCTGCTTATTCTGCAGTTGTACACCTGTCTCACATGGGTGTTTATTTGTGCATGTGTACAATAGATGTGTGTGCATTTATCAGTGGCAGTTTAGAAGACAAAAATGGAAAGACTGAAGGCAGCTTTCTCTGTCCTGCCTTTACACTGCCTGACCATTGTTTGACTTATCTGGCTATCTATCTTCACGTATTTGAAATGGTAGGACTCTTGCTTTTATCTCAGCCACCCCTTTCTTGGCTTCTTAAAAAAAACAGTTGTCTTTGAATATCTGCTTTTGTTTTCTGTATATTTTTGTCTGCAATGGAGGTTGAGGGTTTCCCACACAATCTCAATACTTATGATATATCAATGACCACCCAAATAAATGTAACTCACCCACATGACTTTGTCTTACTGTTCAAAATCTAGAACTGTAGAGCACACAGACATGGAAACAGGTTGGCCCCTACCCCTAATACAAATATCTGGGTTCAATACAAAATCATTCACAAAAAGAATGCTCTTTGGGTTACATGTTCGCCAACAAGATTCAGTCAAATTTGGACTTTAATACCTTTTTGTAGCTTTTTTTTTTTTTTATAAAATGAAAATGGTACCAAGGACTACTACTGTCTGTACTGACACTTGAATGGAAAAACAGATGGTGTTACTCAGTTAAAGTATATGGGTGCACTACTGTAATCATAAAATTGGCGTGCTCCAAGTTAAGGAACGGAAAAGTCTGTTCACTGAGTGCCATTATAAATAAGTAGCATCATAAAAACAACTTGGTCATTCTGTTGCTTCAAATGTAGTGTAAATATTATTAGTAAATTCTGCCTGCCTATTACATGTCTGCTTTTTTTTTTTTTCTCCGGATGTACACCTTGGGGAGTTGTCCATACCCTTTATTTGCCCACAGCAACAAGAGCTCATTATAGAAGCTAGACAGATGTGCTCTCAATTTGTGTCAAATGGGAGGGGAGGAGAGAGAGAGTCTGTGTGGGGGGTGGGGGTGGGGAATAGCTAGAGAGTTGGTGTGCAAGTCTTATAGGCAGTGACAAGTGTTACACTGAATTTATGATTGAACAGCCTTTTTATTATATAATGTGGTTTTTTTTTTTTATACAATGTGGTTTCATTGTCTGCCACCTTTCCTGAACATGCATACCTATTTTTTCTTTTCTTTTTTAGAGATTTGAATAATTCTTTATTGTAAATGTCATTTCTCGTGGCAGTTCGGCCACTTTCTTGTCTGCTAATCAGGAGAACTAATTATGGTTCCTCTTTGTCTGTTTCAGAAATCGAGCGATAGCTGATTATCTACGTTCCAATGGATATGAAGAAGCATATTCCACTTTCAAAAAGGAGGCTGAGTTAGATAATGTAAGTAGATTACGGGTGGGCACCTTATCTGAACAGCCAATCAGGCTTATTTAAACAGGAGAATGCCTTGATTTTCATGTATTTGTGCACCCTCACCCAGTTAGGGTATCATGTCTGTCCTTTTTTTTTTTTTTTTTTGGACGCTTTGGATGTACTAACTAAACTTTTAAGAGTGTTTTATTCACCTGAACGTACTTTAATATTCTTAGTACTTTTGCATGGTGTAAGCTCCAGGTTAGTGACAAGAGTTACCAGATATATCTTTCAGCTCCTATTCATCAGAGGTTTTTCTTTCCATCCACCTCTTGGAACACTGTCTTGTCTTGCCTTTACATGATATCCTACCTCTGTGTCTTCTCCGTGCATCTCCTCATTAGTTCTCCAAGTGGCAGCCCTTTGGAAGCAGGTTAAATAATAGATGAATGGCACGGAGGGATTGGTACACCCTGATAGGTTTTAGCACTGAGCCACACACACCTTAGAAAGTAACAAGGGGTGGTTTTTAGCTCAGTTTTTGAGGCCTCATTGTGAGACATTCATAACCCTTTCTTTTTATGTGTGTTAGATGTGGTTACATTTTGTTGATGTAAATGAAATGCTCTTTACCTTTGCCCTTTGCGGCTATTTGAGAAGCAGGCTAATGTTGATCCAATACCAGGCTCAATACACCAGTAGGAATAATTTATAGAAGTCATGGTCTTTTTCTCCATGCCTTGTGAAAGACAATGCTCATATCGGCATGATAAGACACGCACATATGTGGATGTTGGTGATCCACTGCCAGTAGGCTGCCAGATTGTACAAAGTCTGGCAGTTGTGGTTCTGTGTGCATTTCTGTATCTTTGTGTGTATTGATGTCTTAGCAGATGGTACATTATGTGATTGAAGGCTTGTCTAAACTGGGTTCTCTGCTCTCTGTCAGTGTTTTCTTTCGCCCCCATTTTCCCCAAGTGCCTCAGTACACGTCTTTTTCTTGTTAGTCTGAAGAATCACTACTAGTTATTAAGAAGTATTAAATATAAGCAGTGGTATTGCCTGAAACCCCCCACATCTCATGGATGTCTGCTTTGTTTCTAAGTAAGGCTGAGTGTGTAGCTGTGAAATGAGAGTTCAGCACTAATTTTCTTCTTCATTGATGCAAGTAGTTGTCAGTGTGGGTTTATAATGCTATTGTTTGTTTAGCCCTTTAAATAAACACACAGTGGCAATACAACAGTTGTTTTGCTTATATAAAAAATATCCCCATATTACATTAGAAGGGAAAACAAAGCAACAACAGTCTCCATTTTTAAGTATTGGTATGTTTGGCTGATAAGTCGAGGTCAAAAGATATTGAATAAGATGAGACTTTATTGATTCCTAAGTTTTGGTCCCAACCAGAACCCTGAAATCTGAAAGAATTGGTAAACAGAAATGGATTAATAGATCAATAATCAGTTGGTGATGAAAAAAAAAAAAAAGTCTAAAAAAAAGAGTAATTTAATTATGAAGTTAAATTAAAACATGCTTTGCAGTGTTGTTTACCCCTTTTCTTTTTCTTAATTGCCATTGTTTGCCATGTTGGTTATGTGAAAGGTAGTTGCCAGCTCGAGGTATTAGCCTGGAGGTGAAATCGTGCTTGTGTCTGCCAGGACAGCCACAAGTTAACTTCCACCACTGCCTCCAGTACCTGGTGTGTGGCTTTAAACTGCCTAATCCTTTCTGCAGGAGATTATCTTGTGTGAGACGGATTAGGACTAGTGTGTGTTTATGTCTAGATGTGTACAGTATGCATGTGTTTGCGGGTGTCTGTATGCTGTACAGTAGGTTGACACTGTCTGGCAGCCAGTCTTGGCCTGTAAGTGGTGTGTAAATAATTCCTTGTTCTTTCTTACTATAGCCAAAGACCTCAACATGCCACCACAGCTGGCCAACATCCCGCAGGCCTGACTGATTATCCTGAGCCCACGACTCTGATTGGCTTTCTTTGCCTAATATGCCTTTCTATCTTCACAGAATGAAGAATTGGATAAAAAGTATGCTGGTCTTTTGGAAAAAAAATGGACTTCAGTCATCAGATTACAAAAGAAGGTTTGTGAGGTTTTTTTTTTTTTCTCTTCAAAGAATGCTTGTGGGGGATTATAGTCTTGTGAATGGATCATGACATTAATGCCGTACACACTGCTGATGTTAAAAAAAGAAGCAGCATCAAACCTAAACTAAATGTGTGATTTACAGCTTTAAACAAAGATGACCATAATTTTCTGTTTAATAGGCTTCCTTTGCATGATTATCTAGGTATATATTTATCTATAGTTTATTAACCTCTAAGACTGTACACTGTTAATAGGTAATGGAACTTGAATCCAAACTGAATGAAGCTAAAGAGGAGATCACTCTGGGTGGGCCTGTAAGTCAGAAGCGCGACCCCAAAGAATGGATCCCACGCCCACCAGAAAGGTACGCGCTGAGCGGTCACCGAAGTCCAGTTACGCGTGTCATCTTCCATCCAGTCTTCAGTGTCATGGTGTCAGCGTCTGAGGATGCAACAATAAAGGTCAGTGCAGCTGGACAGTTTAGTTGGGTCTTTTATAGGAGCTTGTCTTCAAATGCAGATGTTCAAAGTAATATACTCTGTATGTTTGTTTTTGGAAAATTGAGTTGTTTTGGAGGGTTTTCAAATTCAAGACATTTAGTGAAATGGGAGTTGGCAGGTTTTTTTAATTAAAGGCTGCTGCAGATAATATCACAAAGGTTTTAGTTATGGTTGAGAGCATCAATTTGAAATCACTGTTTAAGGCCCTAATGAAGTCTCATATGTTTGTGGTTATCCTTTGTACATGATCCCTAAATCCTGATCTACTGTGCACATCTTTTGATATTCATCAACTCGTTTTACATACGTATGTATGTGTTTTCCTGAGGCGTTGTCAGTTTGTCCCTTGGGGTTTGAAATATTTTAGTTTCCTTAGAGTAATAATAGCAACCATGCTTACCATCTGATATATTTGGGTTTAACATATTAGTCAGTGTCCTTTACTTTTCAAATTTTATAATGAACTAAATTTTAGTCACCTAATAGCTAAAAGTAACTTACAGCATAACTAATGGTGTTTGGTAAGATAATTGAATTATAAATGAGGTTGGTGACGATGAATATTTTTTTAAATGATATTACACTTTAAGATGTACAAAGTGTAGATCAAGGTTACAAAACGTACTGTAAGGCTTTACAGTCAGACGAGTTTCCTTTTTGTTATTTCGAACATCTTCCCCACATGAGCTTAAAACGATTCAGGCTTAAAATAGACAGTGGTTTTATCAATTTAGTTCAGCATGGTAGCAGCTCTGCCGCACAAAGCTTCTGGTCAATCTGTGAACTTTTTTTCATGTCTCTCCCTCCAGCCTCCCCTCTGCTGCTCCCCTTTAAATGTGCTGTGGATTACACAAGCATATCTGTTTGTTTCATCTGTGTATCCCTACATTCCACATATCAACTTTATCCTTTATCGCTAGGTTATTTTTACAGCAGCATCTCTCTACTGTTTATCTGCACAATGCCAATACTCTGCTGAGCTGTCTGTTATGTATGTATTATTCATGAGACAATAATAGATACTTGTACATTTCCTCTTTGGCTACTCCCACTCAGCAGGGATTCCTCTTCATGTTTTGGCATAGTCTTCCTATTTTGACATGTCCTCCCAGCATTCTGCCTCATTTATTTTCCACTTAAAGCATTAGCTGTCCCAACGTTACTACACACCATCAGCTACCCATCCCTCAGGAGTAGTCAGGCGTAGGCTCAAAATGTTAAAATTCGACTTTCCTTTATATCATTTTCTGGTTGGCTATCTTTGGCCTGACTCCCCCACTGTCCTACTTTTCTTCCCAGAGACTATTATCAAATGTTTAAGCAGTCAACATTGTACTATTTACACACAAGCACCCAGACCCTTGCCAGCTTTCATTGTGGATCATTGTTGTCACTCATTCTGCCTAGCCTGATAATCAGACTTAAGTGTCTGTTAACGTGCTCTCAGAGAGCCTGTAGCAGGTAAGCTCTGCTTATCTTACTGGGAAGACAAAAGAGGAGGCATAATGTCTTATGTTTACTCCCTCTAAAGATAACACTATGGAGACCTTCAAGTAAACTCTTGATTTTAACTTTCTGTTAAGATGGTACTCAACATACTTAAATACAATGGCTAAAAAGGGAAACTGAAGAATGTATAACCAACAATCTGATTTTTAAAACTAAAAATTGTTTTGTACACCAAAATCGACAGGTAACAGATTTGACAATGAGAGTTAAAATGCACGCGGGGGAAGGGATAACTAAATATCTAGCAAAGGTATTTTGTTTTCGGTGTGCATACTGGGTTAATACTGTGTGCTGTATCCTCATTCCCGGGACTGTTTGGTTTTTTTGGGTTTTTTTTTTTTTTTGTTTTTTGTTTTTTTAATGATAAAAATTGGAGAAAAAATCAGGAAAAAAATTGGTTGCATAAATACACTTTTTTTCTGTTTTGGAGTCTTGCAGTATTGAGTTTCAGAATTAGGGGATTTTGTGTGCTTCAGATCCTTGTGATGAATAAAGTAATGAGTGCTGACTGATAAAGCTGGTACAAATGGATATACTCCCCCCTGCACTTTTTACCTCAAGACCATCTGTAGCTTCCTTTGGAGCAGGGTCAAAATCACTACTAGGATGGGGGAGGAGAGGATGGTGGGGTTTCCTGTCACAGTCTGCCCAAAATCCCCTCACCCCAAGAGAGGTACCAGGAAGGGTTTATCCCTCTGTGACAAACCGTCTGTCGCCTCAAAAGCCACAGACGCAACAGCTTCCTCAGGCTTGCCAATCAGGCTTACAACTATTCTGTCCACATTGTGTCTGCACTCCAACTGCCAGTGCCACAGTCAGCACATTAAACTGTCTGCTGACTTTCTTCAGGCTAAATCGTAACCCTCAATAGCATTGTTGTTTTATTTTATCCTAAATTCTGCAATTAATTGTTTGTGTTATATCTTCACAACAGACGTTATGTCAGATTATATTTACATTTAAATCATCTCATTGTGTTTGTTTTTATTACTTATAGGACTATAGCGTGACTTCGCCCTCTCTCGTGTTTCTGCTGCACCCCTTATCAAAGAATAATGTGATTGATATCTTGTCCGAGGATTTAGAACAGGCAGTATAGTTTGACAAAGGCAAGTGCCTGTTATTATTATTTGTTTGTGTCCTGAAAGATAATTTCCGACTATGCTGTGTTCTTTAGGTGTGGGACTATGAGACAGGAGACTTTGAACGCACACTGAAAGGTCACACAGATTCAGTGCAGGACATCTCATTTGACCAAACTGGCAAACTGCTAGCATCCTGCTCTGCAGATATGACTATAAAACTGTGGGATTTCCAAGGCTTTGAGTGTATCAGGACCATGCATGGTAAGAAGATACAGCCGCCTCTGTCTTCAACAGTGTTGTGGTTTCCAGGTCATTGCTGTCTAAATGTTATTTGACTGTACACACTGCTCAGGTGGTACATATGGCATTCATGTTTGTTGTCACATCTAGTGAAATTCCAGATCACTGCCCGATATGTCAACATTCATAATGTTTGCAGCTTTAACTGACACTGTCTTGAGTAGCCTTATCACTGCATTTGCACACAGACACTCAAGTCAAACAGATCCACTGCCTGAGATTAGTTAAAGTGATTTAAATGGCAGTTAATGTTGAGCAGTTTTTTAAATGTACCCGGTATGTATTTATTCATTATATTTATTTATTAAGTTTGCTTTGGCATCACTAAACAGGTTCATAAGGACGCTTTTTCATTTTCATTAACCTAATTGCCAAGTAAATTACGGCATAGTTGCTTAGATTGATCTTGAGGTCCTACTGGTGTCTGGATCTTAGACCAGTAGGACCATAGCATTGTCTAACTTCTACCAGACGTGTACATTAATGTCTGACTTTAAAGCAGAATTGCATGAATATTAAAAAAAAAAAAGTATAGTGAGCTTACTTTGTTAACAGACAGTCAGATTTAGTTGTTTGCCTTTTTCTGTAAAAGGGGATGTGACCTGCCAGCACACTTCCTCAAACAGATGAACTGTATTGTCAGTTTTATTTGAGCAAAGCAATTTTAATACAGAGCCCTGTGAGTGCCGTTCCTTACTTTTCCCCCTCATCCTTTTTTGTTACTTGAATTTCATTTCTAATTCATCTGTTCTTTTCCTATTTCTTTGTTAATTTTTGGTCCCCCCCCCCCCCCCCCCCCCCCCCCCCCCTTTTTTTTTTTTTTTCCTTTTTTTCACAATTTTTTTAAACATTTGAATAAAAAAATAAATATAACTTCAGGCCAACTGCTGAAGTAGATTAGTGCTGTTTTGAGCCACAGTTTAATTATCCTCTTTAGGACTAGATAGCACTTTTCTCTGTAGCTGCCACCTATTATTACACCCTCGTGGCATGCGAGTCTGCGCGCACAGACACACGCACACACGCGCACACACACACACACACACACACACACACACACATACATACACACATACACACACACATATCCAGAGTTAAGCTGGCCTTTTAGAGCGTGCTTGCTGTACTCTTCATCTGTTTAGGAGATTAAATATGGCCTGGTGTCTGGGTAATTAGGAATCTCTTATTCTCCATAAAAATATAAGCCTTAGCAAATTGACTGCCTGGCTAGTCATTCAGTTGTCTAATTATGAGCATGTTTTTGCTTTATTTGCAGGACATGACCACAATGTTTCGTCTGTAGCCATCATGCCCAATGGAGATCACATTGTTTCTGCCTCAAGAGACAAAACCATAAAAATGTGGGAGGTGGCAACAGGGTAGGCAAGAACACCCTAAAACCATAACAGTGTTACTCAACCATGTGTCTTTCTTTCTTTCTTTTGCTCTTTATCTCGTTCTCTCTCTCTCTTTCTTTCTTTTTTTTTTTTTTTTTTTTTTTAATTAACAAACTTTATGACTGCATTATTTCTTTTTTGTCCTCTAGTTATTGTGTGAAGACCTTTACAGGCCACAGGGAGTGGGTTCGTATGGTGCGGCCCAACCAGGACGGCACACTAATTGCCAGCTGTTCCAATGATCAGACTGTTCGCGTGTGGGTTGTGGCCAACAAAGAATGCAAGGCTGAACTGCGAGAACATGAACATGTAGTGGAGTGCATCTCCTGGGCTCCAGAGACCGCCCATCCAACCATCCTTGACGCCACAGGCTCTGAGGTAAAGGAGAGCATTGCGGCCTAAGTTTTTTCAGTTGGTGTATCTTCAGTGCATCATCGTCCCTGAATGTGACCAGTAACTCTGAAGAGATCACCTCATGTTGCGTTTGGTGACCTTTTATAAATTTCTGCCTCAGTTGGTGACTGGATTAAATCATGAAAACACAGCTGGCAGTGCAGTAGTATGAAATCAGTTATGATTTAACAAATGTCAGTGGTGAGATAATGAGACATTCATTGTCTTACATATTATTAGACCTGTCAAACAATATTTATTCAACTGTTTGTGATCAGTTACTCGCAAAACATGCTGAAAGAGTCAGAGCGCTTCCTCGAGTAAAACCAAACCTAATGAGGTACACTTGCGTTCACAAAGTTGGTGTCATGATGTCCTCTTAACAGTGATGAGTTCTCTCACTATCAATGATCTTAGGTTGGTTCTTTCTCCATATACTTAGCAGTGTCACTGGATCTCGTACGTCACTGCTCAGACTGACAGCCATGTGAAGGTCCAATCTTGAAATGAATGACCGTGTGTGTGTGTGTGTGTGTGTGTGTGTGTGTGTATAAACAGATGGAATAAGCGCATGGTATAAAGTCAGAACAGCTCCCCCTAAATGTCTTGTGATCTCCAGTGTGTGTGCAGTTGTAGCCTTGTCAGACAACCCCCCCCCCCCCCCCCCCCCCCCCCCCCCCCCCCCTCATCACAGCTTGCAGGGTAGTCAAGTGACACCCATCACTTTTGTAGTGGCTTATGCAGTTATACCCTTATACCCTAGAGGAAATAATAGCTGCTAGATGTAACTCTAGCTCTTTGAGTACAGGTCCAGCCCTCAGACCACTGAGACTAATGCTGCAGGCTGTGGCACAGAAAATGGGTTTTTGAAAATAAAAATTGCCATGTACATGGTAATTTTGACCTAATTATTGATTGATAAAGAATGGGTATTTTTCCAGATATATTACAGTCTTCTCTTGTCTAGATGCCTGCAATGTATATTGCAAACGTTCCTTAGTTTGTTAGGTTAAGCTGCACTGCATGTCCTGGCTTCAGGGAGTGCCCAGTTTCCACATTAAAACTTCCCAAATGGACCAAAGCAGACAAAAATGGCTTACCGGATGGTTAATGCTCAGATGCACATGCTTGGTCATGCTTCATTGTAGACACACTTCATTGGCATGTTGTGACTCTTAACTGCAGTGTTCCTGACACTTTTTCTTTTCTTTTTTCTTTTTTGACTAGACCAAGAAGAGTGGTAAACCAGGCCCCTTCCTGCTTTCTGGGTCCAGAGACAAAACCATCAAGATGTGGGATGTCAGCACTGGCATGTGCCTTATGACACTGGTGAGGATGACCTCATTAACAGTTTACATCCACACATTATTACAATGTTTTTCATTACATAAAGGCTGTTTAGATGTAGAATGTGTTGCTTCATGAATAAAAGTAAATTGATTACACCTATATCAGCAGCATCTGCTTGTCTCATAGGTTGGACATGACAACTGGGTTCGTGGGATCCTCTTCCACCCTGGAGGAAAGTTTATTGTGACCTGTGCAGATGACAAAACCTTAAGGATCTGGGATTACAAAAATAAGCGCTGCATGAAAACCCTGTGTGCCCACGAACACTTTGTTACCTCTCTGGGTAAGCACCCCCTGACTTTTTTTTTTTTTTTTTTTTTTGACTTGTGCCCTCAAGATGCTACAGGAAGCTCGTCTGTTCTCCCTTATGGCTCACAACAATAATTTTCAGTGATTGTAAAGGAGCTTGTACATCAACATCCTGAGGCTTGCTACCAGTTGGGGATTAGTGGGTAGACAGACAACAACTTCTCATACAAGTGGTTTTCTCCGTATATCAAGGCTTGGGAAATCTCTTGAGGACCTCTTGAGCCAACCTTTCCTTGGCAAGGCTGTCGAAACACAGCTCTCTCATATCCTGCTTCAGCCGTCAGCCATTGCTGTAAGCTATTGTTGTGATGAATTCTGCTGTGATGTCATAAATACAGAACACCTTTGTTTGAAATGATTGAGGAAAAACGTGTTTTTTTTTTGTTTTTTTTTTTTGTACCTCTTCTGAGTGTTAGACATGTGAGACAATACTGAAAGCTTGTCTCTGGGCTCCATTTTCCCTTACAAATCAGCAACAAAAAACATTTCACTGCTTTTTGCCTCTGGCACAGAAAGCTGACATCCACATCTGTAACTCCTTCAGCAAATATTTGATTGACTTAATTGCTGACAAATCTGTGGAAACTGCACAGTTGTGTGAACTTCAGCGTTATGGGCCAGATATGTCAAAGCATGAATATAAATTATCTTTCCCCAAACATCCACACTTAGCATCTAATTTTAAAGTGTGCAGCATCTACAGCATAAATAGTCCAGAAAACAACAAGTTGCCATGCAAATTCCACCGTTGTATATTATAAAAAGATTCTTGTCAGTGTGGACATCATGCACACGCTGTATGTACGATACACACCGAAATTGGCCTCTGCTTTTAACCCATCAACTAGTTTCACTAGTGAGCAGTGGGGCTGCTAGAACCAGCGCCCCGGGGAGCAATTGGGAGTTAAGGGCCTTGCTTGATTTACCATTGTGGGCAGCCCTGGGCTTGAACCTGGGTCCTCCACGCCCAAGCCCACCACTGTAACCACTAGGCCACCACTCCCTCTGTAAAGAAAATATCCCAAAAAGAGGGGGCGGGGCGGGGGCACTCTGCACTCTGTAGTAGAGTTGGTGGATAGGTAGAGCTGAGTGTAATCCGCATAGCAGTGGAATTGGATAGTATTGTGTGTACAGAAGATATGACCAAAGGGTAATGAGTAGATGACAACAAGACTGGGCCTCAGGAAAGAGCCCTGGGGAACACCACGGTTTACATGAGAGGGGCATAGCGCTTTATTACATAAATGTGGGCTACAGCATATGCTCAGTTTAAAGTCTTTTAAACTTTCGTAGTCGAATTATTCTGATCACCAGTTTTTCTTTAACATAATTCTGATTACTTTCATTTCTTGTTTTTGCAGATTTCCACAAGGCTGCTCCCTTTGTGGTCACTGGAAGTGTAGATCAAACAGTAAAAGTGTGGGAGTGTCGCTGATTTGGACCTTGGAGAATTGGACCACCACCCTGACAACCCAGGCGCTCCTCTGGATTCCACACCCCCCCCCCTTACTCTTATCCAATCCCCCTTTATTCCCCCCAACCTGTCATCTAACATAAACCTCCACCCACATATCCTTATCTTCTCCAGCTGCACTCACCACCATGGTTATTTACCAATAGCGCTCTCTGGTCCAATAACTTTTGTCCTTCTGTGTAAATTATTCCTGGATGTAGATCGAGCTATTAAATGTTACACAAAAAAGTATTCCTGCATGGTAATCCAAAATTGTATACTGTAAATTTACATAACGTTGTCTAGAAGTACCATAGGTTTAACACGGGGCTGAGCGTCTGTCACGCAGCCTTACCAACCAACTGAAGGCAGATGTTTTTGACTGGGTGTAAAACATAGGGCACTAAAAAAAACAATAATTTAAGAAATGACAGTGTCTTTATATGTAATTGTTATTTTGTCTATTTTTTTTTTTTTTTTTTTTTTTTTTTTTTTTTTTAAATTTAGGACTTTTTTTTTCTCTGTTATTCCTCTTCACTGTCGTAGACTGTTGGTGCCTAGCTTGGTGACACGCTCGAAAGATAGGAGGGGAAAGCATATATGATGCAATGACACGTCTGTGGGGCTTCGATATTGAGATAATCTGTAGCTTTATAACATCACTTTTCAAGTGTGCATACCATTTCTCTTCATGTGGAACTAGGTAATATTTTATTGGCTGTATATAAGAATGTTTGAAACTGTTGTCCTTGGACCTGGGGGGCATGAAAACAGCTTTGTACTCTTGTTATGTGGTGGCAAATGATCCACTACTAGGTTTTTGGATAAATTATCTCATTTAGTATGAGTGGCTTTGTGAATAGCTCTGATAAGCTTTTTACTAGAAGCCGGACTTGGCAAGCAGGTTAGTTTTACTGTCGGCGAGCGTCCAGTGTCACTGCCGCACCTGAGCAGATTTCATGGATTACACCCGTTACATATTGTTGCTCTTCATGAACGTGGGCATGGCTCTCTTTAGGAAATGACTTCCCGTGATCTCGTATGTCAGATCATTGAAGCTGAATCTTGGGTTCACATTGTGTTGCCTTACTGGTCACCAACGGAGGGTTCAGAGCATTAAGACTGCACAATGGCGCCAAAGAGAAATATGAACACGAGTTGTTTAAATGAAATCTGCTAAAGGGAAAAAAAAAAAACTCTAAAGGCACGACAAGGAGTCAAAGTGAGTCCCCTGGGTTGGATATCTGGGATGTGCAAAAATCTCTACTTTCTGCATCCTATCTGCAGAATGAAGGTGGTTTTGAAAAATATATTTCTGTAAAGTTAAAAAAATAGGAAATGTAAGTTTAGCCTGCTGTAATGAGAACTGGTGTTTTCGCATCATCGCACTACAGGATAACATGGAGGTTTAGTGAGGAAAGACTAGCTACGGACATACAAAGTAATGTGCTGTTTCCTCTGGAGGGGTCTGGCAAAAGCTGCTCACTGTAAACTGATTCTCAGATTAGTTGTGAAGGATCTTTGCGGATAAAATCCACAAACAACTCCACACGTATGTCTACGTCGTCTGAGCGACGTTCCTCAAACGTTCAACCTTTGCTCTTGGGGAAGTTGTAACTGTAAAACGGAAAAGATAAAGAGCGTAAACCTGTCCGCACTGTCGAATCAACCATTTCACTTCTCATCTAGGACAAAAACAAATAAAACATCTTGCCTCAAACTGTAGCCGACAAGGTGGTTCATTAATCTTGCACATCCCTGTTTTCACTAAAGCTTCAGTTGTTTAATAGTGATCGGAGATGACGTTAAAGTTAATTGATGTTGATAAGAGTGTAAACTTATAATTTCTCATTAGCCTCTTCATTCCAGTGCAGTTCTCGGCTAATAAAGATTTTCACTGCTTACCTTTTTATCTTCTTTGCCAAGTTTTCCTCTTCCTGTGTCTACTGGATGTGGTGATCTGCTGCTCAACCTTTTGCTAGTGGCTGCTGTGGGCCTCGTGACCTGTTGGTGTAGCATTGCTGCATGTAAACCTGCATCCAGAGGCAGAGCTGTCAGAACATATACGTTTAAAACCTTCAACGGCTATGTATCAAAGGAACTGGTTTAGTAAATGTGACTAGAGTCTCTGCGTACTTAAAGTAGTTTGACAATTTGAATTGTGCGCTTACTCTGTCTCTTGCCAGGCGTTGAGATCTGTACCAGTTTTCTCCGTTTGTAGAAGAAAGCAAATAAGCATACATTCAGATCTGCTCTTTTTACAATACCATGTCTTTGGCCTGTTGAGTTCAGACAGCTCTGTTGTTTGGTTTGTAGAGAGGCTGGTTTGTTGTGTGTGATGCTATTTGAAGGAGGTTTTAGAGCTTCCTCGTTTTGTTAATGCAATGGGATTGTGGCAGACTAGGATGCCCCAAAGGCAAAATCCACTCTTTCAGGGAATTTCACTGATGTCTCCCTTTTTAATGTGCCCCCCTCCACACACACACACACACACACTCACGCAAAGGTCTTTCTTTTTTCTTTTTCTTTTTCTTTTTTATTTTCTATAAGCTGTTTTCTCTGTCTAAGCATCCGAGGCAAAAAAAAAAAACAAAACTTTGGGTGGAGAGAGAAGCAGTGAACTTTGTAGTTGAATTTGGCAGTGCTAAAGAAGATGCCAATATGTTAAATGTTCTAGCTGAAGCCAAAAATGGAGACATCTGTCTGAACAATCTGGTTTATCTCAAGAAATCAGCCTCCTTGTTGGTCTAACACTGTGACCAACCTTTGAAAATGATTAGAGTCCCCTCAGGATCACGCTATGATATGCCAGACCATAGCATGTAAATTAAAAATGCATTCTTCCTTGGCTTTACTCAAGGAAGGCATTTAACTAGAGGTCAGGATGATGTGTGTTCTTTTTATTTTGTAATAATCACAGAAAGAAACCAGCTAAAATAAAAAAAAATTAAAAAAAAACAAAACACATCTGCTTTTATGGACATGTTGGAAAAACAAAATCCAGTTTTGCCCTTCACAGGTCCAAAGCAATCCCTGTGCTGCTGTAGTCTGGGGTATGAAGGAACCGACAGGCAGGCTTTGACTGTTTGTGGGTCTTTTCACCCAGCCTCGAGTCCCTCTGTCCTCTGTAAGCTGCCTGTGAGTCACATCCGAGGGCTTCAGACTGCACAACAAGCTCCCGCGGGAGAGTTCGTGATGTTTTCGCCACTATGGTCTCACTCTTCACACAGCAAACTGTTAACAATATACCTGGATGTCATTATTGTTTGCGATATAATAAAAGAAGAAAATTTGCATCTGTGTTTCGACTTCATTTGTTTTCAACTTAAATAATAGTTTTGAACTGAAGAGTCACAGCTGCAGCTTTTGAAAGTTACCAGGACATCTGCATGGATGACATTGGCTGCATTGATTATTATAACGTGGTCTTTCAGGGTTCTTCAACCCTGGTCCCCAGGGCCGGGTGTCCTGCACGTTTTAGATGTGTCCTTGCTCAAACGCACCTGATTGGTTGTCAGGTTTGTTACAGGAGCGCAACATCTAAAACATGCAGGAGGTTGGGGCCTGAGGACTAGGGTTGAAGAACACTGATCCAGACCAATATCTAGAAGTTTTAAGTTTAACACACTAACAGAGCTAAACCTAGTTCCCACTGTGGGGCACGGGGGAGGGAGGATCATGTTTTAGGGGTGCTATGTTTTCTTTGTTTCTGAGCAGTTTGCAGTCCTAAGGAACAATCTATTTAAAATTGAAAATATCTTATAGGACTGTCACTGCAAATCTTTGTCACATTGTGTTTGTAGTTCTGACTTGGCTTAGGATCAGACTACATCTTATGAGTGGTTAGTGGCAAAATGTTTATTACAAGAGGTTTGCAAATTTTACCATAGAATTCAACATCTTGAAAAAATATTTACTATGTTAAAGAAATTTAAACGCATATAATTAAAAGTTATAAGGATTGGAATGGTAAAGAAGAAAAATTGAGAAAGGTTTATTAACTTCATAGATATTTTAACACTTTTATTTCACTTTTATTATATAAACATCCAGTTTCACAGCATTTTAGTCACGGTCATATTTGATTTAGAAACAATAACATTCGGAATTTTATTTTTAACTAAGTTATGATATTGACTTCGTTATTAAACAAAACCTAAACCTGTCTTTACATTGGTCTTTTTACAATGTAGTACAAATAAACAAACGTATGTTAAACTAAATTAATCCGTGACATGGGACAAAATGTTATACATCTGTAAAAATTAATTTTATATTAATTATAAAGAAAAAGTAATAATTAGTACAACAAAAATAAATATTAAAAGAAAATGCTCGTACACTGTCTTGATTGCGTCAGCACGTTTCTGCGTAGAGGTGTGACGTCGAGGGCATCCGGGAAGTGGAGAAACGTTTGGGAAACGTGAGTTGTGTTGCCATTTCTCTACGCCGTTGTTGATTATAAAGCGCCAGATCCGTTAGAAAAAACATTGTCAAGCACAATATAAACCCGTTGAAAAGGTGAGCATCACTAACCTCCGGGGTTCATTCGTGAGTCGGTTGTTTTGCTGCCTACAGCAGGTTACTGTTTGAAAAGTTTCCTGTGTTGTTTTTTTTTCCAGCGTTGGTCAACACCACGCCTGCGCTTCACTGCTGTTGTTGTTTGTTTGTTTGTTTTTTTTCTGAAGTCCGAGGCGTCGCCATGTCGCTGAATAAGTCCATGCATCCTCGGAACCGGTACAAGGACAAGCCCCCCGACTTCGCCTACCTGGCCTCCAAATACCCGGACTTCCAGCAGCACGTGCACACCAGCCTCACGGGAAGACCCGTGTAAGTATCTGCGCGTTCCTGTGTGCTTTCCCCTGCAAAGCTGGTTACAGCCTAATCAGTCGATTTTTGATCTTTTGAGTTGTATTCTTCTGCCACGATTCACAAAGTCATGTCTTGGTGTTGAGGTGATTTGGTTAAATGGTGACTCAAAGCAGATGGCTGAGCTGGGGTAGTCTGAATGGCAAATATTGTTCACTCATGTTAATCAAACTACTCTTCAAAGGAATCATAACCAAATATAACAGATGTAGTGTTGTGTTGCCAGTGGACACTGTTTACACATTCACTGTTGGCAACCAAACAGTTATGACATGATGTCTCGCAGATCTGGATGTCTAACTTTTTAAAACTCTGAATTTCAGCGAACTCCTGCGGTTTCATTGTAGAAAAGCCTGAAAGTAGAAGACTAAAGGTTGTCAAAATACCTTATGGTTCATGATTTTCTTTAAAACAGATGTTCAGGTAATCATATGTTTGCCCACGATCAGAAAAATATTTTTTTTCTTTATGTTCTCTCCTATTATATTTTTCTTCTTTTACTTTTTTTTTGTCTCATATTTTCCTTCACTAATTATGCAGTTTGGTAGTTAAATTCACCTTTGTGATTTGACTTAAAAAGGGTTATTGTGTGTCAGTCAGTAAGCATGTAGATGTTTCTGTCAAACTGAACACAAATGGTGTGCGTTTGTGTCTTTTCCACTGAGATGCTGCTGAGAAATGTGAAAACGTCCAAGCAGGAGCACAAAGGAAAAGTATGTCTTGTGGGGACGTCAAACAATGTGTGCTCATGATTGCTGCTCCTCTAAAAGAAAAAAAGAAACACCAACAGCGCTCTGGTTCTTTTTTTTTTCTGATCCATTTATTTATGTTGCACATGCAGCAGTGGCGGTGGGACCACTAGGGCCTGAAGTCACCACTTACATGTTAGGGACACATTTCCAGTTTGATGGACAATCATTACTTAGATAGAAATAAACTATGGTTAATGCTTGTGACATTACGTCTTTTCTACCTATCTGAAGTGACGGGAACTACTACTGCAGGATGTTTGGACATGTAAAGGCACAGATCTGGGTTGTTTGGATGGAGAAATGTGTGAAGCTGAGTTTCTGGTGCCTTTAAAACAGCACAAGATGTTTATATGATAATATATCAGTGTGTGTGTCATTTGAAATTATTTGATTACTTTTAGGAGTGTTGTCTAGCGAACTAACTTCATTGCAGTTCCTTGACTGACCAATAGAGGCTGACTTCAAAAGCGAGTCAATCATTGACTCCCATGTTAAAATGTTAATTAATTAAAGACAAAACATTATATATTCAACCAATTAAAATATATATAATTATATATATATTTTTTCTTTAGGGATTAATAACATTTTATATGATTCTATTTTGGACTCACTTGTGTTTCTGGCCCCTAGTGGTTGGATGAGGAACTGTTGCCCCTTTTATAAGTGATCATCTTAGACACCAAAATAAATGTTCTGAAACACAGTAATCATTCCTTTCATGTTTCCCCTTTTTAATGATATTCTTTTATGTTAATTGATTCATCAGCTCTTATTAAGTTGATATTTCTGCCAATCTTAAGCATGGGTGTTTTTTTGGGGGGTCTTTCTTGGAGGTTTTCGAGTCATGAGATAATATCCACATTTTTCTGCCTGACAGACAATTTTCATTACTAAACGCTCTCCATCTTGAACATTTTTTTCTTTCCTTTGATTTTCCTTCTTAAAGACCAAACAAAAAGATGGCAACAATAAATGTGAGGCTTGACAGTAAATGTTAGACGTTTGTCATCCTCCTTTGTTTGAGTTGTCTGAATTAGGTACTCGGGCTGCTCTGTAATGATCTCTAATGATCTCACTGGTTATTGTTAGAACTCTGCAGATAAATGCAGACGTGATGTCGCCGTAGTGATTCCAGACATGCGTGTGCGGTTGTGAACATATTGTCACGGTCTGGTCTTTTGTGACTGTGAAGTGGCCAGTCAATCATCTTACAGTGGACTGAGCGAGCGAGCATGTGTGGGATTGCTGTAAAACCCTTCACATGATTTCCTGATGTGACAGGTGTTAATTAACATTTTTTTTAGCATCTCTGCAGCTGCATGTGCATCCCAGACAGATTATAAACAAAGAGCTGGCGGTGTTTGAGTTCGACTGTCTGCGTGGAGACTAAATTTAGACAACTAAAGAACATAACAACTTGTGTGTGTGTGAATTAAAAGATGGGGGAGAAGAGAGTAGAGACGAAAAGAAGCGTTGGTCTGTGAAAGTAAAAGTGGTGTGCAGCATTAGAGATCACAGATGGAGCTCACTGTATCGAACCTGCTGCCATCAGCATCATGCGCTCATCTCTGAAGTGCTTACATGACTCTGTTCAAGCTGGTTATCTGGAGGTCAAACGGAGCCACGTAGGCAACTTTTCAAGCATGAGATGATTTCTGTACTTGTAAATATTTTCATTGATCCGTCCACCACCTTAAAAGTCATTAAAAGCAACACTTGGTACTGACTGGATAAAGTCCAGAAATCCGGATAACCAACCGGAGTTCATTATCTTGGCCGAGTGCGTGAGCGGATTCGCGCAACGCTGCGTCTGCTTGCAGCTCCAGTTATTTGTCTGCGGAAAACGCGGCTCCTCTTTCCATTAGTGGAGGGATTAGTGTGGTTTTGTATTTTCACGGGAATTCATCTACTAGGTTTTTTAAGTATTAAAGAAGCGAGTTGGGGGATGAGCGTAATCTCGGGGAGACACTCACTGAATCCTCGGAGGAGATGGGCCTCCCCTTGTTTAGGGAGCGCCAGTGGAGAGGACAGATAGCAGCTCAGACCAGAGGCAGGAACACGCTGGATGTTATTGGAACAGAGGTGATACAACTAAATAAACCCCAAATAGTCTGAATGTTGGTTTGTTTCAGTGCTTTCTGGGGGGCGGGGGGCAGATCAGGCAGATGCATGTGGCATTGGGATGATGGATGGTTATTAAAAATGAAGCAGCCTGGGTGACACCTAATTTGAAAATGTATAATTTTCCCACCAGTTATGTTCAGAAATTCATTACTAGTCATGTTCTTGACGAGAGGGGAAAATGACAGCGTAATTAAAGCGATGATTTTTTTTTTTTTTTTTTTTTTTTTAATGTCAAACGTAACCCTACAGTTATGCAGTAAGCCGTTCATAGATAATAGAAAGCGAGCTGCTTCGGGTTGGACAGTGTATTTTTGCAAACTTCACTTGACGAATCTGCTGTCAGGATGCCAGTCAGTATGGTTACCTGCACAGGTAAGTTGAGGTGCAGTTATAGTGCGACTTGGCCATTTAATTCAACTACCGAGAAGCCCGCCACAGTGCTGAATTGGCTCTGATGAGGGTTTGTAATGACATTCTATTAGCCACTGTGCTGTTTTGGTTGTATTGGATTTAACAGCAGCCTTTGATACAGTCGACCATCAGATCCTCCTGTCTCGCCCGGAGAGCTGGGTGGGTATTTGGGGGTTTGCATTAAGGTGGTTCAGGTCCTACTTAAATGACAGGAGTTTTTGTTTCTGTCTTGGAGCTGTGGAGTCTTCCAGAGCACCTCTTACATGCGGGGTGCCTCAGGGTTCTATTCTCGCCCTCTTCTTTTTTCACTATATTTGGTTTCACTTAAATCAGTTCGATGAAAACATGGAATTTCATTCCACTTTATGCTGATGGCAGCTGAATATATATTCCACTGAAGCATAAAAAAACTTACACTGCTAAGCAATTACTAGAGTGTATTGATGAAATGAAGGCATGGATGTCACTTCATTTCTTACACTTTATTCGAGATAAGACTGAGGTCATGTTATTTGGGCCTCATGATGCCTCTAAGATGCATGTCCACTTGGGATTTTTAAGCAAACATGTAAAACCTACAGCAACAAGCATTTTAATTGGTCCAAGGAAACGAGACCATGTTGCTCCAATTTTAGCATCACTTCATTAGCTCACGGTTTGTTTACGCATCGATTTTAAAATTATTTTATTTGCCTTTTAAATGTCTCCACGGTCTCACTCCAAAGTATCTGTCTGACCTGCTTCAGCTGTACGCTCCTTCACGATCTTAGTTTCATAGTTTTATCTTGTTTCAGTTTTGTTTTTTATGTTTTTACATGTTTTCAATTTTTATTTTAAATGTTTTTGTCTGAATCCATGTTTGTGTTCAGCACTTTGGTCAACTGTGTTGTTTTTAAAGTGCTTTATAAATAAAGTTGAGTTGAGTACTGTCCTTGTCCCAATATACGAATGTGGGAGGAAAATCCATTTAGGAGCAGGTTTTGTGTCTGATGGAAACAGTGGAAGCTCCTAAATTTATAGTATCACTTATGTAAAAACTGACTTGTTCAAAAAAAAAAAAATAATTTGCAGTCAATCGGTTGTGAAATAAAATAATTAGAAAATGAGTGCTTGAAGCACTGTGAGGGCTGCTTGCTGTTGAGATCCTAATTGTCCATCTGTCCAGGATTTCTGCAGAATTACAGACTTGAGAGATTTTTGTGGGGTGTTCTTGTGAAGTCTTAACGTGTTTTAAATAAAGGAGAAAAAATAAAATCAGCTGACCGGAGAAACTGCTCATCATCACAAAATGGTTCCTGGTGATCTGAGTTGGTTTGGTGCAGCTTTAAGGGCACCTCTCTGTGGAAAGCGTGTGTGTTACTGTGTGTTACTGTTGTCTGTCTCAGCAGTAAATCTCCCCTCCAGGTAAATGATGTCATCATCTTCAACCAGCTGTAACACAAACTTTGTTATAGCTGGTACCGGAACGAGGAGGAGATGCAGCGTCAGCTCCTCTTCGCCTCATTCAGTTGGATTTTACCTTCGTCCTTGTAGTGTTGGCACAGCAAATCCCATTTCTCCTCTTCGTTTATCGTTTCTGTTTGTCCCATACCGTGTTCCGTCGACCACCTTAATGGCGTAAGCACGCAGCGTGCCGGCAGAAGCGTAAATCTCGGGCACGCTCACGCATCCTTTCACCATCAGCCATTGCTCCAGCGTGGCCAGATTTGCGTGCTCCCTTCCTCTGTTCAGTCGGTGGGGTTGCCATGGTGATGTGCCATTCGCAGTGCTGCTGATGGGAGCAATTGGTCTGCACCGCACTCACACATTGATGTCTAAAAATAGAGCGCTGGCCCGAGCAGCCTCCCTCTCTGAATATTGATCTTTATCTAATGATGCCTCTGAGGAGAAATGAAAGAGGTCTGAAGATGTGAGAGCTGGACGGAGGAGGGAGGCCGGCTTTCGTTTCATTTTGGGAGAGTGCGAGCATTATGCGGATGTATCGCTTCCCCCTCATTAGCCTTAATCTTGGTCTCAGCTCAGGCCACTTTTAAAGTGCAAATCACAGCACTACTTCATCTTATACCATCATGTCCAAGATGCTCAGAGGAACCAGGTGTTGGTTTTCTTTGAGAGGTCAGCAGCTGTCGAGACTGGACCATTAACTTTAGACATGTTCATCGGGGAAAGACGTGGAATAAGATTAATGCAAGCCTGCAGAGATAAATTTGTTCTTATTTGGACTCTTTTGGAGTTATGCTCAGCAGTTAAGGCAGGTTAACCAGTTAATCCCTAACCCTGTTAATATTTAATATATGAGTTAATGTTCACCTCGCCCAGAAGAAAAGGCAAATGTGGATCAACTTTGATAGCACTGTTTCATGTCCTCATGGTTAGTTCAGTTCAATCTTGTTCCTGCAGCATCTGTTTCATTACAGATTTTCTCTAGGTGCTTCTACATCCTCTATTATTTTAGTTTTATTGTGTTGTGCTCAGCTGCATAAGAAATGAGAAAATTGTTGCATTCATAATGACTTGATGTGACATGTCAAACTCTTGGAGCTGCAGTAGTAATCAGGCTTGTTCTCTTTTTGTTTTTTTACAGTTGTTTTCCTCTTAACACTTGAAACAGAATGTCGGAGGCTTTTGTGGTTATTGTACAGACAGGAGGTAATAGGAAAGACTTTACAGGACAGGAATAAGTAAAATAAGAGATATTTTATTGTGAAGAGAAGATTAACAGCTGGAAAAAGAGGAATAAAAGCAAACAATAGAGATCCAGCTGCTTGGCCTGTCAGTTTCTTTAGCCATATGTACCAGCAGTAGATGGATTTTCTTCTCCTGGAACATGCCCACACCAAGCGTGAGTGTGTAGTGCCAGACGCTCCCATCACCAGGATGTGTCTAATTGCATGTGCCAAGGTGCGAAAGCGTTCTGCAAAGCTTTAATTACACTTACCTCGCCCACTCGTTCGCATGTGCGACAGCTGAAGCCATTAAAGTTGTGGAGGAGCGAGGGGATGGGAGAGGAGGCAAGTGGGGCCGAGAATTGGGAACAAAAAGTGGGAGGTCTGAGTTGTGTGAAGTTCTTTGTCATCTTCGGGGGGATTGGGATTGATGGGTTGCTTATCTTCCCATTGTCCCTCGTGTGTGGGTGTGTAATGTGTATTATGAATTAATGAAGCTCGGTGCGGAGAAATGCAGCAGGTTAATGAAGTGCCGTATTAAGAGCGGTTTGCCGAACTGCTGTCAGGTGGTCTCTGTGGTAAAACGAGGAGCTCAGCAAGACTCTAAATTTAAATGATCCTTTTAGGAAAATTAAGGTTTCATACAGCCCTAAATCTATCTTTTTATAACGACCGCTAACAACAGCCTTGTGTTCAATCATTTAAACGATGTGAGAGCTGGAAATGTGCAAAATCTGTAAAGGGAAAGTAAAGAACAGGCGGACAGCTTTAAGGTCTCGGGTGAATTTGGAGGAGAAAGGGCATTTAAAAGTTCAGTCCAGTCCAGGAGCAGCTGCTTTGTGTGTGAGTGAGAGACATTTGTATCTTCTCCCATCAGCCAACTCCGTTTTTCCCTCCAGTGTGAATTTCAAAGAGCCGGAGGCAGTGCGAGCGCTGACCTGCACCCTGCTCAAGGAGGACTTTGGTTTGAGCATCGAGATCCCTCTGGAGCGCCTCATACCCACTGTGCCCCTGCGCCTCAACTACATCCACTGGGTGGAGGATCTGATTGATGGGCAGAAGCAGCCACGCAGAGGCATCGACATCGGTAATGCCCCCACTGCCTCTACACGTCACTTAGACAGTGAAGTGATGGTTTCACAGAGGGACAATACTAACATCCGTGATTTCCTTTTGTTAAAGCTCGTAAACGATGCGTCTCTTAGTCAGCTAAGCTTGACTTCTATGTGTGTAGTTTGTCATTGTGCCCTCAGGTAAGACACTGACTCATTAGTGAACACAACAGTGTCTGCAGCAGCGATGAGCTCCCGCACACTCCATCTTTGCATGTTTGTGAATACAGTTATGGGAATGGATACTAAAATAAAGGGATCCCAGTATCCCTGCGTCGATAATCCAGCCGTTTGCATGAATTTCAAACACTTGCAGCCAGTCACGAAGTCTCGCAACAGATGGCCACACTGCACACGTGGACAAACACACACACATGCAGAGAAGCTTTGTGTCTCTGCAGCTTCACAGAAAGCAGGTGAGCTGATTCTGCCCATGTTGAGGAGATGCCAGTAGGGTGCAGTCAGGATGAGTTACGGCATAGAAAAATGCCACATTGATGCCAAACATTTAAGGAAAACGATTTGTTGTAACGTTTGTTGTAACCACTAGGCCATCGCTCATTTTCCCTTTGCCTCCACAATGAAGTCCTGTTCTGCTTTTCCTAAAATGTATTATTCTTTAAATGATCTCTGCTTATTCCAGTAATTGATCGACGCACTCCA
The DNA here is from genome assembly GCA_014839995.1 of Xenentodon cancila. Classification (NCBI taxonomy): domain Eukaryota; kingdom Metazoa; phylum Chordata; class Actinopteri; order Beloniformes; family Belonidae; genus Xenentodon; species Xenentodon cancila. Next base: position 17,602,231 of record CM026201.1, read on the forward strand.
TCATATCTGAGTCATCTGTTTTTCTGTTTTACAACTTCTTCTGGTGCTCTAAAATATATCCAAATAAACTTTGCGTATAGCATTGATGAATGTTTTCCTTAACCTCTGCAGCGTAAACCAACACATGCTACGTGAAGGACTTGCACCGTTCATTAGTGTTGCCTTTTTTTTGTCTTTGTGTGTGATTTGAATGTTGATTGCGCTCCTTTTGTCAGTTTTTATTGTTTTATATCAGAACAGCAGACCAAATGGCAGTTGGCGCTTCCAGCAGAGGATTCATTTATTCTCAGTCACTCAGGTTTTCATCTACTTCTGTCCATTTTGTCTGTCAGAAAACCAAAACAGTCCATCTTTACGTGCTTTGTGACACTCTTGCAGATGCGCATGTGGTCTTTAGGACTTCAGGTCACTGATTAGTGACCGTGAACCTTTTCTCTAAGCAGACAGCTGTTCGCTCACTGATGGATGGACGTTTCTTTACTAATAGTTGACATCTCTGTCTGTGCCAGGGCTCAATGATTCAGTTTTTTACATGTCAGTGATTTAATAATCGCTGCTCAGGCTGACACTTATTTGCTCTTAGGCCTGAGATGATTAGTCAGAACCACATGAGGCGACATTCTTGGAGATCCTTCCCTTCACAGCCCTTTTTAGTAATTTACTAAACGGCCCCGCAGCACATTTCCATTTCGTTTACCGACGGCAACAATCAATCCTCCTCGCTTCATCACTGTCAGCTGCCAAAGATGCGCCTGTGTTTCCTGTTTTTCTAAGGCACTGGGGCATCTTGCATCTACCCATTGCTGGGAGCCACAATGAACGGCTGGTACTTCCTTGCCACAGAGGTGGACGACATCTGCTTTGACTATGCAAAGAAGAATGTGGAGCAGAACAACCTGTCTGAACTCATTAAAGGTGAGTGCTGTCCTGACTTTCTGACTTTGAGACAGACCTGCTTCTGAATTGTGAAGATGTGTTTTTCTCTGCATATCAAAACGATGTCGTTGAGCTTATAAATCCTCTCCTCATTTCAGTACATATTTTTCCCCTCAGTTGTGAAAGTCCCTCAGAAGACTTTACTAATGGACGCCTTGAAAGAAGAGACCGAAATAGTGTATGACTTCTGCATGTGCAACCCTCCTTTTTTTGCAAACCAGCTGGAAGCAAAGGTAAAATAGTTCTGTTGTCGACACTTTTAACTTTGATTTGTCTGATTGTTTCAGTTCAAAAGCAACAGCTTCTAAATGATTAAATCGCTGTCTGACCTTCAGTGTATATTGGCAATAAAGCTACCAATAAAACCTTGAAAGTAATGGCATTGCTTGTTTACCGACTCCTGCACTGTCCACCTAAAGGGCCTCTAATAGGATTTCATCCTGATCTCCGTCTGTCTTCTTGGCCTCTCCAGGGGGTGAACTCCAGGAACGCACGGCGGCCTCCGCCCAGTTCAGTGAACACGGGTGGGGTCACGGAGATCATGGCAGAGGGCGGCGAGCTAGAGTTTGTCAAAAGGATCATTCATGACAGTCTACAGCTCAAGAAACGTCTTCGGTGAGGAAAGACTTTCTTCTTTTCTTTTTTTTTTTTTTTTTTTCCCACCATAGTTGCAGGTGTGTACCATGTTTGTTTAAAGCTACATCTGAGCATGCTCCGGGACAGATGGATGTACAAGTGTTGCAGTTGTGGACAGGTTTATATGGCTGGTGCGTGCATCGTTGAAGGGGACAGATCAGTAGCTGAAATGGCTCGATGGATCGCTGCACATTGGTGGAGCTGTAACCATCAGTTGTTGTGGTGATTTGGAGGGACACGCACACCCCATGCTGCATCCAGGAGCCCACAGGGAACAGCTGTGTCGGGGTGGATGGGTGGGGGTGTCCTCGGCGGCCGTCACTTTACCCTCCCCCGCTACCAGGGCTGTCACCAGGGTAGCCAAGTGACACCCCAGTAGAGTGGAACTATTAAAACTAATTAGACGTGCCACACCTGCTCTGCTTCACAAGCAGTGGGGTGCCATATGTGTGTGTGTGCGCGTTTTCATAACGTTTCAGTGGAGTGACAAGCGTCCTGAGAGGGACTGATGTTAACACCTGCCTGCTCTCATGTAGCTCTTTGTTGTACTTGTGTAGTGAGGGGAGACATCCGGAGTGAGCCCAGACTTATTTAGCAGGTTTGACGCTCCGGTCAAACCAACCGGAGCTGGCTGTCGCTCCCAAAAGCATGCTGGGACACCAGAGCTACCAGGTGTCCATGGAAACACTGCCAGCCTCTGCAGTTGTTCCAGTGAGACACCCCACCATCCCTCTTTCCACGAAGGGGTAATTACTGTCAGAGTGTCACGTTCAGCTGGATACTCATAACTGTAGTTAGAATTGAGGAAATGCCTCTAATTCACCAAACTATTGATATGAAAATTACCGTCTTTGGAATTGAGATCGTAATCATGTACCCGTATTTCTGGAGTGTGAAGAGGGGAAGACTGAATGTGGAAGCTAATGCAGCTGCGCTCTCATATTTTTTTTTTTTTTTCTTTAAAGAGCTGCTGGTGGAGGTTGGCAGATCATTGCGGGGTCTCTTTCGGGTGTTCCTCACCTCCTCCCCACTGTGATGAAAGCTGGTGAACATCTGTGAATATTTGAGCTGATCAGTATTTCATTTTGTGCACTTCAGTATGTTGGAAGTTGCCGTCTATGCTTCGGTTAGTCGTGAAAATCAAAGATTTTTTTTTTTTTTTTAAATATTGTAAAAGACACAGTGGAGATTTAAAATTTTTGTCAGGAAAGGATATTTAATTTTGTTTATCTACATTTCTTCTAAAAACGGGTCAGTGTGCTGAGTAAAATGGAAATGCCATGGTGAATTTCTGCAGTCGCAAGTGTGATAACATCTTGGACTAAACTGAACATAATTTTTCATATCATTATCGGATGCATCCAATAAACTTTCACAGCTGGTAGAAAAGGTGAATGATGGTCTAACTGCATGAATTAAAAACTAAATGGAGTCGATAGTTTGCACAACTGGAATTAATAAAACGAGTTTGGACCTTTGATTAATAGAAGACCCATTAACACTGTACAGTTTCTGTTCATAAGAACCATCTGCTGTCGTGAAGCAAAAAGGAGGAGACATATGATCAAGAGTAGTTTATCTGCATAAGGCTGGAACGGTTGCAAGGTAACTTCAAAGTTCATAGACATCCGTCAGTCCAAAGTTAAACAAACTGTTAACTACAGACAGAAGAGCAGTAGTAGAAATACAAATGGAGGCAGGTTAGTGGAGGGGCTTGGAAATCTGCAATGCTACACAGAAAATGTTTTGCAGACTGGTGAAAGAAAAGGTTGATTGTTCGAGAGGAGTACTCAACACTTTGAAGGGAGCGTTTACTTGTATGAAAACATCTGCCTCAGAGCCCTTCCCATCATCAAGGCAAAACTGTCCACCAAGATATTTTGTTAAACTTGGGAATTCAATGTCATAGTGGCTGTCTGATAGCTGAAGCCGGGTAGATACAAGCAGGATGCTGCAGCAGCACAGTGAACTGAAGCGTTTAAGTAAATCCACCACAGGGTGGCTTCAGAAAAGAAATTCTGTCTCTTAGAAAGACCCAGTCAGACCTGTATCTGACTTTCTGTTCCAGCTTGTTTTATTTTATTTTATTTTATATTATTTTCTGTTGTTGTAATGCAAATGACGGATGCTGACAGGTATCTGATGCACCTGCATGCTGTTTGAGAGGGCTGACGCATTATCGGGACAATCTTTTACTTATGAATGTGACTTTTCAGACTAGTAGTCTGGTTTGTAATAACACGCCGACATGCTGGGGCCCTGAGCGGTTTATTTGATGTAGTTTTTTGCAGTTGCGTTGTTTTTGATACAGGTTTTCAAGTCAAGGTCTCCTTTCTTGCATTTTAATGTCTTAATTGACGGGTCTGAGCGACCACGCGGCTCCATGTTTTGATGCATGTGGAATGTGGGTTAAGCAGTGTCTTGCTGTAATCAGCAAGGCTTTCCTTGGAAAACACATGGTTTGGGTGGCAGCGTATGCTATTCCATAACTTACGTGTACCATTGAGCATTAATGCAGGCAGGTTACTCGTGGCCAGGTGCACTCGGGCACTCCCGCGCCAGCACAGATGTTGGCTGTTGAGTGATAAGTTGAACGGTTCCCCTCCTCTCCAGCTTCGAGGACACACTATAACCAGCAATCCTTTACAAGCTGGCACTCCCAAATATGTTCGTCTTTTCTCCATATGACCCAGCTGGGCTGTACATCTCATTGACATCTCATAAGGCCAACCTCGTGTTTTTATCGCACAGCAGAGATTATTGATCAGGCCTCCAACAGGGGACGACTTCAAAACAGCTTTTCCTGCGCTGCAGGGCTGCCCTTACTCTGTTGTTTTCCCGTATCTCTTGTTTTTTTTTTCTTTGTTGTGCCCCCCCGAAGCCCACCTCTGGCTGTTTGATCTCTGCTCTGTGGTTCAGGTCTGGGTCACGGGCAACACACACACACAGCTTGGTGATATGACTTCTCCTTTCCGCAGGTGGTACAGTTGCATGTTGGGGAAGAAATGTAGCCTGGCACCTTTGAAAGAGGAGCTGAGGAAACAAGGGGTGAGTATCCACGGAGACCCAGAACAAAGACCGACACAATCGCAGGCTGTGTTTCTGATCTCGGTTTGTTCAAGTAGGAACACGCAGCACAGCGCGGACGCTGACAACGTCTCGCTAAAACAGTCTTTGGAACACTCCTTTCCTTTGTGCGCCGATGATGGGAGCAGCAACAAAGGAGCAGATCAGCCTCTTCTAATACGCCGTAAAGCAGTGTTTTAAAAACAAGCCATAAATGAAACGGTTTCTGTTATCTGTGCATGACTGCATCACATGGCGCTCTGCAGCTAAAGTGCAGTAGCGTCATTAGCCTAACTAATAGCCCAGCGCATGACTCCCGACTGCTGCAGGCCTGAAGTTCTGTGCCGGTCTCTGTCCTCACATGTTCGGAGCAGAAATGGAGCTGCGCCGGCCCCCACCTCAGGTCCGCACCTGCCGCCACCTCCAACCCCCTCCCGCGGTTTAAGGCTGCCACCGCTCATCAGAGCGAGTGCAGCTTTGGCCGAAATCCAGGAGGAACACTGATGCCTCGTTTTAAAGTGCGTAAAAAGAAACCTGCTGTAGTTAAGACGCTACAGCTTTTCTCAGCCATAAGTTTACCGTTCACCACAGCGTGTCCTCTGCTTTCTTTGTTTTTTAATTTAGCAAATGCGACGAATAGAAGCATCAATGCTGTTTGACCCGTAACCTTTTTCTAAATGAGATTTTCAAGCAACTGAAGGGCGAGTCATTTTTGTTCACGGATGAATTTCCATGTGTTTTGATCATGCACACTCCTCCCAGCACTCAAGCCAAATGAAGAGAAAACCGCTTTGAAGTGTTTGATCTGGATGTGTGGCCTGTGTTTTTCAAATAAATGTAGCAGTTATTTCAATTAATATATATTTTAATTGTATATGACTGTGCGTATCACGTTGTTCTCCAGTAAAAAAAACCAGCTCCAAGCAGGGCACCAGTCGGTTTTAGAGTTTCCCAACACAACTGCTGCACATTTGGTGCTATTGTTGTGATGTCATTGTTTTGATGCGACGTGCCGTGAGAAAACGTTTGCCGGTCATGTTTATACATCCCCCCTCAAATCCAAAGTACTTCCACACAAGATGAGTCGCTTTTCTTTATGATTAATGTTTCATGTGTGCTGCAGGAGCAGTGGCCGTCTCTCTGAAGATTACAGTGAAATGCCGAGGTTTCCCTGCGTTCACATGTCTAGACCTGGGCTATTTTTAGTTGGCTGGTGTGTTTAGTGCATAAGGAGATCGGTCCTGGCTGTAAAACCAGTGAGCAGATATGTTTGAGGCCTCTGTCAGACACGCTGCATGATGTATAATGTAGCTGCAGACCTTGTGATTTATTAATTGTTATATTTCTACACAGTTAGACAGACTCCCAGTGACCAGTTTGTGCATCACACTAGCAGTGTCTCATCATTTTGGACCTTTTTAATGTGCCACTTAAGAGAAGATTGATGAGAACGGGGACTAATGTGTCTTGTTGCTGTTGTTTTGTTCAGTTTTTTTTCCCCTCAATACAACATACTAACCCTGCACAGACTTTGGAGTATCCTGGAGTATAAAAAAGCTTTCTGAACAGTTTTTGTATCCAGACTGGAGGAAACATCTGTCAACATGCGTCTCTGTTTTGAAACATCTAACGGATTTGCTTGAAAGCTTCACAGTGATGCAAAAATGTTTCTTGCCATTTTCTCTCCTTTTAAAGGAAATGTCAGCGTGAAAGTTTTTTTTTTTTTTTTTTTTGTGTAATCAGTGAGAAATCATGACAACATGCAAGAACATCTCTGTGACGTTCTTGATGAGGAACGTTGTACCATGTGCATGAGATTTCCCGTTTTCCCGCTTCTGGTACACTTCACGTTCTCCGCTGAAGGATCGATAATCTTATCTTATCTCGGCACAATGTTTTAAACGTGTTTGTAGCGAGATCAAAATCTGCAAACATGATGTGACCAGCTGTTTTGTTTTTTTTTTTCATGTGGGTTAAACAACGATTTAGACATTAACTTACAGCGTCAAAGAGCATTCCCAGGTCTCATTATTTAAATCGGACCATGAATCAGTTAGATCTTTAAAAACTGAGCATTTTCAGTGTTTTTGATCCACACATCTACAGCTTTGAACCAGAGCACTGCAGATTAAATGATAGTCTTCCCTTTTTGTGTGTTGGTCATGCCTGACTGTTCTCGTTTTCCTTCAGGTACCAAAAGTGACCCACACTGAGTTCTGTCAGGGACGGACCATGCGGTGGGCGCTGGCCTGGAGTTTCTATGACGATGTGATCGTTCCGGTGAGTTTCTGCAGCCGTGTTGTTCAGGTCACCATGCGTGGATGAAACCTGACAACAAACAAACAAAAACAAATCCCCTTTTGCAGTATTTATTTTTGTTCAAATCCACATTCCCTTTCGTTTGTAATGCACCCCCCCCCCCCCGTCCGCTCCTCGTTCCTCAGGGGAGATGTTGATGGGATTTCTAGCATGTTGTAGCCAGGCAACAGTTGCCAGGGCAGGACTGTGCACACGCACTGTGCCACTGACTTGTCTGAACAGGGTGAGAGTTTTAAGACGAAGACAAAAAAATAGACATAAGTGTCAAAGAGAGAGGACAATAAATGACAAATGCACTACACTGCTCTGAGACAGAATCCGACCGATGCGCTCCAGTAGAAGAGGAGACCACTTTTTGCCGGAGTCTTGTCTGTTTTGGTCTTTTCCATACAAAATCAGTTGAGCAGAATGATTGGCCTACATTCCCCTATATCTCTTATTTCTGCTGCTCCGGCTCCATGTTCACTGAGATGTGTCTTTTACGCTCAGGAGCTGCTCGCCATCATTAACAGGCAGAACCCCTCCAGCACGTGCGTTTCATTTTGTGTGTGTATAAAGTAACGTTACACATGTATGTTTCTTTTGATGGTCCACTACCTAATTGTAGCTGCATGCATGTTTATAGATAAAAACGCATGTGACAGACATGCAGATATGGCTCTTAACCCAAGGTAAAAGTTTCTTTTTTTTTTCTTTTTAAGTAGCCTAAAATATATCTTTTACTTTAAATGAGAAAATAACGCCAGTTTGATGCGCTTTAGTGCAGTAGACGGAAGGAGCACCACATCTGTGCAAAGAAGCAACATGATTGCAGACAAAAGAGGTGGATGCACACATACACACCACAGGCAGACAGAATAAAAGAAAAAGCAGACAGAAAAGGCTGACGGGCTTCTTCGCAGCTTACTGCTGCTCATAGAGACCTCCAGCAGAACAGGGGATCAGGAAGGTCCAGAGTCCATGCAGAGGTTTGGGAGTTGACAAAAAGGAAATGGGGGTTGGGAGGAGAGGGCTGATCAGATTATGATTTACAATGTGCTGCTGGAGGTGAAATTGGGAGCATTTTGTTCCTTTTTATGCGTGTGAGAGTGTACGTGGACTCTGGAGATCTGGACGATTGAATATTATTTGTGGTCAGATGGGCTCTTGTTGGAGTTCACACATTGTGTAGTTTTTTAAAATCAGGTCAGGTTTTTAGTGTAAAAATGCACCGTGCGTGCGAGTGAGAGGGTGCGCCGAGGTGAAAGTGGGTAAGTGGGATTAATAATAGAGTGTGAGGGCTGCAGCAGAGTCAGAAGAGGATGAGATTCAGTGGAGAGGTGTGTGTGTGTGTGTGTGTGTGTGTGTGTGTGTGTGTGTGTGTGTGTGTGTGTGTGTGTGTGTGTGTGTGTGTGTGTGTGTGTGTGTGTGAAACTGCACACGTGGGTTTGGTTCTTTGTGCTGAAGGCTGCGTGTGTGTTTGTATTGCTTTATTTTAGAGGAAGAATTTGTGTCAAGGAATCACGATACAGGTTCAGCTTGATGGATTTATTGATTTTCTTTTCTTGTGCAATAAGCTACAGGGATTAATGGGTGTAGAGGGAAGTGGGGAGATGTCTGGAGTAAACAATATAAAAATGAAAAGAAAAAACCCCACAGACAACAAGCAGCCAAACAAGACAGCATCTGTTCTCAACCCATTAATTAAGTGTCCATGTTCTTTTAAATGGGCATAAACGAGGTCCAGTATTTTGACTAAAAAGAAATATTTAGACTCGGATGAAAGTTTTAACTTGGAGTCCATTTATTGAATTTCATCTGAAAGCAACGAGGAAGATTAATAAAATATGTTAATTGACAGACAGCGATTAAAGTCTTGTCTTGTTGAAGTTGCAGATTAAGAGAAACTAGACTGCAGGTGAGTGCAGCAGAGTGAAGGTCAGCCTGCTCCTCCACTCTGCTGTTTGTAGGTCAGTCGGCCATGCCGTCTGCGCCGTCACCGCCGCTGTAGACCCCTGCTGCCTCCCCAGTTGAACTCTGACTGCAGTGACTTGTGTGTTGGTGAAGCTGCTGCAGCTGTAGATTGCTGCAGAGCATTTGTACTAAGATGCATCTGGATGAAACATTAGCAGCAATTATAGTGTGACGAATGATGGGATCAGGAAGAAGAAGCTGTTTGCTGTACCAGCGGCTCTGGTGGAGCTTTCACTGTTAGTGCTCTCTCCTGGTGGGAAACAAACGTTTGTTGCACTAGTCCTAGATGGAGGTGTGCACCGATGCATCTGGGAATTGTTTTAGAGATGTCTTTTTCATTTACTAAGCAGCATTTCCATTTATGATGACGGAACCAGCCAGGAGATTTAATGCCGGTGGGATATCTAGTCATTCCCTATCAGTTCACTACGGTTTGGTTCTGCTTTAATTTGATAAGTCAGAAAGACAGATTTTTTTTTCCTTTTTTGAAAATGCACAACAAAGAACGTTACCATAAATTCTTTTTTTTTTTTTTTAAACATCTTTGTCAGACTTTTAAATTCACCAGAAAGGTACGGCGCGGCGTTTCTACTGAGGCGACACTGCCCTCTGCTGGCAGCGTTGATCTCAACACGTTCAGACTTGTGTCAAAAGTCCAGAGTAGAAACTGTGACTGAGGTACGTCTGCAGGGATGCGCCAGAAAAACCATAACCAGGCCAGCTTTGTGTTTTCTGATTTATTTAAACCTTTATAACTATTTATTTTGTGAACAGTTAAACCTTTTTTTTTGTACAACCCTTTTGAAGCATAGTAATAGTGAATTCTGTGAACATTTCACTCTGCTTTCAAGCTGACTTCTGCTTTCTTTACACTTGATCAGATGCTGAAAATTCATCACCCAATGCAATTTAAAAGGCTGTGTCTTATTTCTAATTTAACAGATATATAGATCTTAAATCTTAAACTTGATACTACAGAACTTTATTTTGGTTTATAGCTTCCTGTAATAAGGACATGTAGAAGTCAAAGTGAAATACATTTCAGTGAGTTTGTAATGTAATTTTTATTCAACAAGTAAATTTCCTTTTTCAATAATATCTTTTGACCGATCAATTTTAGTATCACATCTGTTCTGTTAGTTTCCTATATTTAAAACAGACGTGGCAAATCATGAGGACCAAGTGTATAAACTTTTTTCCCCTTTTATTACGCACTGGATGCATGTAGGTTCCCATGGCAACAGTGTTGTTTCTGCTTTGCGTGACTCCGTTTATTGCCGTTACTAACGCGTGGCTCAGTAGTTTTCCATGTATAACACATTCGCCGAGCTGAGGATCTGCATCATTCATAGAGACAATTATCAGGTAAAGAGTCAGAGAAACGGAGGAGCTTTTTATGGTAGATTTTCAAAATGTGAAAATGAGCTCAATGCTTAAAATATATAGTTTTTTGTCACCCAAAACTTGCTTTCAGATCAACATGCTGACAGTGAACATTGTAAACATGATTAAGAAGAAATATAGAGTAAGTTAATTTAAAAAAAAAAAAAAAAAAAAGGGGCTTTTACGTTGGTTGAGAGCAAATTCATGTCTGAAACATTTTCATGAATCAAATAGTGGAAAAAAAAACAAAAAATGATTTCACTGAGCACAGAGCTACACACATCAACACTTTTTGTGTTACGATACACAGAGGATCCCGAATAAAAGTTTGTCTTTCTTCAAACCTGTTAAGAATAATGTCAGATTGTTGAATAATTGTCTTGGTCTCTTTTTGTCCCAGTCTCCTCCCAGTAAGAAACGTAAACTGGAGAAAACGCAGAAACCCCTGTCGTTCACGCTGCCTGAGGCGGGACTGAGGGAGCTGCAGGCCAAAGCCTCAGCTGCAGGCTGCCCCGGCTGCAGCGCCGTGGACAGTGTCACCGCTCTGCTGGAGAAAACACTCACCGAGCTGCGGGTAACCGTCTTTACAGCGACTTCGGCACTGTTGTCAGATCTGACCGTTTTATTGATGCTTTTCTATTCGCCGTCAGGAATCATGAGCTGTCCTTTGTCTTAAGATGTGAGATTCTGCTTTTCATTCTGCAGCTGCTGGCACCTTGGATGACGGCTTTAATTTCAGAAAAATATTTTATTTTTATATTCAGTTTTGAAAAAAAGACTTGAAACATGACTCGTTCCCAGATCAACCTTCATTTGTGTGAATGCAGTTATTGTTGGATCAGATGCGTGAAAAGGGGAAAAAAAAAAAAACGTTTCCAAAACTCAGACAAGCTTGAACAATTAAAAGATTCAAAAGTACTCTGATTTTTTTTTATTTTTTATGTGTTTTGAATTGCAGTTAAAAATATTGGGCCGGTTTTGCACAGAACCTCCCTCAAGTATCAGTCTGATGGTCGCGTATCTTGCTCTGCAGGTGCTGCACAAACGTGTCCCTTGCGGCAAGCAGGAGCAGAGCCTCTTCCTGACAGCTGTTGAGAACACCTGGATCCACGGACGACAGAGGAGACGGGAACAGAAACGGCAGTTGCGAGAGCTTCCCAGGGCGCCTCACTGCGCTGGAGGCAACTCTCAAACCAGCGCCACCTCAGCTTCTCCCTGCGCCTCTCCTCCAAACCGGCCCGCCGCCAAAATATACAGTAGCAACCGCGGCGATGACACAGACAGCAAAGCAACGTCTTCACATATGCCAAGTGAAGAACAAACAGAGAACACAACATGTGGACAAGAAGAGGAACCCGAAGATGTATCAGGTGAGGATGGGGACACGGAGTCCTCCAGCTGCACGCAAGCATCACAGGAAACAGGCCCGAAGGAAACGCCTGCTAAACTCCGCCACGGCTCCGGTGTAGGGGGTCACTTCCTGTTCCAGTGTCTGTTGAATGTGTTGCTGGAGGACGGCGACGTTCTGGTTGAGATGCACTGGGTCGACGGTGAGAACAAAGACCTGATGAACCAGCTGCGCACCTACCTGAGGAACTCTCTTTTAAAATCCGTTGGAAAGATCTGATGTTCAAAGAGAAACGGCATATCCAGATGTGAAGTGTTAATTTTAAAGTATTTTAAGAAGTTTTGGAGTTTATAATGTTCGATCAACATTTCATTTTTACTAGTTTTACCTTTTAAGGTATTTCACACATATCAGTACTTTGTTCTCAAAGGTACCAAATTATTTTCAATAAATATCCATTTTTCTAGCATTTATGCTTCAGTTTGTGTCTTTTTGGTCATTTTGAATGGAGCACATTTGAATGGGATCAGGATTTCCTGTCGTGGTCTGTTTTACTAAAGTGAAATAATCTGATTGCTCTTTCATTATTTGAAACGACAGTCAGTCAATCTGCTCATATGTTCTAAATTTACACACAGCTCGTGTAATTAAGGAAGTTCCTGGAGTCCCCGTGTTTCCTTTGCTTGGAGAGCATGCAGCATTGTGTTATTTTTACTGCTCCGCAGCCGCCTGACTTCCTCAGCAGAGCCGAGTGAATAACAGGAAAACGGGTTCAAACATCCAGAACTGTGAACGTGCACGCACGATCCCCGCTGACACGGGGCCGAAACACGGCTCCAGCTCTACCAGCGTGTTCCCCGGTCGTGGTCGGACTTTGACTCCAGCAGTCACGGAGAGTGTGTTTTGTGTGTGTTTTGTGTGTTTGCGTGCGTGAGAGTCACATGACAGCTGGTGGAGGTCGAACAACAGCTTTAAAAACAGATCAAATGATTGAAAAGTGAGGATTGAAAATGATTAGCAATTAACTAAGGGAGAATATTAATAAGAAAGCATATAAATATGTGTATATGTGCATATGTATGTGTGTGTGTGTGTATATATTTATATATATATATATATATATATATATATAAATACACACGGTGTGTGTGTTTATATATCTATATATATATAATGTATGTATGTATGTATATGTATGTATATATGTGTGTATATGTATATATGTGTGTGTGTGTGTGTGTGTGTGCATATATATATATATGTGTGTGTGTGTATATATATATATGCACACACACACACACATATATATATATATATATATATATATATATATATATATATATATATATATATCTATATATATATATATATATATATATATATATATATATATATATATATATATATATATATATGCACACATCTAAATCGGCCAGGCCCACCCGGCAGTAGCTGTGGGCATTTCTTCAGCTTCGGCGACTCCCTTATGCTTTGACCTGACTGTTTTGTTCCTGTTGACCTCTCTGAGCTGACCTCAGTCATCAATAGATCTAAATCATCCACGTGTCTGTTAGACCCCATCCCAACTCGACTACTCAAAAATGTTTGCTCTCTTATTGGTGCGACAATACTGGAACAGATCAACTTGTCCCTAGTCTTAGGATATGTGCCACAGGCTTTTAAAGTCGCAGTAATCAAACCATTACTTAAAAAACCCTCTCTTGACCCAGACATTTTAGCTAATTATAGACCGATTTCCAACCTTCCATTTATCTCTAAAATTCTGGAAAGGGTAGTTGCAAGCCAGTTGTGTGAGCATTTGTACAGAAATGATCTATTTGAAATTTTTCAGTCAGGGTTCAGAATGCATCATAGCACAGAAACAGCACTGGTTCGAGTCTCGAATGACCTTCTTATGGCCTCAGATAATGGATTAGTGTCCAAACTGGTTCTGCTGGACCTCACCGCTGCTTTTGATACTATAGATCACGACATTTTACTGCAGAGGCTAGAGTATGTTGTTGGGATTAAAGGGACAGCTCTAGATTGGTTTAAATCATATCTATCTGATAGATTCCAGTTTGTTCATGTTCATGAGGTTTCTTCAGTACAGAGAAGGGTCTGCTATGGTGTCCCGCAGGGTTCAGTGCTAGGGCCAATCTTGTTCAGTTTAGACATGCAGCCCTTGGGAAGTATTATCCGGAACCACAGCAATAATTTTCATTGTTATGCTGATGATACGCAGCTGTATCTGTCTATGAAGCCAGATGAAACAGAACCATTAGACAAACTTCAGATGTCTCTTAAGGACATCAAGGACTGGATGTCCAGAAATGTTTTGCTACTAAATTCTGATAAAACAGAGGTTGTTGTTTGTGGTCCTAAACAGCTAAGAAAGGGATTAGATGGTCTTGCGATGGCCTCCAGTAAAACTGTGCGAAACCTTGGCATTATATTCGATCAGGATTTGTCATTTAAACAGCATATTAATCAGGTTTGTAAAACTGCGTTTTTCCACCTCCGTAATATCGCAAAGATTAGGAGCATCCTCTCGCAGAGTGATGCTGAAAAACTAATTCATGCGTTCGTATCTTCTAGACTAGATTACTGTAACGTGTTGTTGGCTGGATCTCCAAGTAATTCTCTGAACAGCCTCCAGCTGATCCAAAATGCAGCAGCGCGAGTGCTGACAGGAATCAACAAGAGAGACCACGTCTGTCCAGTTTTAGCTTCCCTCCATTGGTTCCCCGTAAAATTTAGAATCCAATTCAAAATTTTATTACTGGCATATAAAGTCCAAAATGGCCTAGCGCCGCGATATTTGCAAGACCTGATAGTACCGTACGTTCCTAATAGAGCTCTCCGTTCTCAGGGTGCAGGTTTGCATATATATATATATATATATATATATATATATATATATATATATATATATATATATATATATACCACACCAGACAAGACCCAAGGTGTAGGTTGTGCAAAGAAGCACCGGAAACAATCCAGCACATAACTGCAGGGTGTAAGATGCTGGCAGGGAAAGCATACATGGAACGCCATAACCAAGTAGCGGGCATACTCTACTGTGTATCTATCTGTCCTTATATTAGATGCCACCACAATGTACTTTCTAGTATGTTATATACTGTAGTGAGCCTGGTACTACTTTACTATTTTATGTTTATATTCTTCTAGTCTGACTAATGTAATTAATATAAAAAACAACATCCAAACACTTTTGTTTTTCTTTCATCCAAACACTGTCAAACCACGATGAACAGTTTGTTTCATATCTGCTGCTGATTGTTACGAAGTGACATCCAAGAACATCGGCTGGTTAACTGTGCAGTTTGATTTATGTCTACATATAGATATTTATAATAAGCGAACTGCTCAACATTAGGAAAAGGTGATGTGTGACGTCATCGGCGAAAACTGCACTTCCCACCTGCTGGAAGCGCCTTGCAGACCAACTGCACCGCCGACGTTCACGTCCGCCCGCACAAATCCGAGCCGCGCTCCGTGTTTTGCTCTCCACCCGCGACACGCGGGGAGGGGTGTGCGCGCGCGTGAGTGTGTGTGCGCGCGCGCGCGTGTGGGCGGACACCGACGCTACGTGATTCACAAACCGTATTTGTCCGTACTACTTTCAGCGCCATCTTGTTTGTAAGTGTGCTACGTAAGTGGTTGAGTTTGTGCGGAGGAGGATCCGATTACCCTGCTCTCCAGCTCCGGACCGGGGACCTCTCCCTGTACTGTACACAAGCGCACACCGCACCCGCTGTGCTGCTTTTATCTGACTTTAAAAAAAAAAAAAGAAAAAAGGAAAAACAAATCCAGCCGGTCCTTGCTACTGGATAGAAATGAGCATCGAAACGCTCCTGGAAGCTGCCAAGTTTTTGGAATTGCAAGCCCAGCAACAACAGAAAGCACGTGGTAAGTTTACATTTTATCGGCAATATGTGCGACCTTTTATCAGACGACGGTCTGGACGAACACCGCGGGAAACACGGTGGTGACGAAGTCAAACCGGTTCGTTTGAGCGTGTTTAAATAACGCGGCTGAAGTTGATCCGTATTGGATCTTAGGTGTACCTGCGCCCCTCATAAACGCTGATCCGTTTAAATGTGCATATGACAGTAACGACGGAGAGAAAACGGCACCAGTCGGTCTGTGACATTTTTAGTTTTACTTTCGTGTTCGCTTTTGTATACAGGCGCAGACCCGTTTGGTCTCGTGCGACAGACGCGCGTCTTAATTGAACTCGCGGCCGTGTGAAGTAGTGGTTTTTGCTGCAGTGTCAGGGGGTTACTGCATCGAAACCTGCTGCATGGCTGCAACACGGCGACGTCACTGGAAACTTGGAAAATGGTTTGTCTTTGTGCTTCAGCTTCTTGGGTGATCTGTTAATTCCTACACGCATAGACGTGCTGCAACGAAAACTTTACTCTGACAATAGTAGCACAAGGATGGATTAAGGGCGGTGGCGCCGGGAACGCCAGACTCTTTTTATATAATGACCCTACATCGTCCGCCGAGGATCAAGTGCCTGATTTACATACATCTGCGCGTCTCAGTCATTCTGAGTGGCTAAAAGTATTGTCTCCGTTAGTATTGTATGATCGAGCGATTTCATATCTCGGACCAAGCGTAAATCTTGATTTTTTTTCCAAATGAATTCGTACTACAAAAACACGAATAAAGTCATTATCTTTTCAGACGCTCGTGGAGAGCTTCGAGTGTCTGACGATGACGCGCTATCAACAATCCCCGCCCACAACATATTAACAGTAGAGTGGCCCCACCTCTTTCACCACGTGCGTGCTGGGCAACCCCTCCCAGAGATTGTTTATGAAAAAGATGAGTAACTGCTGTTTTCAAGCTGTGTAAAGCTGACAATTTCCCGCTTAACAGACGGAGTTTAAATCCTAATCTGACACCAACATTGGAGACCAGAAACAAATTAAAGATGGTTAAGTTGAGTAGCGAAAGAAAAGCAATAGGCCATAAACAATAAGCAGAGTTTTTTTTCTACTTAACTTACAGTCGTATTTTTGTCTTATGTAGTTGTTTCAAAGCCTTTCACTAATGTAATGCTTTGTTAGACGATAATGCATAGTAGCACACACAAGTGAGTCTTTCAAACTGCATTAGTGTGTGCTGATGCATTACTGACCATAACATTAAAAACCATTCTTACAAATGCAGGTTGAACCACTGAGACGGAAGGTAAGACTTTATTGATCAAACAAAGGGAAATTTGTGCACAAAAAAAGAAGAGTAAGCAAAAAGATCAAATAATGAAGAAGATTTGATGAGACTAATGCGTGATAGTGTTGCAGCATGAACGCTATACTGTACCTCTGGTCCTTGTAGCGTTTCATACCCTCATGTGCTGTCAGAACAAGCTTAGAGTGAGAGCTCTTGCATCTTTCCTCTCTTGGCTCCTCCCACCTTGCTGCATTGTGGCAGCAGTCCTCCCCCATCCTCTGCTGCTGTAGAGCAGGTCACTGTGTGGAGGAAAGTAGGCCAGTATTTCTCTGTGCTGCTGCAATTCTTTAAAGTCTATAGAAACCAATTTACTTAAAAAAAAAAAAAAACAACAACAAGAAAAACGTTTCACACATTTTCTGTCCTGTAGGACGCTTCTGTGTATTTCTGTGCACATCACAATACAAAATCACCGGTGTGTCGTAACACAGCATGAAGTCTCTTATAAAAGCTGACCTGCACAGCCACCGGAACATCTTGTTCTTTCTGTATTTTCTTTTTACTTTGGGGAGTTTTTCTTTGTGCGACCACATAAATATACACTTGAGTAAGTGTGGGGTGGGTGTTAAGGTGGGGGTGGGCATTTGGACTGGTAAATGTGATTCTGTTAAAATGAACTTTTTTTTTTTTCCAGGAAATCTTTGCTCCTCCTTTTAATTTTTCTCTCCAACAGTAAGCGAGTTCAGAAAGCTTTAGTCGTGTCTGTCAAGACACATTTTATACTGTACTACATGTATGAAGTTATTTTCTGCGTCTTTAGTTGTGATAGTTGGACCAAAGCTCAGTGAAGTTTGTTTGTGACCAGAGAAGCAGAGCTGTAACGTTCTTGAACTTTGAACATGCAAATGCATTTCTGGACGATTTACTCTGTGGGGAACCGTACGTGCGGTGGAAAAATCTGTTTTTTTTTTGCAGAGGAATCAATTAAGCTCAAATGACCTGCGCTAACTATTGACTTTTGAAAAGCTTTTGGCTTCAGAAGTATAGAGCATATGACGCATCAAACCTGCTTTTAATCTAAATAAATGATCCGAGAGCAAGAAAGACAACTGTCAGAGTATCGTCACACTTGAAGCTAAGCTGCCAGGTTTTGTGGTACAACTTAAACTAATGCAATATAATACTGTTTTTTGTTTATTTGCTCCTCACGGGTACTTTTGTGGTCTTATTATGAACCACAGAGTTGCATGTAAAATGACCCAACTCCTTTCATTAAAGTGCACAAAGCAGATTTATTAAATGACCCTGGATCACTTGTAGCTGCACGTCCTCTCACAAAGTAAAAAGTGAGCATCGTCATAAGTTTGCAGGGACACCGGCAACCTAAGGAAAAGTCTTGTTTTATAATCTTACCTCTGTTGAGTTTTGTTCAACACTTGTTTGATCTTTTACCTTACATCCTAATGCATAAGTAGTTTTGAGAGATGAGTGTGTGATGCTGCACTGCAGCGTACTGGACACCCCCACCTAATGACGTTAATGATAACAACCTGTATCTGACACCTCTGTGAACAGCAGGGCTGCCATGGCAACAACAGCCCCGTCTGACTGCATTCATTTATTATGGAGTTGCGTTTTGATGCTGATTAATAGCACTGTAACACTTATTCCTCTTAAATATAACTCATTTTTAGCAATTTAATTAAATGTGTCACTAAGCCCGCCTCATTTTCTGTAATGTATTCAGTCGTGTCACATTTATCTAAAAAATAAAATAAAGCTACCTTTTCTGTAATGATTAACATGTTTGATATGACCGCTGATCATTAAACACGTTGTTCTCGACATGCAGCATGTTGCATCGTGGGCAGAAGTAAAGTGCTTACTCAGACCTTTTACCAAAATAAACCTCAGGCAAGTGTCTGTGTAGTGAGGAGCGCCCGAGGCGGTCTGTAGACGTTGAGCTGACTCGAACTCACCTCCAGCAGCCGAGCCTGGTCAGTGGACTGTGACTGGGATTACGTTTCAGCAAGAATGTTCCTCCATTAAGGCAACGACGGAGGATGTTCCGCATATAAAACACAATTACTAATGTTGCTTGTTGTACCGTGATTTTAGTGCCTACAGTCGTTGGATTGGATCTGCTGACCTTCTTTGTTTCTTCCACAGAGGATGAACTAAAGGAGAAGCTGCGTCTGCAGCAGAAGACGGAGTTCAGATACTCTGATGTGAACTACAACGCCACAGTTCACATCAACAATGTTTCTAAAGCAGAGGAGCTCCTCGCCGAGGGCCGCCCTGCGCCCATACCGCCCTCTCTGCCTCTCCCTCCCATGTCTGTTGCCGTCATCCCCATCCCCGTTGTCACCCCCAACCACGCCGTCTCACCGGCCGTGCCCGCTGCCACACTTTCGCCTCCGGCTGCTCCTCCACTGGCTTCCCCAAAGAGAGACCCTCACTCTCCTCAGGAACAAAGTGCAGCAGCTCTGCTGTGCTCTCCGCAGCCCAAAGTTGACCAGCAAACCTCCGTAGTGACCACCAACCACATCCAGCCGATACAGAACCACCAACACCCCCACTCACAGCTAATTACCCAAACAAGCAACGCCAAACTTCACCAGCAGACGCACCAGCAGCTTGTTCAAAGCTACCCTTGTTCAATAGTCTCCGCCCCTCCGGAGCTGGCTCTTCTGCCACATTCGGGTCCTGTACTTCAGCCGGCTCCCCCACACAACGGCCCCAGCAGCAGGGGGAGTCCTCCTGATGACTGCCGCCAGCAGGACAGTAAGAAGAGGCCTGGAGGGTAAGGCCCAACCTGTTAACTCGCTGTTGCTGTCATTCCAGTAGGGTTCTCGGTGACTCTCCTAAACGTATACGTTTTTGTTCATCGCCGCGTCAGGTCATAAAACTTCCAAAATATTGACCAGTCTAAGAGTGCAATTGAAATGTAGGCCAGGGAGAAGAAGAAGCACTGCTGTTATTTATTACATCTCATCCGGTTAATCAGTATTCTGTATTTGCTCATTACTCAACTGCAATGATGCAATCCTACTTTAAGTAGGATGTAAATGACGGAGCAGCCATGAGCTTAAATAGGAATAAATGGGTAAAGGTGATGGATGATGGACTATGGAGTCGCTGGGCTGTCTGGTAAAGTTTTAATTGTTGTTGTCTTGTTGCTGCTTTGTACACCAACATGTTAATGTGTTGTCGACTGTGCTCTTACAGGGCAGGCACGAGAGAAGTACACAACAAGCTGGAGAAGAACAGGTGGGTTCAGGCTGTCTGAATAGTCGCGTTTCCGTGACACTTTTGTGCAAAAGAAAACCGGATCTCTGAAAGTCCGATAAAGGCAGCGCTGCAGGGTTCGGCGTTTCCGTTGAACGGTGTTTTTCGAATAAGCGTAATTCTCCCAGCTCACCTTATCTCGTCCTGCGAGACTTCTCTTCCAAAAAACAATGTCACATCCAGCTCCGCCAGAGATGGCAAATGCACAAAAAGCGTTGAAATGCGCCTTAAAAACCATCTCCTGGAACTGAAGAAAGTTGTTTTTTTTATTATAGCTGTTTCCATTATAGGATTTGTTTTTTGATATTTGGGTTATGGGGGGTAATGGAAACATGACTAATGATGCTTTTCTAGTTACCTCTTGCCTTTTCCCAATTAGTCTCATCCACAGACGAAAGTTGTTTTTTTTTTTTTACTGAAATCGAATGACACCTTTTTATTTTTTTGCTTCACCTGGTAGTTTTATCTTTAATACATTAAGCTTGATTACTTCTACAAGATAATTAGCTTCCTCTCTTTGTGATCTGTGTGTCTCGTGTCTGACAGACGAGCCCACCTGAAGGAGTGTTTTGAGACGCTAAAGAAGAACATCCCGAACATCGATGAGAAGAAAACCTCCAATCTGAGTGTGCTCAGAAGTGCACTCAGATACATTCAGGTGTGTAGACTTTGATTTGTGAAGCCGATGTATGTGTTGAGCTTTCGCCACAGCAGTAGGGCTTTGTCTTTTGTTTTGGGGCTGATGAGGTTTAACATCTTTACAAAGTTCTTGCTCTGACATTTAGGAAGCTACTGTGGCAGATTTGTTGTATTTTGCTTTGGCAGCATATTTTAATCTAATGAATGAAGCACTTATTACCCATCAGTTCACCTCTGATGCAAACTGTATTCATCACATGTTGTAGAATATCTTGTAAGACTTTAAGATATTGCAGTGATCCCAAAGCGTCCTAAGTAACTGATAAATAGACACATTTAGGAATGCTTTTCCCCGTTTATCGTTTTGAGCGGAGAAGACGGATGTTGATTTTAGAGGAAAATTCCGGTTTTACCTCACCGGAGTCAGATGTCATCGACATTTACAACTGGTACCTCCTGTTTACCCACAGTCCATTATGTATTGAATAATCATATAAAGCGTCTTATCCATATGGCCGTTTATATTTAATAGTTTGTATCTAACGAGCTCTGTGACTGAGTTGAATTTAGGTTTGTTGACTAGTAGCACTTGTGTGCGGTTTGTGTAATACGAGCAGCAGCAGAAAGACTAAAGGTTTTTAGTACAAAGTAAAGGTTGGCAATGAATTAGGCATCACTCTGTTGTCTTAATTCTAGAAACTTTGACACATGACCAAAATAAGCTTTTCTGTCTAAAAATAAGCATCTTTTCCGAGCATGTTCATTTTAAGTTGATAAACAGACCATTGTCTCATCCTCTTTGATATTTAACAGCCTCAACCCTCCATTAATCTCTATTATTAGTTGTATTTTCAGCATCTTCTTTCTCCCTACTCTTATTAACTTAAACCGACTTAAAGCATCTGCATCTTTACATCTCTGAATCTTATTTGTGCCACTGTTGAGCGTGCCCGTGTGTGCAGAGTCCACTCATGACTCGCCATGTGTTTGATTCGGGCCCTCGCTGTGATGGCGCCTCGGTGGTAAACAGCTGGTGCAAAGGTCCGCCGCTGGCCCACTTTAACTCTGGCAGGCAGACTGTGCAGCTCAGCGTGTCAGTGTTTCTTGTGAACCCCTTCATTTTTTTGTTAATGATAAAAATCCTGCAGGGTGGTTATGAATCTCTGACTCAAGATTCACCCAGGGGCCAAGGGAAGCGCCAGGTTTTATAAGACACTCATATTATACGTGTGCAGAACATTAATCATAATTGCACATGAGGTTGTTTTTTTTTTTCTGCACACATTTGTCCAGATACGACTGATGTTTGATGATAAATTGGAGGTATCGACAGAAAGACCTCTCTCTGGTTTAACTTTCAAATCCTCTGTTAAAAATAGTGACCCCGTAGTTGCCGTCATCCCTTCTTATCCAACCGAAATGCAGGTTTGTCATTGTCAGCGTTGAAGATGACGGCGTGCTGCTTTTTTGATGCTCTGAGGAGCAGCAGTCTGGCGAGCACTGAGGGGAATCTAGGACAGCGTGGGTGCACAACTCGTCACCCACTCTCCCTCCCAAAGTCCCTCTCCGGGATTTAGCAACCTACTGTGTGTGTTGTGTTCAACTGGTAAATAGGCCCGCCTGTATTTTTTTTTTTTTTTTTTTTTGCCCGTCCAGAGCAAATCAAGTAAAGGAAGCTCTCGTAACTGGAAAGCGGCAGCTGTAAAGACTCCGGTTGTGCCCCGTTGAGTCTGCATAATGTAGGTCACTCGGTCTATCACCTCCTATCAGAGGACCTGTGCGGACCTCTTCGTCAGAATGTGGCTGCTTCCGTTGACCAGGCGGCCGTTTGGTTTAGGAGAAGAGGAGCGCGAGGAGGGGACTCGAGGTGACACAAAGCAGCGTTTGGGCAGGCGCGTCGCGCCCGCGTACGCGTCTCTACCCCTCCCTGTCCTTGCCCTCCTCTGGGCTGGCAGCAGCGTTACAAAAACAGCTCACAGGAGGTTCACATAAGAGGCTTTGCGCTCAGCATCACATTTCATTTATCTCGCATGTTGTCCCGAGTGTTAATTTGTAAATGAGCAGTTCCTCTGAAAGCTGGAGTTCGTCTCAACTGTCTCTGGGTTTGATCATTTTTCCACTGAGTCACCGACTTGGCTGCGAGCTACGTCGCTCAGCTTCCTTATTAGCTCTTAAATGAACACACGCGCGTCTTTAAAGAGACGCCTTAAATGCAGTCGTGTTGATGGTGACGGTGCCGTTTGGGTAACCCGCGCGTGGGTCTTTATTTTGATTGTAATTGCGCTGCATGTAGCTCCTTTAAGCCTTCCTGCCTGAGACTGTAGCCCAGAAAGCCGAGACTGTAAAGTAAGCTCTGATGCATTAGCCCATCCCCCGCCCCCTCGCTCCCGCTGTCCTGCCCCTCTGAGGTTTTAAGGCCACATGAGCAGCAAGCACATGGCTAGTCTGAACCGCGTGACGTCACCCCCCCGTGCTGGGCCCCCGCCCAGCGCTGCAACAGGCAGGACTCGCTGTACCACCAGGCTAAGCTGCCAGCAGCAGGGAGGGAGCGTGGAGCGGTAAACACAAGGCTCAGTTTACTCCGCTCGCGCTTCATTTCCCTGTCTGACCAAACTTGTTCCTCCACTGCTTGTCCCTAAATGCCAGTCTGCAGCATTTAGATAACACAGACCAGCGCACATGAATGTGTTTTAGAATGTATTCAGCATAGTCTGTTACCGTTGATTCATTATGTATGTACAAGACAGTTTTAGCTCTGAAAATCTTTTTTTTTTTTTTTTTTTTTTTTTTTGTGCAACCCTAATTCTTAGTAAGTAAAAAAAAAATGACACCTCATAAACTCATATTTTATTTATTACTAATCAAACATGGAAATGTTTGTCTTTGAAGATCCCACCATCTACAGTTTATAAAATCAAAAGATTAAGAGATTCAGGAGGAATCTCTGTGTACGGGACAAGGCCAAAAGTCAAAACGGGATGCTTGTGATCTTTGGGCACTCTGATGATGCTGCATTAAAAACAGGCATGCTTTTCCACTGGAAATCACTGCATAGGCTCCCAAACGCGTTCACAGATCACCCTCTGTGAACACAGCTCACTGTGAAATCCACATATGCAGCATACAGCTCTGTCATGTGAAGAAGAAGAAGCCATTGTGAACGCGATGCAGAAATGCCGCCGTCTTCTCTCAGCCAAAGTCAATTTAAAATGGTCTGAGGCAAAGTGGAAAACTGTTCTGTGGTCAGACGCAGTTCAAAATTAGAAAATCATGTTGGAAACTATGAGCGACCGTCCAGCTTGTTATCAGCCATTAGTCCGAAAGCCTGCATCTCTGATGGTTTGGGGTCGCATTAGTGTCTATGGCTGGGGCAGCTTACACATCTGGGAAGGCTCCATCAATGCTGAGAGTACATTTAGATTTTGGAGTAACATCTGCTCCCATGCAGACAATGTCTCTTTCAGGGAAGGCCTTGCATATTTCAGCAAGACAAAGCTGAACCACATAACTGTAACCAAGACAACGGCATGACTTCACAGGAGAAGAATCTGGATGTTGAACTGGCCTGCCCGCAGTCCAGACCGTTGATGAATAGAGAACATTTGGCGCAACATCAAAATGGAAAAATCCACCAGCAAAGGGGAACTAGAATCCTGCATCAGGCAAGAACGGGACAACATTCCTCTCCTAAAACCCCTGGTCTCCGCACTTCCCAGTTTATGTTCTATTGGGAATAAAGTATGGGTTTATGGGATTTCCAAAGCATTGACCTCTTTTCTATTTATTTTTGACACTGCGTCCCAACTTCATTGGAGTCGGGTCGTGCAAATTCATGCTTCAGTCACTAAAAATATCGGTCTAGTATTTTGAAGCATAACTTTGATTAGGTTCTTTTGTAGCACTCTGTTTCCCGCTGCTTCGACATCACAAGGACAATAATGTAGCAACAGACCTACATTAAATCTTCCACTATTCTGGACCTCCGACAAGTTGGTTCGTAACTAAGATTAGGTAACTAGGTCAGCTGTCGCTTAAAAAGCTTCCGCACAACAAATCATCTGCAAAAGCAGTTGTTTTTTTTCTCCCCCATTTCTATTCCTCCACATACAAATGGAAAGTTTAATTGGAGTCAGGCACCACGTGAAATTCTTTATTCCAGCTAGAAGGCACAGCAAGACAAGGGTTTATGGTTACCACTGTGTCACAAGACCTCTATGCAGAAGCCTGATCAGTCAGCCAGGCTGAGCAGCATGTCTGCAACGTGTCCTCCTGTGCTCCTGCCCCTTTAAGAAAGCCCAGCCTTGTGCTGCCTGTCCCTGCTGCTGCAGAAGTGAGTCAGTGAGTACAGCTTGTATCGCTCCCTTTCAGTTCCCTGCAATCCACCGCCCTCCCTTTCTTGTTCTCTGTAGGGCCATGTGCTCAGCACTCGCATTGCTTGTGACAGCACTTGTGCACTGTTTACCTTGCTTACACACACACACACACACACACACACACACACACACACACACACACACACACACACACACACACACACACCAGCCTGCCGCTGTACTAATCTAGATTTCACACACAAACAAAGCTTAGGTGAGGACTTGTCTGCGTGCGAGGAAGTGTGGTCATGTGCAAAGAATCCAAAAGCTTCTTGGCACCTTGTGGCCTACCAACCTGGTGACATGATTAACACGTTAATGAAGTCATGTGCGGTCCATCTGCGGCAGATGCTGTTATCACGTTGATGTGGTCGATCGAAGACCAGCCATTTCTGAAAAGACGATCAACGTGCAGCAGAGGAACAGTTTAAAAAGGAGAGTGCAGTGGGTCACAGTGTTTGTGGAGCATTTCTCTTCTCTCTCATTCTCTCTCCATGACTCATAGCTTGAAGCTCGGTCTTTTGTGGCACCGCTTGCGTAAATCTGCACGAAGGGGTGAAAAGAAAGCAGCCGGAGCTCGTCGGCCCCCGTTTCACGTTTTGTTTCAGCCACATTGACTTTTAAAATCAATGTTTAGATGTTGACACGTTGTCAGAGAAAACTAAGCGGCGCCTTTTGATACATCAGTGTGCATGTTCACTTAAGGTTACCAAGGAAACCTTGGGAGGGGGTTTTCAGTCGTTTCCCTGGCGACCAAAGACGGGGGCATTTCAGCACTTTGTGTTGAGACCAGAGATGCTTTTAAAGCGTTCAAACTCGCAGGGAGAGCCAGTCGTTCTGTCTGCGACTTGTTGGTCACGAGTCAGGCACATCTGTCTCCAGATGTGTGTGATAAGCTGCACATGTTACAAATCAATACAGCGTATGTACTGTCTCCAACAGCAAAGATTAGAGCTCAGAAACGTCTCCATTTGCAGATTTGTGTGCTAATTATGCACGTTGGCTACAAAAAGGGAAAACGAATCTGGTGAATACATGCGTTAAATTGAAGAAGAAAGAATTGAGACTTCGTCCGAGTTTGTACGTATGTGTTTGAGGAACTGACAACAACTCCAGCGGGAAGCTGAAAAAAAAGCACAAGACCGTTTGGCCCGTGCGTTTCTAATCCTGGATAAAGACTAGACAGGTGCCGATCAGAGAGGGCCCGCCTTTTGTTCCCTTTTGCTATTTAAGTAAATGCTCATTATAGTTGCTGCATGTGCACACAACACGTAAGCAGAAATCCTGCGGTTTAAACATAAGTTTAGAGTCCACACGGTGGCATGAACTCTGGCAGGAAGTCCACTCTTTTGGTAAAATGGCTTTATGATCTCGAGTCATCAGATTTCACAGCGTCGCTTCCCTAAAGCCTCGTGCGCAGAGGCCAGAGAGCGCGCTGTGTTTGATGTGTAATATTTAACCTGTGTAACCGTACTGTCTGATTTCAAAACTTTAATATGTCACATTTTTCATTTGTGTAATCTTAACTAGCAGTTATCTAGCGTGAAAGAGTTCATCTAAATAGTGAGTAGTTGGGTGTTTTTTTTTTTGTTGCCTTTTTGTCATTTTAACTCTTAGTTGGGTTGAGTTTTCAGTCTCTTCAGCTTTTCTGCTTGTTGTCGTGCACAAGGAGGTCCCGCTCAGTCAGGTGAAGGGAAATTAGGTCACGTGGAGCCACTGCCAGGAAGCACCTCCTACTTTCCAGACTCGTCCTTTTCTTTCCTTCCTTCCTCCTTCTCTCCCTCCCTCCCTCCTGCTTCCCTCCTTCGGTTATTTTGCCCGCACATCAGCTTTTCTTTTTATTGTACAGCTATTAATCATTTTATTGTGGGTAAATATAGCAAGGTATGCCCCTGCTGTGGAGTAGATGTGTTAAATGGAGACTAAATAAGTGCAGTAGTTCAAACTTGGTATATGAAGAGTTTCTACAGGTGACTGTGGACTTTGGTCATACTTTTACAAACTAGAAAGAAATGCAAAGAGACCTTTTTTTTTTTTTTTTCCAGTGCTACAGTGTTCAAAAGTGAGGCTTTGTGTTAATCTAAATCAATGCTCAGACAAGTCTCAATCATCATACTGGCCGCTGCCTTGGCCGAGAGAACCGGAAGAGTTTTTGTAATTTTTCTGTTTGACGTCCTTTTAGACATTAAAGCGCAAAGAAAAGGAATATGAGCATGACATGGAGCGTCTGGCCAGAGAGAAGATCGCCACCCAGCAGCGACTGGCAGAGCTGAAGAACGACTTGAGCCAGTGGATGGATGTAATTGAGATCGACCGCATCCTCCGACAGACGGTACAGCCAGAGGAGGACCAGGCTTCAACCTCCACAGCTTCAGGTAGGTGGACAAGAGGATTTTTTTCTTTTCAGATCTGCCTGGACAGTGTGTCCATCATATCCATCCTATCAACATCGGAGAACATTCTTGCTTTGGTGTTATGAATAATTTGAAAATGGTCAGTTCTATACAGGCACCTAAACCACATTTGGAAATCAGGCTGCATCAAACCGCATCCATTTGATTTAAAATTTGATTTGGTATTGCAGAGGGTGAAGACGTTATGGACGACCTGGATGAAGAACCTGCACAAAGAGCACCACCTGCCTTACCCGCCGTGCCTCACACCATCACACCTGAGCTGCACAAGACCGCAACACACAATCAGAGTCCGATCCTGACGCCCACTACCTCCATCATTACCCAACACACGTCTATCCAAATCAAAGCGCCGCAGCCCCTCCCGGCGAGTCATGCACAGCCGCCATCCAAACCAGCAGCTCCATCTACACTAGCGACCACCGTATCCAGCACTCACGCCATCACTCAGCCCCTGATCCCCACCCAGACGCAAATGGCAACTGTGCCCACTGTGCACCCTACAGTCATTGCCCACGCTTCTGTATCCCACCCCTCGGTCATACAAGCAGTGAACCATGTCATCCAGGGAGGGGGTCCCAAACACGTCGCCCACCTGGCTCCCGCCACAACCACTAGCTCTGTGCAGTTGGTCCCAAGTCACCAACCCATCGGCCACATCACTCTGCACCCAGTGGCTCACCTGAGCCAGCATATGCCCGCTCTCTACCCACAACCAGTGGCCGTCACACAGCCGGCCGTGGTGGGTCACATCACTCACACCATAAACCACACCCACCCTCAGATGAACGGCACCGGCCCGGCCCAAGCAGCTGCTGCCATTGTCGGCAAGCAGACGGCGGTAAGCACTCAAATGATGGCGCACCACACGCAGCTTGTGGGTCAGACGGTGCTCAACCCCGTGACAATGGTGACTATGCCCTCCTTCCCCATCAGCACACTAAAGACGACCTGAACGCTGCTGTCAGGACCGCTGGGCAGCACATGAAGACGCGGGGCAACTGAGAACTCTAGGGCACAGGTCCCACTATTGACAAGCCCACAGTTAGTGCAGTAGACCTCACTCACCTGAAGAGCGGGGCTATCATACAGCAGCACAACAGAAGACACCAAGACGGGAACAGGCCTCAGACAGACAAACCTAAACCTCTGTCAGCGTTCGCATCTTCCTGAAAACTAGATCCTGAGGTACCAGGTTGCATGTGGTTGACAGTCGTCATGTTGCCTGTACGTGGTCAGACATAGTGGGAAGATGTGCAGTTTTAGACCTCCACGTGTTTTCCACTGTTGCCGACAGTGAAGCGGCAATTAATTTCTTAATAACAACTGCTCAACATTTATGGTTTCATGCAGCAAGTTGTTGCACTGGCTTTAAAAAGTGTAGACAGCGCAGGGAACAGAGAGCTGGACTGCCATACTCAGCACAGGAGAATGTGATTGAGAGGAGCTCCTCCTCTCAAAGCCACAGCACATGCTGTCAGGCCGGAGCGAAATCACGGACCGGACTCGGCGCCTGCACGGGTACCCGGTCACCAGTGTCGGTGCATACAGCAATAGCTCCCCCTTCTGTCTATCTGTGATCAACGTAAAACTACTATCTCTGTGATGATAAAGTGTAATATTGATGGATCTCAAGAACATTAACGGCCTTTTACGGCAAAATAATGTGCAGTTTTGTCCGGCTTCAGTTTTGACAATCAAACTTCTTTGCTGTAACCTGTGACTAGTATCTGCTTTTAAAACATGCCGGTGATTGTACACTGAACACAAAAACAATTGAGTAGAAAACAGTTGTCACAGCTGATACTTATTTCAGAAATCACGGCCAAAAGATCAATTAGTACACCCACGTGCTCCATAAAAATAGATTTTTTTTTTTTTTTTAAAAGATAGAAACTGATTCTACTAGGTGAGTTAAAGCCACTGTGTAGCGGTACCTCATGTGTAGGCCCCCGCCGTGAGTCGCAATGAAGTGCACCTCTAGTGGGTCAAAATGGTATTACAAGACATGCAAAACTGTTTTGTTATCGCAGCGGGTCTGTTTGCCCCCACGTGATCAGAAGTGGTACTGCTACATAAAGTGGCTGTAGGGGCAGTACGTCTAGTTGTTTTAAACATAAAAAGGTCCATAAATTTTTATTAAAGTATGTTTTTATGCTGTCTTGTAACACAAATGATAGTTGGATGTGTGTATGCATGCTGTGACTGTGTTCAAGTGACTCGATGTGTTTGAGCTTCAAGTTGTTGTGTGAATGTCACGTTTCTGGCAAACATTTGAAGCTATTTACGTGGGAAATAGTGCAAAGTTACTTCAGCGGCAGACATGAATTCAGTTAATATGCGTAAATTCAAGAACCCCCTCTTCACAAAGCTAGCACTGTGAACGCCTCCACTGTCTCAACGAGCAGCCAGACTGCGTTTTTAACGAAGCACTTGGCAGAACCCCGGTTTTTCTGCTCCTAAATGTATCTGAATGTACGGATCTGTAGAAGGATTTGAAGTAGCGCACTCCACAGATGGTGAACCCTTTTACATAAATCGCAATTGCATTATAGTCTATGTAAAGTGTAACATTTAAACCCGATTTTGTATTTTAAAATGTAATGCTGCTTGTTTTATCTAATAACTTGTGTTTAATGTAAAATTTATTATATAGTTTTTCTTTCTTTGGGACCATGTACAGCACTGCATAGGGGGGAGGGGACAACTACATAGACTTCTTCCCGTGTTAATACATTTGGCCACTTCAGATAGCATTCAGCCATTCATTTTAAATATTTTTTTTTTGTATTTTGTTCTTATGCAATATGATTATAGCAGGGACTTTTATTTTTCTTGTTCTGTTTCAAGTGCAAAGATAAAGCAACCTTTCTCCCACCTTTTAGAGTTTCTACAAATGATTCTGGGCTGTTGAGTTCTGAAACTGTACTGCAGCAAAATTAAAATATACAAGTTAACAGGGATAAATATACTTGAAGAAGCAACAGTATACTTGTGTGTTTTCCCTATGGAGAAAGTTCAAGGTGTACGGCCTGTAAACGCTGGGCTGCATATAGATCTAAATGTGTTGTGTAAAAAGCTTGGGAGAATATGTCAAATAAAAAATTTATATATAAAAAAAATTATATATATATATATATATAAATATATATATATACTTAATAAATTGTAATATGTTTACAGATGTCTTTATCTGCCTTTTTCTTGTTTATATAGTTTTGTTTAGTGTTGCAAAGTCAAGATGGTTGAATCTATTAATCGAGGACATTTATCTGTCTGAACCAGTTATGGATTCAAGATGATGGGAAAGAGACAAAATAATAAAGACATGCATGCATGTGTCATCAGCGAAGCCGTCCATAAGCATGAGCCTTTCCAAAAAGAAAAGCTTTGAGTCTAATGTGAGGAGGTAGAGATGGTTCTAAAGGAGGAACCTGATACCTGATGGCTTCGTCTCCTCTTACACTTTTGCAGACTCTAGCAACCACAAGCGAGCCAGACGTTTGAGAGGGTTTGTTTAGGAAATATGGGACTATAAGCAGGTGTGCACACAAGCCGGTACTCGAGGGCCAGCCTACTGCATGTTTTAGACGTTTCCCTGCGTCAACACACCTGGTTCTGATCACTGGTCGTCGTCAGCATGTCATCAAGGCCCTCGGGTACCGGTGTGTGCACCCCTGACTATAATCTCATTCAGAGAGAGCCAACAGCTTCTGGACAACATTGGATTTACATCAAGTCATCGAACCCCCGCATGCGATTATAGGGAGAGCAACAACCAGATGTCATCTTGCTTGTTTATAACAGTCACTTGTGAACGTGCCATCACATAAAAGCCACCCCCTCCCCGCTGCAGTTGGTTTGTTCTGATGATGATTCTCATAACAAACCATTACTTTTCACAACTCGTCTATAGAAAACATTGTTCCTATGTGCTATTTAAGACATTTGAAGTGTAAAAATGACACTAAAATAAGGACAAAGGCCATAAGGGCTGTGATTTATATCAAGTCAATTACAATCAGGCTTTGCTTTTGCTGGCTTGACAAAACCTGCTTCATAAACAGGTCAGCGGTTGATGGCAATGACTGGACCTCTGACGCTTCAACTTCTGCATAAAATACACAAACGGTAAAAAAAAAAAAAAAAAAAAAAAGTTTTATTTCTCATCTATATCCAGAGTGACCAAGAAGAGAAAAATAAATGTAAAAGTTACACTGGAAAATAAGAGGGGTTTATCTTTTCTTACTTTTTACTTATGTTTTAGCTGAAAGTGGACTAGACAGAACCCGAATTAACACAAAAGTGTATTTATTTATTTATTTAAACACTTGAAAGCATTTAAATGTACAATTAGGGAATGGGCAGATATAAACAGGAAATAGCTGAATAAAAATTTAACCAAAAACTTAGTAAGCAGTATGCTTGCATTTGCTTCAGATGTTTGTTTAAAAAAAAACAAAAAAACAAGCATTACTTTATAATTTCAGATGCTACAAAGACTTGAGGCCAACGTGGCGTGAACTGTCCTCAAACTGTATTCAATTGATGTTCAGTTGTTGGCTTTAATTAAACTCTCGGACTCACCGGTAAATGTGGAAAGGAACTACAGGACTGACTTACAGGCAGGTTTTCTGGAACTGCAGAGCAGGTTTAGCACAATTTTACCGAAGAGTTTCAGGGCCACTGAAGACAAAAATAATACAATTCTGAGATAAAAGTCAGTATTCTGACTTTTATCTCAGAATTGTATTATTTTTCTACAGTGGCCCTAATACTCTTCCGAAGTATTTTTATGTAGAAAAATAACTGTTTAGATACACTTGTGCAGTTAAAGAGGTGATGGGATGACTCGAGTACTTTCCTGTCTGAAAGTATGAACATATCAGCTGTTCTGTTGTATTTACACATTCACACTAAAATAACAATAAAAAAATAAAATCACTGGGCATAAATCATAATCATATTTTATTACAATATTAGAATTTGTACACGGTTTCCTCTCAATCGCCATTTCATTTAAAATTTTATTACATAAATATACTAAAAAATGTAGAATAACAAAAGTCAAATTTATTATAAAACAAATTAAGAAACAGAAATGTTACCTGATGGAAGCTTGAGGAATGTTCATCTTTTCTTTAAAAAAAAAAAAAAAAGCCACACCAGTCAGAGAAGACATCTACTCTCCAAAACTTCTCTGACACAAAAACAGATGTCAAAAAAAAAAAAAGTTTTACTCTATTTTGATAATTACTCTTATTCGAAGAACACACTTAAAAGATACAGCCAAAGTTTTGGACGATTAATTTAACATTGGTAGTAAGGTAAATACAAGCATTAGTCCTCATCAGACACGGGAGAAATATAATCAACCAACATATTTAAAGAAAAAGACACTGTTCTTTAATCCTTTTTTTCCAAATGTTTATGTCTAACAAGCTCCTGGTCACCAAACTGATTTGCAATCTGAGATACCGTTTAAAATGCGTGCAAAAATAAATACACTGTTCAATGATGCAACCCTGCTTCTGGAGGCTCATCTAGTGTCAGTCTGGGTTTTGTCTCAAGTCCCGAACCAACAACTCAACTTGGGAAGTTCTAATCACAATGGTATCTGTCATTTCAAAACACACCTTTTCTTGAAAATCACTGTAAGCAACTCCTACTCGAGTCAGAATCAAGCAGCATTTACCAAAGCCGCTAGTTTACATGAAGTCAGGCCCCAACGTTGGCTACGAGAAAAACAACAACAACAAAAAACACATGCAGACACTTGCAAAAAAAAATGTACACAAAGATGAAACCAAGTCAACCAACAATAAGTTCATTAAACTGAAGTCTACATCCATATAATCCACATG
The DNA here is from genome assembly GCA_014839995.1 of Xenentodon cancila. Taxonomy (NCBI): domain Eukaryota; kingdom Metazoa; phylum Chordata; class Actinopteri; order Beloniformes; family Belonidae; genus Xenentodon; species Xenentodon cancila. The sequence goes on from CM026201.1 coordinate 17,635,661, forward strand.
AAGTGAAGTGTGGCAGAGTGGAATTAAACAAAACCCGGAGCAGGTAAAGGATGAAATAAAGTGATACAAAATAATTCAATACAGTATACATGCATGTTGACCTATAGAAGAAATAAAAATTAACATGTCACAAAAGTGTGCTAAAAATATGTGCATGTCACCAGTATGTGCTGATGTAAACCTCAACCTCAAACCATCTATGTGATCATGTGGCTAAATAAAAGTCCCGATATGTGACATAGATCCATTCAAACATACTTCAGACCTTCAGAGTTGAGAGCAGAGGGCCAGGTGTTCTGCAGCAGTGGTGTCGTTTTCCTGAAAAGGTTCTGGGAAGAATAACGGGAGTTGCTAAGATGCAAAGGTCACAGCATCTTACCGCCTCCTCACAGGGTCCATGTGTAACATGCTGTTGATGAGACTGAGTGGTGGTGGGGTGGACACCTGGGGACACCAATGTTCAAGACTGGAATAAAGAAGTCCTGGGTGTTTTATTTTTATGTACACAGCGTGACCGTGGACCTGCGTTAATAGCCTTCTTTCTGAGTGATCAAATGATCCTGGATCCGCTGCAGCATCTCCTGCATCCTCCGCAACTGTGAGGAGAGATAAACGGGACATTAGTTACTTGATGTGACACATTTACGTTTACTTCAGTGTTAAATCAGGGCATGTCAGCTGGCTGTGCAGGGTCTTATTGGGAGCTAATTATTTAGGCCCGACTGCGCAGACAACAAATCAATAACATCCGAGAGATCATGTGACCTGTGCTGAGCAAGTGCAGGGAATCAGTGGATCCTACACCTCCCACCTTCGCTACACTATAAATATCCCATCAGACAAAACAGAGCATCTCAGGAAACTCAAATACATTCATATCAGCTTGCTGGCCAACACTCTTTTTCTGCTAATAAATCAAACCAATCTTTTTTAAAAATATATCATTTAAATGATAAATTAAAGCATCTGGCTGTTAATGATAATGTGCAGCTGTGCTGTCCAGTACCATGATTACTGTGCTTCATGATGGGAGGTGTGTGGGGTAGGTGTTGCAGTCAGGACCTCATTTCACACACACAATAATAATAATAATCAAATGAGGAAAAAAGTTTATTAGATGAAATAAATAGATTTTGAAATGAAGAGGGAAGGAAGATGAAACATCTGTGTTTGTAGAGTCAGGACTGTGCTGGACCACCTCTCAACACACAACACACTAAAACCACACAGTTCTCTTTAGAACTATGCGAATCTATAAGATAGAATAAATGTTGGTTATAGATCCTAAGAATATTTGTTCTATTAATGTTTGATGAGTTTTGTTTTAACTCAATGATCTATACCGTTTCATTTACATTAACAGTAAACATAAAAGTGCAAGTAAAGTTGAGTCTAAAACAGCTATTTTCTAATTAAACTCAATCTTTATGTAAATGATCTGATATAAATTCATAAAATTATGTGAACAAACTAACACGTGTTATTCAAGTGGATGTGTGAATCATGATTAATTATCCACACCTGCCTCTCAGAGGGATCTTTTATACCTTTGAAAAACTACTTGATGAATTCCTTGAACACACGGTTAGTGAACTGAATCTGTAATGAATCTGGCATCATTGAGAATAAGAAATTAATCAACTCAGGAAAATCAGAGGTGATACCCATCCATGTTAATGCTCAATGTGCAACAAACAATAGTTTATTCACTCGGGGTTAAACACAGAGCTGAACGTGTTATAAGTTGTTGATAAAAACGGACTCCTACAGAAGTCCACACGAGGAGGAATAATTAAACGATAGTCTAATGATACTGTGAAGTGTCCTGGTTCTTTTGATGTCATTGTGGCTCAAAATGAATCACGTCTAAAACTCAGAAATGCTTAAATAGCAAATTATAAATATCAAAATTTCTGACTCACAGACCAAAAGTTAAAATACAAGTTAATGTATAATTGTATGACATTTTATGTTTTTGAGGCTTCAAAAGCTCGAAATGATCCAACTGCTTTTCGATACAGAAGGAAAAGAAAAGAAAAGAAAAGAAAAAGAAAAAGAAAAGAAAAAGAAAAGAAAAAGAAAAGAAAAAGGAAAGAAAAAGAAAAAAAAGGAAAGAAAAAGAAAAGAAAAGTAAAAGAAAAAGAAAAAGAAAAGAAAAGAAAAAGAAAAGGACAAAAAGAGTTGATGGGTAAACAGATCTGAGAGCTAGACTCTCAGAGGGCTTCATCAGCTTTCTGATGCGACTGCGTCTCTCGGCTGGGCTGAAGGTCACGGTGGTCAGAGCTGTGGTGAGATTCGTGCTCTTGATTGTGACGAGACCCCAGTTCATGGTCGGCGTGTCGTACCTCCTCATCTTTCTCTCGAATGAGCTTCTCTGTCTCGCTCTCCGTCACTCCAGGCACCATGGGTATGGGGAAATCTGTGCCGCTCTCTCTTGTCAGTTTACTGCAGATTAAGTGAGTGAAGTGAAAGTTAGATGAGTTAAAGAGAAAAAACTTTATATTCAAGACGGCCCAATTATCATGTTAAATTCCCCCCTCGGTGCGTCTCTAGCTTCAGTGGGGGCATACTTGCGGTTGCGTTCCTTGACAACCATGCGGGTCATGCTCTGGATGCACTGGGCTCTGTAGTTCTCATAGTGAGTCTCCCGGGTCACATCCTTGAGGTCTTGCATGTGCGTACGAACAAGCATGTTTCTCAGCTTCACAAAATCACAGTGTGCCGAGTTCTCCACTGCAACCCAAACACAGAGCCTGGAATTTAAAGTCTGCTCCTTCAGGAACCTTTCACCAAATCACCTCTGCATTACAGTTTAACTGTAAGAACGATCAATCAACAGACTCAAGATGTGAGCTGAAGTATACAGATCAATACAAAATGTACACATAATCCTTGTAGGTTTGTTTGTGTCAGTGTAAACGACTTTAACTTGTTCGCTACCTTCTACGATGCCCCACGGATAGAGACGGCCCCGCACCCTCTTCCCTTTGGCCTCCACCACTGTGTTGCTGCCAATTACGGCAAAAGGAATGCTTTCCTTAAAGGCAGGACAGAAAGGATCATAAAATGAAGATGATGTCTGAAAAGCATGTGGCAGGACAGGATGTAGATGTGTTTAATAATGGACCAGTGCAGTTCTGAATGCCGCAGTGCATTTATAGCTTGTTGGCCTCTTTTTATTTCCGAGTTGTTGTTCATAAAGTACCTCATCACTGTCTGATCAAATGTGGAAGTATAACACGGTGTTTAATCCAGGGACACACTTTATCTTTGTAATCATCACTGCAGTTCTTTTTGTGTTTCTGCAGATGGCACACAGCTCTTATCATAGCCTACCCAGAGACAGAAGCAAAGACAGTTATACCGGTACACTGATGTGTTCTCCATCCTCGCTGCCAGCTCATAAAAAAGAGACGGGTGGGCAAAGACCGACTCATCAAGACTGTGAAGACTGCAGAGCCATGCGTTTATACTGTCTGCATATTCAGCTTAACGTCCCAGCACTCAAGTAATTGTACTCATGCATTTAGATGTTATCAGGCCAACAAATGACTTCTATAAAAAAAAACTTATAAAAGTCTTACGTTGCTTTCTCAGTGGGGTTTGGTTCTATCTTTTTGACAAGTTTGTGTTTTTTTTCATCCCATTTTTAGACACTTTCAGGGAATACTGAGAGTTTGGACTGGCAGGTTAGATTGTTTCATTACTGTAAAACTCAAACGGGAGAAGTGGCAATGAAAAGAGAGAAGACCGAAAGACTGCTGGAAGCGCTGATGCTCACCTTCAGCTCGTGGTCTTGCTGCTTGAAATCCTCATCTTCATCAGAGTCGCAGTCAGGGAATTGATATATCTTGATACCATACTGCTCAATCTCCTCTCTGATCTGCAGCGTCAGATGGGAGGAGTCACAGAATGACAACGCACACAAAGATACACGTAGAGATGTTATCGTTACTTCTACGAAGTGATCACAGTTTCAGCTATGTGATAAAACAAAAGTAGTTTTTTCCCCCATTGCCTTGCCTTAATTTTCTTTTTCTTGACCTCACTTGGGGTGAGTGTGTCGGCTTTGGCCAAGACTGGGACGATGTTGACCTTCTCATGCAGAGCCTTCATGAATTCCACATCCAGAGGCCGAAGGCTAAAAGTGACACCAAATCACAGTCATTAAGGACCTTGACTAACTTCTTTTTTCTCCACTTGTAACAAATGAACATTAAAAGCACTTTTTTAAAATGATAATTTAGGGGTTGCCATAATTAGGTGGTGAACTGTTAAACACTGTCTGATAAGACCGTTTCTACAACATCTGAACCTGGTTCCCATAAATGCAAGAAAACATCCACAAAGGGATGTGGATCAAGAGATGACAGTTTTATTGTAGTGGTGATTTAAATCACACTTTATCAATCAATGGTCACATGCTGTTTGGCCACAAACCTGATCGATCATTATGTTTTGAAAGGCTGAGGACAATCATTTTAAGTCATCCGACTGACAAGTAAACTGGTCAGTTAGTGGCAGAGTAATTTGGCTCCAGTCCAGTGACGTTGAGGCATCTGAATAGTAATGACTGATGCTAACCAATAGATGGAGCACTTTCTCTTTATGTCACGTTGAGAAGGAACTGCTGCATTACTTATATTTAGATTTATTCCTTTAGCAGACAGTTTTACTCAAAGTAATCTAAAACTTAGGAACAAGAGAGATACTTGAGTTTGATTGTGGATTTGTTCAATGATGAACAGGGTGATTTGAAATAGGATATCTGCATAAATCTGCTGAAAAAATACCACATCAGCACTCAGCACATACATCTGTTTAATGTGAAGGCACTGCATAAGATGCAGATTTACCTAAAGGCAGCTGAGAACTGCTTTAACTCTGGGCAAGAGCTGCCGCATTAGCAATTTATGGGGCGGCGTGTCTTCTAAGTAAGTACACACTGGTGATTTTTTAAACGCTTCTCCTAACAAGGACAATGAATAAAAACATGTAGCGTGCTGAGATTTGTGGTTAGCAAGGGAGAGTGAAAACTATTGTACAAGGAGCCTCTCCTGGTTGTCTGAAATCACACAAAAACTGCAGAAACTGGTTAATACTCTGCGGAATTAGGAAGAGAGGACAACTGCAGCTTTGTCATACCCGTGACCAAAGGGTGAAATGAAATAGAGGCAGCAGTGTACGCGGTTGTCCTGGATGTTCTTGCGGTTGAGGCCGCTCTCGTCCCTGAAGTACTGTTCAAACTGCTGGTCGATGTAGTCCGCCACCGACTTCCAGCTGGAGCAGAAACACACAGGAACGTTCGGTCTCTGAGGTGATGGAGCTCAACTATTACATATGCTTCTTCTAACAACAACAGAGCTGAGTGAGTAAGTAAGACCTATGTTTGTGGTCTGCTTCATTTAGACATTTAGAGCGTAATGCCTTCATTAAAGATGTTTGACAAGTACCATTCGGTGTTGTTTACAGCATCCCCAAACCCAGGGGTGTCCACAATGGTGAGCTTCAGTTTGACACCTTTCTCCTCTATGTCCACTGTGTGTTTGGTGATTTCTACAGTTTGTGTGATCCGCTCTGCGGAAAGATGTTAATTGACACCACTGTTAGATATCGGCCATGACAACAAAAACAAACAAAAAGAAGAAAAAGATGTGGTTTTCTTACCTTCAGCATTGAGCAGCTTTCTATCTTTGTACAGATCTGTGAGAAACAGGCTGTTGACCAGAGTGGACTTTCCCAGGCCAGACTCGCCTTCAAACAAGAAACAACAAAGGGGGGAAAAAAAACAAAAAAACAAAAAAAAAAAAAAAAAAAACGGCAAAGCTTAAGACCTGGTGATTATCAGCCGCTGCTAAGTAAAAGGTGGGTCCAGGATCAAATGTCTGCTAATGTCCAAACTAGGATTTACCTGCCACCATGAGTGTGAAGTCAAATCCTTTCTTCACTGATTTACGGTGCACCTGGTTCGGCAGTGTTGCGAAACCCACATACTCCTTGTCCTGGTCCTAAAAAACAAACGGATGTAAAAATGAAATCAATCAGGGATCCAGACATTAGCGGGGATATAAGACTGCTGCGTAATAGTTGGACACCTTTGACACAAATTTGTAAGAGTTTCTCTTCTGAATAAAGAAAACATACAAGAGCAAAAAAACCCCCCAAAAAACAAAACACAAACAATACTGACATGTTTTCGGCGTCATTCATTTTCAGCGTCAACAAAATCCTGTACAAGCTTCATAAAGAGTATTTATCAGTAGAGGAACATGTTTAAGCACACAGCCTGAAAAACAGAGCTGAAACAAGCAGAGCCTGTTTATCCTCCCCGAGTCCCTTTGCCTCGGTGTATTACCTCATTATTGCTGTACGGGTCAAAAAGAGCCCAAGGACTTTTCGGCCTGGGGGGGCCGCCAGGTGATGGCAAGTCAAACTCCACACTTTTGCTTTGAGGCAAGCTGGGGTCTGAACCTGAATCTGAGTGGGTCACACCCGCCACAGGGGGTTGCAGATAAGATGGAGTGTGAGGGTGGTCCTGGCCCTCTCCATCTGCATCTTGACCTCCGTGGCCATGATGATGGTGGTGGTGATGGTGAGGTTCATGCATTATGTTCTCCACTTCTGAGTCGTCTGAATGGCTTGAATGCTAGAAAGACACCGGGGTTGGATGGACGGATGGATGAGGAAGTCCAGAAGATATGGAGGGGGTGGGGTGGGGGTGTACAAATGTAGGAAAGGTACAGTGTTGATAAGGAAGGGACGACGTAGAGATCCAGAGGAGACATGCCTTCAGAATTGATTGGAATTTTTCATGGTGACGATTTAAAATTTTACAGAGGAGACAGAGTAAATCTATTTTTAGACTACATTTATAGACTACATTAGATTAGGGGTGGCATGGCATAAAATATGCACCTTTTGTTTGATTAAAACAATTGAAATATTGCTATTTAGAGAAACAGGAGTGAAACTCAACATCATAAGGACTTTAGGAATTTTGGGGGGGGGGTTTAGTGATACCTCCACAGCATCAGGGTGCCTGTTGTGATTAGGAGAGGCTGGACAGGAGTCTTGCTCATCTGATGAAGAAGGAGGCTCATGATCACTGTCCTCCATTGCGATTGGGGCTACACTGCACTCTGCAATCTCCAGGCAAGAGGGAGTCATGAGCAGTATGACGAGAGGGGTGAACAAGTTCAGACAAAACAAAGAAAGACCAGGAGGGCGATGAGAATAAAAGATTAAAGAAAGGCAAAGAAACAACGTATGAAACAACATACCATTTAGCAAAGAGATGGTATGCTTAGACTAGATGGTATGAAGATGAAATCGCAGCTCGGTTGAGTAAGCAAAGAGATGACTTAAAGGTGTAATGGCATTCTAAGCATGTCTAGTTCAATTTATTTAATAATGCAACATCAGCACATTTCTGCTGTTAAACAGCAGTCTTTGAACAACACCATTAATACACCAATCCAGGACGCCTTGGTCAGATAAGTCTGCCAATCCCAGCGAAATGTACACAGTGCCAAGTCACTGGTAGTTTAAAGCTAAAACATCAAAGCAGAAAACGCATGCCTGTCCAAAACAGTTTGATGTATTTTAGAGCCTTGAATTTAGCTGGCCTCCATATCTGTCCTGCAAGTGTTAAAAAATGTTTATCCTGTAATTATTGAAAATCTTCTGTCATTTTTACACAGTCTATGTGCCTTACCCATGGAGGCCATCACATTCAGTTATGCTGGGTTTACAGTTTAAGGGCAACAGAGAAATTGACTTGCTTTTCTGTGCTGCAGCCAAATCACTGAGATCAATGTTGAACCTGGAGGCTGCTGTGACCTACATGGGACCACTGAAATGGTCAGTCACAAAGCTTGATAACTGGTGCAATAATGCACAAAAGTGGTGTTTCTGCTTTTGTTTCAGAATGACACTACAAAAAGATGCTTCTAGTTACATCAGTGTTGCTCCTTTGCATCACATAAAAAAAAAAACAACATAAAATTAAATTACAGCACAAATAAGCTCATATTCAGAAAGCAGATCATGAACCCTCATTCGCCCTTCCCACATGCAGAGCCTCACCTCCTCTCTTCGAGTGCCTCGGCTGCGGTACCTTTTACTAATGTTTAAAGCTCTTTTTGTGTTAACTGCTCTTCATGCCAACTCCAACACAGCAGTGAGCAGAGACGAGCAGCTCCAGCATTTATACACCTCTGTCCCAAAGGACGCAGCGCCCTTCAGCTCCATTGACTTCTCAACGCCCCCAGGGAACAGATCAACACCATTGATGAGCCACATAATACCATTCAAATCTCACACCAAGCTGGACATTGGAGTATGCATCCTCAAAAGGCGAATCTACGAAACTCCTTTAGCTTTGAAGGAGTTTGTTTGGCATGAAATGATGGACACAAAAATGTGATTCACAGCCATGATTCTTGCTTTGGTGGCAGCAGCCAAGACTACGTTACACAGTACACACTAATAGGAGAGAATTGTGAAAAACATTCATTAACGTTTTAGAGTAGATAGTTGACAAATGGATGAACTGACAATTCTTAATCTTACACTTTTAACCACATACTGCATTTAAAGGCCAATTCAAACAGTTAAAAAAATAGTATTGCAAGAGAAGAAAAATATAAATAAAGTAGATTTAAAAAAAAAAAAAAAAAAAAAAAAGAAGATAACCACAACATCCACCAGATCACAAGAAAAGCTGCATGACCTGCTTAATGCCCCGTTATAATTACTAACTACTGGCAATGGAAATGAGTGCACTAATTAAGACAATAAATTAGTTAATCATGAACAAATCATACTAAAGGGCGTTTTTCCATATATGACATTAAGTATTAAGAGATTTCCTTATTCATGAGCAAGTTTTTGCAGCGAGCTCCAAAGTTTTAGCCGACAGCTCTACAGCGTGTATTGTTTTTGTTGCTTGAGGGAGACACCACGATATCTAGAACATCACCAGACAATTAACGTAAAGCTTACCTTTACGTGAATGCAACTGAAAGCCTGTCCTGTGGCTTTAATCTTCTTATCTTTTCTTTCTACTTTCCTTCAGTGAAATTCCTGAACATGACCCTCATGGGAGCTTCTCTAAGTCACACACACTATCAGGTTACAGCACCTTCAAAACCGAGCGATGAGGCAGGCATTACTGTGGGCAGGTGGAGGATTCACTCTTCTTTAAGCCCTTTAAAGCAGCTCTGTGTGGAAACTTTATGACAAAACTGGAACATGATGCAACATTTTCACTCCTACCCAACCAGCCAGACTATCAGCCGAATATGTTCTCCGTCTTGATTTCAAAACGTCTGGTGATAAATAGTGTACAGCTTAAAAAGGTTCTCAGAGGGCCATTTAGCTTAGATGGGGCCCTTTACTTTATTCATTTAATAAAACATGTGCACCCAAATGGATATCTGACTCAAAGCCTCAAACACAGGTCAGCATAAGCGTAGGGCACAGGACAGACTGGAGTATCAGGAAAACCTTCTCACATGAGAGCAAACTCCTTCCAAAAAGACTAAAACGGGTATTTTCACAAGTCAGTCTGCTCAAACTGAAAGGATTTCAAAGTCAAAGTCAGGGCATCGTGTTCAAAGGGATCAATCAATTCGTATACTCAAACACAAGAATGACAAGTGAAAAGATATATCAGTTTAGGTCTAGTCAGTCATGCAAACAAGCCGCATCGTTCCTAACAAAAAATAAAAGAAAAAGAAAAGAAGAATGTAGACCACCAGTTTAGAAAGGCTGTCACATGACAAACAAGAATCTGACTTTAAATTGTCGCGCAAGGAGTGCAACATTTATAGAAATTTCCCCTTCATCCTTATTTCTAGACTATTAACTGATGATGTAAAAACAACCTTCTGTAATGAGAATAAAACCCAAAGGGCTCTGACATCAATTTTACAAATTTCCATTTGGCTACAACAGTCCCTCTGGAACCGGTCTCATCTGAGACCTGAACCAATTATAGTTTTTATAACTGCCCATGGGTTAGTTCATCTTACAGAAACTTCCTCATTGGTGGTGCCATTCAGAGTTTGACAGATGTAAAGCAGAATAATTCTTTTTCAGACCAGGTGAAACCACAATGCAGCAAATTCAAGTCCAAAGCTGAGATCCTGACGCAACACACACAACTTCATATGCTCAGAAGCCCAACATTTGAACAACTGCTGTTTGACCAATTAGCCTTCATATACAGTAAGTAAACTGAAATCTATTTGACTTTAAAGACTTCCTCACATTACTTTAAAATGGCTTAAAGACTTCCTCACATTAGTCAAAAATGCTTTAAAGACTTCCTCACATTACTTAAAAACATTTATCCATATTTTCCACGCAGCCCAATAAATGAGACAGGAAAATTAAACAATGGTATGTGGATATCAACATTAGGCCTTTGGCAATGACATGTCTCGCTTCAACAGCAGCTTCGTTGGTATTTCCTGTAATACTGATAAAAATGCACTTCTTGTGTATTGAAGCCACAACATGGGCACAGCAGGACTCTCTCATTTGCTCTCAAAGATATCTTGGCCTGGAATGTGCCATTTGTCATGTGAAATTAGTAAAGTAGAGCTAAGGCCACAATATGACCACAGTGTTTGTTATATATACAGTCCAGAGTCAGATCCAATCATTTTAATCAAATTTAATATGAGCTCAGAAGGCAAGTGACAGACTACCGCACAGCTACTGTAACAATTGCTTCCCTTTGTGGTCACCGGTTACCAAGGAGCGCATTATAGGAAAATCACCTGAAGTGTGCAGAAGAGATCTGGGATTACAACCTTCACTGCTGACCCACACGCCCCCTGAGAAACAACTGAATGACATGAAACCCAGCTGAACTTTAAAAAGTTGTGGCGTTGATTGTGCTGCTTTGTTACTGTTGGACCATGCCACTGGGTTTGGCTGACACAGTGCTGATGGATGACGATTTGCTGCATTAAAAACGCCACTCTCGGGGGAAATCCCTCTTCAAAAGCCCTCTGTACGACATGGGAAAAGCAATCAGAAGTAGCCATAATTCATAAAGAAATTATATAGCATGTTGTTAATGACCATGTATGATGAGAGCATATTTTGCTTGGAAGGAAATGCAGTCGACGGACACATTCATAACCCAGGTCCAATAATTACCGATCAGTCTTGCTATTATAAACCTCATGCTATATTCTTTTTGTTTGGAAAATGTTGCCCTTGTTGTCATCAAAGTTTACTGACCATATGCTGTTACAGTGTGAATAAATGACCTCCACAAGTGCTGCTTCACATACACGGAGATGTAATGCTGCTATTAAACGGCATGCTTATAAATGTGGTTTCAGAAAACGAACTACAAACAAATATCAATGTGCATGCCTCTTTAATCTGTCGATGCTGAATATCAGTAATGTTTCCCCTTGTAATAAGGCCAATAGCAGGTGGTGAAGTGAGCCATGTGCGCTCTGTGTGAATGCTGTGGTTGTTTGGATGGTTATAGCAGCGCTCTGTGTGAGGTTGGCTAAGTACAACGGGAGGGTGAGACAAAAATACCACCCCCCCCCACACACACCCCATCCCATCCCTCAGCTTTAGAGCTCATCCAAATGTTCATGTGGCCACAGCTCCACACATTCAGAGCAACAGACAACATGATTAAGACTCACAGATTTTCCTGAATGTGCAGTTTATCATAAATGAGGGAGAAAACAACTGCAGTGGTTAAATATTATAGTAACGAACGAGTACCCTAGCAGATCTCACTCACAACACCCTGCATGTTTTAAAGATGTCACGCATGATCAATCATTTCTATTCCTACATCTGAGAGAAACACCTGTTTGAACACAAAGCCTGGTCTTGTGCATTCATGTGAATAGTTGAGCTTGCAAGTGGCTTTATGGGGATAACTTTAGTTAAAAACAGTATATGAAGAAAAAACCTAAAGCCATATAGAGTAATACACCAGAGTCAGAAGGAGACAACCATGATCGAAGCACAATGAGAGATGGTCTTAACTGCAGCTGGAACACATACCTCTGTATCACTGCTAGTTTCCAAATTTGCTGCCATATTAAATCTCCACAGTAAATTAAGTCCTTTAGTTTCACCACTCAGCAGACTTAAGACAGAGATACCAGTATTTAAAAATAACAAAAAATAAAATAAAAAAGCCTCAGAGGGCTCTTCGGACTGTCACTTCAGTCGCCAGATGACATCCATTTTTGTTCCTAAACATCACACCACACTTAGTCTGGAGGCCTCTTTTTCAGACAGGTATAGACTTGGTCTCTGGATCTGGAGTGTTTGAGGAGCTCCACCCCGCTTTCCAGTTTTGGCCAATCTGCAGCTCATATGCAGATGAGCAGCAGCAGCCTGTGTGTGCACAACTGTCCTGCCTTGAACAGAGGTGCAATGAGATCAACATCTGCCCTGATGTCTTGATATGAGCCTCACGTGCATGTGCACCTCAAAATCAGACAAATGAGATCAACCACTAATAGACACACAGTGCAAACACATGTCCTGAATGTCTACAACTAAACAGTGATGGCAGAATTAATTTAACAATATTATGTTATTTAATGTTTTTCATTTTAAATCTAAAAGTCAGACAAAAATATAAAGATAAGTGGTTCAGCATTAGATAAAAGATAAAACAGCAGTGACCACACAACTCCTTACAATGGCCATCACATCAAACCCAGACCTCCCAGCTGGCAGTACCAGGGCCAGAGCAGCACAAGTGGTGTGTGTGTGTGTGTGTGTGTGTGTGTGTGTGTGTGTGTGTGTGTGGCGTATGGAAGAAAGGAAGGGAGAGAGACCAAGCTGGGGACGAGAAGTGATTTGTGGCCTACATGCTACAAATAATCTTTTTTTATCTAATACACACTTTCTCACTCACACACATGCACAACACACTCAAGCGGGTCAGAGCACAAAGCTTTTCAATTAATCTCAATGAATGTCTGTGTTTTGCAATCCTTGTAATCACTCATTCTTAAAGAATAAAGAGTTTGTGGTTAAGTCAATGTAGTGGGTTTAATAAAGAATTGAATGGCCTTGTGATTCTAAAACTGTAAATAAGTCATGCACCCAAGAACTAAAACACTGCATAACAGTGTTTCTGGAATTAACCAAAATGTGACAGGCGCAGTGACACAGCATAGCTCAACACTATGCAAGAAAGAAGTATATGCAGTTTGAAATACTCAGCTTGTATTCGGGCTGAACCTTCTAGGAGCGAGCTCAATTCAGCTGAGAATTAATTTTCTGCAACTGTAGGGAAAACTAAACGTAACAAGATCTAAATCTTAATAGCTCTGAGTGCAAGCTTGCCAATTTATAAGAACGTAATAGGAACCATAAGTAGTAGACAGAGAGCAACACAAATAGCATCAGGTCAACAAAAATTCCAGTTTAACAAACCACACAGTAGCTAAATCGCTCTTAAACTACCTTATAAATGTACACATGCTCAGTATTGACCTGGATAAAAGGGTGAAGTAAAATCACAGGCTAAGAGTTAGGAGATATTACTTCCTGTAAGGATGGATGGTGTCTGGAGAGACCTGCAGCTTGTGCTTTAATCCTCTCTGAGTCAATCACATCATGAGGTGATCATTGTGGTCTGTCTGAGAGGACTGAAAGTGCTTAAGTAATGAAGGAAAGGAAGGGAATGTATGTGCATTAACCTGTAAGTGGCCTGAACACATAGAAAACACACGAATGCCCAACACACACATACAAAGTTCAGACAGAGATTCTGTGAGGATCACATAACCAATCATAACTAACATGGCTGGTTCTCCCTGTAGAGTTGTCTGGCTTAAGGACAGCAGGGCCGGACTGAGTTTGATAAAAGCCACTGCACTCGGACACCGAACAGTTCATAGATTCAAAGATGTCCACATCCAAGCCAACAGAAAAAAAACCCAAAAAACATTGAGCATCATCTACAAACCGCGTCTGCATGACTACCTGTATAAGTCCTATGTTCAGCGATTTACTCACATTTTTTTTTTTTTTTTTTTTTGCAGAGGACACAGCTGGGAGAGTTGAGGGAAGGCAATGCCATCTGCTGCTCGTGACGGGAAACAGCTCGTCTTTGCTGTTGTCTAATGTGTGTATATTGGTTCACAGCAAATACATATATACTCTCACTGGCCATGTTATTAAAAACATCTGGTGTACCTACAAAAGTAGAGTGTATATATACTGTATATTTATTGTTTAGAAGCAGGAAAGCATACGTTATGAAGAAAATGACTATTTAGGTCTTGAATTTTGGAGTGACATTGTTGGTACTGGACATAATTTATACCTAATGTGGCATGTATGGAATGTGCAAAAATGCACAGAAACACTGTTAGACTCTAGTCTTGGAGAACACACACAGCTGCACATTCTGAACAGGCCATGAGCTCCGGCTATGAGGTTTTGTTGACATGAACTTGAAGGCATAGATGTTGTTACACCAGGGTGTTGAGAGCTACAGCCCCAGTGCAACCAGGATATATGGTTTCTCTGTTTCTTGCAAGCTGCTTGTTTCTCACTACCTGGCACCGCAGACCCAGACCTTCCTCGTTTGTAATTTGGGAGATCCGACAAAGAGAAGGAGAGAGCATTATGGTGATCATGTTTGGTATAGTTATTGATATAAAGGAGGTTCAAGATGAAGTGGAGGATGACTTAACTTCAATGCATAATGATACCGTCTTCTTTGGTCACTTTACCCGTATTACCACCATGACACCACCTGGATTTTACTTTTTGTGGACTGTAAACTCAAAACAAAATCCACCCGATCGTCTTTGTTTTGTGTCTATTCTCTGCAGCGTTGTCAGCATCAAACCTAGACCTCAGTCTTTAACTGAAACCTGCGAAAAAGTCTCTCTCCAATTCCACTGCGTCAACAATTCAACAACCATCAAGTGTGCAAGGCATTCAGTGCTGCACACACAATTTCCTGACCTTTTAGAGTGCATCATCTGGGTATTTGCAGTGTGATTCGTGGAGACAGTATTGCAAATGTAAATGCATCCATCTACTCAAACTGATGAGTGCACAATTATGTGATTTGGAACAAGCTACCCAACACACTGACCCATCTTTTAACACCATGATACTGATGCAACCTCAAACTTTCATTCTTAGCATGAAGGGTCCTGATTTTACCCTGAACAGTGTGTCATATATTTTTCTCAACAGTATATATGAATAATCATGGAGATTGATAAAAATGTTCTACTATGCTCCTCTGAGAAAGCGGAGGTAAAATCTTAACGGTGCACTAACATGCAGTATATCCTGACAGTCTTTGAAGCAGATACCACCACTGCTGCAGGAACATAAATATTGTTCCACAATAGTGAGGAACTAGGAGACGCTGGATTTGCTGAACTTACACTTCCTTCACTTCCTCCTCCATTCAATTAAGAACCTTTATCTGATGTTGAGAGATTCCTGTTGGAAACGAGCAAAAGTTTTTTCTCACTTTGTTTTTTTTCCCCCCTCCTAAAAAAAAAAAAAAAAAAAAAAAAAAGGTGGAATGGTACAACAAAGGCTCATGTAGCTCTTGTGAGGAGGGAGGGTTTCCACTGGGGGGCTTAAAGAAAGGGAAAGGCATTCCCATATCACAACTGAGGAATGCCATTGTTCAGTTAATTTTATAATCATACCACAAACTACAATTATTAAAAAGTTTGGGAAGGATATGGATAGAATCCATCGCCATGGGTAGTTGTATATAATCAGACACTGACACTTGTAGCTTAACCAGCCTTTACCCTATACATACTCAACATCCTTGCAAGAGTGCAGATTTTACCTGGGTACAAAAATGCACCAATGTCACATGTGTAACATTTATTTAACATTCATAGACTTATTTCCGTCTCATCAGTTTTAATTTTTCAGTCAGGGTTCAGAATGCATCATAGCACAAAAACAGCACTGATTCTAGTCTCGAATGACCTTCTTATGGCCTCAGATAATGGATTAGTGTCCATACTGGTTCTGCTGGACCTAAGTGCTGCTTTTGATACTATAGATCACAACATTTTACTGCACAGGTTAGAGCATGTTGTTGGGATTAAGGGGACAGCTCTAAGTTTGTTTAAATCATATCTATCTGACAGATTCCAGTTTGTTCATGTTCATGAAGTTTCTTCTGCACAGACGAGAGTCTGTTATGGTGTCCCGCAAGGTTCAGTGCAAGTGCCAATTTTGCTCAGTTTATACATGCAGCCTTGAGAGGCCAGATGAAACACAACTGCACTCTTGCACATTTCTGAAGTTTGGCTAAGGCCTGGATGTTCTCTAACCGTTTGCTTCTAAATTCTGATAACAGATAACAGAGGTTATTGTTGTTGTGTCCCAAACACCTTAGGAAGGGATTAGATGTTGCGATGGCCTCCAGTTGTCATTTAAACGGAATATTAATCAGGTCTGTAAGACCGCGTTTTTCCGCCTTCGTAATATTGCAAAGATTAGGAGCATCCTGTCCCAGAGTGATGCTGAAAAATTGTGTTTGTAACTTTTAGACTAGATTACTGTAATGTATTATTAGTAGGGTGTCAAAGTAATTCTCTGAACAGCCTCCAGCTGATTCAAAATGCAGCAGCACGAGCGCTGACAGGAATCAACATAAGAGAGACCACACATCTCTCCTGTGTTTGCTTCCCTCCATTGGGCTCCCCAGGAAACTCAGAATCCTATTTAAAATTGTATTACTTGTGTAAAAAAGTCAAAAATTGGCCTAGCTCTGAGAACGGAGAACTCTAAGGAACATGCGGTACTATCAGATCTAGCAAATATCACAGAGTGCAGGTTTACTCGTACTTCCTAGAAGATCCAAATGTAGATTTGGAGGACGGATTTCTGCTATCAGGGACCATCACTATGGAATGATCCACTGACTGGTGCTCTCACCTCCTCTGTTTCTTTTTCCTTCATCAGCCCAATCCTCAGTTATTAATTAGAAGTGTCTCATAAGTATAACTGTGCTCCATGGTTCTTGTAGCTTGTTGTGCTGGTCTGCCCCCTCTTTTTCTCTTCCGTACATGTTTGCAGGCCAGAACTTCAGGAGCTGCATGCTGCCCTGCAGTCCCACCCTCTGACCAACCCAGTGTTTACCTCCACCTGTGTGTATAGACGTCTCTGTTGGATATTTGCAGACATCCTGACCAGCAGTCCCACCCTCTGACCACATCGGTGTCTGCTGTCTACACCTGTTTATATAGTCATGTCTGTAGTCCACCAACTAGCAATGTATCAGTCATTTATACATAGGAGTCTTGGTTCTCCAGCTAACAGATAATACATACTAATATATCGTGTCTTCTTTTTTTTTTTTTTACCCTTCACAATATATATGTGCCTTTTCTCTCTCTCTGTTCTTCATTCTCTTTCTGATCTCTCTCTTCTTAGTCTACCCGGCTGGCCTTTGGCAGGAGGGTTCCCCCACTTATGATCCAGGTCCTGTTCTAGGTTGTTTCCCTCTTATAAAGGGGAGTTTTTCCTTGCCACTGTTTATTTAATATTTGCTCAGAGGTCATGCTCTGGGTCTCTGACCTACAGAGACATTTTTTACTGTAATAGACACTAGATAATACATTGAATTGAACTGAATTCGACTGATTCTTTATGAGTGGATTACAACAACAGTGCACAAAGAATCACAGGAACAAATGCTGTACGATAAGGGCAATCATGGCCATTTGAAATCCATTTTAAATTTTAGGTTGTAGTAGTGGGGAAATGTATGAAGTAACCTGGCTAAATTAAGAAAGAATTATTATTATTAGCTTATCTAAATTACATACAGTTACACACACAGACTTAAAAACACTCCAAAAGGAAACAACAAAAAGACTGATTTCCCTTGAACTGAGTAATTGCACTTGGTTCTACTACATTTGGCAATGACCTGGACATTTCACTTTGTACTGTTTATTCTTAGTCTTTATTTAAAATGGGAACCAGGAATTGGCTCCCAGATAGCTGAGGAAACTCCTGCTGAATCATGAAAAACACCACAATTTGACAACAAGAGTCTGGTGTAAAGTTCAATGAACATTTATTTAGACCGGCATGCTGCACTCAAGACAGAGCATAGAAAAACACCTGTGAAACAAAAGGCGACAAACAAGCCCAACATCTGCTGGGTGGTGCACTCCATTTGCCCTGAATTGAAAGGAAGTCAACGGACTGTTGTGTGGCCCTGCTTCTGCTACGCTGAATTCCAGCCTGTCTAGCTCCCACGTTACACGAACACAAAACCACTTCGTGTGATTTTTGGCTCCTGCTGTGCCTTATCACAACACGGCTGAGGTTTGAAGTTAGAGCCACAGATCTGCTAAAACACAGCTGCATTGTGTCTTGAAAAGATTCAATGAGAAAAATTACATCAGGGTCTGGACTGGTGTTTTGAGTTCCCAAAGGTGGCAACTGGACACAAACTAACACAAAAGTGGCAAAATTATTATCAGACTCATTACTTTTTCAACAGCAGATTAAGAAACCGCAGTCTGCAGCCCACAGGTCTGGCAGTGGTGGCGGCTGCCTATTCATTACATCATGTGCAATATAGATTAAAGAAGTTAACCAGAACTGTAAGCTTACACTACAGATGAAAAACATAACTGGGGTATATTCTGTGAAAAACAATATGCAACCTTACTTCTACCTTAACACTGTTTTTCTGTATTTTTAGGGATTTGACTTTTAGTGATTTGTTTCTTACAACATACATTTCAATAATACAGAGTTCTCTCCCTCACACATTTGTTTCCGTGTATGTTAACAGCACCTAAATCTTGTATGCATCATTTCTTTTGTAGTATCCATGGTACACAACAGGACAGAGCCCTTCCTGCAGGGCCAGCAGAAGCTCAGCTGGATTCAAACCGCACGCTGAAGTCGACTGCTGGGAACACGGCTAAACTTTGTGTGTTACACTCATGATACAGTGACTGATCTGTGAAGTATTTTAACCTGCAACATAAAACACATTCTTCACACAGAAGGGATATAATATCAAGCCTTTAATTAATACAGGCCAGAAGTCTCAGCCGATAGTGAGCGTACACTGGCATTTGTTTTTTTTTTTTTTTACTTTTGTTGCAGTTATTATACAAATTATTCACACCAAGAAATCACAGAAAAGTGTTTGTTGAAGTGAGAACAAGTCCGAAAAAAGCCAAGCCACTGTTTGAACCATCTATTTTCTGATAAAAACATAATTTTAGGAGTCTGTGTAAACATCATTTGGTGTATGGACTTTCATTAATAATAGTTAAAGTCACCCAAGATATAAATATATAATAGATGAGCATTTAATCTAAGTCAAACAAATTCAAGTCAACAAGACTTTGATGTTCAAGAGAATCCATTATTTATAAAGTCTAAAACTTTCTTGATTTCCCTCCCAACCATCCTAGTCTATTCCTGTGTACGAGCTATTTTCTGATGTGTCAAACACTGTCTTGCTCAAAACAGCAACACTAATTGACAATCAGCATCCGTCTCCAAGCTGGAACACCACATAAGATCCCCCTGTGTGTTGAGGACTAGGCGGCGGTTAAGCAACAGGCAGTCTTTGATTGACCTTAACCACTTCAAAAATCTTTCTCCACACTGGATCTAAAAGCTGCGATAAAAGCAGAGGGTTGAAAGCATGGCTGGTACATCTGGGCTTCACCTGTAAATGAGCCAACTAGAGCGTATCTCCCACCATGTGGCATCAGTCTCTGCTCCTCTAAGCTGTGGGTCTGCTCTATGGACCGACTGCATTTAAAAAAATAAATTTACATTCTGATGGATCTTTTACAGGGCATAAATATTATATTTAAAAAAAATAAATAAATCAAAACGATCTCTTCTTATTCTTAAAGATACAGAGATGTGCCAGTTCCTGAATTAAAGCTCCCACAGATGGCATTTGTAACCCGGGCGGTGCCTGACTGGCTTGGGCTCCATCATGAAGTACACATAATTGTCCCCTTCCTCCTTCCCATTCCATCTGTTCTCCTCCCAGATGTAATCCGCTTCTCTAATCTTGATGTCCAAACTGCCTGCCTACACACACACACACACACACACACACACACACACACACACACACACACACACACACACACACACACACACACACACACACACACACACACACACACACACACACACACACACACACACACACACACACACACACACACACACACAGCTTTGAAAGCCCTACTAAAAGTACAAATGGGATGCCTCGCTAACTGACTCATACATGCGTGATGCCAGTGACTCCTGCACAAGTAGCTCGTCTACTGTCTATCTGCATGTCAGAAAGTAAAAAGGCTCTAGCATTTACTACATTACATCCCCATGACCTCTGCAACACTGGCACCAAGACATCATTAAGACATGTATGCTGCAGGTACGATAGACAAAGTGAAAAGTCAGTCATTAGCACGTTAATAAAAAGCATAGAGGTTCGGAGGACACGGTCAATGATGGCAACACAAGGCACATTATAAACCAGGACAGGTTGTCTGATACAGAGGGCATTTGTCGTGCTGCCAAGCCTGTTTCAATTCTCATCATACTGCAGATAACACGCTTCACTTACCATTCTGCAGATGTCTAAGACACACACAAGTACACCCCAGCAGGGAGGAAGCCGACCAGCCGTGAGCTTCCACTGCTCTGTGCTGACGAACCTTAGTGCTTCTAACTGCACCAGAGTTGCACAGTATTGCAGCTGGATATCAATAGCGTAAGGCAGCGAATGCACGTACGCATGCACGCACACACACACACGCACGCACGCACACACACACACACACACACACACACACAAGTGCTGGTGACACTACTTAAGGAGTGGTGATCATCAAAAAGAAGAAAACAGATTTGCTTAAGTGTGATGGTCAGATGGAAAAGCAAAAGGAATGCTTCTGGAAAAAATCAGGCTCTCTCTTCAACAGGAAAATCAGTCAGGACATGGATTATGACATACTGAGCATCGGAAGGTAATAAAATCTAAAAAAACAGCTAGAAGGGAATCTCATCACCTTCATCTATTCATCTATACCCGCTTCTTGCTATTCAGGGTCAGTGATTTACTGTTAAATTATCCATTTAACATTTAGTAAGACAAACCATAGCATAAGTTGTGTTTAGCTCACAAGTTGTGAGCTAAGTACTACCGCAGCATTCTGAGGACTGCTGCATGATCCTTGACTCATATTTAAAGAACGCTGAGTTTGGTACACTGCCTGGTGTGTGTTACCAGCTCTTACACCTCAAGCAAACGAGGTGTCAAAAGAGCGTCTAAAGGAAATGGCTCAGACTCCGAGACTCACCTACAGGATCTCACACGATGTTGGACTTAACCAGAACCCAGGGACATGGTATTAATCTTAATTAATTACTGTGATAGTTATGAATTCACTTATGAAGATATGAAGCTGATTTCTTTGACCAGTGCAGCTCGCACTACTGCTGCTTAAAGGAAAACTCATTAAAGTGTCAACTTTTCATTTGGAAACACTGCGTTTCAAAATCAACACTGGGGTTTGAGGCGCAAGCGTGTTGAGAGCCTGTTTTATATTGGGATTCTTGCAGATGTGAAAACACTTGAGCAATAAATGTCATTCAGAAATAAGCCTTGGGTTATGAGCTTGTTTGCCAATCGCAATTATTAAACAGTTATTTTCATGCTTATATGGAAAAAGTCCTTTGTATGTTTCCGTAAGCGGACCCATCACAACTGTGTTTTATTAATTCTTTGTGCAGCAACTAACTGTGAAAGTTTAGAGAAAATGATGCAGTGCTGTGATCTGCATCTGCTCCAGTATGATATTGTTCATGTGTGTAAAATTTTAAGTTTATTCTTTTAGTAGCGGGACGTTCCCTTAGTTAGAGAGAAGAGCCCAACACAGAAACCAGGCCCAACCCCAAAGTTTGGACTTGCACTGAATTATGACTAGAATTAATCAAACTTTAGAACTTGTGAAGACACAAAGCTAAATATCACCAAGCTTGTATTCCCTCTGTGGGAGCTGCAGAAACGGAGTAATGAACTTCATCGTGTCATTGCCTTGGGTTTTCATGGCTGCATGCAAACACAGGGGTTTGGACCACAATCGCATAACGTGACAGTGATGTGGAGAGAAGGATGTGGATGAGAGGGTCAGTTTGGAGAAATTAACAACAGTGACAGGATGACAGAAAGAAGGGGGACAAAAAGCTCTGAGCCATGTAGAAACTGATGCACAGATCCCAACACTAGAGGCCCAGAGTCAAATACCATCTCATAGCTATCCATGGGGTTTGTTGCCATTTTTTTTCCTCCCCCTCTGGCTTGTTTCACTCTATCCTTTCCTGTCTTGACCCCAAAAGGACAAAAATGGAGAGCCTGCCTATAAAGTATAGTCTGTCACATTCCTGAATTTCACTCAGCTCATTTAGAGCAAGTTAAATATGCCTATAATAACTATAACGATAACTGGCTTACTGTACAGTGCATAAAGACTTCAGCTCACTACAAAGTCCTCTGGTCCTGCAGCTGTTGCAGAAGCAGTTACTGCAGCCATTTCATAAGATGCTCATGGTATGATCCCAAAAAACAAAAAAAAAAAAAAACAGCAGACTTACATTACATGAAGTATCCTAACAAGACACATTTAACAAAAAAAACAAACAAAACACTAAACCTAAATGCAGATAAAGAAAAAAACAAATTCTTTAACCCTTTAATGGTGCAGACGTTGGTTTGATGTTAGTCAGTGTAATCAGTGTGGTCCATCATGGACTGAGTGCACGTCACCATGACAGTCACATTAATCTGACAGGGTTATACTGGGGTCTTAAAGGCCATCTGTGGCTGAGGAATAAGTGGTCCTGTGTCATTTGTTTAAATCAATGTGCAGTGGACAGGCTTATGTGTCTCCAAGTTAAGCTGGAAACTCCAGATGTGTGTGTGTCATTGGCATTTATGTTAACTGACGCTTGTGTGTCTATTTATCCAACGGAGTGAGCAGACAGATTGCTGACAAAGCCACAGTCGTCTAGCCAACAGCTGTGCTCTGCTAGAAACAATAATTCAGTGATCCGAATGTAGAATGTAAAGAAAACCAAAACTATTTTGAAGAGAAAGAAATAAAATGCCATCACACTTGCATAACTAGTCTAGCTATGGTTTGAATCAGGCATTTCAAAAGCGCACGTGAAGCATCCCCAGGCTTCTACATGTCTTGGGGAAAAACACTGAACCCATAAACATGCTCCTGACTGATTTCAGAGGATCATATAGTGCCACACACACACACACACACACACACACACACACACACACACACACACACACACACACACACACACACACACACACACACACACACACACACACAATGTTAATGATATGGACCATGGGGGAAAAAAAAAAAAAAAATTCATATATGTGAATCAATTAAATCAAAATCAGTGAGACTTTCAGGGGACTTTCTCAGAGGGAAATTTGAAGGAGTGGATACCCCAACCTCAGAGACGGCATCTAGAATGAGCAAAAGGTTTGCACTCGATTAGAAATGGGAAAAATGCATCATTTCAAGGGTGAGGGGAGGAGGCTGGATATTTGTATTTTTTTTTTTTTTTTTTTTTTTTTTTTTTTTAGTCCTCTCCATCAGTTGGGAGCAGGATTCTGATTGCTGACCTTAGTCTGAATTCTCAGGCTAGCTCTATTAATAGCCCTGAAACCAGCGAGCACAAGACTCCCAAGTCAGCAGCCTGCTGTAGTCTGGCTCGGCATGAACCAAAGCTGTTGATTCAAAAGAAAAACAACGTTCCTAACTCTCTGAAGTTACTTAGTCTTTTTATGTTTTTTTTTTTTCTTTTAAAAATCAGAAAAGGTTCAGAATCAGAATAGGCTTGTTAGCAACTTCACAATGTCTTCCACATCACTGTCTTGTGAAAATATTGCAGAGAAGGAAACTGGACAGCAGTGCTAAACAGAAACTGCTACACCATGACAGCACTGTTCATTTAGTGAGGGAACTGGGCTTTCGTCTGGGGGGGGGGGGGCACAGAAAGGTATTCAGAGGGCGCTGGTCTAATGCAGCTCAAGTACTAACAAGGGTTAGTTGTAAATCAGTCAACTCCATAACAGGTTGTGACAGAAATGTACATATGGCAAACTTCCATTATGGTAGAAACGGCGTTTAATAGTGACAGAAACTTACTCCTCAAACTTCTGTGTCACTCTCCTAACGTCTCTTTGCTAAATATGTTTTCTTTAAAGCACCAGGGATTGCTCTGCATTGTCTTGGGATGTTATGCAATGCAGAGATGCCTTTCCCGCATGCTTTAGTTTTGCTACTGAAAACAATGTCACAAGCAAAGCCGCTAAGTGGAAAAGACCACAAACATAACTTGAGATAAATATGGCCTCTAAGTTACGTCTTACTGACTGCCTACAAACTCTGTCATTATTGACTTACAACAAAAAAGAAGAAAACTACACTACTTGTGTAGGTTTCTAAAATGATTTCTCCCACAGGAGTGGGGTCAACCACTCTCAGACGATGCTCTTCTGTTGGAACCTGACAATACCAGACAAAATGTCATGTCCTTTTTGTAATCTCTAAAATTATCAAACAAAAATTCACACCACAATTGGCATGAAGGTTAGATTTGTTCCTCTAACGTCCTGTTTTGACTGAAACATTTGCATTTTTATAGCCTCCCTGGACAGACTGCTAAAAACATTTCACATAAAGAAAAATAACTGCTTTTGGAATAATTAGACCCTTTTAATGGTCAGAAAGCATCAAAAGTAACAAACCTGCATTCGTAAACCAAATACTGACCATGCCATAAAAATACACCCTCTTGTTTTATTACTCATTACAGATCACAGATAAAGTTAAAATGACGTCTGTGAGATCCATTTCACTCCTGGTTTTATGAAACCACTCAATGGTAGCATATTTTTAAAATAATTTTCCAAATGTGATAAGAATGTTTTTTGTCATTTGAGCCTGTAAATCATCATAGGTTCAACACATTCCATCTGTTTTAGAGCGCTCTTAAAGTTTCTTGCATTCTTGACAAAGAATCTGCTGTGGTAGGGGTGAGCAACAGGTGGAGAGGAAACACAAGGACACAGACTGTTTATGTTCAGCTCAGAGAAGACAGCAGGACCCCAAGTAGACATTTTGAATGCTTTAAATTCAGCACATTTTTGACCTTTTTCAGACTGCCAGCCTATAGCAGTTTTATTTTGTCATAAAACCTGTGTTGTTTGTTGCAAAATCAAAATGCATAATATAGTGGTTCTAGCAGATGACTTATTCCAGCTCATCATCCACAGTGCTTAGTCAGTTGCAGCACTGATTTCAGTGAGGACAGCAGCCAGATTGGATTTGATGTCATACAACAATACTTGAAATGCAATTTAAACAGCTAGACTGAAATCCAACTTGAAGAGCATTTCAAACCACCTCTGAGTTTGTGAAGGTAGCAGTCAGTTTTAAAACGTGCCATAACTCATGAGATCCATGAATGACTAAAGAAAGGAGGGGGTGTTTTGTCATTGCTTTAATCTTTGCCATACCTGGATTTGAAAGTGACCCCTGTGGTGATAAATCACAGGTACAGATATGAATGTTCAGGCTGTATGCGTTTGTCTGTATTCCAAGAAAGTACTCAATGGCTCAATTTCTAAATTTATTACTTTCAGATTAGGTTCTAGCCTCTTCTTTACTGCTTTTGATTAATAGACTAGTGAGATAATGTGAACTCTGTTAAACATAATACTGACATTTACTCTGATTTACTGACAGACAGTCTGACCAAGTCAAGCAGCAAATATACGCTCCCCAACAAAAGGTAAAAGGGCATCTCTGAGCTTGCCTAGGGCTGGAAATACAATTAACTAACATAGCTGAAGAATTTTTTTCCTCAACAAGGTGCAGAGTTTTAAAGAAAAATCAATATGCTGAAGTTAGGGCACTTATCCACAACACTTGTACTGTATACTTCAAGATGTTGTTTGAACAGAAAAGCGTGTTTTGTATTTTCATTCTTTGGTTTCTGTTTTAGCAAAATGTATATTAAAAAAAATCTGCACACAAGTGTGAACCTGTTCCTTTCACAGACATTTAAAGAAAAAAAAAAAAACAAAAAAAAACACAACCAAGAAAAACCAGCAGGTGGGCTGCTGTAAAGCTGTTTTTCCCGTCTGTCTTGCTATGTTTCATTAAGAAAAAAACAAAACAAACCGACACTTATGCAATACTTCAGAAAAGTTCTGAATAGGCTTTGGCAGCATACATCACCTCACAGAGATCTGCCCTGAGCAACCAGTAAATCTACTAAAAAGAACTGGATGTTTTTCTTGTTTCTTTTCAGAAACTGAGTCTAAAAGGAGACTGGAAGAGGTTTTTTAACAGTGAAGATAAGGAAGTCATTAGCTGCTCATAGGGCCAGGACCATAAAGCAGTTGGTAATGCCCCCCCCCCACCCCCGGATCTCTTAACTTTTGAAGATCATAGGCACACACATGCACAAACACAAACACATAAAATAGATACCTGTAATTAAAGCTACCTCACACAGAGTAAGACTAAATAAGTGTACAATTTATTTTTGGGCTACACCACCAAGGGGTTTCAGAAACTATATTTAGTAATTCTGGTTAAATGTGAAGTGATATTTTGTAAGTTTATTTGGAGTGCCTTCAAATTCAGAAATTGAGCTTTCTCTTAACCTGACTTTGTTATAAAATGTACCAAAGCCTTAAAAGAAACCAAAACACTGTCATAATCTGAAATCAGAGGTTAAAATCTAAAAGATCTCTCAAAAAGACTAAGATTTTAAAATTACTGGGGGGTAATTTTAGGTTCAGAAACATCTCTGACACTGAAGATGGAGAGTCGGCATAGGTCAGTATAAAAACATCTGATGACATGATAGCCTTCAGCAAAAAATATCATGGTTGTGTTGATTTTGAAAATACCATGGTAACATTTTTCAAACTTTGATATACTGAGATACCGGTAACTGGCCGGTGCCCAACGGAGACATATGGAGAAAAATGAGCATAAAGAGATTGTGGTGTGGTTGGAGTGCCTGAATAACAGGGAGGTCAACATACCACAGGGTTGTGAGTATGTTGTTGGAGGTTTAAGAGAGAAAGCCTGAAGCCCAAGGGAGTGACTCCTTTAAGTGAGACAGACTATTTTAGACATGTAGCTCTGTACACCGAAAGACACATAGAAAGAAAAGCAAAAAAGTAGCTTGAAAAGTAGGGAGCATTTCAAAAGGGAGAAGTGCAGGGGTAAACGGGGAGCGGCCCTCAGGAGAGTGAGGGAGGCAGGAGCCCCAAGTTCTGTCTTTGATCTACAATGAGACACACATGTTGTGGTGCTCACAGAGTTTGTATGATCTCAATTCTCACAGAAGCACAAAACAAAACATTTCAGCTCCAAATCCCAGCCATCACAAGACTCCCATTTTCATCTGCTGCATCCTAAAACACTTCATTTGTCAAAAGCATTTCCCAAACAAGACAGTTTCATCAGTAAAAACACATCTCACAACCACCAGCAATCCCAAAAGCCGTGTCCGGACAGACAAACGTAACGGTTTTTGAGCAACAAATGTAACATCACAAACCTACACATATGGATAAATTAATTGGAAGCCTTCCATTAAACAAACAAAAACCCACAATAGTCGTGTTTCAAGACTACTAAAATACGAAAACGTCTGGGAGAATGTCATTTGGACAGATGAGACAAAACTGAAGCTTTTGGGAAAGTCATATCAGTTCCATGTTCACAGATCCTGACACATGCAGACACAGGGTGTTTTGAATCTGTGCAGGGTCCAAATGAACGCTCAAGACTATTGAGGCATTCTGAAGTAAATGTGCTGTCCAGTGTGAGAAAGCTTGATCTCAGTCAGAGATCATGGGTCCTCCAACAGGATCATGACCCATAACACACAAGTAAAGACACCCAAGAATGGTTAAGATCAAACACTGAACACTGCACAAGCCTTAATACTGACCACTCACAAAGTATTTAAAGCAAAATCAGTAGCACTGATGTAAGTACATGGGAAGATTAAAAATTCCTTTCATAATGTGTAATGACATCACCATGTAGAGGGAAAAGATAGGATCACCACAAAGTTTGAAAGTTTGATACATGTGTAATTGTGCCTCAAGTCAAATTCACAGTTAATTTAATGAACAAATTACCAAATCTGCATCGACAGCACAAAAGAGTAGTTGATGGAGACATGCAGAACTCTAAAAACTACTTATAAAATGCCTCAAAGAGCTGTACATATTTTCTGAACTGCTGTGACTCGGTGCTATGGTTATGGCTTCAGTGTCTGGTTCAAAAAGGCTGGCTGTGGAATGATGCAGATAAATTCACACATGTGCTCTCTTACACACAGAAGTCAAAAGTGATTTGTGGAAGAAAAAAAAAAAAAAAAAAAAAGTCTTTGCACAGCTGGTCTCAGTCTCCTCTGAATACATTTGGGTTTCATTTCTGACAGTTCGCTCACACTGGGGGGGAATTTACTTGTTTGCATTGTGCCAATCGCTGCAATTAAGGTCTTTTTTTTTTTTTTAAGGTTAGTCTGGATCCTTAGAAAATTAAATCAGATTCAAAAAGGGCACCAATACTACAATCATGACCGAATAAATACCTTACTGGCTGACTGTTACTCTAATCTCAGTTTCAGTAACATTCCCTTAACTCCAGTCTCTATCTCTCATCGTGCCACAGCATGCTGACACATTTTATGTTTTACAAACAGCCAACTCCTTACATCAGATATTATCAACTGTATACAAATGTGTTTTCTCTGTGTGCACCTCCTGGTCGGATGCTGATGGTGCAAATGGAAGTATACAGCGGACCAAATGGGTTTCTTTGTTTTGTAGAGTTCTTCAAACTGAGGTCTGATAAGAAGTACCTGATTTCACCAGTCAGCACCTTCCAGCTTCTATTATAAGCTGTGTTTTCATTTAAGCCTGGCCAATTCAGTGCTTGACCTTATATTGCACTCTGCATTTTTCCGTGAACATGCTCTTATTTCATCATTGTTTACATGCTTTTCTAAGCATATTTCGCATTAAGCATATTTTACGTTTACCCACAAAATGTCAAAATCATCCAAGATTCAATACTTTTCAAACTTAGCGTATCATTTCCTTTGTACGAAAGATGGCTCCTAAATACAAGATATGTTTGAAAGACATTAACCATTCATCCCCTGTTCTAAAGATTTCCTCCATCTATGCTTCTCTTCCTTTTGGACTGCTTGGAGATTTATTTTGCTGCTGTTGCATGGTAAGAGCCTCCAGAATTTTTTTTAAAATTTTCTTTATTTTATTTTTTTTAAGTCGGACTAAAGCAAATTCAAAGATTTGCATGGAAGCATGTTATGTGCATTGTGAAATTGACTGTTGTAAAATCTTTCATAATATTCCCCCCCTAGGATTTTCCTGAATATATCTGTGCACACTTGCATTCACTCATGCAAGAACAGTCTAGCAGAGCTTTTAGTGCACCAGGAAATGTCAAGTAAAAAGTTCTATATAAAAAAAAATTAAAAATTAAAAAAAGACAACAACAACAACAGAAAAACCAATATCAACTAATGGAATTAGAGTCATAATGACAGCAGTTAATGATGCTGCAAGTGTTGGATAATTATGAACTGGTTCAATAACATGACGACCAGCAACGCATTACGCGCCACTTTAAGTTCACCTTAAATAAATTCCCTACATTTCAGCAAGCTTCATACAACTTGATCTTTTTTTTTTTTTTTTTTTTTTTTTTTTTTAAATCTTGTCACTTCTTTCTTGTAGATGTGACATACCCAGTCACAACCGTATTCTCCTTCTGACTATGTGATGATACCATATTAAGACCGTCTAGGTTGTTATCTGGCCCATACACAACCACATCTCCACAGTGCTTGCAGTTAGAGTAAACTGCTACTTTGCTCCCAGAAGCACAAAGATTACATCAAGACATCCTGAATCTCAGGCCAGGCCACTGACTATCCTAACAAACATCAGCTTGATCTATTTCGCTGCCTGCACAGTACACTTTAGCAGGAGTGATTCTGTACGTAGATGCATTACTTCTCCTACTTCACTGCATAGAAGCATTCAGTCAAGGAGAAACATCCCTTGTTCATCAAATACGATGAAACAGAAGAACAATGTCAACTTTGATTTGATAATGCCCTTACACTGGATGCTTTGCATAGGCACCTACCACACAAAATGCATTCGTGTGATGTGATCAATTTGTTGCATATAGCAGATATTGGGCATTACTGTATGGTTTACTGCAACTGTCATCATTAAGGTTATTATTCTCTGCGCAAACATACAGTTCCAAATATCTCAGGCATGCAACAACTGGCCAACAACAACAATTATTTTTAGACCAAACAATCCTTTACTTCCCCTCAATCATAGTAGTCTAATCACTTTGACAACAACTGCAGCTGTCCTAACACCTGCCTCAGTTTCGTCCAGACTGCCCATCATCTTTCAGTTATCAGAAAAGGGTTTCACTCTCTCTGGTGTAGCATATCCCACATTACTTTATGAGTGCCTGGACCTCGGTGGGGGCCATGGGAACTGGGCTGAGATTATTTATAGCAAAGAAGGGATTGGCAGGGGCCACTTCTATGAGACTAGAAGAATGTTTAAAGTCACCCTTTTACCAAAATGTCTGCAGAGCGCTGAGCAATGACGCTAGAATCCTAGCTCAGGCAGATGTGGGACATCTGCAAATATTAAGATGTAAGCCATGTTTGAGGGTATGGTGAGCCTGTCCAGCAGGGACAGGAAGGAAGTGGTAAGTACAGGAGGTTAGGATGTCAGGGGAAAAGCAAAGAGGTCAATCCAACAAGTGATTTTAAAGTTAGCTATTTTTAAGACTAATCATAGCGAGTCCTCAAGCAGACATTGGGCCATGGGTTGTAGGGAACACATAAGTGGGATGTTCTAGAGCCAGAATTCATTGTTTCTTTAGTGGCACAAATCAAACGTGAACTTAGTCATTTAATGATGTTGTTTTGATCATTTTCAAACTTTGCATGATTAATGATGTTAGTTTCAAACTGAATATGCCAGACTGATGAGACTTTAGATGCGAAGTCCACAATATGACGTAGAATATACATGTCAATCCTGGTTTAATGTGTCTGTTGTATGAATAAATGTACTTAAATCTTGTATCATAACATAGACAATGATCTTTTACTGGTTGTCCCACTGGGAAATAATATTTCTGAATTGACGTGTTTTCCCACATAAAGGCCTACCAGATGTTATTAGACCAACCATACTGTATGGTTTCCAAAAAGAGTCGTTTCACAACATTGTAAAAGAGGTCAAAACATATTCTACCAAATAAGAAAATACTGCACAACAATAAAACAGTACTTTTAGCCTTTATTGTCCATAATGCCAGAGATGGTGTACAGCTTCTCTTCATGTGGAGAAAAAAATAATCTCTCACAAAAATAGACTAAATGCATTATGGTGTGTAATACTAACATATCACTTTTTACACACCATCTCTCATCATCTCTTCATTGAATACAAGGCCACTTAAGTACAGTGAAGGGTTGTATGTCTGCTCCCTAACCCGATTGTTTGCCCTTGCATCAAACTGCAAAAGCCCAGAGGGATGCCTGTCAAAGCTACAACCACAGACCAAAACCATGTATGCATCATCCCTGTGTCATCATACAGCCAGTCCAACTGCATGCTCAGAAAATAGCACTCACATACTTAACCTGGTGCAGAGTTACACAGAAGGATGATTCAGGTTTCACTAATCAGTTAAATGCCACCGTCTCTCAATAAAGGGGCTCACACACAGTGTGGCGCTGTTATTGACATGTATATGCATTACAATGATGTCACATATAATAGAATTAATGCGCAGGGGCAAAGTATAATTTTAACATTTGATACTGTTGTTGTTGGCCAAGATTCAGAAGATAACAGGACTCCAGTTTGAGAAGAGGAATTAAAAGTTGCAGGCCTGCTCGAGTCTGTGATGCTTCCCAGTCATTTTGAGGAGTCGAACAAGGAAGTTTACTGACTATAACTAGATGTTACAACATCACAACTCACACCCATCATTTGTCATTCTTCTGACTTAATTACTTGTTATGCTTTCCTTACAATAATATGTACTCTATGCGTTTCTTCAACAAAGAAACGTCAATCAGTGGATCAACGGGTGCGGTGCTGTATCATCCACAGTCTGTAATTCCAGTTTGCAAGTGTATGAGCATGCACACAGTGGCAGTGCCAGCAAACGAGAAAAGCAGGCCCGGCTATGAGGGAAGAGGAGGAAAGGGGAAACCGGCATCCGCTCCGGAGCCTAGCGAGCTAATGGGCTAATAAAGTCCAAGTTTAGACTGGCTTCCCTTTGGCTGCAAAGGCACAAAAAGCTAATGGCTAGTTGAGCAAAAGCCACAGAGGAATGTACCATAGTGGATCTGCATGTGTGTGTGGAGAAGCGCTCTCCCGAGAGACCATCCTCCTCTGCCACTGCCCATGAAAAGTAACGTCACTGTGTCTTAACGTGTGTGTGCGCCAACACACGTGTAAAACAACATGGCATTTTTAGGCTAACAAAAGAAAACCACAGTCACCTTTCTGCTCCACCACACCCGAGTGTCATGTGTGGTTTACAGCCACGGGTGTGGGTGGAGCACGTTATTTATGTCAGCCTTGACCTAGAGACGGCTATCCAGAGGAATATGCATTAGGTTTAATAGAAACATATATATACACAACCACACAAGGGGTGGAGTTTGAAGAGCACAAGCCAATACTATGAAGACCACCACCAGGCCAGTGGTCAGCAGCGCAGCCTCTGGGTAGATGCTGAACGTTTCCTCACAAGGTGTTCTCTCTGTCATCATATAAAAGAGCTTTATCACACAGGCCTGGAATGTTGTTGAGGAAGGAATATGGGTTTGTCACACCCAAACAGATTCAGTCTTCCTTACCAGTCTGAGAAGTGTTTGGACTTAACAACAAATATGCTCCAATGTCATCTCACCTTGGTTAGGCCAAACACAGCTGCAAGGGCTCAGTACGTAGACAGACAGTGACATACAAAAGAGGAGTTAAGAGAAGGGGAGATGACTTTTGACAGTAAGGTGACAGTTCAATGACTATCAGGGAGGGTACAACAGAGGATCACCATCACTAAAACAGTAGGGCTCCAAAATGTAATCACTTAAATTAAAACTAAAAGAAGGCTTTTGCATAGAGCAACTCCTCAGTTGGCACTTTGGAAGAAAACAACAACATCTCTTTATGGCTTTGTGGATACACGCCTATTAACACACAAATACTTCTGAGGTGTCAAGTCAAATCCTGAGGCACAAAAGGATCAGTCACACATGCTCAGAGCACAAAATTCACAGGCTCGATTTTGACACTAGTCAATTAGGACCACCCAGAGGCGCCGTATAGGGGACAAACGTTAGGACTATTCCAAAGGCCCCTGCCAAAAATAGGTAAAAACTAATGTAAAATCACTAAACCATCACCATTAAGAATTTACTTTCAAATTTAGTAATGACGTTTAATGATCTCTTTGTTTTTGGCAGTAAAAGTTAACTATCCCCATTGAGTGGAAAGTAACCATCCATATTGATCAACCACTCCCCTCTGCATGAAATGTTTTTGTCCTGCCTGAGCGCACCCACGGTGATTATGCCCAGCAGCAGCCAGCAGCTGGGCTTTAGCGCTACTACGATCATCACTCAGGATCATGCTACCTGGAAAATCTGGGTTTCAAAAAAAGAAGGAGAGAAATGAGGGAAAAGAAGGGGTCACATATTGGCGCCCTGAGTTTCTCCAAGAATGATGGGTAGCATATAATGTACGAGTGGTAGAGATCAACCTCAGCGTAATGTCGATAGTGAAACAGGTTAGCTGTATACTACTGTCAGCCTGCATTTCACTGCTTTTGAATGTACATTTGATCAGTGCAAGAAAATGTATAACATGATATTCATATTAAAATCAGTTGTCGCTTCCCTTTTACCAGATTCAAGAACAGTCAGAAGCAGCAGCTCTGTCTCCTCATGACTTTACCCCCCCCTCCACATCCCAGTGAAGGATGGGGAGGGGTAAACATGCCAGTAAACATCACTGCAGGGAGTCTGTGGGAATCTCTCTCTCTTTCTTTTACATTACAAAAAAGAAAAATGAATTTCTGTCATTAAAAAATAAACAAATTATTTTTCCACATAATGATCATTGTGAAACAAAAACTGACTACACTTGTCTGTACTCAATAATCAACAGTTGGAAACAATACGTAGCCTAAATCAACCTGTATTTAAGTTACAGGCAATATTAAAATGATCCAGTTAGATGCTTTCATTTAGATTGAATTATGGCCGTTAAATAACATCTATACAGACTTTATTATTCCCATCATTCTGTTGAGATTATGTCTTAATTCATTTTGATTGCAAAGTAAATGTATATGTAAATGGTTTTTTTGAGTCTTTTATTAATCTCAAGAGACTTTGCCATTTTTCTATTTTACAATTAAAAAATTACATTTAGACTGTAAAAGTCAGCCTTTAGCACATTTTTTATGGTGGTTTTTAATTTAGCATCAAATGGTAAATTGCATACTGTATGTAGACAAGTTGCATGTACAATTCACCATCAGTAAATATTGTACTGGAAGTATTGAACTACAAGAACCAAGACAGTTGTGAGTCTTCAAGGTTAGAGTTACGTAAAAGCTTTTAATAGGTCAGTTAGGTCCTGGAGACGTGGTGACAGCAGCTGTGTGGGGGGGCCCAATGTGATTTTTTTTTTTTTTCCCTCCATGGGACCCAAAATTCCTGGCAGAACCCGTGACCACCTTCTTCTTTTTTATAAAAATAAAATAAAAAACACTCTTCATCAAACATGATGCACAAACAGCCATCAGGAATAAAATGCACTAACAACAACAAACAATTTCGTTGTGTTAGATCATGAAAACCAAAGCCCTCCCCACATGTTAACTATTTAGACTTCAACTGGAAGATTAAAGAAGAGACTTACCTCATCATCTGCTAGAGGAGGGCGATTGATCCGAGGAGACCAATTGATCAGCACAAGAAATTATTCCAAAATTCACATCCAGCAAAGCCGAGGCACATGAAAAAGGAACATAAACACAATGTTGTCAACACCTTGGTTAAATAAATAGGAGCTACAAAAAAAACAAAAAAAACAAGAAAAAACATGTATTTGACACATACATCAAGCAATTGATTGACTGGTACTTAGAGTACCACAAAACATTTGACCAAGAAAGCAATTTATTTTTTACACACTGCCCTCAGATCTTTTTTTATTTAGTGCTTAAACTACTCCATAATTTCCTATGTTAAATAGTAAAATATATTTGCCAGCATGACCAGCACAGCAAACTAACTAAAAGAAATGCTTTTTTGAGAAGCACATTCTACAACACATTTTTGCAAAGGTTTCTAATAATTCTAACAAAATACATCTCAATGTCGATGAAATACACACAGAAAATAAAACCTTTTAAATCAAATTCTTATGAGATTTTAAGTCTTTAAACACATAGTTGTGATAAATGTTAGTGATGATGTTGTGAAAGTATCAGAGTAACCCTCAAAAGTATTTGTGCAGGGGGCATTGCAGCATGTTTGGCAGTAAAACAGGCATTAATCTGAAAGTCAGACACTTTTGAAACACTTGCTCTCTCCAGAACGTCCGCTGTCATAGAACTGGATCAGTTTATACGTTTACGACAAAACAGGCATGCGTGTGAAGCAGAGGCCCTGAACGCTCCTCCTTATTTATACCGACACAGCTCCACTGCCACAAGTGCTAACATTCATTACCATTTTACTGCAAACACATATTCCATTCTCATTCAAAACTCAACACTTTTATCCCTGACCAATGTTTACACTTCTCACCATGTAATAGATCTAGGGTTCCTTTCAGAGAAAAAAACTAATGTGTTTACTCCAATCAGCTTGTCCTTAGAAACTTACAGGCAGCCTTACAAATACTGACTCACAACTTTAAAATCAGGACCATCACTGCCTGTGATCTCGTAGAGCAGATGGTGATGTGACACGGGCCAGGGAACTTTATTATAACAGCCTCTGCCACCTTTTACTTCAGGCACAGTAGCAAGGTTAAAGCCAGGGCTTTAGCCCTCTCTGTATGGAAAAAAATACACCTGTATAATGTACGAGCATGTATGCCGTTGCTTGTTAAAACTGTCAGTATGGCTCACTCCAGACGCAGACTTTTCTGTGGCAGGACAACATACAAATCAAACTCTTGTGTACCGTTGACAAAACAAATAAAAAAGGAAAATAAAATTAGACTTCCACAACTACAGCTCTCTGAAAATATTTGCCAATTTAGGGATTCAAATATCTTATCACACAAAAACAGGAGAGAGGTGATCAGTGGTTGAATCCTCCTCGTATATCATGTCTGCTCCTCTGACTTGCTGATTTTCCTTGTGGTTGTTGTATTGACCTACATGCTGAGAAGCTCCACCAGTGATGCTGTCAGTGCAGCCACAGACATACGCGAGGCTGGGAGCATCTCTCCGCAGGGCTTTTCCTTAGGAATGTTAACCACTGCAGTCCTTGCCTCCCATCCCCGCCACTCACTGCCCTGCAGAAGCCATTTGCACTCACACACTTCACACTAGTGCACACTGATGTGCAGGGTTAATGCCGTTTGTTACATCTATTATAGACTCCTAATAATGCAGTACACTCTATACATCCAGTTCACATAAGCTAAATGTTTACTTGTGAAATTAAATGTTACATTATACAAAGTCCTTTTCACAAAACTTTAAATCCGCTAAAATGTTATGAGTTGACAAAGTTTCACTACATAACTGTTCATTTCCATGTGAGTTGAAACGGGCATGTGTAACGAGTCAGACATGGAAAGACTAACATTTGAACTTATCACCATGATGGCAAATTTGAGGCAGCTCCACAAAAATGATTTAACAGAGATGCTAAAGGTGAATCCTTGGGCACTCACTTTCATCTTCTGCTATGAAGTATTAAAATAATAATAATAAAAAAAAAACTGTTTCCCATTCTGCAATAAAGAACCATTTCATGTTTTCTGGCTAAATTAATACAGTAATATAAATAAGCAATTACATTTACATATATTCATGTTCTTCACTCAGACATGTCATGTGAAAAAGAAAGTACACCCTCTTTTTGGTTTTAGACATAAGGAAATAATAAAACTACACATACTTGCAATGGCCCTTTCGAGGTTTTGAACCTAGATAAACACAACCCTAGATGTGCACTGCATATTTATCTATTTAACAAAAACTAAGCCAAAATGCAAAAACAGTGTGAGAAAAACTAAGTAAACTGTTACTTCTTCTATAGTTATAAAAAGAGAAGGTAAAAGCAAGATGCTGCCAATCAAATACACTTGATTAACTGAACATCAGCAAGTGTGAGGACTAATACAAAATGAGAGGTTGAGACAGTCTAGAAGGGAGATTTTCTCACAAGTTCACCCCAACATCACACTGCAAACTGCTCAGTTAAACTACAAAACGACACAAGAGCTACGTCTGAAACTTTACCTGCCCCAGGTAACACGTTAATTATTACAATTCACAATGGTACAATTAGAGGAAGGCTGCATAAGAATGGCTTATTTAAAGGGTTT
Source organism: Xenentodon cancila (assembly GCA_014839995.1). Lineage (NCBI taxonomy): Eukaryota > Metazoa > Chordata > Actinopteri > Beloniformes > Belonidae > Xenentodon > Xenentodon cancila. The sequence continues at coordinate 17,673,471 of CM026201.1, forward strand.
GCTTGGAGTGAGCCTCTCCTTGCTAAATGGTACAAATAATCTTAAATCTATACAAAACAGCATCAGAACAGATCACAAGATTTGTGGAACAATGTTTTTTTAGACAGACAAGACCACAGTGGAGATGCGTCTGTCCATGACACTTAGTGCTACATTTGTTGAAAACCAAATAACATACAGTATCCCACAAAACGCCTCGTATCAAGTGTCAAGCATGGGGGTGGAAGTTCATATTAAGGACTTGTTTTGCAGCCGCAGTAACTGGGGCAAGGCACTTTGTAATCCCCGAGTTCAGCCAAGGTCATGTAACAGGAAAATTATTTTAAAACACACCAGAAGATTTAGAACAATGGAACTTGACGTTATACGTTTTTGTCTGAAAATGATTACGTCAAGTTACTGGTGTTAAAGGTGGTTCAGGAAATGATTCAGTCATGGTATGCAATTAGTTTTTTGTTGTTGTTTTTTGGTTAGACACAGCGCTTACATTTTGGTTCAGTTATATTAACACTGATTGTGTGAAATATGTCATCTCATTTCAAGAGCTGGTACGGTTTTTATAAAAAAAACTTTCCAGCGTAACCGGTTCAGATGGTGTAAGTTTATGTTTATTGGTTAATATCATAAATACCAAAGAGCATGCCATAAATAAATAAATAAATAAATAAATAAATAAATAAAAAAATAAAAAAATCATAGCTTACATAAAGACGTTCTGGTTATTCCTCAAAATTAAAAAAATAGTATAAACACAAAGGAATGGAGCAAAAGTGGAGGCGGGGCTTAACCAAACGTTTATGCAATGGAAAAATTCTAACTTAATTCTAACTTAATTTTGACTGGTTTGACACCTGACAAATCCATTACTTCAGCATTTCTATCCATGGAGAAAAATCCAATAAAAGAAAAAGTCCAACAAAATTTGGTATCCTTTCAGTAGATTTCCAGTTCAAATAGCCTTCAGCAACCTGCTAGGACCATTTATAGGATGACGTTTCATCTTCATTCAAGACACCACCCCTCTGCCACAAGGCTGCGATTACACTGTCACAAAAATTTAAATGGCCACAATTCAATCCACCACATATGGTTCATAGTTGGCCAGAATCTGGCTGAAGCAGTTCATTCTTGGTATAAATTGGGCCATTGGCATACACCAAAAAAGGCACTGCCAAATCTGGCGACCGTTAGAGATCCAGAGCTGACTCACACAAAAAAAATTAATAAATTAAAAAAAAAAAAAGAAAACCACCTGACAGACTTTGGGGGAGTGTCTTAGTGCAATATATAGCTAAAAAGAAGAAAAAAAAACATAAGTTAGATAGTCCATATTTGGCTCAAGTTCAAATAAGCTTATTATCACATTAAACCCCATGTGACGTAGAGATAAAAGGCAAACAGCAGGATGGGTTTGTTGTGAGCTGTCCGTCCGTCTGCAGCCTTTAGATGATCAGTATGCCCAGTTTTACGTTTGTGCTCCAGGAATAGTAACGCGTGGCCCATCTCCCACAGCGCTCCTGCATAGCTGCAGAATTACAGTGTGTTGTTGTAGTGTCCCGTGTGGAGCTCAGGCTGCCGGGCTTTTCACATATTTTCGTTTAAAGGGACGAAGCGTACCCGCCGTGCTGTGTGTCAGTATCCTGCACCATTTATACAAAAGATACATATACTTGAAATAAATAAAGACAGAAAAGACACAGCTTCTCTTCGTCGGTGTATAACCCTGAATAAAATAACCTGCAGTCAAATGAGCCCTCGGTAGAGAAAAGACGTGGTGGCTGAGCGTTTTTATTGTTAAAAAAAAAAGTACCAATTATTTAATGGAGGACTATGTGGGTCAAATTGTAAAAACTGACGAGCATCTCCTGGATAGTCCAACACCGCACGCAAACACAAGATACTCACCGTGGTTGAACATTGCGGACCGAAACCGGTTGTTGCCGGACGAATTCTCCATCTGAAAGTTTCAGTTACGCCAGACGCCGCGACCCTCTCTTTTGCTCCTTCGGTATTCCCTAGTTTCGTCCCTAAATGTGAATAGCGAGGCAACACAGCGTCCGTCCGTGTGCTGCGATACGCAGAGGACAGACCGGTCTCACCGCGTAGCAGAGTTACTCTTGCGGCAGCAGACGCAGCTCTAGACACGCTCGTCTTCGCCGCTGTTTCAAATTGACGACTATCCGCCTTCCTCCCCCTGGCAGGCCAGTGACGTCAGGACTCGCCAGCCGCTGCAGCGGCTGCGGCGTCGGAATGAAAACAATCGCACGTGGATGCGATGAGGCGACGGTCACGTGCATCTGGAAGGACGCATCACCTCAAGAGCCAAACATACATCTTCACCCATTTTCTATCCCCGTTTTTTAACCCTTTGCAGGGTCACGGGGGTCTTCCGGAGCTTATCCCGGGTCATTATAGGCGAGAGGCAAGGGATATATGTGTGTGTGTGTATATATATATATATATATATATATATATATATATATACACACACACACACACACACACACACACACACTACTTGCCTACCATGACATTTCTGTCCAAGGAAAGAAATTATTTGGATCACTCCAAATTTCTGGATTTAAAGGGCTGTAAGAATGATTTATGCTTAAAATAATTACCACAAAACCTCATGTCCTGAACATATAAACCAACTGAAAAACTGAAATGCAACTAAATGTACCCATTGCATAATTAAAAATTTCACAATAAACACTAACGTTTAATGTCAGTGCTGCAATGAAACAGAATGGAGTATTATGAATAGTCTAAAGCACTAACGGTACTAAATATAGGACATAACAAAATGGTTTTATAATGTAAAATAAGTTCCTCACTTTTGTTCTTCCAGTTTGAAATAAACGGACAAATAGACAAATAAACATTTATATGATGTCAGCTAGATTTTAGATGAATGAAGAATGCTTAATTCAAGTGCATTTACAGGACTACTCTGATTATGATTTATTTTAATGAGAAAGATTTTGTTTAACAGTTACCATCCATCCATACATAATCTAAACGTGCTTCTTCCTCATCAGTGTCATAGGGGTCTGCTGGAGCCCATCTCAGCGCTCTTCCGGGAAAAGGCAAGGGTACACCACGGACAACTCACCAGCCCATTGCAGGTGCCACATACAGACAAACACCCACACATGATCACACCTTTGGACAACTTTGAATCACCAGTTTGCTTGGCATACATGTTTCTTTGGACCGTGGGGAAAAAAACCCCATAGTAACCAGCCAGGATTCAAACCAGAAATTTTCTAGGTGTGAGGCAATTGTGCAAACCATCATGAAAATGAAAAAGCTCCATCTCAACCAGCTACAATATTCCTTTTCACTCAATAATTCTTTAGCTATAACAATCCAAGAGTTAAAAAACATATAGCTGCAGCCAGACAATTTTTTTCTGCATGATTGAAGCCCATTTACTCTGGTATTACCCTTATGCGTAAGTAACTATACGATGTGACAAACGTGTACATATTGTACATTGAGATTCTTACCCCTTTGTTTCAATGTAAATATGAACAGAGACAGACAGCGACATCTACTGGCCATCTTGTTATTAGCAGAAAAAAGAATTAATTTTGCCACTAAAAATGTATCGAACGATAAGCGTGACCTTGTTTACATTATCAGATATGTCTCATTTGCACTTTTATTTGTAACAGTAGTGGGAAGAGATGTATGATAGAAGTAGAAACTTTTCATTTAGACACAGAAGAATGACACCAGGAGCACTTGGCTTGTTTAAGGAGCAACAGTTTTATTTTTAGCTGTGACAGAAGAAAAAAACAGTCGCCTCCTCAACATTTTAATGTTCATGTTCAGAATTAAAGTGCAGAATAGGTTTCACAGCTTGTGTTAAAAAAAAAAAAAAAAAAAAAAAAAAAATCCAATAAGACCAAAAAAAGGAATATAATATTAAAATATCAAAACTGACAATGGAGATCTGGAAAATATAAATATGATACAGAACAAGATAAAATCTTATACAACACGGTTTCTGCTATGATATTCAATCCACTTGAATCCGGCTTGCACTTATGATACATAAAAAAAGAAAATCAGCTCATGTTTTCGAGTCGTTGGCAAGGCTAGCTTACAACAAAGGCACAGCATTGTTCAGAGGTAAAGATCCTTTGCGAAGAAGTGCTGCGGCATCATTCTCACTGATCATCAACAAGTCCACACTGACATGTTTAACATGCGCCACGTGATTCAGACGGGAATGGAAGAAGGGGACTCGGTAAAGCCACTTGTGACATGGTGCATGCCCGCGGACGAACGCGTCAACCAAAAAGGGGCTCGTTTAGGATACGTGTGTTTGTGTTAACAGCCTGCACAGTGACAGAAGTTTACATGCTCTTCCAGTGTAACCAGGGGAGTGCCTTATAAGCTGCTGGTTGAAATGAATTGTGAGGAAAGCTCCAGAAAGATTACAGCCCTGAGCCAAACGAGTGTGACGAGGAAGAGGTGAGGGAGGCCGGTTTAAGTGCTCTACTATCAGAGAGTCCAGCAGTGTTTGCAGCCTCTGTGGGCTTCACGTATGGAACCAAGCAGTCAGAAACAACCCAGAACGTCATTCACAAAGGACCAGTCTGTAGGCAGCAGGCATTGCTGAGACATCACATCCTCTCAACAGCAAACGCCTGAAACTGTAGTCTTCAACATGCTATTTAACTAACCTTTTTTTTACATCTTGAAAATGAATTTATTGTCCTTGTTGCTTGACATATACTTTTACTTAAAGTCGACTTGCGCAAAAATGCATCAAAAGATCTGATAATCAATCATCAATCATTCCATGACCTTGTGTGCAATTGAGAGGATGAAATCCTCAGAACCCTTTTTTAAAAAAAAAAACAAAAAACGGTTGAAAGGCTCCATCAGTGGCTTGCATTCATATATCAACCTGAACTGACATAATTCATTTCTTTATCACAAGTAGCCCAAAAGAGGAAAAAAAAAATCCCCAAAACCTAACAAACACGGCCTCAACCAGCCATTTAGTGCAAATAAAAGTACTCAAATGTTATACAAAAAGATATCAGAGGGTAGATATAGAAAAAGAGATGCTGTTTTTTTTTTCCTTTCTCATTTTCTTGTCAGCCCCACTTTCTGTTCTTTTTTTTTTTTTTTTTTGCCTTTCGTAGTATGTTTTCTTATAAAAAAACCCCCAAAAAACTATAATATCCAGAAGCAAAAACAGCTTGCAGTAGAAGCCAAAGAGATCTAGCTTGTGCATCATGCAACTTGTGGGAACGACAGCAGGAATTAGAGATAAAAACAGGGGGAAAAAAAAAAGAAGAAATCTTAGGTTAGAAGGTGCAGGAGATTAATCTGCCGGTGTTAGCGATCGTTTGAGGAGTGGACATGTTTACCCAAAGCACGCAGACAGATGTAAGGACAGACAGGTATATACAGACATATTTACAGTTTAGCTTTCGTGTGTAAACAAACAGTGGGTCATCCTCAGGAGGAGCTGACTCGACGAGGCAGAACTGGATGATATTCCAACACTAACTTCTGTACAGTACATGTGAAAAGAGTGAATTATAATTGACAGGTTGATTGCCTTCAGTATATCACAATATATTTGAGTTGATTGATTTTGATACCGATTGTGTTGCGTTGAACTGAGTGATTAACCCCACTCTCATAGCTTGAAGTCATTAAAGGGATCCAGTATGATCGAGTTGATCCAGCACTGGGGTTAGGGTGTAGGGGGAGGGAAATAACTAGTGGATCATAACATGGAGATTGAGGGTCTGAAAGTGTAACAGAGTAGTTAACCCCTTTCTATTAATTTAACTTAATTAGATCATCTACGATCATGCCTGAAAACAGAGGTTGCCAGTTAAATGCTGCCTTTTAGATGACAGGAAATGACACGATTTAATGTCTGAGTTCAGTGTGAGATTTGGAAATGCTTTACGGGGCCACAAGTCTTCATATCTCTAATTATAAAACGTATCAACAGAAGTGACGGGACAGAATTAAAAACAAAAAAAACAACAAAACTTCTGGCTGTGCCTTTTAAACTGCAATCCAACCTTTACTCTCCATCCTTTCAACTTTTCAGCCAATAAAAATATGGCAATGTAGCATAAGTATATAAAATATGTCTCTACATTTACAATATTTAAAACATTTACAATATTACCGGTTATGTACCCTGCTGTATGTAAAAGGGAATGAGATACGCTTACAGCTCTTAAAACTGAGAGACAATGTACCAAATTTATGCAAAAACACGCGTACCTTTAATGTAAAGTCAGTGCTACACAATAAATAGGGCAGGTAAATCACGCCACGAGTAGATTAGTGGTTTACGACCGGACGTGGTCAGGGGGGGCGCGGTGAGCCAGGATTTGACCCGACAGCATTATTTACAGTCATGCACTCTTCAGTGGGGGAGTTAAAGCTTGAAAGGTTTTGTGTCACTCATACGAGTGCATCGAAAACGTTGTGTCTCCGACAACAGACGGGGATTTCTTTGCATTTTTCATAAGTTCAGTTTTGAGTTTTAAACCAAAAGCAAAACCAAACACACACACACACCGACACACACACAGCAACACCTGCAAACACAATCTGCACAATGTACTCTGCAGAGACCCAGAGTGAGGCGGCTGAAGGTTTGCTTAGTTCTTTTTTTTTGTTTACTTTTTCTATGTGAATTTAGACACTATACAAGTACAGTGCATGTTGGTTACCGCTGTGACCACTTGTGTTAAATCTACGTGATTCATGAGTCGTGATTTGAAAGTTGCGTCTGATTGCATATGACAGATTCCACCTCAGCAGAGCTGATTCTGTATGCGCGTCTCCCACAAATGGCTCTTTAGATCCACACTTTCCCCCTGAGTCTGTTCATTCAGCCTGAGCCTGTATTATCTGCCTCAAACCTGGAGGGACATTTACACGAGTCCTCCTGGCACGCTGCGCCACTTGAGTAGGGCGTTTGCCCTCCCCTCCCCCCGTGGAGGCGCAACTCCTCCCGTGGTTCTCAGCTCTACTCCGGCTGCTCAGGGTGGGTGTGCAAGCCGTTCTCGGGGTGTTTGATTTTGTGGTACTCCCAGAAGGCCTTGTGCAGCTGGTCCAGTTCAGACATGAGGGGAAGACCTATGTCCAAGTGCATCTTTAGATTCTCCAGCCATTCCTCCAGTTTAGAGAAAGCAGGTCTAAATATTAAAAAAAAAAAAAAAAAAAAAAAACACACATAAGAATGAAAAAACATTTTTTATAGTTCTTATTTCAGCATTATCTAAGCCATCACACGTGGTTGTAACTGAAACAAAACAAAAGTGCAGAGTAAAACAGTGGCTGAATTTGATCATAAGACAACTTGCAAAAATAAACCATTAAAATAAAAGGCTAGGCTTGTGAATGTGAATCTGTTGGGGTTGTCTGACCTTCTGTCTGCATCAAGGTCACAGCACACAGCAGCCACGGGGAAGAAGGTGGAGGGACAGTCAGGGGGACAGAAGTGCTCCAGGAAACCAGAAACATTAAGTCCGAAGTCGGTCGCCCTGGGGAGGTAGTCTGGGTCTGCATTCACCCGCCCAATGATCTGAAGAGGGAATAAAAAAAGTAAATGAGAGAGAAAGAGTTAGAAGATTTGTAGGTGGAAGCCCCCGTCAGCCCTCCTCCTGAAAACCAATAAACCCTCCAAGCTGAAGCTGATTATTTCCAATAGACCACAACTATGGCTTGTCTTCCTTTCAGTAGCAACATGAGGACGACTGCTTTTCTGCTCCCTCTAATCGCCAGCTATAGTCACTGGATAATAGTGTACATCTGGGGAAGTCATGCTTTGGAGCGTCTGAGTAAATAAACTGAACTGTTGAGCCCAAATTATGAGGATGGTATGAGGCCAGGGCCCCGTGCCTTCAGCTCCGTCGGGCTGTTGGAAAGTACATTCCTGTTTCAGAAATGTAGAATTTTGGCATGTTGTGATTTTTTTTCCCCTCATAAAATGAAATGAATATTGTATTTAACATGAGCAGAACTTGGCAAGGCAGCACGGTGGCTTAGTGGTTAGCACTGTTGCCTCACAGCAAGAAGGTTCCCGGTTCAATTCCCGGCCCGGTGGGTCTTTCTGTGTGGAGTTTGCATGTTCTCCCCGTGCTTGCGTGGGTTTCCTCCGGGTACTCCGGCTTCCTCCCACAGTCCAAAAACATGCAGTGTAGGTTAATTGATCTTTCTAAATTCTCCCTAGGTGTGAATGTGAGTGTGCATGTTTGTCTGTCTTGTATGTGGATGGACTGGCGACCTGTCCAGGGTGTACCCCTGCCTTTCGCCTGATATGCGTTGGGATAGGCTCCGACAGACCCCCGTGACCCGGAAACGGATAAAGCGGGTATAGATAATGGATGGATGGGAGAACTTGGCAAATTGCAGAAAAAGCTGTCACACAAGATTCTCACGCAAGAAAATCTGGAAATGATGAGAACTTTAATTCTGGAGAAATTGGGTGTGTATAACCACTAAACCGAGGCGACTGACTCCTTCCCCATTGCCAGAAACAGCGTGGTTACCCTCAGTGTGCTGGTACCACACATTACAATTATTATTCCCAGGGACAAGCGTGCAACAGGAAGACGTAGCATTCGGCTGTCCCAGAGGCTGTGGTGGACCACAATTTCTTTTAAGCATGTCTTTTGTAGGAAAAATAGCTTATTATTTTTGACTGGACTGCTGTAGTCGGCCCAGCACACTGGGACTGAGAGTGAGCTTTCAACCACTTTGCAGACTGGTAAATCTGATACGTCACATCTCTTTACATCTGCATGTTGGTGCTCTTGTTCTTTTCAGAGCATCTGTTTGAGACGCCTCAGCAAACACGTGGTTTGAAATCTCATTTAGGTCGAACAGTCGCTCACCTCGCAGAGCATGATTCCGAAGGAAAAGATGTCAACTCTTTCATCATAGCTTTTCCCTGAGGAGGACAGACAACAGAGTTAGGCTGTTTATTCTTACAATTAGCTAGAAACATTTCTTAAAAAAAAAAAAAAAAAAAAAAAAAAAAAAAAAAGGCATTCTTGCATATCATACCATGGATCATTTCAGGAGCCATCCAGTAAGGGTTTCCCACCACAGTGTACCTCTTCCTGCGGTCAGGCTTCTTCAGACCAGATAGTTTTCCCTCCGTCAGCTTTCCCTCATGCTTATCATCCACCATGAGCCGAGCTAGACCGAAGTCTGCCACCACCACTGTGTTGTCCTAAATGATCATATATGTCATAAAACATTAGTATTAGGCTGTAGGCATATGCATTGCTGAGTAAAAGCTTCAAGGTATTATCCGTGTTCAGCCACATTTAAGCTGCTTCAAACAGCATCAAGCACTTTATTTTCATGTTTATAAAGCTTTCTCTGCTGGATAGGGTAAGATTAATGCCTTTGCTGTAAATAACTAGAGCTAAAAAAGCTCTCCTAACTTTTCACGTGAAGTGATCTTAGTTACAGCACCATACTTTTTTGCCAAGCAAAAAATATATCTCCACAAACACATTCAGAAGCAAAGTGGGAGTTCAGTTAATTTAGTTTCAGCTCTGTTTATTAGTACATTAATATAAATAAATTCTCACCTCTCGTACTAAACAGTTGTGTGAGTTCAGGTCTCGGTGGATTATGTTCATGGAATGTAGATACGTCTGAGTGACAAACAGGACACAAAGGAGTGTTACACCTCATGGCCACTAGAGGGAGACAGCAGTCGGGAAAACAGGGAGCATTTCCTGTGCTGATGCGAAATTCACATGCAATTACACACACGTTCAGATCTTTGTACTCACCATCCCAGATGCTATGTCCTTAGCAAAACTGACCCGCTGGTTCCAGGGATAGTTACTGTCCTGCAAAAAAAAAAAAAAAAAAAAAAAGAAATCACCAAACATAATCAAAGTACAAGGACTTCAACTGAGGTCATGCAAAACCATTACCACTAACAAGGTGCCTATTGAAGAACTATTGAACAGCAAAAAAAACCCCAAAAACAACATAAAGTAAAACCTTGTTTACCATTTTCTTGATGATTTCCCTCAGCGTTCCTCCTTTGATGTACTCTGCAATGAAGTTGAGTCTCTTGTCCTTGTAGAGGACTCCAATGAACCTGAGGACATTGGGGTGATCCAGGCAGCGCATAACCTTCACCTGAGGACATTTTCACACACTGTCAGAACATCTCTCAGAGTTTTTGGGTAAAGATGATCAAACTGACTCATTGCTGGTTTAACTATATGCACATTATGTACTGTAAAAGATTGTGTGATGATTCCACAGGTGCTACAGGAACAATGTTAGGTTGTGTTGGGGGTAGAGAAGGTCACTTTTCCACCTAAATCAGGGTGGCCAATCCTGGTCCTCGAGGGCCAGTGTTGTGCATGTTTTAAATCGTTCCATGCTTCGTTGCGCCCTGACACAAGTGACTGTGTCATTAGCAGACTTGGGCTGACCTTGATCACATGCTGAAGATGACCATTAATTAGAATCAGGTGTGTCAGGTCATTGCCCTTGTGCAAGCGGCGCAGCTTTGGATCCTGGCCTGTCACTCTTAACCGCATGTCTTCCCCCCTCTCTCTACGCAAGTTTCCTGTCTAGCCACTCTTAAAATAAAGGCCACGAAAAAATCTAAAAAAAAAAAAAAAAGAGACTCAGTAACACAAGACTTGGGCCACCTACCAGCAAACAGCCAGCAGGAGTAATAAGCACACATAACTGTGGTTGGGGTTTGCTATACAGCCAATCTTTTTATTCTGCCAGCAGAACCAATTACAAAGCAGGAGCTTAGTGCTGCACCGACCTAATAATAAAGCTAAAGCCACACACATAAATAAACATGATTAAAGAGGAACTCCTATATAGATACTGTTGACTAGATATGATCAAACAGGAACAGAAGGTCAGCAGGAAGCGGAACACGTCACTCTAACAACCAGCGCCGTTGCCACTTCTCTGATTCTGCTGGTTTGTTATTTGAAAGCACAAAGTGACATGCTGCAATTACACCTGTGTTTGGTCAGTAAGAAAATCATCTTTTAGGAGACAACACTGTGTAATCACTGATTAAATACGCAAGTCCAGACTTAGGTGATAATGTCATCCTGTGAGATCATTAAAAAAAAAAAACAAAAAAAAAACAAATATAAGGGTTGGTGAGAAGTGAAATATTGTGTGGGAAGTGACATTACTTAGTTTTTCGGAAGAAAATATTTATTATTACTCCCATTTGTTGCATTTTTCAATAAATTTCAGAATTTTACTCTTCGCCTCAAGCTGACAAAACCATCATGTGTTTGCTTCACTGATATCTGTGCAAAAGCAGTGGGTTGTATGAATTACTTATGAATATAGTAGTAGTTCAACCTGACATCTAAAGGTGTGTCGGTTGAAAATCTGATGCATCTGGGGACGTTTATCTTCACTCACCTCTTTGAGGAATGTTCTCTGTGTTTCATCGTCAAAGCGAATCAACTCCTTCATCACCATCACCTCCCCTGTCTCCCTGTGGGTGACCTACACAAAGTAACAAAAAGCAAGTTGAGCAATGAGTGGAAAGATTATTCTGATGCAATGTTAAATGGCTTACATCATCTGAATGAGAGCATGGGAGTTTTAAAAAGTCCATGTTGTGCTGAAAAAAACAAAACACTGACAAATGTCCTCCGTTTTCTGAACTAACGGTTCTAGCATTTATCTTAATGCTGCCATCTGCTGGTCATTTTGTGTTTTACACACAAGTAGTATGCCCTCAGCATTACCTTGATGGCCTGTCCAAAGCATCCCTTCCCAAGCACTTCTCCATGGATGAGGTCAGACGGGCGGAAGATGCGGTGAGTCCGATTGGAGACAACTCGGAGCGACTCTGAACGATTGATCTCCTTCTTTTGGGAGATAGGTGATGCTGTGTTGCTGGAGCCTGGTGACTTATCAATGCTGTAGCTCCGCCTGGAAGAAATAGAGGAGTCAACCAGCAATGACAGAGAGAAGAGGAGAGAAGATCTGATCAGTACTTGATACTGTATTGATACAACTTGCAGTATAGTAATGATTATCCTTTCTTAAGACTGATGCTCTACGCTAAAATTAACTGTTTTAAAAGACATAAAAAAGGTGATTAAATGTGTTTGGTAACTAAAAATGTCCCTTCTTACGTGATGATGCGTGATCTCAGGTTATTGATGTCAGGGTGTGGAGGCTGGGTGACTGGCAGTGTGGGAGTGGGCGCCTCTGACAGGGGGGTAGACAGGGGTTCATCCAGCTGCTCTTCAGCCTCTGAGGAGCCTCCTTCCTGCCTCTGTGCATGAGGGTCATGTTCGATGGTGAGCTGCAGCAGCCGGCTCGTCTCCTGGATCAGCAGGTCGATCTGAAGAATAAAGCAAGTTTTTATAAGACAGTTAACTTCAAATAAATAATCTTTTGAAAGGATAGAAGCCTTCACAGTATGCAGTTTGGGTCTGTTAAGTGGAGTAAATGTCTCTTTTTTTATGAGAAGAACACTGAGAAACATTGGTGAGCACCTCATCCAGAGGGACGTTGTGAATGGGCGTCCCGTTGATTTCCAGGATCCTGTCTCCAACGTGAATAGAGTTTTTCACATCTGGGCTGATGCAGTCAGGATCCACTCTGCGTAAAAAAGAACAATGAGTACCGTTCTGCACACATTTTACTTTTCTATTCAGACACAGACTAATATCTGGTACGTTTGTAGCTCGTTTTGATGTCATATAATGCCCCCGTCTCCATCCTTTTTCATCCACCACGTTACTTTCTGCCCCTTTTCCTCAGATTGAGCCGCATGTTCTCTGGACTCACTGGGAGACTCTGACGGTGCGGGCCTGCTCAGGACTGTAGCCATTTGTCGGGCTGAGCGGCTCGTCGATGGCCACCGAGAAGCCTCTCCCTTTGCGTCCGTTGTTGCCCTCGGCTGAGGCCGGGATGGACACCAGCGTGACCGTGTGAGGGATCCGAGAACATGGCGAATCCGGCAGCGACACCGGGGTCACGATGGTCTGGTAGTAACAGTGACCGCTGGAGCCGAAAAACAAAACAGAGGAGAAGATCAGGAAAGGATGCACAGTCATGAGAAATGAGTCAGAAAGAAAAAAGGGGAACCTCGTGAGCACAAGTTCTCATTACATCATTTTTTTTCCCTAGATCACATGTTGTTGACGAGATGCTGCTGAAGATCAGTCGGGACAGCACTGAACAGTCATTGTCCAGAACTTATGATGACCCTTAATATGTATAAACCAGTTTCATCACTTTGGCCTTTAAATTAGACCCCCCCCCCCCAAAAAAAAAACAAAAAACCCATAAAAAACACGTGCTTGTAGTTTGAGAGTGACTCATGAAATAACAACTTGGTTAGTAGTCAGAAATAAGACAGCAGTACTGCGCTTCATTTGAATGAACAGTAGTCATTTCTCTTTCAGCTGTCACAACGAGCAATAAAAGTAATTGCTAATTTACATTCCAGAAGAATAATTTACTCCGTGAATATAAAGATCTGTGACACTTCTGTTCAGAAAAACCGACAAAGCCCTTTCTGTCTGCATGTACAAGTCCTCTGCCAATGTTTTATTCCCTAAAAGCAAAAGGATGGAACGTTCTTATCTCCAGCAATTTTGTTTACGATTCAAAATGCAGAAATAGAAAAGAAAATACTGACCAAATCAAAATTTTGTGTGAATGTTCTTTTTATTGAAGGCGATAGCAGTTCATCACATATATTTAAATACAGTTTTTAAGCTTTTGGGCAGGTTGACTGCCACAATGCTTCAGGATTTTTAGACAGTTTCAGTGTCCTCGTGTGACCCCATACTGATAATACTGAGATCAGAGCTACATGGGAGGTCATGGCATTCGCTGAAGTACTCATGCTCTTACCCGTGACTTGAGGTATTTAAAGATGCTTTCCTGATAGTAGTGCGTGATAAATAGGAACCTAAAATGCCGGAAACCGTTCCACAACTCTGCATCTCTGTGTATTGAGGATTCTGCGCCATGTTCGGTCTTTTGTTTTTAAAGCCTGTGGCTTGTGACAGTCACATTAACACAGCCCTGCAGCTACACAAGTGTAGAACAAAAAAAAAATAAATAAATAAATAAATAAAGGAGAGTTGTAAGCAGCAAATACGAAATTCAAACTGTAACTCCCTGATTTTTTTCATTTTCATGTTTCAGGGAAAGCATGATCAAACGGTGAGACGAAACATTGTCATGTGACTGCTGTGAATTCCCAGTTTGTGTTACAAGCATTTGACAGTAACTTTTTTTGAAGCAAAAAAAAAAAAAAAAAAAAAAAGCTGAAAAAATGTAGGATTTTGTCAATCAGCTGGAGCTTTGGCTTATTTTCACATTTAAATGTTTTGGTTTCAAAGCGATTCTGAGAGGATTAGCTCAAGACCGAGGACAGAATAATAACACCGACACCAACGGTGACAGTCGAGTAAGGTAGACTCAGATGGCACATGAAGCAAAGAACGACAGACTGCTCATCTACTGTTCGGCAGTGTTAAAACAAAACAAATAAAACATCTTTACCAGGATATGTGACCCATTTTTTTTGGAGCCATTTGGGGAAATCTGCAGTCTGGTTTCATTTTAAAAGGAAAGGCTGGTGCTTCAAAGCATGCATATAACAAAACATACAGTGTTAGATGCTCACCAGTAAAGTTTGGATCTCTCCACCAGAGCATACGTGTCTCCATCACCGATGAACGCCCTGCAGTTGAGGCAGGTGAAGCACTCTGGGTGATACTTTTGTTCCCCAGCAACCTGTTAGAGAAAAGACGTGCATATTTAAACGTTCTTTGTGTATTTGCCAAAGAAAAAGAAAAAAAAAAAACTCACAATTCTCTGACTGAAGGATAAACTACTAGAGGGCAGGAATTTGGTAAGTGAAACTGGAGTGACAGGCTACATGAGGCTTTTATGGTCGGTCTGGTAAGCAGAGCGAGGTCTGGCCACTGAGGGCAAGGCAGGGTTACAAGCAAGGAAACAGAGAGTTCGCTGCTGCCAGATGTCCTCTAAAGCTTCAGGCAGTTTTTGCAAACAAGAGGGAGAATTGAATTATGGCAAAGAAACAGAGCAGGGAATGAGCAGCCTGTTGGTGGGGGGGGGGGGGGGGGGGGGGCAGCTCTGGTTGTTCTTTAGACCATATCCACCTAAAATGAGCACATAAATCTTGTTCCAAACTTCCCCACTTTTTACTTGTTAAATGACTTGTTCAATCTGTGTCATTGTTTCTGGCTCTTATCGACTACACTAATTGATTAAGCGGCATTCATCTTTACATACTATATTATCTACTTTCTTTTACCCTTTCAAGGTAATGTGGCCCGGATCAATGCAGTTGACCCAGCCGCTCAATTAGTGGAGTACCCTCCATGATTAAACATGAGCAAAAATGTTTAGCACCAAAGGTCAAGGCTCTCTTGTGGCTTTGCTTTTTGCTTTGAGTTGCAGAAACTGTGCGTTGGGATTTGAGTCCTTCACAGATCTCCTCCACTGCAATGATCTGCAATGCTAATACAGGGAGGAGAGGGAGGAGGCCAGTGTTCAGGACTGCTGGGCAGAAAAACAAAATAACAGATTAAAAACCTACGAAAGCTGGAGTTTTATATTCAGATCTTTTAAAAGTTGAATTACTATGATTATAATTACTATTATATAGACTTAGGTTGCAATCCTAAACAACTGTTTCAACATTTCTGTCCTGCTTCCATCAAACCAGCATGACTGTGGAGAAAATATGAAACGTGATTAAACCTCAACTGTGATGTGTAGTTGAAGCTCCACAATCTTTAAACAAAAAGGGAACGCAGCAATAAAAAAATAGAAGAGAAATTGTAAAGACAGAAGTCTAAAATCAGTGTTATTAGCCATATGTCTGCTGCCACACCCTCCTGGGAGAGCAGCGGTAAAAGCACGAGCGCACACAGATTAACACATGGCGAAGGCCCTCAGGCTGCCACAAGTAGGAAACTGCAGAGCTTATTAATTAACAGCTTTTTAAGTGATTCTAGTCCCGCCAGCTAAACACTCAGAAATGATGCCACAGCTTGATTTTGATGCAATAACCCCTGACGTACTATCTATTTTACCCTCTTTTTCAAGTTAATTCAATAAAGCTTGGCTCTGCTGAAAGCAAAGGGAACCAAACATATACTATTTTTTTTTTCCACGATTTTTAGAATATTTTTTTGTGTGTTGTCCAGCATACATTTTCTATCTCGGTGTGTCATTTGAGGCGCAACTTTGCAATCAGGAGAAGACAGGAAGAGAGGACAGCTGGATGGAGACGTAAAGGGTGTGTGGCTCTCCAGGATCTGACACCGTGGCAGCCGTTTGCTGGCCATGCAGACACACACACACACACGCACACACCCTCTTTAAGACCACATTTGACATGCGACAGCTGCTGCCCTCACAATAAGGAGACACTTCCTCTGCAGAGTGTGGATGTGAGGCAGACACGGAGCATTAAACTAATTAGTGAGGCAGATCATCACTCAGTCCAATACGGCCATGTGACCGAGTGCGCGTCTTCCAGCGCGTTGCCAGTAAAATTCACTCATTATCACCATCATGGTTGTGTGACTTAACTTTATCCGATTGTGCAGCTGAATGTGGCTTCTTCTAATAGCAACACAGGCCCCTCCAGGGCCTCCGGGTCCTCAGCTTCAAGAAGCATCCGGGGCCCAAAGCACAACACAGCGCAACGTTTAGTTGTTTTCTGTCTCCAATTCACCTCAGCTTTGAAAACAGTGTAATGGAGCCACATTATGCAATAACTAGCAGGGTTTCGATTCAACTGTTTAAATAGCTGAGGTTATTTTATTTTAACATCATTATTAATTCATTTTTTGTTATACTTCCACCACTATTTCTAAATTGTTTTCAAAATATGGAATGGAAGAACTCCTTTTTTTAACTTATATGCAGTTTATCACAAGCCTACTCACAACTGGGGTTTGTTATCTAAAAGAAAAACAGAAATGGTGATGGGAGAAACTAGAGGAAGGATTACAGTAAAGGGTAAAAGCATTTCCTCCTAATCACCTCCAACAACCAACTATCGGCCTCAGACACTGCTGGTTTGAGGTACCATGACCTTTGTTGTGCGTTATTTGTGTCCAGAGATTTTTATGGGTCACCTTAAGTCAGTGGTGGAATTCAAATGGTTCCTCACATACCAATAAAAGATATTTATGACAGCCTAATGCTCTAAGCTAAACAGCTTAAAGTCATGGTGACAATAAATCAGAGTAACTTCTTAAAGATGTTGCCTGTTTTTTTTTTTTTTAACTGAGTTCTTGGTAATAACAATCAAACGTAAACAATCTGTAAAAATACTACAGAAAATCCAGAACTACCCTGCCCCCCCCTTATATTTATACAGTATTTTTTACTTCCACATTGCTCTTCATATTCCTCAAGTTTATGACTGAGTCATTTGGTTCCTGTTTTTTACCCATGTAACATTTTTTAAATCAATTCACATTTTCCTCATGACATTTTTTTAATGTTCTCATGTCATATGACATTTTCCTTGTTTAATGAGAAGGGTTCCTGCATGACAGCCATCACTGCTGATACAAAGATCAGGTGTAGCATTATGCCGACTGAATAATCAGAAAAAAACATTATTTTTGTTTTACATATTTGTTCTATGTGTGTTATATTTGTTGAATCAACTCTAAATAGTTGGTGCTTTCTGGGACTCTACAGTGAAAGAATAATTACATGAAGATATATGCCTGCAAGTCTGTAAACATTCCTAAAAACATCTCATACATGTTTAGAGACTGAATTTACACCCACATTCCTGCATTGGCTTGGGTGCAAGTATTTATTTTTGTATACAGGTTTAACTCATTATGAACCAGCTCACGAGTGGCTTTACTAAATTATGGGACCTCTAGATCTCCTTAACCTCATGTTTCATATACATCTTCAGGTCCCAGGGTGAACATATATCTCAAGATGAGAATCCCAAATATTCACATCGTTTGGATGTTTTCCAGAAATGGTTTAAGCAAAACATACATTTGGGAGCTGATGCTCTTTGTGGAGAGAGAGAGAGACACAACTGAGCCAAATAACAAAAAAGTGTCAAAGGGGATCCCTTCTGCATAAACAGGGAAATATGATCCAAATGTTGCACAAAACCGGTATGGAGGCTGTTTGAGCATATGTAAGGACAAAAGAAGAAGTGGCCCTGCCTGTCAAGAAAGTTCATAAACTTTCAAGCGACAGTCAACATCATTTAGACAAATACAATTAGACTGACAGCCTAAGATAGAAGACAGTGGAGCACATTGATGCGCTCTGAATGGAAACCCCCTTCTGCCACAAACACTACAGTACCACAGTTACGCAGGCCTCTGCTTTAGAAATGCTCTTAATGTATTCAGCCGGTTTGCTCCTCTCTGCAAGTCTCACGTCCACTCTGGTAAAAAGAGGAAACATTCCAGATTACAGTGTGGTGTGTGTGTGGTAAATAAAAATAAACTTCCAGAATGTGCTCACACTTTGAATTCTTCCTTTATCAGATGTTTCTGAGAACGAATGGCTTCTAAAAATAGCAGGCTTGTCATCTCTTATCGGTTTTTCATGACATGAAAAAAGGGGAAAAGAGGAGCGGAACTGTAGCTACACAGCAATGCACTGACCTAGTTTAAACTGACCCACAAAACGCAACATCACACTTCAACTGTAGATTTGAAATTTAGGAAATATGACGGAAGGCGGCTCTGTAAAAGCAACCGAGCTAACCATCGCACCAGCAGACTCTATCTGCCTGCTCATGAATACTGTAGATCACCTATAAGAGACCCAGGAAGCGAGCAGCAGCAGCAGCAGCAGCAGCAGCAGAGATCAGCCTCACCTTCTTATCCCTCCTCCACAACCTGAGACAGCAGAAGCTCCAGAAAAACAAGTCTCCCACCATGTCAGCTAGAGCTGGCGTCGCTCCTCTCCGTTCTAGTTCATTCTACTGAAGCAGGCGATTTCCCTGCTGTCACAACAAAACACTGGCAGCGGCCAAGTCGCGTTAGGAGCTGCAGGGGGAGGAGATCAGCCCACGCCTTTGCAGCTGAGCTCATCTCTGAATCAGTGTCACTCCCCCTAAATTCCCTCCCTCCTTGCCTTCCCCTCTCTTACTTTTGCTATGACCTCATCGTTTCCTGCTTGGCCCCACCCACTCTTGCACATGCGCCAGCCAGCCGGCTGCTTCGAACATCCCCCCACCCTCCACCCCCTGGTGTCTTCAGTAAATTTGTCCACCCCCTCCTCCTTCTCCTCTCCCATGATGCTTCCTGTCTGGTTTAAACCAGAAGTGAGGCTTAAAGGCACGACTCATTGAATGTTGTGTGACGGAATACTGTCCCAATGTTCTTCATGGGTTGTGTTGTTTGTGTGATGCATTCAAGTTTCAGTTGGTTGTGTGAAACAGAGGCAAATGAATACAAACATACAGATTCCCTCCTGCTTTTAACAACAAAGTTATATATCTCTTGATGTAAAAAAAACTAAAAGATTTTAGTTAAATGATTTAATGAAATCTAAGATAAGAAGAGATGACAAATAATATGAAAAAAAACAAAAAAAAAACCGCAAAATTTAGTTGGCAATTTTCTTCTTGGACTCATAATATATACAGTATACGAGTGTAAAACAATGAATTTGGCAAACTCCTTGTTTACCTGACTCTCAACAGACATACGCATTTGAACAAACAGATAATGGTTCAAGTAAAGTTCACGTGCTTGCTTAAAACTTAAGTTAGATGTCAAACTTGGGAAATGAGAAAAAAAAAAAATCCCATTTTTCAATGCCTTTTGTCACATGTAGCTATAATCTAGGATCGTTGTGTCGCTCTTTAGTCGTCAAGAACAGCTCACACGTCCCAACATGCCCTGCATACCAGCTGGTTTTGACCTTGCCCACACTCGAAGTCAGTGATGGAGGACCACGTTAGTGTGCAGATATTAATAGCTGGTCAGATGTGCTCTTTTTACCGCCTGCTGGCTGTCATGATAACGTGGTGGAGACAGACTGCAGAGAGCGCGGCAGAGAGAGAGATGGCTGGAGAAATCCACACTGTAGGCAAAATCCAGGGAAAAGGTTGACCACAAGATGATGCAGTTACAGTATAAGGCAAGTCATCTGATTTCTTACAGGTCTGGCGAATGGTACAGTTTTGACTGTTTTTATATGCAAGTAAAATAAAAGAGAATGGGGACACTATGAAACTAATGTAGAAAAAGTGGAGAGACGGGAAATTTGGGATCACATGCTAGTGACGGTGCGATGGAAGACTAAAACAGAGACCTTTAACGTAGGAGACTGAGTGTAAGACCTGTGTGAGGCAATTTAAGATAAATGTATATCGTTAAAAGGGTTTGGGTAGCATTTGGTGGCTCTCCTGATGAAGGTCAGTGTGATATCCTGTGCTGAACAGGTGAGCGCCTATAAATCACACTGAGCACAGGGGCCCCCCAGGGATGTGTGCTGAGCCCCCTCCTCTTCACCCTGCTGACCCACGACTGCACACCGATTCACAGCTCCAACCTCTTCGTAAAGTTTGCGGACGACACGACTGTGGTGGGTCTCATCAACAACAACGATGAGTCAAACTACAGAAGCGAAGTGAGCCGCCTGGCTGAGTGGTGCAGCGACAACAATCTCTCCCTGAACGTGGAGAAGACCAAGGAGATTGTTGTTGACTTCAGGAGACAACACACCCAGCATGCTCCTCTGACCATCAACGGTGCTGCTGTGGAGAGGGTGAGCAGCACCAAGTTCCTGGGTGTCCACATCTCAGAGGACCTCTCCTGGACTGTTAACACCGCATCACTCGCCAAGAAGGCACAGCAGCGCCTCTACTTCCTCCGCAAACTGCGAAGAGCCAGAGCCCCGGCCCCCATCAGGTACACCTTCTACAGAGGCACCATCGAGAGCATCGTGACCAGCTGCATCACCGTGTGGTACGGATCCTGCACCGCAACCTGCCGCAAATCTCTCCAACGCGTCGTGAGAGCAGCTGAGAAGATCGTTGGTGTCTCTCTCCCCTCACTTCAGGACATTTACAGCAGCCGTCTGACTCGCAAAGCCCTCAGCATTGTGAGAGACCCCACCCACCCGTCACACAGCCTCTTCAGTCTGCTGCCATCAGGGAGGAGGCTGCGGACCCTCCGAGCCAGAACCAGCCGACTGAAGGACAGCTTCGTCCACCAGGCTGTCAGGACACTTAACACTCTCCCTTCTCTTCCACCGTTTCCCGCCTTGCCCCCCCCTCACTCACTCTGACCTCAGTATCTGTATTTTGGCAGAACTGGACCGCTTGCTTTGCACCATGTCACTTTAAACAAACCGAAAAACTGTTGTTGTCATGTCACAACTTGTTTCTTGTCTCTTTTTAACCTGCACTTTGTGTTTAAAATGTATTTATTGTGTAGCACCGAGGGTTTGAGGGTAACGCAATTTCGATTCTCTGTATGTATCTCACATGTGGTAGAATTGACAATAAACTTGACTCTGACTCTGACTCTGAAATGGGTTGCGCCATGATGGTGATGATGATTTTTATTGTGAATTTTCCAAATTTCCAACGACATACAGACGGTGACGTGTGCACAACAACACACATTCCTGTTTTTCCTGTTTTTAGCTTTAAAATTCAAATTGACGTTTCAGTGAGTTAAACCGAACTTATAGTAGGAATAAAACGCCCAGATAATGTGGGTGGAGTTAATCCTGCATGTAAACATTAAACTGGACTGATACTGGACAACGTGTTTGTACTTGACACTTTTGATGGCAGATAATCAGTCAGACACAGAATTAAAGAAAAACCTTTTTTTTTTTTTTTTTATTATTAACTCTGGGTCGAAGCGTTGGGAAAGAACTGTACCAATACCAGTATAATTATAAGTGATGCTCTATCTGAAAAAAAGATAAAAATGTAGAAAAAAAGAGAAAATGTTTACAGACTTAACATCAGTGTGTACCAGAAGTGGAAAACTTGTAAGGTGGATGATAAAACAGAAAGTCCAGCTTAGTCAAATCTGCTGTCAGTGGGTTTGACATTAAAACCAAAAAGCCCAAAGTTACACCTCAGGGTGGGGGGTGGGGGGTTTCAGCCCACGGCGACTGCTGCTTTCGTCAGTGTTTCCACACGAGGATGTTGGAATACTTATTTAGTTTCTAAAAACTTTTACCAGAGGACCTCTGGCAGGTGAAGACCGCTGGCTGAAACATTAAAAATGAAAACATCATAAAGACTCGACTTTGAGTGTCACTGAACAAGATGAGCTGGCAGCCAGACACTCACACTGAAACCACAGCTTACATTCATCCCCGATGTTGCATAGTCTAAATACCGTTGACAGAAAGCGTCATACCAAGTCAATGATGAAAACAAAACTGGTGGAAAGTTAATCCACCAAAAAAAAAAAAAAAAAAAAAAGATCTGAACAGCAACATCTCAATGAAAACGATTTCCCAACAAGTGTCTGTTGTCACTTAGAGGCAAAACATTCATAAGGCCTTCACAGAAACAATGAGCAGATTCCCAGTCACAACCAGCTACATCTAAGCAGTGGGAGTCGATAAGGAAAGTGTAGAGGTGGGACTTTCCGCTGAATCTGCAGCTGGCCAAAGAAAGAGCTCCGTTTCTCAATATTAACCACAAGTATAGTTTCTGTATATTACAAAACGTTGTGATTTTCAACCCCAATCTTATACCTTTCTATAACTCAAAGTATAAAAGCAAAGATTATTTTATTTACATTTATTTTTAAAAAGTTTTTTATTTTGATCGCTTTCACTGAATATCTGTGATCTTATTATTAACACGGGACTAAAAAAGCTCCAGCATAAGAAAATAGGGGATATGAAAACAATAACAGTGGGATGACAGAACAATGCTGGAGCATTACAACATGTTCTTGGGGTTTTTGTAAGGGAAAATACAAAGTAAAAAAACAAAAAAAAAAAATTGTGATTTCTGAGAAACCGCTTGGACTTCACTTCAACTGTTTTGACACAACTTGTACTCTAGAAGACAAAATGTAAAAAGCGAACATAGAAAGTCCCCAAGGTTTGATAAAAGTCTGCTCATGCCAAAAACATTTCTCCTGACCAAATTCCTCCTATCAGGAAACGTAACATAATGAAAAACACATAAAAATGCAAATTCATAAATGCGGATGCCACCTAAATGACTATCTACTACAGGTAACTGATATCTTTGTCTCTCAGTCACTTCAGTGCTACATTAAAGGGGCGTTCGGGGCAACTGACCTTTGTCAGGAATAATTGCTTTTTTAAGCTCCCGATGAAACTCTGAAATGTCATTCCATTTAAGTGATAGTGCAGATTGGGTCCCTAGAGACACCAGGGTAATTTTAAACGGTAAGTTTAACGTTTGTAGATTTACAACAAGGTGGCACTGACAGGTAGGAGATATCTATACAAACAGTCCTTTCTGTGCACTTTTAAAATTACTTTTGTGTCTGTTGGGACCATATTCACATTACCACCTAAGTGGAAATATATTTTTGAGTCTTGTCAGAGGCTTAAAATAATTTATTCAAAGATTATTATTTGTCCCTACTATTGTCCCCCCATATGTGTTTGCTGCAAATAAATGTTCTGTTCTAAGTCAAAACTTCGATTCACATAATTTTGGTCCCTAATTAAAGTTTACCCATCTTACAATCTAACAGCATACCTGTGATTGTTTTAAATTTGAACTGTTACTATAAATACAAGACAACAGGACTTTTTTCTTGTTTCTGGAAGAAATTGAACCTCTCATCCAAAACTGTATTAATTCTATTCTTCTTTATTGGTTCTGACTGGTGGGAACTTTCAGCAGAAACAGGAGTTGAGGTATAAGCAGTAATATACACATTTTAAAATATGAATGGATTTTTGCATTTCAATTTTGATCACATGACTCTGACTGAATATTTAGGACATAGATTTTATTCACAACATGTCTTGTTGATTTATCAGAAAATATGTGTTACCCATACCCACCTTGAAATATAAGTTTCAAGACTTTATGAAGCCTGCTGTCGTTACGGAGCACTGATCTGGAGTGGTTTTTCACAAGTCACCTCCTCCACTAACCATAGTTGTGTCTCATCCCTTTAGATGCATATCTCACGCATTAAACCATTCTGTCTGTAGCGCAGCAACAAATCCAAACATATAACAGTCACAAAAAAACTATTTTTAAGTAACAAACAGATCAAGGATCTCCGAAACTGACAAAAGAGCTCTGATCTCAGCCTTGGTTTTCTAATCTTCATCTGACTCGACTATTTTACAATAAAATCTTCAATGAAAATAAAAAGAGCTACATTTAAACCTCTATTTAAAGTAAACTATATAAACTAAATGTCAAACCTTAATTCAAAATAATTCTTTAAACTATATATATATATATATATATATATATATATATATATATATATATATAGCACAGAGTGACGAGGAGGAACAGTTTTTCACAAATCTGTACGTTCTCAAGATACAAATGAAGTAATACAAAAAGCTTCGAATTTTGAAAGTGATGCATACAACCGGAACCTCATTTGGAAAAATCCTCACGGTGGAAATCTCGAGCACACTTCTGTACCCCATATGAACTGTCACACATGAGTCCGGACTTGAAGAGTCCAGGATCAGAGCTCAACATCAACAACAACACATTACCGCTGCCCTTGTCTGAGTGAAGACTGACCACTCACCACTGTGGTAAAGATAATGGAGTAATAGGGAGCAATCTCTGACACAACAGGTCGAAGTCTGGCTCTGCTCCCATTAGCTGGAGACCGGCGGTGAGTTGTTTGCAGAAAGAAAAAAACTGGCTCTAGATAAGGAGATGGTTGGGATGACAGCATCTCTATGAACCTAGGTGAGCGGGGCCTTTGTCAGATGAGGTCATGGGATGCACAGAGAAGAGAGCGGATTGGATATTCACTATGTGTTGATTAGAAGTCCTATTTTTAACTTTGTTGAATGACGGAAACCAGGGAGACAGCCTGAAACAAATGCAGCTGTACATGTCCTCAACCATCCCGGGACACAAAAAGCCTGCTGACATCAGCTCCTCCTGGGTGCATCACAACATCCATTTTCTCTGTGTTTAAGATCTAAGAACGTAAAAAAACAAAAAAAAAACAACCAACCAAAAGAGCCAACAGAACTTGAGCCTTCACTCCTTTTCACCTTCAGATACTTCAAACGCTACAAAAAAGCAGAGACTATGTAACAACTCTCACTTTGGAAAACCGCAAACTTCCACAGTATAAATGCATGTGAGAAGGAGTCTAAGCAACTGTAAAATAATCCGATTAAGTCCCTGCTGCATGTATTCTGCACCATTACACCTCCATGACAAGTAGACCACTATAACCTGCATGTAAGGACACACAGTGAGGAAACGGGACAGATCAAGTGAGTACAGTAGTTAGTGAAAGAATAATCTACATAATCCTGTTTGGAAATGTGGCACTAGTTCCAGACGGCTTGCTTCATGGAAATGGAAATATAACCTCTGAGGGACATAACTGAAAAGGCTGCAAACAAACAACAAAAGAAAAAACCCAAAATATATTGTGATCTTGTGGACGCAGAGGTGATAAGATCGCCTGATTGGTTGACCTTCAGGGCTACAATTTTGTCTGCAGACTGATTCATTGCCGCATCCACAAGCTTAAAGGGTGTTTTTACTGACTGTGACAGCATCATTTCAGGTGCAACAGCACGAGTGAATTTTAAAAATAGTACTGTGTTTCCCTGCTGATCTGCAGGTATCCGAGTGAATGTGCAAACTCCTTTTTTTCCTGGGTGTGGCACCAAGGTGCGGGGCTGACCTTGGTCTGAATGTATGTGTGGTAATACAATTGGCCTGCCCATTTTGGCATTAAAACCTGGATGGCTGAGTGATCTCAAATTTGCTAAAGTGCAGCTGCAGAGACAGTAAATCTGTGACTTTGCACAGGAGGAGGAGGAAAAAGCAAGACGAGGAGAGAGCCAGCAATCCCTCTACCTAATGCACTTTAGGGTCTCCGATACGTTTCATTACTGAGATTACACTGCAAAGGGGTGGAGATGACAGAACAGACACCAAACTCAGAGATCTGGTTTTTGTTTATCATGTCTGTGATTTAACACTGACAGGAGTCAAAAAACCCCCCAAACCCCCCCCCCCCCCCCCCAAAAAAAAACGCCAAAAAAAACAACAAAACTAATGTTTCAGACCTGATTCTTCATGTGCAAAGCAGAAACTCAGCTTAACACATTAACTGGCTTCTTACTTTAAAGGACTGGTCTCAACCCAACAGTCTAGCTTTTGCAGCACTAGAGCCAATCCATTACATCAGGGATCCACTAAACACAATTGCAGTTTCCCCTCAGTGGACAATCTAAGAAGGAAGTCAAATCTTAATTACATAAATGTTACTGGAACAGTTTTTAAAATAAAACCATCACAAAGAAGTAAAGTGCTCATAATTTGACAGCTATCAAAGCAGAAATTTAAATAATTTGAGTACAACCCCATTGTAAAGAGCACTTTAGTACTTAAATATGGAAAAAAAAAAACTTTTATATAATCTTGATAAAAACTAGAAAGGCAGCAGTTTCCTATAATTTGAGTGTATTTCATCACAAACCTAACCATGTCTTTTTTTTTACTTTTATTTTGGCTGATTGTTTAAAAAAAAAAAAAAAAGATAAACTCTTTACCAGTTCAGTTTATGAGCATTGCAGCGTTAAATGAATGACTGGTTTATGATAAATAAATCCATCTGCAGTAAAAATCAAACAACAGTTTGAATTAGTGAACCTTTACAGCCATGATGGACCACTTCCAAACACTTCCTGTGTCGGGTTAGAGGATAGCAGGTTAAACACGTAGCTCTGTGTAAAAGGGTGTAAAAGGTTTCGAAGACCCAAAACAGCAGAAAAAGCAGTTTCACTAAAGGGATTGTAGGTGGAAAAGCTGAAAATGACTTGTACTCGAAGAAAACTCCTGATTTTTTTTTATATTGCTGTTATCTACAATTATCAAGGTATGTTTTGTTGTGGTCCAAAATATAAAGATGCCCACTTTAGTTTATTATTTTTCTGATTCCCACTGCTGTGTACAAATCTATTGTGCACACAATCCCATCCTGTGTCACAACAACAGCTCTTGACTCTCACTGGTTGTCCGTAAGACAATCTAACGTAGCAGCCAAAGGCATCAGGGTCAGTTACAGGTTTGGACAAGGTCCCATGTGCGTCCACGTACGCTGGCGAACAACTACCAGGCAGAGTGTAAATGTATGGACTGGTGTTTGTGTGCATGCGTCTGCCTGCTCATAGCGTCACAGCTCCAGGGTGTAACTCGAGTTTTATCAACAGACAAAGAGTCAGCGGGGGTGACGAGAGATGAGTCAGTTGATAGATCCTCTTACCATGATGAGCCCGGTGGTGATCGGGTCGTTGCAGCCGTGGCACAGCTCCCCAAATTTGGCCCAGTAGTCCTTCTTGCAGAAAAGCCGTCCATCTTTTTCGTAATACCAGTGGGACAGGGAGGCGCTGCACTCACAGCACCTGAGCGACAGAACCACAGACACGTCAGCCATTCATGAACAGTTTTAATCAAGACAAACAAATATGACAAAAACAAATGCAAATATACTGGTTGTATGTTATGATCTGAAAACTAAAACTGCCTTGTAAATACATATGTTAACTTTATATGGTATTTTACCTGAAAACCTATTCATTCTTAATTCTAACATTAAAACTGATCATTTTAAGCACTAGCTGTGGACACATGCGCAGCATAGCTTCAGTATTTCTGTCCATGTGCACACCAGACCACCGGGAACTTTAAAAAGTCAACACCGAATGAAGTTATTATTGTGTTGACAGACCATTGTATCGAGCTTGACTCTGGAAACTGATCTTTAAGCCTCATAATGACACCCGACGGGGCCACAAATTACAGTTTTCACGGTGACAGCGAGTCTTTTCTGCGCATCTATCACACAAACTAAAACACGCAGGTACAGCTAGAAAAACAGAGAAATGGCAAAAGAAAATAACACAAAGACTAAACAAAATCGGTTGTTAAAAATGACATCAGCCACCTCTGCAGAGGTGAGGTGATCTGCACGTGTTTATTGGACACAAGTTCCACTATTTTAAACCTACGAAGATAATCAGCTGATCACGTCATGGTACTGACCGCCAATTATCTCACAAGATATGCGTTATATATTTTCACTGGCTTGAATTAACCACTGAAACAAAAATGGCTTTTTGCTTGACCATGAAAACAAGAAGACAAAGGTCACGTAAGCTTAAATCCACTTTCCAGTTGAGTACACAAAGGTTGACTAAGGCGTGTGCTCTACTTATTGAGCATCCATTACAAAAAGAGGTCTGTTTTTAAAACGTCACACCATACCAGACGTGCATACTGATTTTGCCAAAATGTAGTATGCAGTGTGCAAAAAAAAAAAAAATACTTGAATGGTTCGCCACTTCTGGAAAAATGTACACGTGCACCTGATCAGTCTGCCTTGCAACATTAACCCCTTGATGTCTGATGTATCATATTTGATAAAAACATTTCTGACACCCCCAGAAAACCCCCAGATTCAATCATAAAGTGTAGAATTAAATACATACTAAAAATAAATACAAACATGAATATAAATTACCTAATGTATACATACAGATGTAAAAATATTAATTAGAAAACTTTTAAAGACGGGCCCTGGATGGACTGGCGACCTGTCCAGGGTGGACCCCTGCCTTTCGCCTGATATGCGTCGGGATAGGCTCCGACAGACCCCCGTGACCCGGAAACGGATAAAGCGGGTATAGATAATGGATGGATGGAACTTTTAAAGACAAAATTGCAGATGTTTTTCATTTCAATGTATAATAAAAACATTGCTGAAAAAAATATTAATGGAATATTCTGTGTATTATTTTATATATCAGGCAACAATTGGATATTTCATATTGCAATTGATCACTGCAGCAGAAGCTGGTAGTAGCTGTCATCTTACAAGTCTCATGTCATACGTGTAAAAACTACAAATACTTCCAGACCAATATGCAGTACATTGTAAGTGTTGTACACAGTATGCAGTTTTATAAACATTTTGGCTTTGTCCCATCTTGATGACGTTTCATGTTTTCCATAGTTGCATCTGAGACCGTTTCATCTTTCACCAGTCCGCCTGATGTCTGAGGGTCCTAGTCCATGGGTTTGACAAAAGTTTTCCCGAGACATCAAACTATTATACTCCCGATGTCTAAGATCTGACAGCTGAGCATGTCCTAATATGTATAACGTACAGGCGACGTTTATGAACATCAGCCAATTTTGCCTTCTTTACTCAGTAGATCCTGCATCGTTACCCTCAAGAAGAAAAAGTTTCTCCCCACTTGACTAAATCTCAGTTAATTAGTTAGTTAAAGCTGAAGTCACTGGCAAGATATGCTCTGATTTAAAAAAAATAAATAATAATCATAATTATCATAATTTTGTGCTGTTTCACTTGGTCTTTCAAGTCCACCTGAACTGGCTGAGTGACCAGATCCCAAACGGATCAGACCGTTTGATCAACATCAGATATCGACTGTCTAAGGAGCAGATGACAAAAGAGACAGACAGATAACATCGTGGGAAGGAGTGGCGTCTTCCAAGTAGGCTTTCAATGTAAATTCCTCACGCTGGTTTGAAATTCAAACTCAAACAAGTTAGTAAGGATGCTTCCTTGTAACTGACAGATGATAAGAAATACAGGAAAGACAGGAGTCATTGCCTATGACTCAACCTTTAGACACAAATCGAGCACAAAAAAACCCAAAAAATACCCCAAACAAACAGGAAGGAACCTTCTCTCTGTATAACTCCATGTCGTTAAACACTTTCCTCATGCAAGTAGGCACATGTTTCCTCAAATAAAATCAAAATGTGTCCTAATCTACTAATTTTTAACAATCGGGCACTTGTGAGTCAGTGTCTTGCTGACGTCCCTGCACGCTTGTGTGTGCTTGTCTGTAATCTGACTAAATCTGTGTCCAACATCCATGACTAACTGAGTGTCTCCAATCCGTCCCAGCGGATCTCCCTCCAATCATCCGGCTGTCTGGCCACGTCTCAGCTCTGGGAAGCTTAAAACGGTGTCTGGTTACTCTGAAACCATTAAAAAAAAAATCTGTGCAGGTTCAAAGACTGGAGCTGGACAATCCTTTTTATTCTCCATCTAAAAGTCCTTTTTCATTGATATTTAAGTGTAATGTCGTGAATTTAGTAGTTTGGTTCTTGGGAGCTTTTGGAGTCTGAGTGTGATATCGTTTGACAAAAAAAGAAAAAAAAAAGATACTGTGCATGTCAACATTTTTATAGTGTGGTAGTGGTATGTCTTAAAGGCTTTTCTAAATCAGCTGAAGAGCATTTTGTATATATTTCATAGTCACTAACTCAAGAGCAAACCTGACATTCACGGTTGACTTTCTGGGGCCACAGTTGAACGCAGCCAACCGCTACAAGTACAAACATAAATAATACAATACGTCGACCATCTCTGTGACTATTCTGAAGCCTGAAATGTGCAGAAATAGAATCACGTTGACTCATTTGGAGCAGTTTCAAGCTTCACGTACAGAGTTTAAAGTTAACATTTAAATCTATTGCTTTAAACACGACGGCCACAACTCCATAATAGGCAAAATACAGGTTTTGATTTTGTATCAAGTAGTTGTGTTGTGAACAAAACAAGACATTAAAAAATGGATTTGGAATATTGTGTTGTGTATAGACCACATGGTAATCGATTACTGGCAAATAATTAAATCACGCATATCTGAATTTGATTAGTCTTTCCTTTCATCCCTTTTGTTTGTGTTTTTGCTGTTTAGCACTTCTGTGCCTGATTGGTAAAGTAACAAGTGGTTAATTTATCCTTTTAAAAGCAGCACCTGTCAGTGACTTTGCCCAAGGTCTTGCACTTTCCGTAAACCACCCGCATGAACACACACAAGCACGACCTTGAAGCACAGACAGACAGACACGCACACATGCAATTTATTTATTACGCAGACACGCAGACAGTGTCCCCAGTGTCTGCCTGCAGAGCTTCACTGCAGCTCAGCAGATTGTTGCAGAGCTGCTTTGGTATGCAGCATGTTTGGAGGGTGGGGTGGATGGGTGGGTGGGTGGATGGGGGACCTGGAAGTGGGTCAAGGCTTTCAGAAGACGTCCGCAGCGAGGCAGCAGCCACTCAGCTGTTTTGGCCGTCTGCTGCAGGGTGCACGCATTAACACGAGCAGGAGGGTTTATTTTCAAAGCGACATCGCTCGGAGCAGAGGTGGGAGTGGTAGCAGAGTATTAAAGATATGACTGACTATATTAGTGACCCCCATACAGAGATGCCACATTTCTGTCTTCAAGACAAAAATATTATCTCAGATGTAACAGAGACAAGCAGCCAAGCTGATTTACAACCCAAGACTTTCATAGTTGGGGGGAGGAAGAATACACCAGCTGTATAAATAAATGCCTCCCCCAAGATAGCGGTTAGCGTGTTAATCGTGTGACTGTGGGTTCAGTTTTGTGTCTTTTTGAGTGTCTGTGCTGGTGTGAGCAGTGACATTGACATGTAAGAGGATTACCAGCGTGAAAGACTCTGAAAGAGCCTTTAACAGCTCTGATATGATGCTCCACAAATTTAGCTGGGTGAAAGCTTGGCAGTCTCGCACATCCAGCTGAGCTCTAACTCCTTCCTGTGCAAATGTCTAAACCGTGCAATATTCTTTCCCAAGAAACAGCGCAAAAGAGAAAAGGGCGCTCTTGAACGGGTTTGGATCAAGACAACAGAGGCAACAATATGGTCAAAACAATGGACTGGGTTACAAGAAATATATTAGACGTAGAAATTCACACGCAGATTGACTTTAGACATGAATAACACGCACGCAAAAAAACAAAAGCGATGAACTGAAACAAGCGGTAACAGAGAAGCTGCAGCCGAGGGAGGAGAGATAATAAATCTGCATCTGCCTCCCCCTCTCTGAAAAAAAAAATCCCTCATGGAATTAGCTGAAAGTGTGAGAGATTAAAAAATAAATCATTTTCCAGGTCAGAAGGAGGCTGCCTTGTCCTCCATCTGACTACACACCCGTTTGGTTCCTGCTCACATTTACTCAGTGTCTGAAATCAGGCAGGATATATTTTTCTTTGGTCTGGTTTCCAAATCAGAGGCAACTCTTAGTGGGTGTTGACATGAATAACATGTTAGGAAAGAAAACAAGAAAAATACCGGGTGCTTCATTGAAGTGCACCTATGGTGGTTAAAGTAACTTGAATTATAAGACTTAAATTCAACTTCTTTTTCTTTTTCTTTTACCGGTGTACTGATGATGATCTAGCTGTGCTTAGTCCTGTCACAACTTACAATTAATCGTGCAACAGCAACATTTGAAATAACAATGATCATGATCTATTAATTGTCCTAAAGTCACCTGCTTGAAGGCAGCTGGCTGTAACAAAGAAAAATCACTAGATTTCAGACAAGTTCATGCTGTTTTCCAATATTTTAACAAGTTTAGAAAGTGCGTGATTGGGTTGACGTCATTTTGATGACGCTGTCTAAGCTACAAGCAGGAGTCAATTTAATTTAAAAGACAACTATGCAGTGGTCTAAATGACTTTGTTAATTTGGCTGTCCTTGGACATCCAGCAGCCTGTGGACACGTCATAACTGACATTGCTTTTAAAACAAGCTTTTGAATATAGCAGAATATAGCAGTTTAATTTTCAAAGCCAGCCTGAAAAGTATCTTTTTAATCCCTATGTGAACCTGACCGGTAAATAAAACTCTACTTTACACACCAAATCAAAACAATGAACATGTAGCTCAGTGTAAAGATTATTTAAATAGTTTGAATAAAACAATAAAGGCCTACTGTAAAGTGCATGGTTGACTGATGATTTTCCAGTGGGCTTTTTATCAGTCTGCTGTTATTTATAATCGTTAATTCAACTGGGAGGATCTGACTGGACAGTTTCAGGATGTAATATGTTTTCGATGAGTCTTCATACATTTATCATGCTGACAGCGTGACCTAGGTCAATACCTAACATGATTACCTTGTTCTTGCTGGCAACACTGAGTCTGAATGACTGAGTGAGGAAAAAAAAGCCTCTGACAGACTCAACTGAGAGAAAACAAAGATGTAAAAACACTGACCTGGACCTGCTGACGTCAGCTGTACAAAAGCAGCCATTCATCTTATAGAACCAATAGTCATTGTACTGATCACCAGAAACAGACAACTATCATTCATTCTTTGTTTCTGTTCATTTTAAAACAAAAAGGCTGCTTACAGTACAATCCCTCACCACAGAAAATAATTACTCGGTAATAAAAAACAGTCATTAGTCATCAGGCATTTAACAGCTTTTCAAAATCAATTATGTTAAAGCCAAGCAGACCCCCATAATTACACATGAACACGACAGATATGGACACAGTAATTCAATTATATGTCGAGCCTAATAAATGTT
The DNA here is from genome assembly GCA_014839995.1 of Xenentodon cancila. Taxonomy (NCBI): domain Eukaryota; kingdom Metazoa; phylum Chordata; class Actinopteri; order Beloniformes; family Belonidae; genus Xenentodon; species Xenentodon cancila. Next base: position 17,707,090 of record CM026201.1, read on the forward strand.
TTCATTATTTTAGCAGTCTGTTGGCTGAATTGACACATAAAGCTGTTTAATAATAACAACGTCAACCAAAAACAGATCATTTCCAGTATTTGTAGCAATAAGAAAGATTTGAACCGGTGCTGAAACTTATGATATTCATCCAGGTGGACCCAAAAATGAAACGTTTCCTGGCAATTTCATCTGTCTGCGTTGGTCTTTCGGTTAATGTCAGCTGAACAAGTCACAGCTGTTTTCTGATACACTTATGATTCTGAATGGGACAAAACTTAAAAACAAAAAAAAAAAAATGCTTTATCGTCAATGAGAAAGTATTAGTAGGGAAACCTTTTAGTGGCTTTACCTGCATTTAAAAAAAACATTGCCGAAAAAAAAACTGCAAGACTGCAGTCTGACTCCCACACACCAACCTTGCTGAGCACCACCTTCTGGTCAGTGTTTTCTGACCAGAAAAATGCTGCATGTGCGTGTGTGGGGGTGTGTTCATTTAACCACAGGTCATTAAATGACGTCGAGGCTGAGGCAGCTACAGGAAGCAGGAGGGACCTAAAGGAAACAGAGTACGTGTCCTGGTAGAGGTGTGGTATCATTACTAAGTGAAAAACGCAAAGATGACAGATTTCGGAGGAGCCACACCTCTCCAGCATACACACTCACACAAAAGTATCCATCCATCCATCCATCCATCCATCCATCCATCCATCCATCCATCCATCCATCCATCCATCCATCCATCCATCCATCCATCCATCCATCCATCCATCCATCCATCCATCCATCCATCCATCCATCCATCCATCCATCCATCCTTTTCAAGGTCATGGGGTTGCTGGAGCCTAACCCAGCTGTCGTCAAGCAAGAAGCAGGTTACATCCTGATCGGGCTGCCAGGCCATCACAAGACCACACAGAGACAAACGAGAATAACAACCAGACACGCAGATTCTCATTAATTATTAACTCTTCCATCATCTCCTTCAAGCTCGATAGGAAATCCATTCTGTTTCTTTGCAAAGACAGCAGAATTATGTTGAGTGGCTCTGATCAATAAGCCAATACGCAGATCTGCGTAGCCTTCATTTGAAAATAGTAAATATCCGACAGTGGTGAGTGTGTGGAGCGTGGTGTCACTGGTGGCAGAGACAAATGTGAAACTGTCGGAGCGTTGAGCTGTTGTTGCTGTAGTCGCAGGCTAAGCTGAAATCCTCGCTGACAAAGAGGGCAAAAATAAAAAAACCTCTGGGAAAGACGTAAGACTGTGGAGCAAGAGGATGGTCTCACACACACACACACACACACACACACACACACACACACACACACACACACACACACACACACACACACACACACACACACACACACACACACACACAGACGAGTGAAAGTTGAGCTCAGGAAATGGCAGACTGGGGAGAGACCCCTGTCTTCCCTAACAAAGGAGACAGAAATAGAATCCTGGTCCTGAGCCAAATTTCCACTCCTGATATTTTCTAAGGAGGCGGATGATTAAACCGTGGTCCCAAGATTCAACTGTGAGACAGGTGTGGGGTTTAACTGCCTATTTATTTTTTGCCCAAACTAAATTGACTTGATTTATTAAGCTTTTACACATAAACACAACCGGCGCAGACACAGTAATCTCATTCCCATGCGCCCCCTCTTTATGCCCCTCATTTATCACAGCCCACAGGCTTCCCCCTCATCCTTCTCCATGGCAACAAAGAATGCCACAATGATGATGTCACCCCCCCATCCCAAAAAAAAAGGTCTGCATTACCTCATCTCGTCTCGCTAAAACTCAAGTCTCTCTTTATTGGGTGACGTCAAGCTCAACCAGGAAAATCCCACTGTCGATCCGATTTCAGCCTGTGGCTCAAACCTTATCAACCACAAGCTCAGCAGCATTTACACTAACACATATTCAGGATGTGCTCTGAAATGCAGCACAGAAAACAGGCTGTGAGCTTTGAAAAGCAGAAATAGCTACAATCTTTACGGCCTCAACTCTGCTGGACGAATGCTTAAAAACTGTGGGAGACGGGCTCTTTTTCTGAGGCCCTGTGGCCCATTCAGGCAGTAAACAGGAGCCTCAGCGGACTGTCACTAAATGAGGTGCATGGCTGCACTTTCCTTTGTGACTGTTAAGCCGCTCTGACTGGCTGAATGTCAGCACGGTCAGTCTGGGGCCTTCTCACTTGTTCCAGAGAGGGGAAATGATGAAAGGCTTCAGGGAGCTCTGGGAACCTGGATGAGTGGTATTCAACTGCTCTCATTCATTACCAGGTCTCATTTAGACCGTCGGTTTTCCAAGTCCAGGTCTAAACAATATAATGATATCGTTATCATTACCAAGATAAGGATTTTTACTTTAGTTGTGGTCTGTTTCGTGTTTATACTGTTGTAAAAGAATGACGTTAAATTGTTTTCGGAGATCACAAAGACATGAAAGAGACTAAGCACACATATATATAACAGAAATAACATAAAAAGTAAAATATAAATAGAACCATATGAGACGAAAAGGTGATAACACGTTGCTCGCGTCAATGTTTCCACGGTTTCACTCACTTCTTATTGGAAATTTGCTCAAGGATGATGCAAGCTCGACAAACATCTGGTTTCTGCTTCTGGTTCCTATCAGTTCATGTGCAAATGTCACAGTTTTTACTAGCAGTTGCAACAGGATTTAATAGCTAAACAGTTACATTCATGTTAAAATCATAAACCAGCTCTGTGGTGGTTGCTCTGGTTTATTGTTACAAACCACACATGAAAATCAAAGCAGTTATTTTCTCCTCAACAGAGACAGACTGGCTTCTTCTGACAGTCTTATCTCTCAGTCTTAAGAGCTAAACTGAACAAAGTAGAAAAAGAAATCAAGTCTGCAACAAATGGTTTTTTTCTTTGGTTTTGGGCTACTTAAATCTGCCTCGCTTTATTGAATAATCTCTCTGTGTGAATCTAGCTCAGGGATTGAACCTGCGTACTTCAACACGTCAGATAACTATCCCAAAACTGAGGCTTGTTTTCAAACTATACTTTAAAGGTGAATCCACATGACGACTGCATATTTCTGCTAAATGATCGAGGTCAACCATGATTGTGACGGGAGAAAGGGAGGGCTTTAATCTCCTTTTTTAAAAAAAAAATCACATTCAGGGTTTAGGTCTGGACTCTATCAGCTTTGGCACAAAATGTAATTTTAAAAGTGTGATTAAAGTACAGTGAGAGCCAAAGGTTAGAGCTGAGAGAAAGCGATTATGTGACAGGAGGACTCTTTTCTCCCCTCTGCTGTCTTATCGGTTAGTATGAACTCTGGGAGGCCGCAATGAGGCGACTCAAAAGAGATAATAAAGTTTCTTTTTTTTTTTTAAAGCATGGCTTTCAACAAGGAAGCATGGTGTTGCCTCACAGCAAGAAGGTTCCTGGTTCGATTCCCCGGCCTGGCAGGAGTCTTTCTGTGTGGAGTTTGCATGTTCTCCTCGTGCTTGCGTGGGCTCCTTCGAAGTAGTCTCCAAGTGCGGCTTCCTCCCACACTCCAAAAACATGCATGTTAGGTTGATTGATTTAGATTCTAAATTGTCTGTAGGTGTGAGTGGGCATGGTTGTTTGTGTCTATATGTGGCCCTGTGACAGACTGGAGACCTGTCCAGGTTGCCTCTCCCCTATAAGGAGCCAGGATAGGCCTTGGCAGACCCCCATGACCCTGCAAAGGTATAGAAGATGCATGGATGGATGGATCCCATACCATTTCAATTCTCAAATGTTCTCCCCTGGGTAAAATGGATCTGGTGCCCCTCCCATTCAGAGACATTTTTATTGGTAGAGAATGTACCAAACCAATCACAACAGAGAGCGGGAGGGCTTAATGTGAAGAGTCACACAAGTGAGTCTGAGAGCGACTATCAATAAAACAACCAAGACGACTGCAGAATGGCTAAAAAAACTTGAATCAAACAAGTTTTTTTGTTTGTTTGTTGTTGTTTTTTTAACTGCCTGCCATTCTGCAGGTCTTTTGTTGGTTCGTCTGGCTGTGGCTCTGCTCATGTCACGTACTTCACTTCTCTGATTGGTTGTGTGCCTACCCAGCTGTGCCCAGAGGCAGCTTCTTCAGAGACTCTTGCCCCAGGAAATCCAAGTTGGATCCAGAGGAACCAGACTATGTCTTTAAATAAAAGATGAACCAATTACAGCTGGCAAGGTTACAGTGAGAAATAAAAATAATAATCATAAAAAACCCAGAACAAGGTTAGTTTTTGTGCTGGGAGAGCAGACAAACCTAAGTTGAATTTCATACAAAATGTTTTAGACTTGACAGAAAATAAGTTGCACTTTTTTCTTTTTTAATTGGAAGACAAGGTAAGAGACAAGGAAATAAAAAACATGCAAAAAAAAGTAAATATGAATAGCAACAGAATAGAATAAAAATAGCAGTAATTACAGAAAACTCATTTGAAAATGTTCTATTCAGTCTTTCATGTGTAAATACCATAAAAGTCCTTAAAAACAGTTTAACGCCCCGCTGCGATGATGCCCAATTGCAGAGTGATGGGAAAAGTTTTGTGGCCATGACTGGACTTTTATTGTGGCTGCAGCCCAAGGTCTCAATTCTGGGTTTCAGCTTCACAAAATGTTTTGGAAAGATTTTATATTTAGAATCTGAAACTCCACGCACACCATTTGATCATGTCCAAATAAATATTGCTTCGGCAAACCACATTCCATGCGAGACGAGCAAATGACTTTTCTGGTTCCGCTGGATGAAGTTTCATCCCCACATATACAGATACACACGTATACACACTCACTGATGCAAAAACCGTCGACAATGAACTCTATTGACTGTACGATGCTTTTAACTGTGAAAAGCATATAATGTCAGGGCATTTAGACACAGCCAGTGCAGACACTCAAAGTCCAAACCACAAACCTGATGTCAGTCACATGTGGGACTGCAGACTTTGATTCAGTGTCACACTTCTGTTTTTTGTTTTTTTTTTCTGATCAACACGATGGAACAATATGCTCTGCATTTGGGGAAGTAGGATGTGACTTAAAGTGAAATGAGCACATTTCAGTTATTACACCCCCCCTGACACAATGTGCACTATTAACAATACAGAAAGGGAATGAGGCATCTCCATTTTAAACACTGATAAACACTGCCGATTCTCCTCCTAACTATGAACAAGCCAGTTTAAGAGCTTCTGATGGAAAGAAGCACAGGAAGTGAAACACAGCTGGACTGAACCACCTGACCGATCACGCAAAAACAGAGCAGATCATCAGAGTCCACGGTTCAAGTCCATCCACAGATGTGATTCACGGTGGTGTGTGACTCGTGACAATGTTCTGCTTTTCAAAGCCACCCTGAGTGACAATCTTTAGGTTTGACATGTTTTATCAAATCAATGAGAAAATTGCCAAATTAATCAACAGTCAAGTCAATAACTCGGTTTCACTTTGGCCCCTTTCACATTTTAACAGCCGAACAGCCTCAGCTGATCACTTAAAAATACCCGATTGTAGCCAAATTCAATCAACGTTGAAGATCACAAAGTTTTGCCGTCACGTCAAACAGTCAAAAGCCAAGTTTGCTGCTTTCTCACAAGTCTGAATTCACATTCGCTATGTTAGGCCACTTCACCAAACTAAACACTCAGTTAATACAAGTCCATCACTTACAGCGTGCGCTGGAGCCGCTTCCCTGCGTGCCGGCTCTTTGCTGACATCTCACCGGTGGGAGTGAAGGTCTTGTTTTGACAGTTTGAAGACAGACTCATGTCAGCACCTCTGATGTTCAGCTTGCACAGCCAGGCTGTCAGAGGCATCAGTGTCGCTGTCTCTGTGTGCTTCGTCTCTCCCTTCCTCTACTTCCTCTCTCGGTGCAGCTGCATCAAGGGAGGGTGGGGGGGGGGGGGGGTGGGGGGGTCACACTTCTTTATTGCCCATTTCCTAGTCTCTGAGAGACTAGGACCTGACCCTGTGACGACACAGACCTCGCCCAAGGCTGCCCTGCACCCCTCACGGTTACTTATTTCTTCTGTTTAAAGATGTTCAAGGACTTGGAGTGACGGGTCCAGGCCACGTCCTGCACTTCATCGATTCGAGACCACAAATCAAATTTTCCAGCTGTCCATCATCTGCCAAACCCTTCCTTTCAGATAGTTAGATTAGACCAGCCCCTTCACAGACACGCTGAAGCGCTCTACTTTCCAAAAGATGAGACAAGGTGAAGCGAGACAGCAGCTTCTCTTCATCACATGTGTTTACAGTGTAACCTCAATCACAGCTGTTGTTTTAAGAGTCACACATAATGAGCTGTCATTATCCATCAAAATCAGAAGATCAAAGGTACTCACTGAACCACCGCTATCATTATTATATTATATTATATAGTATTAGTATTTCATTCTTTTGTTTTTTTTTTTCTGGGTTTTATGGGGTTTCAACAGAATCGCCCCCACTGGCGTCTTTCAGATTATGAGATTATGACTCTGTTTGTAGGAAATAACCAGCATATCAGTTGGCTGATAAACTTGCCTGACCTGTGTTACAGTGCATTATTATGAGCACATACGTCCTCTAAAATGAAAGCCAACTGAAGTATTCAGAGTACACTGTCGATATACCTGTTATTGGTATCGACTTCCATCCTTAACTTCCAGAGCTGCTTCAGACTTTCCCTTCTCCACATTTAACAGATACAAGTTACTCATTTATCCAGGCTTGGGCCTACGACTATGAGCAGCTGGGGTATTTCGGGGAGCGTGGGGTTCAGGGTCTTGCCCAACGGCACTTTGACACGTTACAGGGTTGTGGATTTATCCGGCGGCCTTGTGGTTGGAGAGGAACTGACTCTACCCACCACACTAAAGCCACGCCTTTGAGTTACAAGTAGTCTTCTTCAGCTTCATCCAATCGTTCATCTGTTTTGGGTTGTTAATAGTAGACGTCCAACCACAGAAACATTTCTCCTTTAAACTTTTTAGATGTTTCTATTTAAATGGCTTTCCAAAGGTGTAGCGCATTAGTTAGGACGGCGCTGTTTCTCGGTGGTGAGGACTGCCGTCTAACAGCGAGAGGGTTCCTAGTTTGAGTCCCGCCTGGGCATGTTCTCCCTGTGCTTGCGTGGGTTTTCTCCTTGTCCTCTGTAGAAGGACAAACAAAAATATAACAAGCTGTTCTTCCTTAAACAAGATTCGATTGCTCTTAAAACTGTCTCAGTTCCTCCACCCGTTTCGACTGGTGGAGCCGGTGGCACTGAGATGTATAGCCAGAAGTTGTCTTCCTCAGTTTCACGCACAGACCCTTCAGTCTTTGGCAAAAATGGACCAGTCAAGGTAATGCCGACCTTATGATGCAGTTAGTTAGACTTTATTCCCAAAATAAAGTCTCACACAGTAGTTTGAAAAACTTGAATACACCATGTTTATTTTGCATAAAAGTACAACACCTAATGCATCTCTTTTTTTTTTTTTAACCCATCTAAGGCAATAATTCCCAGCTGCAACACTTAGGTTAAGTCCAAAAACAGAAAAACATCCCCTTTTCACTTTAAGCAGCGCACAGATCTGTGTTTCTCCAATTTATGGGCCCACAATAATCACTGTTTGAGGCAGCATTAAACGCATTATAGATTCATCAGTGATGAAAATATTACGATTGATTTTCTTAGTGAGTTAACGATTAACCGCACTAATGTATAAGCTGCTTTTAACATCACTAAGACCCCCAGCTTTGTTCACTGTTTTCACAATAATGTCGCTATTTCACAGCATTAATTAATGGTCCTGAGCACCAACACACAAAGAGCTCAGTAGCAACATCATGCATCAATCCAGTAAATAAACTGAGACGTGAATAATCTCTGCTTGCCTCCACTGAGTCCTGCAGCTTCTGTTACCAGGCAGAGCTCATCTGCAGGCACAAACTGCAGAGTCACTACAGCTCATTATTTAGTCTGTTGATAACCAAACTTCACTGCATCACAGAGATGCACACATTTTACCTAATGATGATCACCATTGCATGTTTGCACAGTATTGCCCCCCCCCCCCCCTCCCGTACAAAGATTGCAATGTCGGTTTTGCAGGCATGCGTGTAAAAGGACCAAAATGTTTCCCAGACCGCTGACGAGCAGAACTGCAGGCTTGGTGTCAGCTCGTCCTTGAGTAAAACCTTGTCTAAATCATTTATTATTTTTTTCCATCAAAGTTATTTGCATGTCATCTGTACTTTATATGCACACTAAATATAAATAAGAGGCTGCGGGCTAAAGTGCTAAACAAGCAGCAGCTTTTGTAGTCCTTTGGGTGGACTGTTGGAGCACTGATAGCCAAGCAGAAAGAGTTGTATTGGAAGCAGGACGAAGCTGCAGGATACTGCAGAGACCCTGCAGCACTGCTCCGAAAACCCAACCCCAAATTTTCACTCTAGTTTAACTCGGTGTCATGCAATTTTCTGAAGCTGATTTATTATTAATCCAACTGCAAAATAATGAAAAGGAGAAATGTATTTACATAAGTCAGCTGGTGAGTCAGATATTCCACTAAAATACTTTGCATAAAAAAACAGAGCAAAGACAAAAGAGTCACAGATGACTGGAAAATTTCCTGTTCATCTTTCCAAAGAGGCATTGAGAAAGATGTGTCCACACCTGCTCACTACATCAGGAGCTTCTTTATTGGAAATTCACATTCACGCAAAATAGTACTGTTCAGTCCAACATGTCACTGGTTGTCCTTTACCCCAGATGTTCTGTCCCCGATGCCAGAACCTCATTTTTACACAACACAACCAACAAATTCAACAATGTCACATTTGTAGTTTACTGGTCATGTTCACAGTCAGTTCAGTTTCTCATCTGTTCACCCTAAAACCTACAACACTTCTGTTCCTCCACCCAGCTCCATCAAAATGTGGTCAGTAACAGAGAAATACATTACAATCGACATGCTTCACTCAATGATGGAAATGCGGTTTCTAAAGTCTGTTTATAAAGAGATGCATCAGATCATTAGATTTTTTCCTTCTTTTCTGGCAGTGAATGAACCATAAAGATGCACTTCTGATCAACAGACTCTTGAGTTGTTTTTCAACTTATAGCTGATACACAGAAAGTATTAAAGGTGAATGTGAAAACAGTTGACAGTGAGAGCTTGGGCACATTTTCCCGTGAAGCCAGAAAAAGGCTGATCCTTTCTTCTGAAAATCTACTACTCCCAACAGTCTCCGAAGGAACACTCTTGACACTTTGTTTTGCTCCTGTCGTCTCACTTTCATTTCCCTCGAGACCTTTGTTGCACTGGGCTCTACGTGTCTGCTCAAATTTCCCCATATTCTGAGAACAACCACCTTAAATCTTCCTTCTCTCTGATTTATAACGTCTAGTAATAAGCTGCTGAAAGAAACATCCCTATGATTTCCAGGAAAGTAAAACTTTTTCCAGACTTTACATAAATGTCCATCGTGTAGAGCCACAACGCATTCAGCAGAAGGGCTGAAAGCTGCAGGCTGGTATCTGACACCTCAAAGGAGTGTGATGGAGCTGGCCCACGGCTGAATCAGCTACACGAGACCACTGACAGCACATCACACCTAATGATGGTACAGTTACAAAGAAATGCAAAGAAGCTCGTTTCCTTTCAAGCCCAAATCATGCAAATAAAATGTGTGGGAAGACTTGGCATAAGTGCACAGAGACCTGCTACAACCCTATATCCTCATGTTGATGCATCCACACACACACACACACACACACACACACACACACACACACACACACACACACACACACACACACACACACACACACACACACACACACACACACACACACACACACACACACACACACCACAAAACCCTTGTGGTATCTGCTCTGTGTCCAGATATCCTCCTCAGATTTCCCTTTCAGACATCCGGTCAAGGGAAGTCATTAATGACACACTGAGTGGTGAGTTTTCCACGCGGCAGCAGCCAGCTTACTGACTGATCGGCTTAGAGGACTAGAATAAAAAAAAAAAGGGGAAGGATGTATGTGATGCGTCTGGATGATTACAACCCAAATGACACGCAGCATGACAGAATAAAACATGGAAAAGAGTCAGAATAAATGTGGCTCTTCTGTAGCATCTAGTGGCAGTTGAGAATAATTCCTTTAGGCAAAACTTAAAGGCACAAAAAGACCTGAGGTTTCAAATCACCACGTCGGTGTTGCCTCTAACATGAGGCGCCACGATGAGCACATGCATGAGCACAACTATTAGCAGCAGAGTTCAGATTTTTCCCTGTTTTTTTCTTGAATTTTATTTTGCATATCCACAATTGGTCATCATCTGTATTTAAAGAGAACGGCTCTTGCCTACATTAGAAGTGCCGCTGGCAAACAGCTGACCTTAAGCTGTGTAGAAAAGATGACAGCAGCCTCTGAGTCTAAGGTTATGTTCACCTGGAAGTTACAAGAGAACGCTGGGGGCCGAGGAGGCTGCCTCGCTCCGTTTAATGTCAGCATTATGACAACTGCTGTTGTCGTCATGTCAGCTGCCCGCTATGTCAAAATTATGGTTTATAACACAGCAAACAGTTTAGACATAGTTGTTGCTTATGCTGCATTGTGAATGAAGAAACAACAAGACCATTCAGATGGAAAAGAACAGCATTACATGTTTGTTTTTTTTGGCTGTTGTTGCAGACTGCCAACAACTCTAAAAATGGATATGCTAAAAATCAGGTTTGGGATGGTAGTTTAAACTAATCCTAAAAAATCACAGCACACTAGTGCCCTAGTGTCGCCTAGAGGCGACTACTACGACTGAACTTACGTAACTTGTCTGTCTTCATTTATACCTCAATAATCTAATTTCCCCTTTTAGATTTAGAAAAGCATTTGTAAGTTCTTTTTAAAAAAATTTATTTGATTGTCTACATGTTTGTGAAAACTGGTAACTTCAATTTTCTCTACTGGAACAAATTAAAGCAAAAGATCTATATTAGTAATGGACCATTAAATTCTCAAATTACAATAAGCTGTAGATAATTTCAGACTCCAACACTGGCCCCAATATTGGATCTGTTTAGTGTTCAGAAGAGCTAAAAAATACATGGTTAAAAACTAAAAATGAATGCGTACAAGCATTTAGGCACACAAATTCATGCAGTCTGTCCGCACACATGCATAGACACGTACATATACACACACACGCACACACACTGCAACATAAACCTGCTCATGTGTGAGTGCAGATGCAGGTTTAACTGCTGTGACTTTTCTCAACAAAAACAGCACACAGTAGTCTGTTTGCATTTTTGTAACAAAAGGAAACCAGCCACAACTTGTTTCAAATTCTGAGTATCTTGGCACCCATTATTGGGAGTTTTCAACAGAGGACTTCCAGGTTTTGCAGGTCATTGGCCTGAGCAAGCCATGAGTCCTATTCCAAAGAAAATCCAGCGAAATTCATGTGTTTGTCTAAACACAGACTAGAGCGATCACCATTATAACATATTAGTTGAGTTAAAGAACAGGACAATGCAGAAAAGTCACAAAATACACTCTATTAGTTATATTTTTAGAATTTTTTTTACAAAAAACTACCGTAAATATTCCAAAACACCAAAAGATCCAAGCTGGAATTAGAGATTTCTCACAGAAACGATTGAGCCAGAATATACTGTATACTCTTCTATTCAGTTCCATACAAAACAGGCAACATGAGGAGACTAAAACAAGGAAGACAGGATAAATATGAACATAAATATGCAAACTACATTTGTTCCCAGGAAGACACTTCCCAGAGAACACACAGGTCCGAGTTTAGACTCTTACAGCTGCAGCTCAACATTCCCTCTATTGGTGTGTTTCTTTACACGTACACCTGGCATGAGTGTTTCAACCTCAGAACTGAAGTGAACCAGCAAATGTATAAAAACATCGACTTAGACAGTCAGGTTTTCATACGCTTAAGGGCTTATTAATTGTTAGGAGTGAGCAACGCATTATTAGCTGACAGAAGTGTGTGTAGAGTGTGTGAATGTGGGGAAAGAGCTGCAAACAGGTGAGCAGTAAAAACGGAGGTAGGGACTATTGTATACTCATAGATGTCTGCACTCTAAACAATGCTGAATTGCAGCTACTGAAAATACTAAAAGTTGGCTGTATTTGCGCTTTTTCCCCCCACAAGGAGCAAATAACTAAGTTAGCACGGGTTCAAGGTTGAATTGGGTCATGCTTTTGTGCAGTCATTTTGTTTTGAACTGTACCTGAAGCAGACTGTGTGCCAGTCAGCGTTGAGGGCCTGGAGGTACTGCTCATCATAGATCCTCTGTCTGCATCCCGCACACACAGGCAAACTTCCCCCAGCTGGAACGACACATGAGACGCAGGTTAGAGCAAGCACCTATATGAAACTTTTCACTTCCCCTAGAAAATCTACAGCAGCTCCAACACTGAGCTTTGCGTGGGATCGTGTTCGCATGAGGCAGTTATCTTACTTTCTAGGCAAAACACACAACAAACAGCATCTGTAACCTGCTGCATCGCGTATGGCAGAGCTGCAAAACATGAACATAGGAAACAGAGAGCTGCAGCTTCACACACAAATATTTAATGACCAAATGACTTTACAGGGGCTGATCTGCTTCTTGATTTGCTGCATGAAAGCATTTGGCCAGTTTGCTATAGAAATACACGTTGCTGTGCCCAGTGTCTAAACATCAAAACTTTCCCATTTATCTGACACAAATCAACACAAGTATGAGAAGAACTAAACTTCACTGATAAGAGCCGACTTCTGAAGACTGTTAATAGCTGCAAAGAGCAGCAGATTAATCCTCACTAATGACAAAAATGTTTACTTTGAGGAAGAAACTGTTTACCAAAGCAGGTTCATTTGTATATCACATTTCATACACAAGACACTCAAAATGTTTTATATAAAAATTTTAAAAAGTAAATTTAAAAGTAAACAAACAGCCAGACATAAGTTTAAAAGAATAAAACATGAGATGCAAGAAATAAAGGTTACAGTGCATTGTAGGAGATTGGTGAAATGCAGCAGTATATAAAGCAAAAACGCTGAAAGTATACCTGACGATCTAAGAGTACTGGTTGGTTCATAATGGACCAGGGGATCAGAGATTTATTTTGGCTCGAGACCATTCAGAGATTTATAAACCAACAGCAGGATTTTAATATTTATTCTGTGACAGACAGGAAGCAGGTGTAAAGATCTAAGAAGTGGAGTTATATGATCCATTCTCTTGGTCTTAGTGAAGACTCGGGCAGCAGCGTTCTGGAATAACTGCATTTGTTTGATGCATTTTTTTAGAGAGACCCATAAGAACAGCATTACAGTAGTCCAGTCTACTGAAGATAAAAGCATGAAGTTTTTCTAAGTCCTGCAGAGACATCAGTCATTTAATCCTTGATATGTTCTTTAGGTAATAATAGGCTGACTTCACCACTGTCTTAAAGGGCTGTTAAAGTTCAGGTCTGAGTCCAGAACCACTCCCAGATTTCTGGCTTGGCTCTTGGTTTTTAGATTCACTGCTTGAAGTTGAGTCCTGCCTTTTATTCTTTCTTCCTTGGCTCTGGACTCTATTATTTCTGTTTTGTCTTCATTTAACTTCAGAGAATTCTGGCACATCCATGCTTGAATTTGATCAGTGCGTTTGATCAACGTTTAAATTGAATTATAGACTCCTGGGGAGATAGTTAAATAGATTTGTGTGTCATCTGCATAGTTATGTTCTTTTTTTATTTTCATCCTTTGTTCTTTTTCATAATTTAAGCGATTGGGAGCATACAGATGCTCAACTAAGGCCCCAGAATTGAACCTTGGGGAACTCCGCATGTTAGAAGAGTCAGGACAATTTTTTCTGTGATGCCTCAAACAGAAAGCACCAGTGAGAGTTTGTTCACTGTAAATAATGTCATTATAGCAGGAACATCCAGCAGGCGTTACACTACATACAGTAAGAATTTGTTGCTGCAGTTCATTTGCCTGAATACATCACTTTCTCTTTACAGTACGACTGTGCTGTTGGACACACTCAAAAACGCACACCTTTGTGCCATCCATCATATGCAACACAAAATGCTCATTACTGCATTAACTGATTATGTAGCATGGTTTTGTTCTTCTCTGTCCTAGTGACCTCAAAGAGGACAGTTAAAACAAACAGAGACACACCTGCACTCTTCAGCACATTGTGTGACTTCTACAGCCGAGGGAGCACGTTGCCCCAACGTTCCTAACAGATTCTTCACAGATATTTCCAGCAGCTCTTCCTTCAGATGAGGTCACCTTATTGCAATGGAGAGTGAAACAATGCAGAAAGGCTCTGTTGTTGAATTCATAGAACCTGACTGACAGCTTTAGGATATTTACACAGTCCTGTGTAAGCTGGGAACAAGATAAAGAGCAGCATGATATCTGGATGTTTCATATAATCTAATATAGACAATGGTGCCCATTGTGTTAAACTCACAGTTAACAACCTTCTCTGAATCCAAACCTTATTTGCTTGACTCATGCTTCAAAGTGTAGAGTAAGTAAAATAATTTGGTAAATAAAAAGGAAAAAAAGCTTGTTTATCCTAGTTTGATTCTGTACATTTCTAACAATTTTAACTTGGTTTGGCTTCTTTCACACAGAGAACAAATCAAGCATGGATCACATTGAATCACACAAGAGTGTCCACAACACTTTTTGGTCAGATGTATGAGCTGCAAGAACAATACAGAAAGAAGATCCAGTGTTGAGGAATATCCCAGTGTCCTACTTATCTTACGTAAACTGTGAACCTATGTGGATTAACTACTGAGCTGGTGCTTATCTTGAGTTCCTGTCTGAGTTCTCATATTTCTTATCTGTTTTATTGATAAATACAGACAAAGTCATCATAGTGGGCGGCTTTAACATTCATATGGATGTTGATAGTGATAGTCTTAAGTTAGATTTTAATTCTCTTTTAGATTCGTTGGGAATCTTGCAAAAAGTAAACGAACCGACACACTGCTTCAATCATACCCTTAATCTCGTCTTTGCCTATGGTATAGAACCCGCTAATCTGCCAGTGTTACCTGTAAACTCCCTTGTATTCAATCCCTATTTAATAACGTTTGAATTTAACATTGTTGATGCTAAAGTGCATAATTAAGGGTATTACTTTAGCAGATGTTTATCCAAATAAGCTATTGCTAAATTTAAGGAGGCCATCGCTTCTCATCTTCCTACAGTAGAATATAGTGAAACAATTCAGAGCTGTGACCTAGGTTCTACCTCTGCAGAAATTATTTTTCCTGGTCAGTAACACTGCTGGTTTGCTGCACTCAGCTTTAGATGCAGTTGATTCTTTGAGAAAGACGGTCTCTAATCATAGGAGCTTAACTTCCTGGTATAACTGCATATGCGGAAACAAAAAGTGCGTAAAATGGAAAGGAAGTGGTACTCTTGTAAGTCTCTAGATACTTATCATGCATGAAAAGTTAGTCTAATAGTTTATTAAAAAAAAGCTCTTTGCAAAGCTAGAACAGCTTTTTATTTGTCGTGGATTGAAAACAACAAAAATAATCTACATTTCCTGTTCAGCACTGTAGCCAGTATGTGGAGCTGTGCATTCCTGCAGCTCTCAGTAGTGAAGACTTTAGGAGCTTCTTTAGCAGTAAAATCATCAGAATTGGAGAAGACATCAACCAGGCCCACCTGGAAGTGGCTGTGGACATTTCTTCAGCTTCAGCAACTTCCTTAGGCTCCGACTTGACCCTAGACTGTTTAGTTTCCGTAGACCTCCCTGAGCTGACTTCAGTCGTCAATAGAGCTAAATCATCCACGTGTCTGTTAGACCCTATCCCAATTCGACAACTCAAAAATGTTTTCTCTCTTATTGGTACAACAATACTGGACCAGATCAACTTATCCCTAAACTTGTATGCACTATATAAATAAAACTGAATTGAATTAAATGTCCCCCTATCAGTATGGACAAAAAAGGTATGGTACACAATTCTACACGATTTCTGAACCAGAACTCTTTTTTGCCAAATTTGGTGCCACGTTCTTGTGAGTTAATTGTAAAAGAAAACAAAAACCAACAACAACAAAAAGGGTCTTCATACACAGCCCTGGCTTGATCAACTAGAAAGAAACAGAGCGGGGGCACCCTACTTCCCAAAGCATGACATTGCTTCAATCAGTCACTGACAGGAGTGGGGTCTGTGCTTGGGCACATGAAGTGGAGGAGAAGCTTGGGAGAGTTTATGATGGAGTGATTTCTCAGGTGCACCGGAGGGAGGAGTTAACCACCTCTGTTTTGTTTGAAATACAGATGTGACATCAGGTACAAATCCCTTACCCTACCTTTAAATCGCTTTATTGACACGGGGCCAAGATTTACTGTTGCTTGGCCCCTCTTTCATTTTCTCTTTCATCATTGCTTTCTTGAGTGTCTCGTTTGCATCTGCCATGATGTCTGCTGTAGCTCTGTGAGCTATCTCCAACCTTGTTTATGTGTGACATAGCACCGTAAAGCAATGTGTAGCTGTCTCAGCGCTGTTGCCATGTGACCCCACATCTCTCTGGGCTCCCGTTCCAATCTCAGACACAACTAGAAAGGGAGTCCAAAGCCACTGTGCATAAATTTGTTTATACCAGGGATGGCAGACTGCCAGAGGTACTCCTGAACCTAATCCAATAATCTGTCAGATGAAACTGAAACTGATACTTTAACATGAAAAAACTCCGTTGTGTTGCTTTTTTAATCATTGTTGGCCATAGATAAACCCTCAAGATAATATGTACACAATATAACACCACACACTGTTCAGAACAAAATTACTCTAAAGCAAACGTCAGTATTAAGATAATATGTACACAAAATGAAACCACACAATGTTCAGAACACAATGACTACAGCAAAAGTCAGTTCTGACTCCCCTCAGAAACAAGCACAGATTTAACTCTTCTTAAGGACACTGTCCCATACAGATGTATGCACTGGTGTTAATGAAGACTACTTTCTATTTAGGCATAAGAGAGACAGGTTTCTGTATTTGCTACTCCTGGAAAATACATTATTGTAACTTTTGCACTGTGCTGTAAGTGTGTAATGGGTGTGGACTTGTATCAATGTGTTGCAGATAATCAGGAAATGGTTCCTACACTGACGTGTTTATGGTCTTTGTACGGTCCTGTGCGTTAATCTGAGATGCTCTTTTTTTTTAAGTATTCGTGTAAGGACGTGTTTAGACACAGAAAATGTTTGGAGCGGTCGCAGAGGAAGAATGCGCACATTCTGATCTGATGGGTGCATCAGCCCGGAGAAAACATGGCTTCAGTGGCAGCACCATATGCCCTTACAGCCTGTCACTCCCCGCAGACGAATCCCCGCCACCTCTTTTTGTGGACATCAAAACAAAGTGAGAAAAGAGTATAAAGCCCTATATTACACCACCACTTTGGGCGCAGCATCGTCTACGTTTTGCATCGCAGATGATGCAGCAGCGTCTCAGCATCTCGCACCCCGGCGGCTGTAAACAGCCCGCAGCTCCTTACCTTCCTCCTCTCCCATGCGTTCGTCCTTCCAGGTGCAGCAGAGCAGCATCAACCTCATTCACTCTCTGGGAGAGAGCCAGCCGCCTCTGCTCGACAGAAAACCGGTGTCCGACCACCCCCAGCACCAGTAGCAGCAGCAGCAGCAGCAGCGGCAGCCCCTCAGCGCGCCCGGCGGTCGCGTCGCTGTGCGTCGGTCGCTCCCTGCAGCCCACCACGCAGCTTCCTTTTGCCTGCTGTCGTCCGCAAGTTTCTGCGGCGCTTCATTCAAGAGAGCCGCCGACCAATAATGAAGCTGAGCAGGGAAGAGGAAGCTACGGGCTGGCCAACCAGGAACACCGCCCAGATCAATAATTGCATGCATTTTTTTTCCTTGGGAAGAGGAG
Organism: Xenentodon cancila; assembly: GCA_014839995.1. Classification (NCBI taxonomy): domain Eukaryota; kingdom Metazoa; phylum Chordata; class Actinopteri; order Beloniformes; family Belonidae; genus Xenentodon; species Xenentodon cancila. The sequence goes on from CM026201.1 coordinate 17,725,030, forward strand.
GAGGCATGAGGAGGAAGACAACCACCGCCTACAACCACGGTTAAGTACCACATAACTACGGGATTTAACTATCCATACAGGATGGTTGCATTAATCTAACACGGTGCAGCAGAACATGAAGCAAACAGGACAATTCAAGAGGCTGAAATGTGCCTTTTAAACTTAATAAGGTTGAAACTGAAGATTTAAATCTCCATTGTGCCTTAATGAAAGTCATCTGAATAGGACATTTTTCATATTTCAGTTAAAGCATACAATTAAACTAATGTGGAGTTCAGGAAATTTTGCATTTCTTCATTTTGGCATTAGAATTTAAATGCAGAACAGGTAACAGAAATCTATAGCTGTTTCCTGGTTGAGGTCCAAAGTCTAATAGTTTGTTGACAGACTGCTTGTTTCGGTACAACAGCGTGAATATTGTTCAGATCCACGGAGACTTTAGGAGCAGGACATTGTGAGAGTGAAACTCCTGCAGATGGAACGACTGTGTAAGCTACTTTTGGAGGATGTGAATCATGGGTCATTGATTCTCCCAGGAGATGCACAGAGAACAGCAGCATAAGTTCATTATTTCCAGCTGGCACAACTACTACAGAGCTTTTAGTAACAGCAGATAGTAGCTGGAAGAAAGTGTGCCCTTAGTCTTGTATTTTTTATGATAATTTCATTGCTTTTATTGAATTACTGCACTGCAGAAAAGCAGCATCTCAAACATGACGACTGGGAGACATCCAAACAGTGATTCTGGTGTGTCACGGACAAAGAAGTAACAAGCAAGCGGATGCAGGTTCTTTAAACACATTTTATTTTGTTATTTGTTGAAGCAAATAAAATGTGGGATATCCAGGAACAAGTCACATGTGTGTCGTGGAGATATAAAAAGTGCAAAACCACACTGTTCCTCCTTCTAAAAACAGTTTTAAATAAAGATGAATACTATCCCACGCCACAAGAGGACAAGGTCTGACCCAGCGAGGCTCAAAGGCAGTTCTTACACAGCACCGAGTGAGGGAACTGAAGCCAGCTAACATCAAATTAGTACAAAATACAGTACATAGTTACACACACACAGAGAGATGGGTCAAAAGGCAACAGCGCTCAGGAACCTTTGGTCAGTAAAGCCTTTATAAAGCACATCAAGTAAATAAACAAGCTCTCCCATGGCTTTCCTATGAAAAAAAGCATTATTCTATACTACACTTAATAACAGGGAATATATGCAAAAGCAAAAGATTGTTCTTGTTTTATGTTCACACCTTCTTGATAACAATAAAGCCATGGGTCAAATAATGTTGCAAAAATGTTGAATAATCATGTAATGACAAGTAACATAAAAGGAAATGAGACTAAAAACTAGAACCGGACTCAAGCGTTCTGTCTTTTCTACACATTAGGGCAATCCAGCATTCACCCATGTATAATTATAGGTCAGGGTTGTAACTGAACTACGTTTGGACCTACTTGAAACTAAAAGCTTCCCCATTCATGGTAAGAATAAAACACAATTTTGATTGTCTTCATCACACTGTCCCATGTAAAGTAGAACATGTTTAGCAACATTAAAACTCCTATGAAAACTGAACTGCATAGTAACTTGAATCAGCAAAGTTGTAGAGAGCAGATGGGTTGGCCAGACCCCCGGCTTCCGCTGCTTTATGCCCGGCAGGCCTAAAAATAGCAGCAGAGAGAACAGGGAGCCAGAGGCGTGGCCGCGATTTGCCAGATTTCATCGTCTCTTGGACCAAGCTGCCCTCCCTGTGACGCATCAGAGAGGTGGCGAGTTCTGTGCAGCCAGGTGAGACAGATCGCCATCTTTCAGGGATGGGGACCGAAAGAGAAATTACAGGCAGCTGAGGGTTCAGACAGGCTGTCTCACAACAGTACAACTATGTGCCCAAACAACACACACGCATACATACAATGCAACACACAGTGACACACACACACACGCTGTATTTTAAGTAGGTTCTTGCAGTACGGCAGGTTAAAGCTGATTATCTTGAACACATTAATGATTAAAGGCACTATCATTAGCATATGTCACATCAGAATGTGTACAAAATTCTGGGTCGGTGGGTTTGTATAAAACAGACACTGATGTCAAGTAAGTAGAAGCAAACATCTTTACAAGTATGTCTAATGGAGCTTCGTTTGCATATAAAATGTACATTCTATATCATGCAGTAGCACCATGGTTTCTTGAGGTCACCGGATCTCAAGAGTTTCTTTACTTCCTCCTTCCACAGTATTTGCCCAGACATCCTGGAACGCCACCTGCAGCAAACACCAGCACAGGTACAGGTTAGTTTTGGCTTCATTTTGGTAGATGTTTCATAGCAGCAGCAATCTGGGTGACTTAAAAGCTCTTTAAGTTCATGAGAGGATAAATGTGTGCAGGACTTTTACCTCTGTAGACCCCTTCTCCACCTCCTCCTCCACCACCACCAAGGAAGCCCTGCAGTGGACCGTACTTTGCTGCCTTGGCTGCAAAACGACAAAAGGAACAAACAATTTGGTTTGTGAGGACAAAGTTTGGGGAGAGGTTTGAAGATGAGTCTTCTTCTGACCAGTTTTATGTTCAAACAGGACAAAGTTTACTGTATGTTCAATGTTTTGTGTCACGCATTCTGCTCACTGGCTTTTATACATCTTCTAAACAGATGAGCGCAAACAGTTTTTCATATGAATTCAAACTAAACCAATGGGGTTGAGGTCAGGACTGCGGGCCGGCCGTTCCATCCTCTCCACTCCTAAATTCTGGAGGCGGTCTCTGATAAACCCAACATGGGCGCAACCCACATACTCAGCTCTGCTGTTTCCTTACTTTTTGGGTTAAGTTTATCTGGCATGATGCCATCATCTGCTGAATTCCACAGAAATCATGAGTCATGAAGACATAACCAGATACTGAGACAATGTCATCACAAGGTGTTTTTCATTTGTTTGTTTGTTTGGGGTGTGTGTGTGTATAGTGAGGTGAAGATGTGAGGATACCTTGCTGAGGAGTCAGTGGGGCTGGGGCATAGCCGCCTAAGAAAATCAAAAACAAAGTCACGTACAGGGTGAGTGAGTGCCAGCAGACTAATGACTGAAAACCACTTCGGCTCCATCAGAGAGATTTATGCATTTCTACTGATGAGGAGTTGGGAAGAATAAAACTGCAGACACATAAGGAGACACTTAAATCCTCCTGCATGATCTAGAAATGCAAAACATAATTCAGGCTTGCAGATTTTAAACAAATAGTGTTGTACAGTAAACGTACTTAATGTTCTTATTGCAGGATTGCACTTATTGCACTTGTAGATTGGAGCACGCATCTATGTCATATATTGCTTTATCTAATGTTATTCAGACCCATAATAGGTGCACAGAAAATAATCAGCTATGTACCACCTGTACACAAATGGGATAGGTTTTAGGGATAAAAACAGAATTAGTTCAAGTTAAGACTAAGTTTGAAGATGCAAAAAGGATACTTTTACAAACATTGTACAATAAATATGAGGGAAAATCAATTTTTTTCCAATTGAATATACAATATATTAGAACTGGAAAGGCAGTCTTTGGAAATGGGCCTCTTTTGTATTACAGTAAGTAGTAATAATAATATGAGGAGACTCACATTCTGAAAGGAACTGTGTTTAGGTAAAAGTGTCCAACATAAAGACAAGGGTAGAATAAAAACACTGAATTTCTGGTTAATGAACCACAAAGGGAGGATGGTGAAACTTCTTGTCACTCTGCAGCAGCTTCACTCCCCCTTTTTCTTTATGATCTGAAGCAGAAGTGATGAATTAGTTGTTCCTGTGCTTTTGTCTCCTCTCCTTTGTGCTACCAAGCAGGTTCGGCATTAATGACCTCCTGACCCAGACGCAAGGACAAGAACTTAAAGCATCACGTGTATTCTAACCCCCATCAGTGTGGAGGAACTTTCAACACCAGTGAACTGGGAACGGTTTGAAGTGAATTATTTAAGCCTTCTATCCTGATGTGATCTTGTTTCGTGTTAATACCAATTTTGACCTCTTTTTTTCTTACTTGCACACACACACACACACACACACACACACACACACACACACACACACACACACACACACACACACACACACACACACACACACACACACACACACACACACGCTGTTCTACTACCGTCTTCGTCCTCCGGAAGATAAGTGGCCCTATTTCATCATCCATTGCGTTGTGTCCATTGATTTATGGCAGAACCAACACAAAAAGGACCATGCAGTGTTTTTTTTATCAACAGCAAAAATACACAAATACATGTTTCATAATGTCTATGACAGCGGTAGCAGCAAAAAGGAAGATGTGACCAAATCATTGTGAGTAAAGAACGAGTTTAAACATTTACTTTTGTGTACACAGAAAGCAAATCTTGTACCTGGGTAGAACTGCTGGGGGTATCCATAACCAGGATATGCAGGGACACCTGCAAATTTAAAACATAGTTAAAATGGAGACTTCACAAAAAAATGAACGGTGTAAACTAACATTATGAGTTGATCAATGGACAGAAGAATCGGTGTCATCAGAGAATCTAGTTGCTCTAAATGACACTGGTGAGCTCAACAACATCAAAACATCTGGAGCACCATAGAAAACAACTGATGGGGTTGATCAGGAATGATTTCCTTGCTGAAGAACAAGCCCACAAACAAATCAACAACCGAAAGTGTCTGCAGTGAAGGCATGACAACACATCTCCAGGGAGGACAATCAGACTTTGGTGATGTCCATGGGCTCCAGACTTCAGAAAGGCATGAACTGCAAGGATTATCATTAAAGTATTAATAATGAAGGTTAAATGTACAATGATCTCACTTTGTCTAGATACTTTTGAGCCCCTCAAGATAAAGGTATACTTTGCTTAAAATGGCTGTAATCCCTAAATGATAACACATTTTGGTGAAACCTCTTAAATTAAAGCTAAAAGTCCCTACTTTCCTCATATCCTGGCTGCTTTATATAAAAGCCCCTGTGGCAGTGCACGTGTAAAGGCAAAAATCATAAAAACCCCATCATTGTCCTAACACCTCTGAACATAAGGCTGCAGTTGTTTGCGAGGAGGTGAGGCGATGCGGCGCTGCCAGCTGCTGCTGAGCGCTCGTCCACCCAGTGGGCAGAGGAAACAAAGGGCCAGCGGCCACACATCAAACGTACATTGGGCTTTGTATCACAGAGGTAAAATGTGCACCATTTTTTCTAAGAAGTCATCTTTGACGGGTCAAGGTGAAAGAGTGGAGGGAGACTGAGCAGTATAATGTGATCCTCACCTGGCTGATACGCACCACCACCTCCAAGATTGCCGTAGCCTGTTCAAGTTAAAAGTGAAGAAACCAATCATGAGAATGCCTTTGTCGCTGAGACACATAATGAATGTAAGTTCTGTGTATATGTGGTCACTGTATTGTTTCATCATCGCCTAATGTGTGATGTGGCTCAGCCAAAGTCGCCCAAACAACCTCAGTCAAATCCCCCCCAACAGAGTTTAGAGTTATTCAAGGGCAGGGCTCTCACAGGGACGGTTGTTATCATCAAATGATCTCACTGTGATGTTATGCACGACTCTGTTAACCACAGTCAGTCTCTCGTGGCAAACTGTGTGTTGTTGCAGTGCACCGTATACCGGCTCCTAACAGTATATAAACAATGACGTTGTTTGGGAAGAACAAGCAAACGTTCTGGCTGAAAAACCACATCTCGCAGAGACACTGCTAAAAGCTGTTTATCAGATACAGTATTAAAGGTCTCGTATAATTTAGAGGAGAAACAGAGTGGAAAACATTTTAAACATTGCAGGATCTGAGAAACTGAACCCTCTAATGCATTTGCCAAACCACACAGCTCCTCCAAGGCAGCCATAAACTATGCAAATCACTCTTATTAGTGCAGATTTTATCATAAGAAGTTTGGCCACAATATCAGAGTTCCAATTCATAACCCACTTGCATTGTGTTTCTCTTTGTATTACTAACGCAACAGCTGTTACACTACCTGGCTTGGGTGCTTTAGCTCCACCACCAGCTCCTCCCTGTCCAGCTGCAAGAGGACACCAAAGCAGAGGTCAAAACAGAAAAACTTGGCTCATACGTGATGACAGAGATACCAACAAAGCTGCAGATGATCTGGACAAGACTGCATGACAGTACTGTAAACTATGACACCAACTGATCTCCTTCTTCCAAACAGCTTGTCATTCCTGGTACACTTTGTGTACCATACAAACACTTATCAGCATGTTGGGCAATTTCCTGCACAGGAAGTACGATGTGATGGCATCTCCTGACCAACTGTCACTTTGAGCACTGAGCTGAACAATTTTTTTTTTTTTTTTTTGTAATCGGAGGAATGTTATTGTTTATTGCTGTCATTATCCCCTCTTTTCATACATACCCTGTCCATAACCTTGTTGATATGGACTGTATCCCCCTGAATCGTGACGACAGAGAAAGATATTATTGCTATTGTTTGGTAGACCAAGCCTGCTCCTGAACTTTGTGGCAAGGAATTTGGTCAACTGAGAATTCTTTTTCTAAATGCATAAAAGACTTAATCTTGAAAAAACTTGAATTAGTTTGCGATTTTAGCGTTCACAGAAGTGTTGAAAGACAAGTGGCCGAGCACTGACCTGGATAACCTCCGGCTGACAGCGGGATTCCTGCTCCTCCTCCTGTTACTGCAAAACACAACAATGCATCAGTGTATTCAAGGACAAATATGCCATAAGGAAATCAGCCTGTGCAGAAACTCTGGTTAGAATAGTGTTTTTAAAGCAGAGTGGCACTAACATACCAGGAGGTTTCAGGGGCTTCGCTCCGGGCAGTGTAGGAACTCCAGGCTGGACAACGGGACCAGTCTGAGGCACTAAACCACAGGACGACAAAAGGTCAACACTCAGTGCAGTTTAAACCAAACGCATACATTTTACAAGAGAAACATGGAAAAACTTGCCTCCGTATGGTACACCGTAGGGATATCCACCTGCGCCTGTGAAGTATGAAGCGTTAGAATACCGGAGGTGTGAGGATTTAAGGAAATATTCCACTTTAACTTAAAGAATACTAGTATCCACTTTCCGGTAATTTAGAAACAAACAACATCACTAGTTATTCAATTTAAAAGTGAACTGTTTAACATTTAATTATGTGTAACACACAAGAAAAGTGCTGAATGGCAAAAAAAAAAAAAAATAGCCGAAAACTGTGAACCTGCAGATAAATTAAACGGATGACTGCTGAGTGTTAGAAAGATAATTGGGTTGAAAAAGCCCTGAGCCAGCTTTTCCTTTTACATGTACTGGTAACGAACTGTTTTATTGATTCACGTTGAGTCATGTGATGTTGACACAAAATGTGCTTGTTCAGAGAAATGCAGCTCAAATGTAAAAGAGGGATCATAAAAGGTGTATTGAAAAAAAGAAAGAGAATGACACCTGACACGTTTAAGATGCTCGTGTTCGCGCTGTTGATGTCAGCAGCATTGATCCTTTAATCTTCAGAGCTACTTTAACAGTAGTAATTAATGTACATGTGCAACCCCAATTCCAAAACACTCACGTGATGTATGAAATGGAAATACAATGGGAATGCAATGATTTTTAAATCTTATTTCGCAGTTAAGAGCTTTTAAAATTTCATGGAAAATATCAACATATCTCCAGAAAGTCAGGTCCTGGGCAACGAAAGGGTGGAAAGGTAAATGATATTAGAAAGAAACATCTGAAGAACCTTTTGCAACTAATGAGCTTAACTAGTAACAGGTTAGTGATATGAGTGGGTGTAAAAGTTCATTTTAGAGAAGCAGAGTCTCTCAAGTATAAAGACGGGCAGAGGCCGACCAGTCTGTCAAAAAGACTGGATAAGACTTTTATAGTCTAATCATTTTCATAATACATAGTACTACTAGGCCAAAGCTTGTTTAAAACACCGATGCAAGGTGAAGAACTGTCCTGTGGTCAGACAAATGAAATTAGAGGTTCTGTTTGGAAACCAAAAATGCCACGATCTTTGCACAAAAGAGGCTCATAATGACGATCAGTTCAAAAGCTTGCACCTCTGATAGTATGGTGGTGCATTGATGAGTATGGAACAGGCCCTTTGTGCACGTGGGAATAAAACATTATTGCTAAAAAGGTTTTATATCAGCATATGGTCCCATCAAAATGATGTTTTTTTTTCCAGAGAAAACCTTGCATGTTTCAGCAAGACATGGCTAAACTGCATGCTGCAGTTATTGCAAAACCACGTGTTCGTGATGGCGTCATAGTGCTGACCTGACCTGCCTGCAGTCCAGACCAACTGTCCTCGTCATATCCCATGCACATATGAACAGTTTTTAAAAGAAGAATACAATACTACACTTTATAAATATATAAACTAAATATCTCCCTATCCCAACTTTTGTTGGAGAAATGTTATTGCCATGACATTTAAAATTGCCAAAGTTTTCTCCCAACTTTCAGTGTCCCAACTTGTTATAGTGCTGTATTTGATATAGTGCTGTATATAGTGCTGTATTCACTCATGTAACAGGATCATTGTGTGAATTGTGATGAATTAATAAATTAGGGTAGATACTGGCAAACAAAATACTTTTTGCTACAGATTTGGTAACAATGTTCAACGCTAAATACCAGGAGTGATAATTCAATATCTTTCTGCAACAACCTCAACTGGATGTCTTTTACGGTAATCGAAATGTATGCCTGTAGCATAATGATAAAACATGTATTGATGCAGGCCACGGGAAACGGAACCAGAGCAAAGTTATATGATTAATAAATCACAGTTAAAGTAGCAAGATTCAGATCAACCCTACCTGGTATAAATGGTTTAGGAGCTTTGACCCCAGCACCTGAAAACACCAGAGTTCAGAAACAGTAGTCACAAACTGCAGGAACAGTAGCAGCTGTGGTATTCATCTTTGTCTTTGTCTCCACCGTGTGGCCAAATGAAAATAACACAACTTTATCTCGCGATAGAAGCAGCATTGCTTGGTCCCAGTGGAACTGTCTGAATGAATAATACAAATGAACTATAATATAAAGGCAAGGCGCAAAACCTACGAAAACCATTGAGAAGAAAGCAGAGTTCATCAAAAGAAAGAGAATCTAAAGGAATAAAAGTGTTATTGTGGAGTATCGCTATCAAAGGCTTGGTTTAAGCAAGGCAGCTAAATCTTGATTAGATGTCAAATATTTATAATGCAATTTTTAATATATGACAACTGAAATATCTAAAAAAAAACTGTATTTGCTCTTTTTTCTGTGGTTAGATTATCTTAATAATTCTACATCCAGTGTGTTATGACCCAATCTACGTTGCTGTTGAGTTTAATTAAATGTTAAGGCCTATCCATCCTAAATCTTACTGTTATAAAACATAAAGAAATTATCTACTTTTGGCTTTTTCTGTTTGCTTTTTCCACCATAGTCTGTGCACCATACTGCATGAATAATCACACTTGAGCTCATTAAAGAAAGAAAATTAATAAAAAAAAGTCATGTTGACTCACAAAAAAAGTATGTCCTGCGTTGATCTAATTTGTTATAATAATCCACACCCTCATTGTCTCTAGCCAGTTCCAAAAACGTCTGCTCAATCTATTACCAAGATTAAGAGACGATCATGTCTCCTCTATTGCCTCCCTCCATTATTTGGCTTTTTAAAATAATTTATCTTGCTATTAAAGTCAGGATTTAAGGAAAAAGCTCTGCTGCAAGAACCAACCAAACATTGATAGCCTATGAGGATGCTGACTAATCTAAAATGCCTGTAACGTTTAGTCTCAACACTACATGTACGTTGTGTCGCAACAATATTAACAAACAGATTGAAAGAAAGATGCACACGGACAGAAAACTGTTTACAGCAACTGTTATCAGAACCCACACTTGTTGGATTCACACACAGGCTTGTTGGGAGAATCTACTGTCTAAAAACATCCAGTGTTGTGGGGTGAATCTGTAAGATGTGATACAAAGATCTCTGTTTATAGATTCCAACATTTCAATGGTGATTCTACACAGAGTAAGCAAGCCCTAGTGTCTGAAGTGTCTGGCTATTATCATTTAACTGGCAAAACTGAGACAGGAGTATGTATGTTCACCAAGAAAAGAAGAGAACGTTCACACGTACCAGTTTGACCCTGGCTGTCCGTAATCACTAAAAACACAAGCAACAGTTACATCGGTTTATATCAAACATAAAACAGAGTCTAACTGAAATCAATCCAGTTGACGGTTTAAACAACAAGAAAAAGAAAAAAAGAAGCTACTTTTGACACATTTAAAGTAGGGAATATAAAAAGATAGAAAAAATTGTTCTAACCACCAGTGTGCGTTTCAACTCGTCCTCCACCTGTAACGTTGAAATACGCAAAACAGAGATTTGACTCAATCTGTACATATACCGATCTGACAAAACAACACAAAGCTGTTTTTTATATAAATATTTTTTAGCCTCAGAAAATATCTGCATACGTACCAACACTTGTGCCAGCTGTTAAGAAAAAAATAAACAAAACAAAACAAAAAAACATGACGTGTTGCTGTTCATGGTTCACATAATTTCAGCAGGTTTAGTTATTGACAAGAATTGATTGAAAACCATGCTACATGTAATACTTACCGCTAGGCTGTACAACTCCACTAGACACTGCTGGCAAAATCAGAAATAAAATAAAATTAAAGTCGAGACGTACGACAGAATGAAATTACATATCTTATTTTGAAACGGAAACGGATTAAGCGGGTATAGATAATGGATGGATTTTGAACTTACCGCCTGCTTTCACACAACAGCGACAACGCAATAAGAAGCAAAACAGAAAAAAAAAGCAAAATTAGTCAAACTGCTTTTGAAAGGATTTTATCTGTTGGTATAGGTTGCAAATAAGTTAATAAATGTCTTTACTGCTCAGATGTTCTTGCCTCTACAACTTTGTTTATCACCTATGATGTCATACTGCTACCATATAACACCTCGAAAAACTGGTAAGTACAGCTGGACGCCTTAACAGCAACACACACTATAAAGAAGAAATATACTGTGCATTTTCTCTATAATCTGAATTCATATCCTTCTAGAACTGAAAACTGCAACTACTGACCCCAAAACGTGGGTTACATCAAAATAAACAAAATACGTTGCTTTGTAGATGCAGTAACCAGAGAACTGCGTTAGGACAACAGAGCTAAAGAACAACAATGAACTAAAATATAGTCTTCAGATAGAGAAATTTTACAGCTTGTATAGAGTTCACAAAACCATATACAAGGGGAAAAAAATTACATTATTACTACACAGGGGTCAAATAAATCCTTTTCACCTGTTAAAACTATACAAACGATACACTTTGGTAGATTTGTAATTGCAATTTAAGGATAACATCCATGACATTTAGGATTTATATTGCAACCCCCTTTGTGACTTTATATAGTGTGAAAAATAAGCACAATGAGCTGTTAGTGAAGAGGAAAAGAGCACTGTTAAGAAAAAGAAAACTGTGACCACAACCAACATAATATTGGATGAAATGACAGATCAGGTGGCTAAAATCAGCTGCTCTTTTAGTACTGCATGTACAATATATGAACACTGACATTCACTGACGGTGTCTATATGTACGTGTTTGTAAGTTTAACAGAGCAGGTAATCCGAAATATCTTAGTATAAAAAACCAGTTCTGAAAGACGTAATTAAACTGTGAAGAAGTAGCAATGCCACTACTGACCACATGGGGGCAACCTATCACAAGAAGGGCACATTTTAGTTGGATAAAGTGGCATTTACAAGATGTGCTGCATTGTTCCCAGTCCCCGCAGCACATGAATATGTCCGCATGTGATCAGAAGTGGTGTGCTGCATGGAGAACAGTACTGGTATTTCAAATAATTAATGTATTATTATAACAGCGACGTATCCACAAGTCAACTCAATGGCAATAAAAGAAACTGACATCTGTGTAACAATTTGTGGTCTTTTTCTTTATATATCCACACACCAGACTTTGATTTAAATAGATTAAGTCTAACTCGTTAAATGATAAGACAGTTTTGAAAGAAGCAATGAAGTCCTGCGTTTTAAGGGAAACAACACATTCACTCATCATAAGTGGAAGAAAACACTCTACATCAGAGCAGCAAAAAAGATAAATGCCACATGTTTCACATTATGATCAAAAGCGTTATGCAAGCAGCAAGTCTTACTGGGCTGTGGGACCTCTGGGGCCTTGTTAAGCTCAGCAATAGGCGTGGGCCCTGCCAAAAAGACAACAGGTTCCAGTTTCATCCAGTGCTTTCAACAGGCACAGTGTGAGAGAGACCAGAAAAAAGGCAGAAGCTGTGAAGTGGACCCGTGGTACTGCAATAGCTGGAGCCTGTAAGCTAGAGGTGGTCAATGGCTGCCAGCAGTAAGCAATCCAAAAATGTCTTTTGAATCAGGAGAAAGGTACGGTGCATGTAGCTGTTGCAAAAACATACCAAGTGCAGTAAATGTCCATGGAAGAGTTTTGACATTGAACTGTACCTGGGAGAGGAGTTCCACCAACACCTACGTCCTTTCCTGCAGACGCAATGTCATATTGTTTTTCATGCATAAGTTGTAAAAGCTGCAGCAATAGAAATGATAAATTATAAAGTTTCACCTGGTTTTACAGGAACACCACCTGGTACAACTGAACCATTTGAAACAGCGCTGACACCTGTAACTGGAGTCACACCTGGCACACCTTCTCCAGTGATGCCACCTGCAAGAAGTACATCAGAGGTCTAAAAAATGGTATCTACTGTCTCAATTTTCTGTCATTTTTATTCTAAAAAAACTCACCTGTGAAAGTTTAACTCCAACCAAATTGCTGTCAATAATTTATATAATGAATCTGTCATGTTTCCCCCTATGTACATTAAACTTTGTTACCTTTAGAAGACCTTTATCCAAAGCGACTAACAACAGAGAAATACAATAAAGCCACAGTGACATAGTAGATCACAAAGTAGGCGCGGATTGGGTGTTTTATTCAAATAGGCACATGTTCCAGTGAAGCTCCATAAACAGAGGTGTGACGTGAGCCTATTTGACTTGATTAAAGACCAGACACGGTGCTGCATACAGGACATTTGTAGTGGTTTGATCACAAAAGGTAGAAGGCCGGCTAGGACAACAATGCTGTAATCGAGGCAGGATATAACCATGGCCTGTACCAGGAGTTGAGCGACATATTGAGTCTTGTACCGTCTTATTTGTAGAAGGCAAAGCGGCACCACCGGGACACAAAGGCAACGTTGTCAGACAAAGATAACTGGTCATCAAACATGACAACCAGTTTCTTTGTAACCTTCGTGAGAGTGACAGATTCGTGCAGAGATTGTGGGGTTGTGCGGTTGGAATGACAGGTAGAGCAGTGTATCATCTGCATAGCAGTGATACAAGAAGCCAATTTAGAAACTGCAGGACCTGATCTCTTAACAAAAAAAATCAGAATTAAATTTAGGCAAAATTAACAAATCCAAGTCTGCTGGATTGTGTAAAAATGGGTGCCTGCTTCAATATTTTATTATTATAAGTATTTTAATAGGGCCTCTTCATTATACAACACAACTATATCTTCACAATTAATTCACAGCTTAAATCTTCATCAGTCGAAGATCATTAGTTGATTATGTCTTCTGGGTGAAAGGTGAAATGTCTTCAAGAACCAAGAAATGGAGCTCCTTTATTCAAGTATTATAGGATTACTATGACCTGGAAGAGTAAATTTGTATACCGTACCTCACAGCTCTACTCACTATGTTTTGGTGGTTTTACACCGCCTGGGTATCCTCCATAGTGACACAATCACATCAATATCTATGACACATGGTTGCATGCATTCGTGACACAAATAACAGAAGATTTACCACTGGGAACTCCTCCTGTTCCAACTCCCGTAACCCCTGAATAAAGGAAAAAGAAATAGTAGAATAAATTGTATACCATTTTAAAGTTGTGCCCAATTAAAAATTAAAACTGTTTATAGTACAATGTAAAATGGATGTCCAGTTATAAGTAAAAAATTGTTTTTAAAAAATAATAGGACAAGATAGAGTAAATTAGGAAACATATTGACAATTAATGTAAGTTTTATGGGGCAGCACGGTGGCTTAGTGGTTAGCACTGTTGCCTCACAGCAAGAAGGTTCCCGGTTCAATTCCCGGCCCGGTGGGTCTTTCTGTGTGGAGTTTGCATGTTCTCCCCGTGCTTGCGTGGGTTTCCTCCGGGTACTCCGGCTTCCTCCCACAGTCCAAAAACATGCGGTCTAGGTTAATTGATCTTTCTAAATTCTCCCTAGGTGTGAATGTGAGTGTGATTGGTTGTTTGTATGTGGCCCTGGATAGACTGGCGACCTGTCCAGGGTGTACCCCTGCCTTTCGCCTGATATGCGTCGGGATAGGCTCCGACAGACCCCCGTGACCCGGAAACGGATAAAGCGGGTATAGATAATGGATGGATGGATGTAAGTTTTATGAAGTGTGTTTTAATCTATCATTATCATACGTCCATGCCATGTTCATTCTTAATACCACATTTAGCTGCTTTTGTAGCAGCAGTGAATTGTCCACCTCCTGGTACTCCTCCTGCTCCTATTGCTCCTAATCCTGTCCCAGCACCTCCTGCAATGCAACATGCAAAGTGCATGTTGCACCACAAATTTGCAGGGGAAAAAAAAATGTATATATATATATATATATATATATATATATATATATATATATATATATATATATATATATATATATATGTGTGTGTGTGTGTGTGTATGTGCGTGTGTGTGTGTGTGTGTGTGTGTGTGTGTGTGTGTGTGTGTGCAGAATTAAATACAAATACAAGGAACACTTGTCAGTGAATTATGGACACATTCTAAATCTGTTTATTGATAAGAAAATGTCTCTTATTTTGTGGTGCATTTCTTCATGCGTTAATTTGTTTACCATATTTAGCAGCTTTTGCAGCTGCAGAGTAGTGGCCACCTCCAGGTACTCCTCCGACCCCTCCAACTCCTAATCCTGTTCCAGCACCTCCTGCAGCCCCTGATACAGAAAGAAAAAAATCATGTTTTATCACATACAGATATCACAAGAAAATCGCTTATTTAGTGGTGTTTGTTTTTGTTTGCTCATTTTGCCTACCATATTTAGCGGCTTTTGCAGCTGCAGAATACTGCCCAGCTCCTGGAAAAAAAGGCACTCCTCCTGCTCCTACTCCTGTTCCAGCACCTCCAGCAACCCCTGATACAGAGAGAAAAAACATGTTTGATCACAAATTTGCAGATACCACAAGGAAATTGCTTATTTAGCGGTATTTTACTTTGTTTGCTCATTTTTCCTACCATATTTAGCGGCTTTTGCAGCTGCAGAATACTGCCCAGCTCCTGGAAAAAAAGGCACTCCTCCTACCCCACCTGCTCCTCCTGCTCCTGGTCCTCCTGCTCCTCCGCCGACTCCTAATCCTGTTCCAGCACCTCTTGCAACCCCTGATACAGAGAGAAAAAACATGTTTGATCACAAATTTGCAGATACCACAAGGAAATTGCTTATTTAGTGGTATTTTACTTTGTTTGCTCAATTTTCCTACCATATTTAGCGGCTTTTGCAGCTGCAGAATACTGCCCAGCTCCTGGAAAAAAAGGCACTCCTCCTACCCCTCCTGCTCCTCCTGCTCCTCCTGCTCCTAATCCTGTTCCAGCACCTCCTGCAGCCCCTGATACAAAGAGAAAACACATGTTTGATCACAACTCTGCAGACACCACAAGGAAATTGCTTATTTCTGTTTTTTTTTCTTTACTTCTTTTGCTCCTTTTGCCTACCATATTTAGCGGCTTTTGCAGCTGCAGAATACTGCCCAGCTCCTGGAAAAAAAGGCACTCCTCCTGGTCCTCCTGCTCCTGGTCCTCCTGCTCCTCCGCCGACTCCTAATCCTGTTCCAGCACCTCCTGCAACCCCTGATACAGAGAGAAAAAACATGTTTGATCAAAAAATTTGCAGATACCACAAGGAAATTGCTTATTTAGTGCTATTTTACTTTGTTTGCTCATTTTTCCTACCATATTTAGCAGCTTTTGCAGCTGCAGAATACTGCCCAGCTCCTGGGAAAAAAGGCACTCCTCCTACCCCTCCTGCTCCTCCTGCTCCTGCTGCTCCTCCTGCTCCTAATCCTGTTCCAGCACCTCCTGCAGCCCCTGATACAGAGAGAAAAAACATGTTGGATCACAAATTTGCAGATACCACAAGGAAATTGCTTATTTCTGTTTTTTATTTTTACTTCTTTTGCTCCTTTTGCCTACCATATTTAGCGGCTTTTGCAGCTGCAGAATACTGCCCAGCTCCTGGAAAAAAAGGCACTCCTCCTGGTCCTCCTGCTCCTGGTCCTCCTGCTCCTCCGCCGACTCCTAATCCTGTTCCAGCACCTCCTGCAACCCCTGATACAGAGAGAAAAAACATGTTGGATCACAAATTTTCAGATACCACAAGGAAATTGCTTATTTAATGGAATTTTTCTTTGTTTGCTCCTTTTGCCTACCATATTTAGCGGCTTTTGCAGCTGCAGAATACTGCCCAGCTCCTGGAAAAAAAGGCACTCCTCCTGCTCCTAATCCTGTTCCAGCACCTCCTGCAGCCCCTGATACAGAGAGAAAAAACATGTTTGATCACAAATTTGCAGATACCACAAGGAAATTGCTTATTTAGGGGTATTTTACTTTGTTTGCTCATTTTTCCTACCATATTTAGCAGCTTTTGCAGCTGCAGCATATTGCTCACCTCCTGGAAAGAAAGGCACTCCTCCTGCTCCTCCTGCTCCTAATCCTGTTCCAGCACCTCCTGCAGCTCCTGATACAGAGAGAAAAAACATGTTGGATCACAAATTTGCAGATACCACAAGGAAATTGCTTATGTAGTGGTGTTCGTTTTTTTTGTTTGCTCATTTTCCTACCATATTTAGCAGCTTTTGCTGCTGCAGAATATTGTCCACCTCCTGGAAAAAAAGGCACTCCTCCTGGTCCTCCTGCTCCTCCTGCTCCCCCTGCTCCTCCTGCTCCTGCTCCCGCTGCTCCTCCTGTTCCTCCGAGTCCTCCGAATCCTAAACCTGTCCCAGCTCCCCCTGAAACTCCTGTTTGAGAGAGTTGAAAGAGTTACATTCATACCACCAGAATAAATTTGACATGAACAGTATTGACAGCGTCTAATATTTCTGCTGCTATATTTTACGTCTATTTACAGCAGCATCAGGACTTCTTGCTGCTGGGACTACGCCACATAGTCCTGCTTCTGCTGCGAATCCCACTTCCTACTGTGAACTTGGCCTTTGTTCAGTGAGACATCTCACTGACATGAGGTCTAAGGTCTCAAATACATTTGAATTCGGTGAATGCCCGGAGTATTCTATCAATTTAAAAAGATGATAAAACAAATCTTACCATACTTTGGGGGTTTGATTCCAGCTCCACCTCCATAACCTGTCAGGAAATAACATAATTTATGTGAAAAAGAGTTTGATAAATAATATTTTATTTTATTTACTTTGGGTCTTATCTAATATAATTATTTTTAACATCTTACCGCCATAGCCACCTCCAGGTAGTACCGGCCTTCCTCCTTGTGGGAGTCCTCCTCCTCCCAGGCCTTGTTGAGGGATTCCTATTAATTTGAACAATTATTTCTTTATTTCAGTATATTTTTCCCAAACACAAGGGAAAACAAAAAATCTTATAATGTATTTAAGTTGCAGTTTTCCAACACTGAATATTAGTTACCATATTTAGCAGCCTTGGCAGCAGCAGCTGCTGCAGCAGGGTATCCCCCTGCTCCCAGACTCCCTGCTCCGCCCAGACTCCCTGCTCCGCCCAGACTCCCTGCTCCGCCTAGACTCCCTCCTGTGGAAGACTTTTTATTTAACACATTATGCTCTCATGGTGTTAAAATATGAAAGGACTTTTGGACCGTGGATAGCTTTACTTCCTGTTTCTCTTGTTGCTCTCACTTTTTCTTCCTGCCACCTCATTTCACATACTGATTCCCATTCATCTGTTTTATGTAAGTCAGTACCTCCATCTGTATATTTACTTTCTTTTGTTCTTCTCCAGATTCTCATGTCCAACTTTTTTCTGTTCTGTAACACCTGAAGAATGGTCTAAACATGCTGCTTAAGCAACCCAGGAATTTTTGAGGTCCAAGATGATTAATAATATGCAGGCTTGGGTCTATCACTTAAGCTGATCAACCCTATTGGGATGTAATTTAACATGCTGAAAAAAATAAATAAATACACGCAGGGAGGCCCACATTTCAGCTGGATATTAGAGCCCTTGCAAAGAATCACAAATGAGACAACAGCTTATTTGGTTAAAAGAAAAAAAAGTGGTGGTTTACAGACATCAGGTAGTTTAAGATGTCATGACGAAGAACTAAAAATGAATGTGCTCATGTAAACAGCACGTCCCAGCTTATGTCAAAAAGATTCAACAAAAAAAAGAGCCTCTACCGCCATATGCATACAGATACTCAAAAGTAAAACCATAGTTTGCAACAAATATGATTTTACTGAGAAAATATTAATAATTGTGTTACTGTCCAAATATTTCCAGGTTTAACTGTATATTACGTAGTTTACTATGGATCAAGACCAAAATCTTCCCAACATTTATTTACCCGTCTTTAATTAATATACATATTGAAAATTCACCTTGCCCTGTTAATGTGAAGTGTTTTCCTCAACTCATGTTACACAACCCATCCACTGACGTATACCTGTAACTACGAGCTGTCTACATAAGACCAATAAAAGAATGTTTTTTTGTGCAAATTTATTTGTGAATCTATGCAAAACTATGCAAAATGGGACTCTTCACGTAGAGAGAAAAATCTTTTTTTTTTTTTCCAGTTTCCCTACTAGCACTACACCTAAAGCATTAATAATAATTGTTTCCTTAAAGGTGATAGCACTAAATAGACTAATTGATATACATTTGAGAAAAGAAAATTGCAGTACCATATTTAGCAGCTTTGGAAGCAGGAGAATATCCACCACCTCCTCCTAGCCCTCTGTATCCCTCTCCTCCAAGTTGTGCTCCTTCATTACCGGTGGTTAAAGGAGAAAGGAAGACAAAGGTTATGTTCTTATGAACAATACAGAGCAGCATATCAAAAATGACAAAAAAAACTAAATAAATACATATATACACCATACCATATTTAGCAGCTTTGGCTGCTTGGGAATATCCACCAGCCCCTGGCAATTTCTGACCACCTCCTGGGACTCCAATAGGTGCACCTCCAGGTACAAGACCTGGTACACCTCCTGGAACTCCACCTGGTACACCTCCCGGAACTCCACCAGGTACACCTCCTGGGACTCCACCTGGTACACCTCCAGGTACACCTCCTGGGACTCCACCTGGTACACCTCCAGGTACACCTCCCGGAACTCCACCAGGTACACCTCCTGGGACTCCACCTGGTACACCTCCAGGTACACCTCCTGGGACTCCACCTGGTACACCTCCAGGTACACCTCCTGGGACTCCACCTGGGAATCATGTCCAGGAAAGAGCAGTATGAAAAATAAAGCAGGTTTGTCTACATAATTTGACTGTGATTATACATCATACAATACTAAAACAGTGAATCTTATATTTATTTTGACTTTTATTGGGGAAATAAAAAGATTTGCACACCAAAGCCTCAACCACTCTGTAATTTTGCCCTCCCTTCACACCACACTTGAAAGGCATTCTGGATATCAAGTGCTGAAGCATTTCAGTTGATATTTTGTCCTCATCTTCCTCCATCGCAGCTTAAGATGTGAATTACATTATTGTCATATTTTTCCTTTAAATGTTTTCCACACATAAGGGACAGCCTAAGACTGGAGGCCAGTCAGGAACCCATATGCTCTCCTTTCTCAGCCATGTCTTTGTAATCTCTGTAGGATGTTATTTTGTTTTATTCTTGCTCAAGAATGCATTGAAGTTCCTGGAAAAGATGTTTTTCTGGAAGCAGTGTTGATGTAAATTATCAAGACATGTTAAAGTCATGTTAAGGGCAGTGGGTGAATGCATCACCCTTTGTATCCTTACAATTACAAGCAAAAAAACATAAAAAAACAAAAAAGGTCTCACCGTATTTAGCTGCCTTAGACCCAGCTCCATATCCTGGTGGTAAAATATTTGGAAACAGTGAATTATACATATCAAACTACATCAACGATAATGTTGTATCGTTAACAGGATCATTTTTACTTATCTTTTTTTTGTCTGTATGCATCATGCTCTCTGTTATACTATACCAAGTATCTCACCTGGATACAGGCCACCAGTGCCTCCAAGTCCTGCAACACCACCCAAACCGGGACCTGCAAGCACAGACAGTCACCTCTATTCTGCACTGTGTTACACACTTTTTTTTTTTTTTTTAAGATTAAGTAGGTAATCACTATAACATGTTACCAGCTTTAGACAGAGCCGGTGAGACGCCGCCAGGTCCAACTCCTTTAAAAATAAAAAAATTAAAAAAAGAGATTTTGCAGGGTTTTCTACCTCTCCACAATTTAACAGTAGACCTTTTAGAAACACACCAGTTCCAATAGGATATCCTGGTTTTGACCCTTGGCCACCCAGTCCTCCTGGAAGTCCAGCTCCACCATTTCCATAGCCCCCATAACCTAAAATATAAATGATGTGACACATAAAATAAAAATTACTCCAGTTCTACTCATGTCAAAACTCTGCACCAGTATAACAAAATGTCTGTACCAAAGGGAAGTTTGCCACCTCCAGGTTTTGCTCCATAGGCGCCTAAAGAAAAAAATAAATAAATGAGAAGATAAGTAAGGGAAAAGGATTCTGTGTCTATCACATCTAACACCAAAATAAGAAGCCTAAAGTAAAATGATCTGTTTGTCAAAAACATATGACATTTTATTTGATTAATATTTAAGTCACTGGGAATGACAGAGCTTTATTTATTACCAGAATCAACAGCTTACAAAGGCTCTGTGACAAACCTTACAGTGACTACAAATACTCGCAAAAGTTATAGGTCAATGAGTCTATATTGTTAGTCACAATGAACGTATCACGCCACATGAAACATGTAGTTGACAAGTTCCTGCATAATTTCATATCCCACCTTGCAATGTAGGTGATTTGAGAGGGTAACCGTGGAACATTCCCGGCTGCACCGGCCCACCAGGTCCTCCTGTGACGGAGGAAATATATTTAAATCCTGACAAAACACACGTGTTACTTTGGCCTCCTTGTTGCACCTCTTTAACTGCACAAAAGTCCCATATTTTGGTCAAATACAGGTGAAAGTAGATTATTTCAGTGTGGACAGTAAATAGAGCTGTGTCAGGAAAAGCAGCATAGAAAACTGGAAACTGGAAAATATCCTCTGAACCATTGTGGTTCTGTGGTTTAAATGTTCTCTGCAACCACGTTTAAGTTCAATAATTTTGTGTTGTTCCACAAAAACACACACAAAAAGAAAATCTCTACTCTTCTTCTCTTCTCTACTCTTTGGTTTGAAAAAAAAACAACAACACAACCTTACTTGATTTGGTATTCAGGTCCGTTCCTGTGGGCACCCCAGGCAGAACTCCGCGACCCTCAAACCCTGGAGGTGTCCCAAACACAAGAAAACAACTGTGTGATATTCAGGCACACATCTCGTTTATAAATATTCACAACTCACATGAATAGAGTCTGAAAAAATTGTGATAAATAACTCCCGGGGTAATTCAGAGACAAACCTTGTCCTGGCCCTAGTCCGTGTTGGTAAAGTCCAGGGACACCCACACCTGCCGCAGCCAACGAGACAACATTAGTGTTTTTTTTTTTTTTTCTCCTGACACTTGAATGCCTCATTGGGTCTGAATTGATTGTGCTCTGTTCTGTGCTTCTCCATCTATTGGCTCAACTTAAAAAAGATAAGTTACAAAACTAATCTGCTGCTCACGTATTAACCCTCTTTGAAGAGAGAATATAGTGTTGGATGTTGATACTTTTTCTTTTTTCAAATTAAAGCCAGTCTGTGGAGCAATACCTCCTCTGACGACATGGGGTGAGCATATCACAAGTTCACGTATCAGCCCCATAGACTGTATAAGACGAAATGGACAAACCAGACAAATACACTGCTCAGAAGTCAAGAGAAGTTGGAAATAAGCATTAAGGAGCCAAAACGATGGCAGCTAGTCGTTGATTATGACAGCCATCACTCAGTGCAATTATGCATGAATTTGTAGCTTTATATCCTTTTACCTGATGTTGTACCAAGCGCCAACATTCCAACTTCTGGGTTGTATCTATCCAGGAAGTAGGAATAATTTCAGCTGATCACAGAAGGCTGTCAATCTCTATGACCCCTGTGTCTAAATATCCAGCTTTGCAGCATAAATTAACGTATTTATAGTCTGGTTTTGGTCTCCATAGCTAGATTTAACAACCATGGCAGCTGTACAGGGAGTGGGGGAGGGGGTGGTGGGTACAGAAAATAGTGCCCAAATCCCACTTGTAGAGTATAAAACCACTGTCAAGTAAAGTCTATGCAAATGTAAAAGTGTTTCTGTTTATAACAGAATTCTGTTTATATTTGTTAATAGTCTTTATGTTAATCTGATGTGTTTTTATCTACTAAAACTGTGTCTTATATTGCAAATCTTTTTATTTTTATTGTGTTAATACAGTGACCTATATGGCTCAGTGTGTGTATAAATGGCTGTGGCTTATTAAAAAAAAAAAAAAATAAATAAATAAAATAATATAATGTAGAATTTAGTTTAATTTTCTAATTTGTAATTTGTTTTACATGATTTTTCTTCTCTTTTACACCGTTCCTCCAAATTACACAGGGTCATGATAGCAGCAGCTACGCAGCAGGTTTAAATCTGCTAATAAACATGAACAAAGAGTGTGTTTTTGTTCATGAAACCTATGTGTTGAGTTTAATTAGTCTTTTCTGATTTCTGCTTGATTAGTTAGGTTAACTTGACTGGCTGTCAAGAAAACATTAAGTAAAGTTAATAATGGACTTTGTGCAGGCGGGTGCAATGTATGACTTTGTGTCACTAGAGATGTGCTTTACTTTGTCTCACACCTGGGGCTGATACATGGATTTTCTTTTAGGATACTTAGCAGATGTTCACATGTGGTCAGATGATGTAATACTACATAGAGTGACTTTAAAAATTCAAGAGAAACCTTGACTTAGCATCACTTCGACAACTTACAAAGTCCATAAAGGTCTGGCTCAGAAACACCCCCATTGTTTTTGGGGAGTCTTTTTAAATTAAAAAAAAAAAAAAGATTATTTTAATTGTTTAGTTCACAAAAATGAACCCACACCCAGAATGACCTCATGAAAAAAATGACCATGATATCTCACAGTGAAAGGTATCACATGAAAACCTATAACCCACTTTTTTTTATTATTTAATTATATGTGATTTTCATTACTTTACAATTTGGTTAATTTTGTTTCTAAAACAATTCCAAGCTCCGCCAAATACCCATCATAATCAGTGGAAACTTGTTTTTGATGTGGCTCAGCTGCCTAAAGCGCTGCGTCCTGTCTGCCTTTCATCTTTGTGAGTTTATTGTTGAGTCTACAAAACCTGGCACTTTGGCAGCTTTCTTCCCTGCGCCAACACCTGGTCCTCCTGGAAGGCCTGTCTGAGGAATAACAGGTGCTGAAATAAAAAAAGTACAGAAAATCTTACTTGGCTCTTTGAAAAAATTGTTTGTCAATTGTCTATGTAAAGAATATAATAGGGAACACGAACACATCTCTTTAGTTAAGGTGCTGAGTTGAGAATAGTCATAGCTGTGTTACATCTATATAGGAGACTTATACACTGTCAACAGCTGTCATTTATATTTTCTTATACTCATTTTAAAACTAAACTGGCTCTTTGTCAAAGAAATAGATTCTGGAGTGCCTGACATAGGGCCAGTCTGTGGTTGAAATGTTCTTTTTTTAAATTATTTTAAAAATAAAATAATGAGAAAATGTGTGTGTCTTGCCTCCACCAGGCACTGAAGGTCCAGTTCCAGAGATTCCAGGACCTCCTCCTGTTCCAGCCCCTGTTCATACACAGAGTGTCCAGATATTAACACAGAATGTTAATTAAAAAAAAAAAAATCACTTTCAGTTCAAGTGGAAACGCACTTTAGTTGGGATATTCACATGGATCTATATTTCATGACCACTAGAGGGCCCTGGTGACAATAAACAGTAGTAATGAGGCTGTTTGTGGCTCGTGACAGATCCATTTATCTGTCATTGATATTTAGAGGAGCTAATCTTGTCCTACCAGTCTTTCACCACCCGAAAAAAAAAGGAAACGTGGCTGATTTTTACTGTAATCAGCAGAAGCAGACACCATGAATAGCACTCTCCTTGGCTCATCAAATCCCTCACTCCTTTGACTATCTCTTTGTACAGGAAATAGGCTGTCAAGTACACTTCTGAGGAAGCTTGGCAACAGGATAAAACACATTTATTTATTTTTTAAGTCTTTTTTTTTAATTTTTAATCTTAAATTCCCAACATTTAGCCGGACAGACATTGCGCACCCCTTGTAAGTATGTAGTCTGTGTTATTTGGTGAGCAAATGTTTGGCAAGGGAATGTTGTTTTTTTTTTTTTTTTTTCTTTTTATCTGTGCTGTTTCAGAGAAACGAGATGTTATTTTGAGTGTCATGAAAACAGTAAAGACTGATTCCAGGGACAGACGTTTTGGTCACTGCCAACCAATACTTAAGAGCAGGCTCGTTGCCATAGCACAGTCCTGGACGTGATTGAGGCCCCCTGAGTTCATATTTAATCAGTCTTTTTAATTTAGAGCAAATCATGTGGATGTAAGCGACCCAGAATTTAGGGCCAGACCGGCTCTGCTGAGGTTCAAACCGTCTAAGGCATACGATTAAAAAAAAAACGTATATTTCTGCCAAACTCTGTTGTCATGCTGAGCTACCATTAATGCAAAACATTCATTTTGACTTTCTTATTACATACAAGCATGCAGATTTATCAAAGTTTGAGAAAGCCTCAATTAGCACTGTCTGAGGTCTGTTCAGTAGTCTGTAGGCCAAAAATGGGCTTAGTCCCTTGTGGTAACAGATGGCCTCCTGCACCTGCGTGTAAAACAACCAGATTTTCAGCTGTGTTTGTCAGTATGAGACATTTAGAGCAACTACCATTGAACCTCTGAACCACTGAAAGCCTGCTTTTTTTTAAATTATATTGTCTCAGCAATACCTGAACCAAGGTTCACTTGGGCTGAATTTTTATCCTGATGATACTGGAAACTTTAAAGTACAGCTTTTAATCTTTTTTTTTTTTTCAATTAGTCACACAAAATCTCTTTGAATATCACAAGGAGATGCTTTTTTCATTCCAAAACCTAATCTTCCTATTTCGTCTACAGAGGCATTTCACAACAGTCCTGAGAGTCTGTTTAGTCCTTGAATTTATGATATATTAATAATGTCAGATTCCCCAAATGTGAGTTGAAAGACACCTAATAAAACTGCAGCAATCCAAACAAACAGAAAAGCAGTAAGTGGAACATAATGAGTGTCTGGTTCCAATAACAATTGTTTATAACACTCACTTTCCACTGAAGTCACTAAACTTTCTGTGCTGATAAGTTGTTCTGAAGGAATGCGAACTCAATAATCAATGCCATCGCACTTAGTGCCTCATATACCAACCACCTGCTGTACCTCTTTTGGCAGCTTTCTGTCCAGCTCCAGGGAAAAAGCCCCCTGCACCTCCACCGTATCCTCCATAAACACCTAAAAGATAAACAAGGTCAAAGGGGAGTGACAGACATTTGAAGTGTGCAGCACCAACTGTAACTGTTTTAGTTGTACGCCTCAAGCACTCACCTCCTCCATGGCCTCCGACTCCTAGATTTCCATAACCTGGATTAAAAAAAAAAAAAAAAAAAAGGGGATCAGAGCAAGAGAAAGAGTGAAGTGTAATACCAGAAACTGTAGATGAGGAATATTAGGGTCAAAAAGACAAAGTGCGGGCGTGTTCTTGACAGAGACTATATTAAGATATTTGTGGTTTCTTCAGCAGTAATTACCCTTCAACACAAATAAATCATCTCTCAATCTTTCATCAAAACCTTTTCCAACACATACAAACTACAGTATGCTGTGAGAGGGGGGAAAAAAAGTGCCAGTGTGACCAGAGACACTTACATTATGTGTCTATAGCCAAGGATGGTGTTTTGGACCAATGAAACAGAGTCCGATCACTCACATCACTCAAAAGAAATAAGGTTTCCTCAGCGTGGTTGTGCTGAGCTGTAAACACCAGAGGGAGCAGTCTGTTCTTGTCGAGACTGAAATCCCCACACCGACATGTGGGCGTCAAAAGCTTTTGACACTTAAATAAAGTCATCTCCCTGCTTTTGGTTTTGGTCACTGACAAGAATAAAACACGTGAGGGGAGTATATGGAAACGGATACTGAAGTGTGAAAAGAGGGGAAAGGACATGACATTCAAATGCTGGCCACGAGACTGGACACACAAGAGACCTGAAACATAAAAATAAGTACACAAACGTTCAGGATAATCACTGAAAATATCAAACAGATTCCGTTTTAACCATGTATGTATGAATCTTGAAGCAATCAGATACCCCAGTCCCATAAGAATAGTAAAAACTGGAAGACTTTAAGACAAAGGCTTATGCTGTCTGAAAGAGTAATCGCCACATGTCATAAATCTTGGTTCATGGGGGAATTTAATATATAAGGAATTATCTGCCTAACTATTATTTTTTTAGGGGAAACGACACAAGCTTCAAGTATTTAATGAAGTGAAGATTTGATATTTGTATTTTCTTTTTTAAACGTAGGTGTCTCCCCACAGCGACCGCATACAGTAGATGAATATTTTCTGGAGCTGATTGATGGGGCTCAACATTTTGTAAAAATAAGAGTAAAAGCTTTGTTTCACAACGCTGAATTGAAAGAAGCTGTAAGCTGAACAAGTTCTCAAATCAGAGGACGACAGCTCAGAGAAATGAATGTTTTGGAAATGAGAAGTAATTTGAATGCTGCAATCAAGCATGTCCACCAAGGAATTTATTTTCATGAATTCATGTCAGCCAAAAGAAAATCTGGAGTGAGGACAGCTGCGCATGGGAACTGAGCTCCATGAGATACGGGGACAGAAAGTAGAAGTGATCAGGGTGGAGTCGCTTCAGCGCGCTGCAGGGTGCAGGTCCTGCAAATGATGCTGGTGACGAGGAGGAATGTCCACGCAGAGATAGGGGAAAAGGATCTGGTGTGGAGTTTCATGACCCAGTCAAAACAATGTAGGCACTGGTCTTGCCAAGGCCTTGGCAGCGCTCAGAGCATGCAAGGCAAGCCCAGACGCTTGGCTAAGCATCTTCGCAATAATCAATCTCCGTCAAGCTTGATTCCTCTCGATTCCTCAACCGTCTTCAGACACAGCTTTGAACAGACACACCAAGAGTAATCAATTTGTTATATAAATCTCAGTGATGGGCCTTTCCCCTCCCCAGCCTCTCTTCTGCTGACATGAGGCCTCCATCTCATTTGTTTCATTTTTTTTTTTTTTTATCAGTGAGCACCGAATCCCTTATAAATGTTAGGGAACTGCTGCGCGAGAGTTATTGATGCTTAAGACCCTTAACATGACTACATCGTCTGGTTTACCCTCTAGATAGCGTAATAATGTCTCTGCAGTCAGAGGGGAACATGTTTATCATTGTGACTCTTGGAAATATATGGCACAGTGAAGACAGAGGCCGGGCTGGGAAGACTCATAGCTCATGCATTCATCATCTGGCCCACCTGTGCTCACATGTGCTCATGACCTGGTTCTGGCAAGTGCACTGAGGGTCAACCAGCACCTGCCACGTCAAGCTCAGCCTTCACATTGGGGATCAGGAGACAAAAAGCAGACACGCAGAAGTCAGTCTGCAAGGGTGTGTGGGTGTGTTTATGTGTCTGCGAGTGCAGGCCTTGGGCAGATGCAAGGAAAAAACTTTATTTTTTCTGTAGATCTGACATCACAAAACTCTTTGAAAATAATACCCACTTAATTAAAAAATTGCTCTACTGGTGGTAGTATATTTTTAGTGTCAAAGCATGAGCACATGCTAACAAAATCTGGACTTTTTATCGGTTTGGCATCCATCCACTGATTGTATATTTGGGAGACGGAGGGCAGCCCCTTTGAATAAAAGCTCTCCTTTTAGCCGTACGGTACTTTCACCGTCTTGTAAGCTTAAACAAGTATGCTTTTGTTAGACTACTATCATTACAGAATGTGAACTCACACAAATAGACCTGGCTTAGCTCACATATTATAGGAGGTCAACATTACATTGTTGTTTGTTGTCATGAGCCGCACGCATAAAAAGCTTTCACCGTGACCCTGATATCAGCCGGTCACTGTCTTTGGTTCTGCTTCCAGTATTTAGTAGATTGTTGACAAGCTGAAGGACTTCTTTCATGCCTAATTTTCTCAGTGACCCCGAAGTTATAATCGGAAGCCTGAGAGACCGCTTGAAAACCCAAACCTGGACCTTGGACAAAGGAACACTAAGAAAGATCAATACTTTCAATAAAAGACGTGGGGGACAAAAACCTGATACTACACAGGAGAGAAGACTGAGGGCCAAGGACAAGGAAAGAGGAAGGTAAATGATGCAGTACTGCAGTGTGTCATAGTTTCCTCCTGTTAGAGCTCGGAGAAAAAGAAAAAAAAAACTGTGACAGAAATGTGATTTATTGCCAGTTTCTATCCAGAAACGTACCATTTGCTTCCACAACTATGCAGCGGCAAGTGCACAAGCAGGTTGCTGAGTTAAAATTTAGAATAATGTGGCTGTAAACATTTCACTCATCAATTCCCAGAAGTTTACAGACTGACAGAAGCCGTGAGAGCATTAAATACGCCTCTGAAATGTGTCGCTGGACTCAAATGAAACATACGATTTGCTGTTGTTATACTAATCACAAATAGATAAAGTGTTTCAATTAGTATCAAATGATTGCAAGCTGTTTCTATTTATTTTGTACTCAGTGTCCCAACTTTTTTTTTTTTGTTTTCTTTTTTTGGAAACGGAGTTGTAACTTGCAAAACAGTGGAGATTTATTTTTAGTGGCCCGTTTAAACATGATCTCAGCAAGCGTTGAGAAGAAAATAATGGTCTCTTTTGAAAAAGAAAACCCCTTTTTTTTTTGTTTCAGAGGGATGAGACTATGCCAAGAAACTCGCAGCCATATTAAACGCCTGCTGTTGTACCATGTCAAGCACATCGCTATTTAAACTGAAGACTGACAATGTAGTCGGAGCAGCCCAGACGGTATGACTAGCTCTTTTAGTCACAAGTCATGTTCTCAAACTCAGGTCCCGTACAAGAGATGGATGTGAGCCAGAGTGAACAGAAATATCTGGTTTCAATCTCATTCTCCACTGGGGTTAGGTAAGGTAATTCCCTGTTTCAGGACCAGAGGAATACAAGAAACATTAATCAAAACAATGTCCTCGACTCTTGGTCTCTTTCCCTCACTGCTGCTCTCTCTCTTTCGCCATGCTGTTCTCTTTCCCATCACTCTTTCCTCACCAGTTGTTGTCTGATGGGGTTATGCTGACCAGACATGAGGTGTTAATGGCAACAACCAGAGGAAGCCAAATGTGAGAAGTGAAAGAAGTACTTTCTCGCTCCTTTCCATCTCCTGTTCTCCTCCCTCTCTCCCTTTTTCTCTACTTTGTGAACCAGCTGGGCCCGGTGAAGGGTTTAATTTAAGAGGCCTAAGAATTCCATGGCAGGGATCCCTGTAACTGACGGCAGGCGCGAGAAAAGCAGACTTCGTAGCTGGAGCTCTGGAATGTCCAGGAAATTTTGGGGACTTATTTGTCATTGTTTTCTCTATTGAATCTCGCATTTAATCCGTTAAGCATTATAGAAACACATGCCTGATTACCGAAGAGCCTGAGGAGGGGATTGTAACACATATTTCTTTAAATTTTCCTAATTCTGTTATCTAAGGTGGAAAGCAGAGTTGGCATGCAAACTAACAGGAAGGTGAGAGACAAATGAGAAATTGGTGTTCTTGTGAGGAGCTAAATATTGTGCTTACGATGGAAACGGCAAACATACGAAGAAGACATTATTGGCACAAAGCTGTGCACACACTGAAATTTAGTGTAATGCGATGAAAATGTTCATGAAAAATTATTTCATGTTCAAAGTCTTTCTGTGGGTCCCCAGAAAAGTCGATGTTTCACTGTGATGGATGGGCACATTTCTGTTCTTCAGCTGTGGTCTCATATAAACTTTCGCTCTTAGAAGCTAAGCCTATCATTATGTCCTTCACTGCCATGACACCAGATTTTTATCAGTATCAAATTATCACACTGTTTCACTTCCAAGTTGGTTGATAGATTGCATTTTTACAAGGTGACGCGGGGGGAAAAAATGGATGAAAGCAGGATGTTGCGAGGCGCTGTAGTGATTCCAGATTGCGTGAGACAAGTGCATATGCTGGAGCTCCCCTTGTCTCCTCTCCGCCTGCCTTTCCTGTGACCACTGCTGCTCCTTGTCACTTCAAGGTTTGGTGTGCTGTCAGTCACTGGCATCAAGCAGCAAGAAGCAGGACCGTTCACATGTTGGACTAATTAAGTATTCACACGGTCACAGCACTTCACACAAACTCCTGCCTTGCAAGCAGCGTAGAGTGAGCCAGTCCAGCTTTGGCAGCGTGCCTCATATTGTTTTTGCTTTTACTTTTCCATTGAGTCATTGACGCGATCAATGAGAGGTCCCAAAGCCTTCCGCCCTTTTTGCCAGATGACCCCAAGCACAAACCTGTCAGAGCTCACACTAATAGACTAGAAGGTTTGCCTCATTCTCTAAGGTTTTTGCACTTGGGACGATATCAGGGTCAAAATCAGTTTAATACAGGTTCTATGTGTATTCATAGGTCAAATTGGTACAGGTGGGGATTTCTGCTACATACCGTATACCTGTAGAGAAAGGACTTTGTGTCACTGTGTGGTAGGAATCTGAACCGATGACGAAACTTTGGCGAGCTTTTCAGGGTCTCACCAGCCAACGCACTTGGCCATCAGAGCGCATACGTCATCTTTGAAGCACAGAGCACTTCTTAGAAATGGTTCCAAATTAACTGCAACCGTAAAAGTCACAAATACACGTTATGCAGATTACAAGCAGTGCCACCGGTGCCAAACCAGGCCGCCGTGCCTGCGGACATCTGTGAAAGCCTGACCTCACCAGCCTGAGTCTTTGTGAGTCCTTCACCTCCACAAACGCATTTTATTCCAAACTCATCTGTGCAAATACTGTGTTAGTTTCTGGACCATGCCTCTCACCGTACCCAGAGAGTGTCTGATGTCATTGTTTATACTGTTAATCTTACAGAGTAGAGCATATTATGCTATAGACTTTCAAATTGAGCTAATATTTCTCCTTGTCATTGTTTCTGTAAGAGATGAGAGCCTCACGTGATTTATGATTTATCCACTTCTGAAGAAATGTCACAGTTGATCAGCACTGAGCCCTTGAATTTGTCTGCAGGGCCTCTTTTACCAGCGTTTATATCATCTATTATTTTAGTTTGGCACACACCTCCCACAGCAAGCACAGCAAACACACTGCAGGCACTTGGGTACACAGTAGTACATCATTTTGAAAAACTGATCACTTCTGATTAGTGTGTTTCATGTGCAAAGAGGTTTAGTTGTGCAATTTATGCTTTGAACGAGAAAATCAGTCAACAAATGTGACCATGGTATGCAAAGTTGGCCAAGTGTGTTTTATCTCCCAGATGGTCCACATATGCATCCAAATGCCATTCCACTGAATACTTTCCTGACAAGTCAGGGTTGAGCGAGGAGACAAGTGCTTGATAGGTCGGCTCCCCTCGATCATGCAAATAGAAGCGTTGACGTTAGGCTCCTTGACTCAGCCTCGAAAGCATTCTCCAAGTTTTTCTTTCCTTATGGAGGCTATGATCACCGCACAGCCATGTGAGGTATTTCACTATGAAAAACATATGGGGAACTCTACAGAGAAAACAAGATCAGTTGTGTCACTGACACTGGAAAACCTATTCACACAATTGTACATTACAAGTATGTTTGATATTGTTACACTGACTAACACGTCAGCGTGTGTATGAGGCCTGAAGGGCATCTGCTGATGTAATTTAAAAACAGTTTATCCCAGCCCTGAGCCCGATAAAAGCTGAGAAATCCAAGACAGACTTTTCAATAACATTCAATAAGTGTGACTCACAATGTTTTGAACTAAAAAAAAGTTAATACAAAAGTGAAGTCTTTGCCTGTGCAAACTTTTGCATTTATAAACCCCACATGGATTTATAAAGCATTTATAAATCTTTAAAAACTGCAATGGCCTGTATCACAATTAAGCTTTTCAGAAGTAAATAAGTTTTATCATTTATCATTATTGTATTAGCCCCTTTTACAGTGAACTAGTGTGGGACACATGCTGTATAACCAACTTGCGTAACGAATATTTTGCTCTAGATGGACCTCTTAGCGCATCAAACTCAGCACTGTAATTACTTAGACAACCGCAAATCTACAAAACATCCCTCAAAATCAGACTGCGCTCCACTTATACACATGATTGAAACAAAGTTGTTCAGCTGGTGATCTATCTTCAGAGGCTTTTAGGGAAATAACAGCAAGGAATGTTTCTAAGATTTGGCTATGATGCCAGATGGACAAGGAGAGTGGTCTGTGCTCCAGACCTGCTGGGAAACAGAGCAGGGGAGAGGTTGTGAGAGCACGCCAAGAGTATGCTCATCAACAGTGAACATTTAAAAAAAAAAAGAAAAAAGAAATATATATATATATATATATATATATATATATATATATATATATATATATATATATATATATATATATATATATATATATACCCTGTATAGATATATATATATATATATATATATATAGATAGATAGCAACCAAGAAAACTTGAGATACAGCAGGGTGGTGAAAGGCTGGTGAGCTGTTATTAAGTCTAAGTGAAGCAGTGGCTCAGTGTGGGGGGGAAATACAACTCTTTGAAACTCTAACGTGCGGTATGCGTAACTGATCGGACACTAATAAATACTAATGAAACCCCTGTTTTATCTTGCTTTACTCTGATATCAATTTTCTAATATAAATAAGAAAGAATACTGAAGATGGCAGTAACATAAACCGATGACATCATTCAAGAAAAATTGTTTAGGAACAAAAGAAACTTTCAGTGTGAACAAACAAGCTGTGCTGGCAGCGCGTGCTGTATGTTGGTTGGGCTCGGGCCAGTGTGGGGGTGGTGTGGCTCTTATACAACAAAGCTCCCTTGCAGACAGTCCAGGTTCCAGGCGCTCAAAAAACCTCACATGAAGACCCAGCGTGGGACACGTTAAGGAAAGTAACCTGCCTGTGTGTGGTTGCCATTCCGCTGAAAGGGAAAATGTAAGTCACCAAATGTGCAATGTCAGGACCCATGTGAAGCATTGACATTTGTGTTTGCGTATATATGCGATCACATTTGCAGCTGCGTTCACTCATGGTCATGTACATTCAGATACAGATGCTTCCAGTCTCTGGCAGCTTAGAGGACAGGTCTGTGTTGCAGTAATGAAAACCATATGTGCTTCAGGAGACTAAACCTCATCTTCTTTTGGCAAATCACTCTCATCCTCACCTCAATCTATCCACACTTTTTTTTTTCTTCAACAGGCTTTCTAGGCATGTGTGTTGCATGAATGAATGTGCAAGTGATTCTGTGTGTTGATCAGAGTTGGGTGGTATATGCGTTTCACATTTGGCATGCTCACAAGCATCATAAGCTCTTTGCATTCTTCTTGCTTCACCCCGTATCTGGTTTCTCTTCACAGTGTCCACATATTCTTTCTTTCCTGTTCCTTATTGTGGTGGAGCAAACAAGGTCACTTGGTTCCTTGTTAAACAATGATGTTGCCAAAATAGTAATGTGTATTGATTTGCTATGCTTTTTAATTCCCAGAGGGATTTATTATCAAAAATATAATCGCAAACAGTGATGGGGGAGTCCAGGCGGATTCGCACCAATAGCAACCCACGGTTGAAAGGCTTCAATAACAACCCCCACGGATGAAATTTATGGAATTTGATAAATATCAATAGAGCATTAGGATGATCAATTTAGTTTCTCGAAATTTGAACTTGAAGTTGAAGTTTTTGACCATGGAGCCGTTAAGGGTCAGCCGTTAAAGGCACTGTGAGGAGAAACAAGATACAGGGTGACGCAAGAAGGACACAAAGAGCGTACAATGCTTGTTATTGAATCATAACTTTGAAAGAGTTTAATAGATCACAATTCTAGATTCTAGATATTGATGAGTGAGATGTACTGCTTCTAATGGGCAAAATCTTTATTTGACATGTGGCTTTTAATGGACAGTCTGATCAAGATTCTTTGGACAACTTTTCATCAGTATGGTCTGTAGCTGAAGTAAACCAAAATCTTGTCTTTTGAAAATGGCAGCAAAATGTTATTGTAGGAAATTGTTGATTGGCTATGCTTGATTTAAGAGCTTGAAATGACTCAGGAGGATGAAATAAATTTTGCTCTGGATTATACAGCTCCCCTAATGTGAGCCAAAACATGAATACTGGTACTCTTATTGTAGAGGCGTGCCAAGGTAAGTATATTTCTTCACAGATCTTTAGGGCATTCGCAATCTAGATGCCAGATGAGATCTTTTTACAATGTATTAGTTTTGCTTCCAAGACACTTTTAGTGCCAAAAAAACGAGAGGAAAATGATAATTACTGCTACAATCACAATGGGGCTTTTGCGCCAAATAGATGGAAGTATATTATTTATTTATTTTTATCTAAAAATTTTCATTCATATGAAATTCATGCAGTCTAATGCAAATATCAACATTTCCCTGACATGAATCTTACTTCTGTTGAGTCATGTTGGTGTGTATTAAGTTACATCACATGATAATTAGGTCATACTGTTAAGATAAACAGCCACATCACTGTGTTCTCAATCTGAATGTCCTTGTTTCTTTCTGGCTGGCTGGTACTGATGAGAGCCTCCATCAGAGAAACAGTTTTATACATATCAACAAATATCCCATTTCTGGCCTTTTGATGAACTGTTGGACTGACAGTTTGCAGATTTGTTTCATTTTTGTGCAACCACCAAAAAAAACCAAAACAAACCCTAACTAGATCAAGAACATGTTTTATGAACAAAAGCTACCTTACCGGGGCAACAAAAAGGGAAGTTAACTGTC
Source organism: Xenentodon cancila (assembly GCA_014839995.1). Classification (NCBI taxonomy): domain Eukaryota; kingdom Metazoa; phylum Chordata; class Actinopteri; order Beloniformes; family Belonidae; genus Xenentodon; species Xenentodon cancila. The sequence goes on from CM026201.1 coordinate 17,760,423, forward strand.
AGGCAGCTTTTGGTTTCTTTCCTTCACTCACTGCTATTTTCTCAGAAATTTGAACTACAAACTTTATTGTGTAGACGCTAATAAAAAGCTGTCTGTACGACACTATCAGAACAATAATTACTAATCTATCTGAAGTGTAGTTTTGAAGACTCTTCGATAAAAGCGACAAACAAAACATAAAATACACAAAGGTGATTGAGTAATATAGGATAAATATTCTGACTGCCTATACAAGCGTTCCTTCTCTAAACTGATGCAGACACAGAAATAACATACAGTGTCGTCAGTTATTTTCACTCATCTTGTTGTTCGAGACTGGACTGACAAGCATTGCCGTGACACATAGCCCCATAACGCCTCGCATCCAGACGCATCCTTCCTCCTGACAGAACAGATCATTGAAGCATGTGCAATAAAACTACCTGAATAGCAAAAGCTGTAAACTTTATGTTTCGTGTTTACAGCCTTCAAGCTGCTTTAAAGTAACAAGAGGCTAACTTGCAGGAGTCATATTTTGGCTAGTGAATCCACCTTTGCATGAGGCAAGACTAGAAAAGTGTCCAACAGCTGTTTATAAGACCATAAGAAGTTCCTCCTTCCAGCTTTCAGTGCATTGTCAAAGCCGAACGCTGACAAGGTTCACAATTAGTGTAACATTTACAAGATCTTGCATGAGTAGCACTGCAATTCCCTACAGTCACGCTACTCACAGAACTAGCTGCTGTTCTCCATTACAAGTCCGGCAAGGTGCATGTGTGGAACGCAGCGGCGTTGCATGACTAACACGTGAGAACATCCGGCAAATCCTTACGTGTGCATTAGTATCCCTCTTACCGTTTTTGCATTTGCGTGAATTTAGCAATAGAGGTCTGTTTTTAAAAATATATATATGTTTTTAAAGGGTCAATGGGTTTGTGGGCCGGTAGCACATCTGGCATGCCCACTGCAGACAAGCACCGATGCAATGAATTACACTTATTTATTTGTGGTTTGTTTCGAGGTTAACTGGACATTCACATATTAATGGAAACATTATACTCGCAAGGTACATAGAAAGTTCTCACGGCCAGATAAATGTGAACTGCTTCAGGTAATATTTGTCTAATGAAATAGAAAAACCTCACTGCACTTTCATTTCATTCCACATATAACAGAAAAACGTGGATTTTGAATTCAAATGCAGAGACACTAATTGCTATTTGGAACCATGCAAGTAGCTGCTTTTGATGTTGTTTGTTTCACTTTTTCCCACCAACTTAATTTCTGCCATGTGCACCTGGTGAGGGAGAGGGAGAACTGAAATGTAAGCCAGAAATGCTTCACGAGGAATGCTCTGCTATTTCCAGCCAAAATCAACTTCCGCCAAATACTGGATATTAGGTCATTTGAACAAAATGGCCCTCCAGCAAGCCTTGTTGAAGGCTGGGGGTGTGGCAGTCCAAGGGGACCCTCCTGTAACTTGCTCCATGTGTTATCGGGACTACAAGATGATTGCTTCATTCCTTATCTTCGTAAACACAGAGGTAGGCTGAGATTGTATCAGTAGTGCTAAGGGAAATTAAGCGATAGCTCAACATTGCTAGAGCACCAACGGGGCACATACGAAAATACAGCAAAGGAAAATATTTACAGTTTAGTATCACAGAGGAGGGCTGTGGTAACTTCCAACACGGAGGTTTCCATATATTGTAAGGCTCTAACGTTACAATAACATTAATCAGTGCTCTGGCACCATTGTGTGGCAGGCCTTGATGGCTGTTTTCACTCTGCCAGTCATCACTCTTTAATACTCTCAGTACGGATGAGGTCAAGGAGTGGTGGGACGTGAACGGTCCCTCTCACCCAGTTAAACAGCTGCGCGGCCAGTATAAACCAACTCTGACAAAAACACACAAGTGTCCTAAAACCACCAAAAAGGTGCACGCATTGTATCTGCGCAGGTCTGTTTACTCTGATGATGAATTCATGTAATAAAATCGTTATGTTTCCTCACTTTATCTACGCCATAACTATACATCATATTTTCTTTCAGTAAGCAGTGAATATATTTTAAAGGATTTTTAAAACATACTTCTGTTAAGGCTTTCACAGCTGTACCACATAAACTGGTCCAGAACATGTTTCTAAATACCTAATAGACTTGTAAATTGTCACTTTCATTTAAAAAATACATTCAAGTATGATTGTACATCAAATACTGTTTTTCATGACACAAAGAAATATTTGTAAATGTTCATCCTACCTGGTTTAGGGGCTTTTCCACCTTGCCCTGTTGGTCAAGAACAAACATACTATATGAGGACCGTATGATTTCGTGATATAAAACTATACCCTCTTTGAGTCAGGACACAAATGTTCACATGCCACAAGTGTAATTTACTCTTTTTCCAACTTTGCATTGTGAAATATTCATCTACAATTGATGTCAGATGTTTGTCTTCTTATCAAGGAGGCTTTCATGCCTGTTCAGATGTTGGGCCTCATTATTGGTACTGACAGCATCTCTGCTAAAGCATGTAAATGTATGTAAGCTGTTTTTGTTTCTACATCTTCAGACCTGTTGGCAGTCCTCCAATGCCAAGTCCACCGGTCCCAACACCTCCTGGCACCAAACCACCAGGAACCACGCCTCGGCCTCCAGCTCCATATCCTCCTACTGTTGGGGTCGAACATAAGAAACATGTGTGACTGGAATCAGTGCTGCTGTTACTGTTGCTGGCATGTTCATACCATCACAGAACCCAGGCCAAGCATGTGGAGGGTGTTGTGTATACTGTGAGTGGGATAGACAGTTACACGTTCCTAAATTGATTATATATGGAGAATTTGGATGTGCTAATGGTGTTAAGATTTCAAATGTTTCTGTTCATTAGAGATTGTGAAGGCTCATGTAATATCTTCTGCTCTCACGGTAGAAACAACATCATGACAATCAAGGTGGAAAAAAAATTGTCTGCCACTGGCTATGAACTTAACAGCCAATCAAACCTCCGTTTCTCTGTCATCATGTACTCATTTTTTTCAGGTTATTGATTCATGGTATATGTGTTAATTGGTAAAATCACAATAATGACTACCACTATCCAGTGAGAGAATACAAAGCTAAAATGTTACAAGCCTTCAACTTTTCCAGTCTATCCATAAACTGGTTTGACATCAGTAGCTGACTCAAAACATACTGATTATTGCCACCACATTTCCAACATTATATTAGTTTGACAAGGCATGACAAGGAAGAGTTACTATTATACATGCTAAAAAGGAGTTTGTTTCTTTAAAAAAAAAAAAAAAGAATTTTTACTCTTCTTATTTGTTAGTATACATTTTACATGAATGAATACCATTAAAATAATGCACCTGCAGCACTGTCATTGTTCAAAATTGATCACGGCACTCTTCCTGTGGTCATAACATTAATACCGTTCACTATAAAAATGTGCACAGGGTCAAACTTGTTCAGCAAATGGGAGCTGAAGCTATGCCAAGATTATTTATACGGTTGATGACCTGCTGCCGAAGTGGTGTCTGCCACAGAGCAGAGCATATCTGTGTGAAGTGGCAAATACCAGACAGAGTAACTGGGGATGTGCTTCATGCCTGATGGTAAGGAGGACTATTTGGACTAAAATAAATAAATAAAAAAATACTGTTTAAAATCTTGGAATCACAAATAGAGAAAAGAGTGAGAGCTCCTCAAAATACAGAGCAACAGAAACACACACACACACACACACACACACACACACACACACACACACACACACACACACACACACGCACACACCTTTTAAGTTCATTTATAAGTCATAATTGCCTGTGAGACACAGGACAGAGCGAAACAGACTACTCATGTAAAGTTGTTCTAATATATCTGTAGAAATGTCTGAAACCTCTCTCAAATACTGAAATTAGTTTTATGTTGGACATTCAACAGACATTCATGATTTATCCGCCACGGTGTCATTATGGGAACAGCAATAAAATACCAAGTGCTGAAACATTGCAGGTTTTTCTTTTCAACAGCCTCCATACCATCTGACCAAGTCACTCTAAACTCAAGGCGAATTGCTGTACTAAAAGAGCCAAATAAAATACGTTTCTTTCTATTGTATTTGAGCACTCTTTTCAATATGGGGAAAAATGTTTGATATACATTTTTTTTTAATGCATAACCATGTGACCTAGACATTTCATATCTATGCCTCCAATAAAAATATAGGATTTTTTTATTTTAGATTTTAACACTGTTTGTAGTTCATATACTTATTTTTACATTGAAAAAAAAAAGTGCTGACATTGACTTTCTGAGGCGTTGTCCAATATTCTGTATGAATCCTGTCCTGGTAAATAGAAACAAAGGGGAGACAGCAGCAGAAACTCACATCTGCAGGAAGGTGATCTGCAGTAAAAATGTGATTTTGATTTGTTGATAATGAAAGTAAGAAGTTTTCATAAGAAGTGAATACAGGTTGATGGAAATATGTTGAATTAAAGAAAAAATAGGCCTACATTAACAATATTTCAAACATAGTTTATGGCTCCTGTTTTTCCTTCAACATTTGTGCTGCTGTGCTTTTTTTTTTTTTTTTTTTTTTTTTTAATGTCAGAAGACAGATGAGAAGGAACTGGATCAAAACAGTCTGAGACAAGGAGAAGCAGAAGCAGAAAGTTACATTAACCCTTTCAAGCGCAAAATTATTACATATATATATATATATATATATATATATATATATATATATATTGTTTCAAAACTTATTACACAGAAAATGCATATAAATGGTGATGATTTATAATTTCATATACTTTATTATTTTTATTTCCAAATAACTGATGGAGCTGCGTCTGCAGTGCATTTATGATAAAACAGAAGCAAATCTTCATATTTCACATTAGTGGAAAAATCATAAATCCTCAGACTCCACTCACCTGCAGCTTTGGCTGGTTTATAGCCTGCAGGGCCTCCTCCAGCCGACCCTAGTAAAACAGCAGACATACAGATTATTGATTTATGAGGTGCATATATGCAGTGAACTAATGGACATTTTTTTCAGAACTTTATCATCACAACAGCTGACATTTGTTTTGCTCTCTCACACCTGGAGAGAGCATTGTTACACTGTCACTGTATACATGTACTCTTAAAGTTTTATATAATGATGGATCAGGGGTCCGTGTAAGCATTCTTATGATTCAAGACTTATATTCTGGACTAGTCTATTAAGTTTGCGAGTTTTTCCAGAAAATAAAAATAAGCATATTAAATGTGTGTGTGTGTGTGTGTGTGTGTGTGTGTGTGTGTGTGTGTGTGTGTGTGTGTGTGTGTGTGTGTGTGTGTGTGTTAACGTCTGCCATTTCGATCCTGAATGGTTTCCACCTCAAGAGCTTTAATAAAGTCTCTGCCCCTACTTTAACCCATGAAAGTGTCATTAAATGTCCTGGGTCATTTTTGTTAGACTGTCCAGTGGATGGTGTCACCTGGAAAGAATCCAGCTCCTGGTCCAAACTGAGAGCCAGCAGGTACGTACACACCTGGAACACACACAAAGTAAAAGGGTGTCCCGTGTGACCATGTGTATGATACTAACAAACTTCCAACCACACAGCTCACAGTCGTCCATGTTTTACTGGGGTTTTTTTTCTTTTTTTTTTTATTGCACATCATGTATTTTTTCATTCTTATACAATGACCCCATTTATTAAACATTCTCAAACGCATCCATCATCTTTGATCCAGACAGCACCACTGAAATCTGTCCGTAATGTGAACATCTGGCCTGCATTGGCGCAGTGATGAAGTGCACATGAAACGTGAATGCAGTGTCTCCAGCCAGAACCAGAGAGAAAACAGAAAAAAAGAACTTTATAGGCTGATGAGGAGCAAGTTCAAATTGTTCTCATATTGATGAGGCACAGCATTTGGAAACTTTCTTTAGGCAAAGTGCTTCAGCTCTCTGGACACGCCCAGCCCCTATCAACCCCCTCATGTATGCCCCGGACTTATTTCTCGCCTGTTTTCTGGCTACAACTCAGACTAACTCCTGAGATGGTCATTCTGGATCCCAGACACGATGGCCTCATGTGTGTAAGAAATAACAACTGAAATCTTTTTTTTTTTTTTTTTTTTTTTTTTTTTTTTAAAGGAATAAAAAGAATGACTCCAGTTGTTCTGGTACAACTAACGGTTTAATCCTGTGGGACTAGTGAGCTAAGGCAAGACTAACAAAGTTATACTTTTTTGAGGGAAAAACCTGGTTTGCATCACAATATTACAATGCAAATGAGTGAGCTGCAGAACCAAAATGATTAATTTTAATGGCTGTTACGTATGTTGAGAAGCCAATTAATTTAATCCATATTGCAAAGGCATTCATATGTTTATTAAAGACTACGGTGTGAACACTGGGCTTCCAGTTCTGTACACTGAGTGTATGTATGTGCAGAACATCGATTTAGAAGCTCATTGGGTACCGAATAAGTCAGTGCCTTATGTCGCCATTAACAGAGGTATGATATTAATGTAATGTTACTAGTGTTATTATCTGCTATGTCCTTCCAGCTGCAGATTGACACAGCCCTGATTTGATACACATTTCAAAATTGCAAATGCAAAAAGACAAAGACAAAAGAAAAGTGAAACCGCGAAAGATGAATACACACTCAGTTAGAGATAGTGATTTCTTGTCTGCAGATTCTGGGTTTTGTTTCTCAGAGTTGGAGTTTTGATTTCTACCACTTTTGGTTTTGAATTGATGCACAAAGGAACTTTTACAACACTGTCCAATAGTTAGTCTGGTTTAGTCTTGATTGGTCACTTTTGTTTTCTCGTCCATCATTATCATTATTTTTTGAGTCTTAGTTTCCTCTGCCATGATTCCTGCTGCACCTCGGTGAGCTAGTTTTATTGCTGTTGACAATGTAATACACTGTTGTAAATTAGGGATGAAAAAATGTATTTCTGCAGCTACCACAACCATTTGTTGCAGCTTCATCCATCAAAAAAGCAAGAAAAAAGCAGCCTGTTGGATTTGGAAGCAGTTTCTCAGCATGATCCAGACAATGTGTCTGCTAATATTATTTAACACCTTGTTTCCTAATTGCTTCTTTGCACTCGTGCCACATGTCCGTTTGTCCATTCATTTCTACGGGAGCCTCCTTATTCTCTGCTAAACTCAACTTTCTGGTGTTCTTCTGAATATTTTAACTCAGGCTTTGAGGAAAAAATACATGCTAACATAAACATATATGCTCTGCTAGAATGCTATCTAACAAGCACCAGATAAAACAATAATTTTTTTTGTTGTTGTTAGTTAGAAACTAGAAAATCATTTTCTTTCCCATGGAAGCAACGATTTGGGATTAGCATAAAGAACTTAGTTTTTGAACCCCAGTGGGAACAATCCTTATTTTATACAGCATGATGTGTGATTGTCCTGCGCTGTACTGTTTATTAGTGGCACCTGGACTCCTGTCTATACCTGTGCTGTCTGTCACTGTGTGGAGATTGTGAACAAATGAAGGACTGTATTTAAACATTAATATCGATGATGTTTCTTGGGAGACATTGTAAAAGTTTTTCTTTTTTGTTTACCTTTATTTTATCAGGTAAAAGTTTGTTCTCAAACTATTACCTGGGCAAACAAGACCTGGTCATGGACATCGACAGACATACAGACATAAAACACCATTAAAAAAATGAATAAATACACCAAGAACTAGCAAATAAAAAAAGATGTATAATTGTATAAGAAATATAACAACTATAATAAACACTAACAGCCTGACGAATGTTTTGCTTGAAGGTGGACAAAAGTATCATAAGCATGTGTGAGAGTATGTTGAAGAGAGTTCCAGTCATTTGCTGCAGCATAACGAAATGAATTTTGTCCAAAAATAGTGAGGGCCCGAGGAATGAGAAACTAGATACCGTGACTTGATCGAGAATATGTTCTAATAACCAGGTGAAGAATCGAAGACAGAGACAAACGTGTTTTATCCTAAATTTATGCATTAAAAGAAACCAACTGGAAATATGTCAAATATGTCAACTTTGACAAACTCTTATCACTTTAGATAAATGCAGTGATGATAACAACATGGACTCTTGTCAACACAAAGAATGTTGAATGTTGGTTTTGGAGACATCTGCTCTATTGTCGTACCAAAACCGTGTTCCGCCAAAGAATCGTTTACTGGAACAAATTTTCTGGCCGTTATGGCTTATTTCTACCTGTTACGTAACACAATTTGCAAGAGACAACTGTGTGTCGTTTCGTAACAGTTGCAAGAGACGACTTTTCCTAAATAATAAAACATTCCTTCAAATGAAAGAAGAATTGATATTATAACATAAAAAAACCCAAATGAAAACAAACTTGCTTGTGCTTCTTTTAGGGAAACATTGGTGGAATTACTACATAGATGTAATCTGCAATGTTGTGTTGCTGATTCTAAGTTGAATGATATTCAGTTATACACACCGAAGTGGTGCTCAGTATCTGATTGTAAGAGATAATTTGATTATTGAGACAATTATAGCAGAAGTTTGTATGAGAACAGTGATAGCAGAGGATGGGGTTGACTTTACCATAGAACAGATAGGGAGGGCGTCTCTCTTTTCATCCAGTGGAACTGAACAATGTTCTTAAGATTTGGTCTTATAGAACTGACTAAAGAGAATTGAAACCATCATAGGCTGAAATAAGATGACAGTTAATAATGTCCATTGTCTCCATTTCTGATTTGCAAAAGCCCTAAGACACTGAAGGTAACATTTATGAACATGCTTGTGTTTATAAGCATCTGACAGTTTGCCTGAGCACAGCTCAGGGCCATAGATGTCAGGTGCAGCCACCACACGACTTGTGCAAAGTGATTGTTCTCCGTTTTGCGCCTTCATTTTGGAATCAGACCTACTTAGGGTGTACCCTCTTCCTCCCTAGATGACAGCTGGGATCGACTCCAACCCCGTCTTGACCCTGAACAAGATAAACTAGTCGTAGAAAATGGATGGATGGATGGATGGATTTTACAATCAAAAGGAGGATTTCCTGTCTCGGCAAGCGAGTGTGAGTCTGTTCCACTTTTCCTATCGCTTAAAATCCCATCATAACACGATACCTTTTTTACAGAGTGCACAGGGTTCACTAGGACCATTCATCCAAGTAAGGCACACACTGACCTCTGCCAAGTAGCCTGAGCTACCACAATAAATTTGAAGACTTCTTCATGATTGTCTTAATTTAAGTCATCATCATGTGCTTACATTCCTTGAAAACCCAGCCAGGTCATGGGAATATGTGTTTGAAGGATAAGATTGACTTACCAAATACAGAAGAGGTGAGTTGAAGCAAAGGTGATTTTACAGTAAACTCCAAGGAGGAGTTTACTTTGATTATTATGCGATATGATTTAGGCGAACAAATATAAAATCCTAGGAATGAAAATGACAATGAAAATATCTATGAATATGTGCTGTTATTAGCGATCTTATATTGTAAAAACAGAATAAAAGATACGATGGTGAAATTGTTAAATTCAGTCATGTGTGTGCAAACCTGCTTTAGGCAAATAGTTTCCTCTCCAACAGAGGAATTTATTGCCTGTTTAAGGCCAGTGCATGCTCTCCGCAGGGCTGCAAGCATGAGTATTATGCCAAGTTCTCAATCTGGCACAATAAGTGGAGACGAGGAATCCATCCCTAAAACTTGCAATTCTGAGTTAGTGACCACATGAACTGGTAGGTTACAAATCTATGATCACAAACTATACAGAGACTGAGAATGACTCATTAAGAGAGCAAAAGGATGAGTGGCTTGAGTGATTGAATCTCAATGAATCAACAAATGCGTCATTACATGCTTTTTTTACATTTATATATCTAAGGCTATCCACTGGTGATCATATCACTTGGAGATGGATTTTAATGATGGCCAATTCTTCTGTTTTTTTGTAAGATGCCTATAAAAGTTATTCATATCTGATATCTGCATTTACATTAGTCACCAGCTAAGGAAATAACATTGAAGGTAGATGGACTTGGCTACTGACCTGGAAAAAAAGGGTCGCAAGGGAGAAAATTGATGCTGTGTTTCAGCGAGTGCAGCAAAGGGAGAAATGGGAAATGTGGACCTGTTTCCATTAGGCAAGACAAGTTTATTTATACAGCATAATTCAACAACAAGGTGATTCAAAGTGCTTTACAGAGACATTGAAACATCACATAAATAAAAAGCATGATTTAAAATCTAAACAAAAGACAAAAAAAAAAACAATATAAAAAATAGTAGTTAAAATGTAATCAAGTTTTGAAACTTAGGTTTAAGAGTAAAACAGTGCAGATTTGGAGGTTTATTCAAAAGCAGTTGAGAACAAGTGAGTCTTCCACCTGGATTTAAGTAAACTGAGTGTTTCAGCTGACTAGAAGCTTTCTGGGAGTTTGTTACAGCATAGAAGCTGAGGGCAGCTTCTCCATGTCTGGTTCTGAATCTGGTAACTAATAAAAAACTGGATCCAAATGACCTGAGGGGTCTTGAAGGTTCATACCGATTCAGGAGGTCACTGATGTATTTTCATCCTAAACCAGTCAGAGCTTTATAGACCAGCATCAGAACTTTAAAGTCTATTTGTCTGATGCTGATCTCGTCCACATCCATGTGCCTATATTAACGCTTGCACATTCTCTGGTCATATCTGATCTGTGTCACCAGGAGGAAAAAAATGTAAATGGATCACTTGAACCAACCAAACTCATAGCCATCTTTTTGGAAGCATCTATTTGAGTCCTTTTCCTGGTTGAGCGCTGCCTATATTCTCAACAATACAATAACAGCTCATACTTGTAGCAGATTGACACAAATCCTATCTGTACTGTTAAGGGAACCATATGTGCTTCTGGAGAAACCATCAATTGGCCTTGAGAAATAAACACACTGAAGGAGGAAGTCAAGAAACATCAATAAATTACTACTATTTACAGAAGGACGAAGCCAAGAGCTATGAACTCTTCCTTTATACTCAAAAATTAATCTTTTTTTCTGTCATTTAAATGAAAATAACTCTTGCTAATGCAAAAGATTTAGCTCATTATTATTATGTATTGCAATTAGTTTAGAGAACTTTGAGTGCCACAAGAGAGAATTAACGTATATGCACTTGCAATTCTAATTTGGACTTAAATGTGGCCAGAGTTTGAGACTTCAGGGGATGAGCTGTCAGTAAGCAAGGAATGCAGCCAGATAAATTCAGGAAATCAACCAGACATGTAGTATTGACTGTCTGTAAGTGAGATGCCTGAGCTTCCAGACGTTTTTTCCAGGTTAATCACAGGTTGCATTTAGAACTAATATGATTTTCCTGCCAAAATGTCCTTTTGGGTCTCACATGAATTATTCATGGAATCTGTTGAATAGCATACAGACATCTACTAATCAGGTGGAATAGAAACTGCTAAAAATGAATAATTTCAAAAGTAAAATTAACATGAACATTGGAGACCAGTTTGGCACCCATGTAAAGGAGTCCTGAAAATGTGCTAATATCACCTGAACTGCTGTCTGTAAGGCCCACATCTGCAGTTTTTTTCTTTGGAAACAAAAGGACTTTAAACACTATTGGAGGTGTGTGTTGCTTATTGAATACTAAACCTCCAAATAGGGTAAAGTTGTAGTACAGTCTGAAGTGACTTTGAGGATAATTGTTAACATACACATGAAGCAGGGTCTCCATATTTGAAGTCACATGTTTTTATTCTTACTTGACTTTTTATGCCATGTGAAAGCACACTGGACCATAAGCAGGGATCTGGCATGGTCTTACAGGTCCAGTTACTTCTGTATCCATTATCAGGAAGTAACCGGGCCAGCAATCCTAGTTCTTTTTCTCTTTAATACAAAAAAAACTCCTCTGGTTCTTCTTGATTCAACTTTGTTTTTCAAGGGGCAGTACCTGCCAAAGTAAAAGATGTATCTGGATGCCATGGGATAGCCACACAACTATTCAGAGAAATGAAGCATGTGACATCAGCCATCTTACTCATTTTGAATAGTGGCTCTCGCATGGTCATGTTTGAGTCATGTTTGAGTCATTCCTATAAGCCCACTCCTGTTGCACATGGTTTGGTATATTCTGTACTGGTTGAAATGGGTGTGAATGGGAGGGATACCAGACCCATTTTATGAAAGAGGTTTTTCAGGAAGTGAATTGATATGGCTGACCACGTAAACCAGGATTGGTGCTGCAGTGATAATTCTCAGTTATAACTGAAACAGGTTCACTGACTTGGTTAAATGATCTCCGATGAGATAATGTTGTTAGGCGTTTTTAGATTAAATCCCACTATTATTGCTGGATGATGAACGTGTGTTTAACGTGCGTTGGGTAATACAAACACAAGCTGTGTTATTTTTCTGAAGGCAAGTTGAGGGGAAGGAAGGCACGTCTGTAGGCGTTATCCGTGTAACATAGCATAAGATGCGTGGCTGTGTAGAATAACGCATCATCCCTACATCCCCAGGATAAAACACGCTGTCAGACAGGTGTAATTTTCAAAACAAGGATGGATTAAAATTGAGATCAGCATTGTCTTGGCTGGGTTTTGCTTCTTGCAAAATCCCAGTTTGTCATTTTTGTGGCCAGTTGTTCAAACAATGGACCACCCTTTGTGGTTTCAGACATATGTCAGTTTATGGCATCCTCAGCTCTGAGGCTGAATAGCTCGAGGATCTCCTTGTCCCAGCTATTCATCGTGCAAACATAGGCCCTTTTTTAAATAAATGTATTGCTTTGCATAAATTCAACTGATGTGGTACAAATAAAATTCACTCCACAGTTGCCATGGATGTGAAATATTGTTATGAAGACGAAAACCTTTTTTTTTACTAGACTGTAAATATTTCTTTTTTTTCTGCTGCAAAGATGAACAAAGGAATCAATGGAGATTTTGATGCAAGCTCCCAGTGATCAGTAGATGAACTCCAATTTGTATTATTTTAAGGTTGGCTTCAACCTGGAAGTTAGACTGTTATTACTTGATGAAGATTTAATGGCTGATAGGACTGAGGAAAATCATTATACCATATCATTACTAAACATTTGTTTCACACATAAAACATTCATTTGTTCGATAATGTGCTGTTTTTTTTACGCTGACAATTTCACCTTCTTATTAAATTTCACCTCAAACAAAGCAATAGTACTGGAGATAACTACATAGATTCAAACAACAGAAAATTCTTATCTCAACTTATACAAATGAAATTATCAAAAAAGCCCAAAGGCCTAAATAAAAATTATTTTCAGTCATCTTATATGTATGAATATCTTTGTTTTTAATTTTAGGCTGACAAAAAAATAACAAAATGAAGGACCTCTTTCCCATGTCTAATTTTGCATGAATTGACGCTTTGAATGTCAGCCTGGAAAGTAAAAAAAAAAAAAAAAAAGAGACATTTATCAGCTGTCTCATTGGCAAGATAATTTAACATTAATGCTGGCATTAAAGCTTTGCAGAAATTGCCATCATGATTTATCACAAATTACAGTATAAGTGGAACATTTATACTGGCTGAAATACATCATTTTATAAGGGACATGGGTTATTGCACCCAAAAATAATGACTGGATAGTTGAGAAGTTAGGAAATTGTAAGTCAGAACTTGTTTTGTTACTAAATCAAACGAAGGCCAATGACGGATTTTTCCAAAGTACCTCCCATGTTAACTGCAGTTTTACAATTGCTCTTTGTGGCTCCAAAGCGCTTAGGTTTACTTCATTTACAAAAAGCTGGTGAGTAATGTGACATTTCCCCAACCCTGTGCTTTGGTCGTTTAATAATCAGTTTTTGGGGTGGACTCAACAATTAGCTTGACTGTTGGAGATGGAAAACAAACTCATGTGAGAGCAGATTGAACACACATAATCTAACAAACACAGTTAGTGTATTTTCTTTACAAAAAGCAGACCCCTTCATTATGACAATGCAAAGTTTGGGAAGTGCCGAGAAACATTTCTTTTAAATGTGTTTACATCAGCTACTTCACAGCCCTACTACACAGCCGTCTTTTATATTACATCCATTAACAAATCCAAAAATGTTTGCTGTGTCCAAAGCCAACATGTGGTGAGCCCTTTTGACTGTATAAAGAGAACTGCACAAACCCATGTGATGTCACAGCTTAGCTTTGCCCCCAAATTGCTACAGGCCAACCCCCCAAAAAGTAATGGTTCTTAGTATAGTTGACAGCACAACAAGCCACATTATCTCTGAAATAAGACAGATTATGCTCTTTTTATGTTTTTATTCAACTAGTTGTTAGTTACTCTACTAGTTATGCATGAATATGTAAGTTTATATCATTTCAACTGATGGGGTACATGCAATTTTACAACTCTGTTTTTATCATGCATATCAAGTCTAGCTATGCAGACCAAAACCAGTTTTTGAACCAGGCTGTAAATACGAGTATTTCTGCTTCAAGGTTGGACACTTTAACGTGGGGATGCATGGAAACTGAGTTGCCAGATTTAGTTTCACTCTCAAACTGGATGTAGCCCCTTGGATTTGACAGTGTTTGGCCTCTTCTGAGGAAACTTGTCAAGAAGCAACAAGAGCGACAATGCAAAAACTGGGGTTTTTGTATTAAATATTAGGCAAAATAGATGTAAATTTGATTTTTTTTTTAAAAAAGCTTCACTTTGCAGTATAGCTGATTTCATTTTCCTCTCTAGACTTGTGCAACCTTTTCTCAGCAACACTTCATGAAAAGTGCTTCAACCCCTTAGTCAAATCTGGTTGCTTTTTGAGTGAAGCTTTCCCACTAGATGGTAACAGGGAATCATTACAAGTCTACCTCCTTCTTTTTTTTTTAAATATTTTGCAAGAGATTTGGATTTTCCTGTGGAGGTACTGCAGTCTCGATCAGGGCAGAGGAACAAGTAAAGGTTGAAGATAATCATCAACCATGTGAAATCACTAAAAGCTAGTGGAACAGTCAGATCACACTGTGGCTCTGTTCCAGTGATGGATTTATGTGATCATCTCAACCATAGAGACAGTTTCAAGGGACCTGTTGAAAACCCACAAGAGCTACATTAACTATTCACAGTTTTTCTCTTTTCCTTAGCGTGCCTTCATAAAAACTATTGATATAAATCTTAAAATTGAAATGTGACTGAACACTGCCAACTTAGTTATGTCAACCTCTGATGTCAGTGTAAAACCCTAATAAAATTAATTATGATTTAGATACATAAAATGTATAGTGACGTAAAATGTTTGATTCTGAATTGAATTTTATGTCAGTATTCATCATCAGTTTATTAAAGCTTTTTATTTTTAAAAATATGTGATATTATATGTGATAAAAACATAATATTGTGATCATATTGTCTGTAAATTGAAAAGAAGTTGGATAGCAGTAGCGTTAGACGAGGAAGACAACTGTCCTAACAGAAACCAGCTCAAATTGCTGACCGACTCAGATTGCAGTTGGTAGCTCACAACCAAGAGACAGCTGCTTGCGCAGAGACTGATTTAATCTGATTATGTTATGTTTCGTTATGTTATGTTTTGTTTGGAGACGGATGGATGGGAGATGGATCACTTATGGATGCAACCTACAAGTTAGTGAGAGTTAAACAAGATACAAACCAATGTGTTCAAAGGAAATGTGAGGAGGGACTACTGTCCAAACACCCGCACAATATCTGTGTACAAGCTGTTTTCTATTCATTAATCACTCCTGGCTCGGAGATTTGACTTCCTAGTAAGGCAACATGCTTTGAACTAAGACTGCAAATTGTTCTTGGAGTTGCCCAATCTCTTTCTCAGGATGCAAGGCAGACAGAGTAAGATACAAATACATGGAATAAAGGTCTCTCACAAGAACAAACCTTGTTCAATCAATTGTTTGACGGAACGGATCCGACCCAAATGAGCGTAAAGTCACCTCAGTGCAAATTGCACCAAGCCACTCAACATCAAAGCGTGAAAAAGTTTTAGCAGATATTTAAAAAAAAAGCTAAAGGCAAACCTCAATGTATGAAACATCTGTGTATTTGTCCTGCAATGGATTCAAATAGTGTTTCTTTAAATGTAAAGCAGAGTTGTGGAGCAAAGGAATGATTACAGTAAATGTTATATTAATCCAGCATAATGAGTTGGCACTCAGCCTTGTCAGAAAAAGGATTAGAGCCAAAGAGGTGTTTACAGCACATTACCAAGAAAGATCTGACACACCACTTACTGCAGTCTGTGTAGGTATGTACCAGCAATACACTTCAGGATTTGCAATTTGTGACTGCCAATGAATGCTATCCAACTTGCACTGATTTCATTTAACTTTAGCTAAATCCAAGCAAATTTCTTTGATTTATATATTTAATTCTATGGGGCCAATATGAATATATGGAAAATGGGCTTCCAGATGTACTTCGGAAAGTTTCATATAACCTCTCAAAGTCTGTGGAGATCTTGAAGGACCTAAAGAGCTACTTTGCCAGTTTAATCTCAGAGCTAATTTCTGCCAGTCAATATATTTAGCCACTATATCTATGTTGGAGGACAAACTAATGGGTGGCAGAAGTCCATCTGGAATGCATGGATAGATATATGCCAAGGTAAGTATCACTAGAAGGGTATGCTTGATAAACTCTGGGCATCTGCAGTGTTTTAAAAAAGAAAGAAAAAGGAGGGCTTGAGTTTCAACTATATAAGCACTGGAAATGACTGCTACTGAGCAAAACCTCCATCAAAATTAACTCTTTGCAGGTGATTTGTTTGTTAAATATAAAAGCTGGCAAGCTTCATTCATTACACAGGGGAGAATCAACAAACGCACCATAGCTGGGGGTGAAAGTAGGCTGGAACAGTTGGGAACTACTTTCTGGCAAAAGATTCCTTGATGAAATGCATTTCTAGTAAAAGAGCAGCCAGTTTGTTCTGCCTCTGTAGGCCTAACAGGGACGCGAGGATGGCTTAAACCGCCACACAGAGGAAAAAATGAGTCCATCATGGGGACAAGGAGAGATGGTCCCACTGTCAAACACATAGCCAGGGGACAAGCAAGCTAAAGACTTCCTGTTTTCCTTTTGGGTGTACCCTCCAGGGGTTGCTACAGTGACTCATCTGTCTATATCCCTATCCTTTGCATTCTCACAAGCAAGCTAAAGACTAAGTGGTCAAAATAATAATAATAATCATAATGCTACCACCAGGTTTTCAACCACTGTGGTAGGATACTGGCTGGGGTGGCGTACTTCCAACTTTGTCACTCAACTTGAGCCATTAGCCACTGGGAAAACCCAGTTGCATCGCTCAGTATCCTGGAAGAAGCTCCACCAGTTATAGCCGGGCCGTCGCCTTCCTTTCACTGAAAACAGGCCGGTGTATCCTTCCTGCAGCTGTGGTAGCACCAGAAATACCAGCACCGACGGGGGAAACTGAGACCAGCACTGTATGTCTGTGTGTGTCTCACAGGAACAACCACGTAGAAACGTTAATAATTTCATTGGCATTTATACGTTATACAGTTTACAGAGTTGTGTTTAATTCAGTGGCAACTAAATAAAACAGCCAGTGACCAAAGATATGAGGGACTTGTTACTGACTGTGGGCCATTAAGTAAAGAAAAGTGAACAGTGTAAAGCGAGAGCACACCTTGGAGAGGGACTACTGCACCTTCATAGGTTTACTGTGAATGCACAGCTGGAGTGGAGGTGGAAAGAAGAGGGGATTTCCAGCACGTCTTCATATAGCTATTTCTATGTCAAAGTGGCTGAAGAGAATAGCAGCCTCTCCAAAGCACTTATGATGAACAACAATGAAATAAAAATTTCATTTCAATTTATTGGCTGTGTAAAGCTAAGACAAATGGTTGTATCAGCATAAAGTTATATGTACTTTCACCCCTGACTATATCGTACCTGCACATAGCCACAGAGGCGTGCAAGAGGGGATGCATATATTAATGAACTACATGCCAGATGTTTCCTCGAAGACCATAACTCATTTATACTGGAAAGTTTACAGACAGGTCTGGCACTCCATCATAACTCAAAATGCGAATTTCTCAAGTGCAAGAGGTGTTTTCTGGGCAAAAACATTAAATGGGTGGATTGGGTGTTAATGAGGGTCATGTTACTCACAGATAATTTATCCTTGGACCAAGCCCAGAGGACTTTTTGTCAGGTTATATTGCACACACACACAGATGGAACTAGTTTGAGCCCCACAGAAATGTTTGATATGGATGGATTCAACACTCCGTTGAGATCAAAGTTGTGCTAAGTCATTATTGATATTTGTTGGCTGCTTTAACCTGCTATATTTTTTTTTTATGTGAAACACGCCTCAAAAATTCAGCTGAAATGTGGATGGCACAAGGAAGAATTGATGAATGTTCTAGAGACAGAGAGAAGAAATAAAGAAGACAGACTTCTATCAGACTTGGCAAACTTTCTCAACATCAGTGAATAAAAAAAAAAAATTAGACAGCTGGAATGACTGAGACTTTATCTGGACAAAACATTCGTTTTAGGAATCTAACAAAATAACTGTCCTTTTGTAAAAGAGACACTGAGACACTGGAGCACAGGGAACATAAACAGCTGTGACTTTTAGGCAAATAAATACAACAGAAAATGGACTGGACCGCGACATTTCCAGCCCCAGATGATTAACATGTTTTCCATTTGGGGTTGAATAACTCAGAGAATGTCAGCCAAAACAAAGACTGAGAGCCAATCAAAGGCGCGCAAAAAGAGAAGAAAAAGCAAACTCACAAGCTGAATGATAGTAGGAGGTAAAGCATGCTCAAAACCTCTTTCCATCTCTGTCTGAAACAGATAAAGTGTAACTTCAAAGTACATTTCAAACTAGTCCTTCGCATCTGCACACTGCTATAACTGGGGATCTGGTAAACCTTCAGAGAGACTCGGATGCAGTCTATCCACCCAAGAAGTTCATCAGGGGGGAATTTAAACTGTGTGGTTTTTCTGGGCAGAAAGAGGTTACCTGGAAACATTTTTATAGGTAAGGATTTGTAGCCAACTGAATATACAAATACACATACTTAGGTGTGCCTGTTGAGGCCAATTGAGCTGTATGGAATAAATTTAAAAGACTTATTTAAAGGAGACAAGCTTGGAGGAGGAACTGTTATATGCATTGTTATTTTCAGTTTAATAGTTGATTGCATCCACATTATTTTATAATATACTCAGACAGAATTATTGTGAAGTTATGTGAGTTTATGTTGTATTGTTTGGCCCCACAGCAATTCAAAATCAATTTGTGGACAGTACTGAGCCTTATTTCTAATTTGTAGTAAATATAATACAAATATAATGAAAAGAACAACTTTACTAATTTTAATGTGTTTTTTCCCCAAAATGCTGCTATGGTTATCTGTCAATATTTATTATTTCCCAAAAATGTGAGAAAAAAAATGTTATAATGCATTGCAGAACTGTATTTCTTTCTTAATTTGGCTAAATGAACAAAAGAAAGCAATCAGAGTCAGCACTATACCTACTATATGATTACTTTTCATTTTTTATATAAAAGTTGCACTACGGTATGAAAATAGGTTTGTAGGCTACATAAAAGATTTCAGTTGAAGTACATTCAAATATTGCTTCATGCCTCACAGACAAAAACAGAAAAAACAAAATTTAAACTTTTTATTAATCACATGATATTTATTTTTTTTTTAATCAAAACAACAAAGGATATAAAAAATGCACCTGTTTCAAGTCTGTGGTTGATAGAGCAAAGATCATGGGTCTGTTCACCTGCAGCACACTTACCTCCTTGAAGAGAGGGCTGAATCAGCGCTGAGAGGAAGAGTCCACAGAAGAGCAAGAGAATGTTTCTGTTAGCCATCTCGCTCCAAAATGCACCACCCCTCTCCCGATCAGCTGGTTTTATTCTCCTCGCGCTAATTACCACGAGGTCCCCAAGGTCTCAAAGAGTAGTGAAGAAAGATAAAAGATATGGGACTCATGTAATTAGGAGAGGGCAGTGACTCTTGTTCAGTGGATCACTTTGCTTTTTTCCCCCCGTCTGTGTCTGGTGTTGCTGTTTTTATTCTGGTGACTCCTGCCAACAGTACAGACACTGCTGCCAGCGAGGAAAGAAAGTGAGAGAGAGGAAAAGACACACACACACACATTCACACACATATACAGACTCAGACACACACATACACAAATGCACACACAGCTCCCCTCCTCATCCAGAAGGAATTGAAATGTCTGCCAAGCATTTGCATGGATATGCAGCACACTTATCTGTAACAGTCAGGAAAGCGAGTGAGGAAAAGCAAATCACACTCCAGGAGAATTACCTGTTCTACATGGCTCGAATTTTCAGCTCATTACTTTTCAACGCAAGTAGTCACATTGCTTTTGGTTACTTTGCAAAAGCAAATGAACCAGAAATGTTTGAGCTATAGGAAAAGGAGCACAGCAACTAGCAGCATGTTTCCACAAAACAAGGTATTTTAGTGCCACTAGTTTCATGAATAAGTTGGCAAGGCAGCATGGAAGGAAAGAAGGGAGAGAACCGTTGACATCACAGACATGGCGGGGTGCAAAGATCTTAAGAAACAATTATTATTGTGAGTGGTCCAGAAGTGAGAACTCTTTATGAAGAAGCTGTGCTGCTGTAGACAGGACCACATAAATGTGGTCCTAAATTTCCACACAGACAGTCAAACCTCCAGAAAGATGAAAGAAAAATTAAAGGAAGCATGAAACATGAAGTAATCTAATATGGTTTCAGGTTACCAAAAGTCACCAGAGCAGCTCGGTTCACTTTGCTGTTGGGTCTACAATACTCAGACACGCTACTTGAGAGATAAAACTCAGTTCTTCCTAAATTCAATCTCTTCTTCAACGTTATGACGATACTGGTGGAAAGTGATGTTTAACATTTTTGTTGTAGGTATTTTCTACAGTTTAGTTTTGATAAAAAATTAAAGTCATGGCTCATGAGCCATGCTATAAGACATAGTTTTCATACTTTGAAACCATTAAATGAGTCTTGTGTTTATTTCCTTCATGAGGATACATGTGATCATAATATAACATAGGGACTGGCTCCTGTCCAGAGTACCCTGCCTCTTTCCCAAGAATTGATTGTAGAAAATGGGTGGGTGGATGGATGGATGGATGGATGGATGGATGGATGGATGGATGGATGGATGGATGGATGGATGGATGGATGGATGGATGGATGGATGGATGGATGGATGGATGGATGGATGGATGGATGGATGGATGGATGGATGGATGGATGGATTGATTACAACAATGGTTAATTGTGTTAGTATCAGATAAATGTGGCTCAATTAGTTTTATTTTTTCTATGTACAGTAGCTTTAATGTATTTTTATGACTCAACATTAAGTCAAAGTGGTCTGATGAGATGTTCAACAACTGACTCGAGGTGCCAAGAAGCGAAGTTTTGCTAGACCGAAGTTTATGAAAAGCAGAAGAAGCTCACTTACTCGGGTTGTCATCACGTTAATGTGCACCGAAGAGGAAATCACCTGTCCACTGATAATGAGATGGTAACAAATGAAGCTGCACACTGTTTGACAGTGAAATAGAAGGTGTTATTTAAACTTAAATAAGCCAATCTAATAAAACTATGAACTTTAACTGTCCTCCATATGGAAAAAACAAAAACTGGTCTTGGACATGAAATTCTCAGGTTGAATGTTGGTCCTACTCTAGCCTTTACCGTCAGCGGACACTTTTCCTTACAATAACTGAACTTTTGATTTGGACCCACATAAGCACAGTGAAAGCATGCAAACTCCACGCAGAAAGTGTCCTGACAGGAATCAACCCAGGAACCTGCTTGCTGTGAGGCAGCAAGTGCTAACCACTACACCACCATGCTGGTTCTCTTTGCAGGAACAGGTGAACCCAAGCCGATCCAACTACCCAGTACACTGTATAAAAGAGACTCTGCATGTTTCTGCTCCCAACTGAAAGTCAGTGGATCAGTCCCCAGCTATGTCTGACAGGGTCTTTGGGTAGGACTCTGAACCTCACGTTGGCACCCAATGGTCTCATTCGAATATGATCGCAGAAATGATTACTGTATATGTAGATAGCATACAATTTATATTGAGAAGCACTGTGTATTTGTGGGAATGGGAGACTGTGAAAACACTGTAAAGCACCCTGAAACACACGTGAGCACCTTGTAAGCTAGACAAGTTTTAAAAGGTACTATATGAATGCAGATTGTTTACCATTCACTGTGAAGGGAAAACCTCTCTCAGGTTGTCGTTCTTCTGACAGGTTTCCAAATTCAAAATTTGACCTCTTAAACCAAAGTAAATACACTCACCGGCCACACACCGGTGTTTATCTCTTCTCCTTTCTGTTAGTACCTGTGTTTCAGGAGTCACCTGTTCAGGTCAAAAAAAAAAATTGTTGCATTTCAGCAAATGAAGTGACTCTGGAGTTAGTTCAGGCAGGCAATGAGAGCAACTTTTTGTGTTCTTATACACTCCTCTAAATGGGCTCATTTCACTTGAACCCATTTCTTTCCTCTATTTAAGAAGCGAGCATCTTGTGTCCATCTACAACCCATCTACACATACATCTGGCAAGCTTGCTGCTGTTCAAAAACACCTGTAGACTTATGGTTAAGTTGATGTCTCGTCACTCCCAATATCCCAGTGCAGGCACTGTCCGTGGGGACTGATGGGAATACTGTAAGTCTTGTTACCAACTGGAACGTGAGTTGATTTACGATGCCTTTTAAAGTCACGCTTCAAAAATGGGTTCAAAGAAAGGAAGAAAAAAAAAACCTACAAAAGCTCTCACTGTATTTTCGTCTCTCTGTTTACAAAATGTAATATCAACACTTCAGTTGAAACCTCTGACTAACTGATGAAATTTTTCCCAAAAATTATGCCAATACAATATTGAAACTAGAGCTTTATTAGTACCAGCCTACATACTCTGCAGATTCATCTCTACTCAACATGTCTGGCTCTTACTAAGTCAACACCTCATTGCTGACAGGGCTGTCAGTGTCCATCTTTTTCTGCTCCCCTGAGACACATATTTGAGATTTTAAGTAGAAGAGGTTAAGAAGAGGTCCTTTCTCTGGAAGGAGCTGCAGCCAAACTCATTACTCTCTCAGACACAGACCTGACAGACCAGACTGTTGCATGCGGGCTAATGCGCTCTGCTTTCCAAGACACACAGTATCCTTCATAGTGGCAACGTCCACCATTAATGTTCATATTTCCTTATGTTTATTTCCTTGAAGTTAGGTCAAGCATGTTCGCAGTACCAGCCGTTAAAAGGTCTGAATGAATGCGGGGCATATTTTCACTTGAATGATCATGTTTAGTCATGCAGCTATGGATAAGCTGCATTTTATCATCCCTGCAGAAATTATTTCCATCTGAAAATGAGCATCTTTGCCGCAATTTCTGCCTTAGCTGTAATTTGCCTTTGGAAGAAAAAGCGGGATCTCGTTGTGCTAACATTCTCTAGAAAAAAATACTTTGAACTTATAACTTGCACGTAAAAAAAAAAAAAAAGCACTTCAAAAACAAAAAGACACTCACGTGGAAATGTCTTAACTGCTCTCAACTCCATGATGAAAGTAAAATGTAATTAATCACAATCCAAACATCAGGAGGAGAATGACCTAATGCTGTTTCATGCATGTCACCAGTCTTTCCATGTTTGATTTAAGACCAAAAGCCCCAGCTGACTCGTCTGCTTGGGAAGCTTAAGTGTATTCTGGATGAGAGCACTGTTTTCCTCAATCTATTTGAAAGTTTAAATATCTATTTTAGCTCATGTCTGGTATTCCTGCTTTGGATTGAGTTAAATACTGTTTTTGCCAAAAAAGCTGAGATTAAACATAAATGTCAGTGAAGGCTAAGAAGAGGTCACACAGAACTTACTGTTATTAATAAAACTATACAGTGCTGCTTCTTGGTATATGCAGCAACATAACTGTAGATGTGATGTGTGTGTGTGTGTGTGTGTGTGTGTGTGTGTGTGTGTGTGTGTGTGTGTGTGTGTGTGTGTGTGTGTGTGTGTGTGTATATAACATAAATTACATATTATGAAGCTTATAAAATAGTACGTGTAAAATGTCTGCAAGAGCCTGATGTCTTGCAGTCATACCCCTGAACTGCCTGAAACATCTCCATAGCAAATGTACTTTGCTACATTGTGACCTAGGACGTGAAGCTTCCATGTAGTTAACTATACTGTCACATCCTCGGAGCCTCAAGGATAAACAAAAAGAAACAAAAAATACAAAACTCTATTTTGTAACAGATTGGTCCTTTATGTTATCATCTAACCACAAATCAGATTTGCTTATATATATATATATATATATATATATATATATATATATATATATATATATATATATATATATATATATATATATATATATATATATATATATATATATATATATATATATATTCAAATTATATGCGAAATAAAATTATAATAATACAAATAAAATAAAATAAATAAAAAAGCCAAGCCTGAGGAAATATCGAGGCTTAAAAGTCTGTTCTAAGCATCAACAAAACAAAACAGGTTAGCAGTGTGGTTCAATCGAAATATAAATAACATAACTAGAACATATTTGTGGCAAAGGTTTTGTGACTTTCTTTCCAAATTTCATTGTCAGACCTTATTTTAATTATTATTAAATTATTTAGATTAATGCTACTCATGACATTTAACTTCCATCCACCAAAAGAAGCACTGTTACAGAAGTTGTTTTTTTTGTTTGTTTTGTCTTAGTTTGTTTTGTTTTTTTTAAATATGTGGTAGCAGAAATGTATAGATACAAACATTTTAACTGAGAGATGCTAAAAAGCCCAAGTGTTTTATAGTTTTTCAAAAGATTCTACAGTAATTATTTTTACTCAAAAATCTAAAACACCAGACACAAAGTTTTCTCTGCAACTCTTCATTTCTTGGTCTGGACTCCACTTGTCCCTGTAAAAAGCAGCAAATCATTTGTCTCGCCTCTCTTTATTAGTTTAATTTGTAAGTTTGTAAAAAGAGAACCCCAACTTTCTTGCTTAATTTATGTTTCAGTTCATTGGTCAACAGCTCTTCCCTGTTTTAGATGTATTTCCTGTGTTCTTGCACTGTTCAAACAGTCCGGTGTTACTGATTCTGGTGTCTTTGTCTGTCTGCGTCTGTAACGCAAACACTGTGACATCTCCATTGACCTCATGTTCTTTTCTTCAGTACCATTACTCATAGGATGTAGTTTACATATGGATCCGACGTTGCCTAATTCTTTTTTTCTGGGTCATGCAATCCATTGGAGTGGATCAGAGGGGGCCCTACAAAGTGTACCGCAAAATTACATTACATATTGTAAGTGGTATGTCGTTACTAAGCTGATCATTTCAAAAGATGTGTAAATGTGTGGACAGATGCTGGTATGTGCGTGATAACATCACAGGCATATTGACTGTAAATGAGTCTAAAAGCTCTAAACTCAAGAATCCATATCAGCTCACCAAAACGTCTACCAAAGTAATGGACAATTAGGAACTTCTCTTTTGCAATTAGTTGCCTCAATAATATTGAAGCAGCAAACATGTTTCCGTGATATTAAAAGAAGTTTATAAATATTTTATAAATTTCAAGACTTTCAAGACACAATGCAAATGCATCAGATACTGGTGTGTCCTGACCTACCCTGTATCCGGATCCTGATGGATTCCTGCTCTACTTGTGTTCTGATTTGGAATTTGATTCTGGAAAGGAGCTCCTTCAAATTACATTTGAACCTGTCTTGTGTTCCCTGCTTTCCTGAACTCTCACAATGATTCCTCACAAGAAAGTACCAGGACCTTGTGAGGTCCTGGCACTTTCTTCATTGCAGGTTTCTCTCTTTATTTAAAATTCTTGGTTCTTTCAGATGCAATCATTTTAGCAGCAATTTCATTGCATGTGAGACCATTTTGATGCAACATTTCCTTGGAATAAATTAACTCCAACATCAGAAGACAATGGCCTTTGACTGCTGTCTTCTTTGTTACAGTCAATCTGCTCTTATTATTCATTCAGAATGATTGAGTGATTTCACCTGACTTCTATTTATTTAAAATTACCCCATGCTAAACGTTGGCTTGCCAAAGTTATGTTAATTGCACATGCTGTGCCAATGCCAAAATGTAAATAGAGTTTTTTGTGATTAACTAAATCTTTATTCCAATCCGACTCTTTGCGATATACTTGAGTACATCTGTTCACTTTACACAACAGACAAGAAATAATGAGAATCAACAACATGACAGAAAGAGTTACTATCACTTTTATGGAGAATTATAACACAAGGTGATGTGTTCTTGTGAAGTAAACCAGTTGTGGAGTTTTAAATGTCATTGACTAAAGGAGATACACATGCTGGTTTGTCACAAACAGGTTATTATGTGCTGTATGTATTTCAGTTTTGCCCATACTTATTAAAACTGAATGTACAATGTGTCAGAAGTAATGAATCTATCATCTTGTCATGTTTATGGTTTCTGGTGTCCTTGTGTCCTTTTCTCCAAAACCCTTGTTTTCTCTGTGTATGTTCTTAACATTTGGTTTTCTCTGTTTAGTTTGTCTTCTCTTTCCCGCCGCCACCTCTTGTTGCATCTTTTTATTATGGCCACCTGTTTGTTTGTCATGTTTCTGGTTGTGCTCTCCTGTTCCTCAGCTGCCCTCCTTATACTTTGGGATATCCTGTGGTGTTCATTGTTTTGTGTGTGTGTGTGTGTGTGTGTGTGTGTGTGTGTGTGTGTGTGTGTGTGTGTGTGTGTGTGTGTGTGTGTGTGTGTGTGTGTGTGTGTGTGTGTGTGTGTAATAAATACGTTTATTACTCCTGCCTCCTGGTGTTCTGGATTTGCGTCCTGTACTCCTGCACATTTGACACTTCTTTTCTCTGAGTGAAAACATGTTACCTAGTGACAGCCATGGTGAACTCATTTGGCTCCCTGCAATTTTCTTGTATATTTCCTGCAGCATGAGGGAAATCGCGTTTTAACAGTCCACATGTGCACTACTTTTGGTACAAAGAGGCTTTGTTCACTGGGTGCTGATATGGAGCGCTGCACTGATTTGGCTCTGATACCATCATCATGTAATGATCACAGAGCGATTCTAGCATATGCATCCGTGTTATGTCAGTGGTTATTACTACACTTGACACTAAGCATATCACTTTAAGGTACATTTAGTTTAAAAAAAAAAAAAAAAAAAGCTCAAGTAAACAACTGCAGAGCAAAAAAACCATCGTCATCAAAGCCTGTGGTGCCATTATCAAACGCAGACATGACTGGCCTACCTCCAAAGTGTGATACACACAAACAGACCACACTCCAGATGTGGTTAGGCTGCAGCTACTCTTGCTCCGAACATGAAGCAGGTTCCAGTGAGCATCAGATCCAAGCCCGGGAACCCAAGGAAAACTGATGAGGTCTGGCGAGAGCCAGACCAGGAAGCAGGGTGACTCATGGTTTGCAATTAAAATGTTGAACTTTCCAACTCTAAATTCAAGTAAAACAATCAAGTATTGATAAATTAATTCTTCTTGAGCATGTGTTGTGATAATAAAATTCACAATGTGAGTCTCAATTACATAGACAGGTTAAAGGTTTGCTTACCTGTGGTATAATATAAATCACAGGTTTGTTTTGTAGTCTTTATTTTAATGGGTTTAACCTATTAGTTTATTAAATGTGCGGATAATTTTAAAACATTAGAGCACACAGGCTGTCATTTCCATTATTAGTTGCTTGGGAGGAGTCCCACAGTAAGAGCCATACATGTGTTCCTAATCAGTCCATTTGAAATACTTTTAACAAAACACATATCCTAGGAACGTTATGTACATGTGAATTAACGTTAAGGCTTTAGAGCTCAAGCATCAACCACATTTAGTATTTGGTTCACAACTGCTGTAAGAAATTAAAGCAAATTTATGTAATTTGTAAGATTTTGGTAGAGGGAGTGGCAGAGACATCATCTTAAGAATATGGGATCACTTATCGCTTAAAGAGAAAATAAATCCTTGTGAAACGTAGTGATTCAAGAAATCTAATTTTGAAAAAAAAAGAAGAAAAACAAAATCGCATTAGTTTAACCCATGATTTCTGTAGAGGATACTGAGGGAGTTGAAGAAAGGACTCTTTCCTAAAAATGGTCCCTGCAGTCAAAATGCAGCTCCGCAAAACAGTTTTTCAAATTTAAAATCAAAAAGATCCCGTTGACTCCACTCTATCTAAAAGAGAGCAAGAGCGAGAGAGAGAGAGAGAGAGAGAGAGAGAGAGAGAGAGAGAGAGAGAGAGAGAGAGAGAGAAAAGAATTTGTGAACTGACAGAATAAGGTGACGTTGATTAACAACGAACACTCATGTTTCCATATTTGTTGAATGTTTGATATTTTGCCTTATCAGAGGGTTTCTCAGGCTCTCTTTGGGACTCTGGGACAGTAAAGAATAGCAATGCCACTTAAAAGAGTGTGAGAGAGAGTACTGGCAGCAGAATTCATGGGCAATATAAAATGCTGATAAAACAACTTTTCATCAAGTCAGATGGCGTTCAGAAGGCGATATGCTTAGGATACCTCAATCATTAAGTGAGATGTCAACGACATGCTCCACGGTAGTACCAAGGACATGGGAAAACTAATTAAGGGAGTCAGGGACATTCCCATGGATTTCACAGACTGTCCCTGGCTTAAAAAGGCCACCAACGGTTAGAACTGATACTTGTGCTTCTATAGATCAAAGTTACGTATAAATGTGTACTTCTAAGTAAATTTCAGTTGCAGCCCTCCTCCTCGCCCCTATCCCCACCTTGCAAGGGTCCAATTAAGTGTAGTGAAACTCATTTCCGATTGTCACAGTAACACACTTCCTAAACATTGTTATAGCTTCCTCCTAAACCCGAAACAGTTAGGACTTGTTCTGAGGCCAAGAAAGGGAGTTCCCATGTGATAAGTCCTCAGTACCATATTTCACGTGGTGTGTGAACATGAATGAATAGCTTTTTCATACATATCCTTGGAGGAAACACTGATAAACTGGCTCTGTTCACAGATAAGCCAACAGGTTCTCACACCAAGCCAAAACGGGATGCAGACTCAAACGAGAGGTTTCCACAAAATTTACTGATGGAAAATGATCATAGGGAAAGTAACATCCACCTCTCAAGTAAATTGGGTCATTCCATAAACTTCATTTTGCAAACAAACAAGTAAAAAAATAATCAGGCAGCAACATTTTTTAAAAGTACAACTATCATGTTCTAAATAATGGATGCTTCCATTTACCATTTAGAAATTAAAACAATCGTCTTTAATATTTGAGCCATCTCTGTTAAAGACTGTCAGAAGGCTGGAGTCAACTCGACATTACCAAATTCTGGATTTCTTCCCTGGAGATGCTTCGTCAGGCCTTCACTTCATCCACCGTTATTTGCTGATTGTTTGTGGGACTTTCTGTCCTCAGTTATGTCTTCTGTGACTGAAAACCATCCTGGCATCAGGTGACTGACTTGGTCACTGAAGACTGTTTCATTTCTTTGCCTTCAAAAAGTCTTGAGTTGCCTTTACAGTACATTAGGGTCATTTTCCATGTGAAGTCCAATACTTTCTGTAGCATTTGGCTGAATGTGAGTGGAGAGTACGGCCCTATACACCTCTGAATTTTGCGCAAAACCTAAGTATCACCAAAAAAAAACGGATGTGATGTTGTTGGTCATTTGACCATCTGAAGGATCATCTGCTTACTTCCTCTAATGCTGACTATTTTTGCAACAGCGGAAGCAGCAGTTGCAATAATTTGTCCAAAACTAAATATGTTTCGATCTATCTTCTTTGAAGTCGAGAAAATCTTCTTCTTCGCTTTTAAGAGAAGCCTTGCAGGACGAGACTCTATGAGTTACGCTCATAAAAAGAAGTCACGTGGGATGACATTTCACGAGAATTACGTTCATTCGCAAAAACAACAGCTCCCTGCAGTGGTACCTTGTCACAATTTCAGAACTGTCACTTTTGTTTTGCTTAATAGTGTAATGGAAACCCATTTAATGACCAACATACTTTCTCCAGCGTATTCTTCAAAAAGATTTAAGTAAGCTGTGCTACTGTCTTTCTATAATCCAGCCTACACCAAAGTGGCTGGAGTGTCCCATAAAACAAACAAACAGAGAAAAAACATGGTCGATACCATTGTAAGAACTGCTGTTCTCTGAAAATCTGTTGACCTGGTGGAGGCTGCATGCAGGGGTGCACTGCCAAACAAAATGTTGCCTTTGTACCTGCAGGACCCTTGTTCCTCCTGAGAGTTCAACCATTTTCTGGAGGAAAATGGGCTGGTCTTCAGTTTGGAGTATTTATTGCCAGTGCTTGAACTGTGTCAGAGGGGACACTCCACAGCACTTAGATCAGTCCAATTTCTTTTAGAAGAATCAATAGATTTTAGTTTCATGCATTTTATAGTTTACAATATCCTCTCCAGAGGAGTCACCATAACCTTTGATCCACTGAGAATTTGAGATCTTAGTTTGTATTATGAAATTTATCCTGATTTCCAGGTAATTAAGATAAGAAATAAAGTTGTTTATAATTTCCTTTTGAAAGAAAAAACATGTAAACCTGATTGAAGAACTGCATTTGTTTACTTACAAGTTCAGTTCCCAACAAGGCTGAAGAAGACAGATACACTGAGCCTGTGCAACAGCTTTCAGACCGTAGCCTTTGTTTTCACTTTTCTTCCCGTGACAATTTTGACTTGGAGACTCGGACGACAGCTATGAGATGGAAGGAACGGAAAACTACACAGAACTACACACTTCACAGCTTTCTCTGTGCCATTTTACACTGCAAAAGTTAATGTTATTTATTTGAATATTTTAAGTATCACTTACCTTTGAATGATTTTGATGAGGGCTAATTTGTGACATTTCAATTCTAAAAAAAAATAAAAATCTGCACTGACCTCACAGTGCTCCTATTATTCTGAAGCATAATATCTAACTATAAATCAGCATTACAATAAAAGACACCTCGGTTTAAGCTAAAATAACCCAGACTTAATAGAACTTAATGAGAGATAACAGCATATTGAATCATGGCTGGTGGAGTCCAGTATCAACAAAGTAAATGACAATCATCAGTCTTCAATAAGCATTACAGAAATAAAGAAGAGATTAATACTTTATGCCACTGGCGCTGTCATTTTGACAATGAAAGAAAATCTTCTTAAACCAATTCCTTATGTGCTACATGAAACTTAAGAAAAAGGAATGAACTGGTACCAATTTAAAATAAAGTGGGTAGAAATGATCCAATATAAGCATTAACACAACCTTTCAAGAAGCCACCACCTACAGCTGTCATATACTGTCATCACCACTAATCACATGTGGTGTAGGTCACTGACTGGTCCAAACATGCCTTGGCCACTGGGTGGTGGTCTGTTGGGTCAGTTGCTCTTGGCTGCGTCAGTGCACAGTGGACTGGGACACAGCGGTCTGGGAGGGCCTGGGATGGGACTCCATGGTCATGGCCCTAGGCCCTTGGGTTCTGGCCTGGGCCTCCTGTCGGTGGGGGGTGTTGCTGCCCTTGTGGCGGCGTTGGCGGTGATGATGAGGATAACCACCCTTGTTATTGTTTGTAGCTCTACTACTAATTATAATACCATCAATAATGGTACAAAGATTGTTAAAATTGTTATTATGGTTATTTTGCCGTAGATGTTGTTTTTTTGGTCACTATTATTATTATAACAGTGTATTTACAATATGTGCACCTCTCCCTCTGAGCACCTCTCCCACACACACACCCACACACACACACACACACACACATGCACGTTAAAACTTACATCTGCTGAAAGATTAAAATGCATATATATGCCATGATTAAGGTTTTAGTCCTAACCACTAATATACAGTATATGCAAACAGACAAAAAAAGGGGGTATTCTATCCTCCCAAAACGTTTATGTTGGTGTTCTGTTTGGCAGATAGATTAACAGGTCTCCGAATGAAGACAAGAATTCCTCTGGAACTGGAACGTTTCTTGTCTCCCACACAAAGGCACTGTAAAACTGTTCCTCTTGAGGTAAAAGACTTAGTTCCTGAACTGAATTGCGGAATTGAACTTTACATGCCCAGCACCCTTCTGGCTGATCATCAAATTTCAAGAGACCTGAGCTGACCATCTCGCGTTGCATCAGATATTTAGCCAGGTCCGAACTGTCTGGGTAATTACCATTTCCAGGACTTGCGGATTTAGGGATGACTGTTGTCAGCTGCAGGTGATGCAGTCTCTCATTAATGACAGGTAGCAGTGGTGAGTGGCAAGGGTATAAAGTCCTGATCAGCATATTCACTATGCTGCTGAATACTTGTTCTTTAATTTTAAGAGTTGATAGATTCCTGCTGCACTGAATATGGTGATGTCTCTGGGCGATTTACCTAGGAGTTTGTACACTAAAGTTGACTATGGAATGGCTTTGCTCATACTCTTGTGTGCGTTGCGCAGAGCTGGCGGTTGACATGTCGTTTAACTTAAATTGTTGTGGGTCTTCACCTTTTTGTGAGGATGCTTCCCAAGCTTGAGCCTCAGCTAGTACAGATGCAGCTGCTTTTTTGACTTTAGCACATGTAACGCAGCTTTGAGATCTGCTTTCTTCTTCAGCTGTCCAGCTTGCTGTTTCAGGATTTCTGCTTCCTTTTGTGCAAAAGATAACTTAACTTGAGCACCAATCCTTGTCATGGGCGGCTGTCTCCGGAGCCTTTCAAATATGGTTTTTCCCAGCATTAGTCTATACTAATTAATGCATCGGGGCATCGCGGTCATCACTAGGTCATCACTAGGTCATCACTAGGTCATCACTAGGTCATCACTAGGTCATCACTCGGTCGTCACTAGGTCGACACTCGGTCATCACTAGGTCATCACTAGGTCATCACTAGGTCATCACTAGGTCGACACTCGGTCATCACTAGGTCATCACTAGGTCGTCACTATGTCATCACTAGGTCGTCACTAGGTCGTCACTATGTCATCACTAGGTCGTCACTAGGTCATCACGAGGTCATCACTCGGTCATCACTAGGTCGTCACTAGGTCATCAGTCGGTCGTCACTAGGTCATCACTAGGTCATCACTAGGTCACATCAGTTCACATCAGGAAGAAACTCCAGAAAAATGTTAAAATAAACCATACGCACAGAAATACCTCTCAGCAATTTAAACTAACTTAAACTAAATAAATGAAACAGTCTCACCCAGGAGTCTTCAGAACATCGGTTGTGTACCTCCCTCGCCCCCAACGGACATCAGGTCCACATCCCTGAAGGCTACGTGGGGTAAGGGTCAGAGGTAGTCACCCAAGGATGTCTGCTCCGGGACGGAAACGATTGCACAGACAATGTCCCTTTGCAGTTGCCAAAATGTTGTAGAAAAACATATTAACACCTCTGTTTAATATGTTTTAATCACTAGGTGACTATCCGGACTAAGACTGAGTTCATTCAGTTATCATGAATAAAGACGTGAGAGATGATCCATGTTTAGCATGTGCGGTCAAAACATAAATCAGGCGTCTCGATACAACTACATGATTATCATAACTAATCATTGTGTGTGTGCATCAGCAGAGCAGGAAAATCAAGGACCAAATACGAATCTGCACAAATTATACTATACAAAGGCCACAAAATGTCTTAAAGACAAGATATGAGTCTGACCATATGAGAGGTCACAGAATATCACAGATACAAGATATGCGTCTGTCCACAGGTCAGGTCACAGATTTAAATTTTCCATCACAGCGTGTGGAAGCAGAAACTCCAGTATCTTCTATGTTTCACTGTGCAGAACGTGTTGTTAATAGACTCTGAGGAATTTCACTGCAGCTCAAAACAGTCTCTCAAGCAGGCAGAGCATGGAGGAAAAAGCTTTTTTACTAGTCTGCCTTCCCAAAATGTTGATGTTGGTGTTCTATTTGGCAGATAGATTAACAGCTGTCTGAATGAAAACAAAAATTCCTCTAACATTGGAACGTTTATTGTATCCCACACAAAGGCACTGTAAAACTACAAAAATACACAAAAGTACATAAAAATGATATATACTTATAACTCAAAAACTTTCACTGAAAGTATGGACATTCGTTTATATGCCGATTCACCGATTTAGACAAGTTGACTACACAAGTAAATTAGCTCAATGTTAAAACTATTATTATTATGTTTTCCTATCAATCAGAGCGCAAACTGGTGCGATTCTTGAACAGAATCGCAGCCTAGCTGCGGTTTTTGAACTAATTGGAAAAGAACTTGGAAAAGTCGCAAGCTCGGCTTGGTGGAAACTGACCCCACATCCCGCTGTTTGGAGTCGCCATTGAGATGTACCAGAAAGACTCTTAAGGCAGACAGAAAATTACTGGAGCCGGCCTGACCTAAAACAATTGGCGTTATCTGATATGGCTGCCGGCCTTGGAAGACTGGCTATCTCAATTACTCCTGGATGCTATACAAGATGCCCCGCCCCCACAACCCTCCCCATGACACCTGCGGATCTGAATCAGAGCTCTACCGAGGCTGAAAACACTCCATCACTATCAAGGTCTATGGTGAACTAAGACAGCATTCTCAGACCTACACACACACACACACACACACACACACACACACACACACACACACACAAACACCCCCTCACCCCCAAATCACTGTCTTCGCTGCACCCCACCCTTTTAACTTGAAAGTCATCCCCTAACTTTGGCAGTGAATTCTGATGTATTATTTCTATTGCTTGACTTCACAATGTTTTTTTTGGAAAAGTGGAAGAAAAACCCCTACAATTTCATACAGGACAAGGCTGATGAAAGTAACCCAGTTCTTTTCAAAAAGTAGTATCAGGAAAATATTACATTTGGTATAGAAATTCCCATCTTATATCCAGACTTGTCCAACACAGAATGATGTGTAAACAATACTGTGCGAAATTATAAACTTAAAGAGAGCCAAAGCAAATATCTCCCCTTTAAAGCTACAAATTAAAAGAGAATGTTCATGTCCGGGAAAAGCTGTTGTATGATCTTCTGCCATAATCCCCAAAATATCAGACATTTTGTTCTACCTCTGCAGCATTGTGATACATCCAATCTGCAGTATTGACGATTGTGAAATGTGCAGCCCTGTTGTTAATTATTTGACTTTTTCTCTGATGTCCTCATACAACTTTGTGCGTAACTTAAAAAAAAAAAACAATGGTGTTTTGTGTTCTATCTAGAGCTTTTATTTAATAAACACCATCCTAGTGTATTAAATTTCACTAGCTACAGCATTAAAAAAAACTATATCTCTCTCTCTCTCTCTCTCTCTCTCTCTCTCTCTCTATATATATATATATATATATATATATATATATATATATATATATATAGCAGCATCCTGTCGCCTACAATCAATGGAAACCCTTTGACGATTCTAGATTTTGGTGTGCAGTCTGAATGGCCTGGCAATTGGTGGTCAGTCAGACGGCATCTTGCACCGTCCCAGTGACAACTCCATTAAGCTCACCCAACAAAGACAAATAGGGCTCCAGACAATGGCTGATCCTGGATAGGACAAAGGGTACACAGCTCAGGGCATCAGCAACAGTGGTCTTGGCCCCTGGGACACACTTCAGGTCAAAGTCATATGCCACCAGCTTTGCCACCTCTGTTCACAGGCATCCAACCTGGGCTTCATTATGATGTACAATAAAGGACTGTTCTCTGATCCATGCAGTAAAATGCCTTCCTTTCAGCCAATGGGAGAACTTGTCGTATATGGCTCACTTTAAGGCAAGACATTCTAGCCTGTGAGCCAGATAGTTCAACTTTGGCAGTGTTCTGCTAGTGAAGGCATTGGAAATTACAATTTTCTTCACCATGCTGAAGCTGAGACAGAACGGCTCCAATTCCTATAAAATGAAGCCTCCACAGCGGGAATGAAGGGCTTCTCAAAGTCCGGATGGGCTAGGATCACACTGTGATCACACTGAGCCATAGATCACGATTCAGAGTGTCAAATGCATTCTGACACTTAGAAGTCCAGTCGTCTGCTGAGAGCTTCACATGACTGGAGTGCTTTGACACATACATTCTCTTCTGTCTGGTTTTCCCCCCAGTCTATAGTTCAGAGAGGAGCTTGAAAAGGGGCATCGCCTTAGTGGAGCGATCTTCGATTAAATGCTGATTATACAGCACAATCCCTAAGAATGACCAAATCTTCTCAGAGAAGGAGTGACACAGTCACTGTCCATCAAGTCAGACTCCTGTACCTGGACTGCTGGACAGACCCCGAGGTACCCGGTTGTATTCGTGCAAGCCAAACAGGGACGAGAAGGCAGTGTACTTTTACGTTCCTCATGCAGGGGCACATTGTAGAAGCCAGAGGGGAGGTCCATGGTGGAAAAGAGGACATTCCCTTCCACTGCAGCGAGAGTATCAGCCTGATGAGACAGCAGGTGTGCGTCCTTCACTGTTCTAGCATTGAGCCATCTGAAATCTGTGCAAATGTGCAGATCTCCATTTTCATTCCATACAGGGAAAAGGGGTGATGCGTAATAGCTGGAGGACTTTTTCTGGAGGCTGGAGGACTAATCTTTTGTCAAAAACAGCTAATATGAATTGTCACCGAGGTCAAGTCATTTTTCTCTTACCATGAGATGGAAAACGTTATTCACCCCTTCATTACATCATATCTGGATTACTGCAATTCACTGAGGTGTCCCCAAGTTCCAACAAACACGTCTTCAGGTGGTTTAGAGTGCAGCAGAGTAAGACTGTTGACTGGCACCAGAAAACATGAACAGTCCTGGCCTCTGTGCATTTGGCTCCCCTGTTCATCCTAGAATTCAATTTAAGTTTTTATTGATTGTTTTTAAGGATTCTAATGGACAGCCTGCTGCTATATCACTAACCTCATTCATTTCCAAGACAATCTGACAACTCTCTCTCTCTCTCTCTCTCTCTCTCTCTCTCTCTCTCTCTCTCTCTCTCTCTCTCTCTCTCTCTCTCTCTCTCTGTCCCTCTGTCTCTCTTTTTTTTTCAAAGCAAAATCAGAAAAACAGAAACAAAAATCCCTTTGAAGAATGTTTTCCACTTGAAACCAACACAGAATGATTGCCTGGAAACATGATTTCAGTGTGTAGCAGGAGGCATAGCCTAGACGAGCCTAACCC
Source organism: Xenentodon cancila (assembly GCA_014839995.1). NCBI lineage: Eukaryota > Metazoa > Chordata > Actinopteri > Beloniformes > Belonidae > Xenentodon > Xenentodon cancila. The sequence goes on from CM026201.1 coordinate 17,797,692, forward strand.
ATTAAGCCTAACCAAGAAGTCTGAAGTCTAAAACATAAATACATAAAATACAAACGAAAGTCTTTAGACTGTGCAACTATTTCAGAATAATGTTGATCAGTGCAACATTGCAAAGACTTTAAATATTACATTATCAAGGTTACATAATATAAAAAGTGTCTGAGATGCTGGAGAAATGTCTGAGTAAAAGGGACAAGGCTGAAAATAAGTACCGTTGCCCATCCGCCTAAGCCCCTCAAGTGGCACAGCACTGAAAACAAGCGTTAATCTCTGGAAGTCATTGCATGGGCTTAGTAATGCTTCCAAGAATCACTTTCTAAGAACTCAATTCGCTGTGTCATCCAGAAATGCAGGTTTAAACTCTATCACAAAAAGGAAAAGTAGGTGAATATGAAAAGTGGAAAAGTGTTTTGTACTTTTCAAATCAAAGTCTGAAATCCCCTTTGAATGTTGAACCACTGCAATAACATCCCAAAGCACTTGTGAGTAAAAAATGCCTGTGCTGTTGAATAGTGAATCTGTTTAACAGGAGACTGTTCATTTTTCTCTCTGCCACGCAAAATGGACAGAACCAACTGGACTAAAGAGGTGAGGAAACATTCAGTTTATCAATGGTCAAATGATACCAAGGCTACATCGCTGATGGTTTGGGCAGCTTGCACATCTGGAAACAACAAATATATGGATTTTAAAGCATCATATGGTCCCGTCTAGTGTCAGTGGAACTCGAGCAAAACTCCACCAATAAGTCTTCTGACATCCCAGGTGAGTGAGGACTGCTGTTGGAAGAAGAGGAGATGCCACACAATAGTGAACATCACCCTGCCCCAACTTTTATGAAATGTATTGTTACATTCAAACTCAAAATTCAAACTTCTACAGATTCTTCAGTTCCTCACTTTAAACATTTAAAATGTTTTTCCTGTTATTTTATGACTAAAACATGGATCTATGAAAGAGAATTAGGGCTACTGAAGAAATAAAAAAACAAATTTTCAGACTTTCAGACTGACTTTTATGTTTTTTTTTTCTTCAGTGGCCCTAATACTCTTCCGTACTTCCGTGTCCGTTGCTATGTTATGCGTAAATCAGTCTTGAAAATTTTAAAAGGTGCCCCCCTTTTTTTAGGAGTCTGAGATGTATCTGTTTAATTAGAATAATACATATGGTACATGTGTAGTAAGTTAATTATGTGTTTATATGTATTATACAATATGCTAAAATTTGACCATCGTTTAAATAATACAGCATGTCTTATTTTTGCATGTTTGCATGTTCGTTCAAGTGACACCCCCAACTTTTTGCCGGTGGTTCTAAACTTTTTGTTTAGGACAAATGTGCTACTAACTTTAAAGGTTAGTCTGAAGTCCAAGTTGGTCCTGTGCATTTTGGGTGGCAGCATGAAAAATGAACAGTCCCTTGTAAAACAGATGCACTATTCACCAGCACAGGCGTTTTTCCTGACAATTGCTTTGGGATGTTGTTGCAGTGGTTCATTATTCTTACAGCTATAAGCTGCCTTGTTAATTTCTTAATGTGGTTTTTGGCTTGAATATATGGATACTTAAAGGGGCAAAGCCACTGAGTAATGTCTGTGACATGTTCAGGAAGGGTTTGGCATTATTGTTCACAATATGAGTTATTTAAATAAGCAGGTCAAAATGTTGGCACCAGGGAAAACAAAACATACACCCTCATTGTCTGTTGCTCCAGTTCTTCTGAAGTGTGTGGTGTTTGCTTGTTTTTCAGCAGCTGTGCTTGCCTGGGAGGAAATGATGAAAGAAAGAGATATTTTAAATATGCTCACGTCGTGCCAGTTATTTGCCATTTGTCTTTTTTTTTATTGTTTGTTGTTTTTTTTAAGAAATGGATGTTGCACTGCTATTCCTATTCAGAAAGTTTGTTGTCATGTTTGGTAGGCAGTTTAGAAGTAATGCAGGAATGTGTTCTACACACATTTAGATAGCAACGTAAAAAAAATCATTTTAGTGTCAGCAAAACTAATAAAATAAGGATGATCTGACTGACAAGCGAAAGGTAAAAAAAAAAAAGAAAAAAGATATAGAGTAAGATTTCAAGCCCATCCCAGCTCTCTTCAGGGGAAAGCAGGGGTACACCCTGGACAGGTCGTCAGTGCATTACAGGGCCACATGTAGACATCCAGACAAAATATCCATCCATGCACATTCTCACTGGAGTGGGCAAATTAGAGTCATCGGTCATACTAAGATACATGTTGTTGGACTGTGGGAGGAAGCCAGAAAAACCCATGCAGAAGGCCCTTTCAGCAGGCGAGGCGAGGCAGGCAAGTTTATTTGTATAGCGCATGTCATGTACAAGACAATCCAAATTACTTTAGTTATAGTTAAAAAATGAGTTTAAAACCAGAGTTTAAAACCAAAAATTAAAGATAGACAGACATGTTAAAAAGAATTAAACAAATGAAATGCATGAAATGAAGGTTGTAATGCATTTTGGTAATTACTGAAATGGAGCAGTAAATAAAAAGGTTTTCAACGTCAACTTAAAGCAAGTGAGAGGTTCAGCAGCCCTGATGCACTCTGGGAGTTTGTTCCACAGGTGAGGAGCATAAAAGCTGAGGGCTGCCTCACCGTGTTTGGTTCTGACTCTAGGTACAGAAAGTAGGCGTGACCCGGACGACCAGAGGGTTCTGGTTGGTTCATGAAGGTCCAGGAGATCAGAGTGTGAGCGGGCGTGGTTGTCTCCGTATGCGGCCCTGTGATGGACTGGCGACGTGTCCAGGTGGACCCCTGCCTCTCGCCTCTAATGAGCCGGGATAGGCTCAAGCAGACCCCCGTGACCCTGCAAAGGATTAAAACTGGTATAGAAAACGGATGGATGGCTGAAAGAACTGAATTTAGCAACCTTTCAGACAGGCAACAGCTGCTTTTCTTACCGAAGAGTTGGCGACACTCAATCAAATGCAGGAAGTTTTATCATAAGCTTATCAAACAAAAAAAAAAAACAAGACACCACAAAAGCTTATATTTGACCATTTCTGTCTTTCTTTTGTTTTCTTTCTTTAAATAAAACTGGTCTGTTGGATGCGTTGTGGTTATAATTCACTATGATATCCTTCTACTGATTAGTTGAATTCTTCATGAATTGAGTCAGATTTGTTGGATCACTTTCTGCTGGACATCACTTCTTAGCTTGCTAAAAAATTTGCCGACTTGCTGATATATAGATAGGTTTGGGGCTTTAATGGTTTCTTCTTATGCAGGTTTTTATTATTATCTATTTACGTATTAGGATGGGTTTTCTTTTGTTGCTTTTTTTACTTATTTGCTGTCGTTGCTCAGGATTGTTTCACTGCTGATCAGCATCAGTATATCATAACAAACCCCCTTGCAAGCACTGATGGGGCAGAACCAAACGCCAACCATCTAACTTCCACACTGAGGCTCTTGTGGAACTAAGATTCCTTGCAGTTCCAGTGACTCCTATGTTAAAATGTCAGAAACATACCGTATTCACAGCCTGGTTCCACGCAAAACTAACTTTGATTGACATGTGGTGGGTGTGTTCCTGTTGGCTTCTCGAGCAACATGGTTGGGCGCCGTACAAAGAAAAACAGGCTTCAAGACGGCGTCTCAGAAACCAGTGGGTCACGTGACCTAATGCTTCATCCATTGTTTTCTACAGTTTATGGGCACAACATGGAAGCTAGTAAACAAGTTATAAACTGTTTGGTCCAGAAATGATAGTTCAAACATATCTAATAAGGATTCACTTGCATCAATATTGATTTTATGAGGTGTGAGTTGCTGTAAATTTGGCTCCTCTATGCCTCTCATTCCCAACAGCCCATCAGAATTCCTTCAATTGTCCAAATGACAACTGTCAACAGCAAGTAAGATATGAGTTTAATACTTCACAGATTCCTACTTTAGAAAACAAATAAATAAATCTGTTCTTCTCCAAAAACTTTAAGGGGGGAACTATTGAAGTAAGACAGATGAAGTACAAGATGTGCCTTTAACATGAACATCACCAAGTGTACTGTCATACCATCACGCTAACTTAAGTCATTCCCAAAATCGTATCCAGAAAACCAGATGTAGCATTTTCAGTTAATGTGATTATTCTTGTCATCACTGTCTCCGGCTGGATGCTATTTTGGTCAGTGATTTTAAACAACTGGCAACTGAACAGTTTGATATCATCCTAAGTCAAGAACAAGCCAAGAACGCAACAAGATTACAGTATTACCGGACCCCCGCTTTTAAGACAAAAGTCTTAGCCTAGTGTTCAGCGCAGTACCTTTGCAGCGATTGCTGCTCCTGTTCTTTTTATCTTATCGAAGGACAGCTGGGTGGCCTGAGGCATGGCTGGGTCTGAGCTTGCATCTGGTAATTCTCACTGGCTGAGAGCATGCAGAAAGTTAGTGTGAGGAAAGCAGAGTCACCACCTACAGTATAGAATAATTATGACTAGATACAACATCACAGATTGCAACCAGCATATCACCGCTCCTTATCCCCAGCCAGGAGAACAGGCAACCGTCATTTCACCGTAAAAACGTTAAGGCCCATCTTGTCTCTCTTTGAGGCTAGAAGAACACCAACAATGTGTTTGTTATTTCTTCTTACAGGTGATTATATACTCATGAAAACCTGATTGTAAAAACCATTTTCTGCTTCAGCAGACAAATACACCTAAATCATTGACATTCTTTCTGTCGATAGCTGAGCTCATGAACCACGGCTGCAATCCGTTCATTTATAGAAGGCAATTAAATCTGGAAATCTTTCTGGATAAACACATTGCTTCATTCCTCCATGTGCATCTATTAATTGATTTTGGGTTTTCTTTCTTACATTATGGCTTTTCACGTTGTGGGTAAGTGAAGATACAAGTATATAACTGGAAGGGAGCAGGTCAACTGGCCTGAAAGCAAGAGACCTTTGTAATAGAGTGAGTTTAATTTGTTTAAATCTGACTTCACTGACAGAACCTGTGTTGGAGCTCCTCGGAGCTTTGTGTTACACCTTCATGTTGGACGACTATATCAGTTTCAGAGGAACATTAACCTGCAAAGACCTGTTGCAATTTTTTTTCTCGTTGCTTTAGGCCCCATTAAGAAGTTTATTTAGGGTAAAATATCTTTAATTCATTTGAACAAAAAGCTGTCTCCTTGTTACACCTGCACATTGCCTCTTCTTTTAAAAGAGCATCTACCTTTTATTTAATAATGTGCATCCTTAGATGATAGTTTCCTGGAAACCTTTTGTGATCAGTCATATTTTTAAATGAGAACACATGAGCGTTATGTTTACCAAGGGGATCGGTAAATCATTTAATAGTGTGTCTCACGCTTACTGGTGGATCGCAAGTGATTCATTTGTTGGCAAATCCTCCGAATACTGTCTGACAGGCATGGGGGTAAAAGAAAACTTCTGGCATCCCTGTTCCCCACTTCCACCCCCAACCCTTTTGTAAATTAAACAATGATGAAAGTTGAATAGATCTTTCAGATATTTATATTATTGGCAAGAAAACTGGAGACCATGGAATTTTATGTTAGTAATTAAATTAAACTTTGTAAGCCGTGTTGAGTCGACTTCTGTTTAAAGAAAAGGCTACCTAAGAAAGTAAATATGAAAAAAACAAATGTAAACTCTGAATGCGGTGTAAAAATAAACAAGACACATGATTGTGAAGTTAAAGCAGTGTTCCTGAAGCACATGTCTGCTGGGGTCTTTCTATGTAAAGTTTACATGTTCTCCTTGTACATGCTTGGGTTTTCTCCGGGTCCTACAGACCAGCAGGAGAAGCAGGCCCGTATGACGGATGAAAGTTAAAGTCGCTGAACGTGGAAGTTTGTGAACCTTCAAAAAATAGAGTTTTATAATATTCATAGATATGGCCCAGCACAGCATCTGACTTTCACACAAGTGCTCAAACTCAATCAAAAATACTCAATTACACAAATGAAATAAAGGCATTGTAATGGGTTGGAGAAGATCCTTTTAAGTTCGAAGGGAAATGAGAATGACCAGCAACAGTGTTGGCCAAAGTATTGCAATAAAAAAAAAAAAAAAGCAGTATCTCAACATTATCAAAAGTGGCAGGAATCAGTTGGGTACCGAAGATGCATACTTTATGTATGACATATGTGAGAATGAGCAAAGTGTTATTAACTAAATAATGGAATCCCTAGGGCAAGCCAGCCCTTCATATGCTCTGCAATAATATGATACAGCAGTTCACACAGAAACTTATGAAACAGCTTTTTTAAATGAAGTAATAAGTGGGCTGTCCCATCTGCAAAGATTTAGGATTTGGCCATGTTTTAATTGAATTAAAGTTTGGTACGAGACTTTTTGGCTCATTGCTTTGGTCAAAAGAGTATTTTTTTAATTAGAAAATAATTTAGATTTTAGTATTACATTATCACATTGACACTTAAACGCCCAGCAGAGACGAAACTGTAAATAGTGTAATACACTAACTACACACAGTTTTACACATGAACTACTTTGTGGCAATAAATGTGAATAATGGGAAAACAGCTAGATAAATGTAATTTTGAAAAAACTAAACATGAGACACCGCCACAAGGCACGGAGTCCAATAACAGCGGATAACCCCAATGCGTCAAAAAAAAAAGAAAAAAAGACAAGAACAAACATGAGCAGTGAAAGACTGCAAGGCAGAACTGACATATCCCTAATGAGACACAGCCGTATGGATGATGTTTATGTTTTCATTGTCACGCTTTCTTTGCAACGACTAGACTTTTGATTTCAAAAGAAATCTTAAGCTGGCAAATCATATTTTGTAATGCAATACATTATTTTATTTGGTTTAGTTATCTGCTGTCTTATGCATGAGTGTGTTAAATAGCTGATGTGCTTTGATAATTGTTTAAAGATTATTCTTACGCAGACAGTACTAAGTAAATTAAGGAAGATCCATCCATCCATCCATCCATCCATCCATCCATCCATCCATCCATCCATCCATCCATCCATCCATCCATCCATCCATCCATCCATCCATCCATCCATTTTCTACTTCTAATCCAGGACTTGGTCACAAGAAACTGTCAGAGAAAAGCTCCCCATCCACCTTTTCCAAATATGCCGTAGGGAGTAGAGTAAGGTACCACACTTTATTCAATTCAATTTCTGTAATTTTCATAGCTGGCAGTAATAGAGACCTAAAACTGGAATTTTATTCATAATATTCTGCATACACATACAATTTGCCAAGGTTGATTTTGTGTTCTAGTTCAAGAATTCAACTTTTGCATTATATGTGACTTTCATACGAAACCATTTTTATTAAACATAGAGAAATCAAAAAGAAAGCATAGCGTGGCAGGCTACAAATCATTTCACATGACCTCTTTTTTTTTTCAACTTAATCAGTCACTTTAAAAGAATTGAGTAGCCCCGGGGAAGCTAATCACACTAAAACAATAAAGTGATCAACATTTTGCTGAGCTGCAAAGTCTCCTCTCTGTCACCATGTTGGCAGGGTGACTGACTCTTGGAATTTTGTAAAATCTCGCTAATGCAGATGCATCGTCATTGTAAGCCCGAAGAGATGCCGTCATTATTAAAATTTAAGTTGCCAAACATCTGAAGCAACATGGAAAAAAGTGTTTCACTTTCCTGTAATTATTTAATTAAACTTTGTCACATTGCTAATTGTTTGAATTCACAGTGTAAAGCGCCCCGTGATTTATGTTTGTTGCGTGCTGGTGCCAAGAAAGCAAAGCCGAACTGAAAATTGAATCAACTTAACCATAATGATAACTGTAAACTGAGTATCGTATAATTCTGAGTAGAACAAAATCTGTGCACAAATAATACGAGGACAGCTTTGTAATATTTCAAATCCTTATAAAAACGAATGTCAAGGATAGGTCAACCAGACAACCTAATGTATTTTGCAGGGATAACTGTAAGGTCTCCCATGTTCCAGAGCGCCAACAGTGAGATCACATTCAAATAAACTTCCCATGTTTCATATAACTGTCACAAATACGCATTAGATGTAATCTGTACTTATTTAACTCTTATTTGGGGATGCGTATATACATTATTTTAAAGCTCTTTCTTTTTTTCTGGGCAAAAAACAATTGGTCCTAGAACAGAAAAATCTACATAAGGTGCATTGTGTGTGTACGGGCCATTCTGCTTTGATACAATGGGAAGTAACATACAAATGCTTTTTTGCTAAATAAATTGATGAGCCTCCAGACAGTCTGTTGAGGCCCCCAGTTGTTGATTCAGCTGTGCTCGTGGTGTAGAAAGACTTAAGGAGATGTTGATGTATGTTAAATCCCAAAATGTGCCTTTCACTGAAACAGACCCACATCAGCTTATTAATGCCAAAACTGCCAGAGGTATTGGAACTCATGTCCCTCAAGTTATTGGTTAAAAAGGAAACTCCACCCTACCCCAATTCTGATTCTGCTGAAGACGTCTTAAAAGGAAATTATTCCTCTGTGCTGCTGCTAGTTCACCCGTTCAGACATGGAGGATTGAGTCAAAGTGAAGATTCAAAGCAATCCATGACTTCCTAGGCTAAATATGTACAAACTGGCATTTTATTTTAAAATAAAAGGGCTTTTTTTACTGTGTTGGACTATACAAATCCCATTATGTTATACTGTGTTTAACTGAAGTAGACTGAAGTGAATTCAGTTTGTCTGCTTTCTCTGTAAAGTGCCTTGAGTTTAAATTTGTTTATTATTGGCTATGTACAGATGAATTAAACTGTACTGAACCAATTACCTGAACTGAACAAGTCTGATTTGTGTATTTGCAGAATAGAAGGTAGGTCCCTCCATTAGCGCAGGATCGACAAACCCATAAAACAAAGACAAAAATGAAAACAAGGTGTCGGGCAGAGTGCCTGCAGATTGATGTTCTTTGACTTGGCAATAAAGGATTGTTTGTGTATACTGCATAGAAAATATGAAACATAAATCAACCTACAGTACAGTCTAACATGCCATTCACTGACCATTTTAACTATGTTTTGACTATGAAAAGGGGCAAATCAGGATTAAATCACATAAAACTGTAAATAAAGAAAATTAGACTGGATGTTGCTGCATAGTCATCAGTGAAGTTACAGTGTGTACTGATCACTGGTCAAAAGTAGATGGACTGAACTTCAAGTGAGTTTAGTTGATTGTTGAACCTCAGATCCGGGCAGAACAATATGCTTTCCATCCTGGCAGAGGAACATAGGACCTGCTTCCAAGACGCCTCTATAGGGTCCTGGAAGAGACCCGGGAGTTTGCCCAACCAATCCATGTGTTTTGCGCACTTGGAAAAGGCTCCTTTTCACCATCTCCCCAGGGCATCCTGTGAGGGGTGCTCAAGAATTATGAGGTACTAGGTCAGTTATTGCAGGCCGTTAAGTCCCCAAACAATAGTCGTGTTTCCTGACTGCTAGAATTGCGCAAAACTTAAACATCACAAAGAAAACCCTGTTATGGAAACACCCAGAATTCGAAAAAAAAAAAAAAAAAATCGTCAAATATTACAAAAACCTCTTTAGGCTTTCACAAAGTGTCTTTTTTTTTTCAAATGTACTGATTCCAGTCCAATTGCAAAAGTGTAATGGAAACTGTTTTTTTTTTCCACATATGCATGTTTCCAGCATCACTGGATTTGATGTAGTTTGTCAATCCAAAGCCATGTAGTTACCAGATGTTTCTGGCCTCATATGTATGATGTAGTTGTGCTATAACGCTACTTAATCATCAAACATCACGGCATTAGAGAAGGGCTTTGCTTTTGAATAATCATTTGAATTATCATCTGCTGCCTTCATCTTCTGTTGTCTATTTTCACAACCGCAATAATTTGTCCAAAACTGAAGAGGTTCTCGTCCATGTTCTTCAAAGTCAAGATCTTCTTTTTCTTTGATTTGAAGAGAAGTCTTGCAGTACAAGATATGAAGAGTTACAGACATACGGAGAAGGAACTAGCAGACTTACACTCATACAAAGAAAAACACTGTACAATTGAAATACCGGCACCCTGCAGGGGTACCTCTATTGCAATTTAAGATTCTTTTTACCTTTGTTTTGCAAAAAGGTGTAATGGAAACTACCACCTAAACTCACCTAAAAGAGCAAGAGTATGGTTCAAATTGCTGGTAGTAAGTTGGACTTGTTCCAGATGGGGGTTGGACTCATATCAGAGATCCTGTTCATGTTTATAGACATAGTTTCTAGGCACAGCCAAGTGGTGGATAGGCTCTGGCTTGGTGATATCAGGGTTTCATCTGTGTTATATGATATGTTGCTCCTGGTGGCATCACCAAGTAGGCTTCGTCAGTTCTCACTGGAACGGTTTGAAGCTGAATGTGAAACGGCACAGATGAGAATTAGCACCTCCAATTCTACAACCATGGGTCTGACTGCGGTGGTCCAGACCTGGTACCAGTTTGTTGTGGTGAAGAGAGAGTTGAACTAAAAGGCTGTGGTTTTACAGCTCCATCTTTGTTCCAACTCCCACCAGTGGTTATAAACTCGGAGTGGTGACCGAAAGAACAAGATTGCAAATACAAGCAGCTGAACAAGGTTGCCTCTACAGGGTTGCTGGATGCTCGCTTAGAGAAGTTCAGTCATCTGAGGTTGAATCGGCGTAGAGAAACTCCTCCTGAACATTGAGATGAGCCAGTTGAGGTAGTTCATGATTACGATGCCTCCCGGATGCCTCTCTGGGGAGGCGTATAAGGCATATCTAACTGGGAGAAGGCCTTGAGGCAGACTTGGGACACACTGGAGAGATTAAACTTCTTGGCTGGAGAGATTATATTTCTTGGCTAGCTTGGGAACGCCTTAGTGCTCTAAGTATTCTCTGCTTTGGTTGTTTCACCGCGACCCAAACCCCAGAAGTTAATGGATGGATGGATGAATGGAAATAAATATTAGTACCCACAGTACCATGGTACCCATACTCAACATTGCTTATATAACCCCAGAAAACCCCAGACTAATAATAGTTGAAACATTAAAAAAAAAACATACACACTCACGTCAAAGTAGATTTTCCAGCGAATACAGAGACATTGTTAACACCAAGGTGATTCACATCTGGGTAACATCAGACCTCAGGAGACTGAACCAATTGTTCTTAATTTCATGGTCATTTTGGCAGAAAGTGCACCGCATAATTGCATCTTAGCCTCTGAACTGGCAACACCAAAGCTGGGCTGGCAGATCCCAGTGACCAATTCACACTCCAATAACATCCAGGAACAGTACTGCTGAAAAGTGTTATGCGCACTTGTGGAAAGGTGAGTCGAGCCTGCATAGAGATGGGACATGAGCACACCGCAGTGCTACATATACACATTTGCCTGTTTTGTGAACAACGTAAATAATGGTTCAACAACCAGCCCCTGGCTAGTATAAGATTTTGGATGACTAATTTACCAATTTACAATTTAATGTGGTCTCGGCATGAGTGAAGCTCAAATGGCTCATGAAACATAGAGGAAAAGATTCAAAGAAAAGTTTTCACGCACTTTTAAAATTTTTGATTTAAGTACCTAGCCACAACACGGAGCCACAGATCAACGTGTCAGCTGGGTGCGCAGTGATTTCAGTAGATGCTTCTAAGCCAATGTGCTCACTAAGTTAGTGTTTTCCAATATAAACATTGGCTTGGGGAGTGCCAATTCTTTATGCCTTGAGAATGTGGACAGTCCAGGAAGACAAAACAGTGCTGTTAACCTTTATCTAAACCTTTTTTCACAAACAACTTCAAATCTGTGCTTCCAGGAAACAGATCTGGAGTGTTTCATCTCCCCAACTTCAAAATGTAAAGAGCTTAAATCCCATTTCCCTGAACTTTTCAAAGTGTTAGTATTGTTGATTTATTGTGCCTTCCTCATGTAGAGTAATATCTCACATGTTGCATTTCACCATCAAAGTGTAAGCTTTCCAACAATGCACAGACATGGAATTATTGGTCAAAACCAAAAAAAAAATATGATGGAAAATAAAACTATAAATGTAACTCTTGGGAAATTAATTTGTTTGAGACATTATAGAATATTAATAAAAGATGTTTGAATCAGCTGGAACAAAGATGAGAACAAAAAGAAAAAGGTTGTAGCATTGCCATTAATGCATGCCAACTGTAATCTCTGGGTTTACTATTGCAGAGGGCTGTTCAAGAAATATGCTCTTGGACGTGTCATACACATCACATTTTATCGATTATTCTGTGCTAACAATGAGGTAAAAATGTAAGCACAATTGAGAACACTTCCAAACAATGTAGTCATCCAACACTGTTTTCACTTTCTCATGAGCTTTATTTCCAACGAAATCAGAGCATTTTTAAGAAGACAGTGATGTTATGACATAAAGCTTGTCTTACCTGTTTAAAATCACAGGCCCTAATTTGACATGTATCTATCCAAACTTCACAGAAAGACAAAAAAGACGTGCTTGATAGACTTTACAGTGCATTTTCCTTCCTGATGCTGTTGACTTTAAACATAGCAGGTAATTACTATCATATGAACACAGTGTTTACCATATTCTGCCAGAGTATTTTGCCTCGATATTGACAGCATCGTCTCTTTTGAAGAAACCTCTTATAATCTGACTCAAACACCATGCCAGCTTAGAGATCCATGTTTCTGCATAATAAACACTAACCGCAACAAAAATACTGTCAAACATGCAAAAGCCAATTATAAAATAAACATTTCACGATTTGTTTTTCTTAATTAAAAACATCTGTTGCTATTTTGTATGATGAATGAACCATTGGACAACATCCTTACATCTAAATCATTAATAACATGTTAATGACAGCCTTAATAGCTAGAAAAGCAAACAGTTGCATAAATTAAAACTGATTTTGATATATTTTACCACATTTTGCCAATATGACCAAAAGTTGTAATAACAAAACATATCTGACATCATATTGCTCTCTTTTGAATGATGGTAAATCGTGCTCTACCTTACAAGCAGTCTTGATACAAATCAGCATTGTTTTTGTTAAAACTTCAACTTAATATACCATTCTGTCCCTTTACATCTCAATTTCATTCACTAAAACAGTGTTTCATGATAACACAATTCAGATGTGCAGTCTGGCTCTGTGCTTTTAAGCAGCCTATTCCATGTGACCTAATACTGCAAGCATTTGGCAGAGCGAAAGGTAACACGGCGTCTCATAAAATGCTGATAAATGTCTACGGTGCTTGGAATAAAGAGTTAAGTGCTAGGTGTAAGTCGTGTCAATGTACAATCTCAACTTTGAACTATCTTAATAATGATGAACCTATAAATATGTATGTTAAACCGTATTTAAAGTTGTAATTAGACTTACTGTTTATTCTAGCTGTACTTCTATGGCGAGCTGATCTGTCTGATCTGCATTAGTTTAACATACTGATGCTGGTTCTGCACCAACACACGCAAAAAACGCTCAAGGGTTTTCCTCTATGTTTTTTCTACATGAAACCCTTCCTCCGTTCGTACTGACTGGCGCTACTGTCACAGGTGGCTTTCTCCTTTATAAACTACTCACCGTATGAACCTAATTTAATCAGCACTCCTTAACAGTGGCTTTTCAAGTGCTAATGCCACTTGTGAAAATGTTTTCATATGCTGTCATTTAGAAGATTTTGAATAGCCTCTATTAACTATGTTTTTTTTTTGTTTTTGTTTTTTTTGCTGTTAACACAGTTTACATGCTGATGTAATAAGGAAGTCTACAGTTACAAGCTGAATAATAATGTATGCTATTGAATGTCTATTCACAGGAAATACAGGGAAAATTACTGCATGTATTTGAATAATTATTGCCCTTGTAATGGATCTGATTTCTACTGGTTAACAGAAAACATATTTTCATGGCTTATTACATGATCTGTTATAGCGGTTACCTGCAACTGTACAATGCAACTGCACGACCTATTTCCTGAAAAAAAACCTGAATTTCTCCCCAGCGGACGGAAACAATGCAGACTTTGCTTTTGTAATTGATTCCTATGAATTGCATATCTTATTTTTTATAAACATGTCATGCATATTTGTGCGACACAGTTAACAGTCAAGTGTTTTAGACTTATATTTTCTATTTTATACTCACTTGAGTTCAGTCTTTCACAATGCAACCAAAGCTTATATTTATAAGAAACAAACAGAAAATACAGTGATAATATCATAATATCAAAGGTGGATTTATTACTGCGTTGGTCCATTACTGGCCACTTTTGGATAACTGGCACCAGCCACTGAAAAAACGCAAACCTCAAGACAACTGTACAAAAACAAAATCACAAAATGTTCACAACAAAATGAGTATACAAGCAAAAGTCAGTATTTGTTGTGACCTCCCTCAGAGCCAAACACATATTTAACTCTTTTTTTAAAGGAAATTACCCCATATTTGCAATGACATTCATTCATATTTTTATAAAATAACAGAGGTACTCAGAATGTTTTATCACAATTAAAAAAAAAAAAAAAAGTACAGATGGTGTTCTGATGCCCTCCAATATGGGATGTTGAGGAACCTTACAAGGGTTATGATGTTTCATGTATGCCATACCGTCCTGCATCCTACACCGTGTTGCTGTTTGCTGTATTGTCTGGGATGCATACACGTACAACCTGTGTCTTATCTACTGGAGGTCCAGAGCCCAGCCTGTACACGTCTGACTGGCATGGTTTCCTGGCTCCCACCGACAGTAAAAGTTAAAAGGCCCGGCTGTCCTATAAAGACACACATCTACAAAATCTAAACCACTATTATCCAGGTTTATTGGTTCACTCACTGTGGAAGCTGTTATCAATCCATCTAACTTAATCTTCCTAATCCCATGAGGGTGCATCCCACATTCCATGTTTCCCAGCTGAAATTAACGACCTCCAGCACACTTTTCCTTCAAGGTTCAGAGTCCACAGAGGATGTGGCTTACAGCATCTGGTTGACTGGAAGGAGTATTAGAAAGGGTATGGCCCAGAGGAGTGTTCCTGGATTCCCTGATCATTTAATTTGGATGAAGACCTCAGTTGCATCCGGACAAGCCGGGGACGCCTGGAAGCGGCTCTTGAGAAGGGGGCACTGCCAGGTCCTGTCTGGCAGTCTGCCCTCTCTCGCTCTCTTTCTGTGTGTGTGTGTGTGTGTGTGGCTATGAGAGTCCACATCCTTCTTTAGGTTGTTGTGTGCACCTGTTCTCCGTTTGTCATCACCAACAGTATTTCTTTACCAGCTGCACCACCATTCTCTGTAGTCTACAACACGGCGGTAGTCTCTGACTGGCCTGTAACTCTGCAACAGTTTAACCTGTTTGTGTTCAGACTGTGGTACACGGTACACCTCAAATGCCTCAAAAGCCCGGAGGAACGAACATGCCTACCTAAAAACCTCACCTGCTACACCTGCAAAAGACTGGATCCAGAAAACGCCCATCGCCTTTACTTGCCACTCTTTGGCCCTTGTCAAAAAAATAAACCTCTTTATTTTACATTAGGCCTGCTGTCTGCACCCTGCATTTTTAGTTCAGTTATCCACAAAATTTAACATAAGTTTTGTTGGAGATGGTATGAGTTGGAATTAACTGCAAAATGTGTTATGTCACCTGATGAGACGCCCATATGTTAAATTATATTTCCAAATATTTGTTCTGATCGAAACAATTTTACTCGCCCACATGGGGATATTAGGTCATTGCGGCAATAAAAGCAATACAATTCAGCCAAATGTCATATTGAAAAGGAAAAAGAAAATATGGAAAATAAATGACTGGCTTTAGGCACATAATGGTAGATATAGCTGCTGGTCAGCTGCTGGTATTTTTTTTTTTTTAAGAGGAAAAACATCCTGGATGTTCTGGAGTAAGAAGAATTTGATATACCATTGTATTCCACTTTCATATTTTCCACTTATAATCATTTTAGGAATACACATAGGTTATATATATATATATCTTTTCTTTTAAACAAATATTCAAAAACAACTAAATAAACATTAATTTAGTTGTTTTAGTTGTGATGGTTTGATGATGTAATTACTGATTTAATGAAGGAAAACTATCTCCTCTAAGAAAACCACGTGCTCTGAAGCATCATTGCAATTTTTGATAAGGATAAAGAGGAGAAACTATACTGCCCTAAATTCATCTGTCATCTTTCAAAGGAACCCCTTCTTGCATGTGTCCACTGCTGAGCGGTGGGAAGACAGCCCATTCAAAATCAGTGGACTGACCTTGTGGAACAGCCTGTGATATATGAGAAAAACATTGCTGTAATCTGTGGATACGTTCCTGAGTGTCTTAAAATTTGATATACTGGCCTAATTGCTTCCAGACAAACATTTCATAGGTGAAAGAAGACCTGGCAAAAGATGGCAGTTCCCACCCTCTCAGACACCTTATAATCTGCCTTAAGCACTTATGTCTTACATACACCTCTCACTTATGCCAAAGTATTAATGTGTAAAGAAGAGAATCAGTGTTTTGCATCAACTGAGACAGAAATGACATTTTTCTTCGCATCATAAAATACATCAGTGAGATTGCAGGATTCCTTTATTTCCCAAGGTCCCTTTCTGTCCTTTCTTGAAGGCTGATGGAGGGATCATTTGTACTAAAACACACCACATACTCCAGAGAATACGTTAAATTTTTTGACTCCTGTCAGCATGATTCTCCCATGCTGATATGAGAGACTTGTGTTTCAAATAGAAAGGTTAAACTTCAGATGTAAATATGCTCAACAGGGATTTCACCGATTCCAACAGCGTGTTCTTTATTCAACACATTTTAAAACTCTGCATTTTTGTAAATACTTAACAGTTGTTATACACACACACATATATATATATATATATATATATATATATATATATATATATATATATATATATATATATATATATATGTATGTATATATACATATACATACATATATATCACAGTGCCATGAACCCTCAGCCTAATTTCTGTCATTTATCATGGTTTTTTTTTTTGTTTTAGCTTTTGATATGTTGTCTTTCTATTTTCGACAGTTGATATTATGAAATTATTAATAATCCATCCATCCATCCATTATCTATACCCGCTTTATCCGTTTCCGGGTCACGGGGGTCTGTCCGAGCCTATCCCGACGCATATCAGGCGAAAGGCAGGGGTCCACCCTGGACAGGTCGCCAGTCTATCCAGGGCCACATACAATACAAACAACCAATCACACCTAGGGAGAATTTTAGAATGATCAATTAACTTACATGCATGTTTTTGGACTGTGGGAGGAAGCCGGAGTACCCGGAGGGAACCCACGCACGGGATTATTAATAATATTAAACTATTTTCCAAAACACAACAACATAACTTACATGGATTTATATTTTGAAAATTCGGTTTAAATGTTGTTGTCTAAATCCGCCTGGTGAGATGGTGAGGGCTGTGAGAGTGAGTGATCCCTTTTTTCCTGCCAGTGTTTTATTGTAATATAAACACAGACTCATCTCTGGATATTAATCTCCTTAGTGCCGACTCCATAAATGTTTTAGTGCTGCTCAACGCAGTTGAGTTGCACTCACTCACTCAATCACTCACAGCAGTGCCCAGAAAAGATAAGGCTGAAGAATGATAACAAAATGACCAAAGAATTTTCTCACACGTCCAACAACATTTCTTGGAAAGCTTTTACCAACACGCATGTCTTTAATGAAGCCAAGGATAACAAGAGGGATTAGAGGAAAACTGCAATGACAGCTGGTTAGATTATTTGGCTTTGAGATGCTCCGTTTACTGATGATCCACCCTGTGTCTGAGAATGGGGTAGGTGGCTAAGCCATGTGGGTTCAAGAGTGTGTCCATTTTTTTTTTTTTTTATCTTTCTAAACTTCCTGCTCTATAGCGTCCAGGGTTTTCTGGGGCATTCACAGGGGATTCCTACCGGCTGTTGTCACAGCTGCTCTTCCTGAAGCCTTGCTTTAAAGAAATTCATTGTATCTTAAAAGCAAAATTTAAAAAAAAATAAATAAATAAAGCTAAACTTAAAAATGAACTACATTTTTTTTAAGTCACCATAAACTCAAAAAGTCTGAAAAGGCGCAGGTGTTTAACTTTGCAACGCAGCAGTCGCCTAAACCTGAAACTCTCATTCAGTAACAACTTTGTCTGATGTTTTTTTTTTTTTTTTTTTTTTCTAACTTGCAAACTGGACTTCTTTTTTGTGCAGCTAATAAAAATGGTATTACCTTATAAAAAACGTAAGAAAAGAAAAAAAGGGGAGAGAACTGAACCAACAATGAAGCCCAGGGTTTATTGAGCCTATACACAACAGCAGATTTTTGGCTCATCCGTCTGCTCCACTGGCTGACTGTTGTAGGCTGTTTCTTCAGCTTTCCCATTTGGAGGGCTCTGTTTTCGCAGCCTGGGGTAGTTCAGCCCATGACTCTCAGTGAGATTACATCCAAAAGAAGGATCACTACCAACTGTTCATGGCATCACCGCAGATGAGAGACATGTACCCTAAGTATTAGGAAACAAGATAGTCTAGTTCTTTTCTAATCAGTTTGCTGTGATATCTGAAGCTATGTGAGCGTTTTCTTTACTAATAAGGTACTTCAAGGGTTAATAATTGTAAAAGCCAACAAAAAAAAGTCTTCTTTGATGAAAAATAAAACAAGAACAACACACCTATTGTGCAAAGGTCAGTGAGACGTTAAAGAGTCAAAATAAACCATTTCAGAAAAACTCCATTCTCCACCTCTGACACAGGGCCTTTATATGACCTGGCAACTGAATTAAATGGTCTGAAAGTTGTCCAAGTATCACTGTGATGGAAATATTTTGCATGTAAAAAATCTTTCAAGTAGGCTCAGAATTATATTGGACAATGGGAACGTTTGATAGACTAGAAATTCTTCAAAGGATCTCATGACTGACAAATCAGTGACTGACTTAATATAACTTAATAGCATTATACAATTACACTTTGAATGTGGAGAAAATAACTGCCACAGAGGATGCTTTTGGATGAGGTTATTTCAAACTTGAGGCACTCACTTAGAGATACAGTGTTAGATCAGTAAAATGCTAAAAGACTGCCAGGATAAAAACAGACACAGCGTGTATCAGAGGTTCCCTCCACATGGTGGTAAGTCACCAAAAAACACCTTTTCCAGTTCCAGAGGTCCAGTACCTGTACAGCTGGGGCAGTGACAGTGGGTCTCTTTGTCTGTGAAACTGTTCTACTCAGTTTGTTAGAAATAAAGATTGATCTGATTGATACTGACAATAAAAGAGCTGCACTGCTCTGACTTAACGCTCTGCTGGGTGCTTCACTGATGTTTATATCTGATAGTGAGGGGCCTTTTTAATTGAAACACACAAAAAATATATCAAAATCCTGCTTGGACTAATGAAACTGCGCACTGGGAATTAAAATTAACCATATTGATGAATACATGAGGAACATTTTGCTGATTACAATCATTAGACATATCCACATTTCGCCTTTTGTTTTTTTCTAAAACATTTAGTGGAACAAACACTTCTTGATTCACGTATTTGAACTTAACAACAAGATAAACCCCCATTGTTTCTGAATTCCATTGGTGTTAAAGTAGCCAAGTCAGCTTTAGCAATATGGTCCCCATTAGATTCATAGTCACTCAGTCAAATAATAAATCAATCTCAAGTGTACTGAATTCCTCTGTGGTTGCAACCCCAGCATCCCACTCAATCATCCATATACAGCCGGATCCCCCAGCAGTGACAGGTTCTTCCTGAAGGTCTTAACAAAATAACACAACAGCTCATTAGTTCTCCACCGTATGTGATATTTATCACAAGGATTTAATACGTAAATCTGAAATTCCCTGTCGAGGGTCAGCATCTTCTCCCAAGTTTTTTTTATTTTCTTTTGAGATAAATCTCGGCATTGAGTGCCGTGGGATGCAACCACACCACCTGCTACACAACATAAATCACACCGTGATTGTCCAAAAGGCAGGCTCACTGAAAATGACAGGATCCAGAATGTTTTGCAAATACATTTAAATCTGCAAACTGTAATGTTAACACTTGCTTTAGCTGATACTGTGCAGAAGATTATTATTAGAAGGTTATTACTTGGTTATAACAAGTCAGTAACCACTTTATATACAATACGCTGGGCTTTGGTAGCATTATGCTATTATTGCACATGTTGTCACTACTTTTAAACTTCCACGTTTTATTTTTACAGTGCCATAAAAAAAATTGTATGCAGGGAAATGTCCACAATAACGGGTCAAGATTTACAAAAGGATCAAATCCCATAAATATCTGCAAGATGGATGTGAGTTAAGGTGAATTTGGCTGCTGGATTTGATCCACTACAGATGCACACCGAGACTTAAAACTGAAACACATTTTGACAGGTCAAAACAGGAAAACCACAGACACTGTTAATTATCTTAATAAAAGTTGCATTCATTGGGGTGGTTTCGCTCAAGGGCTCTCGTATTGTGTTGCCTCATTTGACATGGTGTTAAGAATTAGCAGAACTAAAGCAAAGCTAAAGTTGTTTTTTATAGATTACCTCTGTGTTTGTTTTGATGTAAAACGTTAAAATCTTCTATAAAGAAGACATGAGCAGCAGCTGAAAAAGGGAAAGTATTGCAAACTATGGCATTGATGCTATATTAGAGGAGATCAGAAAAAGTGGAACTTTTCTCCAAAAATGTATTAATGCACAATCACTCAAGAAAAGTGTCAACTCTTTAATGCCTGACAAAAAAAACATAATTTGTTTGTTATTAAGTATTCAGATAATCAAAAATACACACCCACAAATTTATCTTTAACAGTTTCTACTTTATAGTTTTGTTTTTGTAACACTACTGTATCATTGGGTTATTTCATTTAATTGTTTTACAGATTTTCTTTTGTCTCATAAATTAATGTACGGCTATGATACATCCAGCATTACAGGTTTAAGAATATTTTTGAATAAAATAAAAATGAGCCAGTGTGGCTCATTATGATTTCATGCAGAACTAATTTATAACAGATTTGATTTTTTTTTAAATACTTTTAAATGTTTGCCTTTAAATAAACATAGATTGCAATGGCTGTAGATCCTTTCAAATTCATATAATTTATAATGAATTCAGTATCAGACGCTGAACCCCTAGAGAGCGCCCTCACTGTACTCACGTGCTCAGCGCAGGTGGAGCTCTGCCGCCGCCAGCTGGTCAAACGCTGTAACTACAGCTTCTTCCTGCACTAAGTTGAAGATGGCGACTGGAGTCCTTCAGAGAGTCCGTGGAAGCTTTGGTCCAGCTACAAGGAGGACCCACGCAGCTGGACGGCTCATGGCCTGGGTCAGGTGGGCGGTCATTCCCGTGGGTGTTAGTTGGTCATGTCCGTGGCGACTCACGCTGGCGTTTGCGTGTTACTGCCAGTAGCTTCTGGTAGCCTGGCCATGCTAGCCCGTAAACTGCTAACCCGCCTGGTTTGGTTTGGTTCGGTTCGGTTCGGTTCGGCCTTCAGGTCTAAGTTACTCCGAGCCTGCACTAACTATCCATTTACCCTGAGATTCATTACGTAAAAGATACGTGTATTTGTTGGTGGAGGCGATATAAGTCGAGTTTCTGTCATCTTTTCTTGGTTTGCGTCTCAAATGCTGAAGGTCAGCTCGCTCTTTTATTTAGTTTTATTGACAAAATGTCCATTTCCTTAAAGAACACATGCAGGTACGTATGTATTAAGATTGTATTGCAGCATCTCTCCCTGCAGCCCACAAGCTTTCATCATACGAGAAAAGCTCATAAAATCACAGTAGCTCTTATCTAATCCGGTGTGGAGGAAGGAGGTGAGCAGAAATCCCCGCTTTTGTGTTGACAGGGGGTTTGCAGCATCTGGCAGCAGAGACAGAGAAGACAGCTGGCTTAAGTCGGTGTTTGTGAGGAAAGTTGATCCCAGGAAAGACGCACACTCCAACCTACTGACCAAAAATGAGGAAAGCAACCTCTACAAAATTCAGTGTAAGTCATTGCCAAGGACGTCGGAGACATGTGGGTTAAGGGATCTGTCAGAAACGTAATACTAAGGTTTTTCTTTTCAGTTCATAATGTGAAGCCAGAGTGCCTGGATGCCTACAACAAACTCTGGTGAGTGTAATCTCATGTTACCGTCAAGAAGCAGATATTTACCACTCGCAAGTTGTGCCAGGAGTGTGCGACCATGATCCAGCCGATTGATCAGTCAGCACGACTTTAGTCCTACCTTGTGGCTTGTGGCTTATTCAGTTGGAGGACATGGACTTGTAGTTAAAGAGTGAGTGTAAATGTAAACAAGAAGACGCGTGAACAACCAGATCGTTGCCTGGATTACATTGTGGATTTTAGCTTTTGATTTACAAACACACTTGTGATTTTACTGCGTTTCGGCATTTTTTTTTTTTTTTTTTTCAGTTTTGTTTTCTCTTTCATCGCAGTGAGAACGTTTTGCCCTCTATCCATGCTGATAAGTACTACCCCTGTGAGCTGGTGGGAACCTGGAATACCTGGTATGGAGAACAAGACCAGGCTGGTAGGATTACCAACATCAACGCACCAAAACACAGCCGCGGTGTAAAAGGACTGCGGTGCAGTTTACAGTCGGCACCCATAATACACTGCATACTCGCACGCATTAAAGTCAATAGTCAGAATACCAATCATCTCACTGTCTTACATGAAAAAAAACAAAAAACAATGAGTGCAGCACTTCCATGTTCTGTGTTTTAAGTTTTGTGCATCATGTGATACGCTTGATATTGCCTCCCCAGTTCATCTGTGGCGTTACAGAGGTGGATACCCCGCTCTAACTGACGTCATGAACAAGCTTAAGCAGAACAAGGTAATCGTTGTTTAATGTCCATTTTGTATGTGCTTCTCCTGCTTATTGCCTTAACGTTTACAGTTGAAGAAAAGCTTATTGATTTCGGGTCTGATCAACATCAGGAGTTCACAGCGTACAGGAAGGAGCGTGGAAAGATGCTGTTGTCCCGCAGAAACCAGCTTCTACTTGAGTTTAGTTTCTGGAACGAGCCTGTTCCCCGAGAGGGTCCCAACATCTACGAGCTCAGGTCCTACCAGCTCCGGGTGAGTAATGTGCCTCTATTTTCTGAACAATATTGACTGAACTCTGCGCCACGACTGCAGGAATATAACTGATGGCAGAATGATTGCCCATGGGTCTCAAAAGCGCTAGATTATATAGATTAAATGGTAGGGGCAGTCTTAAACCAGCAGCATAACCAATTCCATCCAAAATCTAGAAAACAATTTTTAAGTAATGTAAATGACTGTTCGTGCACTCTTCCACTTTAGTGCATGTGCACATTTATTTGGTGATGATGCCTGATTTGGTCTGCTGCATGATATGTAGCTTCAGTGCTCAAATATACAGTTAGTGTTGCAGCATTGGATAAAATAAGGAACATGAATTTGATCAGCCACATCTTGCTCATCTTTTCATTCTCTCTAAACTACTGTTAGATGCATGTGATGATCCTGTGCATTCACTGGGTCAGATGAAAATAAGTACTCGACGTTTGCGCATTTTCTTTTTCTTTTTTTTTTTCTCCCCACTTTTTAAATCAGATTTAGAGGCACATTTGGTTGTAGATATTATTGCAGCTTATCTACACAATGACAAAACACCTATGTTACATCTTCCCCATTATTTGTTATAATATGTTTAATCTGGCAAGGGAATGTTTGCGAAGCTGACTGTTAAGTGTTTTTCCTAAAATGTAATAAGGAATGTTGTGTTCTTTTTGCTGCAGCCAGGAACCATGATCGAGTGGGGTAATTACTGGTAAGGCAGCCTGAATTCACTTGATTCACTGAGCTGTAGTTACAGAACAGTTGCACTACATGAAACCTCTCTCATCACGCTGTCATTAATAAGATCTATTCCACCGAGAGGATCTATATTTACAACTGTACTGTCATGCCCTCTGGCAGAGATTTAGATTTAAGCAAGGTAGTGCATACCCCAGCATATGTGTACATAACGGAGTAATTTGAGTCTGGAAGGATCCCCTGCATGGGGTGGCAGAGCCAGCAGCCCAGCATTTCTCATTTAATGCTACAGATTACATTAACACTCAACACTCTCCATAAGAACATTTCTTTGGGCTGATTTTTCTGTTCGTCATATTTGTTTCTTTTCTTTTTGTTTGTGACAAAATACTTCAGATTGCATATGACGACATGTTTCTGTCAGGGAAATATGTTATGAGGGCAGGTTTAGCTCACGAAGTAGAGCACTTCTCATTGCCAGATAGATCCCAACCTTCCCATGGCTGCATTTGGAAATTAAACTGCATTTAATTAAATTAAAGTCTATATTACCTTTCCCTTGGATTGTTGTGTGCAAATTTGACATAATGCAAAATCCCCAATGAAAATTATTCGTATGCAATACTATATTTTTATAAATAATTCTTAATGCCTTTGGATAATAGTTATTTTCCTGCGGTGGGGGTTAAATTTCACATTCAATGAAAAGACCACACCAGGAAAATGTGTTGATGTCCGTCCTTCCTGCTTCAGGGCACGGTGACGTGTAGATGTGGGGCCTCACAGTTTAATAGACAGAGCAGTTAAGGCATAAAAACGTGTTGGTTTGGGGGGAAACATAATGAGTCCCTTTACACCGTTCCACCGAGTCTCGTTTTAAGGTTTCTAGACTTGCTTTATTTTTACACTAAATGGTTAACTAAACAGACCTCGTCCAGTTGAGGGAATTCAGTGATTATGATGAATTTCTCCCTTGAAGACTGTTCTTGTCATACTGGATGAAGCCCTGGTGTTTTTTGGCTCGTGTTGTGACTGAAGCTGCTTTTCTCGGCAGGGCCAGAGCCATCCGATACCGCCAGAGCAACAGCGAGGCTGTCGGAGGGTTTTTTTCACAGATCGGAAACCTCTACATGGTCCATCACCTCTGGGGTACGACATGCTCCGCAAACTTTTACAACTTCCAGAGGAATTACAGTCAGAATTATTAGTCATAGACAATCAGCAGCTTTGATGGTTTATTTAGTTCTTTACCATGAAAAAACGGCCGGTTAAAAAAAATATATATATATTTAAACTGATTAGGCTGAGTAAAGATTTTTAAATTCTAAACTTAGAAAATATTTGTAATCATGAAAAAATAATTACATTAAATTTTATTTTTTTTCCCTTTTTCGTGTTTTGTTTTCAACCTCCACTGTTTAATTGTATTCACGTAACCTCATCCTGACTGTCTGACGATATAGTTTATTTACTAAAAAACACTTTATTTAATGAAAACATACCAGATTCACGTGAACTATCCTGCAATTTTATATAGACTCACTTCCAACTCACCAATTGTTGTCTACATATCCTACCTTTTACTCACATACCGTAATTATCACCCAACTTTTCAGTTCCTCTAAAGTCTCGTGAGCGTTTTAATATATTCAAGTTCAGGCAGTTGTGTTCACTCACTGTCACGGCTTTAGTTGCCTCAAGAGATGGTGGAGACATCTTAACTTGAAATTAATACTAATATTGGGGGGTATCTACTAAAACATTCCCTATGGTGACCTTATATATGTTGATTTTTAAGGTCTTGTTGCATCTTTAAAGCAATCCCAGCCAACTTATTAGAAAAGAATCAACCCAAAAGTAACTAAAAAGTGCAGAAATTGAAGACATTGTTACCAACTTGTTGCATCAGTGCTTCTTTTCACTATAAGCAGGTTAATCAAGTTTGACTTGTTGGTTGCAGCTTACAAAGACCTTCAGTCTCGAGAAGAGACGAGGAATGGTGCCTGGCAGCAGGAGGGCTGGCACGAGGCAGTGTATTACACAGGTGAGTGAGTTTGTTTTTTTGTTGTTTTTTTTTAAACGTAGTCACGCTTGGTGTAAACTAAGTCTAAATGAGTTCTTTTCATGTCTTCACCCATCTGCAGTCCCTCTCATTCAGCATATGGACTCTAGGATCATGATCCCAACGAAAGCTTCGCCACTACAGTGAAATGAGTAGTGAGCAGGAATTTTGAATGTGACATTCATTTAGAGACCGACCTATCATTGCTACCAAATAAATGTTACCCCCTTTTTTTTTCTTATTTATGCTTTATTTCAAGATGTTGCTATGACTGGGGAGGAAACGATACCTGCTATTTATTTGTAATTAACAGTTACTGAAATCTACAGAGCCCATGACCATGCACAAGAAGGGTGACTGAATTTGATCCAATTTAAACCACCTGATGGTCATGCGCAGCGTGTCGTGTCACATCATCTCTAACCGGAACCAACCAGTTTAGTTAAAAAGGAAAAGAAAAAACCAGCAGCTGTATGTTGTACGTCTGTGGGACCAGAGGGAGAAAGCTCACTGCTCGGTGCAGTAGCCTTTTATTTATTTGATGTAAATTTAGAGAACTTAATGTTTTAGAATATGCTGAGGAAGTCACAGTCTGGTATAAGCCATGCTATTGCTGATAGAAATAAGAAATGGACTGTACATTAATGCAAACTGTGTTTCTGTCACCAACTCATGATCAAGTATTTGATGGTGTACTCTGCATACGTCTTTACTTTTATATTTACTATCACAGACACACATATGAAAGTAATTCCCGAGTTGCTTTTCCTGGATGTTCTTGTGTTTTCCATCAAACTCACGATAATGTTTTATGGTGCTGTGTTTGTATCTACGGCTTCTATCTTTTCATGTGACGACAGCATGCCTGGTTTTAAAATCAGTTTTTAATTCGTGTTTTAAAGGGGCAAAACAAATGTATGATGCTGTGGAAGTCATTCTGCTCTGTACTGTAACGTCTGTTGTAAGGGAAACCCCCGTCTTTGTTGAGCAGGAACTATTGTTGAGGGGTGGACACCAACAGAATAAAAGTCATTCAAACATCCTTTACAGCATGTTCTCGTCTTTAATGCTTCTCACAGGACTGACGTGGCTTCATTCACTGACAGTTAAACACGTTTCTGAAATATTCCTGTCATTCACTGCACATGCCAATACGTGAAGGACTTGTTAACTTACAGAGGGTTTGATGTAAAAAGTGGAAGAAAAAGAAAACTACAATCTTAACCCCTGCACAGTGTTCGGTTATTTGTTTTTTATTTTGTTTTTGTTTTTTTAGTATATTTTAGTATAAAAATCAATAGGGCAACGTCCCTATTTAGGTAAATTTTGACACGTGTAAACATTTCCATTCATTATAAAAATCTATTGGAACCTAAGGAAAAGTGTGTGATGGATAAAACCACTGGTGGCACACCTTTGGGTGCAAATATATAGAGTTAAATTAGTAAAAGGAGTATTCTAGCATCTTTTAAATCTTCTCCAGTTCTTTTAGTAGCTCCCCAAAGCTTGTCACGTACCATGAAGATCTCTCCTTGACCTGGGGCCTGACGACATTCCCGCCAAACCCAATGAAAGCACTCTGAGGGTGAAGGATGGTACAGTTAATAAAGTATGCCATGGTGCCTTTTCAAGAGTATAAATCAGACCATTAAATATGCAAATGTTTTAAGCAGTTTGAGCACTTACAGCTGGAGGACACGCCTCCAGATCAGTGGCTCCATCTCCGACCATCACCACAGTCTTGAAGCCGTGTTGCTCCTTCAGCATGCTGATCACTTTGCCTTTGCCGCCACTTTCAGCTGTGGGCTGAGTCTCATCAAAACCAGCATACTCTCCTAGAAGTTCATTTAGAACTTAATAAAGATGAAGCAGAGCTCGGACAGGAAAAATGACACACGGCCTCTTAAAAGAGACTCACCGTTGAAGTAGAACTTGAGCCGGTTCGCGTAGACGTGATGCAGGGGAATGTTTAGCTGAGTGGCCACGTGTTCAACAATGCAGCGAAAGCCACCTGAGATGAGGAACACCTTGATGTTGCGCTCATGAAGATGGTCCACAAGCTCCCTGGATAAAAACAGATGCACAGTTGTGAACACTTTTATGAGAAAGGTTTTTTTATTTTAAGTCACATCGGAGGATTTTCTACTGTTACTTGTTAACTTAACCTGCTGTTTCTTATAAACTATGGCGAACAGTAATTTTCCTATTTATATAGCTCTACCAAAGATAGATAGATAGATAGATAGATAGATAGATAGATAGATAGATAGATAGATAGATAGATAGATAGATAGATAGATAGACAGACAGACAGATCAGTTTCTCTACTGCTCAGACTGAAGCTGACTCACACCACCACAAACATTTCACTCGCACTCGCCCATCCTTTTTAAAAGTGCCCTTAGGGCATCGTTATGTGCCACTTTCAGGCTCTGGGAGGGAAATTAAAGTGAAATGTCTTAAGAAGAAACAAATCAATTGCATCAACAAATTACATGTGACAGCACCAAACTCCACCCTAAGTGGAAGAAAGAGCCATGTTTCAGAGAAAATTCTGATGTTTTAACACAAAAGAAATGATCCTTTGTTACAGTCAAAGACTACCTGTCATTATAAACTTGTGGCAGAAAAACTAAAAACAATTAGGCAAGACGAGACTAACTCCACATGAACCAGTTGGGGCAGATTATGTGAAAGCTGACTGAAAAAGTACAACACCACAAGTTTGTTTTTCACACTCTGACAGAAATAAAGACTCTGGAATTTGCTTACCAACATTTCTGTGAGCAGAGGGAATATTGGGTCTAGCAAGCGTTTTCCTGTTATCAAGCTTTTGACACGCTCACCTGATTCCTGGAGTCAGCTGAGGAGGATGGTCCGTTATCAGTTTATTTACTTGTTCTCTGGAGCATCGAATGATAGACAGACGCTCAGTCAGGGCCTTCTTAAATGTCATCGAGCCACCCATGGCTTTGCAAGTCCTGAAGTCAAAAATCAACCATGACATTTTTTTAAAGGGAGAACAGTGCAGCTAAACATAAGAATGCAGCATCCAACGCTCTCATACATCTCTCGGACCGCATCCCCCACGCCACAGAATTTGGCAAGTTCATCGATGCCCTCCTCTTTGATGACTGTGCTGTCCACATCAAAACAGACAGCATCTGCTCTCCTGAACAGCTCCTTTGTCTCTGCCGGAGTTGTCATCCTGCTGTGAAAAGACAAGTTAGATCAGGTGAGATCCAAGCAGGGATGGTGATGGTTTCACTAAAGACATCAGGTAAAATAGTTTGACAGGGTCATCTGAAGGATCCCGTGCTGTGTTGTTGGTTCGCCCTAAAGCCTGTCCCTGACTGGTTTCTCCAGCGAACTAAGCCCTGCCTGCAGTGGATGCCTTTTCTCCAGTGAAGCAGCAAACGCATTTATTCATTGAAATATCTACGTACAAACGGTTCGGAATCAACTGAGCTTATATAGAGTAAAAACAAATGCGTGTGTGCCAGAAAATAGTTACATAAAGCGCCCTGCCAGCTTAAACCAACTGCCCGAAAGCCTGGGAGACGGATGGATGACTGACTGGATGGACGCACGGACATCCTCGGCTCATATTGCGTCAATCCTCCTGCAGGAACACCACAGAGGACCAAGAGACGCCGCATAAGACCACGATAAACAAGCAGACGACGAAACACGCTCAAGCAAATCGCCATTGCTCGTTTAATGTAAAAAAAATTCAAAGCTGCAAGCCAAGAAAAAAAAATGTCCCGAGTACACCTCAGGAAAAAAAACTTAAGGTGGGACATTACCTGCCCGGTCCATTGTAGCTCTGTTTGACTGTCAGCCGACGGAAACTAGTCACGACCCTGCGCCATATTTATGTCTTTGAGGGAAAAGAAAAATGTTAAATGTGTACGTTGTTCTTCGATACTTACCAGCGAAACCGCCGTTGGTAAGGCACACAGAATCAGCTATTCGGGTTCAACGACGAGGAAGAGAGAAGCGCCTCCTCCAACCAATCAGAGGGGAGCCGAATGCGCCCCGCCCACTGGCCCGTTACCATGACGACGGCAAGAGTTAAAGAGAAGTTTCAATAAAGAAGAGAGAAAAATGTCGACTTAGAAAAACAACCTGAGAGAATTTAAGTCACCATGGAAACATGTCCCAGTCCCCATACAAGTCACAAAGAAGAGATTTAAAGCAGAATTAAGCCAACTCTCCGTAAGTAATCTAATTTACCGCTTTAGAATTTTGATCTTCATTTTCATGCCAGAATTTTACAATTAATTAATTTACCTTCGCTTTTATATTGACTTTGAAATTTTCCTGGCAGAAATATTGTGTCCGAGTCGTCCTCGGCTGCTGTGTCACTTGTGAGCGGGGTTTCAGTAAGAGCGCTGCTCGTTAAAAGAGGGAAATGTTTCGCAAAGAAATGCCAGTATGTAAAAGGATAACAACTAAAACATATGATGATGTGATATATGAATGCCAAAAATGTTTGTTTTTGTAATGCTGTGAGAATGAAAAGCATTATTTTATCTACCAAACGAGTTTAGCTTAGTGTCGGTATAGTTGTGAACTAGAAAGGAGGAATTTTGCAGCGACTGTGTTTTACACTCCAGTCCGTCAGGAGGCGCTGGTGGACTCGAGACTGCTTTAACTGGCGTTAAGAGCGCGTGGTGGGCGGACGAACGAGTCTTTCAACGAGGATCCGAGAATCTGTGAAGACTCGTGAATGAACGCACGGAAGGGACAATTCTGACCAAAGTTGCTCACTTTTTCATTTAAACGGAGGCTTTGAAGCTTGAGCAACGAAACATGCTCATCTACAGTGCGAATTTGTATGCCAATTTTATACATAACATGATTGGCTCGTATGTTTCCTGGTATGGTACATGCGCGCGAGGAGAGCACGTGGTAAAAAAAAAAAAAGAAAATTAACCCTTTTCTTTTTCAACATTGCGATTCTGTGAGCGATAAAGGCTGTAAATATACATGTGTTATATGGATGAAAAAAATGCGGGAACATAGTTAGTTTTTATCGCAACCGAATCAAGACTGAGAGTTAAACTTCCGCGAAGCTCTAAACCTGCTTAGGAGACTATAACTGTCGCTATTGTGTACAAATATTTACTCAATGAGGATACTTGTGTGCATGTTTGCCCTCTTATCATTTTACATCACCACCTCGGAAGTGGTTTGATTTTCGTAATCACGGAGGAGCTGCAGTCCCGGGACACTTAATACGTGCATGGCAGCGCGTAAATCACTAGTAAGTGTGTTGTCAATTAAATCACCACAACTACACTACATAGACAGCACTATCGTGTTTCTTTTACTTTCAGATATTTTAAACCTTTATCTCTGCTCATCTAAACCGTTTCAAATCAACCAAAATTCCTGCAAGTGTTTTCTGAAGGCCTTTTATACTATGTACTTGTTGTGGATCTTAGAGTTTCGAACGTTAATGGTCAAATTTAATTACGCTTCATTTTTGTAGAGTCACGAGTACTTAACTTAGTAATAACATGCATTAATGCATGGCTGAATTCTGTGTTACCTTTGTTGTGGTAAACACAGTCAGACACCATGCTAAATTATTGTTTTCACTCACGACTCTTTAACGGGATCAGAGCACTTATGTCTCATTCTTCTGTCGGGGTGAATACAGCAACATAGGATATATCTGATTTATTATGATTATCGAGGGTTTTGTTTTTCATATCCTGTCTTGTGCTTTTCACTTGGTGTAGGTTTCCACTGTACGTGTTAATGGAGCAGTGCACGTTCAGAGATTTCGATTTCTCCCCTCACCTGCTCTGAGGTGGAGGTGGCCCTCCGGGCTCTGATAGATGTCACGGTATGTTTGTACACTCACTGTGTAATACAAATAGACACTACATTGTTGTTATGATCATTAGGAAATTAACTCGAGGCATGGCTGAATTCTGTCCCAGCTGCTCTGTGCTGATTACAGTCAGACACCATGCGAAAGCCTCGTCTCATTTCTGCTAAATGACTGGATAGGTGTTTTCTCCATCCTTGTCCAGCTGCATAGGAATGAGTACACTGGTGTATTTTAACATTTCTGTTGGTTCTGTATTAATTTTTTTTTCCTCCAAATTTTGTAGGGTGGCAGTGACGGTCTCCAGAACAAAACAACTCCTTCACTCAGGTTGTTGCAGTGACCTCTTTATGTAAAACATTTGACTTTTTCATCCATAGCTCAGTCTAACCAGGTAGTGTTGTTCAGCCCTTTTCCTGGAAACCCCATTTGTTTTAGATATGTTATTACTCCAGCACAACTTATTTAAAAAATAAAAAAAAAGAAGAAGAGTTATGTATTTTACGTAATGGAACATAATAAAGGTCACTACAACCTTTGCAGCACTTAATATTGGGTAACAATATATTATATAATACAATATATTATATACTACTACTATATAATACTATATATATATTATAAAATCGAAAGCAACAATTCTATGTCATTATGTGCATCCTGCTTAAGAGGAGCTGGGCTGGGAGTCTGTAAAGGTGCATTATATGCTGGAAATTAGTACTCCATGATCTGAATATTTATTTATATTTTTCATTCTTGAGTAATAAACTTTAGAGTGTGCAAAAACCCTGCTTGTTTTATTAATTTTCTATATATTAAAGTTCATGTCTTAAAGATGTGTGCAAATGTACAGCATCACAAACGTCTGCACTTTCTCAATAACAAGACTGGTTTTCTATTAGTTCCAGTTTAATAAATGCATTCATAGCGTATATTTTAAAGTGCCCTGTTAACGTTGGGGCTTTTGCCAGTACAATAAGTATATCAGTACAGTATGTTTTGATATGCAAGCGCGTGCTGTTTCAAGTACGCAGGTTTTTTTCAAAGTATCGTAGTCAAGGTTTCACACGTCAGTCTTTTAAGGAAAATGTTGACGTTTTTCCAAAACTAATCTGAACCATACATTAAAATTTCTATACTGAAAAAATGAAATGGTGACCTTTGGGATATGCATATTGTGGCATAGTGAAACCGAAATTGCCTCAGACTGACTTTAAAAAAACAAATGAACGGTTTAAGAACATACAACAAGCAACGTGTATGACATTGACATGAGTTAATGGCAGTAAACACTTGAGAAATCACTCCTTGCAGTAACAAGTGCTGCTCTGAAAAACAAGTCGGCAGATCAGGCTTAAATTAACTTCATATTTAAACAGTCCATAGAATTCTGCAGGGTTGTTACCAGCCATGCTGGCCCTGCTCATCCGTCTCAGCAGATATGGACAACAGTATGGCCTTTGGAGAGTTCTCAAAAAGAGCTGCTCTGTTTTGTGCTTGGCCCTTTTTGACCCAGTGTCCGTAGATCTTGAACGCGCAGGCGTCGATGAGCTTGCGAATAGGTTTGACTGCATACGGGTCGCTTTTGATCACATCCTTGGTGACGGGCTTGGCACGGCGGTAGTTGCAGTAGATGCGCATTGTGGCGAGGACTGTCATGCAGATGACCTGACGGAGGAAAGTAGCTGCTTGTTTATAATGTAATCAATATGTGGAGTGTGATTTAACTGGTGGAACTGATGAGGCTAAATAAAAAACAAAATGTCAAAGAATTTTCTTTAAAAATGCCTTATTAAAATGAAGTAGCTATTATGACTGATGATCAAGACTTATGAAATGTATTTTTTTTTAGTTTTGACATTCTTCCACTATATTTTCTTTACATTTAGTGCTTATTGTGACTGCAACCATATTCATATTAGTTGCAGTGAAAAAAAAAAATTTTTATTGAAATCTTTTAAGTCTGCATATTACCTTGAACCGCCTGTATGGACTGAACTGTCGCACTTCGTTCACCACATACTGCGAGAAGAACGAGTGGTTGAGGACATCTGTTGCAGTGAACCGCTTTGTTGGATCCACCACCAACATCCGGGAGATCTGGAGAATCCATATAATTTATATGATAAAAAAATAAATTTCTTAAAAATATTAGTGACTCAAGAAATGGGGGATTAAAAAAAAACCAGCCTACCAAATCTCTAACTGTGTCTGAACGATCCTCCCACTCTGGAGACGAGAAGTCGTAGCTCCCTGCCAAGATCATGCGCAGCATCAGTATCTGTTTTCTGTGCCAGAATGGTGGCGATCCTGCGAGCAACGTGTACATGATGACACCTGAACTCCATCTGCAAACATGAGCCAGAAAATGGTTGGATCCAAGTGTGCAACATGTGCAATCCAAACTCTGAAAAAGGAGGGACTATTTGGAAGATGGGAAAAGGAATCGTTTTAACAGTAACTTGAACTTTAATTTCAGAAAGCAAGAACCCAAACTATTTCATGATCTGTCTCGTCTTTAATTGTTTCACTTCTGGCTTGCAACAATGAAAAATGGGACAAACAATTTGTGACTAGTACAGAGATAAAAAGTAAAGATTTCAGTTGGGTAAAGTCAAAGGGTTATTGTAATTGTGTTTTTGTACAAAAGCATTATTCTTGAAAGTTAAAGGAACAAAAAGTAGGCTACGGTTCTTCATTTTGGCAACAAATGTGAATGATAAAATCTACAATATTCCTCGGGGAAAGAATGGGTGAACTCAGCAACCTCTTAATCCTGCAGTGCACAATATTAAACAATCCTGGTTAGATTCACAAATTCCACCCCAGATTTTACTGAGCAAAGAAAAAGCCAAGGTTAACCTTGTCTAGAGGCAGTGTCAACACCTCTGAGGTCAGAGGAGTCTAGGATGAACCATCCAACAGCTGAAATATACCACAGTCGGGCAAATCCGTATTCCAGATCTATTTGGGAAGAAATGGGCTGCGTGCAGCAGGCCAAAGACACCAAATCAAAAAGTTAGTGGGGTTGTAACAATGCTCTTGGCAAGATAAACTACACTCCTGTGATGGAAGAAGGTACAGCAAGATACACTATGTGGCCAGAAGTATTTGTTCACCTGCCTCGACTCACATATGAACTTCAGTGACGTCCCATTCCTGATCCATAGGGTTCAATATGACGTCGGTCCACCTTTGCAGCTATAACAGCTTCAACTCTTCTGGGAAGGCTGTCCGCAAGGTTTAGGGGTGTATTCATGGGAATTCCTGACCATTCTTCCAGAAGCACATTTGTGAGGTTACACACTGATGTTGGAGGAGAAGGTCTGGCTCTCAGTCTCCTCTAATTCATCCCAAAGGTGTTCTGTCAGGTTGAGGTCAGGACTCTGTGCAGGCCAGTCAAGTTCATCCACACCAGACCCTGTCATCCATGTTTTTATGGATCTGCTTTGTCTGCTGGTGCACAGTCATGTTGAAAGAGGAAGGGACCAGCTCCAAACTGTTCCCACAAAGTTGGGAGCATGGAGTTGTCCAAAACATCTTCATATGCTGAAGCATTCAGAGTTCCTTTCACTGGAACTAAGCGGCCAAGTCCAGCTCCTGAAAAACAACCCCACACCATGATCCCCCCTCCACCAAACTTTACACTTGGTACAATGCTGTCAGACATGTACTGTTGTCCTGGGAACCCCCAAACCCAGACTCCTCCATCAGATTGCCAGATGCAGAAGTGCAATTCATCACTCCAGAGAACGCGTCTCCACTGCTCCAGAGTCCAGTGGCGACGTGTTTTACACCACTGCATCCGACACTTTGGTGATGTAAGTCTTGGATGCAGCTGCTCGGGCATGGAAACCCATTCATGAAGCTCTCTGTGCACTGTTCTTGAGTTAATCTGAAGGCCACACGAAGTTTGGAGGTCTGTATTGATCGACTCTGCAGGAAGTTGGCGACCTCTTCACACTATGCACCTCAGCATCCGCTGACCCCGCTCTGTCAGTTTATGTGTTCTACCACTTTGTGGCTGAGTTACTGTCATTCCCAAACATTCCATGTTCTTATAATACAGCCGACAGTTGACTAGAATGTTTAGAAGCTAAGAAATTTCACGACTGGATTTGTTCCACAAATGTCATCCTGTCAGTTCCACGCTGGAATTCACTGAGCTCCTGAGAGTGAGTCATTCTTTCACAAATAGTTGTAAAAACAGTCTGCATGCCTAGATGCTTGATTTTATACACCTGTGGTCAAGGAAGTTATTGGAACACCTGATTCTGATTATTTGGGTGGGTGAGTGAATATTTTTGGCAATATAGCGTACGTCTGGAGGAAGAGCAATCCAAAACGACACCTGAATGCTTAATCGTTCGATACCCTGGATGCAAGAATATCTACAAGTTGTGAGAAGGAACGGCAACGTCAACGAGGGGTGAAAGCTTAAATTTTCTTAATGCTTTATATATATATATATATATATATATATATATATATATATATATATATATATATATATATATATATATATATATATATATATATTCCTGAAATGCAACAGTTGTGGAAAATTAACAAAATTGATAAACCATGAAATATCCGAAGTTAACAATGTCTGCAATAAAATAAAATTAGCAATGTCTTCTTTTTTTTCCTCGGCATCTGTGATTTTGCCGCTGCACACTTACATGTCCACAGCTGTACCATATCCTGCATGTCCTCCGTCCATGGAGCACTGAATGATCTCAGGAGCAAGGTAACCAGGAGTCCCGCACACCTCTGCACAGTGAAATAGCATCCGATGTCATCAATAACAGCACACTCGCTGTTTGGTTGTTTTTTTTTAATTTTGTAATTTTTTTTCAAAAATTACAGGTCAACTAAAGATTTCTTGTTCAAAGGACAGAGCGTGTTTATACGTTACTAAAGTGGAATCACATATGAAGTTATGGTAACAATAATTATTCTGTCAAGGAGAAAAAATAAGAGATTAATACATCCTTTATAAGGACAAGGAAGAGACTAAAAAAAGTATTTAAATAAAAACTTGTAAGGATGCTGTGCGTGAGAAAAATGAGTAAAATATAAAAGTATTGTAACTACAGTTTGACTGATTCATCCAAGCAAAAGGGGTAAATTAAATTTCTAAAACAATTATTGACTTAAAGTATATAAGTTAACGGTGAGTTTGACATAGTAAACAAGCAAATATTTACCCATTTTTGACAACACTAATATTAAAGTTACTATACTTGAATAAATGACAAGTAAAACTAACATTCTGTCATTGTAATAATTTAAGACTTAAAAAAAAAAAAAAAAAAAAAAAGCATTTGCATGCAAAACCTCCCCCACATTTCTCACACCTTTAATCTTTAAAATAGTTGATTCAGAAAAAGTTGCCAAAGATCAGGAACAGCAAATGTTGTGTCTGTGTTTGTCTCTTACTAATGAAGAACGACTCATTTTCCAGACAAACATCTCCAGAACGTTTGTAGGTGGAATCTGTGGATTCCTGAGTCTAGCAAGTCATTCAACAGCATCTCATACCGATTTGAAATATTAAGTGTAAAATAAAATCAACTACAGCATATATCTGACTATCTGGGACAACCGGCTCCAGCAGAGCGAGCCTGGGAGCAGGTTGGTGGATAAAAAAAGGAAATCTTGGAGAGGCCAATGATTTATCTGGATCTGCAGGTAACCCAGCACTGTGAAGACGTCGGAGATTAATATGTCTCACCTGTATTGCAGGTAGCCCCAGAAAGCTTTTGCGCTTCAAAAATTATGTCAGAGAAAATTTGACCATAAATGAGCTTGCAGGAAAAAAAAAACCTGTTAATTTTGGAATAATGTGCTTAGGTGATTTTACTAACAGCAAACACGTTTGGACTGCACTTACAGTTGTATATTCAGCAGCAGATGGAGATGGTGGGAATGACATTTTGGTCTTTGTATTAAAAAAAGGAATCATCAGTTACCATGAACTTAACTTAGTGTCTTATAATTGATATACTGGTAGTAAAAACTACATTTTCCGCACCATGTGATATGTTAGATTATGTGCTTCGGTTATTGCAGATGTGTATGCATATCGCACCGAAGTAGATCTTAATCTTAACATAATGCGCTCCATCACCTACTAGTAACACCAGACGCTTGACTCGCCAGCTCCTGCCCCTAATGATCTTAAGCTTTCTGAGAAGTCCGTTTGAAAGGTCAGAGCTCTGAGAGCGTCTGCGACCACAGCAAATAGATCGGCGTGTCCTGTGCTGTTCATAGCAGGAAGCATGTTGTGCAACCAGATCCCGATTCTCCGCCAACCACCAACAGCTGGTGTACTCACAAGCACAGTGCACAAGATACAAACTTCACTAGTGGAGGACACTTAAATATCATCAGCTAAATATGAAAGGGGTTTACGTTCCCGATGCATTCATGTTCACTTTTAAGTCAACTTCTGATGTTCTTACTTTAAATATCAAATATTTAATTACATTTGATTCAAGTTGAAATATGAACTACTTCTGTCATCATGTTTGTTGTTGTGTCTTCATGCACCTTTGAGAGTCTCTCCAGGCTGGACCTGCACAGCGAAGCCAAAATCGGTGAGTTTGATGTTCATATTGTCATCCAGAAGGATGTTCTCGGGCTTCAGGTCCCGGTGGACTATGTTCTGGCCATGAAGAAACTGGACCACCTCCAGCAAAGCACGCATGATGTTTCTTAAAAGTGATAATATCAAACATTACATTTCTTCCAAAATAAATTTCTGATCTATAACCATGTGAAAATCCACTCACTGACCTGGTTTCCTTCTCACTCAGAGTAACTTTCTCTGTGAGGTAGTCAAACAGTTCACCCTTCTTCATCCTGGGGGAAAGGAAATGAAACTTTTGAGGAGCCGCTACTTGTTAAAGCACTTAGGTGTCCGCTGTCTGTAAAAATGTGGCACTTACAGGTCAAAAACCAGGAAGAAGAAAGCTTTGGACTCGTAGCAGTCTTTAAGCTGTACTAGAGATGAGAATTTACTCAGTGAGTGGGCTGGCCTCGACCTTCATCCAGCGTTACAGCACAGAAAAACCGTTTGAACTTTCCTTGTTTGGAGTTTTTCCCAAACAACATGCAACAGTTGACTAAAGCCGCAGTTGTGTTGTGGGGGAGATCTTACTGATGTTGTCCTGTCCACAGACTTTCTTCAGGATGTCGATCTCCTTCAACGTGGCCTCTCTGATCTCCTCGATCTCCTGTGGAGTCAACTTATCAGAGGGGGTGATGTCGATGATCTTTACCGCATACTCCTGAGAGGTTCGCTTGTCGATGCAGCGACGCACCACGCTGCTCACTCCCCTGGCAAAGAGGAGAGCACATCACCTCCCCCAAATAAGATTCAGGACCTCAGAGATTTATAGATGTGAAACCTATACATTTGTGCACTTCAGATGAGAACCTGCGTGAAAAAACTGGGGGACTTATTGTCCCAAGATCAGAGAGGTAAAGTATCTTCTCTATCTACTAACCTGAATATTCACAGGAACTCATCCTAGTATTTCAATTAAAAACCTCATTTTTGTTTTTATTGTTGAATTAACTCCAAAGTTTGATGTATTGGAAATAAATGAGACAAAAGCGACCTTTCTCACTGTTTCAGGAGCAAAGAAAACCAAAGATCGCCTTGTCCACACATCTGGTGACCTCGTGACCTCCATGTGCCAAATGGAGTGAAATTACGCAACAAGCTGGCATGAAAGCCATTGCAGGGGAAGTCCTAACCAAACCTTTGTCCGCAGCATGCTGAAGGTAATGAATGCTGCCTCCTTCACACTGGGGCTTACATAACAGCACCATTATTTGACAGCTGGTGGGGAATGACAATGAGCAGGGACTCACTTGAATTTCCCAGAAACCTGAGGGAAGACTATTTTGCCCGCTTCATATGGGATTGTGTTAGTGTTGGGTAGAAAGTACTCACAGCTTCAAAGCGAGTTCAGTTACGTACAGTTAAATTCAATTTAATTTGTAATAATGCAAATCATTCTTTTTGCAAGACCAACAGTAACACAGTTCATTTTAACAGTGTCTACAGTTTAAAACGACCTACAAACTACTATGTTGAGGATAGATGGGTCAGGCTGGGAACCTCTGCAGAAATCTTCCTGAAGGTTTGTATTTTATAAACATACCTGCCCAGAATCTCCTTGGGCTCGTACTTGTCGTAGAACTCCTTGGCTCCAACCCAGTCAGGGATCTCCTCCTCTTTGGTCATGGTGGATGTGTTGACGGCTCAGCACCACAGAGGAACGAATGCTCCCTCTTACACCTCCCAATAAGCTGCAAGCAACAAATGAGCTCACAAAAACAGCTTGATCAAATGGGAACCATTTCCTTACCACTTTAACTTGTATATTCCAGTGTTTTAAATAATCACAATGAGTTAACGCCTAATTTAAATAGAAAAAATGTGTCACCATCATGCCGCTTCATTCAAATGTTTTAAAATGTCATGAGACCCAAATATTTCATTGTCAAAAGGGTCTTAAAACAGGGTCTTGTTGCCTTGTGTAGATAAACGCTTGCTACAACCCTCACTGTGCAAACAAATCATGCTGTGGACCCTGGCTGAAGGTTATCGTCCCAAACTTAACATCATACTCAACATATCAGAGCATTCCGAGCAATGTGCCACCACGTATGAAGCGACAACTCTCATCCTTCAACGCTATTTGAGCTCCTGTTGGCTCCAGTAAAGGACCAAATGCAATAACTAAATGTGCTCACTCACCGTGTCAGTTAGTGCCTGATATTACGGAGGAAACCCATGGTTAAACTCTGCTCAGTCTGTTCACAGCGAGTAAGACCCCCAACAATGAGGTCCAGTCACACTGCCAGGGTCGCTGCTGCCATGTTGGAAGGGGTGAGCTTTAATGTCAGATGCCAAAAATAAATAGTTCCCTCTGCAGCAGCTCACACTGCAAACCGATAAACCAGATCCGTGAAATAACATCCGGCAGCTCCTGCGCTCACCCAGACGCATTTAGAGAAACCAAGTTTGTGGTCTTGCTGTCAGACCAGTGACACAACAGAGACTGGACTCCTGCAGCCCCTTTATGCACCTTTTAAAGTCTAATTAAAGTCCTCGTGGCTAAAAATAGAAGTGTTTCGCTGTAGTAGTGTGTTCTGACAGTAGAAGCAATGAAATAAACCAGCCTTTATGATGCATTTGCTTTATTTGTTTTCTCAGTTTCAACAAGTAAAAGTTTCTACAAGCAAATTCTGAGCATTGTTGATCCAGATTATGCAGAATTATTAGATTTTACTCTGTAAATACTGAGATTTACTGTTAAAATAGAATTAACTCAAAACACAACACACCAAAATATAAACATTATTTAAATGACTGAGTACATGCTCTGCAGAAGTCTCTTTAAAATAAATGTTGCCAATATTAGTCAACTGTCAAAAAGCATGTTTATTGATTGATCCCTTGAAAATTACACTGCTTATATCTGTTATATTGACAACTTGTGATATTCCCTCTGCAGGACTTTGTCTCCGTCTCATGATAGACCTGTTGAGAAGAAGAAGAAAAAAAAAGGTCAATATAAGTTTATTTACTTTATTTCATTCTTAGTAACTTAAGTCCTGTACTGAAAATAATTATTTAAATAATTGTTTAATAGAAGAAATTGGAATGGTTTGATGGATATTCCTATAGACACATGGAGTACTGCAACAATTTCAGAATACTGGAAAGTTATACTTTTAGATGCCAGGATGACAATGTGCTCATATGAAGTCTCTTTTTTTAATTCACTGTTAAAATAAAGATTTAAAAAAGAAATACTGCATAGAGAAGCAGGACACAAATTTATAGCAAGGGTAATGCTTGAAAAAAAATGTTTCAAAATAAAAGAAACATGGTGAAAGGGAAAAAAAACAACACATTAAGCTCTTTAAGGCCTATCTGAGTAGCAATACTACTTCTGACCACATGGAGGCAGCACATCACAAAGTTAATGCATCAGCCCCTGGCATAACACACAGCAGGGTGCTACCTCTAGTGGAAAAAATTGGTATTACCACAGGCTGTATAAAACAATGGATAAAGCATTAGGGCACGTGACATTGTTTTCTGAAGACCAGTTTTGAAGCCCGTTCTTCTTCGTACGGGGTGCAGCCATGTTGCTTTGGAAGCTGGCAGGAACACCCCCATCAATCAAAGTTAGCTTTGCTCTCAGCTCCAGCTTTTGCTTCAGCCAAACCCTGCCGAAATATCTGCAGAGCTGCTGCCAGACATTTACAGTGGGATATACTGTTTAACATGTTGACTCGACGGCGAAATCAAAAATGATCGTCGCGTTTGTCCGATGCTGGGTTTGTACAAATGGGTGGTTGCTTCGCTAAGCGTAGTAGCCTAACCCTAACCCTTACGGATGAAGAAGTGATCATAGCTGGCCAGTGGCTGAGCCGACTGTCAATTAATTAAAATTAGAAATAAATGTATTGCTTGATATAAACCCTCATGGCGTGGAACAAAATTTTTTTTACCTCTCTGGGTGTAACCCCAACATACTGAAAATATGTTTATTTCTAAAGTTGAAATTTTAACCCGGGAATCAATGGAGATGCACTCACTTTTGAAACAAGCCTCTATTGGTCAAGAAACTGCCACCAATCTTAGTTCTGCATAAGCCTTAATCCAGAAGTAAGATGGTTGGCA
Source organism: Xenentodon cancila (assembly GCA_014839995.1). Lineage (NCBI taxonomy): Eukaryota > Metazoa > Chordata > Actinopteri > Beloniformes > Belonidae > Xenentodon > Xenentodon cancila. Next base: position 17,840,129 of record CM026201.1, read on the forward strand.
CTTGGGTACCGCAAGACACGCCAACCCACTCTCACTCATTGTTTTGTGAGCAGCAGAATTGTATGCCCCCATGTGACCAGAAGAGGTATTGCTACACAGAGCAAGTGTAATATTTGATTTCCTACAAATGGTCAAACTATTCCTCACCACTCACCATTAGCAAACTTGCACTGTTTGAGCACCTCACTGAATCCCTCACAAAGCTTCAGGTCACTCTGGTTTTGGGCGCACTCAATGAATTGCTTGAGCTCATATGAGCAGGTCTGCTGCTGCTGGGGACCTTGCTGGTACATGGACTGTGGCTGCTGCTGGTATGGCTCCTAACAGACACAAGGTAGATTATGAGATGCTTACCATTCTACTGGATAAATAAACATTTTATAAAAACATTGCAAACATAAAACATTCAGACTACAGCACGCTGAAGCAATAACTCAAGTATTTGTACATTTTTCCCAAAGCCCATGGTTCAGTTTATAGAAAAATATAATCAAGTTTAATATTTCTAAGCAAAGAGCACTGATTCCAATTAGTCTTAACTACTTTAGATAACTCATTGATGGCATGTCCAAATAAAGTCCAAATACTTCTGACATGTCTCCAACTGCTTGCTCTTCATTATATCGAGTTATTACATTACCAAAACAAGACTAGTCCAGAAATTACTTTAAAATGTTCATTTTATCTCTACTTTGCTGGATTTGTGCTCTTACCGACAGACCTGCCACGTGTTAGATAAACTAATCGTTCCTGATACTAATCTAGTCACGCTGCCGGTTGCGCTTTAGCTTACCTGGTATGTGACGTCAGGCTTGGCAGCCTCCGAGTTTCCTCCACTGAAGCCCCCAGTCAAGGCATGGCCGATGGTGTGACCTACTGCAGAACCCACAGCCACCCCAGCGGCTGTGGATGCCATCTGGGCAAACATACCCGGCTGCCTTGGCGGTGCAGCTGGTGCAGCTAAGGCAGACGGGGGAGCCTGCATTGGAACTGGGGCACTAGGAGGAGGGGATGCTGCTGGTGGTGGTGCCCGGCTGTAAAAGATAAACTTCAATTAAAATGTCAAACCAAATACCATCAACAAGATGAGCTCATGTTTTATGTTTCCACATTGGTTTTGAATGAAAATCTCCCACTAACCTCAATGTAAACCAACAACAACAACAAATTCAGGGCTACCACTTAGTAAGTTTTATATATACAGTTACAAAAGTCCTCATAACAATGCATTTACACCTTCACATAGCTATTTAATTAAAATAGTCATGATTTTAAACATTTATTACTTATTAACTCACGAATGAGGGAGATTTTTCACTACAGCTTGTTACTGTGTGAAAGGTGAGGCTGAAAACTGGCCAGCAGGTGTGTTTAGGGCTTGTTGTTTAAGGTCACCTATACCAGGCTTTCTCAGGACAGTTGCACAATGACTGCATCATTTTACATAATAGTATAAGCCCCAAGTCTGAAGCTTTCAACTAGGATCTGATAAACATTTAATTTCAAATTAACTCGTATATAAGCATCATGACCCAACAACCCGCAACTGACCGAGAGGACATAAAGTCATCAAGAGGCGTGTCTTAGCTCGACGAATGAATGCTTAAGCTTTATTCCGCTTCAATGATTAAAATTAATTAAATTAATTCCAGAGAATACGTGTTTCAGTTTAGCTGCGAGCAAACTAATCTAATAGTTAAATGTCGTAAAAAAATAATAAAAATCTTCTCACAACTGAATTTAGGATTTAGGTTTTTGGTGACAACAATGCAAGTTTAACACGGTGACCTCTATAAAACCAATGACACTTGAAGTGACGCGTATCTCCCAGTGAAACAGACAGACATTTTCGTTTCTGGAGGAGTTTCTTGGAGCTCTTAGCAGCTGCGACTCCGACTTTCCTTCCCGGGTCTCCGACGACACATGGCCGACACCTCCGTTAGCGCGAGCGTTTCGCAAACAGCATTACTCGTTACGTTTCGAGCAGCAGCATTGAATATGAGCGGTTACCTGGCTGGTGGGGCCACCCTGGATGTACGGCTCCTGCTCCCCCTCGGCATTTTGAACAACTAAGCTGGTTCTAGACGTTGACAGTTGAAGTTGAGGTTGATAAAAACCGGCGCAGCTGCGACTCTCCTCCGCAGTTTTATATCGACCTTTAGATAATCCGGAACTTTCTTCGTGTTACATCAGTTGTCCCACGGACAACTTCCGGTATAACTGACGTGGTTGTGGAACTCAAGGGGGAGAGAGAGAGATAGAGAGATAGAGAGAGAGAAAAGAAGGGAAGAAGAGAGAGAGAGAGAGAGAGAGATAGAGAGAGAGAGAGAGAGATAGAGAGAGAGAGATGAGAGAGAGAGAGAGATAGAGAGAGAGAGAGAGATATAGATAAGAAAATAATGGATAGAGTAGATAGATAGAGTAAAGAAAAGAATTGATATATATATATAGATATATATATATATATATAAATAAAATAATTTATATATATATATATATATATATATATATATATATATATATATATATATATATAAAAAGCCTGAATTACATTTTAAATGCTAAATTATGCCTTATATAAACGTTTTTTTGGAAATACAATATATTGGTGGAAAATATAGATTTTGATTAACAAATATTTTAAAAAGTGTGTCCCCCTTAAATAAATAATTCGCAATAGATAAATACTAGTATTTTAAGTTTTTTAACAGCTGTTTTTTAAAGCTGTATATGTATGTACGTATGTATTCTAACAAATGTTTACCACTTTTAAGTATTCAAAATAAAACGCTATACACCAAGTTTGATATGGTGCAAGTGTGGTAGAGCTACAGATGTCAAACTGGAGGGTCTGAATGTTTATTACATGTTGAATTACTGAAAAACATGCCACATATATAAACACATTCATAAACCTACCCCTGTATAGTAGATTCAGGCAAAGAGCTCTGTTAATTTGACCAATTCGACTAGAGATATCTTTATAACTCAAAATAACTATTTTAAAATGTAAAAGTATCCAGAACGTTTATTTGTGGGACAAATTAAAATGCTATTCTTTAAATGGTATTCAGTGATTTTTCAGAATACAAGAAATATTTACCCAAAAACAAGGGGATGCTCTTTTATGAAGTTGTTTCAAGTGTAATCATGGGATGTGTTTCAACCGCTTTCTAAACAAGATTTAAACCATTGCTTGAATCTCTTGGGTTTTCATTCTATACTAAAAGCTGAATATTGCACAGTTATTAAAACCAGGCCTGCAAAGCACCTTGAAGCATAACCTTTGGAGTTCACCAAAACTGTCCAAAAATCACAATAAATCCGTTTCATTGGTTTATTCTTGAACAAACCTGTCAATAAATGAGAAAACCCAACCCATTCCAAAAGCATGAATCCGTTCCGTTTTTTTAAATAAAACGGATATTACAAAAGTATGTGGTCATACACCAGTACATGATAGCAATTACAACGTTACTTTAGAAATGTACACAATCAGGTGTGTAAACGCACTGTTACAAATCATCAACAGATTCACAGCAATGAAATTAAATGATGTACAGTATTCCACAGTTAATTTAGTTCCAACCAATAATTTAAATAAGGAAAATGTCTAATTTGTAAAATGTAGATAGTAATGCCAAAACAAAGAGGTTACTCCTTTTTCCCTTTCTTCTTCTTATGCCGGTGATGGTTTCCACCTCCTTTTCCCCATCTGTTTCCTTGTGTTCTTCGCTCTCCCCATGTTGGCATGGGGGCCTCAATCTCCCCTGGTCGTCCTCCTCTGTCTGGGACGCTGCCCATCAGTGTCTATTGAGAGCAAATGCAAATAAAAATAAGAAAAACAAAGATAAGACCTAATCGAAGTGCACAGATCTATGTGAGGTTGTACCTTGTAAACGGACGTTCTTGTACCAGCTTTGATTGGGTCAATGAAGGATTGATCATCTCTGGCAGCCAGCAGAAGAGACGGAGACACTTGGGAGGATCCCGTAAGGGATGCAAGAGGAGGCACTGACGCAAGTGCTGAACTGCGCTCCTGTAAATCAAAGACTTCGTGAGCAACTTTGTTTTATCTTATTATGTTTGGGGGGAATTTTTGAGTCTACTTGTCCCCTTAGAGAAAAGGATCATAATCAAATGAGGTCTGTCAGAACAACTGTATACATTTTTCTGTTTGGTTTTCACATCTGTGTACTTCAGCAGGGTGTGAAATATTTTCATGTCATGGGTGTCCCGCTATTTTTCCTACCAGTTTTAGTGCTCTACAGTAAAACAAAGGCTCTGTGGTTGTATTCTGGGTTTGGCCCCGCAGATAGGGATGTTCTCAATAGGTTCTTGAGTTTAGACCTTTGCACCATTCAGGAGTATGCTCAGAATGGTGCAAAGGTCTATTTAGCTGCCCTAAGATATAGTTTAACTATCTCTGACTCTGTTACTGAAAAGCCCAAGTTGTTTTCCCCTAAATGCTGGAAACAAGGCAATTAGAGTTGTTTTCATTTTGTTGTTGAAGAAGTTTCACTTTATATCCTGAAGGAACTGATGAAATCTTCAGAAACCTCCTCAAAAAAGTCAAGTTGTCTCGTTTTTTTTTTCCTTTAAGAAAACTCAAATTAGGTTTTATTGGCTGTATAGCTATGCACACACAAACAATAATCAATTAAATATAGGTTAAAAAACCGGTGATTATCTGCAGTTCCAACTGCTGTTAAAATGACGTGCCTGTACATGCCTTACCTTTTGTTTTTCTCCCCACGCAAATGACTCAAGCGTCACCTGAAAACGTTTGATCATCATTTGTCGCCGACACTGATAGTCCTCTGACAGAACTTCACTGATCTTTTTCAATTGCATCTGCGAGACCCAAAGAGGGAAACAAATTAAAAAAGCTCCATGTGAGAGTTATATGTGATGAGTGATGAAAAGAAAAACAGCCATGCAGACGTACCCACTGTTCTGAGCTGAGACTACGGTTGAGAAGAGAGTTTGTCATGTCTCCACCTGGTAGACGAGCAAGCCTCGACTTCACCTGCATTAAAACAAGGTTTTAAAGCCTTATATGTCTCAGCTTGTGGGAATGATTTATGGCCATCTCTTTACCGCTTTTTAAAAAGGTTTACCTCACTCAGCACATCCTCATATTCAGAGGAGGCATCCAAACTGAGTGCGTGCAGAAGTAATATCCACTCTGCCTGTATCTCTGTATCCCTTCTGTTTGTGTCTGAGACATCAGCGTCTTCATTTTCCTGACAAAACTCAGTGACTGAGTGGCTGTTATCATCCACTCGCTGCTCTTTCTCAGACTCCCCTTCTGCTGAATTGTCCTCAGGATGCAGTTCCTTATACTTGATTACTCGAACCGCTTGTAACTCTGACACAAGAAATTCTGCAGGATTGAGCAACACACTTAGAATAATGTATAGCAAGTGTGGAAATACAAAATTAACTCTTATTATGACAACGGCTTCCACAAAACCCCTGTTTCTCACCAGTCACGCGGTTGAGGGTGGATGGTCCCAGAACATCAGAGGTCAGCACAGCAAGGGGGGAGAACAAGCTCAATAGCATATTTCTGAGCTCTCCCACCAGCAACACATCACCTGTCCTATTTGAGTCTAAAGCAACAACAAGGAAAAATACAGTGATATAAAAACATTTCATTTAAACTGAACTTAATTAACTTTATATACAAATTAATTTAGTAACACTAACAGAAGCTATAAGTACAGAATGCAATATAAACAGCTTTTTTTCTGATTATACCTTATACTGTAGTCCATAGTCTGTCAATGAGAAACACTTTTTTATTTTACTCACTGCAGATTTATTGTTTTTGTTGTACATTTCATCTTAATCAAAAGTAAAACAACATTTTCGTTTAATATTGTCAAACAAATTTTAAGTAGGTTACGACTGAAAAAGAATTACAAGGTTATTCATTCAAAATGTACCAGTTATTATGTTTAAGTTGACTTAAATTAGGGATAAATATGAGTGAAATGCATCTATGCATGAGCTGGCATCATCTCCAGTGGGGAGGAAAATAATTTCTGCAAAATTGGCATCACTGCAGCAAACGATGAGCCCAAACATTCAAACAGACTCATACAGATTTATCCTGACTGATATCATTAAATATGCTATGACGGATTAACAAAATAAGATTACTTGAGGTAAAACTTTATTTTACTTGAAAAATAATTAAAACTAAATATACAATATAAATAAAATTTTCATCTCATCAATTAAACTTAAAATAACAGTCTGCAAGATAAAATAAATCACAGAACGCCAGGAATGGGTTCAGGAGGACCCACAGGAGGCATCTGCAGTAATGTAAACTCTGTTATTAACTTATATTCCTAATCTCAGCTGTTTTTTGAGGGAGGGATGGAAAATAAGGGGAAATTTACTAGCGAAAAAAAAATGAGTCTTTCCTTTAAATTTTCAGAAAAGGTCTTTATGTACCAGGAAAGACTGTTTGAGGCATGAATGAGTGACGCAGACCTAAGCGACAGACACAAGGGGGCTACTATAATATACTATGGAGAAGAACCATGAGAGGCTTTAAAAAATAAACCCCTCTGACCAGTAAAACTGAGTCAGAACGGATTTTGTTGTTGTTTGTTTGTTTTGTTTTCATTGTGCCAGCAGCTGCACTCTGAACTAATTAAAGCCCCAGAATGTTGGACTGAGTCAAACCATAAACAAGGACTAAAACCAGTCCAACTAAGAGGAGATGCAGGCCTGGGAAACTATTTCACTCATAAAAAAAAAAACAAAAAACAATTTCTAAGAAGAGTCCAAACAAGACTCCTGATTACATCGTAAAGTTGAAAAGTTCATAGATGACTCTGGTGATGGAGCGGACTATTCCATTCGCATGAAGCTGAATGCTACTGAAACCGTTTACCAGTAGTGGTGTGAACAAGCGCGTACACGGCCGCGTGCTCGCGTCTCACCTCGCAGCTCTGGACAGGTGCCGCTGAGCTCTGCGGACAGCCAGGTGAGCAGCGGACAGGGCAGCTCGTCACACCCGCACCTGCTCAGGCAGGAGCCGCCCGGATACCTGAAACGGCAAAACATACGACGCACAAGAAAACTCCCGATATAACCGGTGACCTTCAACGAAAATATCAGCTACAACCACTAGTTTATATACCATGTGTTTTAGTCGTTGTAAATGAACTGCCGTGACAACAAGTACAGTAAATGCAAGTCGCCACGCAGAAGAAAAAAAAAAAGAAAAGAAAAGTCTTACTTACCCCAGAGCTTTTATAGCTGCAACTGTCCCCCGGCTTCTCTCCATTATCACTGCGAAGGGCAGCGATATGTTTGTATGGGTGACATTTACAGTCTATGGTTACTGCAGCAAGTCCTGTACTCAAAGTTTATAGTTTTTTATGGTTTACCCTTCCACCTTTTGGCAGTGTTTAAATGCAGAATTGATATTGCCACCTGCTGGTCGGAGTGCGCTCCTGCATCGACATTTGCAAACAGCAGAAAGCGCGTTCAAATAAAAAGGTGTTAGAAACTGTAATGCTGTTCTTTTTTAATGCTTGCCAAAAGTTTTAAAAATAGCTTAAGTGTCTGATTTACAACTTTAAGACGTACATTTAAAACACATTTATTAAAATAAATCATTCATGAAATTGGAATTTAGATTGTTTGATTGATTGATTTAGATTGCTCGGATGGTTAAGCTTAATTTATTTTTTAAAGAAGAAAATTCTCTTGTGCGAAATAGCGTCCAAAAAAGCTTAACATTAGAATAACAAATCAGTCTCGTAAATAATAGTAATGATCAAGTTTGTCCATAAGGGGTCAATAGAGCTCCGTAATCACCTGACGCATAGGATTTAAGTTTTGCAAAGAGGTGTGATTTCAAAGTATTTATTAAGTATTTCTATTTATGCCACATAATAATTTAAAACTGCTACATTTCAGATAGGGTAAATGTTATTTTATTGCGCTGGATTTACTGACCTTTGCAAGAGGTTTTACCTGACTATTACGATCATGACAGTCATTCTACGTCACTGATCAGCTCTGAAAATATCTGTGTGTTTTATTCTGAGCTTAATGCAGCTTTCAGTGCTATTTGTTGTCTCACTGACGCAGCTAATGTGGAAAGAGGATGAGGGTACAGACTGATAGAGTGCATCTGTTGTCAGGACCTGCTAACAACACCTCTTACTGAGGGTTTGTGGTTGTCAGATCTGCTTGAGTAGCCGAGTGTCCAGTTTTTCTCTCTTTCAGTATACCTTAGACAGTAATCCTTGAATGTAGTAGTGACCATCATCATCAGAGGGACCTGTCGTCGGAATCAGCAGAAGGTGTTATCTTTGGCTTAATGTAATAAAAGTGAGCTAAATATCTAGACAGCTCCCTTCTCTCGAAACTGACTATATGGACACAAACACATGTGCTTTATTGGCTTTGCTTGAATGTATTGTTAAGCACTGTGGGACGCCACAGCAGGCAGTCTGTGAGACACTCTGTCACACTTACGGCACATCAGCAGCAGCCTACAAACTGAGCAGGAACAATGGAAACAATTGCAGTCAGGCGTGCCAAGGCGTGACATACAGTGTTTCTATGTTTGCTTGGTCTCTGCTGCCATATGTACAGAAGCTGCAGCCTCGTTGACTACAAAGCCTTGCCATGCGTTAGGATGCTTTGTCTTTTATTCCCCAGACACTGCCCGCAGCTCCATGAAACCTTGTGGAGGCTGAACTTTGACCTCTGGAGAGTGTCTAGACAAAGTAGGCAGACACTCCTCCAGTCCGGCAGTCAAAAATCTCGCACAGCAGACCTGTTGCAACAGAAAGAAAGCCATTCATCATTATGGTGCAACATCGATTGATATTAAACCATTGAAAAAAAGAGTTGAAATCGATATGTTTGTTAGGAACCCAAGGACATCGGAAATGCACCCTGAATTCATACAGATTGTTTTCAAATGTCAGTTGCCAAAAAGGTTGAAAAACAATGACGTATTAAAAGTATCTTTAAACTTAAGTTATCAGGCAAATTTTTGGTGTTTTATCTTTTCCCATTCTAACTGAAATGGGGTGTTTTGATACTCTTGTGTTTTATGTGAAACATTCTTTTCTTAAACTGTGTTGTAGTTTTAAAATTAATTTGTTTTTGTTATGACTTCACCTCAGGGGGAAGCGAGAAGTTATATCAAAATGAATATATCATATAATTTTAGTACCAACAGAAAAGTACAAAACTAGCACAGAATAATGCGATAGAAATCTATTTTTCTGTCTTTAATGAGTCATGATGCAGAATAAAAAAAACATGTGTTCAGCTGTTTACCATTGTGGAAAATAAAATGGACATGTAGACAATAAATATCATCTGAACAGCAGTAAAATAACTAGGTGGAAAAATGGCCCAAGAGAACCCTGCATTTGACCTATTTATGCATATCAGTTCATAAATCCGTATAATCCCATATACAATTAAGTATAGCCTATCCTTTCAAAATCTGTATATGTAAAACCATTTGAGGGACATGGGGATCTATCCCAGCTTTCTCTGGGCCAGGGTCCACACTCAGCTGTTTTTTGTGTTGTTAGAAAATATTAATGATGTTACATGTTTATAATAATTATGACCCAGCAAACCATGCGGCCTTATTCGTTTTTTAACTTAAAATGCTACATTATAAACTTTTTAAATATGCACGATGAAGATGGCTTAAGGGTTGCTCATTGCACATTTGTCGTGTAGAACTTTAAGCTCAGTTTAAATTACGCAATGACAAAAAGTACGTAAATAGAGATGTAGCCTATATTTACATTGCAGGACTCAGCCGTAACAGCAATGAAACATTGAGGGGGGGGGGGGGGGGGGGGGGGGGAAGCCTTGCTCAACATAAAACATAAAAACTCTAGTAATTTTCAATTTGCATATTCTAGGCGTTTATGGCTTAATTGCAAATGTCCCGGGGTGTTTTCTTCCATGATGATGCTGTGATGTGGGCCCTGTTGGAGACAGGTGTCGGTGTTGGGCGGGGGTGGAGGCGGTTGCTCAGGTGACCGAAACCAGCCAACTCCCCCTGGAGACAAACGTTCATGTGCTGGTGAGCGCACACGCGTCCAGACCCGCGGCTGCACTCAGGTGAAATGGATATCCTGTGAAAAAAGTAACGTTTTTAGCGCTATTTGTTTGCATCTTTGCCATAAGAGCCCGTGCAAAATTCAGTTGGTTATGGATCAACTGCATGAATGGAGCTTCAGCTCCAAGAAAATGGACCTGGATGAGGATTTCTGCTTCGACTACGGAGCGGAGGAAATAACAGATTATCAAGACCCCGCTGAACTTCTGGCTGCGTTGAAACAAAAGGAGGAAGAAGTTATTTTGGCAGCGCAGCTGGGAAACGCGTTGCTCCTGGAAAACCGTCAGCTAAAACAGCAGACCGAAAACCTTCATGAGCAATACGCCGACAAACTGGAGGTAAGAGCACGTAGTTTTGTCTGAACTTCCATAAAGGTGTAGGCGAAGGGATGCGATTAGGGAGGATAGTTTTGGAAAGGCGAGGCTGGAAAAAAAAAAAAAAGTTTTTAGGACGAGGCGGCGGTTTATTTAATTATTTATTTACGAGCGGGCTGCTAAAACGGACGTTTTCTTAATCTTATAAACCCACGAATGCGTTAACTCAGGACTATCGACTCCTGTGTTTAATTTAATGAAATCTTTTTGTGGTACACGTTATCAAGCTGCGTGAAACTTTTAAGAGACGGAGAACCAGACACTGACCGGGAAACGGGCGTTTTGGAAGCGTGAAATGACCCGACGAGTGTCTAAACGTACGTTTGCTGTGGTTGTCTAGAAAAACACACCTGAGAGGTTAGTGGCTGCTGGCCGAAAAACAGTTGCAGTTTGAGAAAGCTCTGTCTTCTTCAGCTGTTCATCGTTAACTTTTTTTTTTTTTCAAGTTTTTGCCAGTTTTATAAGATTTATAGTGCTTTTAAAGTGACGGGAACATGCGGCGCTGATCCAGGTCTGTTGATCCTGCTCTGTTCCGGTAGACTTCATCCAGTCGGAGGACATAGGTTTTGGATGCGGGAATTCCCACGTTTAAACACATTTTGGACCGAGATATAGGGACTCGACATTTGGCACGCTGCTGGTTCACTTTCACCCGTGGGCCCCAGTTGATTCCGGGGCGGCAGTCATGCTCTACTTGGGCTGAATTAGTTCTTGTAGTCTGCTGTATTCGAGCCAAACTATTATGGTTAACTGGGAAGAACATATCTAATAATAAAAACAAATCTGCAAGGATACAAAATGATAGTTTGATTATTAAACAGAAACAAGAATAGCACGGTTATTTTTTTTATGATTATTTTGCAGATTTATGCTTATGATGTGGAAAGAAAATTGATTACTGACTCTAGTTGCATAACTTGGATGCTTATAAATTCTCAGTGGAGCCTCAGTTTGCTCATTTGTTAATTCAAATTACAGCTGTCAGTTACGTAATCACTTACAAGAATAAACTTTTGTTCCTGGTATTCCTTAGAACTTATGATCTTTACATTTTCAAACCAACACAAAATGTAAATGCATTGATTCAACTCTTTTTCTTTTTTGACATTTTGTGACATTTACAACATCTTCGTCACTTGTCAAAACCTGTATCGTTTCTACATGTGCTTAGGAGCTGGAGCAGGGACGGCATGAGCTGCGACTGAAGCTGGAAGGCTGTCAGTCCCAGTGGGAGAGCCAGGTGGGGGATCTGGAGAGGGATGCGAGGGAGCTGGGCGCCGAGGTGGAGCGTCTCAGCCAGGCGCTCAGCGAGGCCGAAAGGGACAAGAGTCGAGCCCAGCTGGAGCACAGCGAGCAAACGCTGCAGCTCAAAGAGGAGCTTAATACTGTGAGTCTCACATTTGTGTCTAGTATTGTGGAGAGATTTGTGAGTTAAATGTAGGTCTTTCTGCACCTTAGATCTGAGTGTGGTGCAGATAAACGCCGTCCTTGGCTGATACAGACACCTGTTGTCCAAGGACCTCTGAGTCAAACTCGATAAGTCAGCCTGTCACCCAATCCAGCTGCTGAAACTTAAACACCCAGGCATCAGACCTACCCAGTCTAGTACAGAGAGAGACTAGACCTGAGCTCAGAACAAGGCCAGCGCACGAGCTTTAATGTACAGATGTTTAAAAATGAGTAGGAGAGACCAATGTGAAACTGGCCTCTAGCAGATGATCTGTGCAGGTATGGGGGAGGATGGAAATCATATGCAAAAAGAGAAACTTTATCCCAACACTTGTTTTCAGGTAAAGCACACAGGGAGTATGGCTGCGAAAATATCTGGGAGCTGCTGCTTTCACACACAACTGAAAGCAAAATAACGGTTTAGGTTACTTTTATTTTCCCAGTTTTTCAAATGTGCTCGACTTTTTTTTTTTTTTTAATCACTTTTTATTGTTTGGTGGGGCAGTTATTTAAGAAAAATGGGAAGTTTGATTAAGCATTAGAATAATCATTAGCCACAATCTTACATAAGCACATTGTAATCTGTTAAACCAGTTCTTTGGATGACGTGAAGTTAATGTTTAACTTTGATACGTCATTGATGTGATGGATGAGAACACTGACAGCACACGGCTGACTCGAATCGTTCAGCCTGCATCGGTTCAAGTTTATGATCTTTACTGTTTGATACCAAGGAAACGCCATTCACTGGGGACAAAATCATCTCGGTAACATATACTTTACAACTTCTTATCAGTTAACATGGTTTAGCTGATTAGATCACTCAGACAGACAACCTTGAGAAACTTTCCATCCTACAAAGTAGGGACTTGTACTGTATACCCAGATAGTAGAGTTGTGGCTTGTTTCATTTCACAGATCACTAAGCACAGCTCTTTTTTTTTTTTTTTGTATTGTTTTTAAATAAGCAGTGAACTTGAGCTGGAAAAGTTAAAAATGAATCCAAGCAGCACTGTTACCCTCCCATAAGTCAAGGTTCACAGAATAAGGAACTGTGAATATGAAGCCCAGTCTCTGGCCTGGCTAAAGGACTCAGCAGGCAGTCTTGAAGTTCAGGAAAAAGGCAGTTTAGATAAAAGCTTGTGCCCCTGTTTGAACTGCTTTCATAGAGGGAAGTAGAGGAAATGTTTTATTTGGCTGCCTGGCATCATTCGTGGGTTACAACAGACTTTTAATGGTTGTAAAAGTCAGAAGAGAGCGAATGTGGTTTTTAAGAAACGGAGAGTGAAGAAGCTCCACGACTGGTGTGTCTGACGTGGTGAAGGGTGCCGTTGCTTCCTTTGAGCCGCTGCCCGGTGTGGTGAGTTGTGGCTGCGTTTGTGTAATTATGCGAGTGTTTGTGTGAGCGTGTACATAGTCGTACAGTTACGATAGGAACAGCTCAATCATGGCAAAGAATGATAGATGACAACAAGAAATGCCTTCCACGGATTAGCTGAGGCTCTCGCATGTCACCGTTTATGTAAAAAACGAACCCAAAGGTTTTTATTTCAGTATCGGTGAAGAAAAGTTCTCATCACTGACAGGTTCATGTAGGTCGTTTGTGCCTGATGTAGGCTTCAGAGGGAATGTAAGGCAATATTCAACTATGTTGGCGTGGTTTGGTGCTGAGGTCTGCAGCGGTGTGCGGTCCAAACGCAGAAATAATTTTATTTGCTATAATTTGCTCTAGTGGTCACAAAAAGGAGTCATGTGATCACAGATGATTTCCTTTATTCTAACCCGTGCTTCTCCTCTCCTTTCATGACCTTTATATCATAACTTCTGAAATTTACTATTAGACGTACTGCGTTTGTTTTTCTTTGCTGCTACGGCACCTTGTAACTTTGCTTTGACGTTTTTGTCCCTGAATGTCTTCCTCACATCTTTTTAGTATCCTTACAGGGAAGATTTAACACACGAGTATAAGAAACAAGTGAGTGGAAGCTAGAAGATATGTTAAACCCAGCCTACAGTTTGGTTTTGATGACCTCACGTCCTGTTTTGCATCATTGATTTATGATCACATTTTCAGAAAGCAAATTCCAACAAACCTTTTTGACATTTGGTCTGTGGATCTTTTCTGCCAAACATGTTTAAGTTTCATGTAAAACAATGATTTGAGTTAGTTAATTTCTCCATGTACAGGAAGGAGGGGTGGTTGTAGCTCGGGAGACAGCGGTTCTTCAGAACCGTGGGGTCCAGTATCTTTGGCAAAGATACTGGACCCCACTTGCCTCAGTGTGTTCCTCACTTCTAAGTTACTTTGGGGAATGCTGAAAGCAATGTAATGTAAGGCTCTTTGGAGTGACGCTCCAGCAGGTTTCCCAGAGCCTGAAACACTGTTATTATTGTGAGTGCAAACGGAGCATGGCAGGAATCTGCAGAAGGGCGGCGTAATCTCACCGCTGAAACCCGAGAGAGAAAGAATTTAGCAGAAACTGCAAACAGCTCTGAGAGAGAGAATGTTTCCAGGAAATCTCAAAGGAGACATTTTCTGGGAGTATCTTCCCTGGTGCATTTGAGGAAGCTTTCATGTTAAAAGCACCGTTGACGTGTGCCTGACTGTCACATGGCTCAGGTGTGACGCTTTAAAATAAATAACAGCTGAGACCTGGAGGTTAGACATTAAAAACTGCTCCTGGTATTTGATACCTCAGTTTATGATCACTTACCAGACTCGATTACATCATTTCTAGGGAGTTTTTTTTTTTTTTTAATCAAAGGAAAACATGAAATGTCATTAAGATGAATAAGTTTTACACATTATACCGATTTGTAGTCCGAGTCTTTTTGTAGTACTGTCAGCGTAAAAGTAATTTTAAAATAAACCCCATCTGCTGGATAAGAAATACCTTCCTGACAGTTGATGGTAATCAGTTTTTGGTTCTTGGGCAAAGCTGTTTACTCTAAAAGAAAGATAAATCCTCAAAGCTGGTTCAGGACATGGATTGACTTGAGCCAAGACACATCAATTGACATCCATAATATTTTATTTTATTTCATTTTTTTTTTTTTTTAGGTTAAAAGGTTGTTTTTATGTATTAGGTTCATCTTACTGAGTCCAACTGTTTAATTGGAAGGGAAATGCTTGAAACTGGTGGGATATTGAGTGAGAGCTGTAAAATGGCATCCTGCAGTGGGATTGAGTCAAGTTGTTTTTTTGTTTTTTTTTTAACCTGGTAGCAGCCTGCATATTCATGGGTGGATTAGTGAAGTTAATTATGCTCCTTTCTTCTCCATCTGCAGCAGGTCTGTCTACTCTTAGAACAGCATTTTTGTTAGATCAGGTGATGCTGTGTCAGGTGTGATGGAGTTTTGTTTCTCGTAACTTCTTGTTTCTCTGTCAGGTCACGAAAGGTGATTTTTCACTGCCATAATTCTGGAGATGTTCCAACACAAACAATATTTTGAAAATCTCTTTTCACATGACTGTTAAATGTTTAATCCCTGCGCGATGGCTCTCTACGCTTATGCGTTTATGCGGTTGTCTTCATGCAACAACTCGCCTCCTGCTAAGGTTCAGAGAGAGGCTTCTTATTGAGGTCTTGAGTGCTCTGGAACCTGTTGGACACACATCTTCATCTGTTACAGACAAGTCTCTCCTGAATCACTTTATAGCTCTTGTGCAGTGCCAGTGGAGGCAATCTAACTCTTTATTAAATGAATAACCTTTAATCTTTTGTCCCTACGAACCATTTGAAAAGAGGCAACAGCTTTTAAAATACCAGAATGTTTTTGTTTGAATCAATAACTGCCAGGGTACCATTTTGATCCACATGTTACCCCACCACCACCACCGCTCAGTGGACATGGGTCACAGTGCGTTTTCGGACAGCTGTGACAAATCAATCACTGTGGATTTCCGTTTGTAAAATGAGCTGCCTGAATTCAGACGAGCCCCTGTGACCCCTGTGCCCTCTGTCAGGATTGTTCATCTCACCACCAAACAGGAAAAGACAATATAGGTTGCAGAGAGATATAAATCTGTAATTTTGTCTTTTTGATCCTCCCTCTCGTACCCAAACATCGCTGGTTCCCAGGGGAGGGCCATCTTTTCTGTGCGCTCCCTGAGGGCTTCTGCAGTAGCTGGGGTGGTCAGCTGGTAGATGCATCAGTGTTTGGACTGATGAAGGCCAGAAGCTTGGGGGCCCATATGAGGGAATATCATCTCAGGCTCCGTGTTTCTGTCAAATGAAGCGTCATCCTTGCGGTTGTGTTTTGTTGATTCTCAGTGGGTCGCTGCTTCCATTGTGGAAGAGGCCCACGTTGGCGAGATGAGGCAACAGTAACGACAAATCATGGGGACAAACATTCATCTTCACAATCTCCCCCTTCTTCTCCTCATATCGTGTGTACATGCTGTGTTTTATTTTTATCCATCACTGCCCGCTTTACTCTCGTCTCTAATCTCACTCACTCGCTCTCACACACACACACACAAACCTCCCTCTATTTTAGCATGCATGCCCGCCTCACTTCCTCTGCTTACATTCAAGCTGTCCCCTCCAGCTTTGCTCTCATGATGTACAACTCTACCCACTGGACCCTCTGTTGTATTGTTGTCTAATTTGATGATGTCACCAACAAGACCAAGATGCCCTCCGTTCCATCTCCTGCAGAGTCCAGCCTTTCATCTTGTATTATGTGGTGGTGATGGGACCTGACAGGGGCCCGACAAACTGCTGAGTAAGAGGAATCAAGGGTCCCAGAGCAGGGCGTAGGAGGGGGGATGAAGGTCTGGTCACTGAGGATTCAGAACTGGCTTATCAGCATCCCAAAAGTTTGAGTTATTCAAGTTTCAGAATTATATTGTGTATGAGAGAGTGGGGGACAAGCCACAACAGAGGAAATTAAAACATTATTTTCTTCTAAAAGCATGATGTTCATAAGGGTTGAGCTAAATCAGTTTTTTTTTATAGATGCACTGATCGGCAGCGAAATTGAAAAAGGACAATTTTCAGCTTGAGTGGTGGCCACATTAAGGATTTTTTTTCTCTCTTCTATCCTGGTCATTATACGTGATGGGCTCTGCAACACAATCAGATATACGGTTTCCCTCAAGCACGAACTGATCTATTCCAGTCTGTGCCAGATTTCCACAATGCAAAGTGAATAAATCTGAAAGTCATGAAGTTGCTCTCACGAGCCTTCCATAAATTGATTTTATGTGTCTGCTTGATCGCTGTTTGTGAATTGTCTGTTTTGTTATTTTTATGTCCGTTTTGAAGGCGATGGAGGTGCAGAGAGCCATGTCCAGCGAGCTGCAGGCTCTGAAGCAGGAGCTCCAACAAAAAGGAAACCAAAACAGACCGCAGGACGAGGAGCTGATCAGTGCCATGAGGGAGCAGGTACCTACTGTAGTACACATATGGAAACGCCACCGTATGTAGCTTCAACATCTGAAGAAAAATCAAGTCTGATCCCGAATGTTACATTTTTGCTAAAAAAAAAAAAGATGTTCACAAAGATGCACCAATGCATTCCTTTTGTGTTTTTGTATTATGTTTTTACTTTTTTTGGAATCTGTTTCTCTTGTGTTATATTTTTACATTTGGATCATCACAAGCTGAATATCTTGCAATTAAATGTTTAAAAGAAGGTAATATAACAAAATAGAGGAAAGTAAAATTGTGGTTCATTTTAGCATAAAATGATAGAAATATAATTGTAGCAGATATTTGAAAGAAATGTGCCTTTTAAAAAAAGTCATATGAGACCAAAAGATTTTTAAAAATGATTTTAAAGTTGCAGTATCTCTGAGGGATTTTAAGCATGTGACAAATTCAGGCATCTTCAGACAGGCAAGTTCTTCCAGCAGCAATGATCATATTCTCCCTTTTTGTTTTTTCTCTGTCCTTCAACGTGCATCATAGCTTGCTGTGCATGTTGAAAATCTGCAAAGTCATTGTACAAAGTCATCACCAAAGGGAGTTATTCTCTTCCACAGAAGACGCTTATCCTGAACTTCTAGAAATGCCTCATTTGTCGTGTTGGCTTTTCCTACTGTGCTTGATGACGTCACTATGAAATAAATTTGCATATTTTTTGGCACATCCTCTGAGAAAGAATGAGCATCTGTCTCTCACCGGACTATCTCTGACCAGTATGCAGATTAGTCTGTATACTGGGCCTTTCAGGAAAGAGCCCATAAAGAGACAAAAGCTGAAGTGTTTCAGGCAGAAGAGGACTTATTATGGTTTGACCTAAATCACCTAAATGCTTGATTGATTGATTGATTGATTGATTGATTGATTGTGATAAAGAAAACATACATGTCCAAATCAGTGTAGGAAGTTAGTTGCTTACTTTTATTTTTAAACTTTCAGCAGTGTTAGTATTACATCTCCTGGTGATGGTTAAGGCATGATGCAAGGGAGTAACATGGGTTAACTTCCAAAATATAGTATCTTTTCTTTTCTGAGATGAGTGTTTTTGTCTTTCTTCTTTTGTTTTGTTTTGGGGATTTTTATAAGGTGTTGCGACTTACCCAGAAAGAACATCAGCTGGAGCAGCGCTTGGAGAGTGTGTGTCAAGGAAATGCAGAGCTGAGGGCGACTTTGGCCTCTTTACATGTACGTCTAGCTCTCCACGAGCAACTAAGCCAGCAGCACAGCCAGCAGGTGAATCACACACACACACACAGACACACACACACACAGGTGTTAGAAACACACATGCCAAGAACGTCACCGTACCTCCTATGCACTGTGACTGGTGTCCACTGTAGCAGGAAGCTGCACTAAACAGGAGCGTGGAGTTGATGTATGAATGAGCGAGTCAATAACAAAGGGATTTTCTGCTTTCTGCCTGGCGGCCTGGGTTTCGGCGGGATTGTGGAAAGAATTACGAAACAATCGCCTCATCCCCGTCATTGTATCTTTTGCCCACAAGTCTGGATTCCACTTGTGTTCATTTAGTTTCATGTTGGCTGAAAGCTGGAATCTGGCATGTCAGGATTTCAACCCTGCTGAATGCACTCTTGTGAGTTTGTTTTTAAAACACATATATCTGTGGTCAACTGATTTCAGAACCCAGGATCATTTAGAGTTATATTTTTCCCTCGTCCATCACGTTGAGCTCAGACTCACATTTGTGCCTTTGAGCTTTGTATATGCGCTATTTCATGTGTGTGTGTTTTCCTCCTCGTCTTTTTCAGCTAGCTGAGGCGTGGCAGGAGGTGGAGGTGGCACGGAGCCGTTCGCAGCAGCTGCAAGCTCGGGTGGAGGAGCTAGAGGAGGAGGTGTCTCTGCAGGAATCCAGGAGCCATGGCGATGTCTCCCTGCTGTCCGAGTTGGAGGTGGCAGACTTGGGAGTAAACAAAGAAGAGGTAGACTGTTCAATACCACCAGAGCACAGCTGGGTGAACTTTTACATTATAGGAAGAGAAAGATTTGAATGAAGTCCCATGTTATCCAAAATGACCTAATGGTGGGAAAGCCATGAGCAGTGAGTTCACAGAGACGCATCATTAATATTTAAAATGTAAGAAAACATGCTGTGGAGGTGCAACAGCTGTCTGTGCAAAGAGGAGCGTGGTGACAGAACATTTTGTACAAGTTCTTGTTTGAGACAGTGCGAGTATCCCAATGTATAAGAAATATTAGATGAGACTACTTAAGGATGCAAGTTTTAGTCATGTCTGAGAAAGGGAGCAGAAGTCTTTTCGCACCCTGTATGTATACTGTTGTGTTGTAGCAGGAAAATGTGAGATGTGGCTGTGCTCATGACTCACTCAATACATTTCCTGTTTGTCACGGCCACATTGTTGGAGAGTTTCCATGTTTAGGAGCTTTCAGAACGTTTATTTGATGACGGTTTGTGAAGGCACCTAAAGATCAACACATTTGTCAAAGTTCGTGAAATCAAACAATGGACTGACATTTGATAAAAGGTAATGCTGTACTGTAACTCAGCTTTCATTAGAGAATAAGCCTCTTCAGATGTCTTGTCGTAGTTATTTGATAAAGATTGAATCCGAAAGTTAAATATAGTGATGAGGTAACGCTGCCCTCCTTTTTTGTAAATACCTGATGTCACTCAGGTTGTGTTTTGTGTGTCTGTGTAAACAATTTGTGGCACACTTTGGCTTTTGTTTAAGTGAACTGGAAGAAATAGTGAGTTGTTTTTTTTTAAATATTATTTTAAACCTAATACTTCATACTTTAATAGCAAACATAAGTCAGTAGGTTTGTGTCCCTGTTCTATGTAGATAACACACGAAATGGGGTCCATCCTCAAGTTACTCCTCCCACTGACGGAGGATCAGCACAGCTCAGGCAGGCCAGAGGTCATGGATCAACAGGAGGACGTGCTGGCCATGCTTCACCTGCTGAAGGGAGTGGCTCAAACTCTGGCTCAGGCATCCAGCCCCCAGGTGAGGGCCATGACAGGAAATGGAAATAAAAGGCTGCATTGTTGTTTCACATGAAAGGAAGGAAAAGTACACTGTGGCCTTTATGCCATCGAAGACTTTGAGTCATATATTATTATTTACATAGACATTGCATAGACGGTATACAGAAGAACGAGCTGTCTTGTTGATATGTCGTGTGCTTTTAAAGTGTAATAGGCTGGTTAGCAGCTGGAACCTGAAGTACATTAAAGGTCAACCACTGATCCCTACATAATGCATATATCATTGAGTAAACAATATAAGCTGAGAAAGTTAAGATTTATAACAAAGTGGAGATGGATATTGCACACGTATTACTTTTAAAGGACAATACCGCTTTATATTTTTTTCTTACACCAATGCAACTTTAGAATGTATGTTTTAAAACCAGCTTTGCCGACAGCAGAGCAACCACATTGTTTATTTTTATCTCCAAGAAGTCAAACTCAGATACAGAGAGTCCAAATGATGAATAATGATAGCTGCTTGCTCATGTGCCACAATCATTAGTTTTAGTTATTATAACTAGTGTACTCCTTTTATGGGTGTTAGAGGCCATGGTCAATATTATACTTTAGAAGCATTAAGCCTCTACTTGCCACTGTCAAGCATATACAATTGTCCAATTGTGTCTCATGAGATTTTTAAATTCTATTCAAAGACGTAACATCTGTTTATCAGTGTAACTAAATATCCAGTCCTGCCTGCTCCACCCCCAGAGTACCATACAAGTGGGTCAACTCCACTGAGTATCTGGTGCACATACATGGTTGACACACAATCTCTCTCTCTATTCTCTCCACCCCAGGAGCTGAATCCAGGTTTTGTCAATCAGAATCCGAGCACAGCACAGGAGCTGAGAGATCAGGTAACCTACCGATGAATGACATGTCTTCCAAACAGGGACGGTGCCTCTGGGCGACCGTTGGATCAGGATCAGACTGCACCAGTACTTATTGCAGTCCATAGTGTCACATCCATGTTCAGGAGTTTATCTTTGTTTAGTTTGATTTTATTTCATTTTATTATTTGTTTCTTTTAGATTCTAGCTTTGCACTTTGTGTTTAGAGAGTTATTTATTGTGTAGCACCGAGGGTTTGAGAGTAATGTAATCTTGATTCTCTGTATCACATGTGGTAGAATTGACAATAAATGTGATAAATTCTTAACTTCACTACATATGAAAAGCTTTTTTTGTTTTTTGGGGGTTTTTTTGTAAATTATCAAAAAAAAAAGATTAACAGCTGAAAAATGGCTCCTCCTAACTTTAGTGCAACAACAGGGTCTTTTTCATTTCATTAAGAGATTATTCTTACTCCACCTTCCTCTCCCAGAACATCCAGCTGCAGCAGGAGAACGCTGAGCTGGTACAGAGGCTGCAGAGTATACAGGATCAAAGTGACATGGTCCAACAAGCCATTAAAGACCGGGATGAAGCCATAGCTAAGTAAGTAATTCATCTTTTTCACAATATTCCAGCTGAATTTCATTTTTAGTTATTCATGGATGAATGTGTGTTTTGGATTTGTAAACAAAGAGATGGATGTTATTTGAATTTTTCTTGAATAACATCCATCTGCTCTTGCACTGTTTTTTCTGATCACTTCAAACATCTTGACTGTCAAATATATATTTTTTGTTGGTTTAACTAATGAGGCTTCATTCCTTCTGGATAGGAAAAACATGATGGAGGGTGAGTTGGTGAGAAGCAAAAACGACATGATGTCTCTGAACAACCAGTTGTTAGAAGCCATTCAACGCAAACTGGAGCTGTCACAGGAGCTTGAGGCCTGGCAGGTGAGCCTCCTCTTCAACTCCACTCTGCCTTAAACTATCTTCTCTGAGGGAACAGGAGGGATATTTCGTTCTAATATAAACAGACATTATCCAGAAATCGCTTACCCTACTTTTTTAATCGGTACGTTTCAAGATCTGTGCTATTATTCTGGGGAAAACATTTTTAGGATTTGCGTTTTGGGAACATGCGGCCAAGTTTCCTCACTGGAGTTAGTGTGGCAGATCTCGTCCCGTTCTGTTTTAAAGGATATGAACATTAGGCAGCCAGGTGGTCGGATCACTCATGCTTTAAGAGGATACAGATCAAATTTAGAACCAAAACAATGATTCATATTCTGCAGAAATGTTTGGTAGCTGAGGGAGGAAGTATACTAAACTCAAATTTAGTGATCATTTCATTCTCCTTATTAGTCATACTGGAAAAAGTATCTGTAAAATACTATAAATAACAGATATCTATGTATGTCACACATACGTTGCATCATATCTTAATGGGTAAATTATATTACTTAATGTACCTCAGGTGAAGAAATGCATCTTATTGTTTGCAGTTTCAGTTTAATGAATTTAATTTGTAATTTGATTTAACTATTAGCCTCCCTGGAAAAAAATGAATGAAAATAAGTCTGCCTCACAGACTCTTGGATGCTCTTTTTTTAATTAATATCATGTTAATGAGCAATTTGAACATAATATATCTTGATATCCTATTCTTTTCAGTAAAAAAAAAAAAAAAAAAAAGTTAAATATTTACATTTCAAATTCCCAACTTCTTTGGAGACAAAGTTGTACCTATAAAATCAGCTCATACATCCCACGTTGGTTATGACAAAGAAACCTGTCACCTAATGCAGCTCTGTGTCTGTTTTTAATAGTTTGTGGATGAAAATAGAGCAGGGTGACAGAAGATACAGCTATGTCAGATAATATACGTTGGTAATATAATTATGATCTTATTTGACTTTCCGACAAAAATGACACATCTAGTGCAGACGGTTTTGATTTGAGTTCAGGGTTGACCTGCTGTCCTTGCGTCCCAAAGATAAGACGCCGCGTTCTGTGCTCTTCACTCACCTTGCTCATTGTTCTCCTGTCTTTTCCTCAGGACGACATCCAGATAGTCATCAACCAGCAGCTCAAGTCGCAACAGCAGTCGGAGCAGCCTCACAAGAAGCCCACTTCCAACGGCATGTCATTCTTCCGTAGGCCCAGCAGAGTGGCCTCCGCCTGGACACGGCAGTCCTCTTCCTCCTCTTGGGGTTCAGACACTAATGAGGACAAAACACAATCCCCTTGGCGGGACTGGCTAAGACGAGGGAAAGGGGCACAGTACGGCAAATAATGGTCACTGAGTTCTACAGAGTTCTACAGGGGAAAAGATTCACAAGGTGGAAAAAAAAGTCCGGAGACTTCACAAGTGGAGCTTCCTGAAAATCATGTTTGGCACTTTTGAATGATGAAGAATGGAGTCACTATGAGCAAAGACTTGTCAGAGACACTAACTGAACACATTTCACTGAGAGGCTGAGCCTTCTTAAACTCTAAACTGTGACAGCAAGGGATTGTGGCTTTTTCACAAAACTGTCTAAACACTGTAAATATTGTGCCTTATTTTGTAATATTTCTACCTTCATTTTTGAGACTTTATAGTAAATACATGACGGGTGTAGATCAGTGTATAATATTTGCTTAGCTTATTTAAAGTAACAGGTCAAAGATGAGTACTGAGTGTCAGGAAGTTTATGATCAAACATTTAATTTTCATTTACAGTGAATTTAACATTGCTGAGCTGGATGTAAGAAGCAAAACTGTATTCTTGATGCATTTATGTACAGTACACTGAGTTACTTTTTTATATGATTTTGTTCTTGGTTTTTTTTTGTTTGTTTTTTTAGTTTAAAATTGAAAATATTCTCAGTATGTGTCTGTGTATAGCAGACGTGTTTATTTACAGTGACTCAGTGTTTTTAAGCTGCTCTGAATTCAAACGGTGTTCCCTAACCTCTCTGACTGAATACATCTGGAATGAAACATTTCATAAAACATTAAAAAAAAAAAATCAATTATTTTCTGTTTTGCCTGTTTGTGGTACATAGTGAAAAGAAAAGAAAAGAACAGCAGGCCTTAATTTAGAAGACGAGTGAGAACAGTCATGACGTCCTTTCCCTTCAGACGTGCGTGTTCCAGGTCTGCTTCCATCCTGTTGTGAAAGAGAAAATATTTATGGAAACATTGTAACAAAGAGCAAAAATGTGATTTCAAATTTACAGAATTATTTCCTCCCCGCAATATATATTAAAAAAAAAAAAAGCATCATTTCCTCCTGTTAATAATGTGAAAAGTGTATTGTGTCCAAGGTAGCTGGTGCAAATATTTGATACTCAAATACAGACTGCTGACTAAAATATTAATGGTTCATGACTTTTTAGAAAGCCGGTAGTGATACCAAATAAATTGTTTTCACAGATTTGTTCAAATCTGTTGAAATGAGTGGTGCAAATGTCATAGAATGATAGCATAAGAAGACCGTAACAACCTGCAGTAAAGTGAAGGTATCATCAATAGATCGGAAATCATTTCCTTACTGGGTGCTGATATTTTGGACAGGAATCTCCACGGACTATATTTGCAGATGACATTGTGATGTGTTGTGAGAGTAGGGAGCAGCTGGAAACAAAACCTGGAGAAAAGGAGATTTTTGTAAGCAAGCAAAATTGATGGGATAGTGCAATAGTACACTGGTTTAACTGCAGAGCAATGCAGAGGGTGAGAAAATAGGTGAAGAAGAGTGCAGGCAGGGTGGAGTGGGTAGACGAGTGTGAAAGAGGAGTAGCACCAGAAGTGAAGGGAAAGGTTTACAAGATAGTAGTTAGACCAGCTGTCAAGATGTCTTGGAGTTAACGGCACTGGTCAAGAGATAGGAAGCAGAAGAGGAGCTGGCAGAGTTAAAGATGCCCTCATTTTATTTGGGAGTGATGAGGATGGATGGATGGATTACAAAAGAGAGACTTGGAAAGACGAAAGAAATGCAGTTGTGTGGTGTGACAGAGGAATAAAGAGAAAAGCAAGATTATTGTCCCTTTATGAACTCTTTACAAAGCAGCTGTCCTACCACATCCGAGTTTCATTCAAAAGGAACGTTTCCAGTGAGAACTTCTTAAAGCACTGTTTTGCAGCAATTAAAATCACCCGTTTCTTTGTGCATGTCTTTTCAAATTTGTCACAAGTAGTTAATGAGATTTTATTTTTATTTTTTTCACCTGTGGCTCCAGCTCCTTCAAGCTTGATTGGTCCTACTGCTGTACAGCAATCAAGTGGATCTCAGTTGAATATAGATCTGGGACATGACTAGACCGCTGAAATCACATATCCCATATGAGTGGAACTCAGTTAACTGATGAGGCATGTTTAAAGGTGATTGACAGTGTCAGATCATTATCTAGAGCATTATAACATATTTGAGATTTTTTTTTTTACTTTTTAGATCTATTTACTAATTAAATTAGTTTGTATCAGTCTGTCTTATAGAAGCAAGAAGCATTTATGTTGACATTGTAAGTTGCAATTTTAAAAAAAATCAGTAAAAGGACAAAGGGAGTAAAAACCTTTGCAAGGCACTGCACAAGGAATCTTGTCCTGATGGGGTGAACAGCAAGAGAACAATTAGGAACGCCAGCAAGAATTTCCTGAGCTTTGTAAGGATAATTGTTGTTAAGCTGGCCTCTTCTGCACATGTAGTTTTAAGGAAGACCTCATTGTATATTGTTTCTGGGACCTAAGGAAATCTTCATAGAAACACTAGTACATCAAAGCCGGACTAACGGTTCACCTGAATGAAACACGGCGAAAAGTTTATCATTTGATCTGATGAGACAAAACATGGGGCTGTTCAGGATCATTAATGTTGCTTTTATTTGGTGGAAGAAGAAAGACACATCTAACCATAAAATCTTTGTTCCCACAGTTCAACACAGTGATGGGAAATCAGTGCTGTGTGGGGCAGCTTTGGACACAAAGAACTTTGTTTGGGTGCATGAACTCATGAAAACAGTTCTAGGTTTACTTTTAGGAAGATACTGGGTCTAACTGCAAGATGCAAAGCACATAGCTAGTCTGGGACAAAAACTCCATGAAGGACAACAGAATCAGGGTCATGTGACAACCGCTTCAAAGCCAAGACTTCAGTACAATTGAGAGTAAAATGGCAGAAGCTTAAAGTCAGCAACGCGTGCTTTTAATTTTCACCTTACTGCAGCAGGAAAAAAATTACATCTCCATTTTTATTATTAATTTTTTTTTTCAATGTTTCTTCTCTGTGTTTTTGGTGGTGATAAAGCTTTTTGTTTTGAACTTTAGTTTGAAATGTTTAGGACTTTGTTAAATTTAAATAAACCGGTTTAATCTTTTCGACTTAAACTTTACAACCAAAATCAAAAGATGTGTTTTTAGTAACAAGAAAAACATCTGATTTCTGCAGGCTGGTGTTTCATAAGCCAGTTACAGTATAATACTGTAGTTGCAGTGTGTTGCTGTCCTCTAGTGATAGACAGAAAAAACTACAGGAGTGATGGTCGAACCACGCAGTGGTTAATATAGTTGAGATGAAAGCAAGAACATGTTATTGTTGGTTTAAATACTTGAATAGTCAAAGTATAGTTAAAGTACTAAAAATCCAGCAAATCAATGCGTATGTATGTATGTATGTATGCATGTATGCATGTATGCATGTATGTATGTATGCATGTATGTATGTATGCATGTATGCATGTATGCATGTATGGATGCATGTATGTATGTATGTATGTGTGTGTGTGTGTGTGTGTTTGTGTGTGTGTGTGTATGTATATATGTGTGTGTGTGTATGTATGTATGTATGTATGTGTGTGTGTGTGTGTGTGTATGTATGTGTGTATGTATATATGTGTGTGTGTATGTATGTATGTATGTATGTGTGTGTGTGTGTGTGTGTGTGTGTGTGTGTGTGTGTGTGTGTATGTATATATGTGTGTGTGTATGTATGTATGTGTGTGTGTGTATGTATGTATCTATGTGTGTGTGTGTGTGCATGTATGTATGTATGTATGTGTGTGTGTATGTATGTATGTGTGTGTGTGTATGTATGTATCTATGTGTGTGTGTGTGTGCATGTATGTATGTATGTATGTATGTATGTATGTATGTAATTTTTTATTGTTCATTTATTTATATTTTAAAAACATGTTTTTTTTAACTTTTCATTTTGAGTTTGGTTGAGTTACTCAGCAAAGAAGACGAGCTGTCTCACGTCGATGACGTTTACATTTTCTGTTTACTGAGGAACTGCCCCTTGGTTCGCAGAGGCAATTTTTACAACCAGAAACCCCACATTTCTGCTCGCCAGATAGGTACGACACCACACTCTGTTCTTTACACACACCGTTTAGCCCTAAACCGGGGAAGTCCGAGTGCCGGCCTGTCTAACGGCGCGGAGCTCCCCCGCCGTGACCCATGACAGCTTAGCTTGCTGCTCCACTAACGCGCTACTATCCGATGTTAGCCAGTTAGCCGCGCAGCTAAACCTCCTCCACCCTCTCAGTCGTTCAGCAGTTGGTGTAACAGCTTTAAAATACTGTAACTGTCACGGACTGGAAGGCTGCCTTCGTGAACTAGCGCGCCTGGCGGGTGAAAGGTGTTGAAGTGATCCAAAAAAAAGAAAAAGAAAAGTCAAATAACGTCAGTCTCCTGCAGAGGTTAGCAAACAACAGGTCAGTCGGCGACAGTCCTGAGTCCGGCAGGTATCTGTCTACTTTTATGCATTTATGACTAAAAACCTTTTTGTAACTTCACCTGAAACGGGTTCAACTAGCCAAACAGTTTATGACACGTGTACCTTTTAGGCAAATGCCAAATAAATGCAGTTTTGGTGATAATATTAACTAATAACTATTGTTGTTGTTCTTCTTATTAATGTTACGGTGATTATTATGATATGTTATTTTTAGGATGACTAGAGTGGCAGTGTTGACAGCATTATTATGACTTAACTAATGACAAAAGTGATAAGTGTTTAAACCCAAAGCCACATGGCTTTCTGAGGTGGATTGAAAACTTAGTTCTTGCGTTAAAACTGTTTATATCAAGTCATAGTAGTCAACCTGGACAGAAGTTGAACTTCACCTAATTATATCTGATGAAACACTGTGTTTTATTAAAACTTTATACATGTTTAAAGTTGTTAACTCTTGTTACATCAGGTTTGGGAGATAAATGCACACAAACTCAATCAATTAAAAAAAAGAGATGCGTTTATTGTGCCTGGTCAGATTGGATTAAGCCTTAAAAGAGAGGAAGATACCAGAGTGACCATTAAACATCTTCTTAATAATGTATTTATTTGAAACAATTCCACGTTTTGGCCGTTTTTGATGTACAGTTGGGTCTTGTGATTATGAAATTAATTCTTTTTTTAAATATTTTTTGGTACTATTGGCCTTTATTCAAAGTAGGTGGACAGAAAATGGGTATAGAGGGATGGGGGAAGACACGCAGGAAAGAGCAAAAAGCTGGGATTTGAACCTGCACTGCCTGCACGAGGCCTATAGCCTCTGTAAATGGGGTTCACGCATCCCATTGAGCTATCCAAGCCCCAAGATGATACAATTATTAGTTAATTTGAATAAAATACCAATAAAATATTACCATACTGTTTTTTACCCCCATTTCTTTAGGTGTGGATGTACAGCTCATAATTCTTTAGACTGAGGTACTACTTTCAAGTTTTTAATTTTATTTTACCCAAAGCTTAATGTGTCTCTATTGCTTCTTTAGGCTGGGATCTTGGATGGAGTAAGTGTTGCGCCCCAGTGAGATGACTGACCAGGGCAACAACAACCAGAACATCTCCTGCAACCCCTTTGCTGCCCTCTTCAGCTCCCTGGCTGATGCCAAACAGTTTGCATCTGGCCAGAAACCACAACAGCAGTCTGCTCAACCATCATGTGAGTAGAATTAAAATGTGGTTAAATATAAAATGCATGCACTTGCATTTTCACTGTTGATAAATGTATGAAGGCAATACTGGGACCACAATTAACCATACAAATTTGTAGATTTTTTGTTGAAATGGAAGATGAAAATAAGTTTGACAATGAGTCCAAATTATACCGTATTAATCATGATATGGGCACAAGTTTGTACTTTGAGGGATTATTGAGTCACTACCAAGCCCTCCTTCCTGCTACTTTTTCCAAAGATCACTTTCCAACAGTTGTTTTGCATTCTTCAGAAATTAACTTTTGGGATCAGGTTGCATGATAAGATTGTTTTTGATCATTCTTCTGTACTCTCGCACCGTGGAACAGTTCACTACCAGTACAGTGTCATTTTGACTTTCCTGCAGTTTCTGTTCAGTTGCACTGTTTTTTTTTCCTCCCCAGATGACATAAGTTTGTCTGAAAGTTTTCCAATCTTGCTTATGCTTCCTAAGTTTCTTGTAGCTGCTTTTTCCACAAGACATTTTAGAGTCTGGAAATTTCATTCTAGACGCTTGAGAGGTTTGATATAACTTTATAGCCTTTGATGTTATTAATTGCCTTTCTTTAAAACCCTTACTTAAATGCCTAAACCAGTTAGGGCTGGGTTGTGTGTTGACCTTTGAATTTATACTAGAATTTCCAACAAAATATAAAATTGGACAGTACAGTTCATATTGATATAAACTGTAATTATCTTTCTTCTGTAAAACCTTTTGCAGTGTTTGTATTTATCTTCACTTATGTCACAGTCCTGAACTGTCCTTTTCCTCTCTTTTTGTCAGCAGCGAGGTGAATTGCACGCTCACTCACTACTTCCCTTCATCATTAACAAACTAGCAGCCTTGTGTATTTTTTCATCAAAGCATTTAGCGTTAAACAGATCAGCTTGCTGAACAAATTGGAATTAAATCCCAGTGAAGAATGTCACCATAACAGCTTGCCAAGCATTTCTCTGCCCGGATTCTGAGCTACACATGTGAATTAACATTCTAAGAGCCATTTTACAAGTAAATATAAATAAAATCAAGACACTGATTTTTCAAGTTGTCATCAGAGATAACAACAATTTGAAAAATCAATGGCAAAGCAAGGTAAGGCAAGTTTGTTTATTTAACACAATTCAACAACAAGGTGATTTGAAGTGCAGTGCAATGGATAACTTTTAAGGATGCACTACTTCTGTCGTCATTTCTGAGTCATTGTGCTGTCTGTTAACAGGAACAAAGAATATGTAAATAAGAACAGCTTTATCTGGAATTAACTTGTGTTAAAATACAGTACATGAGAACAATAATGCTGGTAGAGAACGAAAGGATTTGGACTGGTGACATTGGGCTACAGAAAATGTAAATGCTTTTTGTTCTATGGTACTGTTATCAGTATTATAACAGTAAATGTAAAAAATGCAGAGAAATGTTTACTATTTATCACCATTCTGTCAGAAAGTACAAGATGGAATAAATGTAGCCCAGCTCTGGTTGCTCTACAGTATTACTGCAGGACTTGAATCAGAATCATTGACCTCTTGTCCGAAATAACAACTCTTAACTGTACCTGCAAGTTTTGAGGAGTCAAAGTTCCAGAAAAAAACATTTAGGATGGTAGAAAGGCAATATAATATTCATAATGTTTTCATCTGTGTGGATTTGCTTTAAAATAAGAATCATGATTTCATTACTTTAGAACTAATAATGTATATCCAAATATGGTACAGATCACTATCTTTAGCCCTCCACCACTTTTATGTGTAGTCCTCTAGTATTTCACAGGGGACAAACCAAGCATTGGCTCTAAAACAAGCCTTTTGCGTTTTTCATAGACACTTTAGATTAGGGGTTGTCAGGAGCTTGGTTCAGTTGGTTATAATTTGTCCCGTTGTGTTTTACTATATTACCACAAACTGGGGTTTAACGGCCTAGTGACAAAATAAAATGGAGACACACATATATCAAATGACTATTTAATGTTTTTCATGTATTTTTTATGCTCATGAAAAACAAACATTAAAATTTGAAGACTCCATCTGCAATATGATGTTATATGGACTTATTTTTACCTCCAAAGAAAAGGTTCAACTATTTTACCAAGGACTGAACAAACATTTAAGCACACGCATCAGCATTTTAATTTTCTTTTTGTTGTCATGCAAGAATGTGGAAAAATGTACTCGCAAACATCATGTTTGACCTTTCTCAATCCTTTTTCAGTGGAGGACTCAGGAGAAAGCCAGTCAGAGTCAGAAAACTCTGTGTCAGACAGCGTTGATGACAATGACGACTCGGTTGCAGAGATCAGCCGCTCGTTCCGCTCCCGGCAAGAACTGTGTGAACAGCTCAATGTCAATCACATGATCCAGAGAATATTTCTAATCACTTTGGACAACAGTAAGTACAAGCCAAGTGATAATCAGACTGCAATCTGTAACTTTGACAAACTCCTGGCCATACCTCAGTAGGCAAGCTATAGAGTATAAGCTTCTTTTTATTTTGATCTTAAATTTTTACATCACTCATAACAATAATGGGTCTGTTTTACCTTTCTTAACATGTCAGAAGTTTGTGTCAGCTCAACCTTTTATACAAAGTTTATTTTTAGGTTCTTAAGCCTCTCCATATGTTAAAGGACGAATAGGCTAAAAATCACTGATAATAATCGATGTTTACTCAGTTTGCTTATAAATGGCACCAATTCTCAGGTAAACCTGTAACAACTCTTTAGTGATTTAAGAAAATGTGGCAGCATGTGTTTGTAATTGTACAGCCAGCTAAGTGAAGGCCAATCTGTCTTTTGACAAGTAGTAAAGGCGTCTTAATTTGACCATTAAACATCATCAGTAAACAATATTTGGCCTGACGTTTTTACTTTCATGTAAAAGGGCATTTGAAGCCTAGATGCCTGATGATGAGACAGTAGACATAAATAGAAGCAGTCTGTTTTCTCAGGTGGTGTTGTTGAATGCCACACAGTAAAATACAATCAGAAATTTCCAGTAAGTAACAAATGAGTCACCATTCTTAAAAGACGATCGAAAGACCTCCACTACTGGGATGTCTTGCTGTGAGCTGGCTGAATTCCTCCATCACCCAGACTGCTTAAAGATGAGTCATGATCTTCAGGAATTGTGCACTCCCCCACCCCCATTTTTTCCACATAGATTTCTATGTCAGTGGTTAACATGTTTTGTATATTTAATCTTTCATCCCTTATTTATTGTTACATTGGGCCACTATTTTGCTATATTCTACAGTTATAATGGTTGAAATGTACGTTCATGGGCTAATTTTGAACCTCGTCGTTTGCCCCCTGTGAAATATGTAATCTACTTTTATTTTGTATCTTACCTTTAGGTGACCCTAGTCTGAGAGGAGGTAATGGGATCCCCCCTCGATGTGTTTACCTGGAGGAAATGGCTGCAGATCTGGATGGACAGGACTGGCTGGACATGGACAACATAGAACAGGTTGAATATCAACATGTGTTTTGTCATGGCTTTTCTTGCCTGCCTGTGTTTTCTTCCCCTTCTAAATGTTTATCAAGAAATGGCACATTCCTGTCAACTTCCAATAAGCCGATCTCAATAGTTTACCTTAAAATGCCACATATAAAAGCATTACATAAGGAGTAGATCCGGGTATTGAAATAAATGTGTGACGCTTGGATTTGATCACTTAAATGAGCTTAAATAATGAATTTTCTGGACTAAGTTGTGCCTGTGATGTTTCCTTTGGTTATCTAGGCTCTGTTTAACCGCCTGCTGCTATTAGAGCCAGGAAACCAGCTCATCTACATGACATCATGCAGTGCTGTGAACCTGTCTGCTGACCGTGATGCTGGAGAGAAATCTGCAATTCCTTACCTTTTTGCTTGTTACCAGAGGGCTAAAGAAGAGGTACATTTTTTTTCACCATTTTTATAATTGTGTCTTTTAAAAAGTACTACTTTTAGAAGCTTCCAGCACCCAATAAACTTATCAGTAATCACCACATTAATATAACCCACACTCCTTAATAATTTAGTGGCTTTCTTTTTATCTGTGCCTAAGGTGACGAAGGTGCCTGAGAAGTTGCTCTCATTCGCTGTCCGCTGCAAGAACCTGACTGTTTCTAACACACGAACAGTTTTGCTCACTCCAGAGATCTACATCAGCCAGAATGTTTATGAACAGCTTTTGGACCTCTTGCTGGAAGGTTTCAGGGGAGCACGTAGGTTTTGTAATGGGCCTGCTAGGCCTGACTTTTTCTTTTTCTTTTTTCTTTTTTTTTTTTTGTTAGAACAAAACTCTCTCTTTCTGTAATTTATCTTTACTTAAAAATTCACTGTTTCAGGGCCAGAGGAAGTGGTTGAATTTGTGGAGGAGGTCATCACTGGCCTGCTCTCTGACCAAGAGGTGCGTACCTTTGAGGAGGTGATAGTTCCGGTGTTTGACATCTTCCAGGGGCGCATCAAAGATCTGGACCTGTGCCAGCCTTTACTCTACTCCTACCTGGACGTCCTCCTCTATTTCAGCCACCATAAAGATATTGCCAAGGTCAGGAGACATACAGACAGACATGTGATGTGAGCAAATATGTGCCTACTAGAATTCATGTGTTCACTATTACTGAAATAATATACAGTTAAAAACATTTCAAGGTTGCTATTTAAGGACCTTTATTTCTTTCTGGAATTTCTAGGTTTTGGTGGAGCACATACAGCCCAAAGATCCAGCGAATGGTTTGCAGTATCAGAAGACACTTTTGGGGACTGTAATTAATATATCTTGCTTGCTGAAAACCCCAGGAGTAGTAGAGGGACATGGATACTTTCTGAATCCCTCTCGATCCAGCGCCCAGGAAACAAAGGTCCAGGAGGTCAACATCCACCAGGTGGGTTTTCTTTACATTGTTGTTGTTTTTTTTTCCCTTTTACACAGGAACTATGTACAGATTATCAAACTTTAAATCCACGTTTTCTGATTATACATACTCTTTGTGTCACAGTTCATGGGTCAGTTTCATGACAAGCTGCACCAGATCTTTAAAAACTTGCTGCAGCGATCCGGTGAGACTCGTCACTTGCTGCTTACCTGGTTGGGAAACTGTCTGCAAGCAAACGCTGGTCGAGCCAAGATCTGGGCCAATCAGATGCCAGAGATATTCTTCCAGATGTACGCCTCAGATGCATTTTTCATAAACCTGGGCGCAGTTCTGCTGAAGCTGTGCCAGCCATTCTGCAAGCCACGTTCATCCAAACTGCTCTCCTTCAACCCAACCTACTGTGCACTCAAAGACTTGAGTGAAGAAGAGAGGCGTAATCGCAACATTCATGGAAGAGGTCAGTTTTTATGAGAAAAAAAATGTATGCCAATTTTTATGGCAATTGGAGTGTCGTTGAGCCATCCTAAATTTTGTGTTAAGCTTATGCAAGTTAGCATCAATTACTGGTGCAGCTCAGGTACTTATTTGATTGTACATTTGTATCTATAGTAGTTTGGGCAGCCGCTTTTGTTTTAATGAAAAGTAGCAAGAGTATATATTCAATTTCCCACCATAATAATTTTTGTTTAATACCAGGTCTTGACAAAGAAACCTGCCTGATCCCTGTGCCCCCCCAGCAGCAAGTAGAGTCTACGCAGTCCTACAGCCTTCTGACTGAAAATCTCATCTTCACACAACTCACCATGCATCTCGGCTTCCACAGGCATATACAATCAATTAATCAACTCCAATATCTTCAGTAAACAAATGAAAAAGCCTGTTGACACTGAGAGTTCAGTGAAAGGCTTCTCAGTGCAACAGATCCCATATTATTGTTGTGCACAGTACATGCTTGTAATGTATGTGAGTACTAATGCCTGTGCACGTGTGTCTGTGTGCAGGCTCCATGAGCAGATGGTCAAGATGAACCAGTCCCTCCACCGGCTCCAGGTGACGTGGCAGGACGCCCAGCGGACAGGCAACCCCATGTCAGAGCAGCTCCTGGAACAGTTTGAGCGTCTGATGATTGTTTATTTGTCAACCAAAGCTGCCACCACTCAGCCCACCATGCTGCAATGCTGCCTTAACCTACAAGCTTCCACTGCTGCTCTGCTCGTCCAGCTTAGTATGGGAAACCAGGGGCCTGAACATGTAGCACTCAGTTTTCCGCTGCCCTCCCTGCAGAATACTCTGCTGTGCTATGTACCAGGTGAGTAGGGTAGTTCATAGCACTTAAAAACACTGTAGAGTAAACGGCTCTGTTTTTATTATTGATTGTAATATTGTTTCAAGATAGAACCCTAAGTTGTTTTACAATACAGTTAATGGATCCTTTTCCTTTCTAAATTTAAATATGTGAACACTGGGTAAATATTAGTGGTAATTTTTTCCATGTAATGTTCTTCAACATGACATGGTAATGTATTGCCTTTTAATAGCCAGAATAAATAAAGTAAGGTATTTAGTTAATGTAAGACTGCAGGTTTAAGTTTAAACAAATTCTATAAAGAATTTTAAAATCACTGCCACTGTGCATTCAATGTGGTAGGAATCAGTTATTATTGTACATTTGTTCAATAATTCTGAATATTTTACAAAATTATATTACATGATAATCATGACTAAAAGCTGATTTTTGGTTGTCAGAGTTTTTTGCAGAAAACTTGGGAGACTTTTTCATCTTCCTGCGTCGGTTTACAGACAACGTGTTGGAGTCTTCCGCTGAAAGTCTCGAGCAAATTCTTAACTTCATTACTGTCTTCATGGGAAATGTAGAGAGGTAAATGAGTGTCATAACTTAAAATGATGTTGTTGTTGTTTTTTTCCTTTTTCTTTTTAAATTTTAATTTGTTGTGTTGATTCCTCCTGTTTTGTATGAACAACAGGATGAAGAACCCTCATTTAAGAGCTAAGTTAGCAGAGGTGTTGGAGGCAGTCATGCCTCATATGGAGCCGCTGGCTCCTGGTGCTGCTCAGCCAGTCATATTCCAGAGGGAGCGAGTCTTCTGCTCCTACAGACATGCACCTCAGCTGGCCGAGGCACTCATCACTGTGTTTGTTGACATTGAATTCACAGGTGAAGGTTCTTTCTTTTTAATTTGCTGCGTCTGTGGTAATTGAAAACATGCTGGTGTGCGTGTTTTTCAACATTACTACTCATTTTCTCTAACCAGTTGCCATACCTCTATTATTAAATACCAGGTTTGATTAAATCACCTGCTCCTGCTTCTTATCCTCGAGGGGGAAAAAAGTGTCAAAACTGCTCTCTTACGCGAGGTGATTCTGCAAACATCTTCAAGAACCAAAAAATTAATAATAATAATAAGAACTAAACAACAAACTCCAGTTCCCTTAAGATATTAGGATTAAGACAGCCCCACCTTGCCTCAAGTCTGCCACCATGATGCCCCTCCCACACGATAGGATCTACACATATGCCGCTGCCTCAAGAGATCAAGAGAATATCATGAAAGACACATCCCACCCAGGTCATTCACAACTGCTTTCGTAAGGCCGATGAGCTTTAAACACCATGACATGATGCTCAAATCTGTGCATTAAGGGATCTGTGCAGTTCTTTTTAACACGATGTGGAAACCACTTTTTTTAAAGCCTTACTTTAAATAGTACGTTTACAGATTATTTTACAGATTACACTCAATTGTTTTGAACATTCGGCAATAACAATAAAGTGATTCTTGCACACAGATTATTTGTAACTTATTTAAATTTAAACTTCATTGCAAATGACTCCATTGTGAATGTTCACCCATCTGCATTCTGTTCACAAGATTGTAGAACTACAGCAATTTTGATTTTACACAGGGTTCCTCTTTTTTTCATGTTAGGTGATCCTCATCAGTTTGAACAGAAATTCAACTACAGAAGACCCATGTATCCGATTCTGAAATACATGTGGAGCAAAGAAAACTATCGAGAGAGCATTAAGGTAATAAGATGCGACTTTATAATTGTTTACAATTTTACAATTTTTAAAAGAGGCTCAGGGGGTTTGTTTGATTGGTAGCCATGTTGTTTGGTCACTCAATATAACTTTTGTAATCATTGTTTTGTTACCCAAAGATTCAGTCACTAGTACAACAGATGCAGTAGGTCCATATACCTGTATGTGTCCAGACCTCATACTTCATATACATATACCTCATACTACATATCAAAGCAGTGTTTATATTTTTTTATTGGTTGTAGAGTAGGCCTGAGAAAAAAAGTGTAAAATCATACTTTCAAAGGCCAGTGAATTCTAAATTTGTATATTTTTATTGATGTTGATAGAGTCTTGCAAAGTCGCACTTACCTATAAACCGTTAAAAAGGTCACATTTGATTGAATGGGGACAGTGAGTAAGAAGGCGCACTTACTTCTAGCTGGTTCAAGATGCTGAACTTTTGAGCAAGAAGTTCATGTGTTTTATTTAATTGGAAATGTTTTGTCTCAGCATTTGGCCAGCTATGCATCGGAGAACCTGGAGGCCATGAACCCACCTCTGTTTCTCAGGTTCCTCAACTTATTGATGAATGATGCCATCTTTCTTTTGGATGAGGCTATTCAGGTGAGTCTGATGCATTTTAAGGTGACAACTTTTAATACATGTAAACATATTCACTCTTACAGCAGTCTTTCTTTAACACATTTACTAACAAATCAAACTTTTTGTCAGGCTATCTGTATTTTATAGTGCTCCCAAACCATAGGGGTCATGATTAAGTCACATTTCATTCTTGAACTGCATTCTCACTTACTTGTGATCTTAATAAGGAATTCTTGCATCTTTTTTTTTTTTCCATAGTACCTGAGTAAAATCAAGGTTTTACAGCTGGAGCGAGATCGAGGGGAGTGGGAAGGCCTGGCTCCTGATGCACGAAGAGAGAAGGAGTCAAGCCTGCAGATGTTTGGACAGCTGGGGCGCTTCCACAACATCATGTCTAACGAGACTATCGGCACACTGGCCTTCCTCACCTCAGGTTGGACACAAAAGCCTCTTACATGTGATCCTTCAAAGTAAATGTTTTGATAATGTCAACTTTCACTAGTTTTACATTTATTGCAGTATGTGGAAACTGTTAATGTTTGTAGATGTATTATTTATCTGCTTATTTTCTTTCATTTATCTTCTCCTTAGAGATCAAGGGTATCTTTGTGCACCCCTTCCTGGCTGAGAGGATCATCTCCATGCTGAACTACTTCCTGCAGCACCTGGTGGGTCCTAAAATGGGTGCCCTTAAAGTCAAAGACTTCAGTGAGTTTGACTTCAAGCCGCAGCAACTTGTTTCTGACATCTGCACAATCTACCTGAACCTGGGGTATGTTGGAGATATGCCTTTACAAAATATGTAGATGATTGAAGTGTTGGAAAAGATAATTTAAAGAAAAACGTTGCTGTGATTTTTCCCTTTTTTGTTGCCTGATTTAGTGGTTTAATTAGAGGCATTTGCTTTGAAAAACAAATAAAATAGCACATTGCAGATTAAAATAAAAATTTTGTCTTTGGCAGTGATGAGGAGAATTTCTGTGCTACAGTCCCAAAGGATGGAAGGTCATATTCCCCAACACTTTTCTCTCAGACACTTCGAGTATTAAAGAAGATTAACAAGCCAGGCGACATGATTGTGGCATTTGATCTCCTTGCAGATAAAATAAAGGTATCTCTTAACTTGCAGCTTGCAAGAGATGGACGATAGAGTACATCTTTAATTTTCACAGCTCTTTATTTAATTGATTTAATCTGTTTTTAGTGGTGAATGCCATGGTACATATTAACTTGTTGACACTGTGCTTCAATTTAGTCTCATGCAGACAGGCAGCAGCAGGAAGAGGAGACATATGCAGATGCTCCAGATGAGTTCTTGGACCCCATCATGTCCACCCTCATGATGGATCCTGTTCTTCTCCCCTCTTCCAATGTCACAGTAGACCGCTCAACCATAGCTAGACATCTGCTCAGGTTAGTTATTTCTGAATTTAAAATAAATGAATGCAAAATAAAATTAATTCAGTGTAGAAATACATAAGGAGAACAACAGTGGTATTTATTTGAGACTTTTAGTCATCGTAAATTGTCCTTCACTTCAGCATATAATTTAATAATAATACTTTTTATTTATAGATGCCTTTCATGAAGCTCAAGGTCACTGTACAAATAAAAGCAGAATGCATGATAAAAACAATAAAAAAAAGACAGTATATTGATAAAAATAGAACATAAACAGATTACACAATGATGATAAATGGACACACAGATAACAGTCGTATCGTTCATGTTATCTGTGCATACATCTGTTCAGGCTCTCCCACTCAGAGAGAGCAGGACAGCCTGAAGAGATGAGTTTTGAGTTGAGATTTAAAGTGAGTAATTGAGTCAGGGGGAGATCAGGAGGGAGTGAGTTCCATTATGGAGGTGCACCCACACTTGTGAGACGAGTGGAGGGGATAGTGAGGCGAATCGATCAGGGGGATCTGAGGGTGCGGGTAGATATGGAGGAGATCTGCAAGGTACAGAGGGGCGAGGTTATGGATAGCCTTGTAGGTGAGCAGTAATATTTTGTCTTGGATACAGAATAGTACTGGAACCCAGTGGAGCTGCTGCAGGGCAGGTGTGATAAGACAGGTGAGTGGGGTCATGGTAATAATTCACACTGACAAATTCTGAAC
The DNA here is from genome assembly GCA_014839995.1 of Xenentodon cancila. Taxonomy (NCBI): domain Eukaryota; kingdom Metazoa; phylum Chordata; class Actinopteri; order Beloniformes; family Belonidae; genus Xenentodon; species Xenentodon cancila. Next base: position 17,879,954 of record CM026201.1, read on the forward strand.
AAGTTAAAGTATATGAAGAGTTTTCTGAGGAAGATCAAACAGAAGTGAGTTGCAGTTAAGCCTAGAAGTGACAAGACTGTAAACCAGTATGGCAGCAGTGTGAGGGAAGGATGTAAATGGTTGATACCACAGAGATGGAAGTATGATGAATTGGTTATGTTGTTTCTGTGGAAACTGAAGGAGAGTGTCCTATCGAGGATGACACCTAGACTCTTTACCTCGGGGGAGGGAGAGAAATTGTGACCTGTCTCCTTCTAACTTCAAATTCTGTAGTCTGGAATTCAACTTGGAAATTAGATGCTTTTAAATATAAAGGTTGTGTGTGGAAGCTAAATAACTTACTATTTATTGTTTATGTTCTTGCAGTGACCAGACAGACCCTTTCAACCGCAGTCCTCTAACCATGGACCAGATCAGGCCAAACGAGGAACTCAAACAGCAGATCTTACAGTGGTTGGAAAAGCATAAGCAGGACAGGCTGCAGCTGGGGCCCAGTGGATAATCTAAACCTCTCACTGTGACACAAAACACTCTTAACACGTCTTTCCTAGCCTACATGCTCCTCTGCTTCATGACAAATCCATGGTGTGCTTACCTGTATGGATTTGTTCTGGCTTCTTCATCCAGGCTAAGATTGCATTAGCCTTTTCATGCATTCGTCATGCCTGATGGATCATCTCTGCAGCAACAATTCAGGAAAACTGTAGCGTACCTGCTGGTTGCAGCTTCAAAACCAATACACAGTAGCTCCTATGCTCCCACGGTGCTCTGTTGTAAACACTAGCAGGATGATGCAGCTTCTGCAGTTCTTACAAGCAACTGTGGCCACAAGTATCAATTCATTATGAACTCCTGGCTTAGCAGCTGGCTCTTACCCAATTTTATAATCTAAGGTAAGTATTTTGGAGAACTCAAAAGTTAGAAAAGTTATGTTTTTTTTTTTCTTTTGTTTTTTTTTTTTGTTTTTTAAGCCTGATTTTTACCCTTGTAAAAATGCATCATACACTGCCTTTCAAAGTTCTATCACCCTATTATGTTTGCACTTTTGGTTAAATCTTTAATAGCATGCTAATTGTGAATAAAGTTAGCAATTAAAAGTGAAGCTTAGATAAAAACTGAGTTTTGTGTGGCTTTTATTCGATTTAAAATCATTTAAATGTATGTGGAGGCACTCAGCGCCTTCACCTGTCATAACTGAAGCATTAAATATTTGCCAGGATAGGAGCATTTTCTGATAAAAGTTTGTTTGATTAAATAACTTAAAATGAGTTTGAATCCATATAGAGGACACAGGAAGTAAGAAACTAAGTATTTGTTTGTTACTTAGATTAAATTGTGTATTAACAGGTTGTTCAGATATTTTATCATAGTGACACAAAGAGTGAATGTCAGAGCTCTTAACAGCAATTTAAAATAAATACCAACAGACAGTAGCGCCATGCCCCTAGGGCACATCTTATTCCAAACAGCCTAAATAATTGTATGAAAGTGTTCAGTCCTTGAGGAATAAAAAATAATTTAAAAATTTTTTTGCTCCCTTTTCACAAAAATGTAATATGACTCATTTTTTATGTAGTTTCCTTTTAAAGCTGCAGAGGACACCTGCTTTCAAGAGCCAAACCAACACAATGACCTTGTGTAAAATCTTAAGAGAGCCCTTTCAAGAGACAGTAGTGTTGGTGTGAAGCGAGAGGCTGCTCTTCACATAAAAAGGCAAGAAGATATCAAAGCACAATGTCTCTATCAAAAGACATGCAGATAATTCCGACATTACTGTAGATTCTGGATCATTTTTTGTAATAGAAACAGAAGTTGCAGGTTATCTGGTGAAGTAATGCGGACAAATGAGGGTCTTTTAAAATGACCATATTTCTGCAGATTAAACCTTACAAGGCAAAGATATAGGGTTCGGTCACTTGACTGGCAGTGCATGTCATTTAATGTCACTCTTTAGTTTAATGCTCATCCGGTGGAAACTGGGCCATTTTAAATTGAATATATTTTCGTGTGCAAATGCAGTGCGTTAACAAGCAAGAAAACAGCTGATCAGTAGAACCTGTGCCTAAAACCAAAGGCCTTGTGGTGAATGCCAGCAAAAGAGGATGTTTTGCATTCTTAACACACAATATTAGTTTTCTTTGAAGAATATGTGGCACTTTGGTGTAGATGGTTGTAAAAGAAAGGCAAAAGAAAATAAGTTTTTGTTGGATAGTGTCTTGACTTAAAGGGTATAATTAAAGTAGAAGTTGTGAGGGGAAGATTGGTTGGAATGCTCACATACTGTGTTGAATATCTACCACTTTAATGACTACATGGTTTAAATTATAATGCAGTATTTTTGTTTTAATTGTGATTATAAAATGTTTATTTTGGGTGTACAGTATAAATACAATAAAGTCCATTGTGTAAAAAGAAATAGAGCATCTTAAAAGACGACTCTACCATACTCCTTTTTTTACAGTGGTAATATAAATACACATACATATACATACATATGGTCCGGAGCATTCAGGTGTGTTATAACACAATGACAAGGGCAAACAACATAAGCAAAGCTCTTAGTAAGTTGCTGCACATCAAATTTAAAATTCTTATAAAAACATTTTCAAACAATATAAAGTTCAAGATTCTATGATGAGAAAAATTATTCATATGTAGAATGCACTGAAGACAACTGCCAATCTTTCCAGGAATGGATGCTCATGACCAAGAAATGACGGCTCAAGACAAATTATTCCAAAGTCAGATTATAAAATGCTTAAAAAAATTTAAATGAACAAAAAAAACAAGCACAAGTGCTTCATCTCAAGTTATAAAGACCACAGTGAAAATTTGTCTGAGCAAGAATGGCTTGTTGAGAAAGATTGCCAAAAGAAAACCTCTTCTGTATAATGAGAACATGGAAAAAAAAATTCCAACAAATGACTATAGACAGATGAAACCCATCCATTATCTATACTTGCTTACTCCATCTCAGGGGTCTGTCAGAGCCTATCCTGACACATAGCAGGGGTACACCCTGGACAGGTCATTGCAGGGCTGCATATGAAGAAAGACAACCAAGCCTACTCACATTTACACCTATGGATTACAGACTAGTATCAATTAACCTGCATGTTAATTGACTGTGGGAGGAAGCCAGAGTATCCGGAGGGAACCCACGCAAGCACGGGGAGAAACGGAAAGACCGGGCCGGGAATTGAACCAGGAACCTCTTTGCTGTGAGGTAACAGCGCTAACCACTAAGCCACTGTGCTGTCTGCAGATGAAACTACCAATGTATTCTAGAGTATTCCTCCCATCAGTGGAAGCAGGGTCATGCAAAAGGACACACCACCATTCTACCTCATAAAATAAAAGAATGATGTTTTAGGTATGACCTAGTTACATTTTTCAACGCAATTGAAAAGCTATAACAGGAACATAAGAGTGCTATGCAAAAATAAATGACCAAACATGTCACTGAACTGAATTAATGTAAAGAATAATTAGCCAAAATCCCTCACAAATGGGCATTTACAAATCTTTTGAGAAATGGGGTGATGTAGAACAGTACATATTTTTTTCCCCCTTTCTGGCTTAAATTTCTTTAAATAAATTACACCAGGTTGAAAAAAAAATTATATAATGATGTTTGACAAAGGTTCTGAGCTGTCAAAGGTTTGCCAAGGTCTTTGTGTACCACAGTGGACATTGGAGGAAAGTGAATTCAGATATACTCCAGTTGAGCATCTCTCTTGGAGCTGTTTCTAAGCAAGTTGCAGATTCAAAGATTATCAGTTGAACAGACGATAATATGTCGACCAATTATTACTACTATTTTCCAATACCTGGAAGGAGATATACAAATCTGAGGGAGGTGAATCTTTTTCGTACCAAGCCAGGAGAATTTATATAAAGCATTAAATTTAGTTCTAATATGGTTGATTGACAGACGGCTCAGCCAATGGCCAGCTGTTATCACATCCTCTTCCATAATAATCATGCTATTGGGTTTAGTGAAGCAACCACCTGTTTGAATTAATCCGGCATTGGCTCAGCCCTACTGTAATTTTTTATTTCACTGTTGAGTCACATGTTAAACGGTATATTCTGCCGTAAACGTCTGATGGCGGCTTTGCAGAAATTTCGGCGGGGTTCTGCTGAAAGAGCTAGGAGCCAAAGCTAATTTTGATTGAAATAAGTTGGGCATGTTCCCATCAGCTTCTTGAGCAACATGGCTGTGGCCCTTACAAAGAAAAACAGGATAGCTCTTCAGAAACCAATGAGCCACGTGATCTAATGCGTTGTTTTATACAGTCTATACTGTGGATTGACTGAAAGAGTTGGTAGCCACAGCTAACTTTGATTGACATAAGGTGGGCGTGTTCCAGTTGGCTTCCTGGGCAACATGAGGCCATATGGTATGAGGAAAAAAGAGGCTTCTGGCCCGGGACCTATGGGTGACATCACGGATAATCTCTCCAGTAATATTTACATTCCATGGCTTTATTGCAACACTGCTGTGTTATATGTCACTGTTTAGGCAGAAGTGCCACCTCCACTGGCTGAATTCTTAAACCCCTGGTTTAATACATGTGTCTTACATAGAATTATTACCAAAATTTTATTTTTAAGCTATAGTTAATATTGCGCTGCCTCTGGATTTGGCTTTAGATAAGGTGCTTCTTGTGTTCATTGAAACGCACTTTAAGCTCTAAAACTGTCCTATGCTGTGATTCAAATATGACGCTGCTTTCCCGGGCACAGCCCCTGAATCTGTTTTGGACACACCCACGCAGAGTCAATAATAAGGCCGCTACGAAAATGCATTATCGGGGTCTTTTCAGCTCCGCCCCGAAACATGGATAACGTTATGTCGACCAGTGAGAGCGGAGCGCTGTGGTAGAGGTTGTTTATGTGGAGTGCTGGGTTAGGGTTCCGCCCACCGAGCTATCTCTGATTGCAGGGCAGACAGGCAGAGAGTGTAAAATGGCGCACAGCTGTCGGTGGCGGTTCCCCGCTCGGCCCGGAGGGAGCAGCAACTCCGGTACCGGGAGGAGAGCGGGCCGAGTCAGGGTCACTGCCTCTTTGCGGAGTGTATCGGGAGCACACCCAAATGCAGCTGAACTCAGACCCGGGTTTGACGCTGCATTACAGGTCTCTTCGGTTATCGGGAGCAACCTGCAGAAATTTCGGGATGTTTTGGGGGAATCGAGCGACTCGAGCAGCGCAGAGGTAAGCGCGAGACGAGCCGGGAGCATCGATTATCCAGCTGAGCGGCACGATCCACCTGGAGCACCGTTTGTTACCTTTGAGGAGAGGACTTAACGGTTACTGCCCCCCCAAAACCATCTTCTACTGTGCGCAAACTTGTCATTGGCAGGATGCTCTGTTAACTTTCAGTTGGCCGTGTGGCCTTTGAGACGTTAACTTTAGTTAGAAACGGCACAGACGCCACATATTCGCTTCTTTTTCGCCTCGTGAGTTTTGCTGGAAGTAAAGTTTTCTTCTCGGTGGAGTGAAAACATGCTACATCCCAGTGTGGATGGACTGGTGCTAACGTCAGACTGCTAGCCAGACCCCAGTAGATTAATCCCAGCGTTGCCTAGTTCAGCACAGCGTACTGTACATATAAAACGTAGTAAATATAGCAGTGGATTAATGCACACCGCGTAATGATGGCGTTACAACTGGTTTATTAGTCGGCAGCTCGGTGGTCTGAATATGAAACATTCACGGCTGTGCGTTGCCTTCAAATCCACACTCACCGACACTGTAAAAGTTAACGTCCCGTATAGGCTTGATTGTTAACGGTCTACTCCAAACTGTGTTCCTACAGTTTGTTTAAAAAAATCGTGTCTTTTTCTTTTTGTGTAACAACACGGAACCTTGGAGTTAGCGTATAATGTGTTTGAAAACAACACAACTTGAAGGAAGCTAGAATACACTGTTGTGGTTTTGCATGAGCTAACGTAAACTTGGCGTCTCCCGGAACGGGTTAATTAGTATTCACTCGATTCTGATTTTTTTCTTGTTTGTTTGTTTTTTTGGTGTTTTTTTTTAATCAGGCAACGTTTATCGGCAAAGTGGCGAAGTTTTAAGCTCGACGAGCTCAGCTATGAGGTGTCAACCTTCCGGCGATGCTCGGGAAAGCTGCTTCGTTAGCTCCCGGGCTAGCTGTCTGCATCATACAGCTTCAACTACACCATTATTCCCGTGTCGTAAGCGACGTTAAAGTTCTGGGTTTTATTCCGCCCGGGAGGCTGCCGTGTTCGCCTCCCCGCAGCGTACCGCTGTGTGGCGAACGAAGGCGTCGCGGGTGAGGTTAGCGGAGCTCATACGCAAAACCAAATCATGCCCACTGCTGTTTAGTGTGAAGCTAAAACAGCTACCATGCTACGCACTACGCCACGCTAGCCGTCGGGGCTACTGCTGATGCATAGGAAAATGGGAGGTGGACATGTTTTCTCCTTCTCCCCACAGTCGGTACGCAACTCGCACTAATATAATATCGGGGTTATAACGCCGCGTGGTTGACGTCCGATTCGCAGCCGTGTACTGGGAAACGGCTCGGAACACCGTAGAAGTGCTATGGGGGAGCGCATCGGGGTGGTTTAGTGTGTGATTTCGCCACGTTTTATCAGAGGAGCGAGGTTTGCGAGTGACAGTGCGCATGCAGGGTTGGCTACAATAACAACGAGCCTGTTCTTGACGGACCGTGTGATGTGGGGGTGTGTTCGCCTTAGCGAACTACCATCTTCCTTCTTCATGATGAGCAGCATGCGTTCATTGCAGTGGGAGTACACCGAGTGGTGGAAATGTTTACCACCAGCTTTCGTGGTCCTAATCTGAGCTCAGACTGAACATTTATGTGGCTAAAGCACAACATTTACATCACATGCTTGCAAAACGTGGTTTATTTATTTCTGAATAGATTATTTTATTTATTTATTTATTTTTTTGGTGCCGTCTCCGTATTCGGAAGCCTGATTTAGAGATTGTTATTAATTTAATCAGAATCTGTGTGCCAGATTTTGTAGAATAACAGAAAACGAGTTGTGTTATATTTAAAGATCCAAGTAGTTTAACAATTTTTTTTGTGTGCCTGAAATAACGCATTTGTGAGCATATGTCTGCTTAAGAGCCTTTATTTCTTAAGAATTATTATGATTAAGAGAATACAAGTGTATTGGATGTGTGGACATTCAAGTCTTAATGGAGCTTGAAATGTACACATTGGAAATGCGTTTCTTTCAGAGTGAATGTGTAATTATATTCTGAGGAAACACACATTTTAAGACTTTTGGGTTCCAGAAATTTAAAGCTTTTTGTAGTTTTACTGAAACGCACTAGAGGGATGATATAATATAATATTAAATATTTGAGACAGGCTGGACCATAAGTATACACTGTAGCCTGAACTGTAATACGGTTAGGCATTTTTAGTTGTTTAATCATTTATGCTTCACCTTATGGTTCTATATTACTGATGAGCCTTCATTTTATTGGAAAAAACCTAAAGGGCAAGTAGCTGTTTTTTGTACACAGAAACACGTCCTCCCTCTGCTAGTGTATAACATTACTTTGGATGTGTAGACACAGACTAGATTATTAAGTCCCCATGGATCCTGAAGCCTTTGGGAGTTAAAGATACAGCATGGTGATTTCATGAAGAAGGAGTGTGTAGTTCTTGTCTGACCAGACTGAGGCAGAGTTGTTCAGGCTCACTCCATACTACTGAGCTCACAGGGCAGCCCTGAACAGAGTGCCAGCTGGACACACGGCCACCCCTCCCACCTCTATCTGGGCAGAAAAACCCAAATCCACTCCAGGCTCACACAACCCTGTCTGAGGGGCAGAGCAACTTTTCTTCTGACAGCTGCCACTTTGAAATGGATTACTAAGCCTATTGGGCTGCCTCAAAAGGGTTATCGTTGGCTCTTGCTGTCCAAGTGAACGCATTTATTAGCTTTTGTATGTGTGAAAGGGATTTGTGTTCTTTAATCTGGAAACTATTATCACTTGTTTTAGTGCAGAATGCAGACCATGTTGACTTTTTTTTGTAAATGTGTATCTGTATCACACCATTATGATCAACCTCATTTTCACTACTCCTTAAATCAAACTTTGCATCATTTTCTCTTTTTGTTCTTGCTTTATTCTAGCTTGTCTTCTGCTGTTTCCATTCTACTTGTATGTTATTACCAGTATTTTAATGTCTACACAAAAATACAATTGAATAGATGTATCAACCTAAATGTCTCTAAATGCCTCACTGATTTGAGAGAAATGGTGCTTTTGAGCGGAAGGAGCTTCAGTGCAGCAGGTGTTTGGCCTATTTAAATGGAAGACCCCCACACCCGCTTACCCATCCCCAAGACAGCTTGTGGATTGGAGCAGGAAGCTTTGTGTCTGCTTTTATTCTAGCTCTCACAAAGTGCGGGCGGCTGAAAGAGCGCAGGCAGGGATATCAAAGGGTGCGGGACGACCCCCCTCCTCCCAACGGGACAACACTGGGTGAAGAATTAGTCACAGACCCTCCCATCCATGGCTTTATTCTGCTACAGCAGGCGGGCAAGGAGCTTTCACCTCTGCTTTCAGAGTTGCCTGACTGGCAGAAAGGCGGCAATTGTGTCATCTTTCTTCCCCTTTGTGCGTGTTGTGGTAGGCGCAGGGGCGTCCCTCGGACTTTATGTCCGACGTTGCAATCAGGAGACGGCGTGTTTTCTTTGTTCTTTTTTTTTTTCTTTGATTAAAACTTCAATTCATGTGGCCCCTTAGATGAGGAGGAGTGGATGCATGCCTGTGGGTGTCTGCCAGCCTGTGCAAGTGTTACTCTGTAAGAGTAGGAGACGCCATGCATACGGGTCAATCAGTCTGTTTGTCTTTGTTCACTGGCTGTCTTCATCCTCTTATGTATAAGTTGTAGGAAGAGGAGGTATCTGCTCCATCCAGGGGAGTGTTTGTTTTTGTCTGTGAGCTGAGGAGCAGATGTAAACAGTCGTACTTAGTGTTTAGATACTTGAAGAAAACAAATTTCCACCTTTTGTTGGGGATTGACAGGGGTCATTGCTGTTTGATTTAATTATTTGACTGTTTTCATTGAGTGTGTCATCAGAGGAGCATTCCAGAGACCAACGATGAAGCCTTGTATCTCAGTCAAGATTTTCATTTCCAGTCAACATATTGCTCTACTTGCATGGTTGCCCTAGCTGTAAAATACAAGTATTTGTGGTGTGCATTTGAATTTCAAGACATTTAAATATTCAAGGTTATTATTAGTGTTTTACAGTCATTGTAATAAGTAGGCAGGTGTAATAAATGAGGCTAGGTTGACATCTCCTTAGGGTGAGATATTTTTCACACACAGTAACAGGTGTCTTGGAAATGAACTACCAGCTTAAACTGCTTTTCACAAAATGCAACTTTTTAATGTCTCGTGTTTCTGACTTAAAAAGAAAAAAATAGTGTCATTTCAGGCAAAAAGTACAAACTGTGCTTTATTTTAGGACTTCCTCCAGAATAATGTGGAAAAAGTGAATATTTGTTACAACAATGAGTCATGCGCATGAATGCAAAAACCATTATTGCTTTATCTGAAGTAGTCTGGAGCCAACTGTCTGTAGTCAGTCTGTTTCATATTATAACAGTGCGATACCATTTGCGGTGCAAACATGTTAATTCAATTTTACTTTTTGCTGTTACTGATTTCCACACTAAAATAATAGATCATGCAACTCTAGAAGAACATAAAATATATAAACTGTCATGTTCCATAAGTGGTGGTTCGTAATTGATATGGAAACCTTATGTGGTGGGCGTTTTAGTAGCTGCAAAATGTAGTAATTGTATTGTTCTTCAAAAATGTTGAAAAATGTTAAAATGATTTAGTAGTGATTCACACTCATCCCAATTTTAACTTCTAATTGAAACAGATATTTGAGATATTCTTTTACAAGTTTGTTTGAAAGCTGGTTTAAACTATTAAATAGAATGCAATAAATAGCAGTGTTCAGGTTTATCACAAAGGTGTGAGGTGATAATATAGATTCAAACTTGGACTGACTGAATACATCTGGTTTGCAGCTAATTGTAGTCAGTTAGATTTCTCCTAAAGCCTGTCTTGAAATACAGTAAAAGGCACATTTAGTTTTCTGCAAAAGTGGTATCAGAATGATACAGAGATTATACCTCAAACTAAATTCCCATTCATCTCAGAAGCATTAAGTATAGTCCCTTGCAATTTCTGAAAACAAGTATCACTTCCACTATGAATCAGACTTCTTTCCCCTTCTGTAGCTTTTTGAGTTTTTGTGAAGTGAGATATGCAGCGATCAGTTAGATGAGAAAGCAGATCAACAGGAAACAATACTGCACATGATTTCCAGATGTAATTGACAGCAAAAGCATGCAAAAATGAATAACGCTCTTCCGTTGAGGGCATGATCCCTTGCAGGTCGTGTGGCGAAGTAGCACACAAACGTTTCCTTACTAGTTTACTACAGTGTTTGTTTACTTCTTGAAGTTACCTCCCCATGTCTGCCCTGCTATTGAGCTCATGGTGAGCATTATGGTTCACACACTGCTGCTCGGTGCTTGGTTGCCAGTGGGCGGGGAGCAAGCGAGCGAGCAATGAGTGACTGACTGAATATGTGTTTGGGAGCATGGCAGAGAGCAGGAATAAGGGGGAGGAGAAGGGGAGCCTTGTTGTGTGTGGGAGGCGTGTTTAGTGTGGGATTTGGCGAGCTTCTGCACGAGCATGTTAAAAAACCCAAACCCAATTCATCCAGTGCTCCCGGGAGACAACTGCACTCCCTCTTTTGATGGTGCATGTGGTCAGGATGCTGTTTCCTTGTCTCTTTTTTTTCCCTCCTCCATCCTCCCACACCCCTCCTCCTTTCCTCACACTGGTTTGCTTCCTTGCCTTCCTTGCACTCCCCTCCCCTCCCCCACATTCTCTTGCCTATATTTTGCTTGTTTACAACTTGACGCGTGAACACAATGCAAAATTCTCTCTCTCACTCACTCTCTCTGTGTCTCTCTCTTTTATTTATATATATATATATATATATATATATATATATATATATATATATATATATATATATATATATATATATATATATATATATATATATAAGCTGTTTCGCTGTTTCTTATAACAGAATCAGAAGGTATATGAGCACATGAATTTGCGTAAGGGCATCTGTGCGGTCAGCTTGAAGTGCTTGCCTCTATCATAGCATGTTGTGATGTCATTGTATGCTCCTCACACTATCACAGCGAGTCAGCGCCGTCAGTTGGTACTCCGCCCCCCTCCGCCCCCCTCATCTTTGCAGCACCACCAACCACCAACAGCAGCGAAGAGAAGATACTGGTACAGTGTGAGGAGAGGGCTAGAGGAGAGAAAAGCATAAATAGAAGAAGCTGCTCAAATGCACTCTGCAGAATGTCAGATGCTCGCTTTAATATGCCTGCCAGGATAAACAGCAGTATTTACTCTTATGGCTGTTTGTTTATACATAGAACAGATAAAAGACAGTTTTGTGGTTCACATGACAGTATTTAAAATTGTTAATCACATTGCAGTCTGCATGTGCATTGGGGATATTTTTGCATCCTCATGGTGATTTGTGTAACTCCAAGGTAGTGCAAAATCTGTTAGCATGTAGTCTTGTGCACACACTTTGATAGCAGCTGCTCTCCGAACTAGGCCAACAAGACCTCAACTGCATCCCCACAAGCCTCTATAAATAAGCATGATCAAATGACATACTCACCTCCACTCTTGAACAGATTGATTGTAAGAAGTAGTGGCACACAAAGGATCCTGAAGATGTTGATTATCATCTTGGGATTTCACTGTTACACTTCTCAGGGCTCCTAAGACATATGAGGAAGGAGTGATGCACAATCTACATTTATAATGTACAGTGGTATAAATGATTTCTTGCACCCAGAGGATAGAAAAACAACTCATTCAAGAACTTGGAAGTATCACATACATTACAAAACATTATCGGGTTATTACAAACATGGTTAGAGTCTATGCCACTGATAGTTTGAAAGGATGAGAAGATAACCAAAGTAACATTCCAGTTTGTGACTATACCTGAATAAAATTAGTTTTGAAATTCAGTGTTTTTGCTCATTTTATTGTGAATCGAATAAATGCAGGTATAGACAATCCTGGACTGATAAAAGTTGAACACGGATGGTAACACCGAGTCTGAGAAATACCATTTAAGGGATTCTGAAATGGCACATGCGGTAAAGTCTTTACATTCCAGTAATAAAATAGCATTTCCTCTGCTGTTGTTCTCAAACCACACTTAAGATTAGTGTATTTCATGCTGCAGTCATAAGTGACTAACTAAGTCAACATTTGACTGTTCCTTCAGGGAGCAGGATGACTGTGCAATGTAATACTCAACCAGTAAGATTTCAATGTTTGTAAATCAGACTGCCTGTTGTGGTTTTTGAGCCTTCTCCAACTGAAGGCATGTTGTTCCAAAAGCCAAAGAAACATGAGTGCACCAGAATAAACAAGACTGAAAGTGAGACTGAGCACATCATTATAGCCTTTAAGCCATGATCTTCAATTGACTATGACTTCAAAAATGACTCATGTCCATCTGACAGTTACACATAATGATCTATGCTCTATGAACTATGAACCAAATCATGTTTTTCCTTGTGTTTTAGATATTCAGATATTATATGGTCACAAATAAGGTTTCAGAAGGTATCATGGGTGTTTTTTTTGTTTTGTAGGAAGAAGCATTTGGTGGATTTGGAATTATCCCTGAGCAGACGGGCATACAGAGCCCCTCAACCACTTCTTCAGGTAAAATTACATGAAAATAACACTCTGAGAGTTTTCTGGACATAGCTTTCCTTTTGCAGGTTACCTTAATGTGGTAACTCTATGCTTACTAAATGCCTTCTCTTATACTGTGGCTTTTTTTTTAAGCAGGTCCATCTGCACAGGAGAAAAAGCCCAGAGGCCGTCCTCCAAGGGCTCTGGCTATCCAGAAAACTGCTACAAGTATACCTTCCTCGTCATCCCATACCTCCCATACACAGACAAAACCTGAGGGCCCAGAAAGGCCAGCAGAGAAAGTGAAAAGGCTGCCTGGGAGGCCACCTGGCACTAGGGATAAAAGAAGAGGCCGACCACCGTCTTCAGTTAGCAGGAAAGCTTGGAGTTCAGGCAGTCATGCGCCAGGAGAAGATGGTAGGCAAGCTAGGTTTGAGTTGGGTGTGGACACTGAGGAGGACAAGGACAAAAAGGGCACCAAAAGGCTGACAGCGATCTCTGCTCAGTCTCATGACAATGAGGCAAAACTTTCGCTGGGTGGACGGGGTGAATCCAAAGTTAACAAACTGAAGAGACTGAAAGAGACTAAAATCGCGCCTCTCAAGTCCCGCCTCAAGTCTTTGCCTGCTGAACCTCAATGCAGACGTGGTCGACCACCCTCAGCTGAGCGACTAAAAGCTGAAGCAGCAGCTGCTGCTGCACAGCTATCTGCCTCCATAGAAGGTGGCAAAGGGAAACATAAAGCATTTAGGGTCAGAGGTGGAGACAGAGGCACAGAACTGCACACAACTCAGCAACCCATGCTGAGGAATGTGGGTGGTACTGTGGACCAGGACTTTTCAAATCCGCCTGCCTCCCCGCCTCCCTCAAAACCAGGCAGGCCGGTAGGCCTCAGAAAAAGCCCTCGGCATAGAAAGCCGGTCAGAATTGTCCCCCCTTCTAAACGGACTGATGCAACCATTGCAAAACAGCTGCTGCAGCGGGCCAAGAAAGGGGCTCAGAAGCGACTAGAGAAAGAAGCTGTAGCCATTGGAGGTAGTGGGATAGGGACCACTGATGCTGGGATCAGAAACACCCAGCTAAAGAACATCAGGCAATTCATTATGCCTGTTGTTAGCACTGTTTCCCTTCGTGTAATCAAAACTCCCAAGCGCTTTATTGAAGATGAGAGCAGCTTTGGAACTCTGCCATCCCATCCAAAGATTGCACGGTTAGAGACACCGACGTCATCTGTGTCCACATCTACCCAACCGACATCCACCACCTCCTCATCCCCTACTCCTGCAGTTGTCTCCGTTACACCTACTGTTACTAGCAGTGGTACAACAGCGCCTATCGACTCCCTCCCTCCTCCATCGTCTCCTGCCCCCATCCCTACTGTCCCATCAACGGCTGCCAGTCTGATCAACACCAACTCCAACAATGCAGCCAACGGTAGAGTTAGCAGTGGCGCTCCATCTTGCGGCTCAAGTGCTATGTCGCCTCACTCCTCGCAACTCTCCTCAGCAGAGTCTTCCAGGTCCAGCAGCCCAAGCTTGGATGACTCCTCATGCGATTCTCAGGCTTCTGAGGTCACGCAGGCTTTGTCAGAGCCAGAGGATCATTCTCTGTCCTCTCAAGGGGAGAGGGAGGCCAGCCTATTACACAGCTCACGGCCTCCATCTCCTTCTTCTGAACCAGAGCCAGATCATGTACTGGCAGAGAGGAGTCGAAGGGGTCGAAGATCACAGGGGCTAGGTAGGGGAAGTCAAAAACAGAGAGCGAGAGACACCATCACTACTGGGGCTAAAAAACCAATCATCAGCCCACCAACAGGAGTGCTAATGTCCTCCTCTAGTCTTGTCAACTCCCAACAAGTTTCATCCACAGCTTCATCTCCCTCTTCACCTCCCCCTCCTCCTCTCCTGACTCTTCCACAGCCTTCCAAGTCAAGTTCCTCCAATACATCTGCTATCAGTGAACACCACCCTCAGCCATCCTGGATGCCTCACCCCATGCCACCATTTATGCCTGGGACATCGGTGCTGTCCAGCCTGTCAGACAAACGAAATCGCTCCATTCTAAGAGAGCCCACCTTCCGTTGGACATCCCTGTCAAACCCTAAACAGCCGTACTTTTCTTCTGCTAAATATGCCAAGGAAGGCCTGATCCGAAAGCCTATATTTGACAATTTCCGTCCTCCCCCTCTCACCCCTGAAGATGTAGGGTTGTTGCCGCAAAGTGTTCCAGGGACAGGGGGACCTGCTTCAGTTGCTTTTCCAGCACCAGGCACTGGAGCTGGAACAGGGACTCGTCTGTTTGCCCCTCTTCACCCCCACACCCATCACCAACATCCCTCAACATCCCGGTTTGATGCACCCCTTCCAAAGCGCAGCCCTTTGCTTCGTGCTCCTCGTTTTACACCCAGTGAGGCCCATTCTCGAATATTTGAGTCTGTTACCCTACAGTCATCTTCTGGGAGCAGCCCTGGTTCTCTCTCCCCACATCAGACGTCTTCTAGTTCCAGCAGAACCTTGCGGCGGAGGAGACGACCGGTCCCTGGAGCACAACGAGGCCATCCACGGTCTCCGTCACACTCTATGACTAGACGCAGCAGCCAAATAGAAGGCCGGATTTCTGTGGGCAAAGGCCCATCTGAGATGTCTGTGCTGACAGGCTCTGTTTCCAGTAGTAACCCCAGCTCTTTGCCAGGGGTTTCTTTAAGTCCACTAGCCACTAGTGCCTTAACGTCTGCTCCTTTCAGCACCTTCAATGTCTCTAGGGGTCTGGCCTCACAAGGAACACCTGAAAGCAGAAGAGGTGCAACTGGAAACCCATCTCCTATGTCAACTACATCATCCGCTTCTTCCCCAGTTTTCCCCCTCTTTCCTTCCAGTGCTCAAGACACAGGGCGAGGAGCAGGGAAAGGAAGTAAAGAAAAAAGCCTGGCATTACCCCAAGAAACTGTTCCAAAGGAAAAAGAAAGGGATTCTGAGAAAAATCGGGAGAAAGAGAAGGAAAATAAGCGAGAAGGCAGGAAGGATTTGGAGAAAAGAAATAAGGCGTCTACACCTGATGGCTCCCCCAGTGCACCTTGCAGCTTGTTTACTGTGGATGGGAGGGACTCAGAAGGTAGTATCTTACCTCTTCCACCAAAAAAGACTCCAGGGAGAAAAAAATCGACTTCAGTTGACACAGTTCCTGACACTGCTTCCTCAGATAGTCGTGGACTTCATCAAACATCTGTCTCTAAAGGACGTCTACCGAAGAAAAGCAAACCCTTAGAAAAAGGAGTAGAGATCGAAGATGGGGAAAAGGAGAAAGAGAAGCGGAGTATGCCTAACCAGCAGACAGCAAACCTTCCAGGACAGCCAGTCAAACACCAGGCCCCCGTCTCTTTGTTGGTTAAACAAACAGAACAACATTCTCTGACTGACAGGCGGCTAGTTGGACTACTTAAAAAGGCCAAAGACCAGCTCATTGCGATAAAGAAGAATAAGCTGAAGCCTGGGGATCAGACTAAGGTCCAGGTAAGTTCTTGTTTTCTGTGAGTGTCGAGAAAAGCTTTTTTTGGTCCTCTCATTCTCATCATTTCAATATAAGTAAGTCCCTTTGACATGATTTTATTTGAATACTTGCTATAAATGGAAACTGTTTGTACTGAGATTGAAATTTGATAAGAGGAAAGCCCCGCTGAAAGTGTTACTTAAGGGAATTTCTCTTTGCTTCATGCATTATGTAGAAAGCAGAACTGACTGTGTGTTTAAAACAGTGTCCCTTCAACAGAATATTCCCTTACGTACAGCTACTGTAAATCTAAGGATCAGATGTTTATAGATAGGGATTGTCTCTACTTATCCATACCTTCTTCTCTCACTGTATCATCATTGACTTCTATCGTGTCTGCATATTGGTTGAAAAACACACAAACCCATTCATAAAAACATAAGCAACCAAGAAAATGTCATAACTCTGCATTGTACATTTGTGGTAATTGATTATGTTGGTCTTGATTATTTGATGGTGGATGTTTGCTTGCAGGGTCAGGAGAGCGACTCGTCAGAGACCTCAGTTCGTGGTCCACGCATCAAGCATGTATGCCGTCGTGCTGCTGTGGCGTTGGGTCGTAATCGGGCAGTGTTTCCCGATGACATGCCCACACTTAGTGCCTTGCCTTGGGAAGAGAGAGAGAAGATCCTATCTTCCATGGGGAATGATGGTAAGGCAACTTCATCTTGCCTCTTATTCACTTTCTTATGGACTGATGGGCTTTATTAAAATAGACTCTGGGAGTAATAATATAATGTGTCTCCCTGAGGGACGATAGACGTATTTTAGAAATCACTAACAGGCTTGAATGCATTTGAAGTCTGATGTTATAATCCATCAGGCCAATTAGCCACCCTTTCCTTCTAATTTTTAAAATTTATAACAATGGAAAAACAAGAGGAAAAAAAAGTAAGATTTAATACATCTGGAAGAATTTAGTGCACATTACCTGTGTGTTTATCAGGATGCTTTGCAAAGGACTTAGTGATCTGGGGGCTTTTAGTTTTTTTTTACTTGACAAAAATGTTTGGCGTGGTGGTGCCTTTTAAATATTGACAGTTAACCACTTAGCGGTCTGAGTTTTTTTTTTTTTGTTATTTATGAAGACATTGATGGAAATCGTACAAAAAGTGGTACAGCGTGTGATGATAACAGACTAATGATAGGGGTTGAGAAATCTGGTCCTCATTGGGAGAACAAGTACACAGTGAAGTGGTGAAGGAATGATGGCTGCTCTGTTCCTGTTATTTTGACTGCTTTTATGTCATGTTGATGGAAATCTCTGTGAGATTTTAGACCCTGACAGTCATGAGTTTGCAGTTTAATAAGGATTCACATTTCCATGTTTCATTGTTCACTCCTAACCAAAATCCCGTACTTATGTTTCTTTATGCGTTAAATGGGATTAAAAATGAAATGTAAAAATCAACAATGACCCTTTTTTTTCTCAGTATTATTTAAGTCAGGATCTTTTTTTAAAGTTGAAACATTACTCATTCACATAGCTGCGAAATACCAGAAAAATCTTGTTATTGGTTCATTTAGATGTTGCCAAGTTGTGAGTTATCCATTGTGTCTTGACATTATGTTTAAACCAAAGACTTTGTAAAATCATGTCTTTTGCTCTGACAACGCTAAACTCAGTCTGGTGCAATAGCCTGGCCTGCTATACTCATTCACTTGTGTCTGCTACCCTGGCCATTCGCAGTCATTTCTACTGGTACAGAACGTACCGAGCCAATGATAGTGGGGTGGGGATGAACTTTATGTGATGATTCGTACAGGAGCATCCAGGATCCATCATTCAAAACAAAACAAAGATGCTGGCACATGTTTCATTTTTCTGATTGGTTGTTTCCCGTCTGTAAATTTAAGCTGAATCCAGAGGAACCGGACTAATTCTTTGTATTTAAGAGCAAATTAATTAGTGTGGCTGTCTAGGTTAATGCAGTGCTATTGCATGTCAGTAATGATGTTTACCTGTGATGCATTTTAAACAGATAAGTCCTCAGTAGCTGGCTCAGAGGAAGCAGAGCCTCAATCTCCTCCCTTAAAACCACGCGAGACGCGACAAAAGGCAGTTCAAGAAGCTCCTCCCAAGAAGGGGCGTCGGTCACGCCGTTGTGGCCAGTGCTCGGGCTGCCAGGTTCCAGAGGATTGTGGCGTCTGTACAAACTGTCTCGACAAGCCCAAGTTTGGAGGACGAAACATTAAGAAGCAATGCTGCAAGTAAGTCTTTGCTTTCTTCTGTGTAAGCCACAGCTGATATTCGTAATTACAAAGAAATATATCACAACAAATTCATATGTTGTTGGATTTTTAAGACCTAAAGTCTGAACTTTGTCTATCTTACTCAAAGGATGAGAAAGTGTCAAAACCTGCAGTGGATGCCCTCTAAGATCTTTCTTCAAAAACAAGGCAAAGGCAAGAAGGACAAGAAAAAAATCAAGCTGCCTGAAAAAAAGGAGGGTGTCAATCCAGTGAAAGGACCCAGCTCAGAGTCTGGCCCCAAACCTACTCCTGCTCCACCAAAGGAGGAACCTGCTCGTAAAAAGAGTGAAACTCCCCCTTTAAAGCCGGGAGATGAGAAGTCAAGACAGCAGCAGGGGTCAAAGCAGTCGTCTCCAGCCCTCGCCTTATCCCCCGCCACTGTCGAGCCCGTTGATGTCCCCAGTACAGTCACGTTCCAGACTCAGTCTCCAGCTCTGACTCCAGACTCCAAACAGCTCCCAGTCACAAGCAGTTCAAGCATCAAAAAAGGTCACAAACCACAGCAGGCGGTGATATCTTCTGCCTCCACGTCTTCTTCTTCCACTTCATCATCTTCCTCGTCTTCATCATCTTCCTCCTCGTCCTCTTCAGCCCAGAATTCCCCTTGCCAAACAACTCTTTGCCCTCTGCCATCGCAACAGCAACAATGGCCACTTTCCAGTCAGGCGTCCTCCAAAAAAGAAGATTCACCCAAGACTTCTCTGAACGAACTCAAGAAGAAACCCCAGCAGCACTTAACTCAGCAGCACAGCTCAGCCACAACAGGTAAGAGACTGGTCCCAATTTTTATTTATTTTTTTTAATTCCATGTTATATTTCATCAAGAGAAGCGCTTAGAGAAAGTATCCTCCACCAAAATGAACCCTTCATTTGCCTATGCTCCTCCATGATTTGTGGAATTTGGCTCAGTGTTTTACTGTAATGTTAACAAACAGTCAAACAGGGAGGAGTATGGGAGGAGTAATACATATTTTATACTTCCCTTTATTCTTATTGGGATGTGGTGTGCTTTACCTTATTTTCTAGGTGATTCAAAACAGTTAAAAAAGCCAGCTTCTCGCTCCGTTCCTCCATCTCCTAAACAAAGACCAAAAGACAAGGTAAGACATCAGTGTTACGAGATTTATCAAATTACTTTTTTTTTCCCAAACTCTTTATGATTTAGTTTTGTCTCTTTGCTTTTTGCTTTATGTATATATCACATGTGAGTTGTGATATTATAGCCTCTTCTGTTTCTCCCCTCTTTTCTGTTGAACACAAAAAGCCACTGACCACTAAACCTCTGAGCAGCAGTTCTTTAAACTTGCTGAGCACTCCCTCGACTAGGAGCCAGGTGAAGACCAGGACGCCCTGCGACGGAGTGCATCGTATCAGAGTGGATTTCCAGAGGGACCAAGATGTGGAGAAGGTTTGGGAGGCTGGTGGCCTCAGCCTGCTCACCTCTGTGCCTGTGACACCAAGGGTGCTCTGCTTCCTGTGTGCAAGCAGTGGAAATGTTGAGGTGAATTCCTGGTGTTGTGTTAAAATATTCTGCTTTTGAATTTCCTTTTAAAAGTGCAACATTAAAACTTACGATAACAGTCCTTCTACCCTCACATTTCTCTCATTTTCTGTCTCTTTCTCTGTAGTTTGTCTTTTGCCAGGTCTGCTGTGAACCGTTCCATCTCTTTTGCCTGGGGGAGTCAGAGCGCCCTCTCCAGGAGCAGTTTGAGAACTGGTGCTGTCGACGATGTCGATTCTGCCAGGCCTGCGGGCACCAGCACCAGAAAGCTAAAGTAAGTCATTCATTTCAGTTTTAGGGTGCACAAAAGAAACTCACAACAGCCTTGATCTAATGGAGAAGCAGCGACTGTTCAGATAGAAACAAGTTTTGTCAGCTTTGCCAGTAGACATAATTTAATCAGCTTATTGAATTTCTGCCATGCTGTTATTCTTTAATTCATGCCCTGTGCAAAGTGTGCATGGTGCGAACCTTCTATGGTTGTCATTTAAGAATTATGTATGGACATATTTGGTCTAAGCAACACAATGAGGCAGCAATGAACCTGATGGACAAAGCAAAACACCAATGTGAAGAAAATGATTTCTTTTAAAGGCCTATCTGCTCAAAGAACAGAAACTAGTTTCATACTGACTTTTATCTTTGACCGTGAAGCTGCTTAAACATCAGCAGGTGTCTGTCACACTGATTCCACAGCAGAGCTTAATTTTAAAGCCTGAAATCTCAGCTCCCGGTGAGGCTGTTGAGATTTCAGGCTTTAAAATTTAAAACAGTAAGACTGTAAAATAAATCTTCTGCACAGCATGTTCATAAATCCTCTATCCATTCCACCTTTCCATCAAGCAATGTAAACTTACTTGACAAATACTTAGAAGATTTCTCAGTGGTTCATGAGAGTAACATTTTATTTTTATTATACATTATACATGACCCATGTTTTGTAAGAGGAAAATGATACAGCAGCTCTCAACCAGATGTTCCAGTTTAGGCTAGTTGTAAGAGAAACTCAGTACTGCAATTATAAATGTCTACAAACCCTAACAATACAGATTTACACAGATATGTCATAATAATTTTGATGCACATTCATCTATAAATCCCACTATTAAAGAGTGTGAAAGCCGATGCTTTGGTATATTGTAATGTAAATCATAAAATATCAATGACACACAGTCCATCAGAGCATTCATATGCAACAAATTTGGAAGAAAAAAAAAGAGAGAGAGAATGCAGAAGACTGGTATGAATGCAAAATTAAGAAACGGCTGACTGCTCAAGCCAAGGACAACCTTTCTCTGCAAATTAGTGACACCATAATGTATAACATAGAAATGCTCTCCGAAAGAAGTGCACAAGGCAGCAAATTGTAAGTGATTAGGCTGAAACTACTTTAAAATAATGTAATGACATCAAAGATGTAACGCAATGAGTTTGCTGAAGTAGTAGTGGCGGAGAGATCTGGACATATTTTGATATGTGCGGTTCCATATGAGGCAACAGCCGGTCAGCAAGAAGTGGAGCTCTTGAGAATGAAGGAGAGGCTTGAGGTTCTGAAGTGTCCTGTTTAGTACAACGAGTCAGTGGTGTCTGGTGTGGTTTTAATGGTAATCAAAGTTCTGCCTTAACAGTTACTATTTGTTTCTCCCACCGTATTGCATACTAGCACATAAATTGGGTTGGGGGGCATTCTAGTAACACTGGGTAATATTCTTTACAGATTTTCCTTTAAACAGAGCATTTTGACAATTTTTTTTAATATCTCGCTTTTGGCCTATCTCACTGTAGCAGCAGCTGCTAGAGTGTGACAAGTGCCGCAACAGCTATCACCCAGAGTGCCTGGGTCCCAACTACCCTACCAGACCCACCAAGAAGAAAAGAGTCTGGGTATGGATCCACATCATTCTGCTTTTACACATCCTCTCCAGCCTCTAACTGCTGCCTGACCAAACTTTAGTGTTATGCTCACACTTTTTTCGTTTTTCTCACCCCTGCCATTGTTCACGGCTTTTCCATCTTCTCAAGAATGTGCTACTAACATTCATGGCACTTCTCACAGGCAATTTCTGTGAAAACATTTCACTCCTCCTAAAGTGCATCTTTTACACTATCTACTCTTTAAACAAGTGTTTTAAGCTTCTGCTTTATAGTTCTTCCGTTAATGTGTTGTTCCTCATCAGATTTGCACCAAGTGTGTGCGATGCAAGAGCTGTGGAGCTACTAAACCTGGGAAATCCTGGGATGCCAAGTGGTCACATGATTTCTCCATGTGTCATGATTGTGCCAAACACTTTGCAAAAGGTGAGCAAGCAGCATGTGGAGCCCAAAGCGATGATCGTTATCTATCACTGGTATTATTTATCAGATTAAAGTTGAAGACTTTGTGACAACAAAGACAGAAAAGCTTGAAGTAACCAGTATTTTTGTCACAATTTCTTATACTTGTTATAATTTTCTCTCACAGGGAACTTCTGCTCACTCTGTGATAAATGCTATGATGATGATGATGACTATGACAGCAAGATGATGGAATGCGGCCGCTGCAACCACTGGGTTCATGCCAAGTGTGAGAATCTTACAGGTTAGTGAAGTGTACAGAGGCAATATTTTAGCCCAAAGCATGTCGATTAATCTGCCACGTCTGAGCAGATCAAAATGAGATTCTGACAGACAATAAGCCTAATGAGGGTAAGGATAGTAAACAGCAATTTTGATGTCCTTCAGATGAAATGTACGAACTTCTATCAAAGCATCCAGACGGTGTTTCCTTCACGTGCACCAAATGTACTGAACGCCATCCAGCCGAGTGGAGGACAGCACTTGAGAGGGAGTTTCACGGATGCATTCGCAACGTTCTTAATGCACTGCTAAACTCGCGCACATCCACGCACCTGTTGCGCTACAGACAGGTAAGTGTCTCACACATCAGTCTGTAATTGTAAGCCACATTTGGGATGCAGGCAGTTATTTTTCTTTTTAATTTTGTTCTTCTGTTGTGATGTACCTTACCCTATTATGGTGCCGAGCTCTCAAATACATTGTAAATATTGATGCAATTTCAGACAGATTTAGGAACAAAACGCCGTAATCTCAGTTTAATAAACGTATTAGTGAGATTTGTACTCTCTTGCCGTGTGGCAGGCGGTGAAACCTCCAGAGCTGAATCCAGAGACAGAGGAGAGTCTTCCGTCCCGTCGTTCTCCTGAAGGCCCAGATCCTCCTGTTCTCACTGAAGTTACCCCCACTGCTCCCAGTGACTCCCCTCCAGACCTGGAGTCTGTGGAGAAAAAGATGGGTCAAGGGCGTTACAATTCATTGGTAAGTACGTACTTTCTGCTCTTGTGAAAAACAGGTACTGTCTCAGTTTCAGGAGAGTAAAGAAAATGTAGAAAATCATGTTTTATTTTTTTCCCACTCATATTCAGCTTAATAAAATTACAAACATATCTATTCCTTGCATAATCATGAAATACATGTGTTAACATGTTCCATGATTATAGCAACTCTTTATTGAAGGAGTAAAATGATGCCTTTTTTTAAGAGTTTGACACATCTTTCTGGGGTCGTAATGGTTGTAGATAAAGATGGGCAGGCTTAATAATTCAGCTCTGAGCTGGTACCGGTTAGTCCGCTAATTCACCCAAATATATCCTAATCATTCTAAATAATTTTCAGTTTCTCGGTCTTTCTTTGGTACTATAATAATGGAAATAGGAAGCTTTTTAGCAGCAGCAGCCATATTTTGAGCACTGTCTGTGTCAGCTGTAGTGACCTTTTGTTGAACTCTCTAAGCTACTGCCAGGGGGAAAACTGTTTGGCACAGACCTCAGCGAAGTGTTCAGTGGCAATATTCAGTATGGTTACGCAAATCGCTGAAGTCTCCTCTCACTTACCGTGATTTGTGCAGTAACATCAAGGCAGTTATGATTGTTAGCAGAAATCCAGTGATCCTCAGTCAGTCTTTACCGCTGGTCAATGAGGTTACATCTGCTTTTTTTCTCTTTTTTGTGTCATAAAGCTGCTGGATTTTGGACACAGTTGTGCCACTTGATGGTAGTTTATAAGATCTGCCGGGAGATGCTATTCGTAAAACACCTGTGAGCACCCGGCCCTCCACCACTGAAATTCACCTGTAGTCCATTGCTGTTCATTTTGCAAGGGAATTGCTTAGTTGGACCTCCAGTGTAGCAGTTTAATGCTTTACATTGAGGGGACATTTTAGGTCTGAAGTCATCCTATGGTACGACAATTCCTTACTACAGAAATTGTAAATACTGGTGCTGTTGTGAGAAGTGCCATCTGGGCTTTTTTTGATGTAAATGTTCCATTTATAGCATCACACAGGGTCTCCTCATCTATCTCAATATTTCACACAGCCACTGTAGACACCAGAATGGCCCTTATTTGGGAGAGATTCTGATTTCTCTACAACACTGGCTGGTTAATTAGCAGATCTTGCACATAGTTTTGGGATCTTTACCCCTTTTGTGTTTGACAAAAATCATCTTGAGAACATTTTTGAGAAGATCTTAATAGTGTAGGTGTAGTTGTCTCTTGAGTCAAGGTAAGTCCTGTCATGATAATGAACATATATAGATACAATTATGCTCTTCCAACAGTGTTCATCAACACATTGTATTCTGCTCATGTGTCATATATACATTTATCATTTCTCTCCCAGATGGAGTTTAGTGATGACATTGTACGAATCATTCAGACAGCAATCAACAGTGATGGAGGCCAGCCTGAGGGCCGAAAAGGCAACAGTATGGTGAAGTCTTTCTTCATTCGGGTAAGAATCTCGGACCAACTCAAGTTCACAACACTGCAAACAGCTAAATTAGGGTTCAGCTCTCAAAAACGCAAACGTTGCTCAGTGACAACAACACAGCAGTATATTTTTGGCTCCTGATCAGCATGCACAGGTGTCATGATTATGTGGGGTCGTATCATCAAGCAACACCCTGCCTCCAAATGCAGGTCAGAGCACGAGCTGCAGTACGCTGATGTGTAAATTTCACTGAATGTTTTCCGTTGCAGCAAATGGAGCGAAACTTCCCATGGTTCAAAGTGAAAGAGTCCAGGTTCTGGGAAAGGCAAAAAGTCTCCGCCAAGTGAGTGTCTACCAAACCACAGCAAATACAAGACATTATGTGATTGCATAGTGTTGGGCGTCTGTTCTGTGTAACTCATTACAGTCGTACAAAGTGCCATTTATCTTTGAGGTGATTCCATACTAGTACATTTAGTACTAATCTAAAATTGGAAGTGCCGACAGAAAATCATGCAGAAGTCCTGGACCTTGAGTTAAGATGAAAGCTCAGACTTATATGAAAAAAGTCTGGAAGCCATTATTTAAGCAAAGGTCTCTGGCAGTCAGTGCTTTCATTCTCAATTGTACTGATGTGCTATCATTTACTAAACCTGCAGTCCAAGTTATGTTTGTAATTATAGAGAAGGAAATTTGACCTATATTACTCCTGTAATGTGAGCCCATCCTTAAACCTTTGACAGCTGCAATTGTCAACAACTGCTGGTCTGTAATTATTGAAATGAGGCGTACGATGTGTGGTTTTTTTGTTTTTTTTTCTTATGTGAGAAGAACCTGTATCATAATATAATATATAAAGGAACTAGAGAAAAGTAAACAAATAATTGGAATATGTGAAACTGTTAAATATCAACAGATATTATTTAATATTTATGACTTTACTGCAGTGATTAATAATGAAATAATTACAGTGAATAACTGATGGTGTTTTCAGAAATGATTGGTACGGTCTGCCATCATTAGAAGAAATTGTTCGAGTGCTTTCAGAAACATAAGACTTTCACCTTGTCATGAATCACAAGGTTTTACTGCCCTGGATGTTTGACATTTTCTGACAATTACATTCATTTAATGTCTGAGTCAACACACTAATTTAGCTTTGGCTGTTAGGTTTCTCATACCATTTACGCTGAATCACCCCCAAGCGTTGTGAAAGGCACACAGTAACAGTGTCGCATTTCACTCAGAGGCTCTTTAAAACATATTTGTGGTCTATTTGTGGTTCGCTTAGGATGTCAGTTCATAGTTTCTATATATGCCTTTGTCTCCCAGCAGTGGGCTCCTTCCCAACGCTGTGCTCCCTCCATCATTGGACCATAACTATGCCCAGTGGCAGGAGAGACAGGAGCTTTCCCGTGCTAAGCACCCCCACTTCATGAAAAAGATAATTCCAGCCCCCCAACCCAAGAACCCCACCGAACCGGATTCACCAGCCTGCCCTCCTCCTTCTCTGCCCCCTTCTCTGCCTCCACCATCCACACTTTTACCAGGTAAGGTGCACCCCCGATCATATATTACAAGCGTGCACACAGAGGCTGTTTTTACTCATCTAGTTTTTCTTTGTCTTCTTAAATCAATCTTTGTTTTCTCTTTTAGATCTTGAAGACAGCCCAGAACTCCCTCCTCCGCCAGGCATCACTGATAACAGGCATTGTGTTCTGTGTCTCAAGTATGGAGACGAGAACACTAATGTGAGTCACAAATGGGTTGCAGCATAATTCAACACACATAATGTTGAGGTAGCATCATCCAAAACATAACATTTCTGTGTGGTTTTTTTTAGGATGGTGGCAGGTTGTTGTACATCGGTCAGAATGAGTGGACCCATGTGAACTGTGCTCTGTGGTCTGCTGAGGTATTTGAAGATGATGAAGGCTCTTTGAAAAATGTTCACATGGCTGTTCTCAGGGGAAAACAACTGGTTAGTCACCTTGTCCAAGATGCTGCTATTTTCAGTGTACTTTTGTTGGACAAACACTGACATCCTGTTTTAATTTCTGTTCAGCGCTGTGAGATGTGTCAGAAGACAGGGGCTACAGTTAGCTGCTGCCTCACCTCTTGCACCAGTAACTACCATTTCATGTGTGCCCGCCAGTGCCACTATGTCTTTTTGGAAGACAAAAAGGTCTGCTGTCCAAAACACAGGGACCTCATCAAAGGAGAAGTAAGGAAATCACATTATTTGCCATGTAACCAAAAGCTCATTATTTAGATGGCAGCCAAGTGGAAAGTAGATCCGAATTATTTCAACTTTAGTCATTCTATAAATTTTCTTAAGATCTCTTGTTTGAATAAACCATTCCAAGAACTGTGATTTGATGTTCTTATTATTTTTTCACCATTCCTATGTTTGCTTATTTTTTCTTGAGGTTGTGTCTGGGTTTGAGGTTAGCCGCAGGGTCCTGGTGGACCTGGAGGGCATTAGTCTCAGAAGAAAGTGGCTGGCTGGATTGGAGCCTGAAAATGTCCACATGATGATAGGTATGTTAACTACTGCTGAAAGTCTGTTATGCATTTTCCTCAAGTTACTTCCAAAGTCTCTTGAACATGGTTTGAAAAAAAACTATCTTTGCAGGCTCCATGACAATTGATTGTTTGGGAATACTGACGGAACTCTCAGACAGCAAACGCAAACTTTTCCCTCTAGGATACCAGTGAGTTGTGTCTCTTGGTATTTTCACTTGCAGCGTTACTATTTTCTCTGCATATAAAATGTAAACAACTGCTACAATATAATTATATTGCCTCTCAAAGTAAAACAAAAATCTTCTCTCCAGGTGTTCAAGGGTGTATTGGAGTACTCTGGATGCTCGAAAGCGCTGCGTCTACACTTGTAAAATATTAGTTTGCCACCCTCTTGTGACAGAATCTGACCTGAAGAACATGATGGCTCCCGAGGAGAATCACACAATTGCACACAGCCCTTCTCCCATACCAGGTTTGATTATTTCTTTTATTTATATCTTAGGTTTCAATAAATTTGCCCTTGAATGCCTGATGGATCAGATTTGATACATACATTTCTGACACTGCTACACCACCCCCAGAATTTAACCAATAAAAAATTGCCTTATACAATTTGAGAAAAATATTTAAAAAAAAATAGTTAAAAAAAAAAAAATTATCCAATGTATTTATAGAGGTACAAAAGTAATATTGAGGAACTGGGGGTGTTTTTAATTTCTATATATAATAAACAGTTTAATAAAAAAAAAATACATAATTTACTGTATATTATTTTAGGCATCAAAAGGTTTAAACCTCTCCTCCCCAAAAAATCCAGACTCTGGAAAATAAATACTTTAGTTTTATATTAATTTTATACAATCATTTATATGTTTGATTTATTTGATTTTTCTAATTTTTGTGCATTATAAATGCAGGGTCCACTTATAATGTTTTCAGTCATCCACATATCTGTTTAGCACCCAGAATATCATAGTCAAAACACAGTCTATAAGCATTAAACTGCGTACGGCTGCCCCTACAGCTGTATGGCATTTTAATATGTGCATTTTGTAATTTCAGATTATTTTGGAGAAATAAGGAAGGTCTTTCCTGAAAAGATGTCTGGATGGGAGCATATATTGCTCCAAAACCTGTGTATATATATATAAGTCAGCATTCATAGTGATGCTGCAGGTCTAGGTTAGGTATGCATTGTGCACTAATGCATAACAACATGGTTATTGTTTTGGACCATGCATTGATAACAAGGCATAAGATTCCTGTCTTGTGTACACCGGAGAAACTAAAATTAAAAAAAAAAAAAAAAGTCACATTTCAAACTATTTAGTAGAATGAGGTAAGGTAACATATCTGTAAAAATAAATTTTTGACTTAAAGTAAGTTGCATCATCTCATCCAGAAAGCCATCGTTAATCCGTTTACACAGTTAAATATTAAAATATGACACTTGTTTAGACCGCCTTTCGCCTGCTATTCGTCAGAATAGGCTCCGACAAACCCCCGTGACCCGGAGACAGAGTAAGCGGGAATAGATAATGGATGGACTTTTTTAGACCAGACATTTTGCAGTGTATGTTTTTTCTTTGGATGTTAAGTTTAAGTTTTCTTACCGCTTGCCTCCATTTCATCAGATGTAGACTTTCCTGATCCGTTTGAGTCACCAAGGCGCTCTGATACCCTTTCCCCTGCCAACACCCCAAAGCTCCGTGTTTACACAAGAAACCGACACCCCAGCTACCCCCTTTGTCAGAACTCAATAGGCTCCAGGCCTCTGCCATCCCCAGGTATAAATATACATCGATTTAGAAACTTAGTTAATATGCATTTATGTGATTTATAGGTTGTAGTGATATTCCTTTGTAGATATTCATTTTATAGATAGCACTCCCAGTGTTTTGCAAAGCAGTCTGAATTTCAATGTCAGTTCCTCTCTTTTATGCAGGAGTTACCTTGCAGCCCCAAAGCCAGGAGGCAGTGACAGTGGGAGAATCCCCGGCAAATCCAAGCATGCGGAATATTGACTCAAGGCGTCACAGCTCCCCTTCTCTGTCTCTTCCTTCAAACCAGTTGAACAGACAAAGAGGAATGGCCTCTCCACCTCAGATTTTGTCACAACCTCTTATCTCATCCCCTCCGCTAATCCCTTCCCCTGCCAGAGACCCTGAAAAGTCCAAACACCTCAGCAAAGACTCAGGAAAGAGTTCACTCCAGAGAGATGATGAAAGAGCCAGACCGTTTTCCACAGACAAAAACAGACAGCAACCAACCAGAGACCAAGGTTCAAGAGATGCAGAGAAGGGGAGACTGTCAAGTCATGACGATCCTTCCAAGGACTCTACCAAGAATAGATCATCCAGAGAGATTGGGCAAAAAGACTATGAGAAAGGCGACTTATCAGCCAAAAAGCCAGAAAAAAGGATATCATCAAGTAAAGACTCAGGTCTAAAAGAAACTGAAAAGGTGAAACCTCTCAGTAGAGATCCGTCAAGAGACTCAGAAAAAGGAAGACAAGCAAACAGAGACTTTGAGAAGGGGAGACAAAAAAGCAGAGAGTCGAACACTAGAGAGACAGATAAGAGTAAATCAACTAACTATAAGGATACAGATAAAACAAGGTTGATTAGTAGAGATATGGGACTAAAGAATGCTGAGAAGCATAAGCAATATGGCAGGGAATCGGTAAAAAACTCAGGCCAAGGTAAAGACAGACCTTCTGGCAAGGACTCTGACAAGGGTAGACCTTCTTCTAGGGATTCCAGTTATAGGAACATGGAAAGAAGTAAAGATTCTTGCTCGGGGATGGACAGCAACCCAGGTAATCAGTCCAAGCAGACTGCAAGTGAGAGTAAGAGCCCAAGACTTGTATCTGCAAGCTCAGGCCAGTCTTCCCCAACAGTGGGCACTGCTGTTCTCTCAGGTCACCAGAAAAGTGGCAGCACCAAACAGGTAGAGAAGCAAGGAAACTATGGAAGCAGAGACCAAGATGTTTCTGTAAGCCTCAATATGTTACCTCGTCGCAGGACAATCCCTGCTTCTAACATCATCCCGTGCAAGGAGAAGCCCAGCTCAGGAAAGGAGAGTAGTAGTGGATCCAAAAATATAATAGCATCTCCACTCCATATTCTCCATAAAGATGCTAGAGTTGGGAAATCCAGCTCCCCACAGAAATCCAATTCACGAAAATCAAATGATTATTCATCAGGTCCAGCCACAGCAGCAGCTGTGAAGACGTTGTGGTCGTCAAGGACATCAGGAGAAGAAGATGTTATAAAACGGGTCTCTGTGCACCTGGCCTCCCCAGCTGCGGCCTCAGCTGCAAAAGACAGACACCCCAAAGATAAGGCACTAGGCAGCAGAGATGTGTCCAAAGACAGAGATAAAGAGAAGAACCTTCAAAATAGCAACAGCAACAAAATTCCACTTCTCAACAACAATACAAAAGCAACTGGCAGCTCTAACACACAGGCTTCAAACTCCAGCTCTTACAACAGCAGCAATATCAAAGCTCCAGTGCTTGGAAACAGCACCAGAGCCCATGGGAAAGCTCAGGGGGAGAAACATGAGACCCAAGGAGGTGAAAGATCATCCTCTAAGGGTCGGGAGAATTACTCCTGTTCAGAGAGGAAGAATAGCTACAGCCTGGAGAGCTTACAGCACCTACAACAGGGTAGTTTAGCTGCTGAGAAAGGCGTGAAGACCTCTACTCAGTCTCACATCAAACAAACAATGAATCAGCTGCAGCTTGCTTCCAGAGAGAAAAAGAGATCTCTTAAGCCCTCTACTCCAGGGCCACTGAAGACTTTGGATACCAAGACTGACCCTAATGGGACCAGCACCGTTGGTAGCATTTCTCCATCCTCCTGTCCCACAAGCACTGCCTCCTCTTTCTCTCCTGCTGGACAGGGGACTCCTCGCTCTGCTCTTTCCGCTCTCTTCTCGTCACCTTCTGCCAGCAGCAGCGATAGCTCTGAATCAGACACTCAGACACAGACAGAAGAAGATGATCTGCGCAAAGAGCACTCATGCAGTGAGCTCCGAGACCACCACAGTCTCCTCACTCAGTGCACAGTGGATGAGGGTGACGGCCCAGAGGATGACCACGCCTGTACTTTGGAGGATAAGCATCATGAGGATGACAGTGACGGATCAGGGTCAGCCAAGCGGCGTTACCCTCGACGCAGTGCGCGGGCACGGTCCAACATGTTTTTTGGTCTCACGCCCTTCTATGGGGTTCGCTCATATGGTGAGCAGGACCTTCCCTTCTATGGTGGCAGCGATGGATCAGGAGGTATGGTTAAAAGGAGGACTGGTGGCCATAAGAAGTCAGCTGAGGGGCAGGTGGACGGAGCAGATGATATGAGCACCTCGTCCTCATCAGGGGACAGTGGAGATGATGAAGACAGTGCAATGAAACACAGGGGTAAAAGCCCTTACTACAACTTCACTCGGACAATAATTAACCCTGGTGATGGTCTTCCATCTATAGAAGGATTAGACCAGTGTTTGGGGAGGGGATCCCAGCTTCAGCGCTTTCTAAAAGACGAGGAGCAGCACCAACAAAGAGCTCAAGAAAAGACTGAAAAGGACCTGCTGAGTGCTTTGTTAGTATATCAAATCTTGATAAAATGATCTGAAATCTTTTGTGATTTTTTTTTTTTTTTTTTTTTTTTTGTCTAACCATACATTGTGTTTGTGTGTTTGACAGGACCTTAGGCAAACAGCAGATTGGCCAACTTGATGGTGTTGATGATGGCTCAGAGAGTGATACCAGTATGTGTACCACCAGCACCACAACCACCACTGCCACCTCCTCCTCCACCCCACATAAGAACGCTCCAAAGAGAAAGGGCAGAGAAAGACATGCTGAGAAACACAACACCCATGATTCAAGCAAGGAGGGTGATAACAGTGGTGGAGCAGTAAGTGGCAACACGCGAGAAAGCAGAAAGAACCAGAAGGAAAACTGCCTTCCTCTTGGAGGAGGGGTCAAATCCCAGCCACAGAGTCAGGGTCAAGGTCAGGATCCTCTTGAGGCCCAGTTGTCCCTCAGCACAGACCTGCTTAAATCGGACTCTGACAACAACAACAGTGATGACTGTGGGAATATTTTGCCATCTGATATCATGGAGTTTGTTTTGAACACGCAGTCCATGTCATTGCCAGCTCTGGGTCAGCAGCCCGAGCCATCGTCCTCAGAACTGCTGCTGGACGAGAGCTATGTTGGAGTGGATGTCAACAGGCGTAAAGACATTCTCTTTGATGACTTTGCCCAGCCGCTACCCAGTTCTGAGAGTGGAGGGGTTGTAGAGAGCAATGTAAACAGCTCCATATCTGTAGAAGAGCCTTATCTTCCTCTGGAGCTGCCATCCGATCTGTCTGTCCTGACCACACGCAGCCCTACTGTCAGCACAAGTCAGAACCACACTGCTGGAAGTCTAATTTCAAATGCCTCAGACCGCACTATCCTAGGCTTGAACTCTGACCCAGAGGCGATCGGTGGAGAAAAGAGTGGAGACAAGAAGAGAGCAGGGTCGGGTGTATCGCCTTCAGAGAACCAGCATGAAGGTGCGACTTTGGGAAACAGGGACACGATCACAGAAGGTCACATAACCCCTGAGCAGTTTATTCCAAGCCCTGCTATTGGCCAGGTGGTTGAACCTCCATCTAACCAGGATGTTTCCAGGAATTCTGGTACTCCTGGTTTGCCAGGTTCTCCCTCTATGGCTCTCCAGGGTCAAAAGTACCTCCCAGCATCAGCAGCAGCTGCAAGTAGCCCTAGTCCAGTGTCCGGCTCAGGAACTTCTCAGGCTCAGGTTTCCAGCGCAGCAGTTATTAAACCAGGCCCTGACAAGCTCATTGTGGTTAATCAGCAGTTCCAACCTCTATATGTCCTTCAGACAGTCCCTAATGGTGTTACCCAAAAACTTGGTGGCACAGGAGTGATGGACACTACCTCCCCTGCAGTACTGAGCTCCATGACACTGACCACAGGTTTGAATGCTGGCTTATCTCCTGGTCAACCAATATTTCCTGCTGGTGGCAAAGTCCTGGGAACCATACCTCACCCCTCTCAGATTCACACCTTTACAGGGCCCACACAGACAGGGTTCCAGACAGGAATCCCCAGCACCACTTCTGGGCTTCTCATCGGTTTGCCCTCACAGCCCCATGACCAGTCCCAGATTCTGGTCTCAGAGGCCGGGCGACCGCACGAGTTGGGTCCCAGTGTTGCCATAGTCTCCAGCCCCTCTTCTCTCACATCTTCCTCTGCTGTACTTGCTT
This sequence comes from Xenentodon cancila, assembly GCA_014839995.1. Taxonomy (NCBI): domain Eukaryota; kingdom Metazoa; phylum Chordata; class Actinopteri; order Beloniformes; family Belonidae; genus Xenentodon; species Xenentodon cancila. The sequence continues at coordinate 17,913,635 of CM026201.1, forward strand.
CTGCTCATGGCAAGAAAAGGCCAATCTCTCGTCTGCCAAGAAAAAACAAAAAATCGAGTCGCTCCCGCAGCCAGCCAACTCTGGCGCCATCTGAAGTAGGCCCTCCTAACATGACTCTCATCAATTTGTCTTCCCCGCAGATTACTGCAAGCATCTCTGGCCAACCTGGTAGTCTGGTTGACTTAAGCACTCTCTCCACTTCCCAACGGAAGGTCCCCAATATTATCAAGAGACCAAAACCAGGTGGGGTTATGTACTTGGATCACACTACTCTCTTACAGCAGAGGATTCCTGGTCCCACCCAGCCTGGTATCTTGGCTCATGATTCGTCTACTCACCTCCTACCTTGCACTGTCTCTGGTCTCAACCCCAGTCAGTCAGTGTTGAACGTTGTGTCTGTGCCCTCTAGTGGTTCTACTGGCCTTCTTGCGCCAGGATCAGTGTCACTGTCCACGCCTGTACTCAGCTCTGCAGAGATCGCAGGGCCCATTAGCAACCTCCTTTTTAAAGCAAGTCCACATGCTCTGGGCCTGTCAGATCAGCCAGTGGTCCTTCAATCAGCCGGGGGAGCTCCTCTGATGCCACAACTCAGTTCCCCTGTTCAGACATCCCTACCAAGCAGCATCTGCGTTCTACCTACCCAGCAGACTATCAACATGACCGTCAACCAACAAGGAGAAACGGAGGGCAGTAATGTCCACTTGCAACATCACTCTCAGCCTATTAGCAGAGCTCAGACTGTGGACTCCAATCCAAACAATAATGTCTCTTTATCCCCCAGCACTTCTACCCCTCTAAGTTCTGCCAAAGGACATCTTGTAGGAATATTCACGCAAACACAGACCTCTGCACATTCCCAGAGTAGTAGAACAACACCAATTGTTAGATCATCAGAACAGAGACCATCTAACTCCACCTCGTCAATGTCAGGGGCACTTTCTGGAACCGAAAAAAATAAGCAAAAAGTGAAGAGGAGCAAACAGAGTCCAGATATAGGCAGTGGAAAGAAGCTCAAGGCCTCTCAGGATGAGGATCATCACAACAACCCTACAGAACGACTGCCACCCTCAAACCCAAGGTGAGACACTTGCTGTTTTGGTAAATGTATGTTTATTCTTATTTACACAAGTATTAAATCTGCTGGATTATGTGATTATTTTTGCACCAAATCAATAATTTAGAACATTTTCAAAACCTTCTAAAAGAATTCTTAGTCTATGGCATATTCATGAAATAAAGCACGGCTTAAATCTTAACTCATATATGAGAAAAGAATTCAACTCTATAATGCGCCGCACCTGTGGCCTCATCTTGCTGTAACCCCAGTGGCATTTTGTCTTTCTTTATATTTTTGTTTTTCTTTATTTTTTGCTGTGTTTTTCTCCAGTTCTTTTTTTAAATGAGATAATGAATAATACAAGATTTTTCCACACTGGATTGGATACTGTGTCGGCCAAATGATTCATCCAGGTGTATCTGGCATGTTTTAGGCTCTGTTGTGCTTAGGAAATATGTCTAAAGGAGGTTTCCAAAGCCCCACAACTGCCTCCCAACACTGCATGCAACATCAGATCAGCTGTTGTCAAGAAACAGGCCAGACACTTAATGGCAATTCATGGCAGTCTCTGAATATTTCAGCCACGCTCCTCTTTCTGCTACACGTCCACCTGTCCAACAGTTTTTGAGCTGCTCTACCAGAGCATTGGGGTTTTGGATTTATTCTAAGCAAATGTTTGACATGTTTAGAGCTCTATTTCCATTAGAAAAAGCAGACTATAATCTGGTACACTATCCCTGCCAGAACGGTGAGGTGCTTTCCAACGAATACACCCTGAAACATAGGTGCAGAATAGACCAGTTGTGCTAACATCTAACATATAAACATCTTTGGGAGACCTTGATAATTGACTACCTTAAAGCACGCCAGAGTTTGTGAGACTGACGGGTTATGTGTCAGAGTGGGGCGTAATACTCTCACTGTCCCATCATCTCCCAAAATATTGAGATGAGTTTGCTGTTGTGGAGGGAATCGGTGGTGGACAGGAGGCTTAGTACAGAGAAGTGGTGAACCACTTCATGGTCAAGGTGTAGGAACAGTTATGTAACTGTGAATGTGAACAAGGGAAAGGAGATGATTATGGATTTTAGGAGGACCAAGAGTAAGTAAGTCAAATGGTTTTCCATCCTGGGAGAATAGGTGGTTGTGGTTGAGGAGTGCAAATGCCTCAGTGGTTACCTGGACAACAGATTAGACTGGAAATGCAACATTTACAAGAAGCAGTAGAGCATACAATCTCTTCAGGAAGCTCTGGTATTTCAGTGTATGCAGTGTACGATGTTGCATATCTTCTATAAGTCTGTTAGAGTGCAAGATCATCTGCAGTCATGTCATCTGCTACAGGTTTTTTGAAGCAGGTGGTGTATGATGGCATCTTCAACTCCACCCCCCCTAACAATAAGTAAACTGCATCAGGTCCTGGAGGGTGCTTATTTCCTTACATAGGTGGGCCAATTAAAGTCTCCAGAAAAAAAGTCTCTTCAAAGTCTCTTCACCTGAGTGCTAGAGACAGACAGACGGGAGGGGGAGGCAGAGGGGGGATTAGGATCTCCTGATGTGGTTGTAGAGAATGGAGCAGCAGTAAGATCCATGATCGAGGTGGAAGATCAGACAGTTGAAGTGTGACAGGGAAGCAGTGGGTCAGGAGTATGCTTCTGTAGCCATGGCTCAGTGAAGCAGGTAATAGTGCATTCCTGATACTCTGGGCTGGGTTCTTGTCAGCTCTCCAAGGTGGTCCATCTTGATCTCACACTCTCCATTACGAGTGAGGGAAGAGATGCTTTCGACTTCTCTTTCTCCAGTCTGCTCCTGCTCTGCATCCCCGACATCTCCTCTTCAACTCATCAGGGAATTTCGTTCTCAATCTGAGTATTGTTTGGGCTCTTGAAATCTTGATCAGCTGCTCTTGCTTGTAAACGACTCGTTGCTATGGTTACTCATTAAAACAGGTGGCAAACAAATCCCTCAAGCACCTCCCCATCCAAACAAGAGTGGAGCCTGTGGAGCTGATTGTTGTGTGAAGTAGCTGCCGCTGCACGGCCGCTGCATAATGTACTGATGAAACAACGGAGTGTGCTCCGTCAAAGGTTTCTTCAGCTCAGTTGCAGTAAAGACTGATACAGGAGGGGAGATTCCTTCAGGATGAGATGCTTGGTTTAAATGCCTCTTTATTATAATTATACTTTTTCCTTTTGCTCAATAATTCTGTAGTATATAATAATAGCAATTCAGTTGTTTTTTGTGTTCTCTGAAAGCTTCTCCAAAGCAAACTGTTTTGCTCAGTATTATAATAGCCACAATAAAGGGTTGGTTTTTTTTTTTTGTTTGCTTTATGTTCCTTTGGTAAATCTCATAACTGACAGAAGAATTTTGCCGCACAATGGTTAAATTACTTTGCACAAAATGTGTTCCCATTTAAAACCCATCCGACCTTCTTTCCAAGCAGTTCCAGGGACCTGAGCTCACCGGAACCTATGGACACAGGCAAGCCCCGAGATAAGGCAACACACAAGAGGTATGTCGCAACAGCATTATTCACACACTTAATATCTGATCATAAAATAGAGATCTAATGCTTTCTTCATATATGTTTTAGTGTCCTGGGTAAAAAGAAGTCATCTGAAGGGCAGCCTTTGTTGGGGAAGGTGTCGGGTAAAGACAAACCATCCGCAGCTGGAGGAGCAGGGCCTCATCCTATGGCTTCACCACCCGTCCAGGATAACAATAACAGGGATTTTGGCTCAGATTGTAAGCCTAAAAAGGGCATCATCTTTGAAATCTGCAGTGAGGATGGCTTCCACATCCGCTCAGAAAGCATCGAAGGTGAGACAATACCACGTTACCAAACAAAATCTGACATTTTAATACTAAATGTAAATTGACTTTGAAGGATTTCTTCATATTTCAGTGTAAAACATGGTACACATTTAGTGTAACATGCATGAACCTTACCTTACTCATTTTAAAAAGTCTCTAAAGGTAAAAAATATGGATGATAGTATAACAAATACTAACCTATACAATAGGCATAAAATACTGTCTTATTCACAGAGGCTTGGAAGTCCCTGACCGATAAGGTGAGGGAGGCCCGCTCCCATGCACGACTCAGTGAGCTCTCTTTTGAAGGTAAGGGAACTCCTAATTTTTTCAAAAATGCTCTTTTTTACAGCAGAATTATACCAAACATTTGTGTGCTTCAATGGAAAATCTATGTGTCATTGTGAGAATCTCTTCTCTCTTTCTCACAGGTGTAAATGGACTCAGGATGCTCGGGGTCGTCCATGAAGCTGTGGTCTTCCTCCTGGAGCAGCTGTATGGATCCAGACACTGCCGATCCTATCACTTCCGCTTCCACAAGCCAGAGGAAACTGACAAACCTCCCCTCAATCCCCATGGCTCAGCACGTGCAGAGATCCACCACAGGTTAGGGATGCGACAGACAATACTCAACTGTAAGGCATTTAGTCGTAGAGACTGTCTTTTTAGTGCAGCGTCTGAGTGCTCAGAGTCTGAGTTTGTATTTCAGAGCCTTTTTGTATCAGACAGTCCATAAAAGCCTTGAGTAGGGATTTTTTTCAGCTTGGATGAGTTAAATGCAATCTTGTTTGAATGAATGAAGGCAGTCAAAAGTAAACCAGTACTTGATTGAGCTCTCTCTGCTTTAATTGACTCATACAACTATTTATTTTTTTCTATTGCACATAAAATTAACTGACATATAGTTAAACAAAGTATATAGAAGAAGGGAATGTCGAAAACAACTATCTAATGTAAGTTTGTGTTTGTTGTATTCCTAACAACTGTATGTTCCATCACTCTACCCATCAGGAGGTCTGTATTTGACATGTTTAATTTCTTGGCCTCAAAACATCGCCAACCGCCTGAGTACCAGCCGCAGGAGGACGATGACGAAGAAGGACAGCTGAGGACTGCTCGGTAGGACACTATATATATATATATATATATATATATATTTAAAAATTGAAAACAAATTAGTGATGTTTTACCTCAACTGTTATTTTTTTCATTTATTGCAGGCGTGCTTCCATGGAGATGCCACTTGCTGCGAGGTTCAAACAGCTCAAGGCCACATCAAAGGAAACTGTTGGAGTCTACAGGTTTGATCAGCAGTGTTCAATGGATCATTCATTAATTGAACTTCACAAGACGTATCGGCAGTTGCACTTAAATGCTCAGACCAAGATGTAATATGTCTTTTTTTTTTTTTTAGGTTGTTTTTTTATTTTATTTTTTTTTTGTAGCCATTCAATTTTAAGTTAAGTTAGTTTATTTCTACGGTTTAATGATCGAATAAATTCATTATTATGGCCAAGTCCTCTTGAGAGTCTGGAAGAATTGTTAGAATAAGGGATGTAAGGTTATACTGTAAATCTGTCTAAAAAAAATAATCCTATAAGACACTGAATGGCATTATTGTGATTTTCCTAATTTCTCTGCAGGTCTCCTATTCATGGACGAGGTTTGTTCTGCAAGAAAACCATTGAGGCTGCGGAGATGGTCATTGAATACTCTGGAAATGTCATTCGCTCAGTGCTCACTGACAAACGAGAGAAATACTACGATGGAAAGGTGAAGTCTTGGTCATAAAGCTTTACATCCTTTCATGGTTTGGAAGAATTAAATATATGTTGTTTTCTTCTTCTTTGTCCTCAAAGGGGATTGGCTGTTACATGTTTCGGATTGATGACTACGAGGTGGTAGATGCCACGGTGCACGGCAATGCCGCCCGCTTCATCAACCACTCCTGTGAGCCAAACTGCTATTCTCGAGTCATCACTGTTGACGGCCAGAAGCACATCGTGATCTTTGCCTCCCGCCGCATTTATTGTGGAGAGGAGCTCACATACGACTACAAATTCCCGATAGAAGATGCCAGCAACAAGCTGCCCTGCAACTGCGGCGCAAAGAAGTGCCGCAAGTTCCTCAACTGATGCCTGTTTTTAAACCATGAAAAGAGGACCTTCGAGCAGTAGTGCCACATGTCCTGAGGACCCCGCCCTGAACGGAGGGTTGCCATAGCGCCAGCTTTATGCCGTTTTTCTTTTGGGGTCCGATTTAGAAAGGACCTCATCTGCTGCAGGTGTTGACCAATACAGTGGTTGTGGGTCATACTTTATGAGCAGGAAGGTCATTTGGAGGACGGGCCATTTGTAGAAATTACATTTTGTGCCTCCTTTTGTCTAATTTACATTTGGCATTGAACGTTTCACCTGAAGAGGTCAGTACGAAAATAACAGCATTGCAATATTAACTTTTAATTGTATTTTAATGATAAAGTCACCCCTTCATATTTTTTATTTACATTGGCCCTTTCTCTTTAATTTGTTAGAATTGTGTTATAGTCTACAAATGTGAACATTTCAAGAAGGAAAGGAAAAAAAAAAAATCAAAGAACCTGGTTCCGTTTTACACCAAAGTGCAATTTGTTGAAGGGACTTGTAACAGTAATTTTGCTAGAAGTAAATATGAAATCCTTATTATTATTTTTCTGTTTTATCTCAGTGTCAGCTGTTTCTGATGCAGAGCTCCCCGTCTGAATGTCCCCGATGCCTTCAGTGGTGTTATGGTTTACTGGAAGCTTCCTCTTAAGCTTGTAAATGTGTACGTTTGACACTGTAAATAGGAGCTGCTTGAGTACAGCAGCTTGATGAGAGTTGTACAGATGGAAACACTAGAGGGAGCAGTGGCTGCAGAAAGAGAATAGAAGAAAAAAAAACGAGGAGAGAAAGATTCAGTTGAAAGGCAAACATTTATTTTTGACTGTTGGTGTATATTATATCATCGGTGGTTGATAAACATCTCTAAATTGAAAATTAGTCTGACAGCTTGTAGCTACGTAGACGTTTTTGCTGATGGATGAAGCCTCTTGCCTGCGAGAGCGAGGCAGCTGGAGATCCTGGTGGACTGAAAGCCAAGGGACCAGAAAAAACCTACTGATGATGTTCTTGAGTAGATGATCATTTTTGGATCTGTGTTGCAAACACAAGGTCCTGCAGAAGTGCACACACAGACAGGTTGCAAGTTTGTGCATGCTGCTTTTATTTTAAAACTTGTTTTTTTTTGGGGGGGGGTTAATTGTATAAGCTTAGACTTTTGAATTACGTTCCAAATTACAGCAGCAAGAAAACCAAACATCATACCCTTGAATTGAACTCTCAGTTGTTTTCTTCTTGGCCTGTTGTGATAACCATTACAATGGAGAAGTGTTTTTTTATTTGTTGTCTGTTATCTTTTTATTACGGACAGGGAAAATATCATGCTTGCTTTTAAAAATAAATGTAAATAATGTATATTTTTCTACAAAAAAAACTTAAAAAGCACTCACTAGAGAATAGCACTTAATGATGGTATTTATATTTAAAACAAAATCGTATTTATTTTATTGCCATTTTTTTATAGGAAATAGAGGTTTACAAACACTAATGCTTGGTTTCTATGTTTTATATTCCACTGCCTTTTCAAAGTTTTTTTTTTTTTTATTGTTTTTTTTTTTGGTTTTTTTTTTTAAATTTATTATTTAATTTGTAGCTTGAATGTTTTTCTTTGATTCCAAAGACTGACGCTGGTCTGTGGTTAGGTTCCCTTTTAGTTCAGTCCACCAGTAGCTCTTTATCTACCCAAGGCCATTTGGCCAGAGTTGACTTTTTCTTTTCTTCTATTATTATTATTATTATTTTTTTAATAATCGTCCCAGCTAGCTGGTAGTACGGCAGTCATATGAATTATTATGCACTTGAGAGAGTTAAGATTGTTGATCCATAGCTGATATCTCCTCTCTCCAGCCTTATTGTCTCCACACCGCATCATACGAGAACCAAGTCCATTTACAGGCTGCTACCAGGCAGTCGTATCCAGGTGGTTCAATAATCAGGCACGAGTCAGCTGGCTTGAGCCAACTATTCACGTTTGTAAAATTCAAAGTCCTGTCAGTTTAAGGTGTCGAGTCCCTCTGCAGACTTGGATTATGATAAAGAGGTGCCTTTATTTTAACTCTACCAACAGCACTCATCATATCTCCATTGAGCCCGTTTATTTATTAAAAAAAGAAAAAGTGTGTCGTCTCGGTGACCACTAAGGGTTCACCAGCATTTGGAAAACATTTACTTTGTTGAGTCTCCTTGGTGTTTGCCTTAGTTGTAAATGAGCATGCCTCTTGTCTTTTTTTTACAAGCCTTCATGGCCTGGACCGAATATTTAAGCGGAGTGTTTAGAGTGACTGCTCCCACTTTGCGACTGAAGTCGGTGACTGCGTCTTGTCCCCTTTTTGATGAATTTATTGTCCTCTGATGTTCACGCTGATTTCGTTATGATCTAATGGCCGTTAGCAACCGCTCCCACACTGCCCCTTGTTGTTGTGAACTGAAACTAAAATATGACCCACAAATGGTTTGCACTTTAGCTGTGACACAGGCACTGAATAGACAGGAAAAACTGCAGCTCTTTCTCCAGACAGACAATGCAACTCCAATGTTGAAACCACAAGCACAGATAGTCACTTGGGATGCGTTTGAGTATGCGTTTTGGGCTCTGACGACTCCTGACAGCAGTGTTAGGGGCTCTGGAAAAGTGCACTTGATTCTTTTTCTTTGGCAAAGTGGAGGCAGGGACCACACCAGCAGCCCTCCCCTTCCTAACGGTGCAGTGCGTACCCCCCCCCCCCCCCCCCCCCCCCCCTCCAAAAAACAAAAAAAAAAAACGGCTGTGCCTCCACCGATGCTCCTCCACCTCGATTGGCAGGCCAGCCCGTACAGCAGCACCAAAACTGGGCTTGCTGGGTTCTGCTGCTAAGGTCAACGATGAATGTATATTCTTCCTCCACATCAGCAGACTTGTGATGATATTGACACTTTGTCCGCTGTATTTGTTTTTCAGTTCTTGTGTAAACCATCCTGGTAGATCTCAAAAGTTGTAGATACGACTTCATACTGGGCGGCAACAGCGACAGTTTGATTTCAGCACTGGGATTAATTCTGAAGTACGGACAGCAGTGGTATTTCTGTCTGTAGGACCACGGGTTCTTACTGCTTTGGCTCCAACGGTTCATGCCAGCATTGGTGATAACACGGTTACTAATGCCAAGGGCTCTATCTACGACATTACAAGCTCCACTTCTGTGTTTTCAGGGTCTGAGTGTCTGGTGAACAATAAGTCAGTTATTTTACTGTTTCAGGCAGCATATATACAATAAGGAAATGGCTTCTGTTGTTTCTGTTGGACAATTTTACCACGCCACACCAGTGGCCCTTCTCCGTCTTTATCTGTAATTATAGTATAAATACTTAACAACATTATATGGAAACATGCATAGTAATTTCTTGTACCTTTAGTATCTATACAATATATGGAATGGACAGACAAACTTAGTTACAGTAGCAAAACAACGGATTTATAATGGTTAATAGCAATGTTTCAGTGTACTCTATAATGGTTTGTGTTACAGTACTATCAGATAAAACTAACGTGCATCATTCTTTTGTATATTGATATCCAGTACCAGTTTTGCTGTGCCTGTGAGTGTTCCTTCACCAGCGAGGAGCGCTGCAGTTTTTCTTTTTCTTTCTGGAACAGAATGGTTTTTATGTGATGAGAAATGTAACTGTATTAATGTGGTCGTGAACTTCTTGAGGTCAGCCATTTGGGTTTATTTTTTTTCTGGCTGTTGTAGTGAATGTTTTTTGTTTGTTTGTTGTTGTTTTTTTTTTCTTATTGTTTTTGTTTTGTATGTTTTTAACAGGGACTTTTAAGACAGCTTACTTGATGTGGTAAAATTAAGAGATTGGTTTGTGGAGACTGACCAGGAGTTTAAAGATACCACCAAATGGCATTCTTTTTGTTTGTTTTTGTTGTTTTTTGTTTTTTTTTCCATGTCTCCCTGACCACCTCTCCCTCTTCTGAAGCTTTGGTTGTACTTATCATGTACTGTTTTTATAGAAAGTCATAATGCTGATGTTGAAAACATTTAATTTATTTATTTTTGCGCAGCACCCTGAATTGTTCTTTTACGAGTCGAGGTTTTGGAGAGGTCGGATGAGTACTTAACCTGTATTTGTAGTTTTTCTAATCGTTTCTTGTGTATACATGTTGTCAGCCTATGACAGGATGTGGTGTCACAGAGGGGGCGTACAAGTAGGATGTGCAAAAAGAGGGCTCATGAGCGAGCTTGCTTTCTTCTGCCTTTAATATACCTTTGTCTTATATCGATATCGCCACCTCTCTGTAATAATGGTATTCACATCAGTCTTCTTTTTTTCCCCCATTCAACAGTGTTCTTTCAATACACATCAACGAAATGAAGGAAAACCACCACCGTGAAAATAAACCACAAACTACTTGGTTGAATGTATAATTAGGAAACAAAGTTGTACATAAGTGTAAAAAGAAAAGTTTCTAATCATGTTTATTTTCTATGCACTTTTTTATTTAAGTGATAGTTTAAATAATAAACATGTCTCCTATACTCTTTTCTGCCTCATTTCTGCTGCATGTTTATCTTTTAATTTTGAAACTGCAGTAAACTACGACCCCAATTCCAATGAAATTGGGACATTGTGTAACATAAAAACTGATTGCAGTGATTTACAAATCTCACACACCCAGATTTGATTCCCAGTAGAACACAACATAACAGATGTTGAAAGTGAGACATTTTGCCATTTCATGGAAAATATTAGCTCATTTTGAATTTGGTGGCAACAACACATCTCAAAGCAGTTGGAACAGAGTGATAGTTACTATTTTGACCATTTTCTGTCTATAAACATCTGAAACACGAGAAGACCAGTTTTAGGAGAGGACTGTTATCCCGTTCCTGTCTGATCCAGGATTGTAGCTGTTCAACGGTCCTTTGTTGCCAGATTTTTGTTTCAGGAAATGTTTTCTATTTGTCAACGGACTGCGGGCAGGCCAGTTCAGCTCAGAGAAGATGGCAACGTTTCTGGATCGTGTTCATGGGGGCTTCTTCTTCACATGATGGAGCTGTAAGCTGCATTTGTGGATTTCACAGTGAGCTGTGTTCACAGCAACTGAACTCTGGACATGCTCCTGAGCCCATGTAGTGATTTCCAGAAGAGAATTATATCTGTTTTTAAGGCAGTGTTGCCTGGGGGGCCCGAAGATCACAAGCATGCAGTTTTGACCTTTGGCCATGTCCGATGCAAACAGAGATTTCTTCGGATTCCCCAAATCTTTTTAAGACATTATATACTTTAGATGCTGAAATCATCAAAGTCTTTGCAATTTCATGCTGAGGAACTTTTTCCTGAAATTTTTGCCTATTTTCTTTAAATAGGCCAAAAATGTACTTTTACTAATCTGTTCCCAATTAACCAAATTAGTTGTCAAATGCTCCTCCAGTTGTTATTCTCCAGCCTTTTACAACTTTTTTGAGATGTGTTGCCACCAATTCAAAATGAGCTAATATGTTTTTCATGAAATAGCAACATTTATCAGTTTAAACACCTGATATGTTGTAAAATATGGGTTTAAGAGATTTGCAAATCATTGTATTTTGTATTTATTTTCCCAACTTGTTTGGAACTTGGTTTGTACATCTATGTTTGCACTCTGTGCAAGAAAGTTCAAGCATGTTCTTGTTCATCACCTGCTGGATGCAACTTCAAATAGTTTAATTGTTGCCAAAATGGTCCAAATTAACAGTAAATCATCTGAGCAGCAGTTTATGGCTTCTTACAGGAAATCGCTGTAGCAGACCCAGAATGTGCTGAATGTGGTGCTGCTAATTAAATACAGAGCTTAGCTGCAGTTTTAGCTCACTGCCTCTGCAGGAGCCTGCTCAGAGCACTCTTCACAACGGCCTGATGACGGGAATTCAAAGGAGATTCATCCTGAGTTTAAAAGAACTGCTGCCTCAACACGTTCCCATAAAATCTACATTTTACAGTTAAAACACTAAGCAGACCCATGTGTTCATCTGTGTGAAGAGTGAAGTTCAGACTTGACACGTTCTGGTCCAACGTGTCACAGTAAAAACCTCTCTCATCAACTGAAGGGTGTGTGCATGATTTCACAAGCATTTATACAACATTAATTACTTTAATTTATGACTGTACCGGTAATCAAATTTATTTTTGTATAAATACTTTAGATTTTGTGGTTAAACTGTTATAACTAACTTCCTGATCACACTTGATCTAGTTTAATAGGTTAGTCTGATATTATACATATCAAATTAGATTAGATATATTTATTGTCATTGCATAATGCATACAAGATTCAAATGCACCGTCTAAATGCATGCTCAGGAGTACTTAAAAAACACACACACATACAAACACACACACACACACATAAACATACACACATAAAACTCTTTAGAAATGCCATTAGCTTTGCAGGTATTAGTCATAAATCAACATGCAAATCAGAGTCAGATTTTAACCTAGTGGTGAAATGAAACATTAAAGTCACAGGATGAATAACTCCTGAAATTGTAAAGCAATCTGTCAGGTTGCATAAGTCCATGTCACAAATGTCAACCTCACAGCAACATCACAACGATGCTTAATCAAAGGTCACGAGATCATCTGTGTCATGCAGGTTCATCTTCAAGGAAACAGGAATCATTGTGGTTTCTTTTATACTGCTCTAGATGATCACTTCAGCCACAGACAAAACCAAGGAAATGATTTCTGGATTCATTTCTGTCAGAAACAGATTTTTCTTAAATGTTATATGTAAACATGTCAGAATAAACTGTTAATGACTCGGTTTTCTGCTTTCTTTCAAAAGCGTCTCTCTGTTTGCTGTAGTTAATTTGACTCTAATCTTGCACTCCAGCATCTCCAGTTTTGGAACAGGTCTGTTTTTTTTGATGGTGGTGGTGGTGGTGGGGTGGGGGGGTGGTGGTACAGAGCTGCATGATAACAACCAAAACATGTTTTTATTGGCCGAGTATTCTAAAAACTGAATCAGCTAAAGTGCAGTTCCTTTGCCAAGTTGCCAAGCAGATAGAATCATATCTCGCTTTATCAACTTAATGCTGCCACTCCAGAACTCTCGGGGGAATAAGAGGGGGATTACCACCAGAGTCTTGTTTGAGAGGAAAACTCTGGAATTTGGAAGATGTTATCTGGATGCAGATAAGGAACATCATAATCCAAAAAGAGGCAAATTTGTCTTTGTGTGTGTGTTTCCTTTCGAGTGGAGGATCTGTCCTTGGTGTTTTTTGATTCATGGAGTTGAGAGGACAGCTCATTCCCAGCTGCGGCAGTGCATCGTGGTAACGTTTGTTTTGAGCCACAGCCCTCTGATCTCTCTGTGGTTTTGTCCTGAGAAGTTCCCCCATCATCATTATGCAATGTCCCAAGAACTGCTTGTTTCTTAACCCTTCACTCCACGGTTCTCACCCCCCTTTAATCCCTCCCTTCACACAGATTTATTGAACTTTTTGTTTTAGTTATAGTTCTCTTTTGTTTGTGCTGGATTTACATCACATATTTTCCCCTGTCTCCTCCCTGCAGGCTCCTCCTCCCCCACCCACTCCACTTTCTAATTGGATTTCATTTTCATTACTGTTTCCTTTCAGTTTTTTCCCAGCCAGATTCTCTGGTCCAGAGAAAGACCTTCTCAGTGGTTTCACTTCTACTGACACACACGAATACCAACAGAAACTCCGAAAGACTTCTCTGCATCCTGGTAAGGCTTTTATTATTTCTTGACCTAAACTTTAGGAATCAACGCATGAATTTTTAAGAGCACACAGGTGAAAGGGCTGGGATGTGTCTCGAGAGAAGAGATACTGCGCCAGCATCTTTTTTTTTCTTTATCTCAAGGGTTAAACAGGTATTTTAATGCAAAAGGAAAAACAATAATCAAATCCTTTCTTGGAAAGCTGAATTTGAATGAATTTACTTTACTTGCCATTGCAAGTAAAGGAAAACTGTACTTCGATACAATACAGTACTTCACATAACCGAAGTGGGCCCTGCAGTCAGAAATGCATCAGAAACACAAAGGGGCTGCTTGGATTTTCAGTTACAGTTAATGCAGATAATGCTGTTGCACTAAAGCTGACTTTTAAGGTGACTTGCATGCAAACATTTTTCAGATAACTCAAGATATTTGATTTCTGTCGTAATGAGGAATAAAGTATTTATTTGTTAATTTCAAAGAACAAGAATAGTCATAAGGAGCCAATGGGCCGGTCCTTGCACACTAGTCAAAAGCCCACCCTCCCTCAAAGACCCAAGTCAACCAGATTAGAAGGAGACAGAGTGACTGCAAAAGAAATAAACATGCTTCCAGTCCCTTTGTGGTTGTTGTGCAGCTTGCTGGTCATTTTAAAATTCTCAGTTGTTTCGTTTGTATTTGTGGTCAGATTTTGCTTCAGTAATCATTATGGGGCTTTTTGTGGTCGCTTTGATTAATTGCTTCAGCCTGTTGTGTAATTCTGCTGCTGCTTTAAACAATCTTAACTCACAGTGGTAGTTACGGGTCTTCATGATTGTTCTGAGTCACGTCGAGGGTTTTGTGAAATTGACTCCAAAATCAATGGTTTTGGAGTTTCTGTCAGTACTTCTCTTCCAGTAATTGGGATTCACCTCTCACCATAATTATTTTTATTTTATGATAAATCCGCTGATGAAAAATGTTGACAAAATACAAAAAACAAAAAGTTGAAGAAAGTGGCTTTTTTTCTTCTTCTCAAACACGATATGTTTGCTTTAAACAAAGACAACAGGAGTGAATACCTCTGCAGTGGCCTTGTATTCATAGATTCTTCTTTTTTTACTGTCGTTGAACGTACATGCCTCTATTAATCACAGAGCTATGCAGGAGTGGTGGCAGACAGCTTCTCAAATTCTCCAATATTTGTCCGTTTGTCTGCTTTCTCCTTCTGCCAGGAATGCTGGCATGCAGCTTTTTGTCCCACCCTCAATTTTTCCCACTGTTTCTTTCTTTCTATTTTTTTTTTTTTTTGGTTTAACTTTCCCTCCTATGTCTCTGTCTGCAGCTGTTGTGGATGTAAGCTCCAACATGCAGTTGGGAAACCTGCTGGTAGATAAGAAAATCTGAAATTTTCTCATTACTGTTGCACACCATGAAGGGCAGGTTTTCATTACCAAACCAGATGCTAGACACCACTTAGTCATCCTCCTGCTTTGCTCATCGGTTTAGTTTACAGTTCTCTGAAGCCTCTGCTGCTTTCAGACGGACAATTTCACAAGGAGACAGTAGTTTGTATCTCATCTTTTCTGGATGGTGTATAGACCATAACCCAACATGAAAAGAAAAGAAAAGAAAAGAAAAGAAAAGAAAAGAAAAGAAAAGAAAAGAAAAGAAAAGAAAAGAAAAGAAAAGAAAAGAAAAGAAAAGAAAAGAAAAGAAAAGAAAAGAAAAGTAGCAATACCACTTCTGGCCACATAGGGGCTCAAAGCTCTGGTGTGTTAACAAAAGAGCACCTGCCAATACTGTGTCAATGAGTGGAGATGGTCCGGCACGCCTTGTAATACTACTACCCACAAGAGTTGCACATTATTGTTTTATAGTATCTGGTATATAACTAAAAATATTCTTGTGGTTGAGTTTTTTATGTTTATGTCCTGTTTTGTCCGTGAAAGTGCTTTTCCCTTCTGTGTGATTTCTTGCTCGACTTCCTCTGTTGGTCCTCTTGTTCCTCATTATCAACACGTGTGTGGCCTTTAAGTGTCTGTCAGTGTGTTTGTGTCTTTATTTTACTTTCCTCTTAACTCTTAACTTCATTCATTCTCCTGCATTTTTAACTTTGGTTTATACCTTGCAGAGTGCAGTACATTTCAATTAAACAAAACACATTTTTACTACAGACTTTTGACCTTTGCTCATTTTACATCCTTGTTGAGGACTTTTGGCCAACTCTTCTTTACAATGTTGCTACATTTTCATGACGTTGCTAGGAGTGGCTTGATGCACAGCTCTCTTCAGGTAATCATCTGAACTGGGCTGTGGTTAGGACAACATCTTAATATTTTTTTGTTGTGCTTTGGCACATTGTTGTCTTGCACAGTGTTTCCCAATCCCAGTCATGGGGACCCTGCATGTTTTCGATGTTTCCCTCCTTCCGTACATGTGACTGTTGTCATCAAGGTTTAAACAAATCTGTTAATGAACCATTACTTGAGCCAGGTGTGCTGGAGCAGGGATGCATCTACATATGCAAGCCAGTAGGACCCTGAGGACCAGGTCTGGGAGACACTGCTCCTGTCATGACCCCACTTCGGAAGAGTTTTTCGATGTCGAACAGATGACCTCACATTCAACTCTGGGAAACTTTGATAAACAGAAGCATTCACAGTTGACTCAGTGTTTGTAAAAATCCCTGATCCTGTGGTTTCTGCATAACCCCAAGATACCTCCCCCCCCCATCCACTCACCAGATAGCATGAAGTGCTCGGACTGAGTCTGAGATGCACAATAACTAATGTCTGTCTATCTGTCATCTCTGAGGGTTGTTCAGCCATCGTTAGAGTGAACTTGTTGGGATGTCCATTTCTGGTAAAAGTGACAGCGGTCTTAAATGTTTTCCACATGTGAACAGTTATTTTCCCCCTGTGATGTTGGACTACAGATTGTCTGTAGATGTCCTTACAAGACTTCGCAGACTGATAAACTGCCAGGAGACATTGCTTCTCTCATTGCTGATGTCTTTCCTTCTTGGCATTAAAGCGAACCTGAATGCTCCAGACCAGCAACGTGCTAAAACATGTATAATGAAGCTGATCACACTGATCAAATATTCATGCATGTGATTGGACGTGCACGATCGTTACCATCGTCACCACGCTGCTTCTGCACTTTCGATTAGTATTTGTTAAATGAATAATGAGTTGATGTCATATGTCTTGTGATGCTGCTCATTTGGGGTTTTATTTACCTACTTTAGATTTGAAACCTGATAAGGGCCAAGATACTTCTATCATGTCTTCATATGTTAAACCCGTGAAAAAAGGGAGAGTAAACACTCATTTACCACCAGACATTGTTCCATCAGTGATAACAAACTCTCCTGGTCCAGATGCCAAGAAAAAGCCCCCAAACAATAATCCTACTACCGCCATGTTTCAGAGATGAGACATATTGCACTTTTTTCTCCCCCTAACTTGCAAAGCATTTGAACGAAAAAGTTCCTTTTGGTTTAATCTGTCCCCTCGTACATTCTTTTGAAAGAGACTAACTTTCAAACACAAAAATGCACAATTAACGAAGTTTAATGCAAAAGTATGTAAACTTATCTTGTTTTTACAGACAGATGGCAACTCATTGTGGTTTATCAGATTAATTTTTTCCTGCTATCCTTAATCCAAAATGTTCCAGCTGCTCCCCCAGACAGTTGTTTTTAGGATCTAATACATTTCTTCGTCTCTGAAAGTCTGAAACTGTTTCTTCTTTCTCTTTCAGCCTTGACAGTGCAATGACCTCACTCAGATTGTTACCCTTGCTGCAATCCCTCCTTATCCTACAAGTCCATTTTTCCAGCCAGCTGGAGGACAACAAGATCCCTCCCAGTCTGTGCACCGGTCATCCTGGTATTCCTGGCTCTCCAGGAGTTCATGGCAGTCCCGGTCAGCCGGGGAGAGATGGAAGGGATGGTCGGGATGCTGCTCCTGGAGAGAAAGGGCAGAAGGGGGATGGGGGAGACTCAGGTTCTCAATTTAATTAATTTATTATTATTATTAAATAAATATGTATGTATTTAGTTATTGTGTGTGAACACACAATAACTGTCACTGCACAAAGGCTCATGTTTGTGTTCCTCTTTTCGTTCAGGTGAGACAGGAGTCCGAGGACTGACTGGAGACAAAGGTGACCATGGAGAAAAGGGGGAGAGGGGTCAGCCAGGAGAGTGTGCGGTGGCTCCCAAATCAGCTTTCAGTGCCAAACTGTCTCAGGGTCTGGCTTTATCCCTCACTGTGGGCGACCCGGTCCGCTTTGATACGATCATGCTCAATGAACAGGGGGACTACAACATGGAGACGGGACGCTTCACCTGCAAAGTCCCTGGAGTCTACTACTTTGCCATCCACGCCACAGTCTACCGTGCCAGCCTGCAGTTTGACTTGATGAAAAACGGACACGCTGTGGCTTCTTATTTTCAGTTTTACGGTAACTGGCCCAAACCGGCCTCTCTGTCCGGCGGCTCTTTGCTTCACCTCATCCCAGGCGATCAGGTGTGGGTTCAGGTGGCTCTCTCAGAGTACAACGGATTTTACTCCAGCAGCAAGACAGACAGCACCTTCACTGGGTTCCTGGTGTACTCGGACTGGAAAAACTCTGCCGTGTTTGCATGACAGCTGTGCATGAACAACCCAACATTTTATCCTGCTGTGGGTAAAGAACTGAAACACTACTTTTCACGTTTTTTTTGTCTTTTCCATTTCCTGACTGAGATGCTCCGTGAATCGGTTGTGACTTGGCTCAGCCATATTTGTGTAACCATTAAAGAGCACAACAGATAATCTTTTTTACTTGAAAAACACATGCGTAAGGAACACAAACACTGCTGCTGTTCAGTGAGTATCTGCTCTTCACCTTCAACCTCTCAACTGCTGTCACTAATAATCCTTGTGGGAGATTTCAACAAAGGCTTCCAGCCAGCTTTAGGTCACAAACGCAAATATCCGTCATGTCATTATTGCACTTTGTTTCCAATTAGCGTCTATATAGCAAACAGGAATAAATCTGTGCTTTATAAAAGACTCCCAACTAATATTTAGCCCAACACATATTCATCTTATGCTGGAAAGTAACAGGTGAGGAAAAATAAGATTGACAAAGTGCCGAATGAATTAGGTTAATAAACAAGACTGTCCAGCCAGTCTCTAAAAACATGTGTTGACAAATAAAGCACAACAATACGGACAATATTGATCAATGAGCAGGGATGGTCTGGCATGTCTTGTAATACTACTTTGTTGCACTTTGGTCCACCTTACACCAGAAGCTGACACATAAACTTTGTTGTGATATGCTGCCCCATGTGGTCAGAAGCAGTATTGCTACATAAAGTGTGTGTTTTTAAAAATGAATTAGTACATGAACCACATTTTTTTAAAGCGCAATCAGCAGGGCGCTACTGTTTAACTGTTTCAATTTTAAGGAGATAAGGGAATTTTAAGACTGATACCAATATTTGGTGATGTAAAAATGTGATATTTTGATATATGTTTTCTCCCAGTAACATAAAACATTTTAGCAGATTTTTGTAACACTTGTTATATTTGCTATTTCTTAGTCACAAACACATAGCATTGCAATTTAAATTTTTTTTTCATGAGTAACATCACTTTGACCAAAAAAAATGTATTAAAGAGTTCTAAATATGGTACCAACAGGTAGCTGCTGAGGCCCCCTGGTGGCCACACCACGCAACATCCACACTCAGAATTCAGTTGAAGGATACTTTTATCCTGATTTAATTTTTCATTATTTTAGTTGTTTATAGTACCAATACTGATAATATCAACTCTCAAATAAATTGGTCAGCATCTGGTTATAGGTTTGGTATATACAGTTACAGAACTTGCAAAAGTTCCACCTTTCTGCTGTTGTTGATGGCAAAATGAAAAACATTATATGAATATCAAAAGGCATTAGGGAAAAGAACACATATTGTAATATTTTAAGCATTTAAAAAAATGCAAGACTGCATTTTTTTAACTGTAGTCTTTTAGTATAAAGTATTAACTTTAAGGCAGGTTTAGGGGACTTTCTTTTATTCTTCTTGCCAAAGTTAATTCCTTAAGAGTTTTGCACCAACTGTCATGCACTTGTCTCCTGTAATCTATTCACAGATATCCACGATGTTTAGGTTACACTGTCCTGTTTGCTTCTTACAGTGTGATGTTTGCTTCCAGAGTTGCCTCATACTAGTGAAATATCCCCATTGCTACTTGCTGTAACGACGATGATCAAGGCACACTCGTTCTGGAGGTTTGAAAATATGTTCTTTTAATTAGATTCTGTATCCTTTCCTCCGTAAACATACTTTTGCTGACTGCAGCCAAAAAGGTAAATTTAGACCTAATGACTCCACAGAATTTACTTTTAAAGTTAATCAGGTTTGATTAAAAGTAGATTTGCAAACTTCTGAAGATTCGTTTTGCATTGATGAAACAAGAAACGTCTCGCCATGTGCAGATGTGTCTGCACAGAAAAATTCTCAAATCAAATCAAACAACAGCTGGACTTTCTGCGGGTGTCAAGACATTGAATCACTATTTAACTTGGCAGAGTTGATTAACTCTGCCTTATGTTTCATTAAAGAATCATTACTTTTTAAGGAAAAATGGGGTGAAATAGCAGTATTTCCCAATATGTAGTGAAAATGATGCTGAAGTATCAAGTACCTTAAAACTTAAAAAGGAAATACAGTAAGAGCACCTCAGAAGCAGAGGACTTCCGTAGCAGTCACAATAAATTTAGCTTAATCTTGATTGCTCACTGATTGATGATTGATCAACTTTGATGTGGTATTTTTATTAATAAGATCCAATAGGGTTCTTTGATTCTCACTCCAAAGTCTGAATATGTAAAACAAACGCTAGTCTGGAAAAATTTACGTTTCTAATGATTTCACCAAACACTGTGACAGACTCGCAAACTACATTTCAACACTTGTTGGTCATGACCTCCTTCTTGCCAGGAATCACGGTATTTTTCTCCTGTTTCTCCTGTAATGCCTGACACTCTGAATTAGACATAATTGGTTTCAGGGAACATTAACTCTGCATTTATCACATGCACCACCTCAGACATGAGGAGCTGTGTCCACGAGACTCCCACCCACAATTGCACTAACGTCCAAAAATATCTTCATGACATTTCCCTCCAGTGAGGACTGCGAGTTGCAATGAGCTAATCAGTCTTTCCTTGGCAAGAGTCCGTTGTTTCCATGTGTTCGCAGCCTGTAAATGGCTCCGTAAACGTTGGAGTCCTATGGCCAGGCAGTTACATCACTCACTCAAATATGAAGCGAGTGTCGGGTGTCTGTTTGCCTGAACAAATGTAAGGTGAGACTTGGACATCTGGATTCAAATATTGATGCAGACAAACTTAAAAGATGGCAGGTTACTAGAGGTAAAGGTTTGTACATGCGCTGCAAACTAAAGACGGTGACTTTAGACAAGTTCCTGTGACATGTGGTCAATAATGCGTGACTAACCACCTAAAATATCTGCAGCCCGCCTTCCTTCTGTTCTCCCAATTTCACTGATTACATGGCCAGACTCCGCTGGATTGCATTACTCTCTGAATTTTTAATACATACACTCAGCAGCCACTTTATTAGGTTCACCTGATATACCTAATAAATTGGTGATATATATCCATTCAGAGCTTTACTAGGTATGCCAGGAGTCCCTAATAAAATAGGCGGCAGATGTAGACGATAGTCATAAAAAACTTTCAAACAAATATTTGTTGCCAACTGGCTCTCGTGTACAAAGTTTTCTTTCTACTTATCCAGGTTCACTAACTTTGTTTTCATTCATTCAGAAGTCCAGCTTGGAGGAAGTTTACCTTCATATTTTTCAGATATTGGAAAAAGCAAAGTTCTGTCTGGATCATGGATTATTAAACTGCTAGTTATTGCTTTATCTATTTTAATCATTCTGCGTCACTATGATGATCTGCCGCTGGCGGTTTTGGGTTAAAGGCATTGGCTGGACTAAAACAAACAAACAAACAAACAAACAAACAAACAAACAAACAAACAAACAAACAAACAGACAGACAGACAGACAGACAGACAGACAGATAATCAATCAATCAATCAGTAGAGTGTGACTTAACCTCGTAAGACCAGGTGCATTTGTTTTCTTGTTACTTTGGGTCCTGGAAAATAAATTAAATATGATGCAGAAAAAAAAGTGTGACGTCTGCGTGTGTGTACTCCAGGTCATAGGAGGTTCATTTCATTTATGCTTTTAAATTTCAAAATGGGCTCTACAGTGCACGGCCGACACAAAGCAAAACAAACAAACAGACAAACAAGCAAAAACCATAACAAGTATTAAAGTAGTGTTGTTATTGAAGTCCTTTTAAAAATCTGAAAGCAGTAAAACCTGTGAACTTTTCCTTATTTGGGTGATTATGACGACAGTTTACATGAGCTTACAAAGGACTTATGTGAACCTACTGAGGAGACTGAATTTATAGTGCAAGATGAGTCACTAGTTGGAGCTTTGAAGAAGTAACTTTAGCCGGTTAAATAGTAGTTAATGAGGTAATCTTGATAGTTCTAATTATATAAGGATTTTTATTTTAGGATACAGGTCCAGATGTGAAGACAGTGTTAAGCGGTGGTAAAGTTTAGTTTGCCTTTATTTTAAACACCACTGCTCCTCCTTGTTACTGACATTTTAATTTTCATAATAACTTACTTACCCGCTTACTCCTTTACAAGGGTCAATGTGTAAATTAAAATACAATACAATGAAGTGGGGACGCGTGTCACCTGACCTTTATTTGTACTTGCCATCTTCTGGGAGGTAGGTCCTCTGGAGCCGGTGTTTCTATTTCGTCCAGCAGGGGGCAGCGCTGCTTCTCTGCTCGGCCTGGTCCCTGCGACAGCGTCTGGTCAGAAGATCTTGGCAGGACATGGACAGGACTGACTGCTTCAACCAGCTGCGTCAATAACTCTGACTTTCCTGTATAGTTTTCTCAATAGAGGCTCTGATTGTTAACATAGATTCACACACGAATAAGAAGCACATGAAGATTTTATTAGTTTAATAGCCTACCTGTGACAGGAACTACTTTCAGTCACACGGATTCAAATGTGTGTTGTATTAATGATTTTCGTCCTTTAACAGAATTTATATTTTACAACATAGACAAAGAAAGAGGTGAGGTATTTTAAAAGCAGTCCAAACCTTGTTGTCAAGACACTATTAGCACAAAATTAAAGCACTATTAAGGACAATGGCAATTATTTACCCGTATAAGACCAGCAATGTATATTTTATTACCAGTTAATACTGAATCTGAGGGATTACTTTCATAAAACAAAGCCACATTTGGTCCACCCTGATCATTCCCATCTCATTATAAATGTATGAAAGCGCTGCCTCACACT
This sequence comes from Xenentodon cancila, assembly GCA_014839995.1. Classification (NCBI taxonomy): domain Eukaryota; kingdom Metazoa; phylum Chordata; class Actinopteri; order Beloniformes; family Belonidae; genus Xenentodon; species Xenentodon cancila. The sequence goes on from CM026201.1 coordinate 17,936,785, forward strand.
GAAAATATGTGAATGTGGAGTTTTGAACTGTCTGCACATCAGCAGAACTTACATTAAAAAATTTAAGTGAGCTAGTTACTACAAGAAAGAGTAAAATAAATAAATAAAAACAGCCCGGTGTTTCGGAGAGAATTACTGACTTACTGTGAATATTACAAACTCAACCGGTATTTTAATCAGAGGCTTTTTTTTTTTTATTGTGAGCGACACCGAAGAAAGTTTTCATGTCAAAAATGTGCAAATGCTCATAATGAACATGAACGTCGTGCTATAATTTGTTTTATTATCTTATTATACTTTATTATTATGCTGAATAATTAAGCGACACTTATTTCTAAATGAAAAACAAAAAGAACAATACTTTGTTGCGTCGATGTCTATTTGTACACTGAGTCACGGAGCAGCTTGTAATCAATATAATGACTTCAGCTTGCAGCTTCTTGCTGTTGGTCTGAAGACGTTTGTCTGATAGCACTGATTGGATTGATCCAAACACAGTAGAACAGGAAAGGCCAAGAAGCTGAATGTAGATATAGAGGACCAAAGATTAACACGGGTCCAGGAGGTGTTTCGGAGTATTTTTTAACAACAAACATCACTTCAGACATCTTAACACAAACAAAAGTTCCTGGAGGCCAAGACCCATATTGTTTTAGATGATCAGGAACTATGAAAGCAAAGCACTGCTTTGACCTCGAACCTGTCTGAGAAACAGTCACGTCAACTGTCAACTGACAGTGACTGTGAGAGAGTGTCGACATCATTATATTAACCGTTTTCTTATGCTGCACTATATTTAAATCAGCATCTGTAGTGTTTTAACATTCACCCAAAGATATGTGTAATTATACTGTAAAATCAGAACATTGGCACTTTTCATTATGAAGATTTCTGAGTCCAAAGGTGAAAGTTTAAGTGTCTTTATTCACCTCCCAATTGCAGGAGCTTTAATCTCTGTGCTGCACAGACATCTCACATTGCATATATCCAAGGCTCTGTTCCCAATCCCAAGGACTAACTGTGTCAACGACAACAAACCACATAATTAAAGCAGAGACCGTGGTAGGTGGAAGGGCTGTCTTGTTCACTTACATTCAAACTGACCAAATATCAACTGCTCCATTTCTCTTTGCAACATGAAAGAGTTTTACATTAGTCCATGTCGTGAATCTACCACAATCATGCAGGAATATCCTCAGGTTTTTTTCCCCCCAAACTTCTGCCGGCTCTCTTTCAAGCTACAAACTCATTAACTTTAATAATTTAAAAGCAAGAAAATTCTATTTTAATGGCCCACAAGGGTTTTCCCCACTAGCGAGCAATTAAAGTGTTCTTTAATCCAGGTCCTCAGGTCCAAACAGCCCTGCAACTTTTAGATGTTCCTGATTCATAGATGTGGATCGGTTCTTACATATTTATGACACAATGAGGGAAAAGTTTGTGTCTGTTGACTGTAGTTTACTACACATCCGTAGTCGACCCGATGTCTGTACAAAACCTCCTTTTTTATGCACTTTGTGTACATATTTTTATACCGTGGTTTCCCTGCAGGGACCATATCCACACTTACGTGGAATGGCATTTTTGGGTCTTGTCAGAGATTTAAAATAGCAAATGTTATAATTAATTTCCACTTTGATGCAAATATAAAGTTTATTCTAAATCAAAAATGCTTCACTTCATGTGTTTTTGATCCCTAAAGAAAGTTTACCCCCTTTATCCTTTAATAATAGACCTCTGAGATTAACGCTTGACATGTGGACATGTCAGAGAAGAAAAAGTTCATAGAAAGAGATGAAGAGTGTTTATAAACAGAAAAAAAAAAACTAGAAACCTGATGAGTGTGTGGAAGTTTTCCCACAGTGTTTCCAGCCAGGACCAGTGAGGTCAGAGGGATGAGGTCTGATCCCTGAAGTTTAAGATTCCTCTGGATTTTTTTATTCCTTCCTGCTCTTCTTTTGACACAAAACTTCCTCTTTTCTGTTAACACAATTTCCATTTGTGACTAACATATAAACACGGCTGAGTGAGAGTGAACTTGTAGGTCAGGCGACAAAAAAAAGAAAAAACAAAACAAAACAAAATCCACTGGGCTTTTCTCTTTCTTTCTTTCTTTCTTTCTTTCTTTAGGTGTGTCTTTCTTCGTGTGAGGTGGCGTTCGTTATTCTGGTCTTTCTGTCTCTTTGTGGCTGTCTTTCTTTCTTTGTTGGTTTGTATAGCTATTATCTCTCTCTCTCTCTCTCTCTCTCTCTCTCTCTCTCTCTCTCTCTCTCTCTCTCTATCTCTCTATCTTTCTCTATCTCTTTGTCATTGCCCCGCACAAACAAGCATCCACATCTCAGTTGGTTGGACTCCACATCTCCTGCTACGTCAAAGATCACCTCCATCGCGATAGGATTTAACAGAAGACAGTATGAAATCATATATATATATATATAAAGCAAATACATACTTTAATCTTAGCAGATGTCTGAGGCAAAGCTGGGAGTATTTTTGGAGTGGGAACCAGAATGAAGCTTTAAACCACAAAGCTCTGATGAATTCTCATTTGTTTGTATAAGTAGTCCCTACTGACCAACATACCCCCCCACCCACCCACCCACACACACACACACACACACACACACACACACCACTACTCTTTAAGCTGCAACTTTCCTGCAGCCCTCTTACACATATTTTCACACATATAGTATTCATAGTATTCCCTTCATCTTCAAAAATGCTAGACATGAAAGCTGAGCTATCTTTGGACTCGAGTGTTGCATTATCTTTGGTGTCAGATGTGCTCACAAATGAAAGGATTCTGTAATCTCACATGTCCTCTGTGGAAATATTTTTCATTCTTTTCCAGTTTTGGAAATCTGCAACATCCCAGGAGTCTTACAGGATATATTAAAAAAAAAAAAAAAAAAAAGTTACTTACCATAAAGTTGGAGAAGCACAGCAGTCAGCCAGCGATGGCTGTTCTCATCGAACTCTCCCGATTAGTGACCAAACAAAGAACGTTAAGGTAACTCGTATACGTAAATGAATACTTTTCCACTGAGGTGCTTTAAAATGTTGCTCATTTGTCATGGCGTTCCACACATGAGAGCAGCACAGAGGGGCAAGGACATGTGGGGATTGGCACAAGCCAGTCAAAAGTCTCTAGTAGAGTGACCCTGAGACATTTTTAAAATAACAAGCTTATGTCATTATTGAGAAAATTAAAGAAAATGCAGGTCACAAATTGTGTTAAAAGTCAAATTTGTTCTCAGAGTGCCTCCTCAACGGGAGGTGGAAAATATTTATACTATTTCAGTCAGACAACTCATGCAGTACAAACTTCAAACACTTTATTAAAGATAAAACTTGAGTTTTGGCACCTAGGCTTCACTCAATCTACATGTATTAGACTTATGCAGATAGCGTGGGTAATAAACTTCAGTTAATCCGCTCCACAGAATCAGAGCCCACAGGCAGAAGCTGGGAAGGAGGTGCGACTTTAAGAGCAGCACTGAGCTCAGCGGGTCAGAAACACCAGACAACATTCGAGTGGCAAATACCTCTTACTCTTGATATACAGGTCTATAAACAAGACAGGGTCATAGGGACTAGTTCAGGCAGACATCTGAGGCATAAAGAGATGTCTGCCTGCCCGTGACTCGCATCATTTATCAAGCCATCTTCTTTTTTAAAGTCGGTTTTTATAAGTGTTACAGTCACTGACTCAAGTCACTTATCTTAATTATTTTAATAAAATGATTCAAAGTCAACCTCTGAAGAAGACTCAAAGTTTTTTTTTGTTTTCCCTGCCACAATAAATCATTGAATATTTTTTAAAAAGTATATCAATGATTAGTTCTTCCACGCCACTATTTTCCCATTTCCCCCACGCCAGCATGCCACTGCAACACAAGCTGCTGTTGTTCACCTAACAATTTGCACAAAAGTAATTTTCTAAAAAAGAAAAAAAAGTTAATTTGTCACTGTAAAAAACAAATGACCCAACTGGAGTCTTTTTTGTACATAACTGGTCTTCTCGTTCTTCCGGGAAAGAACAGTGCATACTATTTTTTGCAGAACAAGACAATAAGACTCAGAATTTGCAGTGTGATGGTCGTTTTTGTGGTTTTTACCTACTTTTTTCACATTCTACAGAGTAAATGACTAACTTTTAGATAATACTCCTCCCATCATTACTATAGTGCAGATGATTTCTAGGTCTAAATGTCTAAATGTAACATTTACAAAGTTGTGTGCTGAGCCCATGAATAAGATCCAGGTTCAGTGGATTCAGATTTATTATGAACAGAGGACTTGTCAGTTCTGTGGCAGTCATCACATTTTAAAAACCATATATTACATTCATATTTTCAAATCACATTGTCACGTACTGTTCACAGAAGTCATACATACTACAGATATACTGATGACGGTCTTCTGAGCCGTTTTCCATCCACAGCAATCTTTAGTGAGGAATGGCATTGGTGTTTGAGAAATACCTGAGAGGAGCAGTCGTTGTGGCCGTGGTCTCTAAAAATTATTTACAAACTTACTGAAAACTGACATCGAGACCCCTTTCCTCAGTATCTGAGTCATCAATGGGGAAAAAAAAAATATCTGAAGTCAGTGTTTGATGTTACACAACTCCAGGGGGGGAAAAAAAAGTCACTCTGAAATAATTTTCACTCAAATTACACAAAAGCAAATCAGTAAAAAAGACAAAAACATATAAAAAGCAAACAGCCATATATCAGATGGCACTTTTTTCTTTCCACAAATCTGATCCCACAGCACCCGTGACCAATAACACATCAACATTTGGTCTCAAAATAATGTTCTGTAAACATTAAATAAAGATTCATATTAACACTTCACCTTAGACAGAAACAAATGGTCATAAACCAAAAAAGAAAATGAAACTGTAATGCCTTATTAGTTTATGGGTCTTTTTATACAACAGAAATCTGTGTTTTTACAAGGTCAACAGAAAGGGAAAACCATTTATGGATTATTTGTTGGTGGTGACAGTAATACACCTTAGCTGGAAGACTGGAAAAAGCCCTATCAATAGACCAGAGAGGGAATAAGGCTGAGGTGGAAAATCTCTACAAGATAAGTTAAAATGGTCACTACAGAAGCTGATAGAAATGCTGAAGGTGGTGGAGCGGTGGCGGAGTACACCGTTACACACACAGCACTCATACCTACAGCAGTCTGGAATAGTTTAGACACTCATAAAGTAAAGCACAGTGTTGCTCTGTTCCCTCGCAGCGAGGTCCACTGAAGCATAACAGTTTAAGACATGAGCGGCGGTAAACACGTCGGCGTCAGGGAGGCCACCAATGGATGATTACACCTACAGCGCCTGAGATTCAGTGTGGCAATAATGGAATATTGTTATCACCATCTAAGTAGTAAAGCGGAAGCTGTAGCTATGTCCCAAATCCATACAGCGGAGTGATATTAAAGAGGACAGAAGGATGACAAAAGCAGAAAATAAAGCACTCAAAGTAACACATTGGTGTCTGATGATGCATCTGAAAATCCACACTAACAAATCTATTAAGTACACCAAAACAATGCTAGTTTTTATGCACGACTAAACCTGCACAGGACTTTTTTTTTTTAAGTTCAGTTAGTACTGAAACATCAGCATACGTTTCCCACGATACAATGCAGCAGCATGCAGTAGTGAATGAAAGAGCTGCTGCTGGACGACTTTATCCCACAGTGCATTGCAAAACGGGGATGACTGCTCATAGCTGGAAAATAATTTTAAATTGTCTGGTTGGTTGAAAGACAAAAAACAAAAAACATGCTGCCGTCTCTTAATCCGACAGCAGCATTTTACCGTTGAACTTTGTTTACCTTTATGACTTCTGGTGAACACACTAAACAGTATCCTATTGAGATTAGTATAGAATATACCGTCCAGCTGGTGTTTAGCGTGGATTTAGGAGTGAGCATCTGCTTTCTTTTACATTTCTCTACAACTCCCAGAAAGCAAACATTTAGGTATAGTTTGATCCAAAAAAAAAAAAAAAAGCGAGATTTTGATTTATTTGTTTCCCAGAAACCTCCAGCAATCCCCAACCAAAAATAATCTAGTTTTATCAAGCGTTATCTGGGTGTAGTCCAAGCCCATTAGTTTCCTCAGGCTACTCCTGTTTCCAAACAATTTCTTTAAAAACTCCAGAGCACTGGGTAGAAACAAAAAAATTAATTGGGTGTTTTGTTTTTTTTAAATATCTGCAACTTCTTCAAGAATAAATGTGTCTGAAGCCGAGTGAAAAGGCTACAGAAGAGGAGTTGCTGTTATTTTTGGGCTTCTCGTGAGATTATGCAGATGGAAAAAATGAATATAAAATATCACCAAGCTAACTATACTACAATAACTTATCTGGTTGTGAATACCGCAAGGTTGTGAGGCACTCTTCTGTGAGGCACCCATGAATCGATTTCCATTGGTCCCTCATAGGTACACGTCCATAGTGTTGAGAATCATGTGACGGCAGAGGGGACAGTTCTGTTGGTAGATAGGTTGCCTCAAAAGGATGTTTGTACAGCCTCTACAAAGGCAGAGGTGTCTGCATGGCAGCAGCACCACCGTCTTATTACAATCCTGACAGATGACGCACTTTTTCCTCTCCTCCTGTTCCTTGAGGAGCATAAGTAGATCCTCAGCAGGTAGAGGTTTACCGTCTTTGCCTGAAGATGCCTGCTTCTTTAGGGGTCTGTCTGTGCTGGATGAGGGGAAAACTAAATCCGGCAGTTCCTGGTTGGCTCCATCTCCTGCTCTCCCATCCGGTGGGTCCCGTATCTCCTGTCCAGGGCCGCCATCGCCTCGCATTCTGTTGCCGTTGTCACTGTGTAGCAGTGTTCGCAGAAAGAGGCTCAGATGGCTGCTGTGTTGAGACAGACGCAGCCACAATCTTCTCTCCAGTAGCCAGAGGTGACGCAATATGCTTTTAAGGTGTTGCATGTTATGGCATAGAAAATGTGGGGCACTCCACAGGGCCAAAACAAGACTATGGACAGCTAGATACAGTCTACGAATAGCAGGAAATGAGTTCATGTACCCCATGATGCACACGGCTGCCTGTCTGGTCAGTCCTGGGTTAAGGTAAGCAGTGGTCGTCAGGGCAATAGTGACAGTGAGCAGAAAGCCGTAGATGTTCAGTATGAAGACGCTGATGAACATGTGCACCAGAGAGACCAAAAAGTCCAAAATTAATTTGCAAGGAGACCACAGGTAAGCCGATGTACCTGCCAGGCAGCTGTACAGAAAGGTGAAGGAGGTCAGGGTGAGCTCCAACACTTTCTGCAGCGGGCTAGACACGGTCTGCCACAGTCCAACCACCGCCAGGTAGACGTTCTGGGTGGCGATGAGTGCAAAATTTACCACAGTGTTGGTGAAGTATACCACTAGGCTGACAGCTATGCCACAGCCCTCCAGAACCGACAGCAGACTCCGACAGAGGTGTTCCTTTCCTCGAAGAAGGACGTGCATTGACAGATAACCCATCATCTTCAGGCTCTCCAGCAGCCCCTCCAGAGCCAGCACCACGCTCCCCAGCATGGCGACCGTACCGTGGGCAAGGTTTGATGTCGCTTCTGCCATGGACATCATGAAAACCAGGATGAGATTCCCCAGCTGCACCAGTGCGTTGATGAAGAAGCCGGGAAGGTTGGTAATGAAGGTCACAACCGCCAGGAGAGTCCGCACCACGGTGTGGACGACCACGAAGTTCAGGTCCAAGAGCAAGCAGACAACGTCCAGGCATTTTCCTACAGTTGTTATGACAAAGTTCACCAAACCCATGGTATTTTATCTACAACGTCAGCGTGTACGTGCCCGGGCTCTCAGGTGGTGTCCACGTCCAAGTACATGTCTGGTTTATTGTTCAGGTGTTTTACGCGGAGCGCCGCTCCCGTCGGTGTCCGCTGAAACGGCGCACACTCCTTCGCTTCTCTGGCCGAGAATAGCTTTATTTTTCATGTTTGCTCCATCCCAAATCAACCCGACACGATGAGATGACAGCGCAAACGCATGCGTTACTACGGCGGATGTTTGTTTTCAAACGGCGGGCTGACACTTCCGTTTGTTTTTCTGGTTTCGCTTCAGCTGTCCCGTTTGAAACGCGACACGGATACACTCACTTTTCAACGGAGTCCTTAAAAAAAAACACGTATTATGTAAAAACAACAAACAAACACAAAAGACCAGTTAAGTCAAGAATACGACGATAAATCAAAAAGCTTTGGTATGTTTATCGTTTTTAGCTTAACCGCCATATTTGTTTTGGTCGAAGCGTCAGCTGACCTCACTTCACTTCTTCCGGTGCATCTGTGTGTCGTCACCACCACCAACACCACCAACAACAACAACAACAACAACAATAATAATAATAATTTTCTCTTTGGTGTCAATAGAGAAAACCATATGATTATTACTTAATTATTCCTCTTTTAAATAAAAACAAATGTCTGAAATGTTTTAGTAATGTAAAAGCATAAAAATTAATTTATTGGATGTTTTATTGTGATCCAACTGTTTATTGATTTATTAGTTAGTAATCTGGGCAAGAAATCATAAACACATAAAAAATGAGTGGGGTCTGTTCATGTACTCAAATTAAAGCATGTATTATTTCTTAAAACATTCATTTGCACACCAAGTTGTTCACAGTAAAATATGTTCAAATCCCACCAGCAAAGACATTGTATTCTAATATGTCAGCTAAGTTTTGAAGTTGGCTTTATTTAGGATATTTTATGAAAAAGAATTGCATCAAAGAACCAAATTAGGAGGTTTTAGGTTTACAGGAATAATTACTGGTCAAATAGGCTCCTGGTTACCAGTAGTATTTCCCACACTTCCGTTTGTTGTCATTTTTAAAATGTATAAAGTTCAGGAGAAAAAAAGAAAACAAAACATAACATCACTACTTTGCTATGGTACATTTGAGTTTTTGTATGCCATTACTGCTCTTAGTCGTGTTCTAATAATGATACTTACAATAACCAATAACAGCAAACAGCAGTTATCAAAAAAAGGTATGATATACATATGGTATAGAAATAAGGATACTAATGATAATAATACAGCACTACCTGTGATGGACTGGCAACCTGTCCAGGGTACACTTCTGCATTTCTCCTTAAGAGAGCTCGGATAGGCTCCAGCAGATCCTCCTGACCCTGATTTGGAAACAAAAACACACAAAAAAATCCCAAAAAACAGGTACGGATGGAATAGTACAAGGCAACTAATGGTCGACTACATGTATATATATATCTGTGTGTGTGTGTGAGAGAAAGAGGGATATACAGTGTATTTCGTCTTTTCCTGAGACCACCTAGGTATTACCATTTCCTTACTGTATTCTATTTACATTCGAGCAATTTCCCATATTGAGATGAATTCACCCATTACATCAGTGACTTCAAAAACAATGAAACAAAGAAGCCTTGCCACCCAGAACAATGTCAGCAGTACTTCCTGCCTTGCTCGCACCTCGGTACTATGCTTCTTTTTCTTGCAGAGGGAAACTGATATGATCATGGGAAATCCTGTCCAGAATCCTTGGACGCTTGACAAACAGCATTTGTTTAAGCATTTAATGATTCAACAGGGATACATATGAGCAGTGTAAGAAGCTATAAAAGGTTTTGTGCATGAGTTTGTTGCTGACAGAGAGCTTCTTGGCCTGCTCCTTTTATGGTGCTTAAACCCTTCCCTTTGGTTCGATAGCGGACCAGCCGTCAGCTTCCTTTATTTGTCTTCTGATGAACCAGATCTTTCCTCTCCATAGGAAAGGCGTTCAATAGGTCTCATTTATGATTTAACTCCATAAATGTTTGTATAGGTCCAAGAAGTCACCAACATTAATCGTCAGTGACATCATTTTTATCTATATACACTATGTACTATTTAGTTGCTACCATATTTTCTTGAATTTCCTGTTTGTTTTGGAAGGTTCTTGAATGAGCATAAATGATATCTAAAACAACAGCCATGTTGAGCTGGCTGAATTGTAAAAAAAAAAAAAAAAAGAAGAGGAAAAGGGCTTAAATTCTTTGGACATTGTTTCTTGTTCTACAGGAAACAATATATTACACTTTATGAGAGAAAAGGAGATAATTCTTTCTCACAATCCCTTGTGGCTGCAGCCTTTAGAAGTGTTTCTTGATTGTTTTTACGTGCTTGTACTGTGACTTATGTATATGAATATGAAAATGAACATTTGAACACATTTTTTTAAACACTACCCTTAATGTTGATGTAATAAGTTGTACCTTTGTATGGTAATATTGCATATGTCATAAAGCCTCAGTGAAATTACATGATGCAAGCATACTAAACAAACTACTGCTTAAGGCTTATATAATAAAAACAGATTGTCATTGCAGTGAGAAGATATTTTCCTCGACATGGCATTTTCCATTAAAGGGAAGGAAAACTATTTAGAAAAAGACAGGAGGTAATTTTTTAAAAATAATTTGACTGTATCCTTAGTCATGAAGTCATTGCTGAAAATTCACTTTTCAGACGTTTTCAGAAAAGCAAAAAAACAAACAAAAAACAACAACAAAAAAACGTACATAGGATGCTCTACTAGGGCGTTTCTACCCTTAAAGACAGTATCAGTGAACGTCAACCTCCTTGTTTTCCCTCCACTCTTTAAAAACAACCCTGAACCAGACTGTGTCAGTTAATGAGCAGCTGATTTTAATTCAATAGTGTACTTACTGCCACTATGGGATTAACTATGAATTATTACTCTCGATTTTTAAAGAACAAATGAATGAATGAATTAATAAGCCAATGAATATTGTGTAAATACATGGAAAATTATAGTGAAAAGCTGGGTTTTGCAGAAATTACACTCACTGGTATGATGACTCAGAGATTAAAAACATAATGTTGCACAAAACACGCAAAATAATGATGTAATGTAAAAAAATATGTTTTGTTTTGTGATTTTTAATGGAATTATGTTTTTCCTGAAATCACAGTGTATGTCTGTATTTGGCTACTGTCATTTATGTTCCTGTGAAAGAATACATGCACAAAAGGTTGATCTAATAATTTAAGGCAAGGGTTGTGTGTAATAGGATAATAATTAGGACATCTGTGGCAGAACATCAAGTCTCAATCCAATCCAATATATAACATGCATTCACTGACTACTGTATTAGTATGTATGTATGTTCTGTATATGCACTCGTAACTTCACCAGGTATACCAGGTGCACCTCATAAAGTGGCCAGTTAATGTATATGGCACGTTACTTCATGAGGAATGTAATAATGAAGGTAGAATCATCCAGAATTGATATAACTGCTAATTATTTTGAAAACCGGTCTTCAGTCTTCATCAGCATTTTCAGGTTTTTATTGTGTGTGTGTGTGTGTGTGTGTGTTGGGGGGGGTATTTGGACATTTGATACTTTTTTTCTGCGCGAGCCCTGAGAACAGAGCATAAACAGATCCTGAGAACAAAGCCTATAGATTTCTGATCTACACCGTGTCACGAAGGAACATAAATATGGTGCCAGAAGTCAAAGAATAGCCTTATGAATAAGAATATACCAACAATGGAGTCCATGAGTGGACAAGGCTGGAAATGACACACAAACATACGTCATGCATTCATGAGATGAGTCTGTGTATTTGTGACAAACGTAGAGCTGTGTGATAATCTATGTCCAATACATGTTAGAAATGAGAGGATGCTTGAAGGCAAAATAAAGACTAATGCTTTTACAATAATGCTGAGATTACAATGTAATTTCAACATGAGAATATGAATTGCTGGATGTGAGCTGTAAAAGGGGAAGAAGTTTCCACTCAAATTCTCTCTCCCTCGTTTCAGTCTCAATCTGAAGGGACGGTGAGATGGAAGAGGAAGTGATGATTGGCCTCGTGTGACTCGGGGAGACGTGAAAAGGAACATTGAGAATGTCGAGGTCCCTCAGCATGACATTCCTGGTCTTTGAGCTGTCTTCTCAGGACGTTGTTTGTGCATCTGCAGGATGTCCAGCAGTTTGCAGTCAGCAGTAGCAGCTTCCTGCTTTATGACTCATAACTCTGCATCTGTTAGACACCAGGAAGATCCTGTGTGAAAATATTCTTTTGAAATCTTTTTTGTTTATTTGCTAATAAACGTCTTATTTGTTATTTGTTAGTTGATAACACCTGCCAAACCTCCCTGCAGAATTCAGCTTAGAATAATAGATAATCTTCCGTCATTTTCCCAGTTAAACGTTTTATTGATTTATTAATAAATTATCAGAAAATAGTGACACAAGTCACAATATCTTAAAGCTCATTTAAGTACTGACGTAAAAAGCAAGATCCCACATCTGATCACACAACAGAAAAATATAATGATTATTATAATTGTTTTCACAAAAAATACAGAAATACAAAAGTATAAAGCTTCACACTTTTAAGGTAGATTTTCTAAATGAAAAGAAACTTAATGACACATAAAGAGGTATAAAAATGCTATCATTTGATGACATTCAGATAGGAGACGCTGGATCCTAATCTAAAAGGTTTTGCTGTCATTTTTGTGTGCAGCAACATTTATTTTTCAAACTTTCATTCCTGAAAAAATGGCTAAATTCATTAGTGGAAAAACTCTTTAAAGTGACCTTCAAATGACTTTTTCCCCCCAGAGATAACTTGATTAGTTTGGGATTCCTTGTAGAATCAATAAATGTAAACCCTAATTTTTCTTTTCCTTAGTTACAACTGTTTCACAAATATCAAACTGAAGTTATTCATGCAACCTCCCTTTGTCTTCCTTTTAAACATAAATCTTCCCAGGCTTAAACACTGAAGACACACGTCAGTGGGTTGATTTATCATGATTAATGCCATTACAACACATAATCGCCATGGAGAAGCAATGGGCAATTCTTGGTCCCTGCGGTTATCAAAGTGTCTCTTTGTTACAACCGCTGATGTTATGACGGAGTTTAGCAGAAATTCAGATTTCTCTCCCACTCCTCCCACAAGCTCCCTCCACCATCGGTGCCCGCTAAAAGCCCCCCCATCCTCTTGAGCGACTCGGACAATAGATGTCTCTCATGCTGGGAAGGACGACTACCCCCAAAACAACTTGCCCTTGGGTCTGGCCTCAGTGACTTGGAAAGAATGACTTCTTTTCCTTCCTTTAGGTTTTCCTCAGTCCATAAGCTCGGCGCTTAAGCTCAGCAGTACACGAACTGGCGAGATAAACAGAACTTGTGTGTAATCATCAATCACTGAGGTCTGGCACTCGCAGAGGTGCATGGTGAGGACATTCCTGTAAAGAGTAAAACTCTTAAAGGGAGCAGGTTCAAGGAGAGAGATCATCCATCCATCCATCCATTTTCTATACTCGCTTATTCCTATTTAGGGGGGCAGGGATCTGCTGGAGCCTATCCCAGCTCTGTTCAGGAGCCAGAATAGGAAGGTAAGGAGAGGAGAGAGAGGACAAGTTTCAACATACTGCCATGTGAGATGAGCAACAGGTACAAACGTTAGAATTACTGACCCTGATCCCGATGTTTCTGTCATTTCTATCATTGAAAGGTGAAATCAAGCTTTTAAACACAGACAGAAAACTATCCAGTCTGTTTTCTGTGGGCCCATATATTTAATCAAAAGTAGGAAAGAAAAATGCTTGTATTGTTGAGATTTTGCTATGGTTTCCCAAACCAAACGTTTTTTTTAAAACACGGTCACATAAGTCTAAGGCGCATTTTTGAATAATAAAGAAAAAAAGAAAAAAAGAAAGAGGAAGTCATTTTACATACAGCCAAGACACAGCAGAGGAAATCACTGCTCCCATCCCATCTCACGCATATCTCTCCATACAGTAAAAAAAAAAATGTACTTGTCTATTTTTAAAATAATGATTAAATAAGATATAGGTGTTGTATCAGTGAGCTTTGAGATGACAATAGGGAGATCTGAATGTTGGCCGTCAGTTTACAGTTATTGGACAGTGAAGCCTATTTTTCAAAACATAACAATTCCTCTAAAGACAGAAAGTTTAAGGGTACAATAAGAGTCCTCGTGTGATAAGGCAGGTCTTCAAACACAAATGATCCCTTAACAGATATCTGTGTAGAATGGGTTCCTGGATTAAAATCTAAATAACACGCAGCATCCCGCTGCTAATTGTCTCTTCTAATTTAATTAACTCATTCATGTAAAACAGATCTACTTTTTTTGCAGGGCATTATTGCTACTCATAGCCAGCTGTTTTCCCCTGTCAGAAGGTTGATGCATGACAATGTAAACATTTCAGGGCCTTGGAGTGCTTGGGAACTTTGTGGGGGAGTGAATGGTGCTTTTCCTGCTTCCCTCTGCCCTCATTCCCATATTTAGTAAGCCCTAGAGTATTCCCAAATGCCCCCTCCAGGATGTATCATATTAAAAAAGAAAAAAAAATTGTCTTCAAGGAATTGTAAGAGCGTTGTTGGAAAAGAGATCTCCTAATTTCTATTAATTTGCATCAAGTGGAGTCTTGTGCTACACCCATAACTGCTAAAAAAAAAAAAAAAAAATATGAGTGGCAGAACAATGCAAATGTTTTGAGAACAACAAGTTCTCCGCTATCAGTGCAAACCAAGGACTTTGCCTCACCCTGAAGGAAATGCAGGGTTCAACAGAGGAATTTACATCCTTCTTTAAGTTCATTATGGTTTTTTTTTAAATACATTTCATGTGTGAAAACTATGTATGTGTTGAAAAACTCTTTGCTCATTCCTGGAGACTATGAGGTAGTTTTTTTTCATTCAATATTTCAAGTTAGATAAATAAAAAAAAAAAAACATTTAATGTATAGTATTTCAGAGACAGATACGTTTGGAAACACAGGTAACGTCATGTAAATTCACAAACCGTTGCAACTGTATCTTCTTGGTGGCAGCAAAACAGCGGTCAGATGAATGAAGCAATGACGCAACAGTATAATAAAATCTGGGAGAGATTATGAGAAATGACTGAACTTAAGCGAGATATTTCTTTTGTCTGAAATCAAGTAGTAATTTTCAGCTGTGCAACTCAAGATATGCTTATTATTCAGATATTGCTGAGATTGCCATTTCTTCACGATTACTAACTGACCTCGAACACAAAAGCTTTCTCCGGGTCACATGCAACGGTTTTCACGAGAGTTCAGCAGAGAAATATGCTGACAAAGTTCCCTGAAACTCTCTCACGGCCTTTTTATTTGATACCACAAAATAAAAACAAATATAAAGAAAAAATGCTTGAAGCAGTGAATTGGCTGAAAAAAAGGGAAAACAAATCCTAAATTTGACTTAGTGTCCCGATCCAACCATAGCTAAATAAAACACTTGGAGTAAAATAAGACATTCTTGCTCCCCCCCCCCCCTCTGATATCTCAAACCACACAAATGTGGAAAAGGTCTAGACTAAACCACGATTGCTTCGTCCATCTGAAACCTTTCTCCGCTCCGGAGGACTCTTACTGTCTGTCTGACTGTGTGGAGGCAGACATCATCACCGCTGTTATCACTTTCGTAGACTTGCTGTAGAGAGTTCAGTATCATCGTCTGCTCATCATTGATGTAACTCTGACCTGGAGTCAGGAGTGATCGATCTGGGAGACACAGCGGACGGCAGACGCAGAAGTGTTTTCCAGCAGTGAAGGTCACAGAGATCAGTAAACATGACACATCGCTCCATTCTTTGATCAGTCTCCAACTGCACAGGCTGCGATAGTTCACATGGGATCAAATAATACTAAAATTAAATGGCTGCTGTAACTGCACAGATAGTTCAGTATTTAATCACTGTCTGTGCAAAGGTTGAAGGAAGTGCTGGTCTGAGGCTCACACAGACTCATCCCTCAGGTCTTCTGACGGTGCCAACCAAACACAGGACTTGAAGGGTTTCCTGTCTGAAGGCTTCAGGTGGTGAAACAGACCTCATTAATGTGTTGGATCGCACCGCCAAGATCAGTCAATGTTTGTCAAAGACTGAAGGACACTTTTTTGATATTGTTTTTGTATTTTAAGTAATTTAGGAAGCTTTTTTTTGGTCTTTTTTTGATATTTGTCTTTAACCACCTTCGTAATATTGTGAATATTAAAAAAATCTGAATAGAATTTAAAATTCCTCTCCTCACATATCAAGCTTTTAATGACCAAGCTCCATCGTATCTTAAAGAGCCGATAGTTCCATATTTTCCAGGCAGAGCACTTCGCAATCAGAGATTTTTAAAAGTGGAATGGGAGGTCAAGCGTTCGGTTATCAGGCCCCTCTCCTCCGTAACCAGCTGCTAGTTTGTGTTTGGGAATCAGACACCCTCTCTACCTTTAAGATTTAGCTTAATATCTTCCTTTTTGATAAAGTTTATAGTTAGGGATGGCTCAGGTGCCCTGAAACACCACCTCCCTTGCTGATATAGGCCTAGACTACTGGAGGACTTCCTGTGATACACCCTAAGACCCTCCTGTTAATCAAAAATGGTTCTGGATTGTTGGAAGAAGATGGCGTACCCTCAGAAAACCCATGCAGGACTCAGCCCAGATTTAAACCTTCTTACTATGAGGCAGCAGCTGTCTATTAACATCAGATCACCCTCAGAAATGAGTTATTCATGCAGCTATCACAGTGTCTCCAGCTTGTAGTGATCTGGGCAGACTGAATGTTTTGATCACTTTGACTCGGTGTAATATGCCCAGCCTGGTATCTTTCCAGAAGGTCAACTGCACATTATTTTGTATCTTTTTCTGGCTCCTCTCTAGTACCTTGAGAATTTGTTTTCATAGCCAACAGCCTACTAATATGTGGGAGCTCTGTTACAATTTGGCAAATGCTACCGATATCTAAACCCTGACCTATCAGACCCTGCAGTCCTGCAGGAGGTCAACTTCCTGTACTGTCAAATGGAAAAAAGCGTGCCGGCTTTAAAATTAAGGATGTGATTTTTAAAAAAAAATCACTGGGATTTTATCAGGTCTTAAAACTGGGCAAATACAGCCTCAAATGAAAAACAAAACACACAATATATCACATTTTGCCGTTATTAATTCAAGACAAACTAAGACAAAATGCAGGTCCGGGAAGCAAAAACTTGAGTCTGGGAGAAATTCGTTAAGGCCATGGAGGAGGACTATCGGTTGGCACCGAAGAGATTCTGGCAAACCGTCCGGCGACTCAGTAGGGGGAAGCAGTACCCTGCCAACACCGCGCGGGTGGGGAGCTGCTGACTGCAACTGGGGACATTGTCAGATGGTGGAAGGAATACTTTGAGGATCTCCTCAATCCCACCGACATGCATTCTGCTTAGGAAGCAGAGGCTGGGGATTCTGCGGTGGACTCTTCCATCACCCAAGCCGAAGTCACCGAGGTAGTCTGTAAACTCTCTGCTGGCAGGCCACCAGGGGTGGATGAGATTCGCCCCGAGTACCTCAAGTGTCTGGATGTTGTGGGGCTGTCTTGGTTGACACGCATCTGCAACCTTGCATGGGGGACGAGGACAGTGCCACTGGAGTGGCAAACTAGGGTGGTGGTCCCTCTGTTTAAAAAGGGGGACCAGAGAGTGTGTTCCAACTATAGGGGAACACACTTCTCAGCCTCCCTGAGAAAGTCTACGCCAGGGTACTGGAGAGGAGAATTCTGCAGATAGTTGAACCTCGGATTCAGGAGGAACAATGCGGTTTTCATCCTGGTCGTGGAACACTGGACCAACTCTATACTCTCCGCAGGGTGCTGGAGAGTTCATGGGAGTATGCCCAACCAGTCTACATGTGCTTTGTGGATCTGGAGAAGGCATTCGACCGTGTTCCTTGTGGTATTCTGTGGGAGGTGCTCCGTGAGTATGGGGTCCGGGGCCCTCTGCTAAAGGCTGTTTGGTCTCTGTACGACCGGAGCAGCAGCTTGGTTCGCATTGGCGGCAGTAAGTCAGACCTGTTCCCAGTGCATGTTGGACTCCAGCAGGGCTGCCCTTTGTCACCGATTCTGTTCATAATTTTTATGGACAGGATTTCTAGGCGTAGCCAGGGACCGGAGGGGGTCCAGTTTGGGATCCACAAGATTTAATCTCTTTGCAGATGATGTTGTCTTGTTGGCTTTATCGAGCCAGGACCTTCAGCATGCGCTGGTACGGTTTGCATCTGAGTGTGAAGCGGATGGAATGAGAATCACCACCTCCAAATCCGAGGCCATGGTTCTCGACCGGAAAAAGGTGGCTTGCCCTCTCCGGGTAGGTGGAGATATCCTGCGTTAAGTGGAGGAGTTTAAGTATCTCGGGATCTTGTTCATGAGTGAGGGAAAGATGGAGTGTGAGAATGACAGATGGATTGGTGTAGCGTCTGCAGTTATGCGGTCAATGTACTGGACCGTCGTGGTAAAGAAGGAGCTGAGTCGCAAAGCAAAGCCCTCAATTTACCGGTCAATCTACGCTCCCACCCTCACCTATGGCCTTGTACTTTGGGTATTGACCAAAATGACAAGATCGCAGATACAGGCATGTGGGAGAGGGAACGTTGTTACAGGAATATACAAGCCTTGTGATTTATACATGAGTTTTATGAACAATAAAAAATGAATTATCAATGCATTAATAATGATTAAATAACTGCATTTTTACACTAATAGTTTAAGGTCAACTACTTTCTTTTAATATTGCATGCAGTTTGGGCTTCTTCCTTAACGTGTAAGCGCACCTGCGTCCCGCTTTCAAGCCGCATGTGTGATTTTGTAACTGATATCACTACCTTGTCCTCAAGAAAGCAGGTATTTCCTGGCTTTAATCTCCTTTAGCACATGTGTAAGTTCATTGGTTGTGAGTTTTCATGACTATAAAGATTTTGTGTGCTGACATTAGACAGGAGAGGCAGTTGCCACCAGTTTATAAAACATCAATATGACACCATATTAAGGTCAGCCCGTTGTCAGCGTAAAATCCTTTTTTCTCTCACGCACAGGTTGAGTCTTGTTCAGTTGTGACCTATTAAGAAAGTGAGGTTTTATGTTTGCACAAAGAACCCTGGGCGCCCACAGTAACTGAAACCGGTTTAATCTCGTTTAGCCAACAAAGTTGGAGGTTTCAGGTGCGTTCATGTCGGTGTTAGGTCTCCCTCCTGTGTTTCTGGCTCCGGGTTTACCCTCACCTGCTGCATTTCCTCTCACTTAAACTGCCTTCCTTCCCCCCGCCAGCCTCGCCAGCACACTGAAAACCAAATACAGCTTTAACTGTCTCAATTAGTTTCAGGTATCACATGATCTGGATGCGAACCGAGGAGACCCGCCACACCTCTGCACGCTGCTGACTTCGCTCTCCACGCCCATCCTTTACTTTGAAGCTGAACTGCATTTATTTATTGTTTCCTGATGGGGAAACTACACGGTTGCACGTCAGTAGCGATTTGAGCGAGGAAATGTTTGATCTTTTACAACAACTTCATCCCAGCATTTGCATTTCCCTCCAGACCGCCGTCCTGCTGCTGCTGCTGCTGCTGTTCGCATTGAAGTTCCTCCTCTTTTTCACCATCCGCTGTAAAAGACATCCAATACAACAACTTCTGAAAACTCAAAGTACTGTCTTTACGTTGTCTGACCGTGTCTATAAATAAGCCACGACATAACTGAGAGGGGTTTATATCAGCAACCCTAAAGGTGATCCACATACGCCGACGCGCGCCTTTTGGCAGGACGCATGAATTACGCAGACGGGCTTTACTTTTTACAGCGGAGGACCCCTGTCTCTGTCTCTGCCCCCCTCCGCATCATCTGCCTCCTCAAGCTGCTCCTCTCCCTCCCTCTCTCTCTCTCCCTCTCTCTCTTTGCTGTCAGGACCAGCCTTTGCCAGACTCCCTCTGAACACACCCCAGCACGGACATCTGCGGCACCGACCAACAGCCATGTCCGGACGGGACACTGCCTCTCTTCTTCTGGCCAGACTTCTTCTGGTTCTCTTTCACACCTGGGGAGGTGAGTACCAAAGACAGAAGTGCCGCATCTGGTGGATACAGGAGGTCTGGGACACAGCGAGATATTATGAAGAAAACTCTGCTGAGAGGATGTTTGCCATAAACGCATGAGTTGTGATTAATTGCATTTACGTCTTCTGTCTTCTGCTTGCAACTCAGCAAGCAGTGGAAGTGGATCATTTATTTAGGCATGAAGTCGCAGGAGAGACTTGGAAAAAGCTGCAGATCAACTGTTTACACCATGTTTGACTTAACCTTCTTGCAGTGTACATATTTTCATTTTCTAACTGCAGCTCTTATGTCAGCTGCAGGGATGTCACACTGTCCTGTCCCCGTCTTGCTGCCATTATAACACCCACGGTAGCAACAGTCCTCTTCTTTTTTAACATAGTCACAAAACTTTAAAAAGCGAAATAGGTACTCTTGAAGTGGGCACAAAACTTTAAAAAGGAAAATAGGTACTCTTGAAGTGGGCATACTATTTTCAGTCTTTCCTTTGAATAGTTGGTGAGATTGTTCAGTTAATAACAATGTAGGAATAAAAAGTATTAAGTCAGACTTTGACAACTGTTACATGCAGGGTTAATTGTGTTTGCTTGTTGTTTTCGAACGTGCCAGAATAGTTGGACACACACACACACACACACACACACACACACACACACACACACACACACACACACACCCTCTTATAACGTCCACGCTGAGACTTAATGACTCGATGCTGTTTGGTGTGGTTAAGTCTGCTGCATGAATTCGTGGCCGGTGACACCCATGGAGGGGCAGCGGTCATGTGGGACCTCTGCTTTCTGTCAGCTCTCCTCTGTTTCCAGCAGTGATCAAGTGGCTCAGTGCTCCTCAGGCTGCAGAGAATAGCTCGACTATGTTTGTCACGCAGAAGTGTAAAGTGAGGTCAAGCTGTCGCGGCACAAGTTCAGAGTGTGATTTTTCACAGTGCAAAAGGAGAAACTGAATAACGCTTGATTACTTGGTTTAAATCAGTCGGTTAAGGCTTTTAGGTTCAGGTGAACTTTGATTTTTGATTTCTTTGATTTCGGTATCAGCTTTTCACATCACAGTTTCTTTGAGGGGACTTTTCTCGTGTGGGTGTGTCTTTTACTTTGTGGTTTAAATTAGACAGACTGGTGTACTTCTCCAGCAGACCAGCCCTTCCTCTTTCTGAGTCTGACTTCCATCCTCTTCTGTCCTCTTAACTCCTTACACGGCTTTACCTTTCCTTATCCTTGTTTTTCAGTGACCACTTTCCTACCTGCTCCCTGTTTTGCGCTGACCGCCTGTTTAAGTTCAGACCATTGTCTGTGAATTCTCCAGTTTCACACTCATCAAGTTGGCTTCCTGTGCTTGTCCCCTGGCTGCCTGAAGCTGTCCCCCTCCAGTGCATATATTTTTACCCTGCCACACGTCGTACACATAATTATTCTCACGCCCCACGCAGAAATGTGTTCTCAGGGCATTGTGTGTAAATAACACACCAGGTATGCACATCTTCCATGGGCTTCATTCAAGAAATAAGGGCGTATTAGCGACATTTGTTTAAGTGAATCAGTTTTAGGGATGGAAATTGTTATTTTGTTTTTTAAATAGCCAGGAGAAATCAGTTGTAATTTTACAGATGTGAGACCCAATTTTTCTTTCTAAGAATTAACACCCTTCCCCACTACAACAAAACCCCAAAACAAATCAAAGTTGGAATATCTTCACTCTTACTAGAGGGCTTTCTTACATTTGTGGTCTGATCAGTGCAACTCACTGATCAAAAACTAACGGAAAATACAAAAACAAAGTGTTTTATATGGATACGTGTGAACCCAAACAGATGTACTGTACACTGAGAAGCCCCAGCTGCTCACTTTACCTGTGACCGATGTTACTCTGGATGTAAATCGGATCAGATCTGATGGCATCCGTGGGAGGCAAGCCCACCCCTCAGAGACTCCGCTCAATAGTAGGAGGGAAGTCACGACGATATGGCAGATTGATGTGTGTTCACATGTTGATGCATCTGATAAAATTGCAGCTCCTCATCAGAGGAAAGCCTGACTAACTGACTAACTGGCGCTGATCCTTTTCGAGGATTCAATTTGTTTCCTTTGACGTCAGCTAATCAAGGCGGGCCAAAGTGCAGCCCCCACTAGACCTTAATTGTTTAAAGGTCATCAGTCTCGCTGCGGCAGAGGCACTGTGCCTCAGTTTCATGTGCTCAAAACAACTTCTGCTCCTCATATGTGGAGACTCGCTTGTGGACAATAAAAGTCCTTGTTGTGTTTTAACCGCAGCATAAAAAAGTTGAGGCTCAGTGATCTGGCAGAGGATCAGCAGAGCAGAGCGGCTCTGAAATGGAAGTCTCTGACTTGTCTTCCGGTTATTTTATTTTTTATTTTTGTTTACAGGCAGGACTGTGACTGTGTCATTTCTATGCCTAGGAGCAGAGTTTGTGCAGATGGTTTATCTGCACGCTGCCCTGCTTTTTTACCTCCTGAGCGTCCAATAACTCGTGATTTTAAATTTCTTCTATTTAGAAAAAAAAAAAAAAAAGTTCTCACATGTTGTATCAACAAATGAATGCAATCACGTCACTGTTACAGATATTCATCATATTTTTAATGTAAATATGAGAGCATGTCTAAAAGTCAGCCACCTTGTGTGGAGAACACGGAGCCGTATCCCGGTCCTGGGGTTCTTCCTGCTGTGTGTACGTGTTACCATGCAGCACACTTCATAAAGTTTGGGATCTGGTGTGACAGTGCATTATCAATCTGGGGATGCCTAAAATTGTTTTAGTGAATTTACGGTTGTTAAGATTAGGAAGATATAACCCAGACCCAGTGATTCTTGGAAAGGAAACAGCCTAACGGGTTGTTTTAGTAGGAATATTATGCTTGTGCCACAAAGCAGTGGGATGCTTTTAGCACAAAAAAACCCCCAACAAATTATATTAATAAACATGGACAACGCTGAAGTGAGCAAACCTGTGGCTGACTTTGGCTTCACAGAAGCTTTAAAGGATTGAGTTTCCCACTAATTAACAGTTAATGGACCTGCTTTTGGAAACTCAGTTTGAAACAAAGAGCTGTTTGTTGTGAAGTGGTTCAAGGATGTGTCTTGTTGGTGCCACGAAGGGCCCCAGTAACATGTCACTTACCCCCCCTCACACTTGTACCCCTCCTTCTTGAGTTAAACACAAAGCGCTCGTCTTCAACAGTGGCTGATTGCAAAAACCTCTCTTTTGTTACACCATATTTAACATGCCACATAAACTGTCTATGAGTTAAGTCCCTTAAAAAAAGTAGATGTTTATTTTCTGTTTTTATAAGCCTGCCTAATAATCCACAGAGCGGTTACCATTTGAGGCCGCAGCTGTCGCTTTTCAAACAAACTCCCACATACTTGCTTTAATAGATTTCCATGCGATCACAGTAATTCTGCAGTCATATCGTAACCGCACTGAAATATCATCAGCAACATGTTTGAAGCGTTTTTGTTGACCCTGTGTTCGGATGCGGAGCAGCATCTCCCCTCTGAACCTTATAATGAGTTGAAGCTGTGCACTTGGGAGCAGAAATTGTTGGAGGAAAAGGTTTCCTTTTTACTGTTTGATCTTCCTATTGATGCAAAAAAACATCCATTATCACCATTACTTGGGTCAATATAGCGGAGAAGGGGTGGAGAGGATGGAGGGCTCGTTGCTGGTGGAGAAAGCTCTCAGGATTTTTCATCGGGGCCATTTTGTAAGTAGCAGCAAATGTTTGTTTGTGTAATGTAGGTCCTGCAAAATGACATTCTGCAGACACGCCTTGCTGAATGGTGCCTTAATATCAACACTTTTTGTTACCACAATGAGCAGTTTAAG
Source organism: Xenentodon cancila (assembly GCA_014839995.1). Classification (NCBI taxonomy): domain Eukaryota; kingdom Metazoa; phylum Chordata; class Actinopteri; order Beloniformes; family Belonidae; genus Xenentodon; species Xenentodon cancila. The sequence continues at coordinate 17,960,611 of CM026201.1, forward strand.
TCATGTTTACAAAGCGGTGGGAGTGAGGGAAGTTTGCATGCACTTTGGCTCCAATTTCTCTTAAAAAAAACAATTAAGAAAACAAACTTCTGTCTAAATATTTTTTCCCCAAAGAAAAATACTTTGTGTCTTGAATCTGATAAATATCTTCAAACAGAGCTCTTTCAGAAAGCTTAGGTCTGTGCAGTTCCTAAGCTTTTATCAACGCCTTTTCTTTTTTTGGTTTTCCCTATCACAGACGGATTTTTACAAGAAACACACTACGAGTAATGCACATCAGGAAGCTTAGATTCACCATAAGCCGGGTCTGCAGATGTGCAATGTGGCATTTTCATCTTGGACGGCTTCTGCACACTCTGATCTGCTGCTCAATATCTGGCTGCAGGGCAAATCCATTCCTATCAGTCAGCTGAGAGCTTCACCTCAGCTAACAGAGCATCTAACTCCACCTCTCTTAACAGCCTTTGAAGTTGTCCGATCAGACGGACAGCTGCGTACACCTGGTGCCCTCACCGCCCTGACAACTCGTGCCCAGATTCAGAACCAGCAGTCACGCATACAAAGAGGACACGTGGCCGCTCAGGTCTGCTACTGCTTAAAGACCTGTTGTCATTGTGGGTTATTTTTGTCGGAGCTCGGTTACTGTTCTGCTCCGTGTTGCAGCCACAGGCCGTGTTAATCCGCCGCCGCTGCTTACGCGTGTGCAGTTTCAGTGTCTAACATTAAGGAAACCCCTCTGCTAATCACTCGAGGTATTCAAAGACATTATAATCTCCCATTCTCTTTTATGGCACACTCATTGTTTTTCAATGTTTTCAGTTACTGCTCAGTTATGTTTAAGTGTCTCTTTAGGAAAAGATGACCAAATCAGCAAATCTAAATCAAAAACGGACTCTTACTGAAACAGTTACGCTTCTGTCTCTCCGCTGGCGAGGAAGAGCAGCCACTTGTAGTTTTCACGCTTGGTTGCAGCAGAACATGATTTGCTGTTTGAGTTGGCCTGCGGTTTCTTGCCGTTTTGGAAAAGCGCATCCTAATTCAGTAAATGTGCAGTCATTTTTCTGCAGGATAACTGTTCAGGCTTTGCATCTATGTTGACTGAAGCGGGCCATGAGAACATTTGGAAAGACGTAAAGAACCTGAGAAACTGCACACATTAAACCTCGATGTGCCACCTGGGACAGGCTAACCGCAGGACCCCCTTAAATGACTTCTCCCTTTCGCTCCGTTATGTGACCTCAGGCCTTTTTTTTTTTTTTTTATTGCAGCGTGAGAGGTTAAGAGACTAGAGAGCGCTGGAACTTGGAAACTACAAGGGTTGTGCAACATCTGGGATGCTCAGGTTTCTTTTGTCCGTTTTTTTCAACTTTTTTTTTACATCGTCAGCTCTGTGAGACAAAAGTACAACATGATGGCGTTTCCACCCACACGTCAGATCCTGCAGGGCATTTAGGCTGCTTTTATACTGTGTACCATTAAGTCATGAACATATTTAATGAAGGACACAAATAAACTGTGTTGATTGCTGTAATTGTTTACCGGACCTCTGTTTGGTTAGTGCGGTGAGGTTAGTGTAATGGATGTAACTCTGTGTGGGATCCACTGGAGTGACTGCTGAAGTAACAAACCAAAGTAACAATAATTCATTGTGTCACGCCTTAAATAAACCCACTGTAACAAAAGCATTGCTGAGGAGGCTGTGGTTGCGCACAATGTGGGTATGAGTTGGGTCAGATGGAGCTGAGATCTGGATAAAGTATTAGCCATTCTTAAGACTTCTGTTAAATATAACTTCTGTGCTGAACGTGATCAGAGTGAGCGTTGGTTGTCCGTCTCATTTGGTGACCCTGTGACAGCAAGCCAACCTGTCCAGGCTGCCTCTCTCCCAGTGACAGCTGGGATAGTCTGACCCCCCACCCCCGTTGGCCTGAACAGGGTGAAGCAGGTATAGAAAGTGGTTGGATGGTTATATTTAACTTTCAATTGATACTGGCTCAGCAGTGCCGACGACAGAGAAAACGACTCTCTCGTTTGTATTTGGCTGTATTCCTGTCACTTTTAAGAGCTCGCGTTCCTGTCCGAGAGCAGAAGTAAAAAAGACGAAGTGAATTTTTCTTTTTCTTTTTTACATGTTGCATTTTATAAACTTAAATAGGGTTCATTCAGAGCCAAGACTTGCTGTCTTATCAGTTGCATCAATATGTTGCTTCACAGGACGGAAGCAGCTTTACAAACAAGCACAAGAGCCTTCTTGTTACTGAATGTGTTAGACCTGAAAACAAACTTCTTGTCCTGTTTTTGAAACCATTCAAGAACACATTCAAAAGCTTGTTTAATCTTTATACGAATGAGTTGTTAGAAATGTAGATTTCTTGAAGCTGCAGCTGAGGAAACCTTTGTGTCTTTTCAGGGAAAGGCGGTTCTGAAACATGGTGGCATGGTGTCTGTGTTCATCCACCACCCTGACCTTCACGCTTGTACTCGGCCTCAGACTTTTGCGCCTATTGTTAGTGTCAGGATGCGGTAAATCATGTGGTGCAGCTTCATCCAACTGAACTCCCAGTTTAACCTATAAAACACCGACATGCAGATAAACATGCAGCTGGAAGCCAGCAAGCTGAAGATCTAGGTCACTTTCAGGACTGGGAGGTACAGTTAGGAAAAATATTTTTTGTCCCACAAAAATGTGAAATATTTTGGTGAACGACTGAGAATGCCTAATTTAAGAGAGCACACTTTCATCCTTTTTCTTTTTTTTTTTTTTCTCCACTAACTCCACTAACTCTTTTTTGTCTTTTTGGGTCAAAGGTTGCTTAGTGGCTCTCGGCTGATTCAGCTGCTCGTTCTCGTCAGTCACAGTGACTCCGGTGTCAAAGTGAGGGTATGTGGCTTTAAAAGAGAATTAGCAGACTTGGTTGTTGCAGGAGTTTCACAAGACTGTTGAAATCAATTTACCCTGTCAGAGGCGAAGATGTCTTGTGTGATAAATGGCCCATGTGTGTGTTATAAAATGCACAAGCACTAAATCATTAACTGGCATGGCATTGCAAATAGTCCCCTTTTGCTTAATTTGTTGGATAATGATTTCCCGCTGGATATTAACCCATGACGAGCATGAACTGTTACTCTGCGTTAAATGTGTGGGGTTTCTGATGTTGGGCTAAATGCCGTTGACTCAGATCTCTGCTATTTTTTTTATTTTAAGGCTCTGCTGATGTCACAGCATCACAGCACTTAGAGTCCTGACTGTTGCTGATGTGTTTTAATCCAGGAGGGAGAAGAGGATAAGCAATGTTGTCTGCCTTGGATAAAATGAGGAATAATATGTGGTGAGATTTTACGACTCCGATTAAATTTAGCTCCAAGAATACAGTAAAGGTCTTTACAGAGTCTGAAGCACTGTAGACATGCAAGTAAACAGTCTATACACACCCAAATTTGTCATGACTAATGATTATTATTGATAGATAAGTAAATTAGATGTAAGAGAGACACCAAAGAGTGAGATAATACATTTTAAATCATTTTAAATGATAAAACAAGATCTGTACCTTCAAAATGTTATCAAAGAAAGGAAGTGAGCGTCCACAGAGCTGCAGGACATTCAGAAGGCAAATTTATGAGCCTGAAAAGCATCAAAAAGACATAAAAGCAGTGCGTTACAAAGCTGGACGTTAAAACAAAGCCAGTGCCCGAGGATATGCTGTCTGATGCTGATACTGAATTTTCCGACCGAGACGAGGTTTGCACTGCGGGGTACACCTGCAGAGCTGCTGGAGTGCAGATGGAAAGATTGGTTGTATTCAGCATGTCAGATGTGCTCGTGAAAAGCACTTTTAAACTGCAGGAAGAAATGAATATCATAATAAATGTATAGAAATCTTTTAAAATGAAAGCTGTATGAATAAACTTGAAAGATTAGAAGCAGTGGCTGCAGAGGAATGTTAAATCTTCTCATCCAATAACTTGTACACTGTCACGGGCGTTTTTTTGGTCCTACAGCTGATTTATATGATCCAGACGCTCTCTCAGCTCCTCATCCTTCATTGATGGTCTAAGAGGGATCTCCTGTTGCAGCTGGTCTCTTTGCTTTCTAAGGTGAAAGTGATTTGACCACAGTGCTGCTTGTTCACAAGTGAGAGTCGTGGATAATTGCTGCAGAGGAACAGCTGCTGGGCTGTAGTGAAGGCGAAACGACGTGTCACGAATAAAGCCTTGATGATGTGACCAAAGAAACGTGTATTGGAGGGAGTTTAGGTGGGGGGCGTTATGAGTGTGAGTCTGGCTTTAGATCCAAGGATCAATGAAAATAAAGGCAGCTAATGCTTAAGAATTTGAAGGCTCGGATCTCTGCTGGGTGGAGGTCATGTTTTAAAACTTAACCGTGGCAGCCGTGACAGCTCATTTCACCAAAACACGCACTTGTTTGACAGGATGTGTAGCGTTTATAAAAGTTACACAATGGAATAAAATGGGGAACCAGAAAAACGCTTTGAGTTTGAATGCTCCGAAGCAAATGCTCCGTCTCACAATTTGAAGGGAAGCGTTCCATCTCCACACCGAAACAGAATCCCAGGAACATGGAAACGAAGGGCTTTGAAAGCTTAGCTTGACTTGACTCAGGTATTGGTGGACATCTACCACATATTCACTGGAAAAAATACACTTTTAAAACACTGCAAGCGAATCCAGAAAATCAACAGCAGAGCAAAATCTAGAGACTATTACACTAACACGTTTACTTATGTACAGCAGCTTTTATTGCCCTGGTTATTGTTTGTAAGGTCTACTTCTTTGTGTTTTGAAAGGTGACCAATGCTGTTTGATTTTTGTATTTGTCTCGTCTCGCTGCCTGAGCCGTAGACTGGTGCAATGGCCAACGATCACAGAGGAAGGAGAGCTACGCACTCCACTTTCCAGAACAGTTTAATTCGAACAGAGATGTCGGAGGGACATGAGCTGCAGGCGGACCACCTCAGCCCCCCTAGTTTTGCATTGATCTTGTTGAAAAGTATGTGAACGTCCATGGAAAAGATGTCTTGCTCTACAATCTCAGCGAACATTTCTGGGTTAAGGCTGCCATCAGAGAAGAGTTTATGACCTTTGCTTGAGAACAAAGGTTTCCTGAAATAATCCACTGGCTTCTATGAGCTACTGATGAATGACAGTTGTGGATGCAGTACAATCTGGGGGATCAGAGATCACAGGTGTCCAGCTTAGGCTTGTGATCTTGAATGTTTCACGCTGAAATTCCACCAGATTCCTGAAACAGTTTAACTCAATTATGTATCGTAGAAGGAGAAACATGCATATCCCTTCTTTTCCTCGAGGAACACTGTTTTTCAGTATTTAGGTGATTCTCTCAAGCAGCTTGTTGTCAAACTGGAGATCTTCTGCTCATCTTTGCTCTTAAAATACTTGGCTTGTTGACAGCCTCTCTGAAATAGATGAATTTTTCACCTGGTTGGCGTGTGTTGCAGGTCTGGAATGCAGAATTGCATACTAACAAGTTAAGTTAAAGTGGATATATTGTGGGATCTTGAGTCCAGGGGGTCTGCATGAAAAATAAAAGAATGAAAAATTGTAGTCGTACAAATGATGTGAGTATGTGTCGTAATGAAGTACAAAGGGAACATAAATGACTTCAATTGTTGGCAGAGAGTGTTGCGACATCTGCATCTGTGATTTGTTAATGAAACTTCTGTTTTATGTGAATTTATTTCTTTTTTTTCTCTCCTTTTTGAACTCATTGTGCCAGAGAGACTTGAGAGAGCCAGCATTTGAGCTGCTCAGATTCTTGCTGATCCTCGGCGCTCCTGTCAGGATCCCCCTCTCGTCTCTGTTAGTACAAAACCCTCCTAAATAATAGATGTTGTTTTCATGAAACAATGCTTTGTGCAGATCTAATGCACATCCTTTTAACCTAATGCAACCTGTCAGAGCTCGGTTCTGACGTTGTGCTGCTGACTCCTCATGTTTGCTGTGGCCTCAGCTGCTTAGTTGTAGCAGATCACTGCTGGTACTGGTTTATTTGAGTTTCTTTTCTTTTCTTTTCTTTTTTAGGATATGATTTGTATGTATTCTGCTGTGTCAGGGTGTATATTAAGGCTTTAGTTAAATCTTCGATCTCCTCTGGCCTCGTTTGTCTCCTCCAATGAAACTGACATATCTCCTCTGTCTGAGTAGCAGCAGACATTCACAGCGTTGCGTGGTCTGACATAATTTGATTTAGATTCTTCATTTCATATTTATCAGCCAGCTCCAAAGAGGAACAGCTGATGCAGTGAAAAGAGATCATTGTCTTCGCTCCGTTGCCTCATCACACCCCGGTCCTCAGATCGCAGCTTGTGGGACGTTTTAAAATAACCTTTTCATTTTTTTGCTTTGAAGGATAGGGAAAGCTTTCGGTGAGTCATGTGAGCGAGTGATGTCGTCAACGCTGTTGCTGTTTTTTTATTTTTAGAAAGAGTTTGAGAAGGCATTGCTTTGAATGAGAACATATTTTTTGTTTACTTATATATCTCCAGTTTTCAACTGGATTCAAGTCAGCATCTAAAGGGATTGAAATGTTCACTTAACACATGATATAATCTTTGCAACAGCATGCTGCGGTTGGGTACAACACACGGATAAATAATAAATTATTGCTTCACTCAGCTGTTGTCAGGTGTCACATTATGCAAACCTTTAAGTTGAATAACATTTCTGTCCCTCCACCCGTTCCGTACGACGTGGAGTTTTGAAGCAATAACAACCTAATATGACGTTCAAGGCTTAAACCTCCTCCTGCATGTTACAAAGTACATTCTTGAGAATAAATAGGAATTTTGAAAGACTGCTTATTGAAAAACGCCACATACCCTCAACAGTTGTTTCAGCAGTTCACAATGTTTCAAGAAGTGCTGTCACTCCTCTAGGATGAGGTGCAAAGATGAAACACAATGGAAAATAGAGAAAGTCAGGGGCAATATAGAGAGATGATTTCAGCTTGCACCCCAGTGCTGTTGAGGAAAACATGAGGAAACCAGCCAGTGAGCGTTGCCCTTTAGCTATGACACTGTAGTGTCTCTGAATGACCTGCGGTTTGACGGGGCTCATCTGGGTTGTATCTTGGTTTGAGAGCACACGTTCAGGCACCTGCACACAAAGAAAACACGAGAATGTGCTGTTATGAAACAACTAAAAGCTGAAAACCAGCCTGTAATTCATTACTGCAAACCGCAGCTTCTACCAAAAAAGGCGAGAGCTGCTCCGGAGTCTCTTATCCTCTGAGTCGATGGCTAAAGAGCTCTGTGTGTCTGTTTGCATGTGTGTCTGCAAGCTATCTTTAGCCATAATATGCCAGCAGCAACCAGCGCACATCTCATACTTTTGAAGCCATGTCATGAGACCTCTCTCCCTCCTCCGTGTTTCTGTAACGTTACAATCAGCATGGCTCAAAAATCCCGTCCCTGTTGGCCTTTCCCATACAGTTTGTGTTATTTTATTTCTCACTGCTCACTGACCGGTTGATATGGGGACCACTTTTCTGTCTGGAACGTGGGAAAGAGGATGGAGGGGGCGATTGTACCACCATGGGACCAGGCATGGTTCCCTCTGACACACACAGACACACTCATGGAAGGGCCTATAATTTTTTTTGAGGCTGTGAGAATAACTCGCAGTGTTTTTTTTTAATTTTAAGGCACAGAGTTAAACATGGGAAGATGACCTCATCCCACACGAACTCAGAAGTCATATAATAAGCACGTTTTTTTTTTGTTTTTTTTTTTAAATGTCTGTGGGTCTGTTTGTGTGCATGCATGTCTGTGTGTTTGTGTGGCATGTCAAACTAGCTGAGCATGGAAACTCTGAGTAAAGGGCACTACGTCTTGTTGCTTAGTAGTTATCAAAGGCTGGAGAAGAGAGGGGACTCTCCACAGAGTGTAACTGCTGACAGAAGACCAAAGAGCTGCTTGTCAAAGAGGCTTTAGCTTCTTAAGGCATGAGCTTGGATCTTTACAGCTGAGACTGCTCTGAAAAGGATTTGAAGCACCAAGTAGGCTGGAAAACATGCCTTTATTTTGTTGGGTGCTTCTCAAAAAGGAAAAAAAAAATGGCAACGTAATCTGGTGCTAAATGTTGGGGCTCAAACATAAAATTAAAGAGACTTCTTTTTCCCACTGCAACAGAGTCATCGTTGCTAGTGGACATATCCGTGATATTGAAAGTGAGTGTGAAAGCGGTGCTAAGTGACGCCGTTTGCAGAAAAAAGTCACACTGTGATGTTATGTTGTACCACCTTTAGTTTTGATTGCAGCATGCCTTTGCTTTGGCCTTGTTTCAGTGAGTTCATGCAATGCCACAATGTTTATTTTTGTCCAGAGCTGTATTTATTTTTGTCACGATCTTCAGTCAGTGATGGAAGAGTCAAACTGTTGTGTAAAGTCTTCCCCAGCACAGTCCAATGAATCCTGACATTCGGGATTCAGGAGTCAATGTGGAAATCCGCGTGCCATCAGGGAAGAAAAAAACAATCTCCTGATGGCAAAACCTGGTTATTCAGTAGATTCAGGCAGTCAGTTGTCTTCTGTTTTTTCTTCTTAACCCTAATTCAGCTGAAGTAGCCCCAGATCGTTCTACTGCATCTGCACGCTTGCAGAACTTAACCCAGTTGTAGTAGTTTCTGTAATCACCTGGGTTGTTCTGTTGGTCTGATATCTGTTTGACTATCTGAAACTCAGAGTTTACACGTTCTTCCCGTGTCCGCGTGGGTTTTCTCTGGGTGGATGCAGGTTAATTGGTGATTTTAAATCGCCCGTAGGACTGATATCACAGATTACAGTTTGCCCCCTTAAAACTATCATCAACTGTATACACGGAGCATGCTCAGTAGACCGATGCTGTTTTCAGTGTTGGTGTGGTGGTTGGTTGTGGTTTCAGCTCGGTGTTGCGGGGATGTGAGGTAGTGGTTCAGGTAATTGCAGCAGCAGCAGAGACTGGACCAGCTGCATCCACTGCAGCAGCAGCTTGGACCAGAGAAGGACCAGAAAATCAGGCCTGATGCCTGGTGACCTGTAAGTTCCTGTTGAAATGATCTGGTTTGGCGATTTCTCAGTATTCTAGGCTTCTGAGATGATGCAGGAATAAAAGAAAGAGAAACATATTTTTAAGACTGTGGATATGATGCACGTACGGAACAACAACAACAACAAAAACCAACAACACATCATCCAAGTTCTGCTAATATCAACAATGAGTTTAGGCTGATCAGGTAAAAAATGGTTGTATTTTAATCTCTAGCCAATAAATGTTTGCATCTCTAATGTTACGTTGTGTATATCACCACAAACACAGTAGATGCTGTAAACAGAACATATACCCGCAAAGTCTGAGCAAACTGATGCAGTTGAACCACATGGTGTTTTGTTTTAAATTACTGCTGTAAAGCAAAGATGTCTCATCTTATGAAATACTTGCCCTTTCCCCCCCTCCATTCCTACATCTCTACCTCTCTGCCTCTCCAAGCAAGGTTTCAAGGAGATAAGGCGAGGATGCACGAACCTTTTAGACAGGCGGCAGAGACTGTGTTTTTCCTAAACTGTTTCAAACAAGAAACTAAACGAATGCACAAATATTAGATTCATCCTTTGTCTGCAGAAAGCAGATGATTCACTGTGTGAGATGTGTTCCCAGAACTGTCTGGAGCACACAGGAGCCAAGCCATTATATAAAAAGTGTTGTAGAGGAATGGCAGGGTGCTGTTTATGTTACATTTTGGATTACAGATGACGTGGAGGAGACACAGAGAGAGATCTAGCACAATGTATAAACAATTCACATGTCATACTCCAAATGGAGTAGGAGGAAGTATAAAAGTATTTAATCCTCACTCTTCCTCCCCTTTAACGTATTAACAGTAATTATCTTGATTTCAAGCAGATATTCTCAGCAGACACTCTAGCTTGCTGTGAATTTTACTCTTTCTATGTAATCAATGAGGGAACAGGACATTTTTTATGGAAGCTGGTCCTCGTCTTTGTTAGTGTTCGTCTAGTCTGTGCTAACCTGGGATACAGCCCATAATGTTAACTGTTTCAGTAGTATTGATGTTTCATTAAACTCTTGCCAAGAAGTACAAGACCCAAAAGCTTGGACTATTTTTTAATAAGTTGCATTCAAAATCTGACTTAATTTTACCTTCTGTGGTTTAAGAAACTCCATCAGTCACATTTATACTATTTCCCCCACAGACTGAATAGACTTTTCTGTTTTTCTAATTTCAAAGTGCAGTTTTCTTGCACTTGAATTTAAAACCGCTTACATGCTTCAGGTGACAGTTGTATTTTTTAAAAGCATTTTGCTGGTGGTCACTACTATGCAAGGCCTAAAGAGCACTTGGTGCCAGTCGTTTAGGGCAGGTAGAGGATCGTTTTTATTTGCTGCCTCAATATCAGCCTGCTTCTTTAACCTTAAACGCTTGAGAAGTGACCTTATAAAAGAATCATCTGAAGCTTTATTACTGTACTTGTGCAGCGGATGTGAGTCAGCGGAGTCCCTGTGAAAGATGGAACGTGGCGGGCCGAGAACCGAAGCCAGGTCCAGCCACGGCTGATCTCTACAACAGGTGGTGTCCTGAAATGGAATGCATCATCAGATCATCAGGAGAAATCAGAGAGCGATGTGATTCCCGCCTGATCTCCCCTTTCGTGTGGTCCACTCTGATCCTGTCCTCTGTGTTTATATTCTTCAGCTCCTCTGCCTCGTGGAAATTGTTTATAGTGGCTGGTTAAGCGGATGCTGCCAGTATTTGGCTCCGGAACCCAGGGGATTTTCATGCCGGTGTTAGAGAAAGTGTCCAACAAGTCGGTGTGACAAGTCGACCTCGTTTTCTCTGAGGCATCGTGGGAATGTGCAGTTTGGTTACAACAGCTGCCACTGTCTGTCGCTTTGTCTCTGCACACAGAAATTAAAACATCACCTGAACCTGACACAGACTCCACAAGGAGAGAGGCTTGTTATTAAAGTTGAACGAATTATAGCTAAATCTATTGATGATCTGTACTATCAGTTTAAGTCAAGTCAGCCGAGTGATTTGTTTGTAAGGTTACGCAAGAAGTAAAAGGGACATCCTGGAGACTAAAACGATCTTTTCCTTATTTGGATGTTGCGAGTTATGTACTCGTCTCCCCCTATAAACCCTATGTGTCAAAAATGTCTGTTAGAAATGTAAAGTTAAAAAAAATGATTGACTATAAAGGTCATTTTATAATTTCCAATGATATAAAACTAAGAAATGACATATATTTTTGAGTTCCCCTTTTCGTTGCAAAGATCAAACATAGTGACTTGAGGCTTCTGATGACGCAGCGATTGCAGTCAGTGGTGACAAAGTCCAAAGTTCACATCAAAATGAGTTATTCTCCTTTCCTCAGACACGACGTTGCATGGTCCTGACACATTTTGGGTTATTTCTTATCAAAGTGTTCCTGGCACGACTCAAATCAACATTGTGCAGTGGCCTTGCATGCCCCACTTTTTTGACCAATCGGCTGAGTCGTTTGGGCAGTTTGGGAGACGTCCTCTCACTCACAGAGACTTCTGCAAGTCTCCTGGAGTCCAGTTTCTAGATGCTATTTCTGTTTGGTGTTGGTGGCCTGTCTTCACTCCATCAGGGTGTGTGTGTGTGTGTGTGTGGCCACCAGGGTGGAAATGAAACCACCCACTTAGCCCAGAAACAAGAAGTATTTTTTTTTTTAAAGGTCTCTCCTGGATGTGACCTAAATAAGGTCATGAGAGTCTTCGTTAAGAAGTATAGTTTAGTTGCATTCTACGCATGCATATTTATATATTCATTTATTTATAATAAAAAGAGCATGTAAGTCAAAGGGCTTGAAAACATTTTTTTAAAAATTGCAAACACACCCTATCATTGAATTGACAGTGAAAAGGTGCATTTGCACCAAACGTTTTTAAGCGTCCTTGAGAGTTATTGGCTGGGAATCTCCCCGGAGGATATTACGCATTTCTGTGATAAAAGAACAATGAGGTGAGGTCAGGGCCGGCTGCCTGGCGGTATAAAAATCAAAATCAAGTATTAATTAAATTTTATTTAAATAGCAGCTGTTAAAATACAAGGTGTCTTTAGGTGCTTTCCAGAGACAGGGAACACGACCCCCAAGCAAATGTTAAATAAAAAATGTCAGGTTAAAAACTGCCCTAGCAGGAGACAAACCTTAAGCCAAACAGCAGCAAACAAAAAACTACCCCATAAGAAGGAAGTATACACACACACATACAGATTTAGGTCATGAAAGATGAAATCAGAAAAGGCCACTCATGTGTTTCATTTTTCTGGGCAAATGATTCCCTAGTCTGAACAAAGTTGCACCACTAAGACACGAAGCTCAGCGCTGCGTAACGGTACATAACAGCCCTTGGAAACTAAAAATAAACTGATTCCAGACTAATTCACATTTGCTTGGTCATACCCAGCCAATACTTTCCCACATTATCTGAAATTCCAGTGAAACGAGGGAATTTTGTTTTCTTTTCTCTCTTTCATAATATATCTGCTCATGATGTGTCTGTCAGATATCAACGTACAGATCACTTTGTTCGAACAAAAGACAGTTTGTCATTTTGCAGTAACATGTGTTTGAGAATTGAGATTATTGATGGCTATTTAATTGATTTACATGTTTACGAACAGCAGTATTCTCATGGAGACGGTTGTCTGTCCTCACAGAGGTGCCTTTGCGACTATGAGGCTTAAAGCTGAACTCACCCCGCTCATCTCTACTTATCAGGTTTGGCAATGTCCCAAACCGAGACAACAAGGCAGTTCACTTTACCAAACACCAAAAAAGATGGATGGAAATTGCTCAAACGTCCGAGGGGATCACAAGGCTTTCCAAAGAGCAGAAAAACATGTGCATCCTGGCAAGTAAAAGGGGGGACTGGAGTCCAGGGGATCCCAAGAGGAGCAAAGTCTCCACTTTGTGTGTCATCGTACATAAAATCCAAAACTGATCCTGAGTCATGAGACCTTGTGTAATTAACTTGTAATGATTGTAACTTGTAAAGAAAACATAATTACCTGGAGCCTTCCCCAGCTGTCACTAGGGAAGAGGCAGGACGCAGCTCGAACAGGTCGCCAGTCCATTAGAAGAGGAATACGAGTGAAACGTTTAAAAATGCTGTGGTTATGAATGAGGCGAATGTCTGGTACAAGTAGTCATGAAGAACCTTGCTGTTGGTTAAAAACATGAACCTGTTTGAGTCATTTTTTGTTTTTTCCAAGAAGTCAGCGATTGTTAGAAATCACTCTGAGGGTAATAAAACCTTTGACTGCTGGATGGGATAAATTCAGCAGCAAAGGGCACCAACCTGACACGACGAGGAAGAAACCTAACGAAAGACAAAGTGTGGGATTTCAAACTTCCCGCTACCTCGACTCACTTTAGGAGTGTTTGTCTTCAGCTTGGTTACGTTTGTTTTGTGCGTGCCAGTGAGGGATGAGTGTGTGATAAACCTCCACCGCGGCCACAGAACCAAACAACTGCATCCCCCTGGCTACTGGCTCGCCTCGTCTTTTAGTCTCTTAACTTTTGAAAAGTCGGTTTTCTCGTGTTGACTTTTTCACTCTTTTCTCTCCGCTCAGACTTATTTGCATCCTTACAAAGAGCAGCCTGACTCAGGCACTGCGTTCCCATGCCCCCGCCCCCACCCCCACCCCTTAGGTCCTGAAGTGAGGCTGCTATTTCTGGTCAGTGTAGCGGTCGGGTCAGTGTACTGTAATCCTGCTCTATCATGTAAGCAAACAGACCAGATAGGCCGCTGTTATTCTTAGATGCGACAGGGCTGGAAACAAGTCTCCGAGCTGTCACTTTAAGGGGAAATGTCTCTTTCTGAGTAAAGCAAACTACACTTGGACATGGATTTCAGCATGAAAAGCAGGCAAGATGTACATTTAGATTTTGATTATGATCAAATATAATGCTACCGTCATTATTTTAATGATCGTGATCCGATGCGCTGTCTGGCGTTTGCAGCCGCTGTGCCCGTGTACCGCCTCTCAGCTGTGTGGTCACCTGACTGGATAACTAGTGGGTGACAGCAATTAAAGCTCAGTTCATGACCCAACACACACATGCACGCACAGAGGGAAGCTCTGTTATGTTGATATTTCTTATTCACTAAAGAACATTCATCATCATCCTTTCATGTTCGTTTGAGCCTCAGACTTCACTTTGTATTCAGCAGAAGCAAATTTAATCTGAATTACAATCTGAGCAGAGGAATCCTCGCTACGTAAATATTAATACAGTACCTTGAAATCCAACTTCGTGGTAGAAAACAAAAAACTGATTATATTAGGACGCTCCGATGCAAATAAAACTGAGCGCTCCCTCTTTGAGATAATCACACTGTGAGCTCTTGATGTCTGCTTTCTGCAATGAGCAGAGAGTCTGCTGCTCATTCACGAAACTGTGTGTGAAAACAGAAAACGGTGAATGAAACAGAGCAGAGTCGGAAGCGTCGTCATGCAGCGTATTATTGCGTCTCCAGTTCAGGCCGGTTACACATACCTCGCTGACTTCAGCGGGAGTGTTTTTGTGTGCTCTACTTGCATGGATCCTGAGTATCTGTGTTTTCACCCAGTCCTGGTGATTTTGTGGTTCACATAGCTCCATAAATGTCCTTTTACATGCCTTCACATTCATGCAGTAACTCTTATTACATACAGTTTTGTTGACAGTCTTTGTAATGTTTTCGCTCTGTTGTCCAGGGATCCAAAAGGTAAAATAAAATGGGTTTATAATATAATAGGTAATAGTTTTTTTTTTTTTCACAATTTAACTCAATCGGAGCCTGGGACAGTTGGTCAGTTTGATGCCAGATAATGTGGTGAAGGTGGGCGCCCTCCCCTCTCCCTCACCGATGTCCATCTGTGGTCTGGGCTTGACGCCAGAGCAGACGGGGAGAGTGGGGCAGATTGACTGCTGGCTGTTGTTGAAACCATCACGAGGAGAAAGTCAGAATAGAGTCCGTCCTTCGAGCAGGTATGTGCCGCATGTCGGCCGTGTCCCTGACAGGGGGGCCTGCTGTGGTTTTAACTCACAGCCACAAACTGATTCAAGTTTATATACTGATGACCTGGTAGCAGTTTCGTCGGTTTTAGGTCTGAATGTGATCTCATTGTCACAGATGCTTCCACAGAAGCTCTGGCAGGAAGCTTTGTTATTGTTGCAGTCCAAAGACAAAACTGATTGTTTTGTCAAGAGTGAAACCAAAGCTGTCTGCACACTGGACTGTGTTTGATATGACTTCCTCTTCAGATTATCTTATCTTATCCTGTTTGGCTCTGCCTTGGTGAGGGTTGTGCCCTCACTCTCATTTTGTCTAATCTTTGAGTGCAACTAATTCTGTGAAGCCTTTGAATCCACATGTCCCTGTTTGTGTTTGAGCTGTGTTTTTGGAGGTCAGCTGTTGGTTTCTGCAGCAGGATCGCCTGCATCTTCGACTGTAACAGCCTAACAGAAATAAATGTTTTAAGAGCAAGATTGATTATCTGCACAGACACTTGTGTGTGCAATTGTGTCCATGTTCGTGCACATTTATTTTTTTTATATAAATCTATCTTTCTCTCTCTCTCTCTCTTTATATATATATATATATATATATATATATATATATATATATATATATATATATATATATATATATATATATATGGTTTTATAAACTGAATCCTTTTTTTGTAAACTACTAAGTTATTAAAACGTTTCAAAGACATTGTTGCATTCTTGGCTGGATTTTGATGTCACCGTTTTCCAGACACGGAACTGAAATTTTAGGAGGAACTGAACACAGATGTAGTTTTTTGAGGTTGTTTGAGGTTGTGTATATATATATATAAATATATATATATATATATATACACACACACAGTTTGTGAACTCTGACAGCCAGACATGTTCGCAGCAGCGCCGGTTTAGCGACTGCCTGGTGAAATGTCTTGTCAACTGGCCACATAACTTTCACCAAGTAGACAACTTTGAACAGAGGACATTCAGTGACACAGAGACGGTGACTGGTCTCAGTGTGGACAGTGTGGACCAACAAACCTCCCTGAACCAGCGTCACACACAACCACAACATGTTCCGATGTACTGTTTGGGTTTGGGTTTTCCTTAAATCTGCAGGAGGAGTCGTACACTGAACGAACGCTGGAGATGGAAGAGTATCCTCGGAATTATGTGGATCTAAGCTTGTTTTTTTTTTTTTAAACTGCAACCTAAACTCTATGGAGGCAGAAGCATCCGTCGCAAGACTCTGGTCTTCTTGTTGACCTGGTGAAGACAGAACTGGGACCTGCCAGGTGCTCTCCAGTTGCTATTGCCTGATTTATTTTTTTTAAACCAATCTATCAACTGACAAAAATAGCAGATGGATGAATAATACTGCCAGCAGTTTAACACCACCACACTCAGCATGTGAAACTTGTCTTTGGGTCAAACGTACACTCCTCAGGGAAACTGATACCGTTTACAGAGGGTAGCGCCTGAAAGTGGAGAGGGACAGCTATCCAGGCAGGCTGCCGTCAGAGGGAATCGTGCTTGGCTTTTCTTCTGTCATACTGATTTAAGACTATAATCAAATGTCTATTGACTGCAGTACATGCTCTCTCATCATCAGAAATTGATCTTATGTGCTGCAGCGCCAGCTTCTCTGATGGATGCGTCGTAGACGAGAACAGTGGTGAAATTACCGGTGATATATGACGGAACTGGATGAGCGAGGATTTTGTGAAACATTCAGCCTGTGGTGCAGAAACTGGATTATTTCTGCAGGTGATGTGAGGCATAGCCCACTGCGAGTGAGTCAGCGCTGCCCTTCCATCGCTTAATGGCCAGGAAATGTCTATGTTGTAGAAACTAATTGGATTTCTTTAACAGTAAAGCATCCGTCCAGCTCCATTAGCCAGACGTAAACAGCAACACGGAGCTGAGCGAGTGGCGGGTGGGGGGAGCGTGAGCAGGGGGGGATTCAAGGAGGGAGTTTCAGAGAAGAGCGACGAGGAGGAGGAAGAAGGGATGCGTGTTTGTTTTCGCTGCAGTGGGTTTCAGAGGATTAGTCCGGGAGGAAAAATCAAATGAGATGTGTCGTCCAAAGACCTAATGATGAGATGAAATCTTTTAATTTAATTTATATGGTGCCAGTTCACAGCAAAACACCATCATAGGGAACTTCCTAGACAGAGGAAGCAGGGAGGGAAGTAGCCCTTTCACTTTCCAAAATTAAAGATCTCCAGATTACTACACAGATGTATTTAAACAAATAAGAAACAGCTTAAAGAATTATTGTATTTCCCCTTTATAAACCAGATAATAGGTCCTTAATCTTTCCCAGTACATAACACCCACTAAAACATAAAAGTCCACCAAATAAAATGTATTAATGTCATGTTTCTTATACAAACCCTCTCTTTCTTATTATCTCAGATCTACAACTGGTTGAGGATTCTGCTAGAGGTTTTTTTTTAAGTTAATTGATTTATTTATTAATGCCTGTCTTTTATCCTTAATTAGGGAGTTTTCCTTTCTACTGTCACCACATGCTTGCTCTGACATCTTTTGTTCTTATGAATTGACAATATAGACGTGTATCCAGATTTATTGGGATTAATTTGAATTGGAATGACTATAAATGAACTGAGATGGCTTTTCTTGGGATCTGTTGGTATACTAACACAGTGAACTAAATTAAAACAAAATAACATAGCACTGTCTAAAATAACATTTAATGTAAACACACACACACACACACACACAAATAAAAGACTGTGATCCATGTTTGGTGTTAAATCATCATTTTAGCTCATGTTTAACCAACTTCCCTCAAGGATATGAATCAGCCACCCAAAAAATAGGAAAAAACTATATTTGCTATACAGCCCAAATTTATACTTTAATCCTACTATTTCTTAAAATGAATTGATTTCATACTTTACTTGATTATATTATTACTTTAACAAAGCACACAGTTGTTGCACAAACAGCAAACTGTAGCTGATCTTTACTGAGCAGTAAAACGAGCAGTCTGCTTCACCCTAATCTATCACTTGGTCGGACGGTGCTGCGTGTTAGTTTTTAGTTTAAAAAAAACCCCACCTGTGCTTTATTTTACCAGCTTTTTGCATCCGCTGACATTAATGTTTGAACTTCTTACAGATATTACATAGTGGGAGCTTTTTGGTCGCCCTGCCTTCCGTGACAAAGCTGAATTATTTCATGCTGTGGTGTAATTATACTCTCACTCGCTATTTGTAAACCAACTTTCTGTGAATTGATTTTCAAACTGAACTTGAAACAGGTCCATGCCGGATCATCCCCATTCACATTCCTCCAAGTGGCTCTAGACATAAAATCCGATATTTCCCACCATCGTTCCTCTTTCTTACGGTCCTTTGTGAAGCTATGTCACAATGAAGGCACAGTGAAGAGAGGCTAAATCAAACCTGGCAGACTCCTGACCTCCAGACCACATCTCTCCCTGGCATCTCGTATGTCTACTAAAACACTGCTGGGCAAAATTTAATTGAGGGTCCCTTCGATAGACTACAAGGACGAGTCATGGCGAGAGACCCTGGAAGGGGGGGAAAAAAAAAGAAAAACCGGTCGTTCCTCACGGACAGATCATGAAGGAACAGTGGCGCTTCTATACTGCCTGTAAATTGGGTCTTTCTTCCTGTGAGAGGGTGACATGTTGGAATGCGGCACATTAATGTGGACATGGGTGGGCTCCTCATTCCTGTCATAGCATCTCTGTCTTCATTTGACCCACCATAACGTTCTCTGCTTTTTTGACGTCATGTCTTTTTTGAGTTTGTGGACGCAGAGCTTCTTCAGAGCACCACTCAGGTCCTGGCACAGATGGGCCGTGTTCAGGTTCGCCAGACATTTCGATTAGACAAAGTTTTTTATTTTTTTTATTGACTGATATATGAGAAAAATATATGCTTAAACTGTGAAGAATAAACACATGGTTTGGCCTCGAAAACCAGCTGCTTTTGGGCTCTTTGGTTTCTTTATTGGCTGACATCTTTGCATTTAATGTATTGCGTGTTAAAGAAAGAAACAGCCGAACTCAGATGTTCAAATCTCTTTGTAGTTTCATGGTTTTCACCAGGTTTAGAAAGCTGTGCTGACATATCTTTCATCCGGAATAATCATTTAATTTTACAGACATGCAACGGATGATTTCCACCCACATTTTTAGGTGACACATGATGATTTTTTTCTTTTTTTGGTAACGTGCAGATGTGCAGTGCATGAATGTCAGAGATCCTGGCACATGAATTTTACACAGAGCTGCACTTCTTTATAACTCCTACAGTTAAATAATATTACATTATAAATTATACTAGTTAACCAAATCAGAAGAAAACATTTAGAAAGAAATGTGTTGACAGAATTCCGTCAAATTCCGTGATTTCCCCTGTTTCTACCACAACACATCAGGTTTAAACGCCTATGAAAGAAGGAGCACACATGGTTTGCAGAAGGTTTGATGCCCGTCCTCTTTCTGCACAGTCTTCCTTTATAAATACCAGTTTTTGTAACGGGAAAGTCATGCACATGGACTTTGTGTGTACAGATTTTTAAACATGGCCCCAGGTGTAAATTGTAAAATCAAACATGATGAAACCCAGCTTCCTCAAACCCCCCCAAAGGGTTCTTGTTGGCTTGTTAGTGGTTTACATACCATTTTCAACTGATTTTATGTAATAGTTTATCCACATAATAATGCAATTTAAACCTCCAGTGTGGTAGATTTATATATCTGTTGTCAGAAGTGCAGTAACATATTTATAAATATGTTTACTTTCATCCAGAAACACATGAAAACGTATTTGGCTATTTTGGCTATTATGTTAGAAACCTGGTTCAAATTCGCCTCTGAATCCTCAAAATCAAATGCTGGCTCTAGCACGAGCCTTTTAATAGCTCTAATTCACTTTGACACTTTGACAGGGACAGAAAGCCGTAGGGTATAGACCTGGTTGTAAACTGCAGCTTTGTCACTAGATGTCACCAAATCCAACGCTTTACTCTTGTAGTTTGTTTTTTTTAAACTTGTCACAATTAAACCTCGACTACCTACACAACAGCTTAAGAGAACTAAAATACATCCCCCACTACAAAGTGACCATCATCCAAGCAGAAACAGACCTGTTTCACACCAAATAATCTGACTCGTCTTCAAGAGCAAAAGCGCGTTGTCTCAATTACATGAAGAGAAAATCCCGCCAGTGAACCAACATTCATCTTTTGCCTCGAATGTCTTCTTTTGTTGTGCCGCTGAGAAAACACAATTTACAGCAAAACAGTGAAGACAAAAATCAGTACCACATTGAAATGGATTTAACTGGTAAGACTATATCAGTTCACTTTGAAGATATGGGATCCCACTGGTTCAGTGTTGCCAACAACATGCTCATTTTGGAGGCATTTCTATGTTTCGCAGCTCCACGTGGCACATAAGGAAAACATGAAAAACTTGTTTCCCAGCTCGGTACTCAGTTAAGAGATTATTGCCCTCTTTGAGCTTAATTTAGGAAATATAATTTGTTTTTAAAGAAAAAATAGGTCCAAACAAAACAGATATTTATTAAAAAAACTTTTTCTTTAAAGAGATATAATACTAAAGTGAGGAACAAAAGATGTTGGGTTATAAGTGAGTTTACAGGGACAATTTCAATGCAACTGTTTTAGTGGAGCATTAGGTGCAAAAAAGAGCAGTCGAAGTTTCATAATCATGTTTTTAAGCTTGGTCAATAAATGGCTGCTGCACTGACGAAAGCAAAGAAGGAAAAAGTGCACGTTAACAAGAAATTATTCAATGAAGAAACAAAGTATGGCTTGTCTTAATACTATTGCCTATGTGTGGAGTAATATAACATTCATTTGATATCATAAACTAGATGTGAGTGTAATAAATGCATTACAGAGTCTTTATGGTTTAACTGTCCAATTATATCCCTTGTTATTGGAAACAGAATGTAGAGCAAACATTGAACTGTGTCCTCTTTCTGTCCGCCAGCATGGGCCGCTGTGGAGGTGAACACGCAGGACAAAGTGGATGTGTACGTGGGAAACACGGCTCAGATCCCCTGCACGTTCACATCGGATGAAGGCATTGGCGGCACGAGCATACAGTGGTTCTTTGTCAGTTTTGTTGAGCTTCATTCTCACCCATGCACCGAGAGCGGTACAGTGCGTACATGCATGTAACACTGGATCTTTGAACCTGCAGGTGACCAACTCGAATGATAAGCAGAGAATCTACTTCCATGACAGCATAGTGACGTCCTTAGACAAAGACCCTTGGTTCAAAGACCGGATCAGCGTGAACCACACCGGGGCCTTTGGAGAGGTGGTTTTAACTATCACCGATGTGAAGCCGCAGGATGAACGGGAATTCATCTGTCTGGTCAAAGGGTTTACAGATGGGGTTGGCGAGGGACGCACAAGACTGCAGGTGTTCGGTGAGATTTGGTTTGATTACTAAGAAACTGGCACGACGACAGCGATGAGTAGCTAGTTAGTCAGTGTGCACCCTTCCACGTATTTCATTTACATGTTTATGTATGTTATTACATTATTATTGCACTATAACACTGAAAGGGTTTTACGGCTATTCTTACTTGCCAGAACAGAAAATGCCCCTTGGAAAATGCATTTTTCTTTTTCTGTCCATTACAGCGTCACCGAACCGTCCTACCATTGAGGGTGTGCAAACGGGTATCTCCGTCGACAAATTATCAAAGGTGATACAGCCGTGAACGGCAAGGGCCGAGCGTTTCAGATTCTGAAACAAGCGTCAGACACGGCTGCATTCTTTGACTCTCCTCTCCTCCCCCCTTTTTCCAGATCGGCTCATGCGAGGTGAAAAATGGATACCCCAAACCAAACATCACCTGGTACAAAAACAGCACGCCTCTGCGCAGTGATCCTGATAGTAAGGCAGACTCAAACTACAGCCGCAGTAAACGTTTTGCTTGATCCTAAAGCGCCACAAGGCAACTTACCTGGATTACTGTGAAATATAAGAACTAAAGTTTGAACAGTGAAAACCCCCATAGTCCTTTAAGAAACAGCACTTCTGAGAGAAAAGGTGCTCCAGCAATGTCCAGCGCCAGAGAAACAATGCTCTTTCAAGCACCTCTCCCCCACAGTGAAGTTGTGATTGTATGAATGAGCATCGTAACGCCTTTTTGTCCCTCATAGCATGTGTTTGCAAATGTTTCTGTGTCTTTCAGGGGTGCAGGTGGAATCCAGGTCCACCACGCAGTCGAGTGGTCTGATTTCAGTCGTGAGTGAGCTGAGTATGAAAGTGAAGAAGGAAGACAAAGATGCTCAGTTCTACTGCGAAGTCACCTACGTTGTTCCTAAAGACACCATGATGACTGAAAGCAGCCGTATTAACATCACGGTGTACTGTGAGTTTCCCCGCTGTGATCCGCCGCGGTTTGGATCAGTCATTGCTTCTTAGTGACAGCTTTGAGTCGGTTTCAGGTTTGATTATTAAAAAAAAAAAAAAAAAGAAAAAAGTGGCTCCTAGAGAAATTGTAGCATCAGTTACACCAGAAATGAAGAGAATTTCTTTTTTTTAAAAGAAGAGCCAAGAGTTTGCACCACTTGTGCTGCTGACAGATCTGATTTATCACCCAGGATAGACTTCGATTGGCAGCTGAAGCCAAAGGTTTGCCCTCTCTTATCAGGTTTTATTTAGCAAGTAATTGAGAAAAGGGTCATCAAATCTACAAGGAGCCTATTTAGAGTTTAAGATGTTTTTTTCCTTCATTTAGTTCATTGCTCTTACTTTTCTGTGTCTGTTTCAGACCCCTCCACTGCAGTAGATATTTGGGTCGAATCCCCAACAGGGAAAATAAAGGAGGGGGATTCAATCAAGCTTCACTGTACCAGCAACGGCAATATGCCATCCTTCTTCTCAATCAAGAATGTAAAAGTAAGAAAACATTACATGCGTGGTTCATGATGTGCCGGCAGTCCGCTGTGGACTTCAGCTGAGCACGTTCAGAGTGTCTTATTCATATATATATATCTCATATAAGTTGAGATTACTCTGGGTTTTTTTGTAGGACGACAGCTCCTTTGATGTAGCAACACTAGTCCTGAAGGATGTCACTCGGGAAAAAAGCGGAAAGTACGAATGCACCTCTACGGATACAGAGACCTTCACGGAGATCTCAAACTCTACTACAGTGTTTGTCAACTGTAAGGACTTCACTCTTATGTGATTTGTAAAACAACCAGACTCGACCAGTTTTGTATTGATTGTTTGCTCCTGTGTCTCTGTTGTGTAGATCTCGATGAAGCTGTCATCAGTCCTAGAAACACTATTGTGGTGCCCAGAACGGAAGAGCTGAAGGCCACCTGCAATGCCCTCTCGTCTCTCCAGACGCGCACGGCCTGGCTGAAGGTTACATTCAAAACAGCGAAAATGCACAATGATGTCAAAAAAAAAAAAAAAAAATCTTTATTTTTACATCATCAGTCAGATCGATGAGAGATCATTTCAGATCAGACTCACAAATGTTTTTATCTGGAGGTAGAGACACAGACGTCAATCATACATCCCTTCACTGCATAAACACCAGTAGTCTGATCAGGTTGAAACCAGGAGAAGGCCAATGTCTGTGTCATACGTAGCTGCGCTTTTAATCCTCTGTTGTGCAGGATGGAAAGGAGGTTTCCACAGGCCACACTCTGATCGTGAAGAACGCTACATATGACATGGCAGGGCAGTACACATGCGTAGTGAGCGTTCCTGAGATCGAGGGAATGAAAACCACCAGCACGCTGCAAGTACATGTCGAGGGTGAGTCTGACTTCAGGCACTTCCATGACGTTCCTCCACGTTTCTCTTAGTTTTCACATTTTTGTGAATGAATAATTACTGCTTCTCTCTCTGAAGGCCCTCCGGTGCTCATTGAGGGGGACATCACGATGGCAGAGGTGGAGGTACAGATGGAGGACATCGTTGAGCTGAAGTGCAGCTTCAGAGGCTATCCTGTTCCCACCATCAGCTGGAGTACCCCCAACGGCGAGGTACCACGGGGGATGGCCTTCACTCTCATCTTAGCTACGGCTGCAGCACACCAGTGTTTTTATTTCATCTATGTGCTTTTTGGATCAAATCTCACTCATTAGGACCTTGTTTCGTACTCACCGACCTTGCTGGGATCTAATGAGGCAGAATAATTTCTGGGTTATGGTTAGTGTTAAGATAAGAAGTAAGATCAAAGCACCACAAGAGATTTTTATGTTAA
This sequence comes from Xenentodon cancila, assembly GCA_014839995.1. Classification (NCBI taxonomy): domain Eukaryota; kingdom Metazoa; phylum Chordata; class Actinopteri; order Beloniformes; family Belonidae; genus Xenentodon; species Xenentodon cancila. The sequence continues at coordinate 17,984,951 of CM026201.1, forward strand.
AACTTCAGTTTGAGTTGAATTTGAACAAATACTTGACTACTCTAAGGGACTGTTGAGTAGCTTGCAGTCTCCTAAAAACCACCCAAAGAAATTTTGAGCACCTCAACTATACTTGATTATAACTTTACGGCACAGTGTCAAACATCAGCTATGAGGAAACTAAGTGGACATCATGGGAGAGGCAGCCGAGAGACTCCAGAGGAAGAATGGTGGAAGACAAAAAAATCAGAGACAGAGGAAGAGAGCAAACAAGTAATAAATATTAGACAGTGTCATGAAAGCAATTTAACCTCCATGTCTATAGGGAGAGCCCCAGAGCTGAACCCCCCCCCCCAAAAAAAAACATCCTTAGTGCCTTCATGGTTCAGGTTGGCCATAAGCTGATAATGAAAAGTTAATGCATTCCCAGGAGCCACTTCCCTTTCCTCTACTGATATATGGTCACACTTAGGGAGGCTATTTGTGAGTTAAGGTTGTTTAGAAAAAGAAGGAAAAAAAAAAAAAAGAAAGGTCAAACTGATCTTCTGCTTTGTAAGTTGGACGAATGTTTTCTTAATTGTTTTATTTCTAATTAGACTCTTATCCTTTGGATAATCAGACATAGGCATATATAACATACATTAATGAAATAATTACCGGTATGTTGTTTTTTTTAATCCCTCATGGGCGTGAGAGAGTCAGTTTGGCACATTTCTTCATCAATGACTGGATGTGACGAGACTGAACTCTTCTGACCTCAGCTCTTCAGGTCTGATTTTCATGTTTGTGTTTGTTGTGGCAGGATTTTAAACGGAAGTCCGAACACACTGAGCAGAGCGCTGAGAGCACGCTCAGCGTCAAAGTCTCCTCTGATATGATGCTGCACTGCAACGCCACCAACGACTACGGCACCAGCATAAAGCTATTCATCATCAAAGCCGTAACCAGTGAGTTCCTGTCGCTGTCCTGCGGTTGCTCTCTGTTTAGATGTGTGTACGCCTCTGCGGTATATGTCCCCTCCCCCCACATGTGTCTCTCTGTGGTTATTTACTTGGTCTTGAGCTCTGTGGTGTTTTCTAACATGTCGCCTGTGATTCTGGACACCGTGTCGTTGTGATGAACGAGACTCTGTGCAGCCGTATGACTGTTAATGTGAACCCCGTCTTCCCCCTGATGTGATAACGTGGACTGTCCTCCCTTTTGTGTCCCTCTACCCGTTTCCAGCGATACACACCACCACATCATCAACCACCTCCACCACCACCACCACCACCACAACCACCACTACCATTTCCAATGCCACAGGTAAGACTGAGCTCCCTGTGCTGCCGGCTACGCGCAGCTCGATACGAACTGGCTTCAAGAAGCAGGACAGAAACTTGTGAAAATGAGTTGACAGAGAGCGAGAGGAAGTTCATTTGTCTGGAAAGGTTATCGCTGGTTTTCACACTCGCCTTTCTTTGGTACTGTTGTGAGTCAGAGCTCAAGAATGAGAAGGAGAAGGCACCCGCAGGCAGCGGTAACCATGGTGACACAGCTGATGGGTCATTACAGCAGTGTTGATTAAAAACTCTGTACACCGGTTTTACGAGGCATTTACTGTTTAAAACAGCATACAGGGCTGTGGTCTCATATTGCAGCGAGGTGTTTCACTTTTTTTCTCATTACGTTAGTAAATTATGACATGTTAGGGTTGTTCTGTAAATATGAAAAGAATTTACAATGATGTAAGAATAACAACTTGAAAATTTTAACACGGTTCAGCGAAAGTAAGTGTTATAATTTGTCAGCAGAGCTTTTTTTTTTTTTTTAAGCATTATACTCACTTACATAAACACACAAACACACACACACACGCTTTAAAATGCACTCAGGGTTAGTCTCCTGACTCCCATTACAGGATCCTTGTGTTCTTCTGTCTCTGCCTCTCCTCTCTCTATGTACGTCATGCCAGGAAATTTCCAGCCCCTCAGAGGAAAGACTTTCCTGGATTTATGTTTCTCTCTTGTGAAATGAGATTAAGCAGGCCTGCCCTGGGAATAGGCTGCTGTGCCACTGACCACGGTGCGTCTGATAGGCGCACCGTGGTGTTTAGTCCTGGATGTTAGTCTTGAAATCACAGATGAGAGTAAAATCAACATCTCTTCAGGCTTGTGCCGATTGTCTAAAGCATCTGTGTGTATTGAGGCCTGCGTTATTTAAAACATAATGGCCACCCACTGAAACTGTGCTCATTTCACTCTTCCCAGTCCAAACAGGACCGTCTAAACCAACAAGCCAACCGGCGAGCAAGAAAGGTCTGTATGTTAGGCTGCTGCAGGTTCCTTCTTAAAAGGCAAAAAGCTTCCCTCCACTTTTCCTCCAGAGCACCCTTTTGCTCCCACTCAGCAGATGCACCTCTTTCCTGATTTAGTGAACATCTTTGAATTGTTCGGCACCTTCGCCTCCTCCTGTGCATGCCGTTGCGCTGATATTTGTGTAAGAGCTCCTCTCCTTCACTCCTGTTGAACTGTTGCACTTTTCTTTCTTTTAGTTGCCAGGTTTGGGCTGCCTGAATGACGCTAGCGCTCCCCACCGTTTAGAAACGGCTGTCTATCACTCCTAGGCCTGCACTGGATTCTTCTGCCCTCCCGCTTTTACCCCACTCAAAAACCAGTCGCCGCAACTGACCCCGCGTTTGTTTTTGTGCTTCTTCTCCACCACCAGAGAGCAATGGTGTGGTCATCGCAGTCATCATCATCTGCATCCTGCTTCTGGCAATCTTGGGCAGCGTGCTCTATTTCCTCTACAAAAAGGGCAAGATCTGTGGCCGATCTGGCAAACAAGACTTGTGAGTACAGTTGGAAAAGAAAAGAAATCATCCAATATATTCCTAAAATCTGTTCTGAACCGTTCTGACCCACGTTCGTGACCTAACAGCTTTTACTGTAGCCTAGAAAGACACAGTGATGTGAAAGAGAGATGCCCGCCTCTTCCAATTCAAATGTTCAGGACTTGATTTAAAAAAAAAAAAAAGAAAAAAAAAGTGTCCTCATAAGTTAATTAGTTCATGTCAAGTGAACAAAAGCACATGACATGTTACGCCTGTACACATGTTTCAGTGTTTCCCTTCCGTGCTCAAATGAATGGGTCATTAACAGACCTTGATGACGAGCTGACGGTGACCCGTTCGTTTGAACCTGGTGTCCCGGAGCAGGGAAACATCTTAAACATGCAGAGAAGAGGCTCTCAGGGACCTGGGCTGAGGAACGATGTGCTACGCAGCGTTACTTCTGGTAATCAAAACGCAGAAGCAGCAGGAGGCTGCGGTGCACGCCTGCATGGTGATGAGAGAGGTTGGCCTTCGGGGCATTTTGCTAGAACATCAGAAGAAAGAAAGAGGACACTTGGTTCAGTTTGAGCGGCACTCCTCCCTCTAAAGTGCACTCCCTTCTTTAGGTTATTAGCATTATGTTGAGCATCCAGGTCAGTGACTAAAAGCATCACGCGTTTGCTTGTTCTCATCCTACAAAAGCAACAAAGGGAAGTCTGGCAAAGACAACGTTGTGGTTGAGATGAAGAGTGACAAAACAGAAGAAGCAATTCTCCTCGGTGTCAACGGAGAGAAACAATCACCTGGCGACCAGGTATTTATCCGCACCACAATCAGAATGACCATAACTGTCCAACCACCCACCTCCGTTTGTCTCGTGGCGCGTTAACGTGCGCGTTCTCCATCTGCAGTAAAAGGTGTCGGAGGAGGCGCCCACAGACGCGCCGACCGCTGCTCCTGTTCCTCCCTCTCAGGCTCGGACCCCCAGACGCCTTCAAGTCTCCACCACAGTTCTTCACCCAACAGTCGACGTCATGGAAACCCTCAGTCAGTCTGTCAGTTCACGTCACGGCGGACGCCTGGCAGACACTCCTAACAGTCCATTACGTCTCTCGAGCCTTAATGACGAGTGATTCGAGAGCTCTGTTTCACAACTCTGACGACAAATCTCCAGCCTTCGAGCAGAGGACAAACCTTTGAGTGCACGTCTCCTTTGTCGCGAGCCTTATATACACCGCGGATAGCCTGCAGAACAAAGATTAGAGCACAAAGCTGATTGAGGAGTTTGGTTTTTTTGTCGGTTTTTGTTTTTAAATACATGACCTAGGAACACATCAGGCAAACAAACCACTGAAGAGCAGCCTGAAGCAGCTCAGTTTGTGTACATATTAATCTATGTAGATAATTCTTTATTTAAAATAACACTGAATAAGAAAAGAAAAAACAAGACCAGACATGTTTCTTTTTCTGTTTTGGTGCTCTTCAGGTTGGAGAGGGAGAGAAAGGGGAGCTTAGCTAGACGTCTGTGTTTCCTTTGTTTTTTTTTCGGTCTGCACACTGAAAGTTTGGGCTTGTACCAACCGCTTCACACCGACACCAAAACGTTGCCTGTTTGCTGCAAACACAAGCTCGCAGGACACTTATCATTCATATTTTTTCTCTCCCTCCTTCCCGTCCATCCCGTCCTACCAGGCCCGTTTGGGTGTATGGAAACGTTTGTCAGACTGGCGACAAACCGGTTTGACACAAGTCTTCTTTCATTTTCTTTTCCTTCAGTTTAGTTTCACAAACTTCATTTTATCCAAGTTTAACTTCAGCACTGCAAGCGGTAAAGTCACAAAGTCACAAAGATGCCATAGAAACCATTAAAAGCCATTAAAAGCCGTGTAGAAACACATTTTGTACTGTTTTTTTATGTGTATTTCATTTTCAGTGCACTGATTTCTTTGTGGTTATTCATGCAGTTTTGTTAAATAGCTGTTCTGCAGTATGTGATTTTATGTTAACGAACTTTATTTCTGTGGTTTTTCTCATCCCTTTTTTTAAAAGGAAGCATGAAGGTGGAGCAGACTCGTGGCTTGAAGTTGCCTTTGTGATATGATAAAGATGCACGTTTCTGTTTAATGAATTAATTCATGTGTTGGCGGAAACTTGAAATAATTCATTTCCAAGAGACACACAAAACCCCCTCAGACTTGATGCCTTAAACTCCTCATTTGTGTTTTATAATCTCATGTTGGTAACCATAGTAACTGACTACTGAGGAGGGGGAATGACTGTGACCTCACATGCAACTGAAGTTTGAAGACAATCCGTTATACCCATCCTACCATTTACTCCCCCCCCCCCCCTTCTATCTTTTTTGTTAAATAAAACTCCACTGTTAAACAATTTTAAATGTTTGAAATACCTTTTAAAGCCTTGACATTGTAAGATATATTATAAATGTCATGATGACATTCAAACCAATTTACCAATAAATTTATTGTTTGTAGTTTTTCAAAGTTATACCAAATAAAGTTTAAATGAGAAATACGTTTGTTTTGACATTAGTGACGGCTCCGTGTGTTTGACGTGAGACGTGTAAAAGCTGCACAGCCTTTCCGGACTCCCGTGGGTCCGCGACCCTGCTGCGAGGGTCTCCAACGACCACAACCCGCTAGAGGATAAAGCAAGCACAGCTGATGGATGGATGGAAAAGTGACTCCAAAAAGCTGTCAGACAGCACACACACCCTCCCTCTCTTACAAGTTTCTTCAGAAAACAGCAACCATTTGGAAGCTGGGAAGATTAATTACAAAACAAAGGAAACAAATGTTAAGTTGGTCCCTAATTAAGGCTTTATAGGTGAGCAAGTGATAATTTTGCAATTTATTCACAGGGAAATGCACAAAATATTTAATAAATGTGCACTTTGGTTAAAAAGAGAGAATTGCACTCAAAAACATTTTCATCTATTTAAATACCACATTAAGTCAATAATCTTGCGCCCTATAAATAACGATCCTGCTTTTACGAATACAGACACCTGAAGCAGCTTCGTCTTGTTCCTGCAGGCATCAGTCTCTTCTGTAAACATTAGACACGTCAATTAGGTTACATAATAGTTTTATATGAAGGTCATTTGATCTGTGTGGCGGTGTCAAATTGGAGTTTGATTTTTATTAAAAATATAAAGAAAGATGCTCTACTATTCTCTAGAGTATTAAACCAAAATAGAAGGTAACATATTGAATCTGTCTGCAGTTCTGATCGTATGAGGTTCATCAGATGTTTGTTGGCAGGATTACCAGCCGTGTTGTAGTGGGGCTCACGCCTCTCATGTTTCTGTGCCCTTTTTACTTTTTGAGGTTACATTTTGCTGTTTAATAGCCAAAATAGTTGATACTATTGTAATAAAAATGCATGTAATAAAAAAGTAGCTGCATGTCACCTCTACGTATGTAAATAAACATTTAGAAAAACGGAGACGAGGTGCTTCTGCTTAACATTTTATTAACAGCAATGTGCATACTTCCAAATAGATATGAGCTTTAAAAAACATCAAAAAAATGAATCAGTCTTTCACTGATGACAAGCAACGAGGCAAAGTGGAACGACGGCTCCCTCTCCTGGCAGAAAATTTAAATACGCCAACAGCTGGGTTGTTGTTGTTGTTGGGGGGGGGGGGGGGGGGGGGGGGGGGGTCGAGGAGCATCTGGGGCCGAGCCCTCACCTGGGAAAGGCGAGCAGGAGTACTCCGCAGCCTTCCACAGGTGAACACCTGCGGCAGGCGAAGAGGCAGAGGACAGATTCATGCGAGCGTTACTGCCCAACCTCGCCTTTAGAGACAGACACCTACAAACGCTCTTCAGAAACAAGGTCTTGTTCTAAAACGTGGTGAAGATTTCTAAACATATGGCACATTTCATGGAATTACATCACGTAAGTAAACAAAAAAAGACCTTTGGAACAAAATACATGTACAGGAATGCAAAATGAAATAAAAACAGCCTATTTTTTTTTCCTTTTCATATTGTCAACTTTACACAATTTACTTTTCTTTAGAGTGACAGTATCGAAGCACAAATTGGTATACTGTGCAAAAAAGTAAAAGGTAAATAAAACACGACGACACGCTTTCTGATGTATGTGTGTGTGTGTGTTAGTACAGTTTTGAGGATTGCGGACCTCCCTGTCCATTATTACCCATCATTCAAGATGTTTTTTCAAGGCATCTACGAAAAGTGAAGAAGCACTAGAGGATGGCCGGGTAGCACGGAGATGGCTTCAAGTCAACATGCATCACAAGCCGAGGCTGAAAAGCTGTCAACATGACTGACACCCTCCCAAGAAAAAAAACAAAACAAACAAAAGCAAAAAACAAACATGCTTCATATCCTGGGAGAAGTTCAAGTTAATGTACCTAAAAGCTGCTTGCATGAATTTTTTTTTTTTTTTAAATCATAGTACCTGTAAATGAAGCTGCTGTTTCTACTCCTACCAACACTGGAAATAATACAAATAAATGTGCAAGTTATAATGGGACAACTCAAAAGTAATAGGCTACGTGTGTGACTTCATTAAGTGGATACTTCAGGCCCCCCGTCACCTGGACGTGTGGACAGCTGACAGGTGAGCTGCTGCCTGTGCCAACAAATCTCTTGTTTTTGACAGCTGGGTTTAAAACTCCACTTGTTTAGATGAACATTATTCCTGAGTTAGTTCTTAGAGTTGGCCCAAACACTGATTTGAATGTAGGCGTGGGGGTAAGGGCCAGCAACACCCAACCCCCCCCGAGCCTACTTTTTAAAAAGCCTCAGCAGTCACTGCTCTGAGGAGCAGCAACTGCAGAGCAGAAAGGAGAGCTGATGGAAAAGAGAAGCACGAATCTGTTCAAAAGTGGATGGCTTCCACTCCAAAAGGATTCTGTCTGCCTTTTCACTGTTGCTATAGAGACTTAACATTTAAATGTTAAAAACACTGATGAGTTGACAGTTTGAGAGTGTTGCGCGCTCTCAAAGCTGTTTGTATTTTCAAGTATGCTACATTACGGACTGGAAAGACAAATGATACTGTCACTTTAAAGAAACAGGATGACGGTTAAACAATATTCACAAATGTACATTTAAGGCTTATTTGTTTAGCACTAACAATAGTAGCAGCAGTGAAGCACTTCTGAATTCATTAATATTTATGATCATATTACAATAATATATTACCAAAGTAAATCAATGACTTTTTTTTTTTAATTTTTTTTTTTAAATGTTTCCTAACACCGAACTGAGCTGGAGAGAGAAACCCGAACCAGCCAGTGAAGTTGGAAAAAAAACAAAACAAAAACATTTCACGGATCACCCAACACAAGCCTGTCTTGTACTGCAGGGCCGTCAACATCAGCATGACATCGAATAATCTCACCGCCAGGCTCTACAGCTACGACGAGGCCCTGCCGTCACTTAGAGCAGTAGTACGTTTACCGAACGCAAGTCCAAGTACACCCACTGTAATTCCACATTCATGTTGTGCAGAAGCGGGGGGTTCATTTAGGAGGTCTGGCACGCACACACACACACACACACACGCGCGCGCGCGCACGCACACACACACACACGCGCGCGCGCGCGCACACACACACACACACACACGCACGCACGCACGCACGCACGCATGCCCACGTAAACGTAGCACACAAAAACTGCCAGTAACAAATCAGACCTGTAACCATCGTCATGCTACGCTGAAAAATATGACACAAGTGAGTTTTTTTTATTTAAAAAAAAAAAAAAAAAAAAAAGTACCAAAGAAACGTTAATCAAAGGCCATATCAGACTGGGTTCATGAAAAAGCTCTGGTGCATGTTCTTCAAGCTGCTGCTGATAAATACATCCTGATGCGAAGGAAAACTGTCTTTTCCTTCTCCAGTCAAAACAGAAAGGACCAGAACCCCTTTGGTGACTCCAGTCAACCCACATCGCTTTCACTGACGGCAACCCTCAAAGCCGAAATCAGTTTCACATATCATATATGCACGTACTGTATATATTACACACATTTAATATATATTCAATTATATATTAAATTCTCATATAGACATACATTTTTTTTGTTTAATTTGTGAGGTGTTGGTAACATTTTCAGCAAGAGGCTTCAACATGAAAGAATCCGTCTTCCCAGGGTTCCTCTGAAAGTCTTGGGTTGTGTGGCATCCCTTCACTGACCCACACGTGTTCGCTCAGTCCCGAGGAGATGTTCTCAAAACCAAAGCCACCGAGGAAAAAAGAAAAGAAAATGAAAGAAAATGAAAAAGGCCGGACACCGTTGAAAGCGCATGGAGTGCAGGGCGCAGAGTCCCAGAGGCGCCACAAGCTCGCTGGAGTTAACAGCAAGTTAAAAATCCACAGAGGCCGAGGGTGTCACACAGCACAGGAGGTAGTGCTGCAGGCAGAAGGCGTCGGGCTGGTCTCAGCCAACCTAAACCAAACTGGGCTGGGCCAAGCTGGGGCGAGAGAGCAATCACAAGGCAGGGGGTGCAGCAGTGTGCTATGTTAGAATGTGCGCGGTGGCGTGAACAGACACAAACTCGCGCAGGATATTCTTGGCCATTTCTACATTGTTCTGTGCAATCATCAGTGCTTTCTGGATGTCCTGGTAGGAGTATCCCTGACTCATGAGGTGCTCGATCTCACTGCTGATCTGAGGGTTGGCTTCTCCTCCCGATGCCCCAGTGCTGGGAGGAGCAGGGGTGGGTGGGATGGGGCTGGGCCGACGCTCTGAGTTGATCCGTCTGGGAAGAGGCTTTGGAGGTCTCTCTGGTGCTTCCAGTGGCTCAAAGAAGGCTGAGCAAGCAGGAGGAGGGTAGTTGGATTTAAATGAGATGAGAAGCATTTCTTTTTAATTCACAAAAGGATTATTCATTTTACTGGAAATAGCTTTGATCTAAAAGATGCTAATCACTCTTATTAAGCCGGGAGTAAGCACAGACTCTTTATTTTATTACACATGGTGAAACCTTTGTACCTTCTCACTGTGCTGACATTTAACAAAGCATTCACAGAGTTCAATAATAACCCAAGAGCTCGTCAGCTCCAAGCAGAGCGCTTTAATTTGTTCTCAGATAAAAAGATCAAGCTCAAGTGGAACACTCAGACACGACATTCATCTGTGGTAAATGTCAACGCGCTATGGCGACATGGACGGTACTCACAAGGAGAAAAAAAAAAAAAGAATAAAGATCATCTCAAGAAAATCTGGTAAACAAACCCTCTGGATTCAGAATGTCAGATCAGGAAGGCTTTATACAGCCAAACTGATGTTTTCTTTAGGCAAAGGTCTTTAATGGAAGTGTATCATTCTGATAAGGTTTCACTTTTTAAATCATCCTCCATAAAAACTGCTGTTTGGCGTACTGCTGAGCCCAACAACACTGCAAACCTCTTCACAACCCTGCAGCAGGCTGACGGCTTGGTAATTAACACGAGGTTTTGACGATACAGTAGGTCACTTTAGGGAGTTTACACACTACTCCTGAAGGAAGGACGAACAGTTGCTACAGTTTTAGCGTTACATTGCTGAAAATCTGTCTATATTATTGCTTTTTATGCTGTTTTGCACAATTTGATTGCACAAGCTGGGACAGATGGTCAGGCTACTGCATCATGGGGTGCACTTCCTTTTCCACACAGCTTCTGCATTTTGGTTCTTTTTTGTTTGTTTGTTTAGGGATTTTTTTTTTTTTTTTTACCTAATTTTAAGCAATAATAAAGACCAGATAATTTAGTTAATTATGACCTGATATTTAACACTTTAGAATTAAGAATTTAATTTTCTGAATCTCAGTTGACTACAAGATGTTCAAAAACAGGTTTGTATATATCAAAATAATTATTCAATAAATGAATATGATCAGCACTCGATTAATTAAAAACACGTTAATCAACTTACACGCTGCAGCCCCAGCGTCTGAATCCAAAGAGAGGCGGCTGAGAGCAGCTGTGGAGGATGAGCACGAGGAGGACGACGAAGACGACGACAAAGAGCCCCCCATTTCTGAAAGGGTTCGTCGTGCAGGAGGCAGAGGTAGCCGGGGCTTTGGGAAGTCGTAGCTGTTATCCTCTTCCTCCCTGTCCTCGGCTGCGTGGTCTCTGGGCCCATTGGTCGTCGGCAGAGGAGGCAAATCTGAATAGTCTGGCAGGAAAAGACCACCTGTTAGCTGGACCAACGTCGTACTACAAATCGCAAAACAAAAAGTTAAAACTAACCTTCAATAAAAGTCACACAGATGTTAATCAATGTTCATTTTGAACATATGGGGCAAAATGCAAATAAAAAGACCTCTGCAGGTTGGGGCACAGAGAACATTGTGAGAAGTTTAAAGGACTTTTTGAAAGTAATTTTTGCTACTTTTCTTAAACTGCTCAGTCTAACTTGTACTGCAGTCGCTGCTTCAAATTACCTGAATCTCTGGCTTGTTGAGACCTTGACTGGACATTGTACATGGCTTCATACATTTGGGGTCCATCGTCCAGATCAGCCAGTGTCAGCCTAAGACAATAGACGATGTGATAAATAAACACTGAGGCACTGTAACGCTATTTGTTTGATGCGTTGGAGGTGGATTCAGGGAGAGTTTTAAATACCGCGAGCTGAGTGTGGAAGCCTGCGGCTGCGTCTGGAGTGCTGATACAGGGGGAGGCTGCTGGGGTCTAGGGACCGCTGGGGTCTCCCCAACAGGTGGCGCTGTGACGGGGCGAGAAGAGGGGACCATGTAGTCCGAGTCCTCTTCACTATCGCGCGCCTCCTCTCCCGTCCCTTGCCTCAAGACCGGAGACGGTCTGTGAACAGACCAACAATTCAAGAATATTTATAGCACATCCACAGCAAAAGCCTAATTGCTCCATCTTTGAACTACATCTCTCAAATATCTCATGTACAGCTTTGTGATTACTAGTGAGCAAAAAGCACTGACGCAGCAGTTCAACTTACCTGCTTGCCAGTGAATAAATGGCATTGGCTGAGGCTGAGGGTTTCACTTTGGGGTTGTCATAATCTTGTCCAGCTATTGTGCTGAAAGTCTAGAAAGGAAGCAGATGCCGACTCCTTACAAACCATATTAAAGAAAAACCCTTTGCATCTCAGAAAATGTGCGTATTTGGTTTGTCTAATGTGTATTAAAAAAAAAAAATACAAAAAAATACAAAAAAAAACAAAAGCATGTACTCAAGTGTGGAATCCACCTGAACCAAAACAACAAGACAAACCATGAAAAAAAAAACCAAAAAAAACAAAACTTTAAAAACGGAGCACAATCTGAAGACCACATTGTCTGTAAAACACGTGGATGCAGAGTAATAGCATGAACAGGCATGTGACTGGACGTATGACATTAGTATTTGATGAAGTCTCAGAAAGAGAAGTAGACCAAATTGTATATTCTATTTTCTATTCTTTAAGCTTCCACAAAAACATGTTGAAAGGCTTGCTAGGCACCGCTATCAGCTCTCAGAGCCGTTCCTGCTTTCAACTGAAGCTGGTGTTTGTGGCAGTTACGTGTGCTGTGTTTCTTTATGCTGTTCCTACCAGCTGGTGGTCCAGACTCAGGGAGCTGTTGTTCTTCTGAGAGTCTGAGTGGGTGTCCAGCGCAGAGGGCAGCGCCAGTGGGAGGGAGTGTCTGTTGGACAGTTCCCGGACACCTGCTCGGATATCTCCTCCCAGGCTGGAGGAGTGGGTGGATGATGAAGATGAGGACGACGAGGACGATGAAGATGATGAGGCCGGGGCCTTGGGGACAGGCCTCGAGTTCCAGTCAGCGATAGGACGGTTTGGGGGTGTGGGAGGGAGCTTGTCTCGAGGGGGCTCACCTGGGGTGCAGGGTAAAGGCCGCCTCTGAAGCCGGACTTCAGGGGCCATCCCGACTGCGTGGGTTCGGTCTGGGGGAGGAGGCGGGGGGAGATCCCGGAGTGCAGGGGGAAGGGGAAGTGGCTTGTCTTTGTGGTGAGATGCTGCCTGGAGGCGTTTTAAAACAAAAAAAAAAAACAAACAAAAAAAAAAAACAGATGCAGGGAGCTCTTTTAAACTGCACGCTCATTGATGTGAAAAAGAAAAACATTTTACTGTGTAAGAATTAGTCATTCTGAGAAACAACAAAAATAATAGACGAACGACAGGAAGGAAAAACATTTGTCACGTGCAAACATTTCAATGTACTCATATAGAGCTTCCATTTATTTGCATTTAACTGGGAATAAAATCCATCCTTAAGACCTGTTTACAAATATAAAATACACTTATGACATATTTTAATCTATACAAATAGTAACATCTTTACATTCACAGACCTGCATTAACACTGAAATTACTTTCAAACTTTTTTACCTTGTTTTTACTCTGAGTCTATGGATATAAATACAATTCAAGCAATGAACTTGCTGAGTAGTCTGAGTATTTGGTCTTGAGATGGAGCGGAAATGAAGCAACCAGCAACCAGTTTTGGTTCAAACTTCAACTATGCAATGTGCTAGATCCACCTACGCAGGCATGAACATTTTGCCCTCCTTGTGTGTGACAGCATTTCCTTTTGTCCTGAAGGCCATGACACACATGCTGAGGCTGTTCTATGACTGTAACACACAAACACCACCACCTTTTAATGTCCTCCACTACCATAATGAGCTGTTGGTTGTTTGTTTCATTTACCTTACTAGTTACCCCAGGGCTGGAAGCTCCAGGGGGGTTCGGAGGTCTGTGTGGCAACAGGTCAAGTCTGGGAGGCACTGGGGGAAGAGAGGACTGAGGAGCTGAGGACATAGGCGACGGGGGACGCTCCACCTGAATCAGTTACACAAATTGAACCAAAGTGCTATTACATCTTATCACTTAACAGGTACAGTCTAAATCACAATTTCCACGCACGCACGCACGCACGCACGCACGCACGCACGCACGCACGCACGCACGCACATATATCCACATTTCTTGGTCCACAAAACTTTCATGTCAAAGTCAAATATTTCTACACTTAAAGCTCTACTAGGATGGATTTAAATTATTTCATTTTGTCTGGTGAATGGGGAATAAAGCATAAAAAAAATAAATAAATAAAAAATCATTTTGCTCAAAGCACAGATGAGACATGCACGAGTACACAAAGAAACGGTTATATAGGCTGGTTAGGCAATCAAAGCAAAAGTTCCAGGGACCACTTCAAAGGGTGTGTGATCTCAGGTATTCAACTATTCTCCCATTAATGTGTACATGGTTTCTCAGAGGCATATAAAAGATGTAAGATAGGAGAATGCCTCAGATACTGAATACAGAGAGGCACAAAAAAGCTGCTACCTTGGCACTGTGAAAGATGGAAGATGAAAGACTTTAAATACAAGATGTGGGTTTGAAGCTTCAAAAAAAAAAAAAAAAAAGTGAGAATGGCAAGGCAGGTACCGTTTTATCTGTGCAGAGATGGGTCTGTCAGAGGAGGGGAAAAAAAGCAACAAAAAAAAAAAGGCACACACACTTAAAGATAAGACGGCAGCAGAACCCTAAGACGCGTGCACTCAGGATGTTAAGTGCCTCAACGTTTTATCAAATAGCAGAGCAGCTTGCTCAATGCCAGTGCCATGACTGGAAAATAAACCTGAAATAACTTCTGTTTCAATGAACTCGAGATCGCTCCACAAGCTCACCTTTGTACAGGCAAGTTTACTCATCATCAAATGTGGGTCTTCAAGTCTGTCATCGTCGTCGTCATCGTAACTGGGAGATGGTGCACCCTCGGCTCCCAAAGTACTCCTACATGAGCCTCCGCTGTTGTCCTTGGGGTCAAAAGGATCTACAACTATTGGCTCTGTACCTTTAATCTCACAGCGACAAAAGGGACATCCAGTTCCTTGACCCTCCGATTCCTGTAACACAAGCAGAAGGACGGCTGTAACGACTGGGAGCGCTGCAGGAAGGCTGCGCACTTTTATAGGTAGAAGCAGAGTCCACTTCTTATAGGATGCTTAACCAACTCAAGCAAACCCCTTGCTTCCACACGGTCTTGTACCTGCCAAGCAGTGAGACAGGAAGTGCACATGAGATGTCCACATGGCTCAATCTTCACATCCTTGTCATTCTCAGCACAGATCTTACAAAGCTGGAAAGTAGAGCCCATCTCACAGTACAGCTCATATTGCTCCTGAAGGAGAGAAACAAAAAAAAAAAAAAACACAAGAAGTGAAGACATTAACATCAGAGTGCCAAAACCACCTGAGATTTCATTTAATTTTTATTTCTTTTAAGAGCTTTGGAGAATCAGGAGATTCATTACAATGTGGGAGAATATTTTTAGTTCAGTCCTGAACTCAAGCAAACTGAGTATCAACAAACTTAAAAGATGCACTACATTTCAGTCACGCATCTTTTTTTTTTGCCAAGAATGTTGTTACCTTAAACATGCAAGCTGTATGTAGTCCAACAACAGAAAAAAATAGGTTGTGAAAATGAGTTTTGTCTTAATTGTGCGCAGACCAAAAGCATTGCTAGAAGGAACTGCCTCAATTTTTTCTAGTGGAGGATGTGACTGTTGAATGCAAAGCACTTGTTTCAGAGTAAAATGATGAGTAGACGTTACAGCTTAAATGTCCTGTAGCACACGTGAAACACTGACTACAAGATCCTACAGAATCAGCACAAATTGTTCATAACCAATTCTTTTACACCGCTACTTCAAAGCATTTATTGTACTGGAGTAGAAACATGTTAGTCAGCTACCTTAATCTTTGTTCCTGGGGTGTCTCTTCTGGGGGTGTGTCCACATAACCAACTAACTAAGGACCTTTATGGTATGATTCAAAATAAACACCAACGAGCATCTGGAGTATAAAATCGTGAATGTCTGATGAGCACTATGTTCTGACCTGTGTGACTTTGATGTGGTCTTGAGGTGAAGGCTCACACAATCCAGTCAGGTCCGGGTTTTGGGTTCGGCCATCAGGGAATAAATAGCTAAAGACGCAGACGCACATAAAATTAGAAGGTACCCACAAAAATCTCTTGTAAGTTTTCTTGGATGGTTCACTATGTATTTGATGTTACCATCATTACTAGTTAGCATGGTTATACTGCATATGTATCTATTAGTCAGCGGAAAAATGAAAACACGTGTTCAGTCAGTTATTTCAGTGAGAGCTGATGCGTGTGCAGCATGCGACGATTATACAAATGGGTCAGACACTGTTATTACAGTTTGATAAACGTTTCTTAGATCCAGGCCTCAACAGTTTAAAATCAGCATTTGATTACATGTTGGGACAGACCAAACATCGGTTTTCAAAGGGATCAGTGCTGGCATAAAACAATGAGATTCTCGCCAGCAGGCTAAACCGCTGAATGACGTTCACATCAAAAAAACTGTTCAACAGCTATGATAAAAATGTAATAATGAATAACCAAGGTGATATATCTGACTGGCTTAAAAAGCCCTAAAGGTAAAGTCAAAGAAAGATTGCAAAAAAAAAAAAAAAAAAAAAAAAAAAAAAAAAAAAAAAAAAAAAGAGTGACCAAGTTCACACAGACATGCAAATTTTGTAAGAAGAGAAGGCGGAAAAAAGGAGAAGCAGTATGCATGTACAAAGTATCAAATGAAAAACTACAGACCAGTAAGAGACACACGAAACAGCAGCACAAAAGCTCAGATTAAAATCCACAAGAAAATGACAAGTGAACCCAGCAAAAAATGCTGACCGACTTACAATCCTTCCCTGAAACCATCTATGAGAGCCTGGAAGAGGGGTTTATTATGAGGAATGGTTTGGAGAATATTTCCGTCTGCCGTAACGTAGCCGATGGCCCACTGGCCCAGTCGCGTACAGCTCAGTCGGAAGATATAACTGAGAAGAGATGAGAAATATGACATAGTGAAGGAGTATCAAAAGGGTGATACTTAAAAAAAACAACTAAATATTAGACTGCAAACAGTCTCTGAAAAGTGGACACAACTTTTAATAAAATCAAACGTATATGTGTAGCTTGGAAGGTCTTATGCTCTTGCCAAAAGGACATATTAGAAGGACAGTTATGAAAAATAAATTAATTCATTAAAGAAAGAAAAGCTAATCATGAAGACTTATTGAAATAGAGGAAAAACACGCGGTATAAAAGCTTTCACAGACAAACTTGTACACAGCGATTTTTTTTTTATTTGGAGTAGGTGCATCCAGCTGTTTTACTGCTACGGTAAATAAATATTGGTTTTACATTATACCTAAATTTATATTATGCATATTAAAAAGTAAAACTAGAAAAGCAGCAAAGCAGCAGCACATCTGGGAAACTTAAGGTCATCAATGAGCTTTGCTAGAGAGGATTTAATTACATGTTCTTGAAGAAGGATGGAAATTATAGCGTTTAGTTCAATGTGCAGGAACAACATCCACAGATGAGGTGTTCTCTAGGTGAAACAAACAGAAAACCAAAAACTTAACACTTCTCATCAACAGGAGGCATTGCCTCCATGAAATAACCCAGTTTATCTCCATATTACAACTACACTATAAAGAAAAAGCTGAAGACACTGGTAGGTACAAGATGTGAGTAAATACATTTAAAAAAAAAGTATTCTCTAAGTTGCTATTGGGGAAACAAAAGGTGTAAATTCAGCTTTCTTAATTGCCTCATCAAACATTGATAGGACGCGACTATTAAGTAATAAAACACTCTTGGTGACAGCGTCAATATTAGGCATAAAAGCAGAACAACTGCTGTCTCCGTAAAGCTGAACTCCCATAACAGCAAGCTCTAATTTAGAGTGTAAAAATGCTGCACTCACACTCCAGTAACTGCTCAGATGTTAATGTGCCCCTACGCAGGCCAGGCCTGAACAGTGACATCAGCTCCTAATGTACAATCAAGCCATTGATGCAAGGTACCAGTGTCCCGCCGCTCAAGGCTCTTGGGGCACATCTCCCCCACACATGCACACACTACAGCATATATGGCAAGTGAATCTGGCACCAAGATTGAAGATGACTGTTGGGGACTTGTGGTCATGTAAAGTCAACAGACTTTGACTGCCACATAAGCGTCACCAAGAACAGGTCCCGAGTGGATGATTGCGTGCTGTGCACCAGTAATGGAAATTAAAATGTGTTGCTTACTGCCAAATCTTGAGTTAATAGATGACTGAGCATTTATTTTGAGCTGATCGTCACAAACAACAGAGACAATCTGGATATGTGCTATATTGAGACCTAGACGCACCAAATGGCAACACATTTTGTTTTCAGAGAGCAGGACTTTGCGTGCGTTTGTGTCGTCGTTATGTTTTACCTGCCAGGCTTGTGGATAAACTTCTGCAACCGAGCTTTGACCTCATCGTAGGTGAGGAAGGCCATATACCCTGGGTGAGTAACTGCCAGGCTGTTCCAGTTCCGCAGCAGGGATGACCAGGGCTGCACGCACGCACACACACACACAAAAACAAAAAAAAAACAAAAAAACAGTGCGTCATCTTATGTGAGTAAATGAAGACAGTAATAATAGTACAAGCTGAGCAATGGAGAGACGCCGCATCACGGACAGATTCATTCATTAACATAAGTGTGATGTACATGCTGCCCCAGCCTGAGTTAAGCAATGCAGAAATCTAGTTTAAGCATTATGGGCAACATTTAAAAACAACATCTTCAACACCGTCTAAAACCAAAGAACAAAGGTCAAATGAACATGAACACATCGACCACCGTTTACAAAGAAGCCAAGTCAAACTTTAAGTGTCAATGTCTTTTTTTTTTCCTCCCTCCCTCCCTCTTTTTTCTTTTAAAATAAAGACTGCTTGATCCAAATCTAGCCAAAAAAAAAAAGAGTATATAATTGAGCACAATCAGTCAGTTAAGATAACAGATTGAGTAGTACTCAAAAGCATGCAGACAGAGTGTGGTAGTGAGTAGGCTGTTCTGCAAATTGCTCTCACCAGTCTAGCTGGTGTGAAAGGAAGTAGAATTGACACATGCAACACTAAAGATGTGATATACAAGCAGTGAGGTGTAAAAACGTAAAATGGAAGTATAACCTTTTCTTTAGCTTGAATAATTTTGGAGAAATGAAAATGTGACGCTGGTGACTTTGCTTTTTCACCCAGGGAATTAAATATTCCAACAGCCGGCCTCTGTTACTCACTTGGGTTATGTCATACAAATACCATGTGTAATGACATATCCAGTAGCTGTACATTTGTTGTCCAGCCGCTACACAGACGCAGAATGGTTTAAATGCATCGCCACATCATTCAACTAAAAGACACTGCATTACTTGACGAGTACACAGTGTTTGATGAAATATAAGAAAAAGAAAAAGAAAAATTCACCCTGAATCTGCAGCTTATCAGGGATGTAACCTAAAATGGCCACAGACTCACTTCCTCTTCTAAGCTCGAGGACATTTAGAGGAGGACTTTTTTGGTTGAGGGAGTGTCACATAGGAAATGTCTGTAATCTGTTTAGGCTTCATTAAGCCTGTCGGAGACTTGCACATGATTAGCAAAGGATAAATGTCACTCAGGGAACAACATACTCTGCTGTGCACTGTATACAACTCTGGGGGGTTTAAATAAACTCAATTAAAACATAACATGTTTGGTTAGTTATGAAATGCAATTTCATAGTATGACTAGTAGAGAGATAATTTATCATAACCGTCTCTGTGGATGGTCCTAAACACACTACTTCCTCCGACTTTTTCGCCCTTCTTCCTCCTGCCGGCTCATTCCATACTGATGAAGAGGAATTTCTAAAGTACTCTGCACTGCTTGGCACCATAAATACTGACGGCAATCCTTTAAAAACACTTGGGCTTTTTCCTGCTGCTGTGCATAAAAGGTATATAAATGTTAACCTGCATATAGAGGGGTCTCTCTACACAACTCACAGCACACAACTTGTGTTAACCATCAACCACAAAGTTGTATCTGGGTTTTGGCCAAACAAAACAACTTGGTTCTGCAGAAATATCATAAATTAATAAAGTAGCAGTTTTCTAAAAATCTAGCCTACAAGCTTAGTGAAGACAAATTTCTGCATATAAAATCATTCCAGAGTTTTGTTCTTATCCTTTCATTGGTTGTCAAGAGTTAACAAAAGTACAATTTTATAGGGGTGTACAATAATTCAGGCCCCAGCATCGAGCTCCTGCAGCTTCCGGCAATATGTCCCTTGCCAAACTCTTCTAAAGTGTGGAGGGAAAAAAAAACAACAACAAAAAACTAGAAACAAATACAGGGGGTTCTCCACGGGAGAATGATTGTAAACATCAATATTAACAACTAATTACTGTATTACTTTGTGAGAACTGTTATGTCTGCATAACCTTCGTTATCTAGCCTCGCTAGCCATCGTTATTCTTTTTAAAATTGCTCTTTTCCTGTTAAAACCCTCCAACAAAATATTTTCCAGACTTTTCCGTTTTCATCTGCTCTACCAACCTCCTTAATTGCTTGGTGTTTCAAAAGTTTCAAAATATAGTCATTTTTAGGGAAATATACATTGTGGAGGCTGCACCATTTATAGGTTTTGGATTAAAGCCATGTCACAAGGCCAAAATTCAACTGCTGAAATCGTAATTGTCACGATGTGGGAATAACACAAACAAATGGAAAACTGAAGTGTGGTACACCACAGCAACACACACTGCATAAAAAGGTATGAAATAACTGACATCAACCTGTAATGGGTGGGGGGAACTTAACACTTCAGTCTGGAAGCGACATCCTAACAGTTTCAAAGAATTTGTTTATAAAAAAAAAAAAAAAAATAGCTGATTGGATTTAAGCTCATTACATGTGAAGAAATTAATTTCTTCCTTGAATCCTTCTGTAAACAGATCCACATCTCTGTTTTCTTGATCAATCATTCTCATCTCCTGCAAACTCCTCTAATCATTAACGAACAAGGAACTAAGACAAAGTGAAAAGGTGTGTGTGTCTCTGTGTTTGTGTGTGTGAGATATCTACCTGAAATAGCCTGGTGAATATGTCAAACTCAAAGACAGAGATGTAGTCGTTGCAGGTAAGGTCTATAGTGGACTTGAGGGCCATGGCCTCCAGCCCTGAGCTGATGGGATGAAACTCATGGAGAGACTGACGAAACACCTTCCAAGGCACAATGGTTCTGTTAAAAAAAAAAATAAATAAAAATAAATAAAAATAAATAAATAAATAAATAAATAAATAAATAAATAAATAAATAAATAAATAAATAAATAAATAAATAACACATTCGTAGACTAAGTTTAGCTCTGACTTCAAGGCCTCAGTACATCAGAGCAGCTGTATTTCAGTAGTGTCTGCATCACTTAATTTAAACTACAGTAGAAATATGAGGAACATTTCCTGTGTAAAAATCTAATTCCAGGGATTCATTTGAGAACACTGAATGCCAGCAGTCATGAAGACAAATGTATAACATGATCTTTTAAGAGAGACTGCAGCATGACATGCAAACAGATGAATTTCAGTATGCACAAAGTATACCAACATTTGCAAAAACCATATAGGTTCCTAATGATGACAAGAATTCACCAGAAAATTATCTACTGCACAGGGAAATTGTAAAAAAAAGTAATTAAATGATCTTGATGTTCCATAGTATGACACAGGTCAGGTTTGCAGGTCCGGCTATATGTGCATGGAATCTGAATCCTTCAAATGTGTATGACTGTACAACCCTTAGATGCTGATTTGGTGTACTACAGCATTCCATGCATTTATCGAGGGTTAAGAAAACAACAAAACAATATAAGAAAACATGATAGGGCTTACTTATCCCCGAAGGCTCGCCTCCAGAACTCTGCAGCATCTGCTTTGGTGATGCGGAAGTTTTCACCCTGAAACAGACCGTTGGGGAAGATGGCCTTCAACTCAGCCAGCATGTGACTGAAGATCAATGACAACTTGGTGAGATTTCGCCTGTGAAAGTTAAGAAAGCAATGCACCATTTTCAGTCTAGGTATGGTTTTAGGGTCAGCTTTGTAACAGCATCAAGAAAGAAAGTGTAAAAAAACATTTATAAGTGAACACCTTTGTGTGTGTTGATTTTGATAACACAGATTACAAGGCAAGTAATACTAACTGCATGCGCCAACATGCAGTCAGTATAAGTCAGTTAATAATTCGCTCCACTTACAAACACACTTTATCGTACCATTTTTATTTTTCATGTAGTTTTAGCATCTCCACATCCCAGAACACTTACACCGTCTGACTGTCAGATTGGATGACAGCTCCAGTATATTACTTTATTTTTGACTGGGAGCCTTGGGAAGATGTTCACGCTGTGTGTCTGACCTCCTCACCATCACAATACCAGTTTATTCTCCCTGTGTTGACATGGCAATGGTGTGAACATGGCTGGAACAGTTGATCCATTGGCAGTCATGGGCTGTGACCTCCTTGTTGCACCATGGACTAGGTTTGCTTGCCATTTTTTGCTGTACCAAAATTTTGTTGTAAAATAAATATTGGGGTCACTGTCCCCGGGTGTGAAAGAGTTGTTCTCAAGACTCAGAGATGTTACTCTCTGGCCAATCGGTGACTTGCAGCCTGGTGGCGCTGCATTTTTGGCCTGACTCAGCTTTGTTAGAAGCCCTGCCCAGTTGGTGCAAATAAAGAAAGTATGAACCAAGCACCAACCATCTCACTTCCTCATTGACTCTCATGCGGAACCAAGTTTCATTGTAGTTCCTCAACTGACCACTAGAAGCTGACTGCAAAACTGGGTCAATCTTTATTGACTCGCCCCATGCTTGACTTTAGAGCAGAAATAGATATTCACAGCTTGGTTCAAAAAAAACATTTTGGTCTCAATCGTTTGATTTCACATCACACCAAATCTTTGGCCTGATGACAGGTGACGTCATCACTTACTTGACGTGACAGAATGCGTTTCCAGCCTCCTTCATTCAACTGTTTCTTCAGTCGTTCTATAATCGGACTGTTATGAGCAGCAATTTCATCATCTTCTTGTAAACCAAGATGTTAACTTATTTCTGCATCTTCCCAATTCAACATTGTTCAATTATTAGTAAGCGAATAAGAATAATACTGCATGATGCAGACAAACGTTTCCTGTTTTCTTCCAAGTCCATGTAAAGGCGCTGTGCATGCACAACTAACATGATCAGAAGTTTGTTCCTTCTCACTTGTTTACAGATTGGGGAGATTTCCTTTACATACACAAGTGGCCTCTACTTCGTGTGTTTTTGTCTACTGTGAGGTGGATAAAGAGGGGAATTGGAGTTCACGCCTCACTGGAAACTGGCACATACAGGCACTGGGACCGAAAACATTGGGACATGTTCTGCAAAGAAAAGCCAGTATGTAAGAGGCTTTAGACTCATCTTTACAAAAAAAAAAAAAAAAAAAAAAAAAAAAAAAAAAAAAAAAACACCAACTAAATTTAGAATTTACACTTCCACAAGATTAAAAGAGTAGGGCTGAAAATGTATTGTCACTGCTATATCAGCATTGCAAAAGCACTCTGTCAGTAATATATTTGACCAGATGAAACCTCCCTCCCCAAGATGTCACTTTAGATGTCGACTTACAAGGAGACCGTTGCGAGTGTTGCGATGACAATGATTAAAAAAAGAAAACTGAGGTTAATTTTAACTGTTAAAACAAAACAGAAAAAAGGGTTGCATCCAAATACTACAGTGTTTTTTTGTAAATACATATTGCCTTCACAATTTAACTAGTATTGCACGTTCTACTAATATCCTGCCGCTTTAGTGCTACTGAGCTAGTGAGGTATAAGCTAAGACTCCTGTGGTTCTGACTCAGTCATCAAGAGGTGGACAGCAGGCACAGAGGAGAGGAAATGACTGAAGAGTAGGAAGGGGAAAAAGATGACATAATAAAGAAGCTGAGAAGTGAAGTGAGAGGGACAAAAGTGAAGGGGGGGGGGGGGGGGTGAAGAAATAAAAGACAAGGAAATGAGAATGCATCGCTGCAAAGGCACCACACCCCAGCACTCCATCACAACATTAAATGTGTTATGCTGAAAAAAGCCATTATATATTTAAAAAAAAAAAAAAAAAAAAAAAAAAAAAAAAGGCAGCACACAGAGGGAGATTGTCCCTGGCATAGTGAATTGACATGCACGAGAGTCAGCAAAGAAAGCGCCGCTACACTGCAGCTGCCCCACACCACAGCACACACCCTAAGAGAGGAGGAGGGAAAAAACTATATGAGGAAGGACAGGGACTAGAAGATGGATGAATGAGATCAATGTTTGTTGACACCCTGCCAAAACAAAGAAGCGCTTTTCCAGAAGACAGTTTACCTTCAGGACCAGAGAAGAGGCTCATGGAGAAAGTTTTGATATTAGAACCCTCTCTATAATGAATGATGCTCAAATAGTAACACATTGTATACTGTAGTTGGATGTCTAATCTTTGAAGTGCTCTTCACCCTTAAAATCAACAAGAGACACTCTTAAGCTAGATCCAGCAACAGTTATTGTCTTTGAAGTTGGGTCTACCCTTATCAGAGACGCACAGCAGCAAAAGAGACCTCTGACTACTCTCAGCATTTCCCTGATGAAATCTTGAAGCTATCATCATCATCATCATCTCATAGTCTTCACATAAAAAGCAGTGGTTCATGATGCTGCATTGGCGAGTGCTTTCTTCAGCAGCTGTAATCTCTGCAGGAGGTCGTCCTTTGTTTTTACCGCTTCCTGGCTGCACGGACTTACTGAGCCTTTAAGATGCTGTCTCATCTATTCCTTGTCAACTGTTCTACCGCTTTTATCAGAGTTGAAACAACACCACCAATTATCTACTTTTATCTACAACATAATCACAGCAAGAGATTTCCTCACAGCAGGAGATTTCCTCACAGTCAAGTTTGTGCAGAATTAATCCCACACACAGCTGTCACTTTCACATCTACCTTAGTTTGTCAACGTAGTAATCTATGTACTACCCCCCCTGCTCCCACTCCAAAAAAAGAATAACAATAATAAAAATTAAAAATAAAAAAAAATTACTGAACTTTAAGTACTCAGACAGGCTATTGGAGACTTGATCTCAATATTTAATTGCATTCTTATTCATGAGAAAATGATATGTTGGAAGATTCTCACAGTGATGACAACTAGTGATGGCACATTTGTATTTTTGCCATCCTCCCTAGTGACTTTTTTGTGTGAAGAAAAAACAAAAACAAAGCGAAATAGTTTATTTATGGTTAATTTCCTGATGATAGACCAACCGGTTAACAGACCAGTCTGAAGAAGGCACAAGATAAGAGATAAGAGTGCAAACTGTTGCATCAAGTTGATGTGGATAAGTCAGTGGAAAAGGGACAATTTGGCTGTGTTGTTAACTAAAACACCTCAATATGAAACTTTGAAACCCCAACACTATTTTCAAAAGTGCAATTCTTATTACATTTTAAAAGGGGGAATCACTCTCACACACAAAGTTATGCATCATTCATAAGTTTGAAAAAAGTTCCTTTGTCACGTCCCCAAATTAAGTTACCATACCGACAAAAGGACAGGAAGCTTCAAAAGGAAGCAGAATAACGCAACGGCTCACTTAGACGGAGGGGGAAGAAAAGAAAAGAAAAGACGAAAAAAAAAAAAAGTATGTGAGCAGTCTTAAAATGCTTTATAAAACTCTGACGTCTAAGAGTATAACTCAACACAAACAGCCAGTTGGATCCCCACTGGTCCACACTAACTAAGCATACATTCTCATCATATGCCAGACTCAGATGACGACAGGGAGAATGTGGAAGCAGACAAATAGGACCAACTATAGAGTACCCTACGCCCACTTGTCTCCAAGCAGGAGATCTGCACCATAATGGGACACCGAGCTTCTCATCTGTGTGTTATAACATTAACAAAAAAAAGTAAATTATTACTTTGTAAAACTAAATGACAGGTTATAATCCAAACTCTGCTTGCCACAATTATAACATTACCAACTCACAATTTGTTGTGAAGATGCCTCCAGTTGTTTTGCATAATTATCAGATGAAGTTGCCTTGACCTGTATAACAACAGCTTGATAAAATATACACAGATATCATATCTTCCCTACCATTTCCAAACCAATTTTCCATCGTTAGTGCAATTCAACCAGATGAGAGGGAAGCACTAACTCTTTATACCATGATGTTTTAACTTCTTACATTCAGCCCACTACATTTTGATGAGCGCCTCATGACATCAGTCCCGTACACTTTTGCAAAGTCAATCTCCACTGTGGAGACTTACTGGCTCTTAGACAAATGAAAGAGGTGATACCAGTAAATTAAATTAAAATAGAAAAAGACAGTCATTTTTTTCCTAATTACAAATGTGTGACAATCAACCACAAACTAAATTTTCATGATTTCATGATCTTCTAAATAACACAGGACAAGCCAATATCTGTTCAAGCTCGTCTCTGCCCCTCTCGGTACTTGCCCTTCGCCGTCCTACAATAGCAGCTCTGTACTTTGTGTATGCTGGGCAGGAGCCAACACTTCAATAGCCAACCCCTACAACTGTTACTGCTATTTAAGCTGCTCTGCGCCAACAGGAATAATGCAGAGCGAGTGTGGTACTACTGCACTGAGTAGTACTCTAGACTGGGTTTTTTTTGTGTTGTCTTTTTTGCAAGTAGTGGCATCCCCATACCTGACCTGATATCATGACCACGACAGAAAACAAAAGTCTTTTCTTCCTCCTTGAATCCTGCGTTTCTATCCTCCATCCCCCTCATGCTATAGCACGACCTCCGACCTTGCAGCTGGCTGCTCCCTTCCTGTTTCCTGCTGGCTTTGATAAAGTAGCACAGCTAGCCAGCATCACACTGTGCTAATGCACCGCTGCACAGCGAGTGCGGGTCAGACTAACAGAATGAAAGGCCTGTCTAGGTTGGCAGAGTCACAAGTAGCTGCAATATCATCATGCTGCTGACAAAAAAGGAAATGCAACTCAAACAAGAATGGCACCAGTAAAACAAAGCAACTGCAGAAGTTTTGTTTACTCCAGTGAATTTTAATATATCTCTGAATTCACTGCATTGGATTTATTGTCTTTGAGCAAACGTGCAGCAACATCAGCATGTCATGTATACATGACACCAGGAACCCTGACACTGCCAGAGTGAAGTCTTCAGTGATTTTAAGTAACGTTTTCTAAAATGTAGCACAACAAGGGTCACGTTTTAATATGCTGTTGTCATGCGCAGTCAGTGATCACATGCACTGATCAAACTTGGTCAGTTTGCTACAACATGGTTATTCCAACTGATGCATTTTGTGACACCAGTCACATTATCAGGGTGAGTTGCAACATACTGGTATTTCACCAAGATGCAAATTGCCAAAACTTCCAACTCACAGAGTTTAAGATGCTATAGCTTAAAAGAAATGACTCAAACCTAAGATCAGGCTTTACAACTTTAGAAAGTGTGTGTCTTTTGTGAATCTGACATTACATTTTGTTTTAGTCATCACTTGATAAATTCAACTGTACGGAACTGGCTTAATCTCACATATACTCAAGAAAACAGCTCTGGAAACAACACTATAGTTACACAATAAGAAAAATCAAAACTTTCTTACAAAAAGAATTAAACATGACTGATCTCAGACTACAGGTGAAATTAAAAAGTATCAAATGTGCCGTTTTCGCTAAATCCTAATAATAGCCATATCTGAATGCATATCTGAGTTCACTTATAAATGTGTGCATAAATGGCAGGTGTTTAAACTATGCAAGCCAGAGACGATAGTGGGTTGCGTCATACTAATCACCATAATCTAATAGTATGAGGACTGCATGAGTTGGCTGCTCAATGATACTGCTAAAACATAAATAGGCAGGATGCTCTGCTGTTTGTGTGAGACTGTGTGTGTCCACAGAGCCCTGAGCTACAAGAGTAGGAAAACGTAACTGAAGCCAAAACACTCGCAGCTCCTAAAGTTTGAAATGTTTTCCATTTGTAGTAGTGATAGCCAGCCAGTGGCTGGCCGGCTTAACACTGAAAGCATCCCTCACTTTTCTACCGTTTCTTAAAATATATCCAACCAGCTAACTGCAAGTTGTCCCCATTAAAACAGGGCAGAGAACCAATGTTTTATTGTTGTTAGTTCCACATATTCGTATTTAAAAGTAAGTAAGGGGTCTATGACATTCAAACTAACTATCACCTCCAATTGATTTAATCTGACATCACGTAAAGGGTTACTACATTTCCTTCTGAGTCCATCCAAGAAGACAAAGATTTTCTATAGTACTACTGTTGCAGTGATAAGAGGGATTACCAGATAGTCAAAAGAGCTGTGCTCTAAATGAGTGAACACTATTACATGATCGTCAAATACTGCAACGTACAGAATAAATGCTAAGAGTGAAAACTATAAATTCAAATGTACAGATAAAGCCAGACCAACTGCAATGCATATGTCCCAACTTACTGGAATGCTAAACTCAAGCAAAGTGTGGACACCACTGCTGTGCTTTACACGAAGAAGCAATTAGACCTTTCCTACAACATGAATTAAAATAAAATAAACAACAACAACTATTCAAGTTTTATTATGTAAATTAACACCTGAGAACATACAATTTTTTAAGTAGAAGCTTGTTCCTACTGACGTGGTAATAAAATCACTGAAGCACGCCTGTAACGCACTGTGTGTAAAGACTGTCAGTAAAGGAAGGAAACCAAGTTGGAGGCAAGCAAAAAGAAGGAGCAAAGAGGTGTTAAGAGCGATTTCATGTTCTAGCTTTGTATGAGGCTGCAATAGTCTTGTTTTTTTGTTTTTTTTTTAATTGAGGTGTAAATTAGGCTTGATCAAATTTAATACTGGTTAAGATGAGTTCATAAATCTCAAATAACTGGTTATCAGGACGGTTTCTAACAGGTGTCAGTCAACAGACTAATTAAGAGCTTCGTTTCTGCATGTGAAGACAGTGTTAATGTGTAAATGTTGTGACAATTAGTCTGATTTTGCTCATTATAAAATGCAACAAATTTAATTAATATTCAAAAGATTTCTAAGCCTGATCTATTCACTGTTAAGGCTGCTTAACAGTACGACTAAAATGGATGCAGTTGTACGTTTCATTTGCAACGTATTTGGTAGATTTGGCGGCTGAAATGTTTTAATCCTACCACGGCCATATGTATAGTAGACTTACTCCAGTATTTCTGTATGATAGTACAGCAGCTCTGGTGGGACAAACCAACAAATGCTCCCGAGTGCTCGCTCACAATAGCTCACAGTCATCTCTGAAGTGGAATCCAAGGTGGGTATTTGCAATGTCCTGCCACAGACGACCTAAAGGGTCATTTAAATCTACTAGAGCTGTAACGGCTCACAAATCTCTCGGATCATCTTATCACAGTTTTTAACGCAGGATTTGAAAGGTTTTGCAGATCACACACTGAAGACCAGGAACAACATTCAGCAGCTCAAATGTTTGAATAATCTCATCTTGAAATTGAAATATTCATTTAAGGAAGAAAAAAAATAAACTGCAATAGGCTACTCAAAAAAGTGAAATGACATAAAAATACAAAAAAAGTAAGTGGGATGTTGGGATGATTATGTTTATATGTCCACCACCATTCTTTTTTTCTTTTTAAAATCACCTACATGGTGATCTGTGCTTCTAAGTGGAACCGACAAAACATCCCCCACCACATCTGGGGACCCTGGGTCATAACCTCATAACCCAGTTTGATGGAAACTGTGGTCAACAAAGACGCCGGAAAAAGGGCTTATCTGACCACAGATCATTTGTGATCTGCTACAAGCCCTAAAAGCTACAAGTGTAAGGCAAGTGCTACTTTCTCTACCACAATAATGAATATTCTCATGTGCTACCTTGCACTTGAAATCACAACTAATTGTGGCTTGTCATTGCCACTGTTTGCCAATTGTTTTGAGGAATGGGGAATGAAGTGAGCATGACAGTTTATTGCAAAAAAAAAAAAAAACAAAAAAACCCCCTACATTTTTAGGTGCTAAAGCTTATGTAATATTCAAATTGGTGTAACCCAACCGGTTTACATGTTGGCAAACTGGTAGTTGTATTTGGTGTAGCATCAGGTCGCCTCTTGTGAAAACCAAGTCTGATGAAGACCAGCGAGTCTACTGAGCAAGACCACCATTAAGGCAAGAAGCATTCAACTGTGTAATCTCTAACAACTCTGTTTGTTCCCACTGCCTGTCTAAGCCATGAGCATACACACCACACCTATCATCTCCAGTGCACGTAGTGTTCATCTCCAGTCATTACCAGTAATACCCACTGCAGCACCAACTGTGGACTTGTTTCAGCAAAACCTTGGAAATCTGTCTTCACATATTTTCCTCTTCTATGACATTCAGCTCCTTTTCTTATTAGGGAAATAAATAAGCCACAAACTCTCCAATCTACCTTTTATGTTTAAATAGCCTATGCCCTCTTGCCATCAGATCTACTTGTTCAAACCCTCCAAAAGCTTGATACGGGTCTATTATTTACTGAAAGATTATGGAAAAGAATCTTACAACCAGGGCAATGCAATGCAAAAAAAACAAAAACAAAAAAAAAAAAACAAAAAAAAAAACCATGACCTGATGGAGTAGAGGTTTGTATTGTAACAATTTTTAGACTCTTTTTATTTGTTCTTTAATTTGAGGGGGCAAAGCCATCTGAGAGCAATCAACTGACAAACTGTTACAAAAACTGGTTAAAAAGTTTTTTACCTCCCAAAAAAAAAAAAAGAAAAAAAAAAAAAAAAGAAATGGCACGTCACTTCTATCAACGACCTCTGCACGGAGAGCCAATTATCAAAACTCCCAGCATGCACCAGTGCTTCCATATCCCAACTGAACACAGTATCTACTGACCTTCTCAAGTTCAAGCACAGTCCCAGCATTCACACACGTAAGAAGATTTTTTACCAGCTTTGGGCACATTTCCAACTATATAATAAGGTTTAACTCAGATAACACCTGCGCTCAGAAAGCATTTATTGAATCTTGGCCAACTTGAAAACCAACCAGTTTCTCTACTTACATTTCTTTCTATGGTTATCAAAAGGTCCTCCCCCAGATCAACCTCCTTGATTCGATGAGTCTGGCTTTGGTGGTGACCACCTGATCTGACTCTTCACACTCACACGAGCCCTAAAGGCTGCTGTGAGTTGCAGCAGTCATTATTATCTTGCCAGGTTTATCTCTAGATTTTGACATGGTAAACTAGGACTTCCTGCCATGACGTGGACATTCATGGCATGCTCCGATTTGTATTCCACTAGACATTTTCATCAAGGTGTTATGGTAAGGACATTACTCATTGTATTACTACCACAGTGCCCCCCAGGCTTTGTACTTTGATTCCTCTTCTGTTTTATATACCCCCCACTTCCTCAAACCCAGTAGTCAGCTTGCACTGCTTCCTCTATCTTTGACATGCCTGATATGATATCATGCCTGATATCCATTATCATTCTCATCATTCTCAGCAGAAAACCCCATGGTTTCAGCATCAGTCTTGACTTGTCTCTCTGACATGTCAATGTGGATGAAGGCACTAAATCTGAGTACTAAATCACTTAAAGGCTATTGATTATCCCAGCCAATCATCCCATTCCACAAAATGTTGCTTTACAATTTACTACCTAATTTTAACATTTATTTATAAATAGTGGAATAAAATGAAATAAAGTACTATCCAATTGTATCTAAACACATCAATGACTCTCCCTTACTTCACCTCAAAAATGATTTGATCCTTGAAAACTGAAAGTTGAATACACTGTGGACCACACCAGAATTTTCCTGTGTTTTTAAACACAGCTGCGGTGGTCCAATGTGCAGAGCTAAAATCAAAAGTATTTAGAGACTGACATAGTCGTACACGTTGGCATTGTGTTTATCCATTATGGGTTTTTATGCATCCTTCTCTTTTGACAAACATTGCAGGGATACACCCTGACACCATCTTTGGTACGTGGCTAGATTTTACAACATGACTGAGTCAACAGATGAAGTTCAGAGGCACATTGGGAGTTTTGGGTCAGAAATATTTGGGGTGGAATAGACGTTTAGGGTTTGTTTTTACCTGGTCAGTAATATTTCACATTCTTAGACTCAACTAAAAATGGTACTAATCTAATCCAATATCGTATTGACCAGGTTGATATAACAATTTGTTGTCATATATAATGCATTCTAAATAATGTCTTATATGAGACAACTTTTTCATTTCAAATAAACACAGCCGGTATCCCCTATCATGTTGGACTGCAGAGCACTGGAATAAAAAAAAAAAAAAATCTCAGTACTAGCAATTATCCAGAACATTTTCAAATCTTTAACCAATAAAAGTCAAGAGTAACTCATTTGTTAGTGTGTTTACTGCAACTGCTTAAATTGCAATAACACCTGGGCATATTTAAAAGGAATCCAAGCCAACATTCAGAACCAGTATCCAACATAATCTTGCCCGTGTCAATTATTTTTTTCCTTCAATTTTTAACACTCTCACTGTCCGTTCATTTTCCCTTAAAAAAAAAAAAAAAAAATTATTGCATATGTAGTCACATGACTGTCTTGTCCAGTCCACAACAAGGAAGGAACATAGTGGAGAACTAAAACAGAGATAACTGAGCAATGCTAACATCTTATATCAAAGAACAATGCTGTTTCTGTTGTTTAGACACATTTTTGCTTTTCTTAAGATGACACAAAACAAAGAAGTGAAATGTAAACACTGCAGACAAACGGTTTCAGCAATCAAAGTTTACCAGCACCAATCTGTTTCAACACTTCCAGCAGTCACATTACAGAATATGAACCATCTATGGCTCACAAAGAGACCGAGGCTGCGTCTGAAATCACCTCCTACTCACCATGTAGGACACTACACCGCACCGTCGCCGTTTTGTCGTTCTGTCAAAGTATGTTGGGATAAATGTTTTAGCTCTCTACATTTAATTTTTACATTCAACTTAAAAGTGAACTTTTTAATAAGATGTTTTATTTCAAACCATGTGTGCTTTAGTTTCAGCTGTTCAGAATAATAAATTCAATGAATGGCCACAAATAGTTTTCTAATCTGCGTCTCCTTCCACTTATGTTAACGTCAAAAAAGACGTGCTCATTCATTACAAAAACACCCCAGTTTCAATAGCTGAGTGCATTTACTGCAAAAACATACAAACTAAAATAATCCCTCATTAAAAATATAGGAAAGATTTCAATTAAATTGTAAAGTTGATTTGAGGTCATATTGCCCCTCCCCTATGCCTTTGTCTCACCACTGCTTGATTAAAGCAGCTTAATGTTCTGTCAGCTTATGGCCAGGCTGAGAAGAACTTTTATGATTTCCACATTTTTACATTGCAATAAAAATTATATGTTGAAAAAGAAAAGAAGAAAACTGCTATAGTATGTCTCTGACTCTTGTGCAGGTAATTCTTAATGTCCTTTTACCAGACTCCTTAAACGACACATGAGAAAAAAGAAAATTCAGAACATTAAAATAGTGGTACTGCTCTGCATTTGATAGATATGTTTAAAATGTTACATATCGAGCCAACAGTGACATACCTCTCACGCACACAGAGTATGAGCGAAGAAAACATGCTAGACATACTGGATTGTAACATCTATCCATCATCCATGTCCACTTATTACTATTCAGGGTCACAGGGATCTCTCTTTGGACAAAAGGCAGGACCCTGGACAGGTCCTCAGCCAATCACAAGGCTACATACAGAATACCACCACAAACTACTGTGGGCCATTTACAACCATCAATTAACCTGGCACTCGTTTTTGGACTGTGGCAGGAAACGGGAGTACCTTAGGAAATGCAAACGCACAAACATAAGGACAACATGGAAAACTCCATACGGAAAGGTCCTTTTGCAGGATTTGAACCAAGAACCCTCTTGCAGCAGTGCAAAACACCAGCTACTTAAAAGCACACTTCTTTCTATACCCAGCTGGACCTGTCAATGATGTACAGGATGCAATGCAAAAGCAACTCAAGAGGAAGATCAAACGCACTGAGAAGAGGTCAAAACAGTATCCTGCTTGACCCATAGGAGGACGAGCATGTCTGAACACTCAACTTCCTTACGGCATGACTGCTCTAACTGTGCAGTATTAATATTTAGCATTCTGTCTGTGACCACATGCAAATAATACAGTGGTTCCTATACACCAGCTGTGTTACAAAAAGTCCCTATCCAGACCAAGTAAAAGAAAGTGTTTTTGAAATGGGTGGAGAATAAAAACCAAGTCATCTCTGTGTGGGTCTTCCTGAGCCCGAGGCCTTAAATGTCTGGGCTGTGCTGTGGAAGGTTAGAAGAGGAAGTAAGTGAAGCAAACAAGGAGGAAATGCTGCATTCAGCCGACTGTGACTGAATGTCGGCTGCAAGTGTTAATTATCAAGTCCTATTCGCAAAAAAATCCCTTTGGTTCCCATTTTTTACTACTGTCACCAGTTTGCTTTTTCTCCCTTTCCTTAATATAAAAACGGACTTAAACTCCCGACCCACGCAACTCCACACTACTAAAAATCTAGACAAACTCAGAAGTGTTGCACAAATAATAAAATGTGGGCTCATTCCATACAACTCTGCTTCATCTGTGTGGCTCATAAGGCAAGGGTCAAAAAGACAGACAGAGGGGATAAGTTTGCATGGTATTCATATTTTTCACGTCCACCCATGATAAATCTAGGGCTCTTATGATAACATTTTTGAAACTTCATCTACGTCAATAATAATTAAGCATTGATGCAGACTGAATTCAGCATTAAAAGAAGCATAACGTTCAACTGAAGTTCAGTTAAACTATAAACACAACAGAAAACCTTTTCTTTTCTGCAGTTAAAGATAAAGATTTGTCCTACAGTTCAACTTCTCAGTAAGACGTGATACGCTCTGCTACCAACTACCAATTACTGATCTGCCTCTTGCACCTCAACATCATTGGTTAATTCTATAACATTCTGAAGTGGGCTGATACCCGCTGGTTAGTGTCACAGCCGCTGCCTTCTCCATTCAGACAATAGCAGTCTTTGTGACAACTGTCTGTGTGTGTGTGTGTGTGTGTGTGTGTGTGTGTGTCATCAGCTACAAGGCAGGTATTACTTTTTTTCAGAGCCTCTTCCTGCAAAGAAACGATGACGAAAATGAAATTCACACTGACAAATTGTCACTATGGCTAAAAACAGCTTTATATGGTCATGATAACTACAGGAGTGGTTGAAATAGAAGCTTCCTCTTCTCTTTGGTGACCTTAATGGTTTATCTTCTGTCTGTGAGATTTTCGTCACAGCAGCTGAGAAACAACCATTTCATTGAGGAACTGAATAATAAGATGAGGATGTATCCCTTTTCAATGAAAAGATACAACTTTTTTTTTTTTCATAGTAGGGAAAAGTTTACTAAGAAGCATATGGCTGCATGAAATATATTTGAAGATTTAAAATATTTTTAAGCCAAGCTGGAGAGCTAGTTTGTGCAATTTCAAGTAAAATAACTACATTTCCAGGAGTTTTATAACTTTTAAATATATATTTTTCTTCACAGCCAAGCAGTTTGCGTCGCATGTAAATTAACCTAATGTTCTCATTTTCGAACCATTTCTGCCCAGCTATGTCCAACATGTACACATTCCCCATACATTCATTTTTAGCACAAAGTACTGTCTGCGATTTCAGCCAGACTGCACAAGTTTACTCAGTAAGAAAGAGCTAGCACATGTAGGAACATATAGTCAAGTAGATGGAAAAGATAGAGAGGCACAAAAACAAAGTGGCAGGCAGGCAGGCAGGCAGCTGTAGAATGAGCACCATTTTGACCACAGACGCTCACATGCTCAAACCACAACACGCTTCTCCTCTTGTTTTGATACATCTTGAGCTACAACCACCCTGGGGGCTGGGAATAAATGCCATTGTTCACTTTGTGTCTGTAAAGTTAGTGTAAAGTGTCTGAACAAACTGTAAATACTTCATGTGGCATAAATCGCCCATATTAGATGGGTTCGTTAAGTGAGTACAACAGCCTGACAGAAGTTTCACAAATTAAAAGAGTAACTGAAGCCTTCCCCTCCCCAAAACAATCTATAGCACACTGATCAGCTCTACACCTTTTTATACCCTCTACTAACCTGGGTTGGGAATTCTCTTCAAACATGCGTTCCTTGCCTTCCTTAAACAAGCTGATGGTCTGCTTGGTCTTCTTAGTTAGGTTCTCCATGAAGACCCGGAAGTACTCGTTGTCTCCCAGAGTCTCCATTTTGCCCTCGTAGCGAGACAATATGGTGCGCAGGTGCTGGTAGGTGTCTGGCAGCAAGTCCAGGATGTAGGGGGGGCTGTTCTTCAGAGCCAGTTTGGGGTTTTGGCATAGCCGCACCACCTGCAGAAAGGGAGGATGTGAGGGGGAGGACACGATACGGTTAGAGATAAAGGAAAAAAAAAAAGAAGAAAGAAACAGGTTGAAGAGTGTATGTGAAAGAAACAAAAAGAAAATTTGTGGTTGAGAAAAAGGGTAAAAGGAGACCTTGACAATCATAGTGCTCTATGATTGTAGAGACCTTTATTTATATTATATATATATATATATATATATATATATATATATATATATATATATATATATATATATATATATATATATATATATATATATATATATATATATATATAAATAAATAAATAAATAAATAAAGGTCTTTTCAGCACTAAAGCACGAGTCTGTCAATGCTTTAATTACTAGAAAGAAGGTCCAAACAGGGGACATGCAGAACAACCCTATCAAGCTTGGAGCTTTCAGTGTGTGTGCGGCCAATCTAAAGATTATGTAATAGAATAAACAAACCAAGTAGCAAAGATCCAATCCCTTACTGTACAGCATCAGTAACTGTCAATCTTCTACTCCATATCTACCAAAGAGACAGAGGTACAAGACATAGCCACAACAGTATTCGGCCTTGCTGAGATTCTGATCTCACTGTGAAGGTCGTTTTTATTTTCTTGCAGACAGATATTCTTGCATCTTTTTCTAAAAGAGCATACATACTCATTAAGCAGGTTAGCAGAGGTTAGTCGTCCACCATGTTTGGTGGGGCTGCTGATGCTACATTTCCTCATTTTAGCCAGCACGTCCCCACCTACTTCTGCTGATAAAAACAGCCAATGTTTTACTTGACATTTGTATATGATTACCATGCAAATTTTAACAGCTGAAGGAAACTGTTCTACTAAGGATGGGTGTATGTGCTTCTGCTAAGCTATTAAAAAAAAAAAAAACAAAACACAAAAACAAAAACCACAAAAGCACACAAGCAGTAAAAAGAATGCTGAACCGGGAAGTCTTTTGATAGAATCTTTTGATTATAAATTATTTATTAGCAGTCTACCATTTGTGGTCATGAGAGACGGAATACTTTCACGTTTGAGTTAAACAAGTTGGATCTTGAGTAATGTTCAACCATCCCTCACCCATCTCACTGGAAAACTGCTCAATGTCTCACTCACTTCAGTGACCGACAAAAGACACTGATCAACAGTCTGACAGTATCACGAAGCCCTGCATAGACTGAAGACACTCATGATGCTCAACGTATATATTTGATGGCACAGGCACACAATGCCACTTTCCATTTAAAAAAAAACAAAAAAAACAAAAAACCAGGCCGTTCTTGACGTGGACCACACCTTATGCTGAGCTTGACTATCAGCCCAAAACAATTGCATGTCAGCAACAGGACACGACTCATTCTTTGTAGATCAGGCCAAATTATTGTTCACTAATCGGTCAAGAGTGTTGGAAAGAAATATGGCAGGAACAGCATTACAAAAATGTCGTTTCAAATTTCCTTGCCAATGTTGCCATTTATTTATGAGAATCAGCAGTTTGTCATCGTGGGAAAATTAGACTTTAAAAGACTCAGAGACCTTGCTTTATTAGTCATGAGTAGGAAAACAAACCCATGTACAATATGAATGTGAATTAATACTCCAATATGACCTTTTTGGTTTAGCACCACTTCTTTTTGACCTGTGTAATAATATATAAACAGAGGTGCAGCAGTGTGTTAGCATATCATTGATCATCATACTTTCTCTGGTCAATTATCAATCTATGAAACATGCAATGTGTCATAGTCAGAATTATACATGTTAGGAAGTTTTCATGCGTATAACAGCTGCTGCATTAAGTTTAGCAGATTCATCAAGGTCATGCTTGATAGGACATTTTAAAGAGAACTTGACAAGTTGAGAAATATTTTTAGATTGTGCAGATTCATTACTGCCTCAGAGCTAAAAGTCAGCTTCCTTATGAGAGCGGGTATCAATGCCAGTTAAATTAATTTCTATAGTATCATGCACATGTTCTTGGCTTTCGAGTCTTCTATAAAATCAGATCAAATCAAATGAAATAAAAACACTTACATTTAATGTGGTTGGAAATGATCCAATCAAATATCTGTATTGGCTTGGGTGCTGAGGTCAACTGTTAGTCAAATATTAGACTAAAATAATATTAATCCACATGAGAGATCCTAAGGGAATGCCAGACAGTTGTTCAGCTTCATTATGCTGAATGTTTAACTTCTTTTAGACCTGGAAAATGTCGCTTTACACAGCCTGATGGAACCTTTTAATCTAAAACTGAGCAATATATAATTACTAAATCTACTACATTAAAAATCTCTCTGATTCTTTGGTCACTTGTTTGTCCCTCCAAAATAAAACAAACTGCCAGAAAAGTGCATTTACAGTAATGACACTCAATAGTCCGGTTAAATGGCCTCGTCAACCCACCACTGCAGCTCAACATAACTACATGTAAATGTATTAACTGTTATAACTCCTTTAAAGAGCACCATTTGTTAGCTTTTCTTTGACACCATATAAAAGCA
Source organism: Xenentodon cancila (assembly GCA_014839995.1). NCBI lineage: Eukaryota > Metazoa > Chordata > Actinopteri > Beloniformes > Belonidae > Xenentodon > Xenentodon cancila. Next base: position 18,023,638 of record CM026201.1, read on the forward strand.
GTCTCTTTAACTTGTACCTTCCTTCTTCCCCTGGTTGCTTAAGTTTAACTCTGCATTCAAGATACCCTGGATACAGTATGTGACCTTTGTGGGGAGTGACAAAGAGACTAAGAAATAAATTTTAATTTACAGACCAATTCACAGCAGTTAATATTCTAACACACAAACGTGCACATCTCCACACCACCATGCTATAAGCCACTTAAAATGTTGGAGGATTTTATGTGACAGACCAATTTCTGCAGAAAGAGTGGATATGTGTATGTGACAATTTAAAATGTCTACAATAAAAGGAAAAGAAAAAGAAACAGAGGACTTTTCAGCACATGACTGTCTTAAGGACCTTAACAAATGACTATGAGGGATTGCTATATTTTACAAGAGTCTTTGTGCAATGCTTCTCATTCATTTTGTGTTCAGGAATTCTATTTGCCCACTATACCTTAAACCTCTCACCAGGTCTACAGACACAGGAGATGTCTGAGACCACTTACATCTATTGCCAAGGTTACACCACTGCCACAATCACCTTTGTACCATTCAAGCACACGTTAATGCAGGCCTACGTACAAAAGCCACAACATCTGAGAGCTCTCACATGTCAGATTATATTAAAGCTTCTGTCTTGAACTGAAAGCGTGGCTGCTTCTAAGTTAAAGTGTATTCCACTGCTATTTTACCCTCCATTGGCCTTTAAAACATGATCCTACACCTGGCACAGTTGCATTAGATTTTCTTCATCAGATGCAACAGCATTTAAATGGCTAACCAACTAAGAGAAGTACACTTTGTTTTTTTATTAAAAAGGTGTTGACTATGAACAGTTGTCTTTGCGAGTATATTTTACTCTCCATCTAGAAAAAAAGAGCCACCTTTTCCTTCTCTTAATATTTAATTCTAAAATACAGATAAAATTAATATGCTTAAAAAAAAAAAAAGAGTTTTGTCCAAGTTATGACTAGCGTTTATCCACAAAAATGTCCAATATAGAATTAAGATGTTTCCACAATCATGTCTGCCATCCTGTCTTCTTGCTACAATTGATAAGGTACAATAACAACATGCCATTTGAGACACGGTAACTGATATTGTAAAAACTAAAATGATAAAGTGAAAAACAATACACCCCACAGACTCAAATCTAAAGCTGCTATATCATGTCTTCATTAGGACCTGAAATTCACTAGTTCACCTCCCATCAACCTAAATGACTGATCTTAATAAGAACTATGCCATTATCTGTTGTCACCACGTGTAAGACTTCAGCACGTTTTCAAATTTAGATTAACGAACGACTTGAGCCTTGGGTGCACTGCAATGCAGTAGCAGAGTGTGGGAAAACTATTTTATGAAACCCTTTGACATTTGACACTTCAGTTTCAAAGCTTCCTACAATTTGCACAAAACAAAATAAGATATTTATAACAGATAGAAACTGCATGCAAAATGTGTACATGTTTTGGAGTACTTATGGGAAGTTGGAAAAAAAAAAGAAGAAAAAAAGTTAACCTATGGCCAATATGCTGGCAAAGCACATAAAACTATTAAAACACACTGAGCACAAATTGTTCTCAAGCTCAAAAGGCTTTAGTACAGATATTTAAAAATATAGCTTTGATAGGCCGACTACTTTAGAACCAGATAATGTGGGTAACCTTGAAGAAATGGCCAAATAAGAAACAACTGATAGGCCTTGCCCAGGTTGAGTTTCCAAAGCAAAACTGCATCATAATTCTTTAGATGTTTAGTCGAGAGAGTAAAACACTACCACTTTAGGAAGCGAGATGAATGAGGTAGTCTTCCCAAATCTCACTGAACTACCGTTAAGTATGTTCGTAAACGTGAACATCTGTCCAGTTATCTTGCCTTCAAAACATTTCAAGATGAAAAAGTCAGGCAGCTAAACTTTCTAGATGGGCTACAGCATTTACTGAAGAACGACAACTCAGAAAACTCAAGTTTCTGTCTAGCTTTTGTCTCCTGAAGAAGTCCATCCTCCAGTACGTCTTATACCACATACTGCAATAAAGAGCAGAAAATGAACGTATGTGACTCTGCACGGGGAAAATGTCTGAACATCCCAGCTCAAAACGAATGCATCAAATAGAAAAAGACAAAAAGTTGATTGAATCTCACAGGAAGCTGGAGGTCAAACTGCTTATGACTTTTTTCCGAGAAGTAAAGCTGCGAGATGAGTCTCCCTTGTGAAAGTGCACAATTGGCCCAGTTACACGGACATACTTCGTTTTCCCTTAATGATTTGTGAGTTTTCAGACTGACAGCTGACTCTGTAGGCTGTTCAGCAACAATAAACAGGGGAGACTTCACAGACTGCCACTAACTTCCCTTTTAAAACTCCACGTTTTGCAAAATAAGTCGTTTTAAAAAGCACACAGCGATTTCTACGAATGCAGAGGTTTGTTATACACCAGTGACACGAAGCGGTATTCACCCCGGTTATCCGAGACCGCACGCAACGCTGGGAGACAACTTAGGAGATTTTAAGATGATCTTTCTGACACATGTGGACAAAGTAATGCAGGAATAAAACTTTCTGTCAGCGGTTAAAGTGAGCAAACCGCGTCTCCGCCAGCTGACTAGCTAGCTTTAGCGAGGACTAGCCGCTAACGGCTAGTTAGCCGCTGTTAGCTCGGCGGCGTCCGGGAGAGCGGCTCATTAACGATGATGAGAGCAAACCTTGTCCATCAGTTTCCAGCACTTCTCCACCGTTTTCTTGTCCACGGCCCCGGGCTGGTGATGGGAGTGGAGGTGGTGATGGTGTGGCTGGAAGGCATCCTTCATCATCCCGATGAGCCCCCCGCCTTTCTTCAGGTTCCCTGCCATGTTCGGACTCGGCTTGGGTTGGCCACAGCGGCAGGCGGACACGCGAGGTAGGGCAGAGGTCAGGGGAGACCGAGCCGTCGCCCGGGGCTAGCTCGACCCGGCGACTGAGATCCCGTACCCCCCTGCTAGGACAGCGGCGCCCGAGTGGCAGACCCGAGCCAGGGTCCGATTGGAGGGGGGTGGGGGCAGGGGGGGACTATCCGCTAAAGACTCCCATCGTTAGAAGCAACGCCAGTTAGCCGGATAAACGTCCAGGTCGTGGATACAACGGGCACCGCGGCCGCTCACGCCCGCGCCAGCAGCTCCGTGCTGCAGCTAGCTGCTGCCTCGCTCGCCGCCGCTCTCTGCAGGGACAAACGCAGGCTAATTAGCAGAGCACCAGACCGGTCTCCGCTCGATCCTCGATTGGAGGACAATGGCACCCTTTCTCTGCCCAGATGCCTTGCGGACTCGAGTGTGTCTTCTCCTTTTTACAGCCACCGATGTCGTCCCCCCTTTTTTTTCTTTTTTTTTTTTGTCAGCCGCTCTATTCGCCTGTGCCGCCTCTTGACGGGAAGTTCACAGCGTGTGACAGTGTCAGCTCTCTGCTGCGGGCTGCGGGACAACCGACACCTCTTACCGAGCGCTGACAGGAAGTTGCACTTAAAACTGCCAAAGCTGCCTCACGGACACGAACGAGGGCAGGGGGTGAATAAATAATTATGATATTAAACATTTCCCAGTCTTTTGTGCCCCCCTCCGTGACGTGTATGTGCGGCCCGTTCCTTTCCTGTACATCCCCTTCCGCCCACCAACCCCCCCACCGAATACACGCCTTTTTCTATGCGCGTTCACGATCGATGAACGTGCTCGGGTGCGCGCTTCTGCCTATACAACATTTATAAAGCGTTCATCAGGCATTGTTGACCACATCCCTGAATTCCCCAAGGCCCCACACTTTTTTAACCTGTGACTACGAAAACGGCTTCGACAAACGTAAGGATGAGCTAAAACCCTTATAGCGTTTGAGGCAAAAGCTAAAACGTACACTATTGAAAGTGTGATTGTTTGTATGAGCAAAGTCATCCAATTCGGTCAAGGTGGACAGCTGGTGCCATGACAACTCACCCAGCAGCTAGTGCATCTTAACTACAGTTTTACTGTGCTCCCCCCCCCCCCCCCCCCCCCCCCCCCCCACACACACACACACACACCACCTCAACCCCCAACAAAAACACAGCAAGAAAACGATGGAAAGAATTAAACCTATGATGACATCTTTTCATTTTATGATGTCAAGTCATTCATTTGTCTAGTCAGTGAAATGACATAAGGTATTCACTGATCATCAACAGGTAAAAGCACATCTATAAATGCACAAGTTTTGTCAGTTTGCTGGTCCGGATCAAGGTGGTTTGTGTTGACGCAAGTATGAGGACAGACCTCTGCACTGCTCATAGCAAGGCTTTAACACAATTCTACCTTGAGGAAGATTATTCATTAGTTGAAGACATTCAAGACGTTATTGAATGTCTCCTTTTCAATGTAGATAACTTGTAAACAATAGACATGCCATAGAAAGAAAATAAAAGATACAATTTCCAAATGTTACTGTAATCGAGGCAGAATCCAAAAGGAATACAGTACTAAGGCCCTCTATTAACCACGGCCTTGCATCTTTGTTTATACCAGGTGGCTGGAGGGGGTGGGGACAGCATCTTTATGTATTTTTATGACTGTATAAAAAAAAAAAAAAGAAATGGACAAATCCTCAGTGATGTCACCCGCAGGTTTTTTTTCAAAAGAGTGCTTTTGAAGCCTCTTTTCCATCTTACTGCATGGCATCATGCTGGAATGGGAAGAGAGAAGCCGTGGAAGCTGACGGGAACTCATCCACCTGAGCATTGTTACCAAAATTAGCTATTTTACTTTGCTTGGCTTAGTTTATTCTGATATATGATATTAAATAATGTTATCTAACATTCACCCCTCCTTGAACCGCCACCTTAATGTGGTGGAGGGGTTTGTGTGCCCGAAGGATCCTAGGAGCTATGTTGTCGGGGGCATTGTGCCTCTGGAAGGGTCTCCCATGGCAAACAGGTCCTCGGTGACGGGCCAGACCAAGAGCGGTTCAAAAAATCCCTCATGAAGAACATACCACCAAGGATCGTTACGTCGCCCGGATTGGCGTCACCGGGGCCCCACCCTGGAGCCAGGCCTGGGGTTGGAGCTCGAAGGCAAGCGCCTGGTGGCCGGGTCTTTGCCCATGGGACTCGGCCGGGCTCAGCCCGAAATGGCGACGTGGGCCCGCCTTCCCGTAGGCTCACCACCCGCAGGAAGAAGCATGAGGGGTCGGTGCAATGTGGTTTGGGCAGCGGTCGAGGCGGGGTGCCTCGGCGGCTCAATCCCTGGACCAAAACCCTAGCAATGGGGACATGGAAGGTCACCTCGCTGGGGGGGAAGGAGCCAGAGCTTGTGCAGGAGGTTGAGAGTTACCGACTAGAGATAGTTGGGCTCACCTCTACGCACAGCCTGGGCTCTGGAACCCAGCTCCTTCAGAAGGGCTGGACGCTCCACTATTCTGGAGTTGCCCACGGTGAGCGGCGACGGGCTGGTGTGGGCCTGCTTCTAGCCCCCCAGCTCAGCCGCAATGTGTTGGAGTTTACCCCGGTGAACGAGAGGGTTGCTTCCTTGCGCCTTCAGGTCGGGGAAAGGTTCCTTACTGTTGTTTGTGTCTACGGGCCGAACAGCAGTACAGAGTACCTGGCCTTTTTGGAGTCTGTGGAAGGGGTACTTGATAGTGCTCCAACTGGGGACTCCATTGTTCTACTGGGGGACTTCAATGCCCACGTGGGCAATGACAGTAAAACCTGGAGAGGGGTGATTGGGAGGAACGGCCTCCCCGATCTGAACCCGAGTGGTGTTCTGTTATTGGACTTCTGTGCTAGTCACAGTCTGTCCATAACAAACACCATGTTTGAGCATAAGGGTGTTCATCAGTGCACGTGGCACCAGGACACCTTAGGCAGGAGGTCAATGATCGACTTTGTTGTTGTTTCATCTGACCTCCGGCCGCATGTCTTGGACACTCGGGTGAAGAGAGGGGCTGAGCTGTCAACTGATCACCACCTGGTGGTGAGTTGGATGCGCTGGCAGAGGAGGAAGTGGGACAGACCGGGCAGGCCCAAACGTATTGTGAGGGTCTGTTGGGAACGTCTGGCCGAGCCCTCGGTCAGGGAGGTATTCAACTCACACCTCCGGGAGAGCTTTTCCCGGATTCCGAGGGAGGCTGGGGACATTGAGTCAGAGTGGACCATGTTCTCTGCCTCCATTGTTACCGCGGCAGCTCAAAGCTGTGGTCGGAGGGTCTCAGGTGCCTGTCGTGGCGGTAATCCCCGAACCCGGTGGTGGACACCGGAAGTAAAGGATGCCGTCAGGTTGAAGAAGGAGTCCTATCGGGCCTTGTTGGCCCGTCGGACTCGTGACACAGCCGACAGGTACCGACAGGCCAAGCAGGCCGCAGCTCGGGCGGTCCGGGAAGCAAAAACTCGAGTCTGGGAGAAGTTCGGGGAGGCCATGGAGGAGGACTATCGGTCGGCACCGAAGAGATTCTGGCAAACCGTCCGGCGCCTCAGAAGGGGGAAGCAGTACCCTGCCAATACCATTTATGGTGTGGGTGGAGGGCTGCTGACCGCAACTGGGGATATTGTCGGACGGTGGAAGGAATACTTTGAGGATCTCCTCAATCCCTCCGACATGCCTTCCGCTGAGGAAGCAGAGGCTGGGGACTGTACGGTGGACTCTTCCATCACCCAAGCTGAAGTCACTGAGGTAGTCCGTAAACTCCTTGGTGGCAAGGCACCGGGGGTGGATGAGATTCGCCCTGAGTACCTCAAGTGTCTGGATGTTGTGGGTCTGTCTTGGTTGACACGCATCTACAACATTGCATGGAGGACGAGGACAGTACCACTGGAGTGGCAAACTGGGGTGGTGGTCCCTCTGTTTAAAAAGGGGGACCGGAGACTGTGTTCCAACTATAGGGGGATCACACTTCTCAGCCTCCCTGGGAAAGTCTACTCCAGGATACTGGAGAGGAGAATTCGGCCGATAGTCGAACCTCGGATTCAGGAGGAACAATGCGGTTTTCGTCCTGGTCGTGGAACACTGGACCAGCTCTATACCCTCTGCAGGGTGCTGGAGGGTTCATGGGAGTATGCCCAACCAGTCTACATGTGTTTTGTGGATCTGGAGAAAGCATTTGACCGTGTCCCTCGTGGTATCCTGTGGGAGGTGCTCCGTGAGTATGGGGTCCGGGGCCCTTTGCTATGGGCTGTTCGGTCTCTGTACGACCGGAGCAGGAGTTTGGTTCGCATTGCCGGCAATAAGTCAGACCTGTTTCCAGTGCATGTTGGACTCCGGCAGGGCTGCCCTCTGTCACCGATCCTGTTCATAATTTTTATGGACAGGATTTCTAGGCGTAGCCAGGCACCGGAGGGGGTCCGGTTTGGGAACCACAAGATTTCATCTCTGCTTTTTGCGGATGATGTCGTCTTGTTGGCTTCATCGAGCCAGGACCTACAGCATGCACTGGGACGGTTTGCAACCGAGTGCGAAGCGGCTGGGATGAGAATCAGCACCTCTAAATCCGAGGCCATGGTTCTCGACCGGAAAAAGGTGGCTTGCCCTCTCCGGGTAGGTGGAGAGGTCCTGCCTCAAGTGGAGGAGTTTAAGTATCTCGGGATCTTGTTCACGAGTGAGGGAAAGATGGAGCGTGAGATTGACAGACGGATTGGTGCAGCGTCTGCAGTTATGCAGTCGTTGTACCGAACTGTCGTGGTGAAGAAGGAGCTGAGTCGTAAGGCAAAGCTCTCAATTTACCGGTCAATCTACGCTCCCACCCTCACCTATGGTCATGAACTTTGGGTATTGACCGAAAGGACAAGATCACGGATACAAGCGGCCGAAATGAGTTTCCTCCGCAGGGTGGCTGGGCGCTCCCTTAGAGATAGGGTGAGAAGCTCAGTCATTCGGGAGGAGCTCGGGGTCGAGCCGCTGCTCCTTCACATTGAGAGGAGTCAACTGAGGTGGCTTGGGCATCTGTATAGGATGCCTCCTGGACGCCTCCCTAGAGACGTGTTCCAGGCATGTCCCACCGGGAGGAGACCCCGGGGAAGACCCAGGACACGCTGGAGGGACTATGTCTCTCGGCTGGCTTGGGAACGCCTCGGGATTCCCCCGGAAGAGCTGGAGGTAGTGTCTGGGGTGAGGGAGGTCTGGGCATCCCTGCTTAGACTTCTGCCCCCGCGACCCGGCCCCGGATAAGCGGAAGAAGATGGATGGATGGATCTAACATTCATTCTGATCAAATCTGTCCAACATCCTTGGAGATGAAATTCAACATTCTGCGTCTGAGGTACCTCGGATGTGGTATGTGGAAACTGAAAATCATGTGTTTTTTGTTTGTTTGTTTGTTTTGTGTGGTTTTTAAAAAAAATCCACTTGACCTTTGTGTACAGTGACAGAAAGACTAAGAAATAATACAAATACATTCTTATATATGAACAGGCTCACAACAGTTACATTCTAAAACACAAATGGTGTGTTTGATGACAGTTTGCTGTTGGCTGGTGTTTTGACACCTTCTGTACAAAGGTTGCAGCCTTGAAATGTCTTGAATAAAGCAAAATAAAAAGAAACAAATAACTTTTCAGCATTTGACTTTCTTAACCCTTTATAGGGCAGTCAATAAAATACTTAAAAGTTCAAAACGTCAACTTGAGAGGGTCATTAGAGAATTATAAAGGACCTTTATTCATTTTGAAGCTTTTTTTGCAATAACCATAGAATGTAGTTCTACTAAAGTTACCAGATATGGCCACTTGCCCTGTAAAGGGTTAAGGATCTTATATTTTACAAGAGTCTTTGTGCAATGCTTCTCATTCATTTATTCATTTTGTGTTCAGGAATTCTATTTGCCCACTATACCTTAAACCTCTCACCAGGTCTACAGACACAGGAGATGTCTGAGACCACTTACATCTATTGCCAAGGTTACACCACTGCCACAATCACCTTTGTACCAGTCAAGCACACGTTAATGCAGGCCTACGTACAAAAGCCACAACATCTGAGAGCTCTCACATGTCAGATTATATTAAAGCTTCTGTCTTGAACTGAAAGCGTGGCTGCTTCTAAGTTAAAGTGTATTCCACTGCTATTTTACCCTCCATTGGCCTTTAAAACATGATCCTACACCTGGCACAGTTGCATTAGATTTTCTTCATCAGATGCAACAGCATTTAAATGGTTAACCAACTAAGAGAAGTACACTTTGTTTTTTTTTTTTTAATTAAATGGCTGTGACTATGAACAAGTACTTTTGTGCTTACTCTGAGTATATTTTACTTTCCATCTAGCAAAACAAAAGAGCCATTTGTTCTTTCTCTTAATGTTTTTAAAATTAAAATACAGATAAATCAATATGCTTAAAAAAAAAGTTTTATCTAAGTTGTGACTGGCGTTCAACCACAAAAATGCCTGACTACATGGTTTAAATATACGTTTTTGCCATCATGTCCGTCTTCTTTCTGCACTTGACGAGGCCCAATAACAATGTGCTACTTGAAACACCATAACTGGTATTACAAAAATGAAGACGATAAAGTGAAAAGCCACACTCTGAACTATATACCTCCACGGATCCAAATCTGAAGCCACTTTATCACTAGCTCACGTTGTCAACCAACATGACTTATTTAAATAAGAACTATGCATTGTCAGTTTTCTGTTAAAATGATGAACAGCTAGTCATTGACCATAATTATGCATAAAATTGTGGCTTTAAATCATTTTACAATGTTGGGGTACATTAAATGACTCCAGTACAGTTATCATGGATGTGAAATGAAGCTATGATGACTAACAGCCTTCTTTGAAGTATAAATGTGGTCATTTGTGCTGCAAAGTTGGACATCTCAAGGCAGCATGTCCACTGTACACCAGCAGGTCCGCGTGCAGACACATCTTTCCTCTGTTTTGCAGCGCAGAGGCATCTACTCTGCTAATCTCTTTGAAATATGTGACCTGGGACAAATCAAACTAGTACTTAATGGGTGATATAGCTGTGAATCGATAGGTTATGTGTCTCATAACGATCTAAGCAGTCTAGTGGTTACAGAGGCGGGCTTGGGCCTGGAGGACGCAGGTCCGTGTTCCAAGGGTGGCAACGCAGGTGAACCATTGGTGTTACACCTTTACACAACCCACTTCACAGGTACAGCAAATGCAGAAAGTTGTGAAACTGGGTGGAGATGTAGATGGGGGTAACTACTGGCTTCGGGATGTGTGATGCCACAGTGCAAATCTAAACCAATCTAAACAGCTCACTAAATTACATAGACTTAGGAGGCCAAAGCAAAACGACAAGGTTCTGTTGTTTCGTAGTTTTTGAGTTGATAGTTACTGCAGACACTCAAATATATAGTATGTCAATATATTTCTTTTTCCCTGTTGGAATTATTTAGTCATAATAAATGTAATTAACATCCTACAGACGTTACTAGTTCACAAAAATGCCTTAAAACGGGTCGTTTTGAAATGTGGCTCAATTAACATGTTCAAGCCATTTTTCAAGTAAGTTTTATAGGATTGTAAAATTTGTAGTTAAAGCTCAAATAACAACCCAAAAAGCATAAAGATCCAATTTTAAGATTAATCAAAGGGGGCAACAGTGGATCGTGGAAAAGCACACGTAGCACCAGCAGCAACTACTTTACACATGTTGAACCATGACAGGATAACTGAGAATTTTTCAAATAATTTAGTCTGCAAAAAAAGAACAACTACAGGACTGTAGTTGGGCTATTCCCAATTTCTCTTATAAAGAAAAATAGACTTTTATGCTCATGCATGTGTATGTTGGTTTGATTTATCAAAGCCCCAAAGTGTAATGCATTAACAAACATCCAATCTGACAGAACAAGCGTTCAGATTAAATGGGGGACTTATAGCGGAAACGGCAGTGTGAAGGACAAGACCAGAGGGACCTCAGCTCCGACACGCACAGACGCTGCCGTTTGTCTTTCCTTCAACAACCTGGGAAAAGTGTGTATCCCTGTGGGAGGCAGGACAAGGGCATTTTTGCCAAATTAAAGTTAGGGTAATCTTTTTTGGGAGTAAAAGCATTAATTACATGCGTGATTAGTGTGTAAGCTGATTGCAGCGGTAGCTTTCACCAAGTGAGCAATAAAGTCAGGCGCACAGCAGCTTACACACAAAACAGACCTCAGTCAGCGGTGTAAAAGCCTGCAGACAAAGCTGAGGGGAAAGGTGGTGAGGCTGGAAAATGAGGTCAACCAGCTGAAAAAAGAAAACCTGCTATGACTAAATCTATTTTTGATGTCTATAATTAAATAATAGAGATATCGGAAAACCTATTAAAAGCGACGACCTGCTTGTATGTACTAATCTTGATATGTGTTAGGAGGAGCCGAGTGTAGAAGAGGAGGACGACTCCAGGAAAACAAACCTCCAACACAAGCTGAATAACGCTGAAACTGAATGTGAAAAGGTCTAATACACGATTTGTAGAACAAGCCAAACATGATCAAACCTGACACAAAGTGATTAAAAATAAAAGTCATAACTAGACCTCTGCGGATTAGATGTCTTTGTACAACACTGTCCTCAATCAATTTTCTGCTGTGACCTTTTGTCGTTTGGGATTTCTTCTTGGGTGTGAAGTTTGATCAGCCTTGTCCAAACTCAATCTGTATTTTTGTGCAGAAGATGTGATGTACAGGGATTAATGCTGTTAGTACACGAAGACTAATGCCTCAGTGTCAATCAGCAGCACACAGAGACCAGGCGTACAGTACAGTAATAACTGAACAAAACATCTGGTCCTCTCAATGTTTTAAAATTAGAACTAAAACCCAAGATGAAACTAGAACGCTGGCCATGAAGCTGGAAAGAAGTTTCTTATTCAACAGGCCTCAGTGAGCATGGTACACGTTATAAGTCGTGGCAGTATAGTTTGAAAAAGGGTTAGGGTTAGGACGGTTGCTTGGAAAAAGCCTCTTCTCTTTTAAAACTATGTGTCAGTACAGTTTATGTCAGCAAAACAACATCTGAACAAAACCACAGACTTTTGTTCAGACAATGTATGTTGGAGTGATGAGACTAAAGTGGAGATGTTTGGCCAGAACGCGCAGTTACACATTTGACAAAAAGCTTATATAACACATCAGCATGAATCAGCATGAATACCCCACACCAACTGTCGAGGACTGTGGTGGAGCCACAACTTTATGTATCTTGTCTTTTGTACCTTTGACGGTGTATCTGTGTCTCTCCTCTCTCTGTTCTTCATTTTGTCTTTCTGGCCCCCCTTTTAATAATACAAGGAAAATTTAATTAAACAGAGTACATGTTCCCGTTCATGTTAGGTATTATTTACATAATTTTAATAATAGGTAAGGGCCAAGTATATTTATTTATTTTTTAATCATAGACTTCTGTTTTCTTAAATTTAGAAAGGGTATACTTTCCTTTAAGGGCTGTATGTTTTTTTTGGATATACTAGCAATTAGTTAGTTTGCCCTTATTTACTAACATCCATCCATCCATCCATCCATCCATCCATCCATCCATCCATCCATCCATCCATCCATCCATCCACCCACCCACCCACCCATCCATCTATCCATCCATCCATCCATCCATCCATCCATCCATCCATCCATCCATCCATCCATCCATCCATCCATCCATCCATCCATCCATCCATCTATCCATCCATCCATCCATCCATCCATCCGCTTGATTCTGTTCAGCCTTGTGGGTGAGCCGGAGCAACATCCCAACTGTCACTGGGCTAGAAGTGGGGAGGAAAAGTTTAAAGCTAATAACACCCTCCCTTTATAAAAAAAATACAGGAGTATCCAAGGTCTTATACCTGAAACAAATTTGCTCTTGATTACAGGTGAGCATGTTGTATTGCAAATGAAGAACATTGTAGAGTAGTGTTCAGGTAAATGTTTTTCTTTCACACTTTTCATTAACTTTCATATTAAACCTACAATTCTTTGGTCTTGAACAGAAAACAACTGGACCATTTTTTGGTTCATGAACATCTCACGCAGCGTTCTAGTGGTGCAACATTGTCAAGAACCAAAAAGAGGGCACACCGCTTTCCAAAGAAGGTTTTAGGTTTACGTTGATCAGGATGAGATTATCAATAATGTCCACATCACATCTGACAGGAAACATCACTTAAGTTTTCTGAGGCTTTACGTAATGTAGTCATCATAGTGTGGCATGAAAGATGTTTTAGGACCCTCTGGCTCTATGGTGCCTCAGAGTATCTGGAGACTATCTATATCTGGACCTTTGTTATAAAATGAAAAGAAAGATGAGGTCAGCACAGTTGAGAAGCCCTAGAAACTGAACGCTGTGTGCAGTAGGTGACGCAGCAGGAAGAGATTTTTGTTTCTCTGTGGGTGGATTCTTTCAAACACACCATGTTTACTGTTTATAATATCTGTGATAATAGCATTATTAGTTAGTTAAATTCATAAATTATTTATAAAAAAAGCAAAAACACACTTGAATGATGCAAATTAAAATTTTCTATTGAGATGTAATAGGTCATCATTGGCCTTTAGAGTGGCTCAGCACAGTCATGCAAATTTTCAGGGCTCAGATCTTCAAAGGTAAGTGGTTGAGCCTAGAGCCGAGTTGGAGGGCTCAGCGCTGTTTTACAGATAGGATTTTAATATGTAATTATCACTATTTATCTCTTCCGCAGCACGACACCAAATTTAATTAACACCAACTCACTCCTGAAACTCAAAGATAAAGGTCTTTAAGAGGGGAGGGCTGTCACATCAGACAAATGGGCGATTTGATGACAAAATCTTACCTGGCATGTTACTTTTTTTTAGTTGTTTTCTGCAAAAAAAACTCTGAGCAGCTTGTCCTCACAGGTGGCTGTGGTTTGACAAGGATGGGAGGAGAGCAGGACTTCTCAGAAATGTGACAAGAATCTGCTCTCTGAATGCGGCCTGAATGCAGAGGACATTTAAAAGTGAAGGCCCTCAGAATTTAGATCACTATTTGTTTTTAGTTGCTTCTTTGACCGGATTTTCCCCCAGATTTCACTTCCCTCTGTGACCTTACCATGTTCAGCTTAATTGGGACTAAATCCTGCAGCAGCATTAGTTTGAAATGCATAATTTAGCTTGCCTTGCACAGAGATGGATATAGACATTTATTTTATTGCCAGGTTAAAAATAGTCTTTTAAAAAAAATGTTTTTAATAAATTTTGCATGCATTCAGTAGTGTGTCATATATAGTCTGTAATGTAGTAAGACGTCCAGTAGATGTAGCAATGCTTGCTGTTGCGGAGATGGAGGAGACGTACACGGCTACTTAAGAGAATGACAATGTGGGTTTTAAATGTATATTTAAAAAAAAAACAAACAAATACATGGTTTAGTTTGTTTTGTTTTCATACAAAACAATCTTTAATGGAATAAAACTGTCTGGTTATTATTTTGGTAGCGTCTAAAAGTGATGGGAACCAACCACAAAGTAAAGTAAATAGCAATCTTAAAGATGTATTTAATATGAGATATACTAAAGATAATAAGAAGAGAAAGGGGTAATAACAGTTAATGGTGCAGGAAATATGATTTAGCTGCTCAGCATGGATACAACCTCCCTTCCCCTGCAGAAAGAAAAATAAACAGATTTTGCTTCCAAGGCTGCCATCTGTGCATCTTTTTCATGGCCCTAGTGCCATGTTTTTTTGGCCCCGTGTCTGTGGGGTAATAAATCATTTACTTGGGGATTAAGATAATTCTGCGCTCTTACGACCAATTAAACCATTAACTCAAGAGGCCTTTATCTGAAAACCAATATTTTCTCCTGAAACCCACAAGGAGCTGTTGTCCTCGGAGGGTATGTGTTTAGAGTTTAATAGGGCTCACTGCAGCCACCTGAGAAATTAAAAAGAGATAAGCATGATGCACCTATTAATGAGGGAACAGAAAATGATTTACTAACAGTGAGTCTTATATAATTGTTCCTTAATAGAAAAGTTAGTATGAATAAGCCCCACAGTGGTAACAGAAGAAAGATCAAGACAACCTTTATAAGTGCTTAAATAAAAGTACTAGTGAAAGAACAGAATTAATTGAAATGCCCCAAAATCAAAGGATTAATTTTAACATCTTTATGTTATAGATAATGAAAAAGAGTACAAAGTATGTCAGATGAGTACAATCATTGTGCTGTTCATAGTGAGTCTGGTGGAGTCAACATGGAAAGTAACCAATGATTTTATAACTTTATTACACAGAGACCATCAACATGGCCAATATCCAACACTTTCTCACTGCTATACTAAAAAAAACAAACAAAAAAAAAACAGGTGACATGTCCTGCACTACCTATTCTATATTAAAAGATAGCTGCGCTTGTTGTTCTTGTGTATACCTTTCAAAAAGTGCCGGTTGATTCGTTCCCTCTGAGTGTTTCTTTACTGTCTGCTGCATCTGTCCTGCTTTTGGGAAATAATAAAAAGAGATTAAAGTAGATGCCCACGCTATGATTTCCCATAGAGATAAGTGCATGAAAGAGAAACAATACAAACACACCTACAAATGCAGTCGCACTTTATCCTGCTTGCACACACGCACACACACACACACGCACGCACGCACACACACACACACACACACACACACACACACACACACACACACACACACACACACACACACACACACACACACACTACACACTACACAGTAATCCATGCCACAGCAACTGTGGCTGAATCAATCAAGGCAATAATTACAAGTGAAGGAACAACACGCAAAGTAAATGAAGCTCCATTTTTATTTCTCTGAAAGACGAGCAATGTCAAGATGTTTTGGTCAATATGTTCAACAAGCATCAGTGAACAGAAGGCTGCGTTGACAGCCTTGAGAGCATCTCACCTCACGGAGAATCCTTACACTCTGAATACCCCCCCTCCCTTTTTTTAAAAAAATTCTCAGCACTCAAAAAACAAGCAGTGTAGTTTGCAAATAAACAGGAACGCTCTCACTTAAATTGTGCAGCAGTACGGCTATGAATTTGGTAGTTACCCTTAATCGAGTTCTGATCATTTGATCCAGTAAATGATCCCAACCTTGGGAATTTTGCTGCCAGAATCACGGAAGCAATGGTTTCACAAACAGGTATGCAACTGGCAGTGCCGATATGGTGAATAGATTCAAAAATTAATTGCACACAGAAAGTAATTGAATGAATGCATGTTTTATATACAGAACAACAGCATTTAAAGTAAAGCTTTCATGTCTTAGGCATGGGATGTGAGCTATTAGCGTCGTACTTAGTATACTCGAGTACAAATCCTAAAACCTCGCACAACAACTATCGACTACAGGGTAACAGGTATTATATGTGCTACAACTGGTAAGCCTGAGGAGTGAACGTAGCTTTTCACACACCTCTGCAGGCACTCAGTGCTTATCATGGGCTCCACGAATCCAACAGCAGTAGCTAGGCAGTGGTGAGTAGAGATGCACTTAATTTATGGACCTGGAGCACCAGAGGCAGAAAGAAGCACAAGCACAATGACACAAAGTCGACACAGCAAAGACGAACAGTGCGTGTGTGTCATATTTCAAAAGTCATGCTGGTATGGGGGCATGTCGTGGATATGCAATGTCAGATGAAAGTACGGGACAAAACTTATCATCTCTAAATGCTGCAGTGTTGAGACTGCGAGGCAGGCTCGCAGAGAGCAGACGTGCGGTGTGAATTAAACCATAAATCAGATGCAGAGGGTTCACTCACCTTCCTGAGAGACTGGAATATTCACTGAAAATCACAGTGATAGATGGACGAGAGTGGATGCTTATATAGCACATGCATGAGTTGTTAAACTCATTAGCCTCTGTTAGAGGGAGTCCCACCAACACAAACTCTGCTGTTCCCGGACTTCACACAACTGCAGAGGCTAATTCAGCTTTGAGGGGAGTAATGAGAGGTAGATGCTTCACAGCCTTCTGGTTCACTCAACACTTCTTATGTTTACCCAGCCAGCAGCCCATACCTCATCATACTGCTTCTCTGCATGCCTATAAGTCAACAACAAAGTGGGCACACTGGTTGAATTATAAAACAATTAACAAAAAAAAAAAAAAAAAACTACTCAGGATGGCACATCTACACTGTTGGGAAGGTCAAATACACCACCACAAAGAAGAGACAAAACCAAAACCCTACCAGGATACAGGACATTTTAAAGATGTGTGTTTGGTGTAGAATAAAAATAAATAAATAAAGAAAGAAAGAAAGAATATGAACACTGCAGCCAAACCCCACAGTTCTCCCGGCGCTCTCCCAGAGAAGGTCGTCCAGTGTCTCAGTGGAATTTGTTTAAATTCCTGCTCTCCTGCTCTCCTGCTCTCCGTGCCTTCAAGGTAATTGGCAATCTCACTCCAAGTACGCTTGATTTAGTGTTGCTGTAAATGCTTTTCAGCATTTGCATTGAGAGCAGTGAGGGCTTTCAAACGCTCACATTTACTAAATGGATAGAAACCTCTGCTAAAAAAAACAGTATCAGGTTTTTTCTTTTAGCTTGGTAATCCAAATTTAACGAGGTTTTGGTTAGAAAATATAGAACGTTTACAATAAGCGTCTCGTAAGACTTCCTCTGCTCGAAAATTGTGAAAACGTCCATGTCTGCATGTTTTAAATGTTAATATTTCAGCATAAAAACATCACATACATTTGATCACCATGAACATCAAATGAGTGTTGGTAACATTTTGGACCATTACTGGAAACCCCTCTGAACAAAATGTATTTACATGCTCTCTGTTGGTCAACAGCAGCGAAAAAAAACCCCCAAAACAACACAACACAGTTCAGGTCATGTTACTGTGACTGAGAAAATTAAAAACAAAAGGATGATTTAACAGCAAGGCGTCTGATCAGCATTAGATATTCACTATCACTTAGAAACATACTAAAACATAAACAAATCAAAGGATTTCTACATACAGCATGTTAAATTGAAGAACACAGAGCGCATGTGAGAGAAATAAAACGACCAGCGATGCTGCAGTCTACTTTGAAGCTTTGCAGAGGTGGTGGCCTACCTCTGAGGGTTGGTTACTGGCAGAACTCGACGGTCTGATTCAAAATGATGGACACATCAAAGATGAGCACGAAGCGATGCGGACAGGTGGCTGACCTCTGATTCTTACTGCACGGCAGTCAGGTTATCATACCGTGAGACCCTCCGAGCGGTCCGAGCGGTCCGAGCAGCGAGTGAGTCATGCGCCGGTGCAGTCAAGTAACCGGATGTTAAAGATCCTGCTGCTGGTGCTTTGTTATAAAGGCAACTAGTCTCCCAATAAATACAACCAAGCAGAATCAGCAATAGGTTTCAAACAGAGATTAAAAAAAAAAAAAAAAATTCAGAGTCAGTAAAATGTTTAATTTCTTCAATAAATGTTTTTATCTTCAAACGCTGTGGAGAGAATAACATGACGGAGTTAATTATTGTTTAGCTTTTCCTGCGTCATTGAAACCTTCTAAGAATTAATTATCATTCTTAGTATATTAACATTCCAGCTTTGGTCTGTGTTTTTAGCTGAAATAAAAGTATAAAAATATCACAGCTTATCTAAACAGATCTGAGCAGAAATATTCCTGTCTGGAGCGTGTAAAACAGCGCATTCAATAAAAGAACTCAAGTCAACTACTGGTATGAAAACTCCTTCACTTCACCAGGGACTTTATTTTCTTGGTTGTTTCTCATATTATGTTGGGTTTGATTCATAAGTAGGCAAATCTAAATAATGCCTGAGTCTGTGGTCTGTCATCTCTTACAGTGTTTCCCGTGCAAGAGACCGCATACGCGTCAGAAAGGGGCTGCTGGTAAGATGAAAAAGGTGTCAGATGTGGGACACAGATGGAGGAGAATAAAATCGAGACACAGAGGGGGGAAATAAACGGATGTCTTTCTGGAAGTGTGTGTGTGTGTGTGTGTGTGTGTGTGTGTGTGTGTGTGTGTGTGGTGCCTTCGTGTTTTGAAGCAGGTTTTCTTTCAGTTTGGGTCACAACTCACCCACAAATTCAGCGATTCGTTGCTCGAGCAGCGCCTGCCAACACCTGCCAACACCTCTGGACATGCAGCGCTGTCTTTCAGAGATACCGTTAAAACATTTTTGATATAATATCATTACTATAAAAGAAGTCCGTGTGTTTGTTTTCGAGGTTCGTCTTCTCAAGGCTGTGGTGCTTTCTTCAGCCGCTATAGGTAATACTTATGGTTTTTGGCACTTTCAAAATTAAAAGGATTTGAAGGATGACCCTTTTTTAGTTCATCTTTGCAGTTGTCTAGAGGCATTTCACGTTCATACAATAAAATGTCAGATTGAAAAAAATTGGTTCAAAGTTTCTTTTTTTTTCACTGAAACAACAGAATAACAATATTCAGTACTGATAATCCAACAGAGGAATAATTTAAAAAGGAAAAAAAAAATAGAGAACCAGCACAATGATAAATGACTGAAAATACTGCATAGTACAAATGCCCCGTAGCTGTTTTTGTCTGTCCTGCTTTGTAGAGTACAAACGGCCAACAGGGACAGAGCGCAACAAGACAGACTCATCAGTTTTTCCTCTTGTACAGGAAAAAAATCCAGCCAAGGAGATTCCGAAAACTGACTGTAGGCTGTTTCTTGTGGGGCAAAACCAAGCCCATAGCATTGTCCTGCCCTTCAAGAAAAAACAAGCTCCAAAAAGCTGAAACAAAATACCACATGATATCTGATCCCTGGAAACAAGGGCGGTGGCTGTTGGAAAAGACAGTCCTCCCGGACCTCCTGACCGTTATTCAGGTTCACTGCTATTTGTGGTCTTGTCCCACTCCATGCTTTCCTCACTGTGTGTGGGAGACGGGAGCGCCCCAGTGGCCCCGGCAGGACGCATCCTAAGTCCCTGGAAGCGTCGGCACTCAGGACAAATCCGGATGTGGGTGCAACCTCTCGCGACCAGGGCGGCCTCCTGTGACAATCTGTGGGAGAGGGGCTCAGGCAGTCCGGTGCCCCCGCAAAGTTTGCCATTACTGAGGCTGACAGCGGCGGCCCGCGCCCGACGTTCCTCCAAGGGCAAAGGTCGCGGCCGCAGCATGGACGCCGCTCGCCGGCGCCTCACCTGCAGGCTTTCGCGACACAGAACAATGCCTTGGAGCTCTCGTAGCATCTCCTCACACACTGACTGCTGTAAACATACACAGAAGGAAGAAAAAGAGAGGGTACACAGGGATAAGAGAGGGGGAGAAAGGGAGACAGGCCAGACAACTCACTGACTGACTGACTTGATCGGGACAGACTGATGGACGTAACACACAAAGGACACATACATTTCATGGTTATGTTTATGACAATTGAATAGTAGGACTAAAGAGAAAAATAGCAACACATATAGTAAATAATGAAGACACACATGAGGCACACATAAGTACACAAAGCCAAGATATTGACGCGCAAGTGCAGGACCGGAGAAGTTAATTATCCATCTCCACATGCTGCCCATGGCAACTAAACAGATCCAAGCAGCTATATACCAGTTCAATGCTCAGACGCAAATATGCATACAATATCATTTGTGATAATAGTTCACATGTTGGAGTGAAACATCTGCTCAGAAAGAATGAAAAAAAATAAAAAATCACAAGTTGGTTTTGGACTTTCACATTCTGATGGTTTATTGAATTAAAATCACAGTGTGGATGCCAGTCAAGTATCTTTTAAAGGCATAACATCAGAAATATAACCATATCAGCACATGCACTCTGACCTCGCAACCTCTGATAACTATTTAATCATGGATCGACGGTGTCCGTCATAAAGCAGAAGCCCTTAACTAACAGCAAGCTCTTCTGATTGAGATGCTTCAAACAGACGGAAATGCTCCCTAGTTTCAATTCTAGATGATGCTACTCTGAGATCTGTACAATAACATATCATTCATGCAGTTTATAGTATAATCAAAAAGCATTTGGAACATCTTTTACCTTTAAACTAATTCAACTAGAACCTTTTTTTAATTCTTAGACCACATCTGGTTTAATTGACAGTCCATCATTACCTCAAAGTTCTGCTCGACTGCTACAAATGGACAAATACAGTCCAACATTCCCTCTTTGTGTGGAAGAATGACTCCAGGCCTCCTTCAGTTTCATTTTGAAATAAAATTTTAATATGAATCCAGGCATTTTATTTATTTTTTCATGAAGAGGTGTCTGGAATAATGCTCAGTCAAACCAACTACATGAGCAAACTCCCGTTGGGAGCACCCTGCATTTAACATCACATTACAGTAATTTATGGATATTGTATTTTGTTCTCTAAGTGCCGTATGCAGGATTTACATCATGTGCAGATTATGTGTCATAGAATGGATGGAGAAAGGCTGCGTCAAGTGGAACTGAGAGGGAGAAGATGGCTATTACATTTTCTGTCAAAGCTGTTTAGTCTGGGAAAACGTCACTGCTCCACAAGAGCGAGGGTACCAGGGACGGGAAACGGAGACAAAGCAGATGCATGTTAGACAGCCCTCTCTCACCTCATTTCCTGGTGCCTGTTTTAGCATCCAGACAAACTCCAGCACAGCCATGAAAATAGCCACCAGCAGGCCACACACCAGCACCACGAAGATACCACCAATGTTCTCCATACCCAGACCTGCAGAGGTAGCAGGACAGGTTAGTTGAGGTAAAGAGAAACGGACAAACAATGACTGATATAATGGGAGTCGGAAAAAAGAAAAGAAAGAGAGAAAGAAAAGAAAACCTTTGGCACGGTGGTCCTCCTCTTTTGGACACTTGCCACCATCCCACCACTTCCTCTTGAGGATCTCCAGACGATTATCCTCCTGCAGTTTGAGAATAGCGAGGTCAAACTCATCACGGTACACGGACCCTGAAGGGAAGAGAAGGGCAAAGCTCACAGCACTGTACAATGAAGCTTTACAGTGGTGCTCAAAAGTCTGTGAAGCACTCAGTCTTTCACTTAGGCAGCTCATTTCAGGACAAAATTCTGCTGTTATGAATGAATAGAAAGATACCGATGTGTCCAGACAAGTCCAGGCTGTAGGATGCAGTGACACCTAGTGGCATAAGCTGCAAACAGCAACACAAATAGCAAAAAGTCCACTCTTGTTTGTCCTTTCTAGGAGTTTTTAACAGAGCTACACAACAAAGCAGAGGGTGAGGACCCCCATTATCTTTAGACACAAACTACTTGTTTTAAAGTATAAAAAAAATATTTACACATAGTTTGTTACTAATGATTTTTTTGTTTTAATATAATAGTGAATCTCTGCAATAAGATTGCCCTAAAAGTTACAAACTGAAATACAAAGAGGAAATTTTGGGAGTATCATATAATGAGGTGATGATATTAAAAAAAAAAAAAAAAAATACAAAACCCTCTCTCAGGAGGCAGGGCTTTGTTGGGTGACACTATCAACCAACACACAAAGATAAAACCCAGGACAACTTGTAAACAACTTACAAACCTCGCTCATTTGGGCCAAAGTTAATAAAATGGTGCTGGGCTGCTCTCCAAACAAAATATCACATTGACAGCTCGGGAAGCTGTTGAAAAAAATGTTTTGTGGGAACATGAAATGAAAAAAAAAAACAACATTTGGTTTGAAGGAAAAAGTGGTTTGTTTGGTAACAGAAAAACATCTCAGCGTTAGAATCATATCCCTGCGTACATGGTGGCAGTGGTGTCATGGTTTGGGCTTGTTTTAAAGCATACTTCCTCCGCTGAGGCAGCCTTCCCATCTCACAGCCTCATCAACTCTCTTCACTCATTGTGTATGATTGCAGGAGCAGTTCCTGTCGTGCACGGGCCGAGCGGCAGCTGCAGGCCGATATTCTCTCTCTCCATAAATACGTCGTTGCTGCCTCCACACACTGCCAGACCATAAACTGCTGAACACAGTTAGTCATAGCCAAGTCACGTCATTGTGTTTTTCTTGATAGTTCATGCAATTACCTACTTTGCCTTTCCTGTGTTGACAGACACTGATACAGTATCTGAGTGTGCCACAGGGCTGTGTCTGCGCCTTCTGGGAGGATCGGGATCAGGTTAATCCAAGCTCAATCCCAGGGCCCCACCTGCACTGAATTCATACCGCAGTTACACTGCGGTATGAATTCAACTGTGTGACACACTAAAAACAGTCTGGGTCTGCTTTTGGGTTCAAACCCCACCAGTGACACCATCTGAGCCAGGAAAATCCATATAGCAGTGACTTCTTTGCTATACCAGCAAATTCTGAAGAAAGTGTCAGGGCATGCGTCTGTGAATTTCAAGAAGGCTTTGACAATGCGAGTTGTTGTACAAAAGACTGGTTAAAGAAGAATAAATATAAAGCTCTCTACAGTAGATTCTGGAGACTTTATAAGCTTTGAACTAACTGCAACTGCATCTTTTATCTTTTTTACATTACGTGGCATCCTCATTATATGTCTTTTTCCAGTGATAAATGCAGAATTATGTCATTCAATAAAAAGAAGGTTTTAGATACAAGATAAAAAGGCTTACGGTAATTTTGCAGTGTTGTGCAGGGTTTATATCTTTAAACATCAATAGATTTGGAATTAATCTCGTTTACTTTAACGTGGATTTTTCTTTTCTTTTTTTTTCCTGTATGGACTTTGACTCAACCTGAGATGATAGTGTAAGTAAACCTTGTGTTTATCCTCAGGGAGCAGCAAGTGAGTCATACAAAAACATTTTAACAACACTTTTCAAATTGTCCTTTGTTCCCATTAGAGCCAGGAAAAAACTGCTTTAAAGTGTAACAGCAGACCTCTTTAGTTCCTCATTTATTGCATATTTCATCCCGATGATAAATTATAGTTTAGCTATACTGAGGCTATACTTTTCAGTTTAACTCTAAAATGTGATGTTTACGGTTCATTCCCCAGCTAATGCTATTGCTTTTGATTCCTCCTGCTCAGCTACCGCGCATTTAAGTGAAATCACCAGCGCTGCCCTCAGTAGCCTTCATTTTACACTTGACCTCGTTCCAGCGCTATTCCAGTGAACTGTCCTTAATTGTGTATCCACCAAATCCCCACACTGTTGCACCAGAGTTTGCCTCTGTTCCCTCACTCACCCAGTGGCATGCCAATGCCATAGCCCTTGGTGTCCAGAAGTCCTCCGATCTGAGTCAGGTTGCAGTTTCTCTGACGATAATACTCATTCATGGTGCTCTCCAACAAGTAGGCGTAGTTGGAGTTGAGAACACGGGCGATGCCCTCCTCTGTGCTCTTAACAAACACGCTGGGCTGCTTTGAGTGCATGAAGTTCCACATTCGCTGGTAGGTCTGGTAGCGCGAGTTCTGCACAGCAGCGACAGTTGAGATACAACCAGGAGAAACAGTTAGATATGGATAAGAAAAATGCTTATTAGAGATACACTTCCTACTTTTGCTGTAGGAGAGATTATTTTTTTTGTTTTTTTTTGCTTTATTTCTTCATCTTATGCTTTTTCCAGTAGATATTAAAGCACCAAGACGTACAAGGCTAATGTTTCCTTTGTAATCCCAAAGTATCATTCCTCATGGTCCCCCTCCCCAAAACACTCTCCCTCTTTTTCTCCCTGTCTTTTGCTGTCTCTTTCTGAGGTCAAATTTCTAGAAGATGAAAGAGAATAGTGTGGGGGGTGGACAAGGCGCCATCCCCCTGAGGAGAAGGATATTTAATGGCCATGCGGACAACAGACAGGAAAAATATAAAACCTTGTGGTTAGAGGAGGACGACAGGAAGTACATGAAGGTGACGACGAGGATCACGTCTCTGATGTCCCACTCATCACAAGAGTTTCTCAAGTGAGTCTGTGCTGACATGTGTTTTATGTGATGAAGGGCTCACCTGAAAGAAGGTCATTGTGGATCCACCGTGCATTGTGCCGTACTCTATTGATGTCTGATCTGCCAGATCGTCTACTGACTCTATCGGCACCTCCATCCTCTGAACTGTTAGGAAGGCGGCCAGGTTGGCGGTGTACGAAGAGATGATGATTAATGTAAAGGCCCACCTGTGTAGGAAGGCAGATTTAAAGAACATATGTCTTCATCTATAAACATATGTATATGTATAAGCTGCTGCATGAAGATAGATTATCCCAGAGAAATTGTAGGAGGATGAAAATGAATGCACACCTGTGAGGAGAAGACACAACAGGGCTTTCAGTGGATGGTGGGGTGGAGGAATGGGTGGGTGTTTATGGCGAAAGGCAACAATGCTTATTTATTTATTTATTCATTTGTGATGATGATGTTTCAGCTGCAAAGGCAGACAGACAAAATCTCACGTATGAACATGCACAACTGCGACCACTGTCCCACCAGGGTAAAAAATGACCTTTTGAGGCTTCAATCTCAGCATTTCTAAATATATAAAATATGAAAGAAAATTGTCTTTGGCCACCTGTAATATGATTTACAAGCTGTGGCAATTAGTTATGCCGGTTGGACTCTGTGACTTTTAGTTTTTAAAAGTCTTGTTTGAGCATTAGCGTTGAGTTAGGTTTAAGCCTTAAAACTACTAAGGATTGGGTTCATCTTTACATATAAAGCTTTACACTTCACAGAGGGTGGTTCTAGCAGAAAATCCAGCTTCTTTTGGTTTAGAAATGCTGAGTTTAGACAAATCCACAATTTGTAGAATGCAAAGAGTTTATTTTTAACTTACTTGCAAGATCATGTCAAGATTAAATATATTCCACGATCACGCGATGTGCACAAAAGTCCCACATTACACGTCTGAATGTGCATATACATTTGTAGATTTGCATGCTGAAAGCTGTGTTTAACACTAACCACACTCCGCTGACGCAGCGTGTGGACAAAGCTCTGGGGGCGATGGTGGAGCCTTGCTGCATGAAGCCTCCAACAGGAAACCAGAAACTGTTACCGAGAGAGTACTGGTTGATCAGCAGGTGACAGCGTCCCTTTAGACACGGGTGGGGATTGTACCACTCGTAAGGTGTTAGTCTGAGTAGAAGGAGACAATAGAGGTTTTATATATATATATATATATATATACACAGTGAGTGACAGAGGGAATACAGAGTGAAAACCCAGAAGACAAGTAGAAATGAACGCGGAGGGAGGAGTGAATGACAAGAGCAAAGTGACTGTAATTATCAACTTTGCACAAAGTCACCTTGGCTCTGCAGAGTGAGAACCAACCTCTCCCCATGTGGTGCCTTCTTCAGTTGTGAGGACAAGGGCAGTGTATTTCCCATGTTGAAATGAATTAAACTAAAGTAAAAACACTGTTATGCGCTGGCGTGAGCCAACAATTCATGTGTCGTTGTTTTAAAAGGAGGGCATGCTTTCCTTAAGACGCAACAAAATTATTAAGAAAGTTACAAAGAGCCAAGTAGGGCTTCCTGAGACATATACATCTAAATTATTGCCTAGTATGATCACATAGGGTATATTTATCTCAGAAAGCAGCAGAAAAACCAAGTGCATAAATCCCTTTCTGAACACTTAGTGATTAAATTGCATCGCTCAACTTTTACAGGTGTTGTTCAAATTACATGCCTCAAGCCACCCAGAGAACTCTCTTTAGAGGTGTAATACGACTCCTGAGCTGGGAACTTGATTTAATTCTGCAGGCTGTTACGCGAGATAATTTGTTCTTTTTTTTTTTTGTCACTCGGAGTTTCCACTGTAATGACAAATTTCAGCAGCAGTTGTGTCATTACACCAACTGATCAGCAGGTGGCAGTGTGGGGCTAGAGACCCACAGTTGGGAGGCGAACCTTCCTTCTTAGTGATGTGGAGGACCAAACGGAAACGGAGGAGAAGCGAAAGAACAGACACCTGTTTCCTGCTCCACGTGTCACCCAAACTAACCTTTTTTTTTTTTTTTGGTTTTCACTCACTGATGTTTTCTTATAGAGACTGAGCTCTTTACCTGGCCACAAGAAAGAGGACGCAGCTGACAGCCAAGTAGGCCAGTAGCATGAAGAGCCAGACACCAGGGGAGAAGGGATCCAGGAATGAGAAGTAGCCTGGCCGACGTCCCTGAAACACAACACACACACACACACAGAAACACACAAACACACACACACACACACACACACACATCCACACACACAAATACAGAACTGACATCGTTCCCACATCCTCAGAACAAGTGACCACTTCATTTCATGTTCAAATAGTACAAACCAGCCTGACACAGGCTTTTGATGAAGGAGGGTCAACGAGTTAAAAGCTTATGTGCAAGTGTGCCAATGAACTAATTAGCCTGAAAAAAAAAAAGTTTCAAGCAGCATCTTCCACCCATACAGTGAAAGATGAGATTAATTAAAGAAAAAAAAAGAAACGGACCGCTGAATGTTGACTCCTGTGTGCTCGAGGCCAATTTGGTCTGCGCAAACTAACATTCACTGGCGCCTGTTTAATTTGGAGAAGATGAAAAAGGTGACTGTGACAGTAAATAAGTGGATTTCGATGCGATAAGGATAGATTTCTCTGTCCTGAACTGATAGCACTATAATTATGTGAATCTCATTTGCATGTAAACATTCAGATCAACACTGTATGAAAGCGGAAACTCAGTCTCCCATGAATTGTCAACAGAGTGGCACCGAGCGGTGTGCGGATACACCACCAAAGATAAGAGGCTTTAATTTTCAGATTCTGGCACTGAAAATACAGATATTAACTGACAAGTATTTTCTGTTAATCTTTCTGGTGCAAACTATGCTTTTAAATCAAAACGGCACAATACAGTATCGACTCATGAAGCATATTAAGTCATAATTATTAAAAGAAATGATGGTAACAGGCAGCATTTGGACTTCCCCTACTAGGCTGCATGGATCAAAGAGAAAGGTCAGATAATCAACTAAACTATTACAGCTACATTAAACACAAATTCATTCCCATGACCTATACTAGACTTCCAGTAAGACTGGGCCCAGCTCAGGAAAAAAAAAAAACAGGAAAAGAGATTAATAGCTTTGGCTTGAGCAAAAAGCCCGCCGAAGCAGCTACAGGCTGTTATATATCTGTTTGGATTGGTTACCAAGAGATAAAATGGCTTAAATAAGGTCGGCAGCCAGTATACCAATAGAAATACAGAGGGCAATTTCTAATGTTTCATTATCCGGCACCAACAGCTATTGTCCTCTAAATGAAACCAATTACAGATGAACCAGTGTCAGAATGACTGCGCGTGTGTATTTATGTGTTTGTGCATGGTCATACTGTATTTCTTGCCTGCATATGGATTTCTTGCATGCATATGCAGCTTATAGCTTGTCTGCAGGGAGATAATAGCCATTTACACACAGATGCATGTTCACCATCTGTTAATGACTATGAAATGGAGGCGGCTGTGAGGGCCAGGAGGACAGTTAGAAAGCGGAGGTGATCAGCCAACTGTCCCAGTGTTGTTACGAGATTACGCAGTCACTCTTGTAGAAATTTCTTATCATCCCCTTCTGCAGCAACAGGCAGCCCTCGCCCCCAGAGCCCACCTGAACAAGCCCAAATCACTTTTATGGAAATATCCTCAATTATGTGCTCCCGGGGGACTTCACGCAGACCAGAACACTGCAGTGATACATTGCTGGGGGGCCCTTTAAATTAAATTTGAGGCAATGAGGGTGAAATGATTTTTGTGGGGCATTTGTTATGATAAACGAAGCCCCATTTAGACTTGCGCAGAGATGAAAATTCATTAATGTAATCACTGGCATATTAGCTCCACTGAGTAAAACAGGAGAGGTGCAGAATGTAGAAAAGGAGAGTTAAGCTCCAGTATCATTTTATTTTATTTTTTGCAGGATTCAAAAAAGCCTGCCAGTCATAATGCATGCCAGCCTATCTATAGAATGTAATTGCTTCTGATGATAATGATGATAGCTATCTGAAAATAGAAGCACAGACATCTCAGACACAATAGCCTCTCAGAGGTGGAGTGCCGTCATAAAAAGTGCATCACTGCCAAGCCGCCTTTAGTTGGATCTGGCACTACTGGGGTGAGAGCGGCATGTGCTGACATGAGTGCTCCTGTTTGCTAGTCCATTTGAGTGCATGCTGAAGCAGCGTTTTGTGAACTGCAAGCCCTGTGTGCCCACATCTTAAGTTTCCACCAAGGTGCTATTATTAAGATGAAGAGAACTGCAGATATGTGAGAGTCCAAAGCTAACAGATGGCAAAGACGTGAAGGTGGAAAAGTGCTGCTTGGAAATAAGGAGAAAGTTAGGAAGAGGCAAAGATTACACAGGCAGGACGAACAGGAGGACATGTGCTACAGGGCTCAGATAAACTTGTGGCTTCAGGGGTTGAGTGGGAGATTATCCACGGTAAAGCTGCAGCAGACCCGCTCATGAGCATGCACACATTCAGACTGGTAACTGCTGGTAATATTCCACTGGTGAGGATCGACGTGTTAGCGCCGTCTGTGACCTCGGGCGACCCCCTGTCGCCGTTGCAAGGAAGTCCATTTTTATCAAGCCCTAGCGCAGTAACAACGCAGTAAGAAGCAAAGTGTTGTTGCTTTGGGAAACGCAAAAGAGCAAAATATTCTCTCAAAACACTTAAAATGTATTTTGCTAATATTTTAATGGAGAACTGAGAAAGAACCAAATGAGTAAAACCAATTATCTTGCGATAAAGAAAATGAAGCAGATGCTATTGTGTATAATAAAACAAAATGTGTCTTAAAAATTGATAATCAAGCTTATAATCTTACATTTAACATAGATATTGAGTTAACGCCGGAGACCCTTTTCACTTAAAAAAAAAAGAAAAAAAAGCAGAAGATACTAATCATGCGGCTCCTTCGGCTCGTTTCTTTTAGATTTCCAATTCCGAAGCTTGCAGATCTGATTCACTTTCACTGCTCTCAAAAGCCTATTTTTTTTTTTTTTTGTTTATGCCACCCTCCTGATAAAACCTCTCTGCATATTTGCTCGGCATTTCAGCGCGTGAGGACAGCGACTGTCCAGGCGGAGCATTTCACAGCAGTGAGGCCAAGTTTAGTCTAAACCAAAGGAGAACAAAAAGGAGCTTAATGTTTGCAAATATTAAATCAATTTAGTGATTCAAAAGTTATTAGAGATTCAGAGACTGATACAATGACAGTGGGGATCAGGCCTTGTTTTTTTTTCTGTAAAATTACAGCTGAAAGTGGTTCAAAAACCCAGTCGATAACAGCTCCGCGGCTGCAGAGACAATATGGGAGAATTTTGAAAAAAAAAAACGTAAATCCAATTATCAATAGAGTAGGGTCGGATTTAAATGATAACACTTTTATGTTTGCCATTTTATTTTTTTGTGAAGTTCAGCGGGAGCTAAATCCATTTTAGTCGTATAGTAGTAATAGACCAGGTTCTCAGTCATTAAGCCAAGCTTGGAAACTTCTGCAAAAATGACATTTGTATTTTTACGGCAAACAGAGCGAGTTCCAGAACGGAGGCTCCCATGCTTCAGAAACAGAAGCAGCTCCAGATGGTCTGGGATTGTTGTTTAAAGACAAATGTCACAGATGTAAACGTGGTCTGCCATCTTTATTTCAGAAGGTTATTCCGCGAGTGCAAGACAGATTGTCAGCAGGTCTGTGTTTGTGTGCGTGCCTCTGTTTCAGATCCTGTCAGCAGCTGTCTGTGCCGTCAGTCATCTTGAGCCGGGCCGATGCGATACGTGCTTGGACAACCCAGCGCACCGCTGCTCGGCACAGACTGCTGGCTGAGAAGAAAAAAAAAACAAAAAAAAACAAAGCAAAAACACACCAACCGATGCTAAAGTGGGAGTGGCTGTCCAAAGGGGGATATAAACATTTGGAAGAAATAAAAAGCTTCAAAACAGACATAACCAAGCAAACTTGTAATATTGACAATAGCGGTTGGTGTGGCGCAGGAATTAGATTCGATAAGCACCTGACTGTGAGTTTATGAGCTGATACTATGACAACAGGTCGCCCGTTCTGTTTGCACATAAACATTTCCTGCTATGTTTAAATGATTTCTGTTGAGGCAAGGAATCTTTTTATGAAGGTTTATGGTTCTGTTAAGATGAAAAGAGGGCATGAGGTAAATCTAAGGATGCGAAATAATGCAGACGTGGCACGGAGGGTGAAGCATCCTTTATGACCTGCTTTTATGAGAGCATCTCCACGAATAAAACAGCACAGAATTGCTTACTTCAATAAGTATATGTCTGCTCTTCTTCTTAACCCGTAGATGGAGAACTCATTCGTTTTACCTTGCGCTGCCTTTGTTGGGTCTTACCTTCCCACCTTTCCTTTCCTCTCCTGCGTCTCTCAGCTTGAAATCAGGACGATGGCAAAAGGAGCTGGGGAGGTGACGCTGTCTAGGGTTTCACCTAGTCATCCTGCCTCTTGGTATTCCAACCAGACCCCCCCCCCCCCCCCCGTGTGTCTGAATGATTCAGTGAAGGAGACTTCCTATTGTCCTTTTCACTCCCACGCTCACCTGTTTGCCTCGCTGTCCTCTCCCCGCCCTCTTGCTTTCATTTCTACCCATTTCCCTCTCATTTCCTTTTATGCCGTCTCTCGTCTTGCCCCTCTGTGTGCCTCCGCCGCCTTGCGTCTTTCACTCTGGACTCTTTGATAATGTGCACATTGCTAATTGCGTCAGAGCAGATGTTATCGGCGGTTGCAGCCCGATGACACGGCTGCAGGTGTTGTCTGTTGAGAGGTGCTGATTTGGCAGAGGTCACCGGGTCACGCTCACGACAACATCCTGCGGCCTCTCTGGCTCGGCACATTGTCTGGCTTCATGTCATGGTGATTTGCATGCACGTGCGGGAACCGTGTGAGTGTTTCTATTCTAAATAAGCGGCACTGTGTGTGTTTGTTTAATTTTGCCTGAGGAGGTGTGCGGCCAGAGAGTCTGTAGAGCTCGTTATGCGATGCACTGCCCCCGGGGCAGCTGCTGAATCTGACACAGCTTGCATAGACCCCCCCAATTAACTCCTATGTCTAATAAAGCACCTCTCGCTCATCTCCTTAACGCACTTGCCTCCTTTGTCAAAGTTCGCAAATTGAGGTTGAATGATAGAGCTGAAATAGAGCGTTGGAGTCTTTGGAGACGGGATCTTATTATTTGTTGTAGAAATGCTGAATAAGAGCAAATATTTCTCTGCGAAGCCCAATTCAGGTGTAGTGATGCATGTTACAGTGGACTCTGAGACTTCCCATCACATGTACGCTATACAGCAAATCATACAGCGTGCACTACTGTATGGCTGTAAATGATCAAGATAACCCGACACAAAGCAGCTGAGATCTACAGACGGGCAGCGGTCCTCGTCTGCGGCGGGAGAGATGCCGGCTGAGTGAGATTTATTCCTCTATCTTTAACCACAGCCGACTTGGAATAAACAACAACAGTGGCCCCTCCAGAGAATCGAATCCCTCATCTTTTTGTGTGAAGTAACCTGCTGACATAAAAATCACGCTGCATGTAATTAAGTATTGTGATTCATCGTCGCTCTCAAACGTCTTCTGAAAGTGCGACCATGCCAGCGGACGGTTTTTATAGTGCAGGAAGCGGTGGAGCTTGACTATGGATATGTTGAAATGTTCCTTTTACTTCATTTTCCTGCCTCAAAGGCAGGGCCGTGGTCAATAGTTTAAAACAGCTTCGTAATACACATGAGAGCTTTCACCAAAACAGGATCAGACCTCATTTTTCTTTTGTTTTCGTTTGCACCAGGGTTTTTGTCTATATTGATCAAAAAGTGCCATTATCTTAGTAAACAAATATGAATTAGCGGATCAAAAAAAGAAGTGTAACAAAAGCATAATAATAGAAAAAACTGTGTAAGACAAAGGGGGAAGCAGACTGACATGTAACACAAACACACACATACAAAGACGCGGACAGACAAAGATTAAACGATGATACCCTGCAGGGACCTTCATTTTACCGCATTCGCCACTCTTATTGATCAGACTGAAATTTTCATTCAAAGTTTAAAATAAAAAGCAGTTGAAATCACGGTGCCTCAGATCAATAGTCACTGGGTTAGAACTAAATAAATGCAGTCAAAGAAATTCGAATATTGAAGTTTAAAGCATGCTGGGGGACCACTGTGAATCCGATTTAAGTGAAATACCAAGGGGGCAACGGAAAAGTCAAGCGAGCATGAGGAAACGAGGAAAATTAAAAGAGAGACAAAGGAGATGCTGATCTTCTTTAGCTTTTATCCTTCTCTTTTCCTTCAGCCTTTTCAAATGCCGTTATCTCTCTTTTTCTCTTCTTGACCTATTACCCAGAAATTTCGCATCAGCTAGGTCGTCTCTGTACTAACCCAACTCTCTGACTCGGTTCGCCAGCCCTGCGGAGACACCAGCTCCACAGCAGCTCCTCACGCAGCCACCCTCCTGCCTGCATCCCACCTCTGAGGTCACGTGCTGTCCAGCAGCCCGTTTAACACTGCACCTGCTACAAGCACTGACTGACTTTCCTCAGCTGTCGCCGGTCAGCTGAGTCCCTCATTGCTGCAGCTACCGGAGCTGTGGACACAGTGTGGGAATGTTAGAAAAGGAAGGAGGTTTACAACAAGTGGAGACAAAGGCAAGATGGAAAGGGGATGTGAGTAAACGCCCCATTGGGAGACTACAGTAGCATTAGCTTGTGCACATGCCCGAACACCTCACAGCGGACCGTAGGCAGCGCCACTGGGCTCCACTGTGTCACCTTGGGTTTTGGGGCAGGGCTGATGATTAATGGGCCACTGACTCTGCAAACACCGGCTCATTTCCACCTACACTGTTTCCTGCTTGGGCTTGCTCTCCGCTGCGCGTGGAGGGCATTGCTTGTGTGAATAAGATGGCCAAACCTAATCAGAGAGCAGGTAGAAAACAACTGGGGAACTGCCACATTCATCAGCAACTTCACACTATAAAACCCGCCATCTGGTACCGACAGAATGGGGAGCCAAGGGAGCAGGAGGAAGAAATGGGAGCGCACGGGAGAAGTGAAAAGAACTGGACACTGCAAAGAAGTTGACACTGCAGGGTGGGAGAGACATGAGAAAAGAAAGAAGCCACGGTTGGAGGAGAGGAGTGAAGCAGAGCCATGAAAACACACAGATGTAGGGATGGGTGGAAGAGGGGGGGGGCAGCTGAGAGGACAGCAATAAGGCGCCAGGCAGGAAAAGCTACGGAGGATTTTGAGGCGCTAAGACAGAGGTGGCAGACTTTTCAAGCCATCCATCAGAAATAGCCGGCAGCCCATGTTCTGTGTGAGACGCAGTTCCAGTGGTCAGAGTGAGAGTATGTGGGAGGTTGCTCACCAGGTGGACGCGGTACATGATGCTGATACCGAGGGTCATAAAAGGCTTGGAGAAATCGATCACCTTTTCGCGCTCTGCTGTGATGGTCAGGCCTGCGACTGCCAGGTCAGCTTTCTGAAAGACGAGCAGAATCACATCACATGAACACAAACTCAAAGACATACTGAGCACAGATTTGAGGAATAACATCACAATTATGACATAACTGCCTGAAAAGAAGGCGTGGAATGACATGACAAGAGCTCTACTGGTTGCCCAAACCCTAGTAATGCCCTTTTGTATCCTTCAGCCTCTTTGTCCAGCAATAGCGCTATCTGCTGTGAGGATAATCCGCCGTCGGCCCTGCGTCTGTGTCTGCTGGGCACAAGAGAGCTGACCAAGGAAGCATTGTCAAGAGAAATTACTTGACAAAGCAAATGCTGGTAAAACGCACACTTAGAAACTCACACGCATGTAGAACTGGTCAATGAAGCTGAATACCGGACAGACTCAAACTAATAATACAGGCCAGCAAAGTGCAACTGCGAGGGATTTTCCCCTCTCCCCAAGGAGCAAAGAGCAAAAGCAGCAAAGCATTGCTCTTTGTCTACTGCAGGAAGACTAAGAGGATTGGCGAGATGGAGGGGAATGGGAGGATGAGCGTGAGCAGAGGGGGAGCTGTGCTGCAGCCGTGCAGATGACACTGGCATCCACACCATGCTGTTACTATGCTAAGAAATGAGAGGGGCATGTGACATACATCTAAACTACATCTAAACTACCAAAGCCCACTCTGACCAGTGCTTAAATTAGAGCGTCACACTTAAATCTTCCTCTTCTTTATCCTCGCCCCTGCCTACACGGCACACACAGGTCTGATGTGTACTGCTGCCCTATCCCCAGCCTGCAGACCCTGACTCTCCATCACCGGCTGTCTTTTCTCTTTCCCAACCTCCTCTGTCTGGTGTTTCAAAGTCTGATGGTCTGCTCCCGCACCGGATCTGAAGACGCAAGCAGGAAACAAGAATCCTGGCAATTTGAACAAAGAAAGCCACTGATCTTATGAAAAATGAATAGAAAGACATAACAGCCGCTGCATTATTTATGCGATGGTAGAATATGAATATAGATTACTAAATTCATTTGCCTGCCTGCTGATATGCTTTCCATATCACTGAAAGAAAAAAAAAAAAACACAACCTAATTCAATGTTGATTGTTAAATATTGCATCATACTGGTTTCCATTTGTGCATTTGTTTGATCATGTCATGTTAGTCCATAGAAAGGAGAAAAGCAAAACTTTGAATTGAAAAGATGAATTAAATGAGACCCTTCAGGATGCAGCAACTGCTTTTGAGGGTTTATCATTGCAGATGTAATACAGCTGCCTTGCCTTGCTGCGGTTTTCTGGATAAAACCCAGCACATACTGTACTTTGACTTCGGTTTGGATGGCTCCTGGGCTGACTCACGGTGAGCTCAGGCTGCCTAATACCCGTCAAAATAATCGCCCTCATTTGCCAAAGTATAATTCAGCCTCAATGGTACTGGCAGGGACATAGGTATCGGTTGTCCGGAATATCCTCTGGCTGCCCTCCCGTGCTGCGACCGAGTTTGTATTTAATCTCCTTTTCAACTTTCAAGCATGGCTGTTCCTGTATCTTTTCTTTTTTCACTCTGCAATATCTCTCATTTGTTTCATAGCCTTAAACCAAACCAGCTCAAGCCTTTCGCCTCATTGTGTAACAAGCCTCCAGATGACCCCTGTCCCATGACAAATCCCTCTCAAGCACGTCTCATTTTTTGTCTTTTGTCCGCCGCTTAGCGCTTAGGCTGCTATCAGAGACACATGTTGACTTAAACTATGGCCCGTCTAAAGGTCAGCCCTTCAAGCCTTCCAGAAGCAACTTATGGGGGACGAAGACGTGACAGTAACAAGAACAGGCACTTCTTGCTTTACATACTTAATGGCTTTGCCCTCCATTAGCCCGCAGAATTAAGACAGATCACCCCTTAGTCATTCTCCGCATCATTCCCCTTCTCCTCTTCCTCACGCCAGTATTCACCCTCACTTTTTCACGCCTCTTTCACATCTTTTCCTCCCCCACGTATTCCCTTTATATAACCTTCTCTGCCTGTTAACAGCTCCGCATGGCATGGCTGTGAGAATGTGAGGCCTCCGTCAGAGATTTAACGGCAACACCGCCGACAAATTCGGGAGGAAAGTCTGTTAAGGTCAGTTCAGACACTTTAAGGAAAGGAGCTGACGGGAAACAAGCCGCCAACAGGCCGTGACTGTTTTGAAAAGTGAAATACTTTGGCTGAAAAGGCCAACTTCCAAGAGAAAATCAGCGAATAACCTGCTAGCTGTGAACTAAATGAAAGCCGAGCAATCCGTGGGATTGTTGCATGTCTGTGTACATCAGTGACTCGGGGAAGAACTTAACACACCGATATGCAAATATGCACATTTTACTAAGTAAATAGGACATGTTATTGACTGCAGGTAAAGCTACACTGTCTCAGCAAGTGTATATATTTTGTACATACCCTTGAGATAAGCTCCCCGACCATGCCGGTCCACGTCCCATTTGCTCCAGGAACACCATACACGCCATCCCCCACCAGCCGGATGCGATACTTAAACTTGAGAATATCTGCCAGCTCCTTCAGCATGTCCACACAGAAGCCCTCATAGCGGTCATTTCCCTCAAGTTCTTGGTAGTTCTGCCGCAGCATCACGTACGGATTCTCCTGAAAAACACAGCCAGCTGAATGACCACGACTGTCCACGAATGGCAGAGTAACAAAGCATTCCAGAGTTGATAAAACACGACGGACAAAGCTGGACCGAGTGTAAAACACCTCCTGCAGTTGTTGCTTTAACAATTCTTACAATATATGCCTTGGAAGTTTATGTAACTACATTAGTAAATCGCTTTGTTTTTATGTGACTGCTTTACAGAACTGAGCTGGAGATTTCAGAGTGAATAAGGATGGTGGAAACATATCGGATGTTTTATGGAGGTCATGGTTCACATCAGGTTTACAGCCTTCCGTGAAAACTGAGATTTGTAGATCTGAAGCAGAGCCAGCTACCAAAAAAAAAAAAAAATCAGCAGCACGGAGAGCGCTAATCTGCTCTGTCCAGCAAATAAACAAAACAAAACAAAAGAACTGAATGAGATGGAAGAGTATCTTTTCATCTGATAACACACAGACATCCAAACACGCGGCTATTTACAACCAGTCCTTTGGAGAAGCGAGTCTGCGCTCCAGTGCCTGTCTATTTACGTCCTCCTTTGTTGTTTAGCTGATGTTGCAGGAAGATTTAGAGAGCGTTAAAATGATGTATTTTGGAGCTGCACTGTAATGTGTCAGTAAAGCTGGACCCACGGAGAGGCAGACGCTCAGGATACGGCGAGAAAGAAAGAATTTATTCAGGTTTGTCGAAACAGACGTTGTGGGCAGCAGAAGCAGGTTCAGGTGATTTAGTCCCTGGAAACTGCTCTTGACCAGATTTACTTCACATAGTCAGTTACCGCGGTAACAGACTCCAAGTACGTTTTCTTTTTTTTTTTTTTGCTTTCTGCAACCAGCTCAACTGAACCCTCCTGCTCGGGGTTAAGTAACCTCGCTTTGTGAAACGGAAAACTCAGAGTTTCCCTGAGTTCAGGTTCAACGTACTCTTGGGTTAAAAAAAAAAAAAAAAGCAAGAAATGTATTCTTTTCTTTTTGGTGATATTAAAAAAGTCATATGGAGTTTCACATTATGTGTTTATAGAAAACCACTACACAACGGTGCTG
Source organism: Xenentodon cancila (assembly GCA_014839995.1). Taxonomy (NCBI): domain Eukaryota; kingdom Metazoa; phylum Chordata; class Actinopteri; order Beloniformes; family Belonidae; genus Xenentodon; species Xenentodon cancila. The sequence continues at coordinate 18,061,659 of CM026201.1, forward strand.
TTGCAGAGATGGTCAACTATTGTTAACTAAATGCCTGCAAATGCAGAGTTTTATGTGTGTGAGCCATTCAAAGCCAACTATGACAGCTTTCAGCAGGGTTAAGCATCGGAAGTAATGATATGGTGCTGTATTTTAAGAGCTGTGAAAAGTGAAACTGTTTTGTCATTGCCTCAGCAGGAAATGATGTATTTGTCTTACAGGGGAACCCGCAAAAAATAGCTGCACCAAAATTGGGAACATTACAGAAATCTGACGCACGTCAGGTGGCTCAACTGTTACTGTAAATTACCCCGTCGTTGTCATGGCAACTGTTTTGTTCCACATCTTAAAAGAGTAGCGGGGCATCACTTTCATACCGTGGACTGAATAGCTTTGCCTCGTTGTCAGTGCCTCACTGGATGGCAGAACTGCTCTGCTGCGATAACAATGAGAACAAAATGAATGGTGATGGACTCTAGCCGCATCCCTCTGCTCCTTCTATCTGCATATGGATTCACTTTATCTTACTGGGCTTAAAGTTTGACTCACCAGCAGCAGCCTCCTGTGTTTTACACAAGCAAAAAGAGGAAGATGTTGACAAAGGGTCCATTACATATATAGTAATATACAGTAATGAGTTAGCAGTAAGGATGGTTGCCGTGTTACACAATTTTAATGATATTTTTCCATTGAATTTACTTAAATAACACAATTTATCCCCAAAGGGAATTTTTATTTGTGCAGAAAAAGCAACTATCATAAAATACAATAATAAAATTCAACCAAATAGACAAACAAATAAATAAATAAAAAAAGTCATTATAAAGAGTCCTTGTGTAAAATACTGCAGTGGTCAAATATGACCTCTTTTACTTTTCGTTATTGTGTGGAATATAAACAAGCCTTATTTACTCATTAAGGCACAAAATGCAGTATATAGCAACTACTTTCATCTATCAACTATAACTACTACATACTATCACGCAATACTGGCATTAAACGACTGATATAAACTTTGTCAAACAAAAGTATACAATAGACTGAATGATTTCTGACAGGATGCTGTAATCTCCGGGAGAACTCTGTCTAAATAACTGTTTAGTTAGATTATTGTTTAAACTCTATTTGTTATAAAAGTGCAATTAAAAAAGTTTACCACAAAGCTGATTGACTGGTGACTGAGGGGAAGTATTTCTAAAATGATGAATATGGTTTTAGTTTTTTATCAGTTCAAAAATATTTGAGTTAATCTGGCTGAGCTAAAAATATACTACTAAAAAAAAACAAACTAAAGGAACGGTTTGAAGACATGTTACATCTCAACGGGGGTGCGATATCTAAACTGATATGGACTGGGTAATGTGTCAGTAATAACAGGATGCCGGATCATTTGGCAAAAATGAAAATGATCAACCTGCAGAGGGCTGCATTCAAACACAACCCAAAAATAAAAGTGAAAAAATGATGCAGCACACTAGTCCAGTTTTGCTGAAATTTCATTGCAGCAGCTCAATATGGTACTCAGATGTTTGTGTGGTACCCAGGTTTAAGCATGACATCGTTAGGAGATGCTCTCGTTGAGATGATAGATGGTGTCCTGTAGTATCTCCTCCCAGATATGCGTTTATGTGCAACCTGGTGGCACCGGACGGAGTGAAACATAATGTCCCAGAGGTGTTCTATTGGATTTATGTCAGGTGAGCATAGAGGCCAGTCAATGGTATCAATTCCTTCATCTTCCAGGAACTGCCTACATATGCTCTTGACATGAGGCCACGCGTTGTCATACACCAGGAGAGACCCAGGACACACTACATCAGCGTAGGCTCTGACAAAAAGCCCAAGGGTTTCATTCCGAAATGTAGCGCGGCCAGAGTGCCAATTCCCAAGCCGGGAGAGGTCTGCGTGTACCTCCATGGATGTGCTTCTCCGGACCGTCACTGACCCACCACCAAAACTAGGCTTGCTGAACGAGGTTACAAGCAGTGTGAATTTCTTCACGGTGTGTCCAGACCTTTATGCATCTGTCACATGTGTTCAGGGTGAACCTGCTCTGATCTGTGAAAAGCACAGGGTACCAGTGGTGGACCTGGCAGTTGTGGTGTTTCATGGCAAAAGGCCAGTAGAGCTACACGGTGTTGGGCAGGAAGGTAGTCCTAATGAAGTTTCAGATGGTTTATTCAGAGACATTCCGAACAGTGGCCCGCAGGAGGTCATTTTCATTTCTTTAGCATTGTATTTATCTTCTGAAGTCTTTTAAATTTCACTTCGCCTTGATGATAAGGCTTGCATTTCAAATTTTGCAAACTGTGTGTCAAACAGAGCCTGACCTTTTGTTCACTTTAGCTGTAAGTTGTGAAGGTGCAGTTGGTGAAGCAGTTAACTACTTTGTTGCGGTATGGAAAATACAATGAAAATTAACTCAATGTTTGAGATTGTGGTTTTATCTTTTCCTGTGATGATAAAAATATAGAAGTCCATCAGTTTATCTTTTGACACTAGAACCGCCGAGGCGGTCTCATGGACGTTGACGGGTTTTTATGATGCGAATAACTTAAACAAAATCTACAGGTCTGTCACTCCCTGACTTCTCCTAAATATGTGCATTTTATATTTTCTGAAGTTTTGAGCATGTTAAAGTAAAATATACATGAGCTTTGAGCAAATATTCCTCTGACCGCCACAGAGGTCCAGTAGACCTCTGTCATTGACACTGCAGGTGGTCCCAGCGGACTCTGAGCTGGACCCCAGCAGAGGAAAAACAAAAACGTCTGCTGCCACAGCTGTTAGACCTACGATAAAGGCTTCTGCACAGACGTTATTTTGCAGATATACATTTCATAGTCTGATCTGAAATTACGGCCACAAATAAAGAATAATAGCCAACGCCGTTCAGCGGCTGATGTCTATTTCAGCGCTGACATCACTACAATAAAATGATCTATAACTATTATTATATTAAAAATGAACATAAAGTAAGCAGTTACGAAAATAATACTATAAACCCAATAAATCTAGATAGAATTAAGAGAAGGTTTATGCATGCACACACCGTCTTAGGTGTGTGGACTGTGTGCTGTTGTGTTATGTGTGTTTTATATGTAGTTTGTTAAAAAATATGTTTGAGGGGGGGGGGGGGGGGGGGGGGGGGGGGGTGGGGGGGGGGGGCAAGAAAGATGCCGGTCCTGGTGTTAAAAAAGTAGAAAAGACTTTAAAATACAAGTTCGCTCAGAGATTTTAGCCAGCAGCTGCACAATAATCCCACAATTAAAAGAGTCGTATATAACCTTTAGTGACAACTAGCAGCAACATTTGAAATGACAATAACAAAAAGATGATTCTTATTTGTAGCCGTTGTATTCACTTTGAGGAGGCACAGATGTCACCTCAGCGAAGTAAAACGGCATTCACGTATGCTCACGCTTCAGTGTATGTGGAACAACACCCTCTGCTCCCGGTGTGAGCGGGTTCACTGGTCTTCAGCTGACCGCCAGTAACATGCATGAATGAATGTGCGTTGGAGTTCTGCTACAACACTTAATTGAGCCGACTGTTATTCACTTCTAGGCTTCTTGTTGATTTATTTGTGTAAATATTGGTGAGGCCTTCTGTATCTGTAATATACGACCTCTGTCACTGGGAGGCTCAATCTCTTGGAGTGAGCAAGAAAATATTGCCTTTGTATTTTGTATCTCTCCATCCCTTGGTCTGACCAGGCTATAAAATCTGCCTTTCCATTAATCACAACAGTAAAACTCAACCCCCAAATAATAACACAGACGGCTGTCTGAAAAGATTATTGTCTTTTACTCTTTCAACGCTGCTTTAATGTTTTTTTGTCATCTTAGCTTCAGTTTGTCCTTAATTTTTTGAGTTAAAAGAGATCTAAAACAGTGCACCTAAAACTTGTCTGTAACCACGTCTGTGCTGGGGTACACAATAAAGACAAAACTGCTGTTAAAAAGTTGATCATGAAACTTCCTACAATTACTGACAAAACTATTCCGAGAACTACATATACAAGAAGCCTTTGTCAGGTTTACAACAAAAAAATCGTATAAAAACAACTTCACAAAGGAATGAGAAGGGTATGAAAGTGCTGTCTTTTATGAAGGCAAAATTTACAAGCATATTCTATCGACCGTCTTTTGCACAGCACAGCAAAACAGCAATGAAGCTATACGTTTAAAAGCTGTAGAGAAAAGCAGACTTTTAAAGCAGCCTCTTATTCCAAGGCCACAGAGAGTCTGGTCGGACTGATAACTTTGGTAGAAGACACACACTTTTACACATTCACAACCAAGTACACACAGATGCAGAGCAGCAGGTTTACTAAAAGATGTTGTTTACATTCAGCTTCACACATCCCACAACGGGGTTCCTTTAAACCGAGGGGTGTTCATGATGTCTTCCCACAAGCCTCCTCGCTTTTCTCAGCTGTTTTCTTATCCTTAAAAGGACGCGCTCTCCAGAGGACAGAGAACTGGCAGCTGAGATATTATTCTGTAGTTCTGTCTGAACAAGCGCCTTGCATGCTATTACAAATATTCTTTAAAAAATACAAGTAGGCTGTTGAAAATTGGCTGTGACGTCTTGATTTTTAATAAAGTTATTACAACTAAATGTTTTCTTTTTAAGCTTCATAATACATTTACTGCTCAAAGTACAAATATAGACTCATAACAAAAGAAGAAAATAATCTAAATTTAATTAAAATGAATTCAAAAATACTTTATTAATCCCCAATGGGAAATCAAATCAAGTTTATTTGTAAGGCTCTTTACAATAGCCAAAAAGGTACCCAAAGTGATTTACATGTAGGTCAAGAAACAGTAGCCTACATACAAGGGATAATTAATACCAACGTGTAAAAATAGTTAATAAAATGGTGCATAAAACCAACACAAAACACAGACCAATACAAGCAAGTGTATGGAGGACGTCTGTAGTTGCAGTCAAAAGCTAGACCCAAAAAACCGGGTCTCCAGTTTTGACTTGGGTTGAGGCCTGTGTCAGTGTGAATGTCGGGGGCAGTTTATTCCATAATCTGGGGGCCCCAACGGCGGAGGAGCGGTCACCCCACTGTTTGGAACTATTTGGAAATGAATTGAAATTGTTAATGTGTTATTATTGCAGTAGTGTTCTTGATTTAATTCTTTTCAAACATTCGATGAAGAGGTTCACTGTGTTGTGAAGAGGATGCTCAAGGTTGTCCTTGATGTTCTTCATTTTATGAAGTATCCTCCTTCGTACAATCTCCAGAACAGTCTCCAGAACAGTCTCCAGAACAGAGTCAGGAATCTTTATCAGCTTGTTCAGGGTCTTGGAGTCATTGGCTCTGATGCTGTTCCCCCAACAGATGACTGCAGATGTGATTGAACTCTCCACAATAGACTTATAGAAGATATTCAACATCTTGCTGCAAATGCTGAAGGACATTAGCTCCCTGAGTGTGGTCTGTCCTTTCTTATAAACAGCATCAGTGTTGTATTTCCAGTCCAGTCTGTTGTTCAGGTGAACACCGAGGTACTTATACTCCTCCACCACCTCCACTTCTTCATACAAGACAAAAAAACTATTTGACTTTATCCTGGTTCTCCTAAAATCCACAATATCCTATGCTGTCTTGTTCTCTTCAAGATGAGATGACTGTACTCACACCATACCACAAAACGGCAAAACGGTCCACCTCTCTGTACTCAGTCACTTGTCCGTTGCTGATACACTTCACAACTGCAGAGTCATCTGAGTATTTCTGAAGATGACAAGACTCCGACTTGTACTGGAAGTCTGAGGTGTACAACATGAAGAGGAATGGTGAGAGTACAGTTCCCTGTGGCGCTCCTGTGCTGCTGACCGCCTGGTCAGACACACAACCATTCAGTCTCACAAACCACGGTCTCTTTGTCAGGCAGTCAATAATCTAGGTGATTGTGGAGGCATCCACCTGCGTCTTCTGGAGTTTCTCACTGGCGTAAAACTAAATAATGGAGGCAGGGCTTGTGCTTCTTCTAAGTGCCTCTAAGGCCATTTGCAGAAAATAAAAATCTGTAATTGTGTATCCTTTTACAACTTGGCTTTTTGGGCACTGTTGAAATTTTTACCAATACATATTCATGAAAGGACGGAGGGTAGTCTATGGAAAAACTAGAAGATCCAGAGGGAGATGTACAATCACATGAAAAAGAAAATACTTTTACTTTCTCTTTCAACATAACAGGACATTATTCAGCTTCAATCAGTTCGTATTCAACCTTAAACTTAGGTAAATACAACTTGAGAATACCAATAACACATTATATATTACACCAAGTCATGGCACCCATGACTACCCATGACTTTCCCTGATTATTTTACATAAACTATGCTGAAAGGCAGAAGCAGTATGGAAGTCTGACAGTATGGATGCAGCATGGAGAAGTACATGTCACCAGTTTAACAGCTTGGTGAATCACTTTTAACAGCAATAATCTGAAGTATTTTGTGTTTCTATGAGTTATCAGTCTCTAACGTTATTGTGAACAAATCTCGGTCCAGTCGTCTTTACATTGTCTCATTTATTGAAGTTTACCAACATTTCTTTATGTTTAATTTTAACTTTTTTTTTTTTTTGGACTGCACCAAGGTCTCAGCAGGTGAGAGTGACTGTGTTGTTATCAGATGTCCTTTTTATCTTCCACTGGATCTCTTTAGAGCCGTGTCCTCCCCCCTCCTTTGTATTTGTTTTACATATGAATGAATGCTGCGGCCGTGAGGACAGGAGCCACCATCCTCGCTGGTGACAACTCTGAACACAGCCCCATCTGAATGCTCCAGACCAGCAAAGTCCCAGCATTCTCCCTTCATAAAGGTGGTTACACTTTTTAATGACCACTTAATTAACTGCATTTAATTATCTGCAACTGGCAGTTACTTATCCTCTTAATTTCTGTGGAAGTATAGGAATACTTTATGTGCTTTATGTCAGTGTCTGTCAAATGAATAATTATCCTGTGTCATTTATCCGAGGCTGTATTTATCTAAAATTAAAAAATATTCTATATGCCAACATGTAAAAGCGTAACACTGAAAGGGAATGATCTGTCTTTTTCTTATTACCAGAGCTGAAAAACAAAGAAAATGACTGCTACGGGTACTTAATATTTCTTAGAGTGCAGCAGCTGGCATCAAAGATAGGGTCTGTAAAGGTGAACCTCAGCTAGTTTTGATTTAGAATTAGGACTAAAACAGAGCCCTTAATTGTGTACGAGCTAATTATGAGTAGTTCAATTAAATTAATAACATTAACACCCAAAGCTATTAAATAATTTAATAACTGTATAATAACCTCACAAATGAATGCTGTGGAGGAAAAGAAACTACTCCCAAACTACTGCCATCTGTGGTCTTATAGCTGATAAAAGACTTCTAAAATCATATTGTTGAAAACACACACACACACATATACATATATATATATATATATATATATATATATATATATATATATATATATACACATACACACACACTGTCACTGTTTTGTGTCTACAATCACATACAACATGGGAAAGGTTGGTATAAGTCTTTCCCAACGACACTGACGGTTCTGGGCATCAAGCTCTACCACTTCTATCTGAATTTTTATGATTTTTGTCAAATTTGGTAAATTTCTTAAAATGCAAGACCATAAAACAGGTCATTTAAATATAAGACTGTCGTAGTAAAGTGGTATACATTATGGCTGCCAGCATATTGCGAAGGCATCACTAAGGGTTGTCAAGTGCAATGGATGCACTTAAACATCCAAGTGGTGTGGACATTAATGTCGTTATGTCCAGAGGCATGCATAATTCTGTTTTTCTCTAATCAAGTGTGTACCCTAGAGACATTTCTAAAACCAAAGGTGATGCAATATAAACATTTATTCTGTTTGATTTAGTTTAGATGACTACAAACTGATAGCCGATTGTATATTTTAAATAATTGCATTCCAAAAGAGGACCTAGAAGCTTGAAGTTGTCAGAATCTTCAAACAACTTGGAGTTGACACAATCACCTGGCTATTCCAGTCAAGCACAATGTAACGGCTTTAATCAACCTTCTGATTGCTACTCTGTAGTGGACCTGGAACCTTCACGCGATGTTCTTTATTATTTTTAAATCAACATTTTTACAAGACGCAGGTGTACAGAATTCCGTTTCTTAGTACCAGCCTGGGACTATTCCCATCTGCTAAGCAAAGAATGCGTGGAACCAAGAAACCAAAATGAAGAATTTACCATAGCAAGACTGCCTGAAACCCAGAACTAGCATTGCCATGGCAACCCAGCAATACAAGGCTGTAAAGGAACAGGGTCCTAAGTTTTTGCCTCTTTCTGTTACAGACGTTCCATTTGGAAACGTAGAACTCCTTTGTTTATGTTGATCAAAGTTTGTGACGTCACTTTAATTCAGTATGATAATGTTTTGAACCAAGACATTTAAGCGTTGTGTTAAAATTGGTCAACTTTCTTTCATAAAGTTAATGATAAACCTATTTAATAGGTATCATTTAATCTAAATTAAGTTTCTTGAATTGTGAATTAAGATTACATAGAGTGAACATCATTATTTGAGAAATCTAAATTGTCATTGTTTAGGACCCAAGTGCAGCACAACGTCAGGTAGAGTTTAGAAAATGATTTGACTAAATCATCAACAGAAAGGTTCATCAACTGGAAGCTGGTAACAGTCCTTGGAAGACTTGAGGAACCAACAATGCTGACTAGCAGGCTAGAAAGTGCTCTGGAACAGGCACGCTATTCCTGTGAGTGGTCAATGAAGGAGATAACTCCGTGGAGGGCCTAGCTGGAATGGTGGCTGATGCAGAAGCAGTGTCAGAACCTGGCAGACAATCAGCGGGGCAAAAAAGTCCAGAGGGAGCAAGCAGAAGGATGGTCGTGGACGGGCAGAAGGTCGATCAGCAGGGTAAACTTAATCCAGAGAGAGCAGGCGAAAGACTTGTCGTGGCCGGGCAGAAGGTTGGAACAGAGACAAGACGACGTGCTGGAAAGTAGTGCATGCTGCAAAGACAATCTGGCACTGAGTGAGGACACAGTGCAGCTTAAACGCTGGCTGGCTGATGAGCAGTGAGGAGCTGCAGCTGGGACCAAGCAGGTGTGGGACATGAAGCAGATGAGATGGTGTGAACTCACTCACCACAGCATGAGACAACAGGGCAGAGAGACACTAAAAACTACTCTTTACATTTAGTTTTCATGGTCTTTTTAGTTAAATCCTGATAAGATAACAGAGAAGAAAGGGGACAGCTCACCCCTTTTAGAGAGGAATGTTATGGTGTCAATTTCTGATTGGCTCTTGCCCAGGGCTGCCAAAGGACATCTTAAAAAAATGCAAGTTTTTTTTGTGATTTTTCTTAAGAGTTTTTCATTTTTTCACCAGTTTAGTTTTTCTTCTTCTTTCAGTAGAGTTTGTCCTCAGTCATGTCACCAGTTCAACTTCTGACTTAGTTCAGTCATGAGAGCACATGGAAGTCAGTCAAGAACTATCCTCCTTTTGAAAGTGCTGTCCCTTATTTTTCTTCCTTTTTTATACAAAACATTAATTTTTGTAACGTCAAGTTACTTTTCTCTTATCTGAAAACTATCTCAGATCCTGAAAGTTCTTTCTGATAAGAAACAGCAAGATTAGTATCATCATTGTTATTTTTGCATTGTTTTTACCTAACATTCTCTTTCACAGGCTGCTTGATCAACCCAAGGCCGGCACGAAGCCGGAGTGAAGAATTTTCTCACGTCTCCACGATCATCTGACAGTTCCTGGTACTGTTAATTTTAATCAATTGATCAATTCTCAAAATTTTGTTTTGAGTTTAATCAAACTCCTCATGCTGAGTATTCTTGTCATCCTCTGCTGAATACACTTTTGAGGTTATTTAACCTATTAATGTGTCTTTCAGTTTTTGATCTGTTCATTTACTTTGTTCATTCAGTTTCCTCCTAGTTATTCCACTTATGTTTATCACCATCGTTTAATCATTGAGAGGGAGGTGGCTCCTCTAATGAGACAATAATTACTAATCGTTTATTGTGGTGATGCTACAGCCCTGTTACCATCTCCAAGCTTTATCCCTTCTGGACCAAACTTGGTCATGACAACCTCATATTATACAATTATTTCACCCGGACAATGCTTATTTGAGGTAATAAAGAGGGTTGCAGTTATCTCAGCCAAACAATAATCTAATAAAACTAATCTAGTACTGGAACGAGCTGTGACAAGTACTTCTCCATGCTGGCGGCGGCATTGGCACAAGTGGACTGCTACTGTGCGGCATCTAGTGGTTAGATTTCCATGGTGTTCCGGTCCATGGGCAGCTGCCAATGAGGGTGAACAAGTGTTTTTGCAAAGATAGACACATTTCCTGGAACCAACTCAATCAGTGGTTCTAAGCACATGGTTTTTGGGCATGCAGTAAAGTGATAACCAATTCTCTGACCCCTTTTCCTGAAGCTATTTGTGAAATTCAAGTGGGAAGGTGACAGCCATGGGTGGGGGTAATGAAACCGCTCTGGAAAGGCCAGGCGGATGTTACAAAAGTGCACGCAAGCCCAGTTCTGGGAGGACAGAAACCATAAATACTGTAACACACATTTTCCCAAGCCAGTGCTACAGGTAAGGAATTTTTACAGAGGGGCTCAGCTTTAGCTTGTCTGCCGCCCACAAGCGAGATAACAGTGACACAGCAATCACACTATGATGAATGAGCTGTGATAGGCACTGAAAATTGCTCCTTGGTGGCTTCCGGAGTTTGGTCCAAGGGGCTCTATATTCTTCCCAAGCGAAATCAAAGCTCAGTGCTCATTCAATTCTTTCTTTCACACCCTCTTTCTGTTTTGAAAACACATCCTCATTGGTTTACCAACTCAACCTACAACACACACACACACACACACACACATCTTCACCTCCCTTCCTGTTTAAAATGAACTGTTCCATCTGAATTCCAATCAGTCTCAATGAGACCAGTGAGTCGCGTGGTGGTGAAATATGGCAATATGCCCTTTTCTCATTCACATGGCTTGCGGCTGATAAGCCAGACACTCAGAATAACACATTGGGCCAATTGCCTCTACTTACAAGCTACTTTGCGCCCTATCATCTGATTCATCAGCGAGGGGAAGGAGCTGGGCGAGTGACAGGTTCCTGTGTATGAATGCAGATGTCCAAGTGTTTGTGAATAATGAAGAATGGCTCCAAACACATGCAGCTCACCTGAAACCTGACTGGCTCCGTGCAGTTTAATCATAGATTCATTTATAACATCTGATGCTCTTCAGCTGCCAGCAAAAGTAATGTCACACCAAAGCTAAACAAGGAAAATTGGTATAAAAACCAGGTATGCAAATACAAGATCTATCTGCTTTGGTTATTTTGTAAAAGTGTTATCATCATTTATGTGTTGAAAACAAGGCAGTTTTTTACTTTTGAGGATTGCTGTGCATGACTTTTATTTGTGTTGCATTTATGGCAAATTTTATCCAGCTAAATAAAACTTTTCACGGCTCAGCAGCTCTGTACGTGACTTAAACGACACAGTGAAAGGTTTTCTTCTCCTGGAGGACATGTTTCGAGGTTTTACAGCACTCCAGATGGACCAAGCACCTCTGGACTGGAGCTTTTCATTATGGTTCACTACTCCTCCTCTAAAATAATATGTACTACAAAACCTTTGACATTTTTATACAGCCGACTAGCTTTACAGCTCATAACTTGCTGGTTATTTAGCGGTTATAAATAACCAGGAGTTCTAATTTAAATACTGTACAGTACTGTTAAAATACTGACAGGCATCTGCAGAAGATACGGCTCATCAAGATCTTTGTCAAAACACTGAACAACGTCTAAAGATCTTTCTCCAGCGATTTAGGTTGTGTATATACGTCTTTTTGAAACAATCTGACCAGTGATTTATTTCATAGGTATCAACAGATGACAAATTTCAGTGCTTTGCAATAGTACATACTCCCTTGGAGGTTTGCTTTTATTTTTTTTGCATTACAACATGGAATTAAATTAGGGTGTTTTACCTTAGTTGATCAACATTACATGCTACCACTTTGATGGTGCAGAGTATCTTATTTGTGAAGCAAATAGTGTTAACGTTGTTAAGCTCCATACAATGGTTTTAACATGTCTGGAATGAATCGATGAAATGAAGTGAGGCAAGGCAGGTCTATTTGTATAGCACATTTCAGCAACCCGACAATTCAAAGTGCTAAAAATAAAAATATGTAAAGTGAAGATGAGGGAAAAAAAAAGAAAAGGTTACAGTGCAGTAACAGAATAAAGGAAAGTTAGAAATAACCTAGAGTTACATTTAAGTACTGAGATTAACTTTGTTTGAATCTAAATTCAGAATCGTTTAAATAATTCAGTCAAAGGCAGCTGTAAACAAATGAGTTTTTAAACTTGAGTTAAAAGGACTGAGGGTTTCAGCATTTCTGCAGTTTTCTGGAGGCTTGTTCCAGATCTGTGGAGCATAAAAGCTAAATGCTGCTTCTCTTTGGTTCTGATTCTGATTCTGGGGACATAGAGAAGACTTGGACCAGAAGACCTGAGAGGTCTGGATGGTTGATATGGTAACAACAAGTCTCTGATGCTTTTTGGTCTTAAACCATGCAGTGATTTATAAACTAACAGAAGTATTTTAAAGTCTATTTTCTGAGGTACAGGAAGCCAGAGTAAGGACCTCAGAACTGGAGTGATGTGGTCCACTTTCTTAGTTCTAGTGAAGTCAAGGTCCTGTTGAGACATTAGTCCTTGGTTACTGGAGATGTTCTTCAGGTGATAGAAGGCCGACTTTGTAACTGTTTAAATGCGTCTCTGATCGTTCAGGTCTGAGTCCATGACTACATCCAGATTTCAGGCCTTATCAGTGATTTGTAGCTGTAATACCTGAAGCTGTGTGCTGACTCTTAAACATTCTTCTTTTGGTCCAAATAAAACTACTTCAGTTTTGCTTTTGTCCAACTGAAAAAAAAAAGTATGACACGTCCACTCATTGATTTGTTCTAAGCATCTACTCAATAATTGTGTGGGGTCATTGTCACCTGGCGACATTGTAATGTAAAGTTGTGTGTCATCTGCGTAGTTATGGTAACTTATCTTGGTGTTCATTATTGTTTGAGATAGCGGAAGCATGTAGATGTTAAATAGGAGGGGTCCTAGGATAGAACCTTGGGGAACTCCACATGTAATTTTTGTTGATTCTGATGTAAAGTTACCTATTGAAACAAAGTAGTCCCTGTCATTTAAGTAAGACTCAAACCAGTCAAGTACTGTGCCGAAAAGTCCGACCCAATTCTCCAGTCGCTGTAGCAATACACCATGGTCAACGTAGTCAAATGCTGTGCTGAGGTCTAATAAAACCAGCACTGTGGTTCTTCCACAGTCTGTATTTATGTGGATGTCATTGAACACCTTGACAAGGCCAGCCTCACTGCTATGGTGAGCACGAAAACCAGACTGGAAGACGTCAAAGCAGTTGGTCAGAGTCAACAAGGTATTTAACTGTTGAAACACATCTTTTTCAATAACATTACTGATGAATGGAAAATTTGAGATGGGCCTGTAATTTTGCATTAGTAACTTGTCCGGAGTGTTTTTTTTCCAACAGTGGTTGACAGCTGTCTTCAGGGTCTGGGGGAAAACACCCGACAAAAAGTACAAGTTTACTATTTGAATCAGATCAGATGCCATGATGGGTAAAACATTCTTGAAGAAATTTGTGTGTAAAATATCAAGACAACAGGAGGATGAGTTTAGCTGATCCATAACATCCTCCAAATCAGGTTTTTGTAGTTGATTGCGTAAAATTGTGTAATTTTGAAATGAAATGAAATAAAATGAAAAGACATTGGCTAACTTTTGGAAGAATAATCTTCAATCTCTTAAGAGGGCAGTAAGATTTTAATTCCTTTCTCTTAAAGCCCTATATATTCGATTAGTTCTGAAATGTCATTTTTAGAGAGAAAAAGAAAATAAACCTATTTCTTATTTCTGAAATGTATTGCTACCAAGCCCATGGTAGACATGAGTACTGAAACCTGCATCTGGCAGTACTGACTGTGACTTTATCAGTTCCATGTTTGGTAACAGACCTTTTTTCTTGTTTGAGGGTGTGTCTGGGGCAGCACGCAAGCTGCAGCGTTGCAGTGTTCACATGAACACACAGCTGCTCTGAATGCTGACAGATGTTCAAAAGTGTGATTACAGTTTACTGAAGTTTGCAGTGATGTGAGTTTATGGTTCGTTGGTTCGATTCACAATCGCAGCCTCTATGACATTGTCACTTGGTGGGCTTGTGTTTCCTTCAGCATAGCAGAAATAAACAGCAGTATGTTAGAAAAGTAAAGGAAGATATTTTTTCAGTGTCTCAGTTTGTGGGTGTTTGTCCTCTGTCAATAAAAAAACAAAAACATGCATCAGGAAAGAGTTTGGCAAGTGTTCATTTTTTTTTTACATGTACTATTACTACAGTTAAATTTCACACATCCTACTATAAACATTTGACCAAAGCTCTGCAGTCACCTGTTCTTAAAATCAGCAAAATACATGGGCCATCAGCAACCAGATCACAAAATACTGTTGATGATCTACTGATGGTTTTCTCGACTTCAGGTTCAGCTCAACACATTTCCAACTGGCTTGTAACCCAGCTTATTTCTTAATTTCCTATATCTTCTATTATCTTGCTCGTACATCCAACATCACCTGATCATGCCCCGAGTAGCCCCACAGCACCGACACATCTCGTTTCGTGAAAACCTGGCCACATTGTTTGTTTTCCTGTCTCTTATCCGCTGTAGCTCTTTGCACATTTTACTTTTTCTTTTGAACAATGCCTTTGCGCAGCCACTTTGAATTGCCTGTGCTTGGACTTTAAAACTTCATCTGTGAGACATGACATCATTAAATGATTCAAAGAATCCAAAGCTCTCACTGTACACGAGGGACAAGTCTGCCAAACAGGAGTGAGTAACACTGATCTCCAATGGCCCTAGGCAGCGCTTCATCAAAAACAAACAGGGCTTCATATTGGAAAATACTGCAAGGGATCAGGGACACCTCTTAAAACAAAAGCAGGTTAACTGAGTATGTTGCTAGAAATACAAACACAAGTTCAAACTCTACCAGGGAAACAAACAAAAAAAATAAAAAACAGACAAAAAAAAAAAAAAAAGTATTACAAGCTCCAGAAACACAGATGCCCTCTCGAGGCCTAAGCTCATTTAAGATTAACTGAGGCGAAGTGAAGACCAGTTTTTGTGGTCTGATGAATAAAAGTTTAATATTCCTTTTGGAAAATGAGAAAATAGAAAACATGGACATTCAGCAATAATAATATCAAACCACATTATGTGCAATCAAATTCAAAGTACACATTTCTTTCCTGAAAACCAGTATAATTTTACTGTTTTGATATGCTTTAATTGTATAATTAACTATACGGGTTTAAATTATGTGTAAACAATTACATTCTGTGGTTAAATGAGGGACAAAACCTAATTTGTTCACCAATAAAGCTCGTTTGTCTTGCTGAACTTTCAGAATTGGTCATTTAAAAATTTGCTGTTGGGCTTGTTTGTTTTTTTGTTTCCAATATTGTTTTTATTAAACCGTTTATGAAGTCATTCAACATCACTCGCTCACCAGGCCAGGTTATTAAGTAATTACTTTAAAACGGCATCTTTTAACACCTAATGATAAGGAGAGCAGAGAGCCTTTTTCTACAAGAGAACCTGAGGATGACTGGCGCGGTAAATTATTAGCTCCTGCTCGTACACCGTGAAGTGCCATCATCTGAGGTACTCAGCGCCAAACAATAACATAGCAACACTTCCTGTGATCCCAGGAGGACCAAGTTCAGATCTGAAAACACAAAAAGGGGTTTTGATACAGTAATTGTCTGTCGACTGCAGAATGTCATTCTCATGTAGCGTAGATCATCCTGGGAGCTGAGTAAATAAAACGGCATAAACTTGTGCACAAGGTTTCTCACCAATATTGTTGTGATCGTAAGCGTAGTGTTGAAGAGGGTGTCTGTCACGTTGATTGATGGAAGCTTTCTCTCCATGGACAGTCCATCTTCTGAGTGCCACAGGCCAATCTGCAAAGTGACACACACAAACG
Source organism: Xenentodon cancila (assembly GCA_014839995.1). Classification (NCBI taxonomy): domain Eukaryota; kingdom Metazoa; phylum Chordata; class Actinopteri; order Beloniformes; family Belonidae; genus Xenentodon; species Xenentodon cancila. The sequence continues at coordinate 18,077,814 of CM026201.1, forward strand.
AGCACACATAATCAAACAAAGATCACCACTGTGAGAGACGAGGTGACAGGAAAACTTTGGAGACTGCAGGAGAGAAAATAATGTCGGCCCCTTGTGGAGTGCACGGGGGGCACGTGTTCTATCAGAGGCAACAGAGTGCATTCATTAATCCAATTACCTCCAAATACTTGGGCGCCGGGCCAGTTTTTCAATACAGCTCAAGAAAGACTTCAGAACTTCACTTCACTGGGTGCCTTTTCACAGTCTCACATTTATATTCATCCCCGATGTCTCCTGCTTCATTCATTCGCTTGAAGTTTGTCAGTGTTACGTAAATCAGTTTGAAATCGCACTCATTGACCACATTCTTCACCATTTCCCTGTGTTGGTATTGTCACGGAAAAACCATGGTGATGTTTCTAACCCTTAAGGATTTTCAAGGTTTCTTTAATCATTACAAAACCTGGAGCTTGTTAAAATCTGTCCAAGCAGAAGAGCGCTTGACCATCAGCAGCTTTTCTTCCCTTAACATCAGTCCACATGCTGTCGTTTCATCCGCGTGGCCAATGAAGACACATACGTTTTTAATTATGAATCAGTAATTAACAGAACAGGGAATCTTTGTGATGACTCAGAGGATAGCCTTAAGACAAATAAAGCTCAAAGTGCTTTTGTAAAAATACATATTTTTATCTGTTTTTTGTACTTACCTTGATGCAGCCAATCTCCTGCTTAGATTAGATTTTTGAGGGCAATTTCAAGATTAAGAAATAAAATGGTCAGTATGTGTTCAGTCAATTGCAATGTTGCCTTTTACCTCAAAGGTTGTAGAAAAAAAAAGATCCTGTTTCATAATAATTGATATAATTAATAATATTTTACAAGAGGAATTAATGTGAAAATATGACAAATGATCTAGAAACAGTCATTGTGAATCAGTGTGTGTCACTCAACCGAGCTTTCTGATTTACATAGTGGAGAAGTATAAAATAAATGATCTGTTAAAGCATCGTTGGCTTAAGTCAGACTAGCAATATATCTATAAAGAGAACAGGAATCAAAGTTTTCCTTTGGGAGAACACAACCCCCCTATTTTCTGTGGTGTACTTGGTGGGAAAAACGGGACCTTGTTCACACAAACAGACTACAGTACATCCCCCCCAAACCTCCCTCGCAACAAATTTCACACGCTGCCTCCAATCGCCTCATGAGACAGAGGGGGAAGAAAATGTGAGCAGACCGCAGTACAACCGAGAAAAAAATAAAAAATAAAAAAAACAACAAAAAAACAAGTGAAATATGCGTTTCCGCAATCAGGGTACACAATCAGCTGCCAGGGCCTGTGGAGGTGGTGGGAGGTTGGGAGGCTTTAGCCTGGCTGGGCACAGCAGGTGTCATGAAAGGTCTCAGCAAGGGGGTGACTGAGAGGCTAATGGGATGAGGTGGCGCCGCGACTCAAACCTAAGAAGAGTAGGTGGAGAGACAGGATGATGAGGGAGCTGAGAGCAGGAAGAGAGAACAAACACATGGGGATGGGGGAGGAACTGGCCCTTTAGTGGCCCTTTAGTGGCCCTCCCAACACTGCCGCTCTTTGAGATGGGGAAGAGTGGAGCTGTGATGTCTGTGAGCCACTTTGATAAGACGGTGGTGGTGTGGATACCCACACGTGGACACATTTGTCAGCTCGACTATTCAAAGTGTGAAAAGTTTGGTATCATGGTGTTCACATACCTGACCAAGAACCAGACAAAGCCAAGGAGATGGTTGTCTGAGGACATCAGAAGGAACGTTACAGACAATATTAAAAGGTAAAAGCTAAAAGAGCATCACCAAGCAGCTGGACGTTCCTACAGTTGCATATTTAATTCAGATGTTTAGGGTCCACAGGACTGCAGCTAACCTCCCTGGATGTGGCTTCGGGTGGAAAACTGATGACAAATTGAAGAGACAGATAATATGAATGGTTGGAGATCAGCGATCCGTTCCTTCAGTGACAGGCCCCTAAATCTATTGAAAGTCCTCATTTCCTGCTCAATCAGACTGCACAGTTTCTGCTCCTGCTCCACACCCAGCACCCATCCACTACCTGCACTTTGAACAGTGAACACAGTTCAACTCTCTCAGGACTGCTTTTTTATGCTTTTTTTGTGCAGTTCAACCCTTTTGGTCCAGACCAGCTTCCTTAGTTAGTTTTGTTTTAAATAAGTATGTTGAACCACTAAGTTTCATTAGACCGTGTTGACTAAATTCTTTTCTATTAAAAGTATTTTTTTCCAGTTTCAAGTTGTTTCACTGATCATTGTGAGTTTTTCTTTCCTTATTTTAAGGGTACTTGCAAACGTGTTTGAGGATTCTGTAAGCAGAAAGGCATTTTTCACATAAACGCTATTGTTCTAATAATTATAAAAAAATTCTGAACGTAATCCACTTTTTCATTATTTATTTGCGAAATCAAAACAATTAGTCATAAGAAACTGAGGAACAAGTAAGATGAAAACATGTCATAGAATATAAAGTTGATGAGTTTTATGTTTTTTTACATTGTTGGACATTTTTGGTTTTTGTTTCACTGCTTTTTCTTCATCTACTTCTTCTATCACGCTTTTATCATAAACCACTTTGTGACTGGTGTCCGTGACATGTGCTCTAAAAATAAATGTTACTTACTTTCTTACAAAGACACAAATGCAACTGCTAATGTAAATCTAATAAGTGAGCAACAGCGGTCTGGGAAGAACAGAGGGGACGTGTCATTACTTGTCATCTCCCTCGAAACTCATTACGGCGTAATGGTGTGGGCTGTGTTATCGTACAACGGTGGGAATCCCAGTCACTTGGCTCATTTGTGTGAGGCAACAACATGGACCCAAAACACACAACTTCCTTGCCAACACAGTAACACCCGAGAGTGTACCAGAATCATGCTTTTATCACAAAGAAGGGAAGCAGACAACAAAGTCTCATGTCAAGATGCCGACGTCTGCCGTTGCGTCGAATCCCAGAGGCACCTCTGACTCAAGTGTACCTTCGTGTTGGTGTCATGATGGAATAGAGGATGTCAAAAAACAAGCACTTCAGAGTTATTCTGGAGTGTTTTCTTGGGAGCTGAAAGAATCGTTCACATACAGCTTTATGGCAGGTAAGGCAGGTGAACTCTCTCAGTAAACAACAGCGACAGAAATCCACACCTGCCAGGGTCTGGGTGCGGAGACTCTCCTTCACATTAACATGCCCAGAATGAAACGGTTCTATCTGCCGTTTCTGCCTGTGTATGGTCTGAAATCCATTTTCTGGGTTGCTGGAGTCCTGCAGCTGTAATCTTGCTGAAAAGGCATGCATCAAATCTGCTGTTCTCCCAGCTTGTGTGTTGTATTTGTCAATGATCTCACACTCCCCGTGACGTCTGAGGGGAACTGAAGAAACTGTTTGAGCCTCCTCCTCCTTCTTGTTCTCTGTTTTTCTCCTGCTCTACATCAGCAATGTCTTCTTTTCAGCCCGTCCAGATTTGGGGTCTAATTTCAAACACTATCGGTCCTTTGCAAAGCTCTAATAAGCTGAGCCACATGTACACAACTTTCCCGTCGTCATGGCTACAAGGGCCAGAATTACCAGCAGAAAGCTGCACATCCAGACCAGTGTTTTTTTTTCTAAAAAAAAAAAAAGAAGATTCTTACATGAAATATTTTTAGTTAATTCCCTTCACAGATTGCTTTGATCCACAGCAACAAGAGAGGGACATTATTTAAGCTTAAGGATGAAACTATGACATAAGCAGTTACAACCAGATATACTTCAAAGGACAAAGTCAAAATATGGCAGATAAAGAACGATCAAGTAAGTGTGAGTAAGTTAAGTTAGTTTCTTAGGACAGGAGGTGCAGTCAGTTCATTTAAGTGCTCTGGTGATACGACTTTAAAGCACAGAATAAGCTTTAAGCACCTAAAGTAGCTACTAAAAAGACTAACGACTGTTTTTAGGGTTAAAATAAAATACACAACACATCCATGTTAAGGTTGGAAAAAATCAGAAACACTCTCTTTCTACACATTTACCCAGCCTGTTAAAAAGTGACACAGACCCTCTGCACAGATTTGTAATGCAAAGGGCTCCTGGCAAAGCATGTCCAGGGTCTGTTGTGATGCCATAAAAGTGAAAATGGGCTCACCAGACTGTGACTGTATTCATAAAACAAAGGAGCAGATGTGGATCTCATTTTCTCATTGCGGTGTCATTACTTTGGTATTTTCAATACAGAAATGATAAATAACCACTGTGCAGCGCTTTCGGTGAATCTAGGCATCAAATTCAGATTTTTGATGAGTGTGTTGCACGATTTGCTCCTCTGAGAAACGGGGAAGACAGACAGAAAAATCGGTGGTTATAAGAGAGCCTGGAATAGCAGAGGAGAAAAAGGAAAAGATGAGAGATGGAAAGACGGAGGGGAATGTGAGTCACTTACACTGAGTAGGTGCGGTGGTGAGGCTGGTGAATGGAAAGAAAATCAATGGTATAATATAAAGAACAGCCAGCTGGGGAGCCAGGACAAGTTGGAGAGAACAAGAGGAAACGGCAGAGACCGTGGGGACAGGGGGACAGAAGCACAGGGCTCATGGTTTCTGTCGGCAAAAAATATGTGTGATTAAAAAAAATAAATAAATAAATAAAAAGAGCGAGCAAGTGAGAGTGAGAGAGTGACAACTGGTGGAACGACGCGGCCTGTGAGGGATTACCCCGGGTTCATTCTGCGACTGGAATTACAGCAAAAGAAAAGATTAGGGCGGCTGCTCAGTGAAGCGTCAGGATTGGCTGATTTTTTTCTGTCAGAAGGATGCCGTATCCAATAGGGTGTAGCAAGGCCGCGACAGACGCATCCATCATACGTGGTAGAAGAAATAGTTACCATTATCAAGCGTAATGTCAAACAGCCCACTTACACTGACGCCAACCCCTTCAGGTGTCGCGGCGGTGGAAATGAGTTGGAGTTGAGACACATGCGCGGCTTGTGCGACGCTTGTTTCCTGCTGCCTTGAAGAAAGACGTAGAAGAGAAGATGCTGAAGGAGATGTAGTATCTACCTATCTGTGGATGTTAACACCAGTTGAATCAGCAGCTAACGCCTAAACTAAACAGAAGACACGTTGTTATATTTAGAGCGCGCTCGCTCTGCCTCACAATGAGCACATTGTTCAGATGAAACGCAGCCATTGTATGTTTGTGTGCAACGGTTATGCATGTTTTCCCTGTGGAACAGTGAGTGGGAAAAAAAAAAAAAAAAGCCAACTTTTTACAGCAGCTCTCTCTGGTATGACTCAGCAGCAGCAGCAATGAGGCTAACCGGGGCACCACCGCAGGTGATCTTCAGGAGCTAAACAGGCGCAGGTGGTGCTGGTGCTGGTGGACGGGGCGGCCCATGGGACTGGGGAGAGCATGCAGTTGTGACTGTGTTTGCAGACCGATGAGCAAGAACTACAGGTTTTAGTGTAGGCACTAAGCAATGCTGGAAAAAAAAAAAGAAAAAAGCTCTAGCTGGATTTGTTTTTTTTTTTAAATCTGCTTTTTTATAACATCAAAAAACAGTCATTTGAAATTGTGCTTTTTTTTTTTTTTTTTGCTTCTGAGGACTCTCTAATCTATCTTGTCATTTTAGATTTGCTAACTTATTCCAAAGCTGGACGGCACAATCGCTTGACATCATGATGAATGATGGTGTTGCAAGTTCAATATCCTAAAACAGACAAAAGCTCTGGGTTGTAGAGAAGCGTTTCAGAGTGCTGAGACAATTTCCATCATATATTCAAGAATTTTAAAAATCAAACCTAAAATATGTATTGATACAAGTGCTGATCAGCATCCTAAGTTCGAACTGACCCTTTTCCACCCCCGCACCCCTAGTATTGGACCCTAATATATTTCCAACTCATCTCTGTTGTTTTTATTTCCCCCCCTTCGCTTACTGTTTTATTACAAAAGAAAATCATATGTATTAAAGCAGTAGTTGTAAATACACCTATTTACATGGACACAGTGTAGCCAGCACACACAATACTGTCACGGTACATTACTTATAAAATAATCAAACAGCTTGAGTGAAGATTATTTAAAGCACAACAGGTAAGCATACAACAAAAATCTGTAAACACTGTATTTACCCTGTTTAAGCAGTAAAATAATGTAACAAAGAAGGGACAACCACGGAGAGTGTGAATGTGGTATAAGTGTGAATCCTTTGAAGAATTTTACAAGATAGTTGGGAGAGCAGAAGAGAGGGGAAATGAAACAACACCTATAAGGTTACTAATCCTGTTTGGTGCTTCTGCACATGCGGCAGGGAAAATCGTGAGTCTTGGTTCAAGGGTGCAACACACTGTCTGATAAAAACTGAGACACAGAGGGGAAACTTGTAGGCTCAGAGGAACAGGGGCTCACGGGCACATGCACATAAATTTGCATGTACATGCATATAACACACACACACACACAGACAGAAACAGCCAAGCAACACATTCACAGCCTCGCCCAGCCTTGAAATCCGTTAAGACTGAGGGATCTTGCAAAACAGCTCATCCATTCTGCTTTTGATCTATTCCCCATCTCCAGCCTGCGAAGTGCAAACTGAGAAAAACAAAAGAGAGAAGGGGACTGCTTTACGTCTCTGAGAGACCAAACAAAGGAGAGAGTGAGACGCACACAAAAGATGCCGGTGTGCTCAGACTAGAGATGTGGGTCCCTGCTTTGACTACTTTAATATGAATTTCAAAATGTAGCGGCACATTTAGCATATGAAAGGTCATTTTGAGAAGGTTGATGATGATTCAGTAGGTTTGCACTGATTGTTTACATGACTGGTTCAAATGAAATATACTGAATTTTGAATGGTGACACAGAATTGGAGTGATATAAGCAGAATACCCTGGAATTAAAAGTATATATATATATATATATATATATATATATATATATATATATATATATATATATATATATACACACACACACACATACGTTCATATCAATCTTAGCCACAAACAGAAACCCAAGACCACAAAACAACATGATGGACACTTTGACCATCATGTTGTCATGATGGACAAATATGTAAAAAGGCAATTAATCTTGCCCAGCTTCCTCCTTGTCTCTAAACATTAAATCAACAGTTACATTGTGAATGTGAATTATGTCTACTTGCATGCCAACACGAGAGAAAGAAGTAACCAAGTCAGACGTTATTAAACCCCGCAGTCTATGCATGGAGCACAAATCAGAATCAAACTATTCCGTGTTAATCCTGACATCCTGATTATACATCAAAGGCTACTCATGAAATTACATTTATAACTCGTGATCAGTATTCATGAACATTTGAGCAAATTAAATGAACATAAAATGAGAAGAAATCTAATAAAAATGAATGGAGTAGTTAGCTTGCAGACAAGTTGTGTTTTTCTCAAGATTCACAGCTCCTCTGACCTCCAGGACTGTCTGCAGCAATCAGGACATTTAGTTCATAACAGAGACGGCTATGTGTGCAACACACCACAGGCGACACGGCAGCTCATAAGCCAATCTACGGCTCTGCCACTGAGCGTTACTGACATTACAGCGAGGGCATGTTGCTTTTACACTCTAAACTTCAGATAACAGCGTCCTACATCAGACGCTTTCTCTAAACAAGGTTGACGTGGCGATATGATGAAAAATAAAGTCGACCCACAGTAAATAGAGGGCGTCACAAACCCCAGATGCATTAAAAGAACATAAAAGAAAGAGATACCCCAAGGAGGGCTGGCGATACGTAATGAAGCGAGTGTGAGAAAAAAAGAGCTTTTTTTTTTTTTTAGATTATTTTGAGCAGGAAACAGTTAAGATAACAGTGAATTCACCCGTTTCTAATTAGGATTCCAGACACATGTTTTAAAGTGTAAATACCTGAAAAAGCACCAGTGTTTTTTTTACCTTTCACAGTCAAACAATGGTACGTGAACACGACGAGGGAGAAAGCGTGTTGAATGGATGAGATTTTTCAAGTTAATGTGGCCTGACGTTCTTCAACAACATGCTGCAGTTTCAGTGACTCGAATAATGAACTTTACACGCATTAACACACAAGCACATACTGTCTGCGGGATTACAACACTGACGAGGGAAAAAAAAAGGAAAAAAAAAGGCATTTAGTCCCGATTGGCTTCGGCGTTCTGTTTCTGAGTTGTGACTTGCAACAGATAAAACACCGTATAGGGTGAAAATTCAAATAAAAAAGGTCTCACCAGAAAATTTATATCCACTCAATCTGATCCTCTGAGAGATGTTGGAACTTTTCAGGGACAGTTGACATAATGCAGCTGTGTCTTTTCTCCCACATACAGGTAGTAGTATTCTACATAGCTCAAAGGTTTGTTAACTCATTAACAAACTTTTCTGCATTTCTGCACATGTTTACTTACTTAGGTAAACCAGTTGTACCTAAAAAAGCGGCTGGCGAGCGTATATGACGTAGCGCATCATAGCATTTTTACACTAGTATTAAAAGGAGATAAGAATCTGAATTAGTAAATAATACATAGATCCTATACATGTCTATTATTATTATTAAAAATATGTTAAACCCTAAAATGAACAATTTATTTTAGAGCAAAATTGGAATTCAATCCCTTATTTCTAATCAATGAGTCTGATCGGTTTTGTTTGATGATCATGTGTCTGTGATTTAAACTGATCTCTCTAAGTTTAGTACTTCTTCACCGTGTCCTACATGAATGAAAACAGAGATTTGAAAAGTGTATTTCAGCCTGACTGAACATGGCGCTATCAGTGTCGGTGGTGCAGAAGAGAAAGAGAGGTTGATGCTCAAATGGCATGATGGACGCAAACAGAACCATCTCTGAAGAGGCCGGAACAATCCAGACACACTATGTACATATGGAGAAAAGACTGGGCAGTTTACAACCTCCCCATATGTGGCTGACCAATAAAAACCACTCCACAGTCTGTAGGTCGCAAAGGAACCCTCAGCAGTGTTGGGCCTCGATCACATTCGCTGATGTTAATATTCATGAGATGACTGTCAGGAGAACAGGAGGCGGTGATATGCACAGCTCTACTGAAAAGAGGCAGCCTTTGTTCTCCAAAAATTACATTAATGACAGTTTGTGAATGATCATATTGATGAGCCAACAAGCCCTTTTACAAAATGTATTGTGGGAAAATTAGTCCAAAATAGTTTTGGTTTAAATATGATGTGTTCTATTTGGATTTAAAAAAAAAAAAAAGAAAGAAAAAAAACTAAACCATACTGTACAAGCTGATGGTGGTCGTATCATGGTTTAGGCTCGTTTTGGTGTCTCTGCATCAGATGTCATTACCGACCAAATATTTAAGTCTAAATTATACGAACAAATTCAAACTGAATCTCAACAGAACACAGGTCATGTAGGAAGAAAGGGACTCTAACCGTGTGAGGTTTTCTATTAGAGAATAGTACAATCACTCTAAAATAAGGTTTTGGTCCTGACCTTAATGCAAATAGAAATGTAGTGGAAAGACCAAAGAAAAACAAAAAAACCCAAACACAAAAAAACTAAACTCCTCCAACCTGATCTGCAGCCCTCATCGCTGGTTTCATCAGCTTTTGCATCACTCCTGGGAGAAAACTCGCACACCTCTGCCACCGACAGATATACTATATTGACTCAAAACACGGCCATTTCAACTTTGAGGACTTTGAGAGATTCACAAATGCTGCAGCGCCAAACAGCTTACAACACGAACAACTGCATACCGAATATATGTTAGACCAAGCTGACAGATGCATTATCGTTACATAATTCTCAAACACATTGCCTGCGTTACAGGATTAATTGGCTTAAAAAAAAAAAAAAAAAAAAGAGCAGCAGTCGCTATCCTCCTTGCCTAATAGGTTCAGCATCAAGACACAAATTTTAACACAAGCACTCTTAGCACATCAGTCTTCACACGACTAACAGAGAGCTGCCAGCCACATTAGAGTTACTGTGATGATGGATTAAAACTGTTACAGTATTCTTCCTTTTTTTTTTTTTAAAAATAAAAAACAGGTGCATGAGATCAAAGAACGACCACACTTTCTACTCCCTCTCGTCTCAGTGAATGAGGTTCAAGCAGCAGATATTGTGTATTTAGACACATTATATCCATCAGACCCCATGGTGGAGCAAGAGATTCAAGCCAGCTCGTGACATGCTGAGCTACACCATGCTCCTAATGTAGGAGAAAGGGTGGAGACCATTGTGAAGCTATCAGCCTGAAAAGGCCACCCCACAGCTCTCATCCCCTCACACCCTCCCTGCTACCTCACTGTACCCGTCTCTTCCCTCTCTTCTTTCACTGCAGCATATAAATTGAACTGAGTACATCTGCATTTGTAGCGGCAGGGGCGGCTGGAGTAATAGCGCTCTCAGAGGTTTGGGAGCAAAGGAAAAAACGCAGATAGCTGTAATAAAAGCAGGAGCAGTACTGACAGGAAATAAATAAATCCAACAGAAAAGAGAGAAAAATTGAACAAGCGCATTCATTCTTTAACTGGAGCTAGTCTTGTGTAAATAACAGAGCTCAAATCTTTTCATGCAAATTGAGGTGTTGCCTGGTGTGTGTGTGTGTGTGTGTGTGTGTGTGGGTGTGTGCGTGCTGCCAAAAAAGTGAAAGTCTCTGAGCGATCCTTCAGATAGGAAGAAAGAGATGAAGATAGGGAAAAAAAAAACCCAGAAATCGCCTCCCGTTACTTCGTCCCTTCTGCTACTTGTCCCCACTTCCTCCTTGACACCAGGACGCACGGGGACGAGCGTTCATTATAAAAGCAGTCGGGCTATAAATGTCGGAGTAATAATTCAGGTAGCTAAAAAGGATGCATGTTGTGGGGAAGGTCTGGTTGATTTAACGGTTTATTGATTATCACTTCACAAAGATTCACTGAGGGGACTAACAGATACACAGATATTTGACTGAAGTATGTGAAAAGGGAAAGATGTAAAGAACTACAAAGAAACTCTCAGATAATAGGAAGACTTCAGCAACCAAGGACCAAGGACAAAAAAAAAAAAAAAACAACAAAAACATTTATTTGCATTTTTTGTATCATCACAACTTCTTTGTTCATAGAAATATTTTTAAACCAGGTCATCCAGGCACATGGACCAATTTTATTATTCATTTCTTGTCCACAGAGGCTTACTTTGATCCGAGTGATCTGAGTATTTTTACATCGCTGTTTGGGTATGTTTGTTGACATGAAGGATGTGAATACTCCTTCTATCTGTGAATTAAAAAACGATGAAAACTGGTCCAGCAAATGTTAAGTCCCAGTCACTGAAAGACGGTCTTGTCCTTTTTTCGACCTGTGTTTACTGCTGTTGAATGTTTCACTCAGTTCAAGGTCTGATATCATTTAAACCTGTAATCTAAAAAAAAATAAAACAACAACAGAGGAGTAAAAGAAAAGAAAAAAAAACCCCAACACATTATCAAAGAGTGAAATTTCAGAGCTAAATTTCTCTGCCACTGAATTTTGCAAAGCACCCGTGGACTGAGAATGAGAGCAATTTCCTTGGAGTCACGCTGCAGCAGCCCTTTGGCCTTTCCACTCGTGGCCAGCGTGTCCTTTTCTAACCTTTTCATAAACTGCAGCTTCCTGCTTTGCAGCCATTTACAGCCAATCCAACTGAGTCCAAGGATCAAAACATTTGCTCTCCTTCCGTCCTCTCTTCCTCAGGTGGCTTTTATGCCACAGGAAGGATTGCGTTGCTCTGTCACTAAACTTAATTAGTCTGTTTTTAACAAAAACTGACCGAGACAATTCTCGGCTGATCAGCTTGTGCACAGATACAGACAAACGTCTATAAACTGCGCTACGAATAAATGCAAGTCTGCATGAGACGGTAATGCTCACAACATCCTCTTCCACGCAGACACATCGAGCATCGTAGCAGGCAACAGCGTCCCGAATCTGGGGGCCGCTGGGAGCCTGGGCTGTTTAGTCACTGTGATGTGTACCCTGGTGCAGTCGGCTGGCAGGTTACAGCGTTTGCCTTGGAAAGCCCTTGTGCCCCTGCTAAAACAGCATAGATGGAGTGGGGCTTGTTGTGCATGACTGCGTGCAGACCCAATAAGCAGAGACTAAGAGATGACAGCGAGCGAGTAAGGAAGTTAAGATGAAACACTGAGGGCCTGCAAACCAAAACACTGTAAGTTGATGTCAGCTAGATCGGTCAGCAGTTCAACAGCTGCCACAGCCAGGTTCACAACAGTACATAACTGCGCTCGTACTACTCATGCCCCCCAACAGCAACACGCAGTAATCCACTGAAGCAACACGGATGAGCAGCAGGTGACCGCTGGATCTTTGGATGTTCCTGGAGAAAAGGAAGCTGTCTGCGATCCTAAAACCAGATAGAGCTGTGTTCGACACACGGGTATATCTGGAATTATAGTTTCATACAGCGTAACCTTGATGTGCGCACCATCTGGAGAACACGCCCCTCAGAAACATGATTGTAATCAAAAACAAGCCAGGACACTGTACTTTATCAACCTCTTTCCACAGATTTGCGAAAGGATGCAGCACAAGATGCAGAGGAGTACAGTCGATGCCATTAAACCAAGCAATTAGTCTTTCGATGAAAAAGTAGTCCTGAAAGTCACCGTGGTTGTCTGAGACAACATTTACATCCATATGAATGCATTGTCTTTTCTTTCATCCATATTTTTCTCATGTTTCTACTTTTCTTCTGGTTATTTTATGCCCGACAGCCTCTTTTCCTTTTTGTCTTTGCTCTTTTGCTTCACACTTTCCCCCTTCCTGTCTGGACTGTTGCTGGGGACAGGTGCCAGCGGTGCCTTGGCCAGAACACGGGCAATGCCACGCCAAGTTGGGCATCGCTGTTGGCCCAAAGGGCTGTCAACACAGGACCAGCTGGAAAATTCACTTCCGCTGCCAAAACTGAACAAGTAAATATTTTTTTGTACAGCCACATCATATCCTGCAGATACACTACTGAAGGCTAATCAGCTCATTAACCAACAGGCTAAAAGTAATTACTGTAAATTGTGTTCTTTTAAATTTTACTCAACAGTTAATGTTGATTAAGTAAATTGAATGCACACACACAAAAAAAAAAAGTTTGGCACATTATCATTGTTATTTCATCCATTTTAGATTGTAAGAAACTTTGCACCAAAAAGACATTTCCACAAATAAAGTTGGAGCTACATTTTGAGCGGTTGTCTAACTAAAAACTGAGCTAAAATATGTCTGAGGGGGGAAGAAACCCACTCTGCCCTGTAGCATCTGTCGAAAGGCACCTGAGCAAAATTCCATCTGCTGCGAAAGCTTTCTGTGTTCAACCCAGGAGGGCAGCAGCTGCGCCAGACAGCCTCTGGTACGCCGTCACTGCCTTAGGACTAAACCAGCTGTCACTGATGTTAACCGTGATGTCCAGGGACCCGTAACCTCTGTCTTCCAGCCACCGCCGCACAGAAACCGCATGATGTCACGGCTTTCTTAAGCATTATACAACCCCCCCCCCCCCCCAAAAAAAAAACAAAACAAAAAACTCTCATTTCACCTCAGTAAATGGAAACAGGAATATAAATGTAGAAAATGCAGTAATGTATAAACCTACACAGGGAAAGTGTAAAACTAGTGAGGAGAAAAAAAAGGTTATTTGTTGCTAAGCAACAGTCCACTCCAGTTGTGGTTCCGTCATTGTGTTGTCAAATCACATAAATAATTACATTACCCACCAAATGATGGTCTGTTATCACCTATTACTAAAAAATAAAAAAACAAATATTGTACCTTAGTTAGAACTTAATATCATCAAACCTGACCTCAAAACCAGAGATATATATAACAGACATACTAAAAAAAAAGTTTTATTATATTGGGTTTACTCTGAATAAATGCTGTGTAAAATTGTATGAGTTTTACTGGAGTATGGTCATATTCAGAACAAAACCGAAAACAAGCGTTTGGGAGGCGAGGAAGAGTACTGCTCTGTTTTCCGAGGAAGACGAATGTATATGTTCTATCAGTAAGACCCCGCCCCTCGAATGGTGATGAGCCAATGACAGTTGAGTAACAGCTGAACAGTGACCGGAACTTGGACATCTGAACCATTCAGCTACGCAGAGAAGATGGGCAAAAGAGTTGATCATGTTCCACTTTCCAAATCCAGACAAAGTAGAGCTAAATGTCTGCTTTGAATTAAGCTGTCCACCTACTGTCCGGGAAGATCATCAAGTGCGTCTATATTTGATTAAAGGTAAATCAAAGCACATGTATCTTATTTTATACTAAGGAATATTGCCTTATTCAGAAAACGGTCAGTGGTTGGAATATTTCCCTGCATGTTACCATACTCACCACCGCAGATATAGCAGCTTGAGCCAAGCACGGAGTTTGAAGGACTTTCTCCAAATCTTTAGTGCTCCAACACAAGCGTTCATTAATATTCAACACACAGCTGATTAAATCAAAAATGCATGCTATGCAAAGGGTATGCAAGGATGCATGCAAAGACGTAGGTTATGCAAAGGCTATGACAGTTATTAGATTAAAAATGATGCAGAAAACACATAGATAGAGAGATAGATACGAGCAACTGTAGATTGACAGAGGCAGACAGGCAGATAGATAAAAACAGAGTAAGAAAGAGCCGACATGGCAGGAAGAAGCTGCTCTGATGTATAAGAATGCCTGCCAGAGAAGTTCGATTTATTACAGTGATTGGCTGTGAAATGTTGTGCCCAGAGGAGCTGATGATCATCTGTGGGTCGATCTTCCAGGAAGCTGGATGATGGGTGCTTTAAAGGTGGATGATGGAACAGAAGAAAGACAAACGGAAGCAGGGTAGAAGGGTGGTCAGTGGCGTTACTGCTCTCTTTTTCAAAAACTACTGAATGATCACTGCGGATCTAAGCTACTTTTTTCCCCCTCCAATTTATGTTGCATTTAAGATTAAAGACCTCTTTGTAATATTTAATTAGTGACAGGACACAATGTGGGCATAGTACACAATAATGCTGCTAAATATACCTGATAGGAACATCTGTCCTGTAACTTTGACTAAACTACAAACAGACATATGTGTATTTGTAATAACTGTGCTAAGCTTTTGCGCGTGTGTGTGTGTGTGGGTGTGTGTGTGTGTGTGCTGGTGTGGGCAGTGGGCCACCTTGCTTCTCTGCCAAGGCCCTGCCCCCTTCCCTGTCTGTCTGGCTGCTGAAGCCCAACCAACAGCGTGTGGGAACTGTTTGTTAACCAAACAAACGACGACCCCATCCTGTCCCCCATCTAACACCTTGCCTCTTTCCATTAACATAACTGACGGTGTTGGTTTTTAATACGTGTGGATGAAATCATCGCATTAGGCCTGATAACATTATCATTCTGCTTGACTCGACCCAATGCCAGAATAAAGAAGCAAGGTGAGGGGAGACGGAGAAGGTTAATAAAGGCAGATGTGCCAATATGTCACTTTCTGACCGTTGCATAGGTTGTTGTTTCACATTAAGGCAGAAACCCAATCCCTTTTTCATGAGAAAGAGGCAAATGAAAGGGTGAAATGTTTTTGTAAGACACTGGAACCTTGTTGTATCCCACTATCTGTATCTTGTCTAAATAATACAATAACAGCAACTCAAAAGCATTTGGATGAGAAATCACTTACACAGATCTCTGCAAGAGTGGGGTGATGACAGTTTGGCTTACAGATGGGTTAATAACCAACGTCCTCTGAATAATGCTGCACAAATCAAAAGTTCAGAGAAATGAATATTATAGCTGTCAGCGTGAGGGACGGATATTTCCAGGGGAAAACTGTGCACACTTTATTATGGAGCCATGAAGAAACGCGCAACACATATTCCTTCATGTGATATGTCAGCCATACAGATGAAATGTGGAAAACAGGAGTGGCATTTATAAAAAAAATGGTTTTAATGCAGCTACTTAAGGAAAATGTGACACCGTTGCTTGTAAGCCTGAATAAAGAATTTAGACAAAAGCAAAGAGCAAAGCGTTTCAGAACCAAAAAGCGCAACGTTCCTGTTCTTAAACAGTTACTGTTTACAGTTTTTTTTTTTTTTAAAGCTAATGGTCTACTTTTTTTCTAAAAACAGTCAAAATGACCAATTGTTACTGGGACTGAGCTACAGATATGTAAGCACACTGAATAAAAAGTATTTTTTTATGACTGTCTGGATTTCTTTTGTAAACAGACGACTGCACTTGAGAGCGATTTGTTGGAAAAACACAATCAGTCCACAGACACTTTCCTGAAACAAGGCCAAGTCAAAATTTGATATCAATTCAGCAAAAAAAAGGGATGTTTTTCACAGTTTTTTTTTTTCAGGGGACTGTTTGCCCAGGTACTCTCTGAAAGACATTTAAGTCAACTCCAAGAGCCCGTAGGCAAGGCTACTGCTCCTAAATGTTTCCACATCATGTACAATTATACATTTGGGTTCTAGTGAAAGGTGAGACAGACAAATTCAATGCCATATTCAGATTTATCATACACATATAACTGATGCTGAGTACTGATGCATTAACACATTATTTTTTCTATTTTTTTGTTGGCATTTATAAATGTCTAAACTGGTGTTACTGGAAAAAGACAGTTTATTCATATTTGAGGCTTTTTCGTATTGAGCGAAGCTGTTTGGTTATGCTTAGCCTCATGCCATGCATCATGATCCTCCCGTGATGGGAAAAAAAAAAGCCCAAAAGGCACATCGCAAGTGGTTTTTACTGGTGTTTATACACAGCAGCGTCTGCACTGGAGCCTTCCAGCTGTGCCGTCCCCACTGATGTGCAAAGGTCTGACATGTGCTTACTGTTTCACATTAACTGCCAAGAGGTGAGTATCCGCACAACTCCCCCACCAGTCAGCAACATCATCTCAAGGCACACAATGAACCAAGGAAAAATAAAACACCATCTACTGCTACCGCAGTTGTGCAGTCAGCACGTTGTGTGTAAAAGGCACAAAAAAAATAAAAAAAATAATGTATGAAATGTACATTAGTTATTCAAATAGATATGGTTATGTAAAATATAAAGCAATACCACAATGTGACATATAAAAGCACTTGTCGAGGATAATGTTTGTCACCCTCATGAAAGTGCCTCACTGAGTCCTCAAAAAAAACCCAACCATCTTTATTTCTGACATTTCCCCCTAATTCATTGCTGGCAAGACAATTGCATGCTTCCACCAAAGCTTTTTGTATGTGGTGTATTTGCTACCTATTTAGCCACTGTAGCTGTCAAACAGGCTGAAAGCTCACATTTTTACTGCCCACAAAGCACACAGCTTTCCTCACAGCCCGTCTAAACTAACCCATGGACCTGGCATATCCTCTTCCCAGAAGTTCAGTTGCTATTTGATGTTTGAATCAGCAACATGTACGCTTACATTTGGCTTGATCTAATACAACACCTTTTTCAAAATTGGTGTCTCTTTTGCTGTTATATACAGGTTCAAATGAGGTTGTCAATAAAAAGCCAAGTATGGGGACTATATTTTGAAATCATTATAACAAGAATGCTCATATGCAAACTGATCTTATAGAAAAATAACTAACAAAGACTAAGAAATTATTTCGATAGGCTTAGAATTTTATCTATTCACGTTTCCGTTACCCCTAAATTTGCAGGAAACCTAATTATCGCAAAGTAAAGCCTGTAATAGAAAAACCTCAAATTCGAAAAAAAAAAAAAGACCAAATATCCCAAAATCCTTTTTACAATTTCATGAAACACGTCAATAATCCAGTTCATCGTAATGGAAACGCTTTTTCCGCATTTGCACGTCTCTGGTAGTGCAGGATGTGATGTAACCGGTCAATCTAAAGTCATCAAAATCTAGTTTCCAGCTGTTTTTGGCCTCATTTATACAATTTAGCTGTACTATAACACTCCTTAATAATTACTGCATTACTCCTGGGCTTTACCTCTGATTAATCATCTGAACGATCATCCGCTGCCTTCTATTGTTGACTATATTCTCAACAGCGGTAGCGGCAGTCGCAATAATTTGTCAAAAACTAAATATGCTTTTGTCCACCTTTTTCAAAGTCGAGAATCTTCTTCGTCATTATTTAGAAGAGAAATCTCGTGGGATGAAATACGGAGAGTCACAGAAAAAACTAGGACAGTTGCATGCTACAGCTAAAATTGAAGGTCATACTGTGGATGAATGATGTTCACTTCCTTTTCAGCTATTTTAACAAGGTTTATGGCATACTAACTTTGTAAACTCTTCTGTCAGGAAAAGCTTCATTCATAAACATCAGACCACAGTTTTTTTTTAGTTCAATTTATATATTTTTCAAAATCACCACATCAACCAATGTCATCTTATTTATAGACTTACAGTACTAATCCCTCCAACACACTGTGACATCTGTCACAGAGCATCCCTGTACAAAATAGAAACTTCTCCTGCTTTGTGATTTATTTAAAAGACTTGCCTTTGATGCATATTGTAAAATACAGCTATTACCATAAAAGTAAACATGGCCACAACCAGATTCTTCATGCAATTGCACATCTCCATCACTCCTCTATTCAAGGCTTGTGTGTGCAATCCTTTTATCCCCTCCATCCATTGGTCACATACAAGTAAGATTTTTACAGCTAGTGACAGCTCAGCTTCATCGGCGCATTTGGAGAAGCGATTGATGGATGGGAGTTTACCTTGGCCGAACAGATTAACCCTCACCAGTCTTGGGTTTGAAGCAAACTTCTCATATCCAACTACTTCACTGAGGCCCTGCTTCTCCATCAGAGGGGTTTTAAAAATACATACGGGATGTGAGTTTTACATTTCCTGCAATATTTAGATGTCATAATGAAAAAAGAACCTGGGTGCTCTAGACTTATTAAAAGGTTTTATGTAAAAAAAAAAAGAAAAAAAAAAAGTCTGCACATGCAATTTCTTCAAATCAACTGTTGATGTGTTAGAAACCCCTGCAGGTTTTCCATCATCCAAAGAAAGTACTTTAAGCTGCTCAAAGCCTTGTGTCTCTTCATTCCCTTACTGACCGCTTCCACCCCTTGTAATCCTTGTAAATGTACTTTATCTGTGAGAAGATGTGCCTCATTTGAAGCTATGCCCCCTATGTAAAAGTGAGGCTCCCTCAGATACTGTTTCTGAGCTTGCTCGAGGTAGTTCGGGGAAAATGGACTGAGATACCTGGTGATGCATGCAGAATATTTTTGAATCCATTACTGCATCACTGCTGTTGGGGAGGCTTAAAGACCCAGGACTGGCTTTGGCAAAATAATCAACATCGCCTTCAAATCTAAACAATGTTTAGTACAGCTCTTGTAATATGAGTGAGAAACTGCAAATTGTTCATTTGTTCATTAAAGAATCACAGTCCCAAAGTTCTAACATTTATCTAAAGTGTTATACACATTAAACCAATGAAACAGCACCAGAAGCAAAGTTGATGTTTGACTTCAAAGCCAACTTCTGTTTAAAACCACATTTATTTGACCCCCCCCCCCCCCCCAAAAAAAAGCTTTTTCTACCTTCAAAGAGGCATCTTGAATATTTTATTGTGTCCTCTAGCACTTCGACTCTTCTGCTAGCAGGATAATGGAGATTGTTTGCAGCAGGAAATGTCAGCTGAGCAAGTGTTATCACAGCTCCCCGAAGTACAATCCAGCTCCAATAACTGTACCCTACTTCCATAAAGAAAACTGCAATATTTGCCAAAGGTACTGCCCTTTTGGGAAAAGGGCTATGGCATGAAAGCCTTGTGGTTAATAGCAAACTATACCGCTGTCTTTCTAAAGAAAAGATGAAGGAATTTGTGTGGTTCTCTTTGGAAATCAAAGATTATTTACAATATGTTAAAATTCTTAATAAGCAGTCACAATAAACACAGCTTTGCGGTGTTTGTATCGTATGGACGTTAGGATGCAATTTGCTTGAAGACGGACAACATCAACATGAGATTTGTCAGAGTGGAAGTTACTTTACCTGCCTTAGGCCATTCTTGCTGTTCTGCATGATCCTCAGAGCGTAGTTAGATCGCTGTCCTTTGCTGTTGAATTCAATGTGGCCTGTTAGACCTTCCAACTCTACCTGTCCAACAAAGAGAGAGCCATTCACTCAAAAGCCTCCCTCTTATTTGCACTTACTCTATGAAGCAAGGGTACATTAATCAACCTTTGAAATACGATCTTTAAGATGTGAAATCATAACATGAGGACAAGGCTGTAATAGCTCCAGTTTACGCCAATAAAAAAAGAGTTATTACTCTGCTTTTTCTTTGAGTGAGAACTGCAGACCGATTGGTATCAGAAATGTGCCACATTTAAGTACTTCAGCTACTCAGAGATATTTCTTCCCCACAAAGAAACACCTTTGATAAGCTAACAACACATCTTCATCTCTCCTTCTCGGTGTCTTTCAGTGCAATTTAGAAATGACATAAAACGACACAATTTACCATATATCTTCACATATCAACTTTAAAGTAAAAAAAGACACGTAACATAAAGAATATTAAAAACATTACCAAAAAGGTGACATATAATATAAACACTTACCTAAAAGGCTGAAAAAGAACATGAATAAAATTGCCACACAAATTTTGCACTGCTCATTCTACCACCTGAAGTTTGGCTGGCATTCCTAACTATTTATTTATTCAATAAGTGTTAGTTTCCAAAAACAGAGAACAAGATGTTAATATCCTTTGTGCAAGCAGATACAAGAGTTTGTATATGAATAGACTATGAACACTGGGTCGGTGGATTGGGATGCATCGTCAGGAGTGTTCCTTTGGTTCGTGGGGTCTTTCGGCCATTCACACTATGTCACCAAATGTGGCCAGCTTCGGTTGATCAGCCATGAACTCAAATGCCTTGCCCAATTAATCACGAGAGCTGCCTTGTTAAATGACAGATGTCTCAATGGGACTATACATGGCAGGAGAGCCAAACCTAGTTGACCGCATACCTCCTGGCGTACTACTGGGGCCCAGCAAGGACCGTTCCCCTTCATCCACACCCCTGGCTGCTTTTCTCTGCTGCCTCTCGTGCAGCTTCGATGGCCACATGCTTGGTCTTAACCCTCCGCAAGGTTCCTCCGCAGTTTTATGGTCGATGTTGCCAGAAACCTTCTGCACACAATCTCCACTGGGCGGACTTCTGTGCTCCAGCCACACTGATTGACTTCAGCAGCTACCTCAGCATAGTGCAGGTGTTTCAGCTCATATAGCTGTTCAAATGAGTTTTCCCAGAGTACAGTGAGCTCAAACATGTAAACCTTCTTCAAAGAAGGGGACTAGAGCACCAAGTCAGGTCTTACGTTGGATGTGGCAATTTCTAGTGGGAATACAAGCTGACCGTCCAGCGGCAGGCAATTGTTGGCAGCACGCTTGGCCACCAGGGTGGCTGCAAGGTTCTTTACAACTTGGTCATGAAGCCAAATGTAGCGCCCTTGGGTGAGGGCGGTTTTACATCCGTGCCGGAGGAACAAAGGGCAGACCCTGGATTCTCATGAAACCACTGATGGAGACGGGTTGGTGCAGGAAGGACACCGTAGCTCTGATCGTTAATCTCAGGTGTCTCGCCTCCATTGCCCACACACATCCTTCCAGCTGAGCTTCCTCCACTCTACACTGTCCTACCTGTCGTCGTTTGTATAACTGAGTTATGGGTCTGACTGGGAGTTTTTGGACACTCATACAGTAGCTGCATCTCAATCACAGGGTAGCCATGTCCTTAGAGACGCAGAGCTTTTGATCATCTATTGTACTTGTAATGGGGACAAATTATAAAATTAACATGCTGCTGTATGTAGGAAGGCTTCTAATGATCAACTGAGACCAAAAGCAGTAAAGAGAATGTTTACTAAGGTATTGTATTTGAATAGAAGGCTCATTTTCTCATTAATCAAGTTTCCATCAACATGTTTTGATTCACATTTTTTAAATTTTTCTTGTGAGGAATATACATTTTGCAAAATGTTTAGTCTCTTTGACTTGTTTTTAAAACATTTGCCTTTTTTTTTTTTTTTTTTTTTTTATACATGACCATATTGGTCATGTTTAAATTCTGTAACCAAAGTCAAGATTTTATATGTTGTCACAGGTACAAAACAGGCACAAGCACAGGTTTGAATTTAAAAGTGAACAAGAAATTATGAAAGGAAAACATCCAGTTAGGATTTCTGCAAAGGTAAATGCCAACCGCCCTAGAAGATCCCCTAAAACGGTCGTGGACAACATTTTGTCTATGCACAGTTAAAACACACAGAGGGCCATGCATTATAATCAGATGAATTAATTAAAACAAGGGCTCAGTTGATCAGCAGATACTATCATCCATACTGTTGTCAGACGAAGGCTTGCTCAACTTTACAAGCTTGTGTGATAGCATTTAGTTGACATCTACTGCTAATTTATGGATTCTGGGCTGTTGTGTATCATTTTCTGTATTAATTTGGTAAACCATTTTTACTTCTTTACTTTCTTTACTTCTTTTCTGTTAGTGACAATTTGTGCTCTGGTTATCATACTCGGTTGTTACCCAGATGACTTATGACTAATTACACTGCCTGAATTGATACTTATGACAAATAGTGAATGAAGTCACCACATTCTGTAAGAGTTTTCCTTTTCTGAAGTATGATTGAGTCTTATAAACTTTCCAAGTGGAGTTTTTTTTTTAAAGCAGGGCTGAACTGAGATGGTTCAGGGGCCACATCTGTCCCTTGGGCTGTGTTTTGTCCATTTGTACTTGAGAACCATCTAGACATCTTTTATTCCACTTTACAATAACACTGAGAGTTTTTGGCTTTTGGAGCCTGCTTCATCTTCATTTAACTGGCATCACATCTGCTGAGCTCTAAGGGGAGTACAAGAAACAGATACTAATGGTGACAGAGATAAAAGAAAAAAAAAAAAAAAGATGGGAGAAAACTTGCACAATTAAAAATGACTAAAAACAGTTTGGGCAAACAAACTGGTTACTGGCTGATGTAATTCAAGAAAGTAAGCACCTAAAGTTTCCAAAATGTCAAACTATCCCATTAAGTTAAGCAGCAGTCAGTCGTGGATCACGGCCTGCAGATTCAATCTTACCATCCTCAGGTAATTCATAAGGCTGGTACCGTGCTCCCAGATCTTGGAGGACTTGCAGGAGAGCTGAGTGGCGCCAACGTTCTGGCTTCGGTTCAACTCTTGGACCGCTGCCACCACCGCGTATACCGCATCAAAGAGCAGAGCTGATGAGAGCTGCGTAGGGAGAGGACGGTAACAAGGTGAATGCATTATGTCTACACACACCAAAACACACTCAAACCTGCAAAAACTGGATGTATACAAACTACAAGCATAACATGTCAGCGATTAGCAGTCAGTAAGGGGTTAACCCATCCCTAGAGTGGTAGTGAGATTATTCTATTAGATCATTACAAAGACTTGGATCTGCTGACAGTGTTGAAAACCATCCCGCTCCCTCCGTTTCTTGGATAGTCTCCGTCCTTCCTGCACTCATCCCCTGGCACACCCAGACCATTCCAATTACTGCCTGCCGCTAGAAAAGAAGAGGGAGAGGCAGCTCTTCCTCTCATGTGCCCCGTACAAATAGCCTCACCAACTCTCTGCCACTGCATCTTGCATTTTATTAAAAAGTGTGGCACCCTGCATTGGATCTTAGGGCTTTACACATGCACCTCTGTTTAAAGGAACCAGAGTCCAAATTGGCTTAATGTAAGCCCGATATCATCCAAGGCTGCAGGGTACTGTCAGGAACGGCAAAAGAAAATTAACAGAGAAAACTAACTAAAGCTGGTTCACTTGCTCAGCTCTAAACAATCATGAACCAGCTAAAATATTTAGTGAATTACAAATGAGCTGTAGTATTTACCACAAATGGTACTAAAAACATACAGGTGTGAATTAAAACTATAATATATTTGCATGAGGGAAACATTATAACTGAAAAACTATTAAAATCAGCATTGCTGATTTTGTTCCCCATCCATAACTACACTTTCAAAACTCTGAGGCAAATTTAAAACAAAATTTTAACTATGTCATTGCTTTGGCTTCTCTTTTACTTTCTTTGCTCGCTATCCTCTAAGAGTCACTTCATACCAAATTATCTACAGTAAATTATACAAAATGTGCAATCAATACCTTTTGGATTGGAGAAAATCTGATTTCAGACCAACTTTTTGAAATCATGGATTTTCAAATGAGTTGCACTGTCTTTGCCGACACTACAGAAAGATACAGTAGTATGCAAAACTGCACTGAATGGAAACCTGATAACAAAATTCAAAGCTCTTAGAGACTTGGACCTGGCAGGTTGAGTTGTTTTAAAAGTCTTTGATGAGTATGTCAATAAAATCTGACTCTGGGAGTGAAAATGAGCTGCCAGCTATTAAGCAGAGTTAAACTAACCTTTCCCATATTTTTTTCTCTGTGATCAAAAGTTGTTGCTGTAAGTTTCAGAACCTTCATGTCAGACAATACAGTCGGTTAACAGGAGTATGCTGCAAAGAAACAGAGACCCGTGCTCACTCTTACAACCCTGCACACTAACCTAACTGAACGTTTGTGTGCACACCTGCATATTTTATTCTTGATAATACCAGTCAGAGCTGGAGTTGATGAAAACCTGCAACTATTGGAGAGTTATTTGATGTTGTGCTGAATACGCATCAAATAGTTTCCCACTGCGCTCTCACAGATGTGAGAGAGTTTTGTAACCAGTATGGAAAGAGCAGCAGTTTAATACTTATACATACATATACATATATATGTATATGTATGTATGTATGTATGTATATATATATATATATATATATATATATATATATATATATATATATATATATATATATATATATATATATATATATATATATATATATATATAGAAAGAGAGAGAGAGAGAGAGTTAGATATATATATCTAACTGCAGTAATCATTTTCTTGCTCAGTGGCCAGCTTTTCTTCTCTCTAGTCATTAGCTACTTAACTACAAGCCCTAATTGATGTAGACTCACTAAAGTGTCACAGTTACAGGCAGCGTAAAAAACAAAACCCTTTTTCATGCAGTGTTCAGACCATTTCTGACATGTTTCACCACCCACCGTGAATGTGGGAGAGGTGCAAATGGGTGCATGTGAGCATGTTTGTATAACTTTTGCTTTTTCTTCAATTCAAACACAGAAGACTAATTTAGGAACTGAACTGAATGCCTCTTTACTTCCTAATGATGCCTTGAAGCAAGAACAAATTTGCAACAGCTGCTTTTTTTTCCATATATCTGATGACTTATTTTCAGTACTACTTGAAATCATTAGTTTAAAAAATGTGCGTAATTGGTGTGATTTGCTCTTTAAAGATTGCAGTCTTGGCATACTTTATGGATATGACATCACTGTCTACCTTCAAAGTTTACTGAACCACAGACGTGGCTAAAGAAGAGCTGCACCCAGACTTTTGGCACCTCTTTATGTTTAGTTCTTCCTTTTTTGGGGGGTTTATTTTATTTTAATTTACACTCTATAATTTTGGTATAGATGCCAACATCTCAATTTTTTATTTTAACTGTCCCTTTTGCTGAGTGCAGGAGAATATAATATTACCAGATAAAACCACTGATGCACTAGCAGATGTTCTCTGCATCTCCAGATGTGGACTGTGAGCTTTAGTGACAGCTTGTTTAAAATGTCTTACAAATTTCTTTCTAATGGTTATTAGGCTTCAAGTTTGGCTTTATTAACTCATCTTCACTTATGTTTGCTATCAAATAAAAAGACAACAAGACACTAAGTGTAAACATTTATAAGAAGTCAGCTTAAATATTTTAAAAGAACAGGTAGAAAGGGTCAAGCTTGCATCAGGAGGTTTTGGCAGGTTTGCTAAACTGACCCGATCCATGAACGTGCAGTTCCATGAATGGCCACTAGGGGCGGGCTTCAAAGGTACCTCCATTGATCTGCATGTTAAATGTCCAGCTTCACAATGTAAACAAAGAGCCTGGTACAAAAAGCTGTTTTGGTCTACACAGTTAGATTTCCCTACCAAGACAACCTAAGAGAGGTGAATTTTCATATGCCTGATACAAAATGTTGTTGTTTAGAGCCCCAAACGTTTAGACTTCAACCTGACTCTTCAGAAAACCCCTGCGTAACGTCACAGAGGGTTTGTCCTGTTCTTCTTATACAGTCTCTAAGTTATATGGTCTGTATTGTTCCTGGATATCATCAGGACTGTTTATTTGCAACTCCACACTGTTTAGCAGCGCTTCTGGTAGACCCCGGTACACGTGTGCTTTTAGATCAGTGCAGGAAACGAACGTCACCTGGAGGACACTGCCCTTGATACTTTTCTGATTTGCAACCACACCCAGGTTTGCCTGGTAGAGTAAATCTGCCCCAAAAGGCCGACATTATTCATTACCGTTATGTTTCAAATATCGCAGTGACTAAAAGTGAATACATTACTTCTCAGATAATTCAACTTGCAGATGACCTTGTATAATTAGGTCGTCCTGTTCTCGAGAATCACTCAGTAACTCAAATATTTATAGCAGAATTACTCCAATATTGGAATTGGCATTGCATAGTAGAGTCAAGTTAGGAGAAATAGGCAGTATCATCTGCTAGTGGGTGGAGATGTAGGCGGATCCATATTAGCATAGATACCTATTTAAGTGAATGAGGACATTTTTCTTTTTTGCTTTTGGGCAAAACCTTTAAATTACAGTAGCTGCTGGAGTATTATAGGAAGGTTAAAATATCTTATTTAAAGCTGAATATTTTAGTGACACTTAAAGACAAATGGGTGTGAATGCACCATCTAGAAGGCTTCTTGGGCAATCAAACCGTATAGATTAATTTTAGTCTTATACACTGGATTGCAAATGTTTATCCTCCCCATTTACCACCACATTTTATTTGGTAAATCTGAGATAAAAAAAAAAAAAAAAAAAAAAAAAAACCTTATACAAGCCAATCTGAAAAAACCCCAAAAGAACCACAAAAAACATAAGAGTATTGTGGCAGCATAAAGGATCTTCATGTAAGAAAATAAAGTCCCTTTTCCATTACATTACCTACAGTTTTCGACTTGCCTCTACTCGCCTCAGCCTGCGAGCCCACCGTTACTGCTCAGTACCACCTCAAAGTGGGTGGGGCCTCGTCCTCATCCCTCTGGATGCGGTTGTTGGCCACGAGGCACAGAAACAGGTTGAACTCCTCGTTGCAGCATGGAGCAGGTTTGCTTGCCATTTTTCGCTGTACCAAAGTTTAGTTGTAAAGTAAATATTGCGTTCGCTGTTGCTGGGTTTATGACATGACGGGTGTGAAGGACTTGCTCTCAAGACTCATCAGAGATGTTACTCTCTGGCCAATCGGTGTCCTGCAGCCTGGTGACGTTGCATTTTCAGCCCGACTCAACAACTTTTGAATTAGCATGAGATTTAAGCAGATCTACCAAAATGAACTAAAAGACAAACTTACAAATATTCCCAATCTGAGATATGAATGATTAGGCTGAGAAGTTTTACGTTTTTAGGAGTTTTGTTTTTAATGTTGAACTTCCGACATGTTTAGATGAGCAACAGATCATTTGGGAGGAGCGCAGAGATGGTAAAAGGTTTTTTGTTAAACCTTCTCTGAAGTAAACTGCATAAGGGAAGATGCCTTACACCAAGATTAATAAGGGTGTGCCAACCGCCACTAATGAGCTTTCCCGGAAAGAATTATTATCTGCAGCAATACCTGAAATTGCAGAATATAACTGGATAAACTGCATATTTCCCAGGTGTATTGCGAGTTTGTGTTTTTACTGGTGCGTTTTGGAGCAGAAGGATGATAAAATGCCACTGTTTGAAGGTAATAATTAAGTTATTATTCCCATCTTTGGTTGTCACTATGTGAGATTTTGTATTTGTTTTACTAACTGGAGTGCCAGCGAAGGGTGCGTGGTCACAGTTCTCCTGCCAGGAGCGGTTGAGGCTTAGCACAAAATCCTGGAAGAAGGGATGAGTTTTGTTAAAGACGGAAAAACCAACGATGTTGACTCTTTGGTCCACATCATCCAGCCGTAGTAACGTGAATTCCTGCAAGAAACAATAAGAGCAAGACAGAAAAACAGACAGAGAGATTATTACTGAATGCACCTTATTAACATATTCTGCCAGCATCATATTTTTAATTACTCCAAAAGATATTCTGACCCAGTGTCAGGGTAAAAAGGGAGTCTGATACTCAAACAAACTTACATCCAATTTAATCGGCAGGACTCACTTTTCATTATCTTTCTATTATTCTGGTTGACTGACATGAGAAAGCTCCAGCAATTTACTCATTTCTACCATTTATTCATGCATCACTGCACAAAATTGCACATTTTGCACTGGCCATGTACACTTATGTGTATGTTATCATACAATTACTACTGAGCACAAATTACAAAGCTAATAGGCTCAAATTACATTTAATCAGGGAGAAATACGCTGAGGGAACGAGATGGGGAATAAAAGCAAAGACTCTTTGTTAGACCCTAATATATTGTCCAATTGAGACTGAAATCTATCGTATACTGAAAGTATGACAGAAGGGAAAAATATAAGTTACTGGTTATTTGGCTCTTTGTGCGCTTGGGACAAGTTTTCCTCTGCTTCGGGAGGAACGGACAGGGGACAGGGTGAGAGATGAGGGAGAGAGGAAATGAGGATGTAGAGGTGTGACAGGGGACGGACGTCTCCTGAAGGTTAATGGAGGTGTCAGAATCCTGTTCCCCCTAGGGTGGCGGCCTTCACCTGCCAGCCGTTTGTGCACTTTAGCTTATGACAGCCAGACCAAGCCCTGTCTACCTATATGTCTGTCTGTCACCCACAGGCTGGGGACCATGCTGGGAAGATGAGAGGAGTCGGAGAGAATGACGAAGGGCAGTGGAAAAACTAGAATGGAGGTGAACGTGTTGGAGGAGGGGAAAAAAATGACGGGTGATACTGAAAACATTTGGGAATAGTTAGAATATGTGGGCTGCGAAAGTTAATGTGCTGGAAATGAATAAACCTTTTTCACCCCAGACGTTGTCGAAGCAGAGGTGAGGCAGACTTTATTAATGACGCCTCACTCCCACCGAGTGTTTCGGTAAACATGATCCCCAACACGACCGTACGATACAAGAATTCTTCTACTAAAAAAAAACAACTTCTTCTTTTTGCAATAACAAATAAAACTTATGAGAGCAAGGGCTGGATATTTACAGTATAGTTATTACAAATTCAAAGAACCAGAATTGTTGTAAAAACAACAAAGTTCTGTGAATCCTTTGTAAATGTGACGTGCAGTAAACCAACTTGTGTGGTGCATTAGCTTCAAGGACCCAAACAAGCTGAAAACATGATGTAGTCAGCGACAAAAGAAACTTTGGCAGGCTCCTGGAGATATCACAGCCTATAAAGTCTATCGCACAGAACAACATAAAGAAAATGGCCTTTTCATCTGAAAGGGAAAAGGATGAGGAGGAATAGGGTAATGGATGTTCACACAGGGAGAATGAAGGTCCATGAATGAAATATCAAATATACAAGAATGCGGATAAAACCGTGACGACAGGGTGAGCCGGCATGAGTCAGTCCACTGAGAAAAACAACAGACGCCAGTGTGCCGACACTGACACAGAGCAAGGCAGGGCGGGAATACGCAGTGAATATTGACTTTGAGTGGGAGGCATATTACCTCCAGTGTCACCCTTTGAAACCTGCAAATCACAAATGATTTTTTTAAGCTGGCATACAGCAGAACATTTATGCTGTCTGTTAAACATCCAAACAAAAGCAGATGTAGATGTCTGCATCCCGGGTCAGGGCGGAGTCCTTTAAAAGGAGCACTTCAAGGCCGAATGTGTCTCAGCAGCACAGCAAAGGGTCTCTCATATGTAAGACTCCTCCAAATATAGTTTATAAGTGCATCCATCCGTTCTCTGGCTGAGGAGACTGTTCAATATAAGATCAACTGGACTTATTCCTATTATAAATACAGTTGCAGTGAGTGAACAGCTTCATCTGGACTGTTGTTTCCTTTTTTTTTTTATTATACCTTTTTATACGTTTCCATAACTGCATGGAGGTAAAACACAAGTAGCATAGGTGAAGTGATGTGCTGGTTGGTACACCTGAACCAAAGTTAGTTCCTGCAGCATGTAGTCACAGTCCTACTTCCTCCGGATCTCATTACGGGAGTAAACTTTACTTTATCTGAGTGAATTTTTAAACGGAGCACAGTCTAATTACAGGAGGCACCACTTCTGTTTCAAAAGCTGCTGACTGTTTTTGAGCTGTACTTCGAGAAGTCTGCTTATGATGAGAATGAAGGTCTTGTCCAGGACTCTTTGTCATAACAGCGTCATTCTGTTAATTCTCTAATTTTTTTATTTTATTTGAAGCCGTTTGAATGCATGGATTGTGAGAAATAAACAGATATATGACTCAAGAGTTTGAAAAGGAAAGCTAAGATGGGGATTACATGTTTCAAGCAAAGCTTGAGAGATACTTAATCCCCGTCTGAAATTCAACCACTTATGTGATCAAAAAGACAAACAGAATTATCTTTTGACAACACTCTTTACCTGCCTATTCTTGACATCAAAGATTCAATTAAAACAGAGTAAAGCCCTAATGAAAAGAATTCATGTTCGTTACGTGAGAGAAATCAGCTTTTTTTTTCTAGATTTCTTTTACGTTTACAGACCATTCCAGGGCCTCACAAGCCTTTTGGGACTGTTCATAAGAGTACTGGATAAGCATACTTTAATAGTTCATTAGAGTCAAAGCTATGCAAACGAGCCCATCATTAAGCATGGCCCTCAAGGGCACCTGTGCTGTCTGCATCCATGTGTGTACATATGTCAGCCCACACAGAAAGAGTACATATCCACGTTCAGGAAAATCAAATCCAAGTAACTGAGCAACACATGCACATACTCACTGAAGCCCAAGGTCAGCTAAAGATCCACGGGCTATGTTTGGAGGAAACTAATGCACTGCATTCATGGCTTTTCAATGCAAAGGCTGACAGACAAGCACGTCTGAACTCGAACAAAAACATGCACAAGCACACACGTCAAACACCAGTTTTCATCAATCAGGGACACTGTGGTACCATGCAGGAGTCATGAACAGATCCGAGGACACGCTGTCAATAAAGAATGGCTTTCAGAATGCACCATTTATCTGGCTCTTTAAATACTGATTTAAAAAGTGGGAGTAAACAAAAGAAAAATCCAAATCAATTTAGTATTTGGTGACTAGACTTTGCCTGCGAAACAGCATTACTTCTCTGAGGTAGGCTTGTACAGTTTTCATGGATTTCAGCAGGTTGGTTATTCCAAACAACATTTTTTTTTTTTTTTTTGGAACACTGAAGATAGTTCCTAATGACATTGGCTGTATGTTTGGGATCATTGTTCTTATGTTCTCATTTAGAATAAGTTTGGGGCCAATGAGACGTCTCCGCGATGGCACTGCATATTGGCAGGGCGTGATTTTAAAACGGACGCGGGGGTGGGGGTGGGGGTGTCAAGATGTGCTGTTCAAGCCCTTTAGAGGAGCACAAAGAAACAGGAGGCGTGTGAACACAGAGGTCAGCCAGGAAACGTCGGTGCAGCAGATGAAAGCACATTAAACGACTTCTCTGCACAGTTCTAAGACGTCCATCAGACTTGTGTGGACAGCTCATCACCTTGCATGTTTTTTGTTTATATGAACTGTTCCAGATTTTGTTTTTAGGTATCAGAGAAAGCATGGCAGAAAAATATTAAATCCTAATAGCAATGATAATTACAACTAAATACCTACATCTAAGAAGGCTTGGCACACTTAGCAGTCGACATAAATTAAAATTTTTTTACATGAACACAGACCTGCAGTCTTGATAAAAAGAAAGCTTGTTTTATTCATACCAACATAATATCAAAACCTCCTATTTGAACTGAAAAAGAAAAACCCAGCTGAATGTCATTCACAGGACTGCATGGCATCTTACAGTGTCATTATTTACTTATTGATTTATTGAAGAAAAAAATGTAGAAGCAGTTATTGAAAATCTGTTCAGCCTTCCTGTTTCCGTAGGTATGAAATAGATCTAGTAGATAAGCAGTAGCGGTCAGGCAATCCTGATAGCATTAACGAATTAATTCAAAAGCAGCAGATGGACCTCCTCCATAACAAACCTCAACAGTTTGCTGGTTTGGAGCACACAGACAGGTGTTTACACAATCCCAAGAATAAACGACATCGGTAAAACTGATAAAGAAGAAATTAATGCTACCCCTCAGTCATAAAAAGGTTTAAAAGGTCATTTACAAATTATTTGGAGTTGGTTGATGGACTCCATCATAAGTGGAAAACATTCAAGAGAACTCCCAGTCATCCCAGCATGTTTACCCCGACATTAGACCGTACAACACTCAAAGCTACTGTGCACCTCAGACTCTGGAGCCATCAAAGAGAACGTTACATGTTACAGCTCATGAAAGTACAATTTAAAGTAGATTGCAGAAAATGGGGCATTGGAGGGATACCTGGGAAGAAACCTTTTCCCTCTCAGCAGAACAGGACAGTATGTACAGTACAGTGGTACATATCGCGGGAGCTCCTGAACAATGTCCTCTGGACAGAAAAAGGATGAATAAGAAAAGAATGAAGGTGCTGCAATGGGCCTGCGAAGCTCAGACCTCTACCTGACTGAAATAAGTTAGAAATCTCAACAGTTTGCTGGTTTGGAGCATACTGTTATTTGTTTACACAATCCCAAGAATAAACGCCATCGGTAAAACTGATAAAGAAGAAATTATCGCTTAAATTAGCCATAAGAAAAATAAATTAGACTAATGTGCTAAAGAGTAGGCCAAATTTCCACCACAATAATATGAAAGACTGATACCATTAAAAAAATATTTTTTGTAAAAGTGACTATAAGCTTCTGAAAACAGCTCCTGAATTTTGGTTTATTTTCTGTTCCAAAATAATAATTTGTGCAAATTGGATTTACCTAAATTTGAGACGTATAAGGATCACATGATCATTTTTAGGCTTTGATACATGAAACTTTCTATTTAAAAGATTGTGAACTTTTTCTTTCTTTTTTAAATCACTTTATAACTACATTGGAAGCAAACGCAGACTCTAACCCTGTTCATGAGCAACTCTTGCATAGTAAATCCGTGGTGTGAAATGGACAGTTGGTTCCCATCTGAGGGGGAACAAAAAGGCAGAGCTGGAGGGTAGAATAGAGCAGCAGATGAACCAACTGCCTCCACTGATGGGGTGAAGAGGCCGATGGGCAGAATGAGGATGACGAGTGCAGGGAGAGGAAGGAAAAGACAGCTAGAAGTTGAATCAATGCAGAGGGAGGAAGGTGACATTTTAGCTGGCGCATGTGAGAGCTTAAAAAGAAGTGCAGAAGGGAGACAGATTGACAGAGTGAAGATGAGCAGGGCTGCGAGGGTAGGGGTGGGGCGTGAGGAAATGACAGCCTGGCCGAGGGCCCGTGACACCAACTGTCACCTGGAGATCAATCAGCAGTCAGGACTCCAGCCAACCAACCAAAAACTGTTGCTTCATCTCTTCACTTCTTCCCTGTAAAAACCACACAGCCTGGAAGTTTCTGTCTTATCTATTCTTTATTTCCAGACCCTTCTTATTTGCGCGGCTTTCTTTCATCATTCCAGATGGATTTCCACGTCCTTTGGCTTCCAGCGACTTCTCATCCTTTTCACCTTTCACTTATTGGACTATTCATACGACTGTACATGAACACTCACTTAAAGAAATGCCTGAACTCGTGACCACTTGGTGTTTGGGGTATTATAGTCAGCTTGAGCAGTGAATAATGAGATCCCAAGAGGACCAATGCAGCTGATGGTACCTATAAACCCTTCCCCTACTCCACCGCTTCTGCAGTCCTTCACCATCAACACACACACACACACACACACACGCACACACAGCATACTGTGTGTAGTCATTTGTATTGATAAAGATATGCATGAAGCCACCGTTTCAGCAGATACAGAAAAGCGTTTCATTTAAATCAATCCCCCTCTCTCATATACCAAAATGCAACTGGAAACGCGGAGGTCATGGTTAAGGACGAAGGACATCCACTGAATCGGAATAAATGCCTTTTATATGTTTGGCACAATATCACGTCCATCTCCATCACAGATGCAAAAACAATAAACGCATTTAGACGAGCTGAAAGTTTAAGTGGTGATGTTAGAGCTGTGAATAGCCTGCAAACAATATTATAGAATGATTATAGAATACTTGGTCATCTGGTTTCTGTTTCTACATCCAAAAAAAAAAAAAAAAAAAAGAGGCTTGATATCTAATTGAGTTATTTGAAAATCGTCTCTAAATAAAAAAGGTTTGGTGGAGTTTGGAGCAGCTGTTAAAACCATATGTTCAAAGACACTTAGACATCAGTAAATATGACATATTTGAATCAGAGTTTACTTTAGTATAAAGATGATGTTTTATTGTAATTTAACTCTGCCGTCTCTCCACTTCAAATATGTTATTACGTCGTGATGGTAA
The DNA here is from genome assembly GCA_014839995.1 of Xenentodon cancila. Taxonomy (NCBI): domain Eukaryota; kingdom Metazoa; phylum Chordata; class Actinopteri; order Beloniformes; family Belonidae; genus Xenentodon; species Xenentodon cancila. Next base: position 18,112,417 of record CM026201.1, read on the forward strand.
CACTTTGTGTTAGAGAATGTGGTGAGAAATTGTTGGTATTTTGATTTAAAAATAAGAAAGTCATGTCCTTAATGAAACATGTCACGTCTAAGTTTAGTGTTACTTTTGCAAATCACCTGGATTCTTTATGCATTTCCTGTATTTGACATCCTGCCAGATCAGCCGGAGATGAACGTCAAAATAAACCTGATACGGATCTTTAGTGGGGCGTAGAAGAGAGCTGCTGCTGTAACGTGCATATCCACAATCAACATATCGGGTGGGACCTCTCTTACTGACACAATTCCCAGCAGTTGGGTGTGGTGCAGCGGGAACGAAGCACTTCCGAGCCCAGTGGGACCCAGGAGTAATGCTTCCCAATGCCACGTACGCCTGCAGAGTTTCTGGTGTTTTTCTCCTGGATCTTATTGAAGTCTTCATTTCAACTGATGATTACTTTCCAACTCCACCACTGTGTTTGACTGTACAGATGTTGTTCTTGGGGATGAATGTGTCTCATTTTCTATGACTGAACAAAAGCCATTTCCCCAGATCAAAACAACTTCATCATTATCCCATCCAAAGAGAAAATGGATGACCAAAAGCTTTCTTTTTCATCCTCCTCATTTGTCTTCCCATGGTTTCTTCAGACCATTTTGAGGTAGAAGAAAGCCATCTGTTAAACAAAAAGAACCAATACCAATAAAACTTAGCAGGGTTTTTAACAAATTTAGGATGAAATGCGCCTTTGTTTTTCTAGCTGCTAAAAATTCCATCATGTTTACAGGTACTTCCTAATAGTCCCGGTCTCTGATGGACAGCTCAGAGGACCCCTTGTTGCTGAAACGAAGGATGATGATTGATCACTGTCATCAAGGAACCTGTGCCAGAGTTTGGGTGAAAAATCCTTGTTGGTTTGTCACAGTGAATAACCTTGTTCATTTGTTGTTGGGTTTTTTTTTCCCTTTAACCATTTGATGCATGAAAATGTAGATTATAAAGGTAAATTCCCTTTGTACTGATTCCTGCATCCTTTACTGCTAAAATCCTATTTTTTTTTATTTTATTAAATGCCCCCAAAATAAAGACAAAGATACCAGTTGTGATAATATATAAAAAAGGAAAGTCCTCCATAGCCTACTAGTTGTCTTGTCTGACAGCACCACGGACAAAAAAACCCCCAAAAAACCAAACAAAACAAAACAAACAAGCCCCAGTAGCCAGTGAAGAGTAACATTTTTGTAAATTGCATATTGATTTTGTTAATGATAAAATACTGATTAATTACATCCCTTCTGTTACCTACAAGTTGGGTTCTAAAATGCTAAAACCATTAAGCCCGACGCCCACACTGACTCGCTAATGAAATCCATTTCTAGTGTTATGCTGATTATTCTCTAAAACCTGAAATGTTCGTGAAGTGTTTTGGGCAATAAGTCATTTCATGCTTGCACCAATTGCCACATAAATTCAGGCTGAGCTCTAAAGCCTCCTGCAGCCTCTTAATTACAATGTTCTCAGGGAGCATGGAATAGGAGGAGAGGAGGAGGAGGTGAGTTACCAAATGTCACGCCAACTGTGAACCTGGGATGTAATGGTGGAATTCAAAAACTGACTTATCAAGTTCTTTGTTTATAAAACTCAACGCATCCATTTCCTGTAAGTCCAGTTTCTCCCTGGATGCAGATGCACAGCTGCTGTTTGGATATGTCACAGTGTTGTCGGTGCAAGTACTTTATCAAGTCATCTCTCTTGCACAGGGTGCTAAATTTCCACTTGCATCATTTCCAGTGGCCTGATGGTTGAATTTACTGCTGGATAACCATGAAGGCAGCACGCCACATATCTTAACATAACATGCTGGATTTGACAGTTGCATACAGCTCCACGTGTGTAAACAACGTGGCAGCATTCCTGCAGGACACCGAAAACAATTGAGTCTTTTTTTATTGTTTATTTTACAGTTTAGTCATTATTTATGAGTTCCCGTCTGACCTGTTAGAGTAACTGTCTATTTGTGAGGCAGAGGCCTTAAGACCAGAATAATTCTTCGACTGGCAGAGGCCAAAAACATCATGGATATTACAGATACTAGCGTATGTTTGGAATATGAAGCAGTTTACTCTGAAAAATAATTTTATGGCTTAACAAGAAAGAGCTGAAAGGAAAAAAAAAAGAATCATATGAAATATTAAAAGAAAAAAAAACCCTTCAAAGTCAGAAAATGTGTTTAAATTACTCACTAAGACCTTTTTTTTTTTTTTTTTTTTTTTGCAGCGCTGTGTGTCCAAAGAGCGGGTTTTCTTCATGGAAAAACAAGAGGTTAGAGAGTCTCCTGTGGGAGACTAAAATACTGACACACACACAAAAAAAAAAAACAAAAACAGAGAAGAGCTGCAGATAATGAAGATGAGACTCCATCTAAACTCTGGCCATCTCAGTGAAGCTTGGAGTGTTTCACATCGATCACCAAAGTCCTTCTCATCAAGATCAAGTAATCCAACAGCTTTGAGATTAGGCATCTCCTGTGTGCCACAGGGGCATCGGCGGGAAAAACAATCCATGACACTGTGTACAAGGAAGTCCTGGGCAGTACTGTGGTTGCATCCAGCTCTCACCTTAGAACTTGTTTCATAATACCTTGGAGAATTTAGCATCGCACATTTCCTCGGCTGCTTTGTTTTAAGTCCCTAGTGTGAAGAGATGAAAGCAGAAACCAGTTGACGGAATTCGGTGCTCCGCAATCAAAACAAAATCCGACCACATCTAATCCATGCTTACTTTATTCTAGATGATCTGAGCATTGCTACCTCATCTCTGCAGTTGGTAAATTGATGGTGACAGGTGCTCACAGTGGTATTTTGCAACCAAAAAATAAGACTTTTTTCTCCCCCTATTCATAATGTGCTTTGAATCAGCACTTGTTTCCATCTCTTCCTTCACTTTCTGCTTTGTCATCGAACACAGCATTCCCTGACTGTAATGCGTGATATCTTAGTAATCCTATTTCTCTCTTCAGTGCCCACCAGTATGACTGCTGTTCAGTGGTATTTTAAGGTGCTTTCTGATTTGTCCATTGTTACCTCATTATGTTTTGGAGTGCATGTGAACATTTTCCAATATATTATTTCACTTTTCCAGACAAAGAAAAGGAAAAAGAAAAGAAAACACAGGCAAATCTGCAAACAATTAAACGGATAGGATTAAAGCTGTTAGGCAAACGGTATATAACAGCTCGGGAAAGAAATCAGAGACATCAGGATGAAAATGTTGCGGTGATTTCATGAGGTGGCGGTGGCTCCAGAGGTGCTTAGAGAGCCGGCGGTTCAATTCCTGCTCTGCACAGTCCATGTGTCAAAGTATCCTTGGACATGACACTGAATGCAAAAAAGCCTCTGATGCATTAATCAGTGTGTGATTGTGTATATGGTAGAATAAAACACTGAATACTCAGAGAGAAAGTAAAACAGTGCAGATCTCTTAGAGGGAGCCGTATGAATGTGTGGGTGTAGACCGGTGAATGCGGCTTGTACTGTGAAAGTGCTTTGAGTGATGAATAGTACATAAATGCACTATTCCATTTTTTGATTCAAAAACGCATAACCTGAATTAACTTCACACTTCATCTGCAGCACAGAATACCAAGAGCACCTTGACCTCAGAGGAGTCACTCTCAGCTCCATGTTTATTAGCCTAAAGCAATGTCTTTAATTATCCAATGACGACCCTCACAAGAGCACACTGAAGAGCGGCAGAGACCTCGTTTCAAAGTGCGTAATCCTCATCAGATATCATCACTGACGCTATCTCCTCTGCTTGATTGTGTGTTGAGGTTCCCGCATGCTGAGCGACAACAGGAATCCAGCTAAATGCTCCAGATTAAACCAGCAGCTTCAAATGTAAGTCTACTTTTCCGTGCTGTTAGCAGCTGAAACACAATGTTTTTTTACTTTTTTTTTTCTTCTAAACTTCTCAAATAGCTTCATTTCCATATATGCTGAAATGATCTAACATCTCAGATTAAAACAAACAAATCAGATGAAAAAAGCAGCAGAGTCGTACCCGATCTGGGTGCAAGTGTGTTATTTTTTGCCTTTTCTCTGCTATTAATCATCTCATGACCTGTCAGATTCATCTGGCGTCCCTGCATATAAAGCAGCAGGTAACGTGGCTCAAACCAACTCATGCTGCTTACACATCAATGCTTCAGCATTAATCATCTAATGATGTCATTTATAACAAGGAATCAGTCACAGGGACACAACCCGCTTACTCACGACTGTGCTGTTACCTAAATGGGTCTTAAAATACAGGACAAATAACATTTAATTTCACTGACGCATTTATTTCTGTAATGCATGTGGAAAGTTCTTCTGGAAGAAAAGAACGTTTGGAAGTAGAAGCATCCACGTAGTATCGATGATCCATGTTTACGTATGTGCTCTTTAAATATTCATTTAATTCATTAATTATTTCTATATTTTAAAAGTCTTAGCCGATCCGGATGAGTGGAGCAAATAACAAAAAGCAAGAACCTTTCCATGGTGATATATTAAAATCACCAACCTCAATAATAATTAGAGAAGTGAAGACAAATGTCAACAGTTTTCTCAAATGTTGCTTTCATTCGGGTAATTATAAAACTTGTTAAGACGGTACATGTTCACACATAAGCGTCTGTGCTCGTGCGGGCCGCGGACACGGAGGAACAGCACTGCCGAGAGGATTTTAAACATACTCCTAATGAAGTATGCAGGTTAGGTCTCTGATGAATGTCACCATAAATGGTGTGGAAAGAAAAATTAATCTTGACTTGTGTTGACAGGTTTCCAGTTTTTTTTTTTTTTTTTTTTTATATGTATGGAACATCACAGGTTTGTACAAGGAGATGAAAAAAAAAAAGATAAGCAAAGAGGAGATAGAGAAAGAGGGAAAATGAGAAGGGAAGGATAGTTTGGCGGGATGCTGAAGGTTTCAGATAATAAAGAAGGCGCCTTTGCAAAGCAGGTTCTCCAGTTCAGTGTGCTGATTTGGGAACCGGGATTCTGAACACAGCGGTCTGTAATACAATTGTCAACACTGAGCAATGGAGCTCAGAGAGAGAGAGAGCTGCTGGCAAGAGGGCTGACACGAGATAATCAATATGCCAGAAGTCCTCCCACTCCAAAGTGCAAATCCAAGAGGTGTGACACGACACTAAATTGTTCAAACTTCAATTACACCAACATAGACTAGGGAAGTTCAGATTCAATAGCTTGATGGTATGCAGGCTTTTTAATAGCAGAAAGAAGAAAGAAAATACTTCTGTAAATGTTTTGGAGCTGATAACCAGAGGAGATCAGCAGATTTCTTTTAAATTATTTTTGATGTGTTTGGCTCACACATGTTTCTCTTTTCTTATCTTTTCTTTCAGGAGTCAAAATCTATTCATAACCATTTAATTATAAACAGACATAAAAAAAAAGGAAAAAAGGCAAAGGTCACACATTGGCAAAAAAAAAAACCCAACAAAAAAGCTTTATCATTGTCTTTATAAACTCAGACATATGAAATAAAAGTTGCTTATTTCCTCTAACACGCCTCCACCTAGTCGTCTTCCAGCTTTAATTGCCCGTCAGGCTTTAATCCAGCTCTTACATTTGCAACTGGATCAACAGCAAATGTTGAAAATATCATAGCTACAATATTTTAGCCAAATTAAAAAAACAAAAAAAAACTGTTGCAATTGGAATATTTCTGCTGCTTTATTTGCTGTCAGAAATGCTTTTTTCAAAAGGCAACTGAATAAATTATGAGTCACAGTGCAGTAAACCTACATTTTAAGACCTCAGTTTTGAAGTGGATCTGCACGTTTTAATAAAAAACAAAACCTAAATATATATATAACATATATATATATATACTATATTGCTTTCTGATGAAACTTGACTCTGCGAGCGCGTCTGTATGATCTCCAAGTGTGTTTGGTGGGTCTGCTTCACCAAAGACTATCAGAGATGATGTAGAAATGACCGCTGGCTGGACTATGACGCATGAATACCAAACATGTTTTGGATAGTTTTCATGATAGTGTTTTGATCCTTTCTCGTTTCTGCTCACCGCTGCTATGTTGGAAGGTTTGGTTACCCGTGGATTATGACTAAATACATATCATATTATTAGTCATGCGGTAAATGCATTGCATGACTGGATACAGTACTGTGCAAAAGTCTTAGTCACCCCCTGGTCTTCTTGTTTTTATAAGTGGTTTAATGAGCTCCATATTTCCCATCACTTTAAGATCCAAGCACACAATTTCCTTAAACCTAAATAGAATTGAATCCCTATTTATGTCACGTCAAACATCTGTATGGGACGAGTTCCTTCAAAAGAGATCAAATCGTACTTGGTTCTGAGGGAGCTCACCGACTTCTGCTGTAAAGTCTTTTTGCTCTGAACAGTCTATGATTTTGTATTATGCATCCTCTACTGTCTAATTTAGTTTTTAGTTTTTTTTATTTTTTATTTTATGAAACTATTTTCCTGTATTATTTTGATAATGAGGGGTGGTGAAGAGGTCTCAGAAAGGTAGGTATCAAATATGATGCATCAGACATTAAGAGGTTACGACATTGGCTTCATTTTCACGTTGATCGTTTTAATTACACGGTGTCAGCCGCACTCTGCATGTCGCTGGAATACACAAGCCATTTTTCAAGCTGCCGTTTTCCAGCTCTGAAGTCCTGATTGTATAATCACCTCGTCTGACAAAATTATCTTCCTCGTTTGTTGAAAGTGGAAAAAAACAGTCTGGTTGGAGAAAAATTTAGAAGCATCTGAGTTTCATTTAGCTGTCAGCTGCTCTGCGCCTTGATTCATAAGCTGTGCTGCTCTTGCTGGTTGCTCCTGTCGATCGCTCACTGAGCTCGTTCAGAGTGAGGCATGGCCGGCAGCAGCTCGGTGGGATTAAAAGCAAAAGACACAAGAACAAGACTGAATAACAGGGTTCTGCTGGGATAACAGCTTGAACTGACTATTTTTGGATAAAAACATTTTAGATACACAGCAAGTAGATGCAGATTTGTATTACCATGTTTAAAAAAATGTGCATGTGTATTTATTATTGAATAGTTAAGCAAATCAAATGTTTGAATTTCTAATAAGTATGTGAATTAAGTTATTTCAACATAAGTTAACCCGTACAACCTGATCACTTGTGATCACCGTGACTTTGGCTCTGACTTGTGATACGAAACAATAAAGTCAATAAATGTCGAAAAGGCAGCTGAAGCAGATAACTGTCCCGCTGGACTCACTACACCCTATAAAAGCAGCAATAATGCATCATGACAGCAAACGCTTTCATGACCTCTTCAGGTTCAACTGTTGCTTGCTTGCTTGCTGCAATAGGCGAAGACATGTGAGCACAAAAAGGATTGGTATCGTAATTAAGGCATTTGTCTTCAATGGTTAGAAATAAAATAAGGCATAAATAAAATCAAGACATGAAATGAACTCAGTACACAAACCATCACCACAGCCTGATACGGTGCAGGTCGAAAGGATTGGTGTCTCCAGAGCAGCATTTTACCAAGCCTCTTTGTCAAAAACACCTCTATATAAGCTCCACTTATCAATTTGGAACTTGATAGTTTATTAAATTAGACGAAATGCATACATACTGCAAGTCAGCAGGACACGCAGGTTTAGAAAGTCAAACGCGCATTCATGGAAAGTAAGATCCATGGGTCTCCATCAAAGGTAACCTTAATTTGGACTTTTTTTGCTCTAGTGAATGATATCTTTAAAGAGCCTATTCCATGAGCTTCTTGAGATGAAAATCCAAAGATGTCCAGAGAGAGATTCCTGATGATGGTCCACTTCAGAGTCCTACCTACAGCACGACCATGGACTAGAGTATGTTTACGAAGTTCAAGAAGGCTTTTACATGTTCAAATTTGATTTTTATAGAAATCACAGGTCTACTTCTCAACTAGTAAACCAACGTGAATATGACCCAACTACAGCAGCATCCTGTTTAGTGATGAGATATTCAGCCTTTCATTCCTCTTCCTGCCCCTGGAGTCTATCCTAGCTGTCACCGAGCACGATGCAGGGTACATGCTAAACCAGTCACCAGTCCACTGCTGGGTGACACAAAGACAAATGAGACAAACAACCACGCCCACACTCACTCTTATGGTCAATTTAGTACTATGGTAGGTCTGTATGGGAAACACAACACAGGGATTCAGATCGGAGTGTCTTGAGCTAGAACCCTCTGCAGATCTGCTGCCCTGACCCCACCCCCCAAAACACACACACCACTTTTCTTATACTGTGTAACAACTTTCAACATTGCTATCAATACTTTTTTTCACAAAATGCCTCTCTGTGCAAAATGCAAAGTGTGTTTCAGAACATGAACAACTCCCCGTCAAACAAGCCCCATTAAAAACCTGCCCGTTATGCTCAGAGGCGGTTCTAGAGTCTCTTGGGGCCCCGGGCAAAAAAATTCAAAGGGGGCTCCTCCAACTAATTAATCAACTTTATAGTAAATAATCTGACTCTGATGAAACATGTGAAAGAAAAACATTCTTTTAATAGTTCACATTTGTATTGTATCAAAATAAAACATAAACACCAGTGGCACAATTATTTCCATCCATGCACATTTACTACATTTCTTGCCAAATAATTCTATAAACTTGCATTATTACCTTGACAGTCAAGATCAGCTGGACACAGCTTTGACTTGACAGCTGAGGAACGGGTTTTCCAGCCTTCCAGCTGAGTAAACAAGTTGGTTGCAGGTGTCTTTACTGTGACGCTCGACGCTCGGACAGACGGAGCTGCGCTGGGCTAAATGAGCTTATATATTAGCTGCACTACTTACCACCTTTTTGATGCATTATTTATCCTTATTGTTTTTGCTCCTGCTGTTTTTTTTCTTTCGTTTCTCACTACCAGATAGATGGCTTCTCTTCATTTTAATAGACCCGCTCTCTTCAGGTTCGTTTACGTAAGATGCAGCAAGAGCGAGAGGTAGAGGCGGGGAGCCCCACCGTGCTGTCTATATTTTAAGTCTATATTTATTATCACTAAGACTTATTCAAAGTTTTCTTTTTGTTTTTAAACTGGAACTGCCTCATGAGCGTCGTCTGCAGAAGGAGTGGACAAATCAAATGGACAATAGAAATCGTCCCTCTGACCAGAAACGCCCTGTATTTAATCACAACATTCTCCGAAGCAGGAAAACAAAAATTGGGGTGATTAACAACAACGAGGTATTTCTGCATTTCAAAAGAGCAGCAAGCAGATGTTATTTGGTGAAACACATTTGTTTTGATATAATGATGGCGTGGTTTATATTCTGTCTGGAGGCAGCTCCATTGTCACCATCCACGTTGCCTATTACCTTTTCTATTACTCAGTTGATTGATTCTCAAACTCTGTGTCTAAACAGGGAAATATGAACTTTACATAAGCCGGTGAGGGGAATTAATTAAATCCCAATCATTTCCACAGTCACAGTGGTTGCCCTCTAAAGCAGTTTGACTGACAAGACTTTTTTTTTGTGTCTGTGTGTGTGGGTGGCTGGGGGGGGCGGTGGGGGGGTAAATCTTTTGTGCCACAGTGCACTCAGAAGATGAAGGGTGGGGATAAAGTTCTTTTATGTCCTTGTTTTTTATTGGAACATTTTTTCCACTCATTCGCATTCGGAGATCTAGAAGAGGAGATTCCTCTAAAATAATAAACTCTATTTTTGTGTGTGTGAACGATAAAATTGAATTTAGCATCCTTTGGCAATATTTGCATCAAGACCAGACACACCAAGAGAGGCCAGCAGAAAAGATGGAGGATGGAGCTTTTGGCAGACAGGAAAGAGATTGTTTAAATGAAAAAGGCTTCGAATTAGCTATTATCTATAATGTATCATTCATAGCGAGCTCTACGGCAATATAAAAGATGATATTTGGAATGACTGGCAGGGAAAATGAGTAAATTATGATTGTGCATGCCAGGGAGGCGGGCATACATTTCGTCTGTTCTTCAGCGGCACATTCAGATATAAAACATTTTATCATTTGACAGTGTTGGGAGGACTAATTAGAAGCATGGACCATGTCGAGCCCAAAACCTCAACTGGCCGAGAACAAATGGCAGGGAGCACGTCAGTGTCTGAGAAATAAAAGGGATTAACTCGTGAATAACAGCATCAGCCACGCTTCAGGAGTAAAAGCCATTTCCCTTCAAAACCCTTTCACAAAAACTTGACAAATCTACTTTTTAACTAACGTAAATGGAAAAATAAAACGTGCGCGAAGGTAGGTGAGCATAAATCTCTGTTTTTAGTGGGGGTTTGGGTGAGAACTACTGAAGTTCATGGTCAAAGCTCGTTTCAGTATCGCGGGGAAGCTGCATCGTCAGGGAGCATGCCCATGAGTTTATTTAGTTGAGTTTTATCATTCTTATGTGAGTCTGACACCGACGAAGTGTTGGCAGATTTTCAGGCACGGATGCATGACAACGACTGTGACAAGAGGGATCATGGGTGCGTGGAGGGGAAATGGAACATGAGGAACAAAGCAAACATGCGGGATAGTGTGGAGGGGGGGGGGCAAATTCATGCCCTCCGCCTTGCAGAAAGGAATAATATGTCAGTCGGCGCCGTGTTTCAAAGGGTTCTGGATTATTTTGTGTGGATTTGAGCATGAGTGAAGAGAGGAGGTGAGCTTGGATGTTCGCATCAAGACTCGAAATATCACGAAGAGAAAAGTGTGCCACGCAGGGAGCTGCAAGGCCCAATCTCGTGCTCATCTAACCTTCAAATGACATTAGGCATCCCGTCAACATACGATGAGTCACTCCCAACCTGATGTGATTTATTCAATTCAGCAGAGAGGCTTGGATCGCAGGATACAAATCACTTAGATGGAAGCTGTGGAGCATAGAGTCACTGTGCAAGTCAGCGAGTGTTCGTCCCTGGGTGTGTGTGTGCGGCTCTGTTTTGATAATCTTTGTGCCTGGGCTGATGCGTATGCACGTGCACTGCTCTTGTGTTCGAGATGATCTCAATACATGCACTTCCAGAAACTAAGTTTGTTTTTTTTTTCGTAAGGAGAAAGCCCTTTAAAAGCCCTGTTGAGCTCCAAGCTTTTCCATGTGTCATGTCTTTGTTTTAATCTTTCCTCTCCTCTTGACCCAAGTCCCGAGATTTCTATTAGATCCCACAATTACAGCGAGGGTTATTAGCCACTGGGATTAAATGGATTTATGAGATGGTGGGGGGAAATAAATTGGTGTTGAGAGCTATACTGTGTAAATTAGGAACCAATGTTTGATACATTTGAGGAATGCCTGTGTGCTCCTTTTTTTCCCACCTTCTCACCTAGACGTCTAATTCCGATCAGCACCATCAACTAAAAGGAAATTTCTGGGTTTAGATAAGGCATTTCATTATCCACAACCAGTGCCTTTCAAATTAGAGTGGGGTTAAAGTAGTGAGGAGGACATAGCAAGTTTCAAAGACAATTAGACCGTGTAACTGTTGCCTCTTAAAGCAAGAGGAGCAAAAAGATAAAAAGCATGTTCTGAAGATCATTAGTCCATCTAGTGATGCTGAAATAACGGTGCAAAGAGAAAAAATAAACTTTATGGAACCAACTGTGTATTCATTGCAACATGAGGTCATATTTAATAGAATGACGAGGGAAAAGGAGCATCTGTTTCACCTCTTCCTTTTCCAGTTTTTCATACTGGAGGGTTGATATAAACACCTGGGACAGCGAACCAAACAAAACCAAAACCAGAGCTGAAAGCAGTCAGATCTGTAAGTGGGCATGACAAAAACCCTGACTTGAGATGGGCGGCCACGTGAAGACGTCGATGAGCGCCGTAAGATGATGATTCAAGGGAAACAGATTAGGCAAGCGAGCATTCTGGCAGATCGTTAGTCAGCGATGTCAGGAAAAGATACAAATGAAGCGTCAGCAAAGGAGGAAGGCGGAGGGAGAGGGAGGCTGAACCGAACAGAGGGACACAAGGAACTGAAAGCAAGGATGGTGAGAGCAGGATGCAGAAAGCATGGGAAATAAAGAATGATTCATTTTCACGGACCTCAGTAATTTGTTAGGCAGCTTTCAGGATTTCAGACTAAGAGTTAATGCAGTTATCAACTTCAGTGGAGGACGCTGCTATCTATCACATTAACCGATGCATGCATACTAATCTTACAGGCTCCTCTTTACAAATCCAAATATTTAGTGTTCACTTTTGTGAATAATCATGATTGACTGGTTACAATTATGGCTTAAATTCTTATAAAATGACTTAAACGGGTGCATTGTTTTTCCGCTGTTTGACTTTGGACCCTACGTCAGCATGTGACAGCAGGCTTGGTTTGAAGATAAACTTTCTTCTTTTATAAGAGTTTGTAAAGCAGACAGTCTTGTGGCACGCTCTCTTCACTTTGAAAAACAAACCCCACCTTGTGAATAAGAAAGAATTCACGTCTAGGTGCAATCTGCCGCCCATGTTTTAGGTCCCTCGGGTCTGGTCGTTCAACATTGAACACAGTTCTTATCGGTATGACAAACTTTAATTTCTTTCTTGTTTTTTATTTAAAGGAAATTTGCAAACATTCAACTTTTTCTACGAGTTGTTTTTTGAATTTAAAACAAGAGTCCCACCCATAAAGAGAGGGCCTGGTCTCTTCAACCATGATAAATAACAGAAAAAATTTTTTACTTATTGTTTGGATTATGATTGTTATTTTTTAAACTTTCCTGGATTTTCAAATTCTTATTGACACAGATGTCATCTTTGTTGTGACAGAAGCTGCAAGCTGGGCGTCTCAGTGAAAATTAAACACTCAGTCCAACTCCAGCGCCCTCTTTACTTTAATTAATTACCTCATCTAACCATGTTTTCTGTCTCCTGGTAAAAATGTTCACATTGTGACTACATTTATCAGACTACATGACTACATTTCTGCTGCATGCTTATGGAAACTGACTGTATATCACCATTAACCACAGAATCTGCTCTTCCTTAATTTATCAAACTCCAAAAGCTCTCATTAGCTCACTTTTTCCATCAAGAAATAATAATCACAGCCTAAAACTCCTGACAGCAATTTGGATGGATTAGATGTTCGTTTGATCAGACATCATGGTCCAATACAACACACGGTCTTAAAAGGTCGGACACAAATCTCAAGCCTACAACGTTTTATTAGTTTCTGTCTGAGGGAAGAGACCTCCTGCTGACAGTCTCTGAAATGGAATAAAAATACTTTAAATCGGACAACACAATATTTTAGAGCATGATATGCTGTTTTCTGTGTTAGACCAGTTTAAATCATACTCAACTGTATTTAGGCAAAGAAAGTAGTAAAAGAATATGTTTTTAAATGGGTAAATACTCAGAAAAGTGCTTATAGATGTATTTATTTATTTATTTATTTATTTATTTATTTATTTATTTATTTATTTATTTATTTGTTAATTTATGTGTGTGAAATGTTCTTTGAAAGTATAAATTAAATAAAAAGTATTGACCAAAGTTACATTGTGCTTTTGTAATTCCTAATTTCGATTAATGAGCATATAGATATTTACTCATATATGCTGTTTCTCCTCAGCAGGGACGTTAATAGGACTAGTTTTAGGAGGAGGTTCAGCATTAATGTTTGTTAATGATGAGAATGTCTGTATTAACTTTCTACCAGTGTAGCGGACATAAAAACATAGGGGTGTTAAAGGGTTCATTTAGCTATTTTTTACATTTTCAGTGCTATTTTGATTCACTCTTGTCCCTCTTCAAATCCTGTACCGCTTTTTTTGAAGCATGAGGCAGGACTAAGAAACTGCACTAGCAGCAGGTTTGTGTTGGCTAACATTTGCTGCTGTCTGTCAAAGTAATTTGTTTTTTTTTGTTTGTGTTTTTTATAGCTCAGAGTCCAACTCTTCACTGGATGTCCAAGAGATGAAGCATCCTGTTGGGGATCCGAGGCTGTTCCCTAACCCAGCCCACGTTTTGGGCACCACCAGGTCAATTGTTCTCCAAAGTTTCTGCCACAGCATTTTAACTGGCTGGAGCTCTGGTCTTCTTTTTTTTAATTTATTTTATACGCTTTATTTTATTTTTATTTATAACTTTTCAGTACATTCTCAAATTTGGCTGCACAGTATTCTGGTCAACTAAAGATGTCCAGGTCCCGTGGCTGCAAAACGATCCCAAATCATCACCTTCTAATGCTTGACAGTCGGTAGGTGTTTTTGTTGAGAACACCGTGCTCGGTCGTTGCAGAGCACGGTGTTACGGCTAAACGACCCCACCTTGGTCTCGTCTGTCCATAAGAAGTCTTTGGTTTGTTCAGATGCTGTTTTGTCAACCTCAGTTATCCTTTCCTGGCAACCCTTCGAACCAAACAAATCTTCTAAATGTGCTGTGAAGTACCTTCACATGCTCAGTGAGGGAGAACATTAAGCTCCAGCTTGTTTGGAAACGGTTTTCTATCCCTTTTCAGAATAATGGTCGTCGCCAATTGCTTCTCTAAGACCGTAAGATCGTTTATGACCATTGTTTATGGCGTTCCTTCCCGGCATTAACCGTCTGTCATTTTCAAGCACACAAACGTTGGACTTGTATACCTGCTTGTTTTTACTTGGCAGGTGTGACTCGGGACAGGAAACACCTTGGAGGATGGGAGATGGCAGCTTTTGTCTTTCTGAAACTGGAGTATCGGTGTACTTGATGGCAGCACAGCTCACTAGCAGGCTCACATATATTCATAAATGGCTACTGTTCAACTGAACATGTGGACTGGAAATTTCAACAGTACTTCAGCTGCAACTGATGACCCGCCACAAGTACATAAGAACAAAGCGTTGCTTTTAGATGTCTGCAGGCCTTCTGATCATCACTTCGTGGAGGGCTGATGAGGAGCAGCTTCTGGCTGCAGGTGGGGAGGCGGGAAGTAAAGTACAGTACCTTGTTACTCTGGCGCTAGATTTTGATTTTTAATTCTTACATCTACAAACACATAAAAAGTCACTTTACAAATGTAGCAGTGCTATGGGACTTCCGGTCAGCTTCACATTTGTCCACTGATTTTCCTCCCTGGACCAGCACAGCTTGATAAAAGACAGATTTCCTGTTTTTTTGTGTCAGAGGTTTTTTGTTTGTTTGTTTGTTTGTTTGTTTGTTCTTTTTTGCTGAGTCATCAAAAGATGCATTGTGTATTATTGACAGCAAAAAAAAAGTCTTTCTTACTTACCTACTGGAGTTACCGGAGTAACTAAGTTGCAGCGGTACTTCTACTTTTACTTTTTTCACACAAGTATCTGCACCTCTACTTTGTACAACACAGGAGTACTTTTATACACTGCTTCTAGTACACAACGACCATCTCACATGGATCTATTTCCACCGAAACACACCAAACGTCAGAAAACCTAGAAAATACATCTGGATGACATCACCCAAACAGCTCAATAAACATACACTGTCAGCTGCTCATTTCACTCAAATATCTTTTGATCATGTTTTTTCTTATTTTGAAGTGATGCAGCATTTAGATATGATTTGATTGAAGATATGCCTTTTTTTCAAGAAATGGCAAGACTTCTCCTTTGACTTCTCCAGCAAATACATTCTTGAGGCAAAGATTTACAAAAAACAACACGGATGATACTGCACGACCATCTTTCTGTGCGAGTGTGTTCATGGGTGTATCAATATACTGAACATATTAGTGTGTAAAGGTCCTTGACATTATACATGTGACTGCATATTTACTTTATATCTTCTTACGGACGTGCAGCAGCTAAACATAAATGAGATGTAAACTAAATTAAAATGAAGAAGAGGGGAAAAAAAAGAGGCAATAATGGCATTCTTGAGCGATGACGCCGGTTATGTGTGAAGTACAAACTGCTTTGAACACAGATCATCTTTTAAATAAAATCAAACAATGATCTATCTATGATAAAGCGAGCATTGTCGAAAGAGTCAATACAGCTTTACAGGCTTTCATTTTTCATTTGGTATTTCCATTTTTCCCTCCCTTCCTTTCGCTTATCCATACAGCTGTTTGGATTTTAAATGTGAAGAACATTTTGTTCTTTTTTTTGTTCTGAAAATAAAAAAACACTGGCATTAGATTGTTACCCACTGAGTGCTTCCGAGTTTTACCTTGTCAAGACAATTACTGTAACCCACACAAAAGACTCTGCTCCTCGGCTGGATCCCAGTCATTAATGTAATGTAAATGGATTTATGGGACGCTCTTACATATGGGAAGGCAACCAGAAATCCATTTCACTTTAGTATTTGGACAGCTAGCTGGACTCCTTTTCTGAGGAGAAGTTTCACTAAAGAGATGAGACGCCTATTGCTTAAATTTAGCAAGCCAACTCTTTGAAAAAATATCTGCAACTTCCAGGCGATAAATCTACGCTTTAAGTAAACGGAACATATGAATTTATATAAAAACAACTGTCAAGTGACACAGCAGTAATTGCACTATTGGTAGGGCTAAGAAAATACTCTGTCATGGTTAAGGTAAAGGTGGCCCATTTACGGAGGGCTATGGTAAGGTGGTTGCTGTATTATCGGATATAAACATAAATGAAGACGTAGCAGTTTCATTGTAAAAGGAAATTCACTTTGACCAGGATGTGTGCCAAAGTCTTGAGTCTGTTAAAGCCACAATTTGAACGCTCACTCAGCTCCCTGACCTACAAACCTCTTCTCTTCTTTGTGCGAGAGAGGAGCAGAGCGAGGAGAACTTGTAACATGTTTGGCACAGACTGTTTAAACTGTTTTAAACTACTTGAACTTACTGACCAATGCTGCAGTGTTTTCAAACAGAGCAGCTTCATGAAATGACAATGTACTGTTATAGGAGGGTTATTTAAAAAAAAAAAAAAAAAGAAAAAAGAAAAAAAAAGGAAACAAAGCATTTGTTGTTTTCGAAAGGGCACTGTCAGATTGTTTGGAAAAACTGAACGTGCTGAGAGCAGTGAACTGAAATATGAGAGAACTTAATGACAATTGCTCCTGTTCTGCTTTGTCGCTGTATTCACGCAAGAGCCATTTAAAACACGATAAACAGTGTTAGTCAGTGATTGTGACAACTAAGAACACTAATGTGTTCCAGTTTTTCCTCTCACGGCATCTGCATCACATGGCAGGCTGCCAGGAAGCCACTGCTGGCCATTTTAATGATCTTAGCTAAGCCATTAATGATACCGTCACCGAGAATTAGCTGGATTTTGGGAAAATGGCATAAATGCAGGATGGGCGGGCGGGCGGGCTGGGGGGGGGGGGGGTTTGTAATGATCTATATGTGGCATGAATGTGTTTGATTTGTTGTGCCCTTTGGCAAAAGAAAGTGAGCTCATTTGCATGTGGACACAAAGGAAAAACAAGCAGGTTAAAGAAAATAAGAGAAACAAGAGCTAATAATTACAAAAAAGTGACTATGTCAAGGGCTGCTGAGGAAAACACGAAGATGGCAGCAGCCCACTCTTAATGACTCATAAATCAGCTTGATATGAATCCTCTCTACAGCGCTATTAGAGAAAAGTGTTTTGAACCTCATTAATTTCCATTAGGGAGCAGCTATCTGCGAAGTTTACCGTAGCATTAAATTTTCTCCAAGCCGCTATATTATGATCTTACAATAACTCTCACAACTGATCTTAGCCTTCACGTCAATAAACACTATAATTCCATATTTCAGGTCAGGTCATTTAATTCCCAGCAGAGTCGCATAGTCATGCTGATGTGGGCAATGAGTCATGGGAAGAAAATATCTCATCTCCACCTGTTCTGTCCTCGGTCCTCGTCCTAACGTTTGTCCGATAGAATATATGCAATAGTATGTAACAAAACCTGCACGGTTATATGTATATATTGTTGTGTATATGAGGAGGTGACAAGGAAATAAAGAAACACCACTAACAGGAATTAAAATTATTACTGGAGTGTGTAATTTGCAGTCCAATAAAGCAAAAGAAAGTGACCATAAAACCCAGTTGTAATGCGTCTCCTTTGTCTCAGCACTATTCTGTGCTTAGACAAAGACTTAGACAAACTGTTCATTCAAATGGGGATGATGAATGAAATGTTTCTATTTAAATTTACTACATTGTGCTAGAGTACTGATACGCTCCATCTTCCATTTCCTTACCAGAGAGGTGAAGATGTAAGTGTAGTAGACTGACAGCATCCCCAGTTCTGATGCCTGCAGAAAAGAAGACAAGAGTCAGAACATGTGAGGAAAGCACATATAAAAACAAGTATTGCCCTTTGCTCAACCGGTCGTTAAGCTGATGGTCAAATAAACACAGGGTGGTGGTGAAGAACAAAAGAGAGAAGACATGGTGGGATGGGAGAGGGTTGGGGGTGAGTCGGGGGGGTTTGAGAGGTCACTGAGGCAGCGTAAACCAAGCTCCACGCTGAGGACGCAGATCAAATCCAGGCCATAATGAGAGCAGACACATGCTCATCTGACGAAGCATCTCGACGGAGCAATTAATTTCTGAGGTCCATTGATATACCATCTCACACGTTCATGAGGTTTGATTACACCAAAGTTAGCGAGGAGCAGATGTGAAGGGCAGGTTGAACTTTCCGTGGGTTCCCTTCAATAAAAACATGATGGGGGAAAAAAAAATCAATTTACAGGGCTATTTACTTTTACCTAATCATGCTGTGATGCACATAATTATAAAAATCCATTCATACCAGCTGCACGTGTCGTACAACATCGACCTATCCAAACATTCTCTGACAGAGTCCATGTACAGGGATAAACCTCACTTAAATACTGCCTATTTCCAAAAACAGTCCTGCTGATATTTCCATAAATCCATGATTAACAAAAACTGTGTCCCAATCATATATGTCTTACACGTATATGTGCAAGCCACTCAGATATGGAAAGATCATATTCAGGACAAATTTATATCATTGGAATTAAAAACAGGAGCACAGATGTTAAACAACTCAGGAATGGGCAGGAACCAATAATTATAGCTAAACATCAAAAAACAAACCTTTCACTGAACTCCAAATGACCTCTACAGATTCATGAAGCTGCCACCTCTCAGTTTATTTTTCCACAATGTTACTTTATTACTGTTTTATGCTTGACTAAGGTGATTATATGCTTTTCCTTGTTCCAGGCCTGATGATAGAAGGTGGTTGAGATTTTTCTTTTGTCACACATATGGAAATTTGTATTTAAAACCATTCCATCTTTTCTCCGGGTGACCCGGGCCTGTGATTTGTACCATAAAGCAATTTGGTTGATGCACACATTTCACTAAGAAAACAGAATACAACTTAAAAAAAAAAAAACAGAAAACAAACAGTTGATGACAAATCATTTTAACTTGCCTTCAGAATAAACTTCCTTGCCTTTTTGACTTTTGATCTACTTGATGTGCACATAGTTTGCAGCACTGGGCTCACCACCAGTCCCGATCCGGTTCTGTACAGCTGTGTGCACATCAGGGACGGCCTGACCGAACGAGATTACATTCAGAACACTAACAATGCTGACCTAAACCCCTTTGAATGGTACAACCTCAGAGACTGAGACAATGGTCTAAGGAGGATTTGATGAAAGATGTAAACAGGCGAATAAAGGGAAATGTCTTTCATGACAAAAGGACGCCTCCGTCCCTTGAGACCAGCTCTCTCATTGTTATCCAAGACTGGCGAATGCAGTCTGCAGATACGCAGCTGTGATATGTTTGGTAACTCGCTATGTGCTGCTTATGAGAGGTGGGACTGCAAACTGTCCACCAGCTCGCCGCAGGAACGTCTCACGACATACAAAGAGGACAACGGGTGAGAGGTGGCGGGATGGATGTATACAAGACCACATAGTGAGAGTGCAGAATGTAAGCGATCAGAAAGAATAGAGAGCAACTCCATATCGAAGATGGGTAGCAAACAAGTCCCAGAGAAGATAAGAGATCCCAGTGTGGAGTCCTGCTGCTATCTGACCCAGGGTTGCCAGGGTTGCTATGGTGACTGAATGACCACAGAAACAGCTTGAAAACTTAACAAAGAGTAAAGTCGGTCAACAACTACAGTGTATATGGAGACGCCACATCAGAGAGCATGAAAAAGAATAGCTAGTAAGCAAGAGGAACATCTTTTCTCTCCTCCTGTCTCCTTTCTGTGTCGACTTATTGTCACCTGCACTCAAGCCCTCCATCCATTCTCTTTACCAAAAGCGGCTGTGTTTTAATTACCATAAGGCCAGATGCTATCAAGGCTCCTTGCAAGCATAACTGGTCATTCAGGGGAAGAATCTATTTTATGCTGAAGTGACCAAGGTCTTAATAACAGTCGGAGACACTAATCATGTCTACGCCATTAGCAAAGACGGCCCTAAAAAGGTCACGCGCGCACAATATGTGAAGGGAAGCAGAGTGCTCACTAATGCTGTCAGAAAGCTGCTTTGCACAGGACAAAATGTATGGCTTTGCATGCTACATTTACATGTTTGTAATGTAAAAGAAAGGTGTATTTAGAGAAGAGAGCTGTTAGATTTTCACCCGATGAAAAGGACATTTTGCTTTCGGCTCAAAGCTCGTTTTAAAACTTAACATGCACTCCATTAGAAAGTAGACAAAGTAGTCCATCTTAAAAGTCTGTCGTTACTCACAGCAATCTACAAAACACAGCCGAATTATTCGTATGTTACTTACTCGAGGACAGTGAATCTTTGGAAAATATCTAGTCTAAACGTCCTCATCCATATGTAAAATCTGATGCAACGGGTTGGGTCTTTAATTTGGACTTTTATGGTTCACGTTTGTTTTGAGTACGAAGTAGGAGACCCTGTTTTATAAACCTTAGGCCACAAGTACAAACCATCTTGGGACTTAGGACAATTTTGATGTAAAAAAAACAACAACAAAAAACACAAAAACACTTAGTACTTGTGAAAGATATGAAATAAACACTGTTAAAAAGGGAAATCATATTGTTTAGACATATGAATGTTTTAATAGTATGGATTTACTGTATATCAAGCCAAGAGTGTGGGCATAAAAAATAAAGAGAGTGAATACTTAAACAACATGGCTATCAGGAGAAGGATATACTAACCCGTTCTAAAATGATATGTGACATGGTGGCATTGGCATCGACTATGATTGTGGCAGTCTTGTCATCTCGAATCTCTTTCAAGAGGGGGGTCGGGTCCTGGCTGTCATCAAGCATGCGCACAGACAGAGTTTCCTTGGAGATGAGGAACTGCCTGAGGAGCTGCTCCAGGTTCAACAAGCCTGCGGGTTAGACGAGCACACACACACACACACACACACACACACACACACACACACACACACACACACACACACACACACACACACACACACACACACACACACACACACACACACACACACACACACACACACACACACACACACACACACACACACACGTCAATTGCACTTGTGAATGAAAGAGTCCCCTAATTAAAGAGCTTTACAATAACAGTCTCTTTGAGTAATATTTAGGCAAAAGACTAAAGCAGAGAAAAGTCTGTCATGTTGTTGACCACGAAGCTCCACTTGATCTCTTTCCTGCGTTTCTCCAGCACAGCCGACCTCGGGTTTCTCGGGTTTCTCGCGCTTCTCCCTCTCTCTGCTTGTTAATCTCTGGACGTGACACTCTCCTCTACACTTCTTCCAGGCTGCAACGCCAGCCCTCCAGATTGCATCGAACAGTTTGACGGCTCCTCGCCGTCCCATCGTTGTGCAGTGCAGAATCTCGGTTCACCATTCACCCATCACCACACCGAACAGTCCACTCAGGTTTTGCTGCTACCTTGCTGACAGTTTTTGCTTCCTCCTTATCTCCCCCCATGTCTTTCCAGCACCTTTCATTCATATTCAGATTTATCATATTCATCCGGCCTGCTCTGACCAGCTCTGCTTCATCAGCCCTGCTGGCTCTCTTTGTTTACCGACCTGTTCTGCATCGACTTTCCTTCCCACCTCTTATTCTCCACTCTGACACGCTTCGTGATTATCATCAGCATTCACCTCCATCTGCATGGTCCAAAGTCAGCCTTAATCCTCTGCTTTCACAAACACCTACTGTAACTCCTTTGTCATCTTCATGTTTTCTGCCATGCAACTTGTTGAACATTTCTCCAAGCCGATGTCTGACTTTAGTCCAAAATTCGTCCAGGTCACATGACACATTTGAAAAGTGCATAGTTTATGTGGATTTATCCTTCGGAAAAGAATAAAGGCACATGAAATTATTTTAAAGCTATAAAACATAAAGGGATTTCCCAGTTACCTCTCTTTACTTTCTGCCATGGTAATAGACCATTTGACTCCAGTTGGGTGAGTGGGATTTGCCCTAATTAAAGCATAGCTGACTTAATCTAACCATTCCCGGCAGCATTTTACAAGTCACATTGCTTTCATATATTAGACCTTCAGAAGTTATGGGCTAAGTTTTTTTACAGTGAGAAAAAAATACAACCTGAATCCCTGCCAAAGCTTTCTATTTCTGTGACCTTGATATTTGTTTTGCCCTTTTGTGTGATATTTTGTGACAAGCACGAAGCACATGGGACACAAGTGGAAAGAGTGTTGCAAACAGAGACAGAACAAGTACCTTATCCAAGTCTGACTACTTTTTTCCAGTGTTTAATGCAGCATTAGATCAAATGTGCACAGCAACTCAATTCAATTCATTTCATTTCAATTCAACTCAGTTCAATTCAATGTTGCAGTAACTGTCACTACTTAAGTTTCATCAGTGTCATTGTAGATGGTTATAGCTGTTGGGAGGAAGTCTGAGGCGCGGTGACGGTACACTTCCCTGTGGTACTCCTGTGCTGCTGACCCCCCGGTCAGACACACAGCCATTCACTCTCAAAAACTGTGCTTTGTTTGTCAGGTAGTCGGTAATCCATGCAACAGATGCATCCAGCTTTGTAAACTTTAAGTCTGAGTCCAGTCTTGAGTCCTCAGGGTGGTGGATGTCGGTCGCACATGACAATCGCTCCCAAAAGGTAGTCATCTGATCAAATTTGACATCATTCTGAAGATGCTGAAGACTTCCAAGCAGGATTATTTGTGACAGGTTACAGCTACGGTACAAGTAACGGAAGGATTCCAATCTATTTTATTCATTTATTTGGTTTATCAATGAGATTAAATGTTTATTGCTTTTCTATGGCTTTTTTGTTAAATTCTCTCCTCCATGCAACAGAAAAATAGGGATGCAATGTGACTGCATGCTAAATTGCTTGTGTACATTGGACATGGGGCTTTGGAGCTGAGTTGTGTTCAAGTCTATGAAAAAGAAAGAAATCTGAATCAAGTCCAAGTCATGTCCTGTATAAATCCGAGTCAGTTCCAAGTCAAGTCCTGTATAAATCCGAGTCAGTTCCAAGTCAAGTCCTGTATAAAACCGAGTCAGTTCCAAGTCAAGTCCTGTATAAAACCGAGTCAGTTCCAAGTCAAGTCCTGTATAAAACCAGGTCAGTTCCATGTCAAGTCCTGTATAAAACCGAGTCAGTTCCAAGTCAAGTCCTGTATAAAACCGAGTCAGTTCCAAGCCAAGTCCTGTATAAATCCGAGTCAGTTCCAAGTCAAGTCCTGTATAAAACCGAGTCAGTTCCAAGTCAAGTCCTGTATAAAACCGAGTCAGTTACAAGTCAAGTCCTGTATAAAACCGAGTCAGTTCCAAGTAAAGTTCTGTATAAATCCGAGTCAGTTCCAAGTCAAGTCCTGTATAAATCTGAGTCAGTTCCAAGTCAAGTCCTGTATAAAACCAGGTCAGTTCCATGTCAAGTCCTGTATAAAACCAGGTCAGTTCCAAGTCAAGTCCTGTATAAATCCGAGTCAGTTCCAAGTAAAGTTCTGTATAAATCCGAGTCAGTTCCAAGCCAAGTCCTGTATAAATCCGAGTCAGTTCCAAGTCAAGTCCTGTATAAATCCGAGTCAGTTCCAAGTCAAGTCCTTCATAAATCCGAGTCACTTCTAAGTCAAGTCCTGTATAAAACCGAGTCAATTCCAAGTCAAGTCCTGTATAAATCCGAGTCAGTTCCAAGTCAAGTCCTGTATAAAACCAAGTCAGTTCCAAGTCAAGTCCTGTATAAATCCGAGTCAGTTCCAAGTCAAGTCCTGTATAAAACCAAGTCAGTTCCAAGCCAAGTCCTGTATAAATCCGAGTCAGTTCCAAGTCAAGTCCTGTATAAAACCGAGTCAGTTCCAAGTCAAGTCTTGTATAAAACCGAGTCAGTTCCAAGTCAAGTCCTGTATAAATCAGAGTCAGTTACAAGTAAAGTTCTGTATAAATCCGAGTCAGTTCCAAGCCAAGTCCTGTATAAATCCGAGTCAGTTCCAAGTCAAGTCCAGTATAAAACCGAGTCAGTTCCAAGTCAAGTACTGTACAAAACCGAGTCAGTTCCAAGTCAAGTCCTTTATAAATCCGAGTCAGTTCCAAGTCAAGTCCTGTACAAATCCGAGTCAGTTCCAAGTCAAGTCCTGTACAAATCCGAGTCAGTTCCAAGTCAAGTCCTGTATAAAACTGAGTCAGTTCCAAGTCAAGTCCTGTATAAAATAGAGTAAGTTCCAAGTCAAGTCCTGTATAAAATAAAGTAAGTTCCAAGTCAAGTCCTGTATAAAACCGAGTCAGTTCCAAGTCAAGTCCTTTATAAATCCGAGTCAGTTCCAAGCCAAGTCCTGTATAAAATAAAGTAAGTTCCAAGTCAAGTCCTGTATAAATCCGAGTCAGTTCCAAGTCAAGTCCTGTATAAATCCGAGTCAGTTCCAAGCCAAGTCCTGTACAAAACCGAGTCAGTTCCAGGTCAAGTCCTGTATAAATCTGAGTCAGTTACAAGTCAAGTCCTGTATAAATCCGAGTCAGTTCCAAGTTGAGTCCTGTATAAATCCGAGTCAGTTCCATGTCAAGTCCTGTATAAATCCGAGTCAGTTCCCAGCCAAGTCCTGTATAAATCCGAGTCAGTTCCAAGTCAAGTCCAATCCCAATGACGCAGCTGTCACTTTTTTAAACTCATGTAGTCTTTAAAACATATTTAGAGCATCTCTAATCATACATGCTCTTATTACAATAACTATCACGTCTTTCTTCAAAGTGATTTTCTGTTAAATCAGTAAAACGCATGTTAACCTATAAAGAACCAGTTTAAGCGAGAGGCCAACTGCACCACTTGGCCCACTGTCACGATAACAGGCTACAGCTGCAGCTGCAGCTCTGCATGGAAGCAGCAGACTGGCAGACTGCGAAAGAGGACAGCAATGGAGTTTAAACTCCAGCTCATCAGTCAGCAAGCTCCGCCTGGACATTTTCTCCTGACGTTTTAGTGCCATTAGTTTGTTGCTCAAGATGATAAATGTAAGACATGAACTAATGGCATCTGGGATCATGCATCTTGTGTGAAAATAATATAGAACTTCATGTAAAAGTAAAATGAAATAAAATCTGAGAACCTGACTCACATTTACGAGTACAAATGCAGTTAACGTCTGAGTCAAGTCCGAGTCTACAGCGCTTCAGTTTGAATCAAGCAGTCTCAAAACATCCCCAGCAGAGCTTCTTCAGCCTCTTGTGACCGCCTCCTCACATTTCATTTGGTCACAGGTTGCTTCTGAACAATGAGTATATAGGTGGAGAAGAGAAAGACAACCTTAACTTGTCAAGAGCAGGTCATGCAGAGGAGCTGTATAGAGCTGTGCCGTTTGCGTGAAATATAGCCACATTTGATTTTCTTTTCTAGTGGAGCAGTTGACATGCTGTTGAAATGGTGAAAGTGTATAAAGTGAGAAAGGCCGTAGCTGAAATCTACGGATATTACCACAAATGGGCTGGCGTCATTAATTTAGCAAAAACTGAGCTGATGAAGTCACACACAGCATCTGCACCAGCTGATTGCGGGATGTAACACTAAAATAACACCGTTGACTCTCAGTAGATGGATGAAACCGTACAACCAACAGTTCCATATCAGGGAAGAGCTGGTTTTAACTTCCTCTCTCTCTCTCTCGAGAGCAGCGAGATAGATGATAGCTAGAGCAGCAGAGAGAGAGAGCGAGCTCGAGCTAGATCTAAGCTATATCTATCTCTCTCTCTTCTTATCTCTCCTCTCTCTCTCTCTCTCTCTACTCTCTCTAGCTCTCTCTCTCTCGCTCTCTCTCTCTCTCTCGGGTCCTCTACTCTTCAACTTTGCTCCTGCGCTACATCCACAGCGTGTCTTCCTAACCCGATTGGGGATTTGGGATCTCAATTTGGGTTTTATTTTCACTTTTGATATCTCGACAAGCTGCTCCCACTTGTAAACAACTTTCTTGTTGCTATGGTGATTCTTCATATCAGGTGGTACAAAGTGTTAGAGGTGACAGGAGAAATCCCTCGAGCAGCACAGCATCCACACCGCAATGAAACATTGAAATATCAATGTTTTCAAAGTGAAAAAAAAAAAACGATGACGAAAAAAAAAAAGATATAACTTGCTAACAATATGACCTCACTACTTTGGCACTATTCTACAAATTAATGTTATTTTGTCAAAATGTAAGAAAACTGCTTTAATTAGTAACTCCCCTGATGGCATCTGTTATCTGTTAAAAAAGCAATTTAAAAATGATTGTTCATTGTAGCTGGAAGACAAACTTGGAGAACTTAGATGTGCAGCTGCAAATGGACGTGAGCAATCTCAAGGCCCCTTAAATCTTTTCAGAGCATCCTTGCAGCCACGTTAACGTGGCAGGACATCTACCAGGTTTATAAATTAAATCTGCTGCATCTGATCCAAAAAAAATGTGGGTCCAAATGTAGCCCCCCCCCCCCCCCCCAGAGGTTTTAATAAAATCGGCCTTTCGTGCAGATTCGTATATGCTGGTGTCTCAGTATGGCATGATGTGATCCTTTATGAGTCCTGGAGTGAATCTAAAATGAAATAGTACGGGACGTGATGAAGTTCTAAGTGTTTTATCAACCTGTTTCATAAATTCCGTTATCATAACACTGTGGATGCATATTTGTGGAGCGATCCGATCTTATGCTGAACTACAGCTATTAAGCATTTTCCTCTGACTGGCACAGGAGGACACCACGAATGTGACTGGCTCAGAGTGCAGACATTCATCACTAGCCTTCTTGTTTATTTTCCATCATACCACGGCCCTTTTCACTATGCATCGCTGCACCTGCTACCTACACATTCTCAGTTTCTAATATGCAACACTTTGCACTTGTCATTGTGCTTGAAAGTCAGACACGAAGGACACGACTTTACGGAAAATCATTAGCACTTGGTGCCATGTCCATTTAAAGTAATAGAAATGTGACACTTGTGGGAAGTAAACAGATTATTAATGTGATTTTTTTTTTTTTTTTTTTGCCATGGCGACCTGCGAACCGGTTCCTCTGCCATATGGAGACCTATTTGGGTAAAAATATTTGAAGCTATCAAGCTCACTCTTGCAGCTTTTCCAAAGCACATAAGCACATGCTGCAGTACTTCCCATAAAATGATGTCTTAAATATCCTATAATTATGTCTTAGTGTCAGTATCTCATGGCCTGTCTGTATAACACCTCTTCAGTCTGCACGGGTCTGCTTTCATGTACCTGGCTACCTGTGTTTGAGCTCTCCTGAAACATTGACTCCTGGCTGTGGCTGGCTCTCTTGTCTATGTCTTGAACCTGTCAGTTCAGCTTTCTCTGTAGTATAACGAAGAATCCTTTTGATGAGCTTGAAATAGCTTCTGCTTCAGCACCCTTCTAGCCTGCCTCTTGCATCCACTCTCTATCACATCTTACAGGGCATCAAATACCATTTCACATTGGGTTTGTGACATTAGATGGTGCACTGTACCAAACAGTGCTGTATGAACGGCATAGACACACAAAGAGAGGCACACAGAAGAAGGCGCTTTTTCTTGTTTGTTTTTTTTTCTTTTGCGTGTGTGTTCTAGCTGAAAACGAATCAAAGGGGAGTCATTTTTCACTTGGGTGCTTAACAGCAGACATGTTTCTCACTGTTTGCTCTGGTGAACAAATTTCAATCAAATGATAAAGATGTAGCTCTTTGAAAAATGTGCTTTTCTGTAGTTAAGGCTTCTCGGTTCCTCCGCACTCGCACATTAAGACAGTAGGGATTGTGTGTGTGTATTCTGGGAAGTACAAGCTTTGTCTTTTCCACAGAATTTAAAAAAAGAGTTGATGTCAAGGCAAAGTTGAATAACTTAGGGAAGTTGATGGATAAGAAACGGCTGAGGTTATGAATATGGTAAAGGTGTTTTTCTTTTCAAAGTCAAAACAACAAAAAGCAAATGACCCAAACATCCATATATCTATGTATCTGCATTTATATGCCATTATTCATTTATTAAAAATCCAGGTTAGACTACATAGGTGCTGGGTGATAGGAGGCCCCCGAGTAACTTTAACCTTCATGAATGAGAAAAAGCTGTAGCTGGCCAAATGAAAGATGGACTTAAAATCCATTAAATGTATAGTATCATGGATGGTCTTCACAAGTGTAGAAGTACGCGGCTGTGTTTGTCGGTGAGCAAGCATCCTCATTGGCATGGGCGACACCTGGCCCGACTCTCTCAGACGCAGATAAAGGTAAAGGCTGACATTCAGCTGAGCCAATCACTCAATTACCTTTCACATGTTGTCACTATGGCATTTCTGAACACACACAGACACACACCCCCAGCGAACACTGTCACAACACCACCAGCAGGGTAGAAGCGTTAACCTGTGAATAGAAAACAGCAGCTGAATTTGAATTCCTTGGCGTATATAATGAAACCTCTGGCCACAGATGAAGCGTTAACAAAGACCTAAAAGCCCTTTTGACAGCTGTACATAATTGCTCATCATGTAGCATTTTGCGGCAAAGTAAGACTTAGTTTTATGGCTTTGTACCCATTAGGGCTGTCACTTTAAAGTGCTGCAGACAAGCTGATGGGTTAAAGCATTCAGTGCATACCCGAGGACAGTCCCCTCCCATTGACAACCCCCCCCCCCCAAAAAAAATATGGAATCATCAATATTGAGTGTCACACATCTGCTGTTTCCGATGGTGATTTGATGTTCTCCTTCTGACCAGCTCCAATCTCCTGCGCTCTTAAAACACCTTTCAAATGTTCCGAAGGAGTTCACTTACTTGCTGACATTTTACAAAGCAATACTTAATAAAAAATAATAATAATCAAATGCTCTCATCGTGTAATTGATAGATGAATTTGTACATGATTTGCTAAAGTGCAATTGTGCTGCTAGTAATCAAACACTGACGGTGGCTCCTGATTTAAAAAGAAAAAGTTTCCAAGGCTGCATTAAACACAGCATTAAGGTGAATTAGAAGCATTATTCATCCATGATTTAAGAAGTCAATTAAAAATAGAAAAGAAGCAGCAATGAAACAGCCTGATCTTAGTCATTATGAGCATTTCTACCTTTGGACCGCTGTTTCTGTATCAGTCTGCAGTTAGATCTTTAATCTAGTTGGCATTTCCTGTGCGGCATGTTTAGTTTCTTCATGTGCTTCAAACAGTGGTGATAAAAAGAGAGGTTTCTGGATGATGTCCAGTTCTAAGGGCAGGTAAGAAGCAAATGAATGCACCACATCCCCCACTACAACTGTTAATTTGGTAACATAGACAAGAGGGAAGATCTTAAAGGCGATGATGTGTACAGTGACTGAACTTGAGTCTAATCAAGCATCGGCTGAGCTCCAGAGACGAGAAAAATGATAAATAATGCAGGCAGAACACTTGTTATCTATGCCAAAGAGATAAACCTCATTTCCTTCTGCATTGGCTATATTACTAATAACATTTGATTTGATTCATTAGCTTCACAAGCAAGCCAGGTGCAGCTGCTGTCCATCATATTTCACGTTTTTGATTCATAGTCGCATTACTGTACATTTGAGCAAAGCAGTTTCTAATATTTAAACTCTGCATGCCAAAGACAAGAAGTCCACGTCGCCACGATGCGTCTGGAGATATGCAGCGTAGGACGCACAAATGCCCCATAATCACAGTGAGGCTTTGATGAGAAGCATAAATAATGCTCAGGCCGGCTTAGGTGCTCAGGGTGTTGACATAGACACCTTACACTCACATTTATATTTACGTTTAGTCATTTACCAGACTCTTTTATCCAAAGCAACAGCCTTTTATAGGCCCTAGATTGAACCCACGACTGTTACAACTTTATGAGTTAATGCTAGCCAAGCTTAAAATAATGTTCTGCAATGGGGAGTCTTCTTGATATTTATTAGTCAATGATATATATTGAGGGCATTAAAAATTACAAGGCGTCATCATGTGGGATGTTTGTGTCTTGGCCAGTGGGAGTGCTGATTTGTCATTACGTCTTTTATTATTATTTTTCTCCCTTCTTTTATATGTTTTTGGCATCTGTTTGGGCTATACGACTACCTGCATACTGCTGTGATGCATTTTTGCTCTGTAAATAGTAAATGGACTGTATTTGTGCTTTTTCCAGCTTTGTTGCTTACTCAAAGCTCTTTTGCATTACAAGCCACATACACCCATCCGCACACTTCTTTCTTTGTATTTGTAGTGTTTAAGCAGGCCTTATTTGAGATAATAATCATCTACAATGGTTTTGTCATCACAACATAGGTTGAGAGGTAATAAAGACCGGTACAAAATGTTTATAGTTTGTCATATTTAAACACAGAAGGTCAACGTAACAGATCATAACTTTTAAGACCAAATGGAGAAAGACAAAACAATGTTGTTTGTTCATGTGGACATTGGAAAAAGCCATTTACTCTGGGCTTAAGAGTATAAATGTAAGTGTCTGAACTTCTGAAGAACACAACCGTGGCACTTTGTTTGGGGCCGTCTTGGTTGGAAATGTAATTCAGTGAGCCGTTCAGATTGTAGGAACTTTGAGTGTCACTAACCAAGCCCAGAGTATTACCCAGCCTCCCATTCTTAACCAATCCCTACCCGGTATCTCCGTAGTTATTTGATCCAAAGTATGCCACAATTGTTTCTTAACTTCGAGGAGCTGTGTCAACTTGTGCAAAAGCAAATAACATGGTTCCTTTGGGAGGTAAAACTGAAGCCTTCTCATTTAAAAAAAAGGAACAAGTACAGCACATATTTGTAGTCACGTCCAAAGCCTCCACCCACAACTGGAAGGTGTTATAAGAAAATAAAAATACCAAAAACGTCACCGTTACTGGGTTTATATTAGGTCAGAGCATAATGACTGCTGGCTGCATTTGGATCAAAAGGACACTGAACAGTCATCCACAGGGATTAGATGGAGAGGCTCCCCTTTTCCGTCTAAGGGGTTTCAGTGCTGGTGGAGAGCTATCCAAAAGGCTTCTTAATTCTGAAAAAGTTCAGCTCTATGAAAATCAGGACTGAAGAAGTCTTTGGGGATATGAAGTGGAACCTCATCAAGAACCAAGGAAAGATCTCCAGTTGCTTTGTTGTGAAGTCCTTTAGGACCCCACCCCCACCCCCATCACCTGCATTAAATTTAACAGATCAGTGTCTTTTCCATATGACCGACGTCAGGGGGCAATACAACTTGGCGTGACGCTTGAAAAGGCTAAAGTTATTAATCAAAACTAGAAATTGTGGCGAAATAGCATTTTATTGGATGCTGCTGGTGTGCAGTTATCACCACTAAAAAGAACAATTAGCCCAAGTCATTCTGGAGTGAGAAAATTATAATGAAAACACAGAGTGATCCAACACACTAAAGAGGTGTCGTTTCCTGTTATAGCTGCAATAGAAAAATACAAAAGCTGTGAACTAAGCTGTCGAGCCATGCTCCCCAACTGTGCCAAGCAAAGGTGGAAAAAAATGTTTTGGAAGCACATGAGGCTTACCTCTCTTAAAACTTAAAAATCCTGCACCTGCAGCAGCAGGTACATTTCCTGGAGCCTATTGGGTGTCCTTTTTCATCTCACTGACAGCTGCAGCAACAGCCTCATTAATGAAAGTGTAATGCTGTAGCGCAGTGCATGTGACCCTGGGAAAAACGTGCATGCAAATACATAAGCCTTGGCCAGTATACGCATGCATGCTTTTGTCTGTGTGTCATTTCATTTTGGATTTAAAAATTATTTTAATAAGAAAAAAAAACCCCCAAAAAAATCATAGAGGCAAATGTGGGCCTCTGAGCAGACCTGAAGATTTTCTGAGAAACAGTGATAGTAATTTCAGCTTCTTTTGAACCCAATACCGCTGAAATACCGCTGGAAGAAGGGGTTGGCGAGATTAATGTCAGCCCTGGTGAGCCCCATGCCTTTGGGCATTCCTCCACCTTCCCTCCCTTCCCTGCTGACTCCTCTGCCATTACTGGAAAATATTAATGAATTGGCCACACTCTATTAGGCTGTCACTGGCTTGGGTGATTAAAGCTGCCGCATGTGGATGAGCCGCCGACAAGACAGCAGGCTGCCATCTGACCAACTAACTGCAAAAAAAAAGCTGACGAAAGGGGCGGGGCTGCTGGAACATGAGCCAAAGTCAAATGAGTTTCAGCTGATGTGGTCGCTGAACACGGGCCTGAACCAACAAACAAAGCTTCGAATACAAGCACACACACACACACACACACACACACACACACACACACACACACACACACACACACACACACACACACACACACACACACACACACACACACACACACGTCCAGGCATATTGCCATTTGCTACATTTTTCTACCGAATGAATGAGGGTCACATGAGAGAGCGATCAATAGAGTTGCGTCATCTCCTGGAACGTCTCCTGCTTGTTGCTAATGTATAATTCTAGTGAGGTTCCCGCCTCCCGTTTCCTGATCCAGTCTTTAACCCTCCAAGACATAAGCCAAATGCCGTCCTGTGCCCTCTTCTCTCACTTCTCACTGCCCATGGTCTTTTGCAGTCTACAGCCTACAGTCTATGTAAACAAATACCCTCTTTAATTTATAAGGTTTTACACAGCAGGGCATTAAAATCAGTCAAATAAAATAAAGTAAAATATACCATCTAATTTGAAGAACTGAGTTGGAACGCAGAGGCACTAGGTGAAAGGCACATTCCTTGACTGAATAGCTTGCAGAAGCATCTTTTGCAGAAATAAATTGAAGTAAATGTCTTCTGTGTGATGATATCAGTCTCTCAAAAAGATGTGGAGAAATTTGGACCTCTTCTCCTTTCAATCAATGAACATATTAAAAGGAAGAGAAGTTCCCTGATATCGACTCAGTCAACAAAACCTAATTTCAACATTGTTTGTGGTTGTGTGTGATTTATGCAACATCGAGTTACGCTCGCTTTATTTTACTGCCACTTAATACCGTACTGCTTTTCTGCAGACCACAAAGGAATCCTTCAAGGAGTTTTCAGATGGCTTTAATCTGAAACTTCACTGCTCTAAAGTCCTACACACTGCTCCATTAACGGACAAATTGCAAAGGTCTTTAATGAAAGGAGACTCCAAATTAAAGACCAGAGGACAATCAAAGAGAAAGTTGAAACGCAGAAGAGCTGAGGATTGAGATAATCAGGGTGGGTGGCTCAGAGTGGGTAAAGGCCACCTCGAGGTGGTCTCACACATGATTGATATCACAGACAAATTTCCCTTTTCAAGGCCTTGATCTGATTGGGAAAAACAGCAAAAAAAAAGGGTTAGTTGGTGTCACAGGGTTACAGACCCTTTGTCTGGGGAGTTGTAATTACTGCGCGCTGGACTTCAAGAAGGTGGGAACAAGCCGTCATTTAATCTTCCTCTTTGTTGATGAAAATAACTTTCCTTCCGGGGATTTGCAAGCTCTTTTAAGGTCACTCATTCAAGTATCTTTAGAATCTAGAAGGCGGTCAGATCGCTGGTGGTGGTCACAGCCGCATCCCCAGCAATGTTTACGGGTTTGCGCACGCGGTGCCTCTCAGTGAGACTGAGGGTTAAAAACACATCCACAGGACAAAGCTAAACACGCTACACCGTCTTCTCAGTGATAACACTGATCCTGTAACAGGGGAAGGACTCTGCAGAAATTGGACTTATTTTTAGTCGGGCGTGATGCCGTGAGGGAGTTGTAGTTGTGGAGAGCAGCAGCTGCTTCAGATGAAAGCGTGTCACAGGGTGAGATGTTGATAAGAGCTGCATCTGTTGTCAGATCCCAGTTTGCATGTGCAAAAAGCCCGTGTGTGCTAGCGCCCGTTAAAACCTGGCAGACATTAAACAAACATGTTTGCACGCTGTTGACACACGCGGGGTGGGCAGTGTGGGCGCGTTCTCCACAGGTGCGTGCGATAATGTATTTTGTCTTGAGGGTGTGAATACCATACTCACAGTCGGCTTGGGCACAGATGAGGCAGGCGGTAGTGCTGTTGAAGAAGGTGAGGAGGCCGGCCACAGCTAAGCTGATGTCGGTGTTAGTTGGTCTCAAGTCCAGAGTTGTGAAACGGGGGAACTGAACCTTCAGGATGTCCTCTGGAGCCACTTTGACATAGGGCACCTGCGCAGAGACACCAACATCAGACGACTGCCTGCACTTTCACCGACTGCTGCTGAATACTGGGTTTTTGACCTTTAGCACAAACGTACATGTTTGAATCAAACAGACAGAACAGCTGTGAAGTAAATAGTGAATAGAAACACATCTATAAACCGCAGGATAAAAATAGTAAGACGCCTGCGGACAGTCAAAACAAAGAATGGCTTGGTAGAAACAAGTTTAATAGGATAAACCGCAAGCAAAGATCACCCTGGGGTCTACGATAATAGACCCATATTTACAAAATGCATATTTTTCAGTGACTGAGGCACTAAAAAATCATGTCGGTGTGGATGCCAGACCTTACCCATGTTAGAGAAACTGTTGCCTACTAATTTTCTTTCTGATTTGTTTTTTAAATTTGATATTTTATGTAAACCTTGCTCACTCATTTATCCTTGTTTAAGCAACATATTTCAGATTATTCAGACTAAAAACAATCACTTAGGTCAAATGTTACAGCATTTGTGGTAAAACATCTAGTGGTATTGTGGCATTTATGGAGCGGCGTTAGTGTGACTAGGAGACTGCTACACAATAAACTGTGACGTCTCACTGACACTGTGACAAAACAGTTACAACCATCCCAGTGAGCTCAGGGTTACATTATTTTCCACTGTGTCCTATTTGCAAGACAACACAAATAATAATCACTTGCAGTTCTTTTAAGTTGGTGCACTGGCATAAAACAAAACAATGACAATAAGATGAAAGTGCTGACTCACAGCTTTAACTTTGCAAATCAGAGACCTATTTTTTCACTTCGTTTCAAGGACACACAGCAAACTAATTAGATTATTTTAAAAAATGCACATAATGAAATGGCACATATGCTTTTCCTGACTGTCAAAGGTTAAAAATGGTCTTATATTCTCATATGCCCAGTTTTCAGACTGTTTTGCTTACATTTCAAGAGGTGCATAAGAGATTAAGCAATAGATCGTTTTAGAAAGAGAATTCATACCAATGCTTCCCGAGATCCCCCCTTCCCTCCTTAAAATGACTTTCTGCTTATGTAAGTATTAAAAGTCCTATGTAAAACCAGTTTTATCTTGGCAATGCTAAGTAAAGATAGCTTGGCAAATCAGACACACGTTTGAAACTCAAATCCAATTTTCACTTCCTTTATATGCAAAATTCATCACTTTAAATATTCAGCTGAAAAACCATCCGATTCCTAAACCTGCAATATTTTAGGAAACACATTTGGTTGACTCCTTTAGATAAACCTCCAAACATGGCAAACAGCAGCCCACTTTCTTCTGGGCTCTGGACTATCAGACCGTAACGCTGCCTCACACACTCCCCGACTTCAGTGAGCTCACTAAGAAGAAAAGAAGAGGTTTTTCTAAGGACAGAAAATGTCAGAGCGATGCAAATGCTGTGTCCCAGGTTCTTCGGGCGATCAGCACTTTCCACGATCTTTAGGAAGAGCTGAAGTGTCAGTGCACGTGGCTCATATTTGTATTCAACAGCTTTCTGGTGTTCTACACGTAGGAATGAGCTTTATTCATATTATGCAGTACAATGAAGCCAGCCGCGCAATATGGTCAGGGGCCGGTTGACAGTCATGCCGGGGACGAGGGGGCCCCGTCCCTCTGAAAACCGGAGAGAGGTCCACAAGGGAGAAGTGTCCACAGCCAGAGCCAGCTTTACACCTGAACCCTTCCTGGTTGAGTCGGTCGCTGTACATCCAGCCTACGCCGGTGGAGAAGTCCCACGAGGGGATCCTCCAGCACCCACTGCCATCAGCATTTCACCCAAACTGTTCACCCAACCTTGGTCAGTTATAAAAACAACTTTGCTCAGCTGGCTGACACTCAAACTATTAAACTATTAAAGACCATATTTGGATCCCAACAACCACAAACAAATTCACACCGCTGACCTTAGCACCGATTTTCCTTCTGGCCGCTCCCTGTTTGTAGACAATTGAGCAAACAAAGTATATTTCACGTGACTGTAACTGATAATTGCTGAGCATCATTCGTCTTTACGACAAAAAAGAACTAGAGGCTCGAAATTTGAAAAAGAACAAATCTACCAGTCAGGTCTCTTTTGCAGTCTGTGTCAATGCAACATGTGATAACATTTTGGCGTGAACACGGGGCGACACGGAGCTCTGCAGGGGGGGTTTGTGTCGCCGGAGAGACAGTTGTCTCTTTGTTGTTTGACAGAGCATAAATCCAGGTTTAAGATAAATGATCTATGTTCAAAGATAAATGACTAGTGTGGTGCTTGATCAATATGAATAAGGATCAAAACTGCATAATATGAGGTCTTTAAATAAAAACATTTACATTATGGTCATAATTTCAGGTCACTGAAGGAAGTCTTCCATCAAGAGGTCTAAACAACACATGCTACTTTACTTCTAGATCAAGAAACTGATTTTTGTGCTTTACTGGTCTAAAGTCACATGACTGAAATTACAGCAGTGCTAGAAAAAAAAAACTTTGTAAAAAAAAAAAAATGGAAATAATGACAAAATGAAAAAAGGGAAAATAAAATAAATATAAAGGGGCATTTCATACATGCTTGACAACACTTCTCTTTCAAAACTGCCACAACTGCTTTTACTTTTACTGGGAATGTATTTTAACAACATAAGTAAAGCAAAGCATAAAAAAAAGACAAAAGAAAATGTTTCACATCTAAAACATGACTTCACACAGTAAATGATAGCTCTTTAGACATAATAGGGCTTCTGTATTACAGGGAAACCTTGTGAACCTCACAGTACATCGAAGAGCATCGACAGATGTACTACAAGGTATGTGCTTTACCTGGAGTCAAAACAAAGATCAGACACAGGGCAGGTGAGCTTTTATTAAAAATCAATAATTATATCATTATTTCATCCCAGCTTCACTTGGAGGTGTACAATTTTCAGTGAGATTGATTGCAGTGTTTTAGAAGTGTTCTGTTTGCTCCGGCTGATACTCCTTTGCCGCTCCTAATGAATTTATCACACTAGTCCCAAGGTACTATCGGGCATGTTTAACACCATCTGATCTCTGCTGTGAAAAGGGAAGTTAAGTAAACCACATACACTACACTGAACCCTGCAGCCTTCAGCTTTCCCTGAGCACAGCAAAAAAACAATGCTGCTGAACGTCAGGGTGATTAGAAAATGCATCCCATCCGAAAGCATCCGAACAGTCCTCTCTCCATTTCCCCCATATGATGCAACTCCTCGTCAATTTTCCATGTGATGATAAGAATGGAGACATGCAGCAAGGCCTCACAGTGAACCCTACGAGCAAGTGAAAGAGAAGGAGAAAAGGCACTGGGGTGGTAGGGGTCGTGTCGGCCAGCTGGCAAGGCATTTCAGCAGAGCGTTGTGAGGCTTGAAGGGGATGTGGTAGGACGTGCTGGGTCCAAGAGGAGCTCCCAAGAAGGACGCCTCTTCATCATGGCAGATTGCCTGTCTACTTGGTTCTCACTGCACATACATTGCTTTCCCCCTACAACCCATATCTCTTCAATTGGTTTTCAGTCCCTGCCCATCAGGGTGCAATGAAGTCCCTGGGTGTGAGGATGAATGGAGGAGCAGCCACCACTGACAGCCATTCGTTCCTCTCAAGGAGTCCTAAAGTCTTGGTAATGACGACAGACCACACTGGGGAAATGAGTCCCCATTCAGCTGTGTCCTTATCTTCCCTGTTGCATTCGTACAATTTCTCACTACCCCTCTCTTATTTCCATCCTGTAATACCCCACATTGCTTACCACTCCTTCACTTGTTCCCTTTTCCAATCAATTCTTTACTTCATTTCCAGCACTGCGGCCTGGTGCTGTCTGCTTCCTCCCTTATTTAGGAACCTGACACAGCGTGGTAGGCTTTATCTTGGGTAGTGGAGGCTTTGGAAGGTCTTTATACAAACTCAACTATATTCACTTGTGCACACGTACACACACAAACAGCCTACAACACATACTATTATATACCAAATGTACCTTAGACCAAGCTGATGGAGGGCACTGTCGCTGAATCACTCTCAAACACGTTTCCTAGTTACAGCCACAGCATTAATTGGTTGTAAAACAGCAGCAGTCACTATCCTCGTCGCCTAACAAAATGCTTAGTATTAAGACTAAAATTTAAACAAGAGTACTCCAAGGAATTAAATCAATCCTCACATTACTAAGATTGAGCTGTCAGCACCTGACATAGCCATTTACCAGACTCTTTATTTGCAACCAGCTACTATCAGCCACCGTGATGATCGATTAAAACCAAAAGTAAAAACTGAAACAGCTTTTCTACAGGTGTCTTTGCAGCTGCTCCACCTTCACTTTACCTTTAAACCTCACCAATACCTCACCGACACCTCCACCCAACAGCTCCACTCCGAAGTATATGAATAGATGATTTAATGATGATTTAATTTTTTTTTAGAAATGCAGTACCTCTGCTTACACTAAAAAACATGTTATGGTTTTATGTAATGTATTCATATATTGAATTGCGGATTATTCACTGAGCACGAAGTTACATTCAAGCAAGTTTTTATCAACATTTACCTACAACAAACAACAGATGATTCATAGTTGCATAAAGAACGTGTTGATACCGCTGTAGTAAACAAGCCATGCATTTAAAATTAGATGGTCTGCTCTTTTAAAAGTATTTGCTCAGGGCGGTGACACTAATGGCGTGAAACTAATTACATTGGAAAATTGTGAGGGGATAGAAAGAAACACCTCTGGCAGACAATAAAGCCCAAGGTAACTGCTCCACTTTTAAATAATTTGGCAGCTTAACTGTAAATAGAATTTAATACCTCCATGAGTGCCGGGGAGGAGGACAGGCGTGTGTCAGGAGGGAGGAGAGAGAAAGAGTCAATGTGCAAGAGAAAGGCAGAAAAAGAGGGAGTATGGGAGGACAGTGAGGGAGAAACACGACAGCCGGACTGACAGGAGAAGAGGGCAATGAAGTGAGTGATGGAGGAGAAGATGAGATATAGGGAAACATGTCAGTTGGACAGGGAGAAGAAAAATATAAACACGCACAAAAAGGACTAATAAATAAGGAGGAAAAGCAAAAGCACAATCAGCACTCACTGAATAAATTAACTGAATTTAGAAGAGTTAAATGCAACTCAGTTGTCGTTGCAAAACCATTGATGTTATAAAAGCTCTTTAAAGGGGACATATGAAAAAAAAAACAACAAAAAAACATTTTCTGCGTTTGAGAGCATATATTTGCATGTCTCAAGTGAGTACTTAACCAAAAACACAAGATAATCCTGTCAGTTACTTTTGGGCAGTTTTTCTCTGAGTCGCAGGTTTCGATGACGTCACAGCGCTTTTCCAAGTCATCATCATGCAGAAAATGAAGCACAGACATTTCATTAACACCTCTTAACCGTATGCCAATTAATACGTTTAAATAAAGAGAGCGCGAGAGAAAAAAAAAAAAAGACAGCATGTCGCCTTTTGACTGTTTTCATTAAAGCAGCGTCTGAAGTGACTTGCACCGCACCACGCTCTGTCGTCTAGCGGGAGCCTCGTGTTCAGTTGCATTTTCATTTCACTGTGGATTTGTTTTTACTAAGATGGCAGAAACGCTAAACAAATTTACCAGATGTTTCGCCGAGCAGAGTGTGAATCATTGTACTTCCACTCTCATTCCACTTAAATTTAAAAGACAAATTTATTACAAAAACAAGG
Source organism: Xenentodon cancila (assembly GCA_014839995.1). NCBI lineage: Eukaryota > Metazoa > Chordata > Actinopteri > Beloniformes > Belonidae > Xenentodon > Xenentodon cancila. Next base: position 18,152,637 of record CM026201.1, read on the forward strand.
AGAGGTCTTGACTGCAGAACATTTGTGTCAATGTGGACTACAGAAAAAATGTCTTGATTGTTACTCAGGGAGAAATATCAATAAATGTGTTGTCTTTGTTTTCATCAAGTATTGAAATCCCTGATGGTTGTTAAAAAAAAAAAAATTTAACCTTAAAACAGCTGTTGTAATGTTGATCTAAAAAGATGCCTTGTTTTATTTTCTTTTCCCGCAAAAAAGAAGCCAAAGTTGCAGTACTTTCTTCTCTTCCCCATGCTTTCAGAGCTTGTGAATGACACAGGAACTGCTCAAAGAGTCTACCTGATTTGGATGTGAGCGCTTGTCCCTTTATGTATGTGAGTGTGTTTCCTGCAGTGTGACAGAAAGGCTGGCAGGTCTGCAGACAGAGATTTGACAGGCGTTTAATGAGGAAGCTTCTGGAGGACATAGGCTTTGCGTCACACACACGCACTTGCACACAATGAGCAGTGGAAAATGTGCAACCTTTATTTTGCAGCAAAACTACCTTAACCCAAATTACAATGTGCTCACAACGTGCTAGCCTTAATTACACTGAGCCTGCCTGCTGATCGGTTTAGATGAGCTTTTACGACTAGAAAGCCACTGCATCTTCTTCATCCCAGTTCAGTATTTCACCGTTGGGTGTGTGCTTTGAATAACGCTTAGCTGATCACAGCCTTTCAATCACAGGTTTTAAATATTGGGACGGTGTTTAAAATTCTGACAAGGCATGTGGAGGTGCGAGGAGACAGATGCTTTGTGCTGAAGTGAAAGTGAAAGCTAATTTCCTTTCTGTCCAGTCCAACAAGCTCTAGGTTGCCTCAGTTGTTAGTCCGACAAGCGCCGGATTCATTTTACCACCTGAGCACTGTGAACCAAACGGGAGGCTGAGAGGAGGGGGGTCCGAGCAACGGGAGGAGGAGAGGAAGTGGACGTGCAGTGGCGCCGTATGGAGAGCAGACATAATCAGCTACTACATCTGCTGGCTTGGACTCAGAAGGGCAACGGAACAAAACTGTTTAATAAGGTATCACTGGACTTTTATGGGTCTTGAAACGGATGGGGCGCAGCTGCAGGAAGGTTGGCATTAGCGTCGTTCATCTGTGATGTTTTAAGTAACTCGTTTACATTGCTGCACGTTGACCTGCCCATCAATTAGCACACACAGCACATGCTTGGTGGAAAGAGCGAATTGTCCTTGAAAACACTTAGTACTTCAGCCAAGAGGACAGCAGCCACTCAGGCATGGAGCTGAATGCAAAGTTTTCAAAAGCCAGAGGGAAACAAGTCCGTTCATGGTCAAATGTGGACATAGCTAACAGTTTGGAGATTATCAGTTGCAGAAAACCATCCAATACTATAACACGGCAGTCAGTAGCCTGCACCAAAGCAGCAAATCACAAGCCAGAGAATTATGTTGGCCACTGAGCATTACAGAACAGATGCTGCTGGAGACATTGCCTATCAGTCAGCAAGTGTGATGCCAGAGCTGGAATGCCAGAGTGGAGTTGGCAGCGACCGTGTTGCAGTGTGATCGGAGATACAGGAGCACAGGTGGTAGTCTACTATAGTGACCTGATCGGCTTCTGAACCAAGCGGTTTATGGAGGATTTGGGAGAGCAGCTGGTGGAATTCAGAAAAGGCAAGTAAAAATATCTTGGGTCCGGGGGAGTTGAGACACTGAGAGCGAAGTGTGGCAGAGTGTCAGCACGGTCCTATCAACCATCCCTATCCCCGCCCGCCTGCCTGCACATCCTAGTCTTAGTGCCCACAGCCAAATCTCTATTTGTGCTGGTAATGAGCCTGCATCAGGTCCCTGTGGTTCGAGCAGAGACAGACTAGTGATAAAGATTAAGTAGCTCGTGGATCCCACAGTGCCTTTTAGGAGAGTGGAACATTGACCATGAGATCTCTATCTCATTGATCAGCGAGTTTAGAGAGAAAAAAAGTTCCTTTCCTCCAGAGAAGCCCGTTCCTCACACCACTGCTCCATCTTACAGCAAATTTGTTGTGAAGAAAAAGAAAAAAAAAAAAAGATTTTAAACTCTGTGTTTGGCTCCAAACTCTAGTGTGAAACTGTGGCGATGATAAATAAAGAAGCCCCTGATTTAATTTGAAGAGTTGTGTTAAACATCTTTCCTCAATAAATTAGCTGAAATTTTAGCAGTAAATTGTTTTGTATGTTCATTGAGAGTCATTTGGTCCTGTTAAATTTATATTTTCTCCAAGCGAAGCTTTCATTAGAAAAGTGTTTTCATTAATCAAACAGCGGGATTGATCATTTTCTGGGAATCTCGCCAAATGTTTGAATTACACCTCTTGAACAAAACACTGATGAATTGTACATGACAAAATTGGCAAACACTTGGGCAACAAGTCTTTGGGAACCTGGCCTTTGAGTGCAACACAAACATGTTGATGGAGAGACATGAGACCCAAATATTGTTGACGACTTTCAAATCACGGAATCAAAACGCCAGCGCGTTAATTCAGTGAGCAGCTGGCAAAAAAAAAAAAAAAAAAAAAAAGAGCAATATCTGCTGAGTTGGGCAAACCAGCGGAGACTAAATCTGTGCTACTTGACAGAACTGACTAAGGTGGAATAGAGCAGCACTGTAATACGAAGCACAGGCTTCTGCTCGGTTGAAATCCATTACCCTGCTGCTCATCCGGGAGTCGGTGTTCTTCCTTGTATTCATGTCAGTAATCGAATAAAGGGGACTGTCACGACTGTTGACAAGCTGCTGGATTTGGATATGAATATACCATTTGTGCTAGTGTGGCCTTGACAAGTAAGATCAAACATGTTTTGAGAAAAGGGTCTGCAGAGGTTGTTGGAGCTGTGCTCTTCTGATTTTGATAAGGAAGAAACTGAACAAGCACCCGCGTTTGCTTGCAGGAAGACGACACATAACTTGATGTCACGTGTTGATTGCATGATTACGATCATAACTAGGATCGAAAAAGCACCTCATTTGTCTGCCACATTTTGCCACTTTGTAGTGGCATTTCTGAGAAAAAGTTAACAAGTAAAATAAAATTGTCTTGATGCATATTTATTCTAAACAAAAATACAAAAAAAAGGTCAATAAAAGGCAACATATGAGTGATAGATTGCTACCTTTCACTGAAATAAAACATCAGAAATTCATTAAAATTTTTACAGCAGTAATTACAGTGTACCCAAAAACGTAGAGAGAGATAAGATCCTGAACATTGGTGTGTGTGCATGTGTCAGCCAACCAAGGAACGAGTACAGCTGGATGTTAAATTTCACCAAAAATGTGACCGAATACAGATGAACGGTAAATTGAGGGAAACATCTCTGTAACGGGCCGATGACCTGTCCTGACCCCAAATGTGATTGAACAGGGTGTAGATAAAGAAGGATGGAAACAAAAATATGATATTGGCCCATTCAATGATAATTATTTAATAAAACACAAGGCAAATGCATGTGTGTCTTGCGTGACGACCTTTTGCATCAGCTTAAAGGAATTCCAACTCAAATAATGAACAAGGGGGAAGGCAGACAAATCAAGAAACAAACAAACAATATTGACAAGCTATTAAAATGTACATTTAAAATCTTAGTGCTTCACTATCTTGTTACATGGAAGGATAATAGATTGGCACATTTGTTTAATTGGGGTCTTTTTGTTGTCAAAACATGTAAAACTCAGATGATGCTTGATGGAGTTTTGTTGGACATGTTGCTGTTCCGGTTTAATTAACAAAATAAAAGTTTATCCTGTGATGTTGTGTCCTCATAGAGAATTTTCAAATGATACTAAGGAGAATAACTAGTTGACTGCCAAATCAACCGACTGGTCATTAAGTAGCTCTAGAGACTCGTGCTCTAATTTGAGGGATAGAGAAAAGCTCTTTAGAAGTCCAAGAAGGAATATAAATGTGTGAAGGATGATGCCACCCCGGTTCTGAGACTTCCTGAGCACCTGCCAATAAATCTTTTTTACTTTCACTTCTGACTGTAATGTTTAATTCCTAAAGCTCTCCAACACAGAGAAGTGTGTGCAAATGCACACAACTAAAATAAGAACTGAATCTTAATAGAAATCTTAGTGGGATTTGTTTGTGTGTGTCTGTGTGTGTGTGTGTGTGTGTGTGTGTGTGTGTGTGTGTGTGTGTGTGTGTGTACGTTTAAAAAAAACAACACAGAAGGAGGAATTTTACCTTTTACATCCAAATGAATTCCAGTGGTGATAACAACTGCCGAGTGAGGAAGAGGGAGGGAGGGGCGGGGGTGAGGGAGAGGGGGGTCTGTTGCTTTTATTAGACTCATTGTTGAACTGAAATAGTGTAAAGTTCTATTGCATACAGCCATTAAAAGCAAATTTGCATTACACTTTGCAGGACCTTAAGTGTAAATGCTAAGCTGTACGCGTTTACAAAATGCTGAAGTCTTATTGCGTTTTAACAGAGATTCATCAGCTTAGTGACCCGGCACTGCAGCGAGGAGCTACATCACCTAGAACGACTAGAAAGACCTTCACACACCGTCCTTTTAAAGGCCAAATTACAGCAAACATTTAAGTATAAGGCAGAAAAAGACAGCTCCAACGGAGGTAATTTAGGACCTGTACGGATTCACCGTGAGCGTCGTGGAGGGTGATTGAGTTCCAGTCTAAAAACTACAACATCCACCCGCTCTTCCTATTTACTTTGCTTATAAACAACAAGTTGTAATTTACTGGTCATTTATTGTCCAATGCTAGTGACACCGATTGAAGTAAATAAGACATTGCAAGAAAAACAAAGGTGGAGTTGATAAGAAAAGAAAGGAAAAGGACGAAAGTGTGACAAAGGCTGAGGTTTGTTTAAGGGCGTGACCACAGCAGGAAAAGTGAAAGTTAAACATTAGTTTGAGGAGATAGAGTGCAATAGTGCGACTCAGAACAGTGAACGGCAGTCGTTTAAAAGTAGTTTATTCAATAATCAACGTCAGTTTGTCATTTGATTTGGAAACAGGAACAGGCTGAGCTTTTTGGGGATCAACATGATGTTTAAATCAGAGCCATCTGGGATTGGGTCTTTGGATATGTGATAACAACTGAACCATCTCTATGACAACTGAGCAAACAAATACTCTGAAACTGTGGGATGTCATTAAAATAACAAACAACATGAATTTATAACGTATGGGAAGAACAGATGCCATCCCGCTCATCCGGAAAATGAGCTGTTTGATACTGAGACACAGTGCCAGAGAGTGTAAAAGGAACATTCTGCTTAATTTGAACACAGTTTGGATGCCGTCTCTCGCCAAACAAAGTTGATATGGAGCTTTTATAACTTCAAACGGGATTCCAACTATGGCTCAATGAAAAAGAAATCCCTATTACGCAACGATGTGCAACAGAAGATAAAATTGGTACTTAATAGCATTATCAGCTTATCTGAAGTCAAAAGATCTCTTCAGTGCCGTTTATTTTCTGCTTCACAACACAAATATGGAATGTTTCATATCACTGCAGCAGTTTATATTCTCCAAAACGGCTACTGAAACATTATTGACGCTGCTTCAAAAGAGTCCAGCCTAAAAGGGATGTTAAATTACTTTTTAGACTCAAACTTTCCACTATAACAGGGGAAATACTATGTCTTAGTTTTATAATATACATGCATAGACATTCTTTTTAAATAGAATATAAAATGAGTGTGTACTTGTATGAGAAAGGCTGAGCAGATCTTGGTTGTTCATGAACAGGGGATGTGGTATTCTGGCTTTGTTGTGACCAACTGTGGAGCAACATCTGGATGGGGAGGCTGACTGCAGGGAGCAGAGCTAACACGAGAGCAGTTTCTGTGCTGGCTGGCCGGTTTAATAAGTGACAAAAAGCTATTCCAGTGGGTTACTGGACAGCACATCCATCTAAATCACGCCGGTCCCATCCACACACAGACACTGCGCGGTGAGTATCCGGACACATGTCCGATCACACTCAGATGTTTAAATGAGAAGCGTTAATGACTGAGTTTCTTGTGCGTGCCGAAAAATACGACGCAACGGAGACACTAGAGCTGTAGATTTACTCCTCTGGCTTCAAGAGAAAAACCGTTTCAAAACTGCTCAATAAATATTCACAAGCAGTCAGCTGTGGCTCAGGTTTCTCTGTTCAGTGACGTCTACTATCTGTTCTCATCCAGGAACCCGAGAGCATTAACTTGCTTATGAACAAAGCAATCTCAGGAAATTTACCTGACTCCAACTTTATCTTGGAAATAAACTCAGCATAAAAAAAGACATTCGTTTTCATTGGAACTGACTGTAGTTTTCAATGTTACCTTGACTCTCAGAGTTTCTCGCTCCGAGATGCCACGGACGTGCCTCTGGGTGTTTTTGAGCATCTGTGGGTTTACGGAGGCACCATTTGCTTTCTTCGGGGCCTGAGCATTACGCTGACCCCCAACCTCAATTCAGTGTGCTTTTTGTTTGTTTGCAGACCTTAGGTTCACCTCTGAATCCAACCTGAGCCCCACCTTCCTCAAATGCAGGTGTGTACTCTATCTGTGCTCTGCAAGAAAATTGTTTTGCAAGCTCAAAGCAACCCCTGGACATCAGACGTAACATTAATATTTATGAATACTTCTGGCACTTGTCTGAAGCGTAGAGGAATTTGTTTCTCTGCCTAAGTGTACACAGTGAAATTGCACATTACATCCTTAAGGGCAGATAAAAGAAAGTTAGGGATAAAAAGAAGATTTAAACGGAGCTGACGGAGGTTTGCAGTTTGACATACAACCTGAATTCAGATGGAAGGGGGGGCCATATGAAAATGGAGCCAGTGACATTTAATCAATTCAATTGGAAAGCTTCCCCTAGATGATGGCGTCAATCCAATGTTTGGTATGAAAAGCGCATTCTGATTTATTTTCCTCAAGATTTACAACGAACAAAGCAACAAAACAAAAACACAGCTGAATACTACAGCTGTGAAAAAGTAGCAGGGGCCTGTCATCCAAAGCCCAAAGCAATTTTCTGATGAGAGTATTCAACTGCTGTACTTTGAAATCCTGATCCCAAGGTTTGTTCACTGTGTCGGCTGAGCTGGAAACAGCCTGATGCACACATTCGACCCCTTTCCTGCAGTGCCAGAGTATTTCTATTAGTCACCATTAGTGTGAAACCCAGATGGACTCGGTCCCACTCCTCTGTCTCCTCAGTAGTAATAGCTTCTGCAGCAGCAGTGGAACCCAGGGAGTGATTTATAGAGACTAGAAAATGATGTGCTGATCACGTAGTGGGGTATGTCAGTCGCAATATTGCTGCTGTTGTCTCAGGCAACGAGCCGTTGTGGCGCCAGCATCTGCGGCCATACGTGCTCACAGTGAGGGATTAGGTGGTCAGACTCAGGTAGGCGCAACGTGGTGACATACAGACTCGCGCATCCACTTCAGCAGCTGCTCTTCAGAGCGGCATGTTTTCACCTGTAATATACTAATAATTTACCAGTGACGAAGACAACACTGGGAGATCCTCAATGTCGCTCCTAAGTTACTGATATATTGGCAAGTATAAAAAGCTTTATTGAGGGTGTTAATTATAGATTTGGCTATTTGTTACTCGCTATTTTGAGTCATCTAATCATAACCTGTTTTCATCAAACATGAACATCTGCATTTGCTTTAAATTATGTCTTTGATAGTAAAAGATCAATTTGATTAATTTATAGGATTCCGGATCATGTTGCAGAACCCCAAAGTTCTTTTGGGTTTGCAGTTTATTTTTATGGGGTTTTATCTGCCCCTGAGCAGTAGTAACACCTGTGCTGCAGACTGTTTGATTGCTAAACAGAGTAAAGATTTACATTATTTCCCAAAGGATTATTGGGTTTTTCTGTTTACTACTGGATGAGCCTGACTTTTAATATCTTAAAATTTGTGCTTCTCAACTTGTTAAGGATGACTTTACTTTTAATGACTGCAGCTCAACGCTCTCACTCAGCTAGGAAACCTTTTCTCAACATAAAATTTTGCACTTATGGATCTTCAGTTACTTGATCCCTGCTCATGCAAGACTATCATCACCAGGGGTCCTTTGCAATCGGGAGTAATTGCAAGTAATTGCCGGTTCTTGTCCAGACAACAAATTTTGCCATATTTTGGGGAACGTTTTATAGTACAACAAATCAACACATTTCTACTTTCCAAACAAATATTGCATTGTTGTTTTTTTAGGGCCTGACTTTCTCGTAAATTACACACATGGGAGATTTTTTTTTTTTTTTTTGTACAACTGCATTTGATATTTGTTATGTTTACTGATTGTATTATTATTTCAAAAAAAAAAAGGAAGTGCAGCTATTGTTATCTGACAATCCTGCACCATCAGTTAGTCCACTAGAGTCATGAGGTTCTGGTAGAGAAGGTTATCGACCAGGTTTCCCACCGGAGTAATCAGGAAAAGAACATGCTGACTGCTTTTACTAAACAGAGAGCAAATACAGAGGCGCGCGCGCACGCACGCACGCACACACACAAACACACACACACACACACACACACACACACACACACACACACACACACACACACACACACACACACACACACACACACACACACACACAGCAGAAGCTGACTATGCTGATTCGCACACCTTAAACCTGAGGTGGAGCGTCTCATCGGTGGAATCAGGCTTAGTGGTTGGGGGGGACACAGATATGAACGTGCTGGGGCCTTAACAAAATCTGGGTGTATCCGCTAATTCCAGTGCACTACAATCAGTAATGCCCCTTATAAATAAGGGGAAATTGATCTTTTCTAATCATTCAAATATAATAGTCAACATCTGAAGTGGTCCAAACAGCACACATTCATATTATGCAATCATTTAGAACAAAATCCATTCTTAGGACAACTTTGATTACATGTTTTGCTCCTCTTCAAACGTTGACTGCTGTAAACGACGGAGAACAGACAAATAAGCAAAACTGCACCAAAGCTGTGTTAATGAACACAATTTTTACATGAATCATTTCACTCAGAATGAAACATATTCTCACAACACAGTCTTATTGCTCCCCGGAGCCTGAAGCCGAGCTGAGTTGAGGGAAGACGAGTCGGGAGGTGTTATCAAGTGGTACTACGTAACATGACGACCCGCTGTCTGTTCGGTCGGCCTATCTGGCTTCACCAACATCAGACGAGCTGGTTGCGGATCCATGCTGAATAACAAGAGGAGCCAAATTGTGTTGCACAAATAGGACCAGCAGTCTCCCTCTGCCACTCCTGCTGTTGTGTTCGTGACCGCTAATAGCAGCTTTCTGACGCTCTTCAGTTTGTTAATGACCTGATCGAGGTTCGTGACTTGCAAAGCTGCGGTCTGTCGTTTTTGTAGCCGGTTGCAGACTGCAGTTCTGTAATAAGCTGATTTATGACATCCAGGGCTCTGAGGATGAGGAGCTTGCGAACATCCTCGTCTCGGTCTTGTCATCAACACACCCACCACCCCGTGTCAGTTCTGTTTACATTAGTCCGGACCCGTGATTTAGTGTAGCCTCGGAGGAAAGTTTTTGGCGGGGTCAGCTTGGCACGCCACACCCTGTCAGTTGATGTAAAACGCCACTAGATTCAGGTGAGAAACGAAGGGTTTCCGCCACTGTAAAAGGGGCTTTTCGTAAAAAGAACCCCACTCCTTATAAGTTCACTTCAGTTCCTTGAGGTTTCAGGGCCTTTGTTTATGCACAGATCTCATTATGGCTTTCTTTTTTTTTTTTGTCGTTGGGGTTATGTGACATATCTGTAAGTAATTAGTGTCCAACCAGCTGTAACTGGTGGTGACAGCGTTTTCACTTTGGAGAATCAGGGAGGAATTCTGATGGGAACTTCAAGCTAAAGCCTTCTGAGAATAATCCCCACAGAGGAGTCAGTTTTCACCATCTAAAACAACTTAAACCTCATAAAAATCAGTGCAGTCGAAACTTTCAATGTGTCAGAAGATATTTTTACATTGTGCACTGGAGAGTCAGTTATCATGTTTTTATGCTGAAAAGCATCTGTGTTTCAGCAATAAAACTTGTAAGGTTTTATTTGTTTTGGATGTTGGAAATCTTTTCTGTCCAAACAACATTCTTCCAAAAGCTTTCAAATGCAGGTTTACAAATCTAAGCCTTTTTTTTTTTTTTTGAAGGGATGAGGCATTTTACAATCAACACCTCCAAACAAGCTGCACTTGTGCAGTTTTTTGTAATGTCACAAACATTCAAATTTAATGTGCAGAATGAGAATTGTAGGGTCAGAGATGTGACTTTCAACGTAAATTTTGTAAAATTTGTAAAATTTGTAGACAATTGTACAGTCTGACCTTGAGGTAACTTGTTGCAACACCCATTCCCAGGAATAATGTCTTAAAAGTTTTTTACTTGTAAATAATCTTTCTCATTGCAGAATGACAGACACATAAGGGAACTGACAAAACGCCTGCTGTCATAGAGGTGTTCACTCCTGCTGATGACCAGTTGAGCAGCACCCGATTCCTGCACTTTCAGTTTCTATGAAAACTATAAACTATATTTAATTTTTCACATTTCTTTGTGATATAAATGATGTCATGTTGTTGTTTTTCAAACAGAGGTCGTATTTTCTAATTTTAGACTTGGTCCAGATTACTTAAAATTAATTAAATGTCCTTACACACCAAGAGTTATTACTAAAAGAGGGAGTCTTTTCCATATGATATAAACACGTTTTTAAAAGACGTTTCTAAGGAAGCAACACAAATGTTCTTGTTATATAAAAAACTGCTGATCAACTAACTAAAAAGAAAAATTACTTTTTTTGGGGGGGGGGGGGGGGGTATTGGGGGGTATTTCTCTCACTTTTCAAAAAAAAAGAAAAGACAAGTGCAAAAAAGTAAGTGTGTGGTCCTATATGCTTACCTTTTAAAGTCTGGAACTAAATTTGGTTTGTTGTTATTGTGAGAGGTGGAAACATGTCACATCACATCAAACTACGCATTTCTCAATGTAAAACTGCAAACCATTTTGCAGTCTCTCTTTCCCAAGACCAACACAAGCGGACTACATATGTGCCAACGTGACTTTCTGATGTCATTTTGCATTTGCAGCTCTGCTTGATAACTGAGTACAACACAGTGTTCAGTAATGGAGGCGTGGGGGTGTAGTGGGGGGGAGGGTCAAAGCTAAGGATAATTTAAAGCGCAAGAGAGCCTGGTGTAGCAACGGTTTTCTTTCAGACACAATTCAGATCAGAGTTGGTCTTCAGGATCATGAATACAGTACGTACAGACGTGGATAAATGCGTTGGTACCCTTCCATTAAAGACAGAAAAACCCACAGCGGTCACTGAAATACACATCAAAACTGACTAAAGTAATAAATAATCATTTACTGAACACTGACTAATGAAAAAGCAAACATTGCCTTTGAACTGTGGTTGAACAGTCATTTAAAAACAGCAAACAAATTAAACTGACCTTGACAAATTAGTTGGTACCCTCAACTTGATATTTTGTTCTTTTGAACCAATCACTGCAATGAAGCCATATCTGTAACTCTAAATGAGACTTCTGCACCTGCAGACAGGTATTCTGGTCCACTGCTCATGAACAAACAGCTCCAGATGTCTCAGGTTTGAAGGACGTGTCCTCCAGACCGCATGTTTCAGCTTTTCCCACAGATGTTCTTACTTCACGTCGTATTCTCACGCCTCTTCTTACTTGTACTCTTGTACTCTCATCTGTGTAGTACTGGGATGAGTATCACAGACACGGCGAGGTAACGAGAAGCAGCAGGTGTACTATGATATCTTTCAGTGACGTTGTACACGGTTTTATGTCATAAAGACAGAATAGTAATAACAGAGTAAATGGCAGAGCATTAAATCAGGGTATAGAGTTTCATTATTGTTATCTTCTCTTTCATTCTCATGTTTGTTTTGCTCTTCTATCACCAACTCCCCCAGAAAAAAAAGGTACTTGGCTGTTTACATTATACATTATTTAGACTATAAATTTAGAACTCATACCCCATACAAGTAACTTTTATAGAGGGTCTGCTTGCCAATGAAATTTCTGTTATTCTTTATGTGTGGCATTTTCAGCACTGCATTTTGGTTTGTAGTGGCAGATTTATGGAACGCAGTGTTGCTGCTTCTGTTTAAACTGCATAAATCCTCCGCTGTTGGTAAAGGGAAAAAGAAACGTTCTCTCTCAGCTTTTGTTTTGTTTTTTTCTTTAAGTTACAGTACTTAATCCATACTTGGCATGGTTTGGACAAAACATTACTTAATTAAATGTGATGCAATAAGTTCAAAGTGTGGACGCACGATATGGCTCCAATAAATATAAGAAAGAAAGAAAAAAAAAACAACCTGAGGCAAACGTCAAGTACTACGAATTAAACAATAATCATTTTAATAAATAACAAATAACATTAGTGCCACTAAAGAAACGTGAATGCATGATTTATCAAAGTCAGGATTAGAAATAATCACTATTAGAATAAGTACAGAAACTGTTGTATCCACTTAAAAAAGAAACAAGACAAAACGAAAAGAAAAAGACAAATAAATTGCTGAGAGGAGACCACTAGCACATGTGGAGGTAGCATATTGTTACACTTACAGAGCAGATGGAAATGGTTTCTTTATCTTTCAATGAAGCTGTCAAATTATACGTGATAACACACTGCATATTTTTCCCTGCCATTGTTGCAAGACCAGCTTATTTGTGGTTAGCCAAAATAGTGAAACAGCTCTGGTATCAACACTGTCCAAGGCCTGCCGATAAACACCGCTTAATGATGTGTTACACAAGAAAAATGCAAAGATTAATTTACTCTGGCAAAAGCAGATCTTATAATCCTATCACTTTCTGTGACAACTGCACATTATCTGCTAAGCCTCAAAATATTACGTCAATCCGGATAATTACCCTATCCTTTCACGGTAAGAAGGGGAATATAAGACAGTGTGATGAAACTGAACCTTTAGTGGTAATATCAGTCTCTCCTTTGCAATAGATTTATCATAAAAGATCGTCAAAACTTCAAAACAGTGCGCGTGCCCATGATGGGGTCTTTAATGTTCATACGGTGTTTCATGCAGCCAGTGTTACAAAGCTCTCTTTCCCTCCAGCCGTTGCCACCAGAGGTTTTTAACATCAGGGAGTCCTGGTCTGTCTACCACTACAAGAGAGTGATGTCTCATTAGAGAAACACTGGGATAGTAATGGGATGTGTTTTAGCCCCGCAGTCATGTGGAGCAGGTTCACGCAGTCAGAGGGCCAACTTATGTGGACCAATTCCAATCAGGGCGAGGAACATACCAGCACAGTCGTAAAAAAGCGAATGGACTGTTAGTTGAAAGTCAACAAAAATCAATAGTTGACAAAAGTATAGATAAGAGAGCGGTAATCAGTGTTGGTGTACATGGATTGTTAAATTAAATGGACTCATACACACAGTGTAGAGCAAAAACTGAAATCAGATTTGGTGGACTTCAACAAAACACGGCAGCAATACATATTGATCTGTGACTGAACACATTGTTTCTTATTACCTCTGTGAAGGAAGCTGTGCATCAGCGGTGGTGATGTTTTCATTACTGGCTGTCTGTCTGTCTGTCTGTCTGTCAGCAAGATGCTGCAGAAACTACAAAGGCAACTGCTGTGAAATTTATGGAAAGCTGAACGCATAGGCAACTGGAAATCTTATTAAAGCTGGACGAGGCTCCTAAATATCCAGATATTGACGATGGATTTGATCAGATTATTACATGGTAGAAAGGTGGACGATTGGCCTTAGTGGAGATCTGTGCTTTCCAAATGCTCCTATTGTTTATTGTTACGTATTGTATGGCTCAGAAGCACTCAGCGTCTTACCAGACAAGATCCAAATTTTGACAGAGTTTAAACAAGTCAATCCGCTTGGAGAAGTCCAGCTCCGACACCGAATCCCTTCAGTCAAAATTAAATAGTGTAAAATCACTTAATTTTTCCCCACTGCTCGGATGCAAAATTATTACTTTGACATCACACAGAAAGTCACTTTCATCTATATCATCTGGTAGATTTGATGTTTTACTGTAGGACATACATGGCTATGTAGCTTTGTTGTAAACAAACATCAAACACTCATTGCTTGCTTCCACCTGTTTCTATAACCAATCCAAACAATGCTTGAAAGCCTCCATGGGCCAAACTGCTCCAAGCTAATGAGGGGAAAATTGGAAATAAAATATCCAGCAGTGCTTTAATTTGAATGGGACTGGAGTGGAGAGCTATAACACTATTGAAGTGTTTCATAATTTTTACTAACAACTTGTGTTCCAGTTACTCTGAATCTCCAACAAAAAACCTATAAGCTGCTAATGAGCGTCATTGTTCCAAACTGTTTTATTTGTGATAAAATTATGGGTTGGCTGCCTAACACCTAACCCCCACCGGCTACAAGCCGCGTTGGTGCACAAACCAACTCACCTCCTTTTCTCCACATATATTACTGATGATGGAGTTGGAAGCTGGACTGCCAGACGGACCAAGGACTGCCACAACCCCTTTAGTCATGATTTGACACACTAGGAGGAAACAGAAAGGGGTCGGGAGGAAAAGGAGGAGGGAAGAAAGAGAGACAAAGTAAGAATTTTGACATGAAGCTACATGCCCTCCGCATAAATGCTTGCACATGCTGAGTGTATCAACCACCTAACCCTTACCCAGACAGCAGCCTAAAGCAGTATTTCCTTACTGTCTTTAGAAAACCTGAACCTAGAGAAAGGTGTTAGAGAAAAGTACAAAATGACAACTACATTTATATACAGATCTATACTTTTCTGTAAATGTAAGATCATCTTGTGATAGTTGGTATTAATATGTTATTACATAAGCAGACAGATATGGAAATGAGAAGTGCAACAGACAGAAATAGAAATATATGTAGGCTTAATACCTAAAATCTGGAATTTTTTCATATTTTTCATTTTCCTTCAATTATCTGAGGCCAGGTCACAGGAGCAGTAGCCTAACCAGCCACCCCCAGCCACTTCGTCCAGCTCAACTGGGGGTATCCCAAGAGGTTCCCAGGCCAGCCGAGAGACATAGTCCCTCCAGCATGTCCTGACTCTTCCCTGGGGTCTCCATTCAGTGGGACATGCTCTGACCGACCAGGGAGGCATCTAGGAGGCCACCTAATCTGGCTCCTCTTAATGTGGAGGAGCAGCGGCTCTATTCTGAGCCTCTCTTGGTTGACCACACTTCACACCCTGTCTCTAACGGAGAGCTCGGACACCCTGCAGAGGAAACTTATTTCCACCGCTTGAATCCACAATTTCATTATTTCAGTCACTACCCACATGTAGTGACATAGGTGAGGGTAGGAACGTAGACTGACTGGTAAATCGACAACTTTGCCTGCATCCCTAAAGGTTACTGCACGGACCCATCGATTGATCTCTCACTCTATTCTTACCTCACTCATGAACATGACCCCAAGATACCTCAACTCCTCCACTTGACACTTGGCAGTATCTGATTCCCGATCTGGAGAATGCACTCCACCCTTTTCCGACAGAGGACCATGGTCTTGGATTTAGAGGTCCTGATTCTCATCCCATCTGCTTCACATTCAGCTGTGAACTGCTCCAGTTAGAGTCGAAGGTCTTGGCTTGATGAATGCGGACCAAGCTATGACACTGGATGTAGAGGGACTGGACAGCCTGTATAAGGGATTCTGGCATACCATACTCACAGAAAACCCTGCACAGGAGTCCCCAGGGGACATGGTTGATTGCCCTCACCGAGTCCACACAGCACATGTAGACTGGCTGGGCAAACTCCCATACCTTTTTTCCAGGACCTTGCTGAGGATATAGAGCTGGTCCACCATTTAAAGGCCAGGACGAAAATCACATGCTCCTCTTGAATCTGTGATTCGACAATCCGGGAGACCCTCCTCTCCAGGACCCCTGAATAGACTTTACCAGGGAGGAGTGTGATCCCTCTGCAGTTGGAGAAAGTCCTTTGTGTGGGAGAGGGACCACCACCCCAGTCTGTCAACCCAGAGGCACTGTTCTAGATGTCCAACCGATGTTGCCCAAGCGTGTCAACCAAGACAGCCCCACAACATCCAGAGCCCATATGACTCATATGATGAATATAAATAGTGATAAACTGTGTGCCCAAGGGGTGAGGGTTCCTCACTCTGCCTTTTGGTTGGGGTGGATGGATCCTGACTGTTGTTTGTGCATACGCACCAAACAGCAGTTCAGAATTCCCACTCCTTTTGGAGTCCTTTGGTGGGTTGATGGAGAGTGCCCCAGCTGAGGACGTCCTCGTTCTGCTGGGGGATTTAAATGCTCACATGGGCAACTACAGTGAGGTAAGAAGTACAAGGACTTTTAGGCCTGTGGGACTCCAGAGCCAGCAGATAGGGAGCGGCAGGCCAAGCGGAACGCGGCTTCGTTGTTTGCTGAGGTAAAAACCCGGATGGGGAAGGATGGGGGAGGAGTTTGGAGGGGCCATGGAGAACGACTTCCAGACGACTTCAAAGAGATTCTAAAGAGATTCCACAATCCAGTGGCTCAGGACTGTGCAGTGTTGACCTTGACAAGGGATGTTGTGAGTCCGTGGAGGGAATACTGTGAAGACCTCCTCAACCGACGTGCCTTCCTATGAGGAAGCAGAGCCTTCAAACTTGGAGGTGGGCACTCCTATCTCTGGGGCTGAGGTCATTGAGGTGGTTAAGAAGCCTGTGAGTGGCAAGGCACCAGGCGTGGATGAGATCCATCCTGAGTTCATAATCCCTGGTTTGTAATTAAAACATTGCTGTCTGTGGTGTGAGAGAAAGAAGTTCCGGGCTGTGTTTTTCTTGTGTACACAGATTGTGTATATGTCATGATAATTTGGTAGTTGTTACTGGGGCAAATGTAGAGCACTAATCAGCCTTATACTGTATGTGAAAGAGGCAAAGGAGAACTGCTTTCAGGCCTGTGCTGCAAAGAGGCGGTGAATCGAATGATGAATAAGTAATCCCCTAGTCACCCATGGGGCCTGTAAGACATGAATACACTCCATACCTTACAAGAACAACTCACATTCACACTGCAGGCGCACACACGTAGAGACACATGCTTGCACCTGTCTGCATGGCTTCACTGCATCACAAAGACGGGCGAGCTGATCCCAAACCAGCACACAACTGGCTGTTTTGACACTTTTATTTGCTCACTTTCTGAGCAGCATGCATTGGGGTTGGGTATAAATGTGGACTTTTTACAGCTTCAGCTTAATAAATTCCTACTCCTTTTTCTGTCACAGTGTTAATTGAAGAATTTAATATGAATCTTGAAAGAATCCTATATATGATATAATCTTAAAAAAGAAAAAGTGTGCAAAATGATCAGACTTAGTTACTGATTGCTTCTTTTTGCAGCCGTGTGAGACATCTTTAATAATGGAAATGCACACAAACTGCATGTGTCTCTAACTTGCATGTTTTGTTTTGTTGGCATGTCAAAAAAATGTTTTTCTTTTTCAAATTTGGTACACATAAGATAATAAATAAACAACACTAATCACATCTGGGAGAATACTAAATACTTGAAAAAAATAAAACAATCACGAGTGAACATCAGACAGCAACACATAGACACTGAAAGACGCAAGACGACGAGTGTACGCACCCAGAAAGAGTAATTGAAAGTATAACTGCAACTGTAGGACGGTTTTGGGTTTGCGTTTGACTTTAAATCAGTTATAAAGAACCTTGGGGTAGAAGCGTGTGTAAAAGAGCAGGTCTAAAATGACTGAGATCAAAAATGACTAGGAGCTAAATCTAGGAACACCTGCTGATCCTGATCAGTTATAAATAAGGACGTGGGGGGAAAAAAATAGATTCATATCAAAATGACA
This sequence comes from Xenentodon cancila, assembly GCA_014839995.1. NCBI lineage: Eukaryota > Metazoa > Chordata > Actinopteri > Beloniformes > Belonidae > Xenentodon > Xenentodon cancila. Next base: position 18,170,527 of record CM026201.1, read on the forward strand.
CTGCTTATTCTAGCATTCATAATCCACCCTCACCTTTAGAGAAAACGACTGATTTTTAAAAGCGATTTGTTTGTTTGACATGGTTGACTTCCCACATGTCTAAAACGTTCAACATGTCTTTCAGTCACTGTTAATGTTTGCTCTCAGAGTTTATGGTTTATTTAATGTGGAACAGCAAGAGATTCAAAACCAATATACCGTGCGAAATAATTTTTTTTACCGTCTCCGTGTAAAATCAGCTCAGCTCACTCAGAACTTCATCTGAAATAGTCCTGAAACCAGCTGGAAACGGAAAAATTAAAAATCAGCTAGTTCTTCATTTAAATCTAATGACATTATTTATCTGACTGCATGCGTTCTGTCACACCTTTGATTTAGCTTTTGTAAACATAAATGATTTACTTCCACTACACTTTCCTCTTCTTTATGGCTTAATTCTACTTTATTTGTACATAGCAACCTAGAATAAATTTGGAAACCTGATAACTCAGAATTTATATTGCATTGAACTAAGAGCGCAAAATAAACTAACCAAACTTCATAATATAGTAAATAAAATACCCTACATATCCAGATGTAACAGGACCTGGTGTACTGGTTAGTTAAACGATACTGATATCTGCTAAATGTCATCGGCATGAATGTGTTCTTTAGTGGAAACTACTTGGTTGTGGTTAGCTGGTTTGGATACATAAACGCAACTCGCAGCAAGAGAAAGTGAAATATGAAGCAGAGTAAGATTTATAAGCTTCTGATTGGGACAAGTCGTACGTGTTTTCCATGCCCAACGCCCTGCAAACCCCTGAAAATGGGAAACAATTCCAAATTTCCGTGATTCTGATTCTCACAAAAAAAACAACAAAAAAATCAGGTTAGAGGATTACATGTTATGATAGTCTAATGAATGACTGAGAAAGGCTTGTGAATGCATAAAGGTCTGTTTTTTTTTTTTATCCATTGGTGTCTAGTACAGTGGAAGGTAACTAAACGTGTTCTCCGGGATGTGAGCACAGACGTTCGCTTATTTGGGATGAATTTTCAACCGTCCAATATGGAGGACGTTTCTTATGACTGCAAATGGAGCCCTGACATTTACTGATTACTTCACTGCTATCAGTAGCAAAAGGGTGAATGAGAAAAGATGCAGGACCATTCTGTATCCTTAGATTCAGTAAGAGAAGGTGAAGAAAATCATTTCCAATATAAGGGGTCACTAAATCATCTGATTTCAGTCTGAGTGAGGCGCATATTTCGTCTGAGGACCACACGGATGAGAGACGGCAGGGACCATCAGTCTGCTATTACAAAAACATACGGGCGCAGTGAAACTTCAATCTCCACACGTTATTTGTACTGAATAAAATAGCAGCTTTAATTTTATTCCAGGTGATTGTTCTTAAGTCGTAAACATGTCCAGTGTTGTGAATGTTTTATGTACATTTGTGTGTATCTGATGGAAAATATGCATGTAAAAGCTGCATTATAACTCTAACCCCTATCACAGTTTAATCCTGGAATAATGGACGTCATTGTTAAGCTATATATTACTGGCTGTAAAGAGCTGCGCAGTGTGTTTAAATTATGATCAGGAGGTTACAATGTCACTTCTCAGTAATTGTTTAAAACCGGAGCAGAAGATGGATTTTTTCCCTGATACAAGTACAATGGCACTACTGCACCTTCCGCACAAATCGTCTCCTCACAAGACAATAGACATACAGACAGAACAGAAAAAAATGGAAAGTCTTGAAATACAGGGAAAACAGGAACACAATGAGAGAGAGGAGTACAAACACGTTTCTTCAGTTCAAACACACACACACAATTTTTGCACTATATTCACACAATTTGGCTTTCAAAGACCAACACGTAATAATACACAAACAAATGTGCGTGCACACACACAAACATACATGAAGAACCACACAGGGAAGAATACATTGTCCTGTTACTGTGGTAAGCAAACATGTTTCTTTGAATTAGGCTGCACCTCTGAACCTCTGGGCTTTGACATTGACATTGAAAATCAATCCTCCCACTTTTCAGCACAAATGTTTTTAGTGGCGACTGTCTCAGATGTATTGATCAGGGGAAGTTTTCTTCATTCAAATTTTTAAAAAACCGAGCCAATAATCACTGGAGCATTAGGCAACCACACGGATTCGATTTCTGGGCATATGTATTGTGGTTTTGGAAACGATAGTAACAAGGTTCTCAAAGCAAAATCTAAACTTTATTTATAAAACGCTTTAACATGCCACAAGGCAACCAAATGCGAATAGCGACACTAATGTTAAAGGTGTCAGTCTGAGTGTTGCATAAAATCTCATTCTGGCCTATTTAAGGAGCCATGTAAGCATCTCAGCTGCACGTGATCTACGTTTGAGTAACACTACAAATTCTGCCTCTGCTGTGGAACAAGTTGCATATTAGCCCTCATCAGTTAACGGGACTTGTTTCCAAAAAAGCACAAGTCGCCTTTGGACATTCATCTTAAAAACGTAGGCTTTCCTCCGATGACTATTTCATAAAGATCATATAACTGCACATTTGAACGATCCTCTGCTGCGCCGGTTTCTGCTAATGTTTGCTCATCTTCCTGGAGGAAGTAAAGCGATAGGTTTTATTTGCATTTCTAGCAATCAAGGAGATCTATTAGAGAGCCGCCTTTGTCTTCCGGGCTTCCAAAATTCATAAGCGCCATTTCTTTATTGCATTTCACACTGAAGAGCAGTTTCATTGCAACACTTAGTCTTCTTATAGGCCTCTTCTGCCTTATAAGCATTAATTAGTTTTATTTTCAGAATACTACACAGCTGCTCAGAGGAGCACATGGTTGCAAACTGTTGTCGCAAGGACTGAAGAGGATAAACTACGACGCTTTGCAATGCCTTTTACTTGACAGCAAGCGAGATCTGAGACTTTTGTAGAAGTTATCTGAAAATGAAGATATCTTGATGCATAATGCTTCTTCTGACAAAACAGACGAGCTTCAAGCTTCTGGAAGCGTGCTTACCTTCTACCTGATTAACTACTTACAAATAAAAGCCATTGGGACCAAACTGCTTAAGACATTGCTGAAAAAGGAAAAGTTTATTTTGCTCTTCACAAAGTATACGTGACAATGAACGTTTCAACTTTATCAGTGAACATTTTAACCCAGTAAACACGAAACACTTTTAGACTCCCTCAGGTGAAGGAACGCAGAGTAACGATTCCCTTTGAGCGCCGACACAATGCCAGACTGTCATTTTCTATGATTTTGTGCACAACACAGTTTCACCAGCCAGACTCTTCTTGAGGAAAGAGCACGAGACAGTGAATTAAAGTAAATAACTGTTTAAAATAAAAAAGACACTTTTTGTTGGTGCTATTTCTGACTGGACCCTTCAGCACAGCTTCACATCTATTTTTGTCTTGCTCTCTGATACTCTCTCTCTCTCTCTCTCTCTCTCTCTCTCACACACACACACATGTATTGACTAAAACCCACATGAATAAACACAGATCGTCTCTCAACACCTAACTGTCATTTCTTCTTTACGCTACTTACTTGTTTCCCCCATCTCATATTCACTGTCTCTCAGCAGTTCAAAAATGTCCACCTCCAGCTTGCCCGTGGTGGAGCGGTTGCTGCTCCTGTTGATGTTGTCTTTGGCCAGTGTGATGGCCAAACGCTCTCCTCTGCTGCACTCCATAGGGTCATCAAGGATGGCAGCTGGGAAGAAAGGGGAAACACTAATTGATTTCGGGAGTAAAAAAAAAAAAAAAAAAAAAGCAAGAAGAGGGAAACATAAAATGTATTTATTTACACAGAATGTGACCCGGTGTGTCCTGAGAACCCACATCCTTTTGTTCCATCTACAATAAGCGCTCATTCTGTTGAAAGCTGCTCCCATGGCGTGTGAATTTATTAAGACCAATACTTATGTGAGATTTTGTGAGCACCGCTTGCCATTAATCTTGAGTACCTATATTGGCACAGTGTTCACTTTAATAAATCTGAACACTTTGGTAGCAGCTTTTAGAGTGAGGGGAACACTTGTTCTTAAAGGGTAACTGCTATGTGATGCAAATATTCAATCGGAATGATAAAACCTTAAAAAGCTTTAAAAGTCTTAAGCCACTCTTGGGCATTTAAAACACATAAATTAATAAATAAAATAAAAACTACACATTTATAACATACTGTTTACTGCAGCAAAAGGACTCCAAACATCGGTTGTTTGGTTTCCATAAAAGCACACAAGAGACTCCAGTCACTGCTGCAGCTTTCCAGCGATACTACATAGCGTAAGTCTGGTAGCAAATGAAACCGGTTTGCCACAGGGCCATTAAAGAATGATGAGACAGCATGTTATACTCAGAAATGATTTATCTGCTTTTTGGATGCAATATTTGCTGTAATGTGGCACCAGAAACCAAAAGAATGGATTCCTGTCCTGTCTATGGCTTAGTTAAGCAAATTATGAAGGGGCCACGTGCACTAAGTGCACTGTTCTCATGTTACGCAGAAAAAAATAATGTAATTCAACCACAGTTAGACTGCTGAAGTGGGTAAATAAAAGTCGCTGTGATATATTTGTATCCACGCTCTCATATTTTTTTAATCACTTCATGAATGTACTTGGAAACCCTTAACAGCATAATGAGTCAAACTGTCACTTAAGCATGCACAGCAAGCATTTTCTGTGTACTGTGTAGTCGAGCACAACTGAACGGGACCAAAACACGCAACAGCTTGACGCTGGATGGACATGCCCTCAATAACGCCAGTCAAGTTGGCAGCAGACCCTGGAGCCACAGGGTCTTTTAATGGGAACCTCCCTCTGCGGTCATAAAGGCTTCAAATGCTGCAACAAACTCTCAGAACTCAGACACGTGCAACTGCATGTATTACATCATGCTTGTTCTCTCACATTTCACAAATGAAAATGAACCAAAAAGAATATTTACCTAAATTTGCATTCTGTTAGATTGACTCATTCTTTTATTTCCTACTTGTAGTCCTGTCCAAATTTGTAGTGAGAATTGTTAGACCCTTTATAGTGCACTCAATGAATCCCACAATGCGGCATGAATAGTGAACAGTTGATTCATTATGATTCATTATTCAGAACATCCTTAACTGAGACCAAATGCATTGTCACTGTGGAATAATGCACTAAAAAAAACCAAACAGATGGTGATTTTAAACACAGCTAGAGCTCCTTCTTCTTCTTCTTTTTGACTTTTCTTTAAAGTTACAAGAATAATTTTGCATGGGAATCGCTGGTGCCATAATTCCACCTCCAAGATCCATAATCTCACCATGATCTTTGTGAAACTCGTCACCACTGATCTATCTGAAGTATCTGTCTGAGACAGAAACATGCAGCATCTCCTTACATGCTGGCTGTCTGCTTTTCTTACCAATATACAGAGAAAAGGACCTGTGTTGGAACTCAACTCAGTAACACACGATCTGTCGCAAAATCATCCCAACTACAAGAGATGACATTACATCTTAAGCAGACGCAGAAAATAAAAGTAAATAACCGCAAAATGCGTGAAATTAATGAGGCACAAGAAAGACAATTAAATACAATGTGGCTGAGAGGTAAATGTGCTGCAGACTCCTGTGTGCTCCGAGTTGTATCTTCGAGTCTAATCATGTCAGACTTCATTGTGCAGCAGTACATTAAGAGCTGTGACCTTTTCCCAACTGATCCCACAACTAGGTAAACAACAACTTAGTTCTAAATGCAAAAAATGAAACATATCCACTCATCTCATATCATCACGGGGCAGAGCCAATGTCTACAGCTAATTAAAGTGCTTTAATACGAGGAGGAGAATGGCAGGGAGAGGTCTTATGAGGTTTTTCTCATCTAAGTTTAATAGAAAATCTGGACAAAGAATATGTTCATCTCCTAATGCACACAACCAACTCCCTTTTAATATGATCACTTGCATATTACAAGAAGAGTAACTTCAAAGGCACATTTCAATTAAAATTGTATGTACAGGGAGTATCAAAAGTAAAAAAATCTCTTTCAGATCACTGATGTGCAAATTTACGCAGCACAACACTTAAATGCTAATCAGATCATTGACTCTGTGTGGGGTAAGTTTTGCATACAGACTGTACGTATCGTTGCAGAGTCAAAACAACAGACGCCACCGTGACAACAGGAAGTCACTATATTACATACAAAGATGGCTAGACTTCAGTAGGGTTATATTTTGTATTTATATTAACAAGGCATTTCCTTTACTGAATTGACAAAGGAAGTTTTCTGATCTGTATCTTTATATATATATATATATATATATATATATATATATATATATATATAAAAATACATATTAAGTAGTGCTGGAGATAAATATATATATATAAATATAATATAATAATATAATATATATATATATATATATATATATATATATATATATATATATATATATATATATATATATATATATATATATATATCTATATATATATATATATATATATATATATATATATATGAAAAGGGAAGACTGCTAAGCTGTAGATGCAACCTTTCTGGCCTTCCCCGTTTTTTCTGTTATTTTACGCACCATTCCCATGCATCTCATCTCTTGTGGCTCACAACAAATCCAAAGAACATAACATGCACACAAAGAGGTGTGTTGCCGGTTAACGTTTCTATGATTTGCCTGAGCAGCAACCTGACAGAGCTCTACTTTGGTCTCGATGCAACACAGTCGTGTAAGACTCAATTCATGTGTCTGTAAGCATAACTGTTGCCTTTATCAGTCTTTTCCAGTGCTTTCCTCTTTGCGCCACTCATAAACCGCACCACTTAACAGGCCTTCCTGCCAGCCAGAAGACCAACAGCCATCTTGCATGGTGTATTTTCCACAACTCGCACCAACCTCCATGGAGCCCTGGAAGCATCTTTCTAACATAAAATTGTTTGAAGGGATTTCAAGATCTTACTGCCTTGAAGCCTCCAGAATGGCTGATGATGATAGCATTTCTGACGCTTTCAGACAGTTCTGCATCATAATGCCGAAGACACTGGAGGCAATATTGTATTTTTAATGAAGTGAAGACAAAATCTATTGATTAAATCTGGTCGTGTGAAGACAAAAAAAAAAGAAAAAAAACCCCCACAAAAAACATACATACAAAAAAACTACACACCAATAACTACTAATACTTTTTTTAATGTACTTCAAACTATATAGCTATAATTTAGGGATGTCAAAATTGTTACCAGGACTCCAACTAGATAATTTCTCTATCCCATCCTCCTTTCAGGATACATACAATTTTGTTTTTATTGACAATATGCTAATACATAGAAACAGTCACTAAGTACTAATGCATGTTTTTATGAGCCTTAATGAAAGCATCATCTAAATAACCACGAAGGGACCAGGCTGTGCACTTGGATGCCTTTCAAAGAACACAAAATAAAACATACTTAAATGTATTTGAAACCCTCGACTTGGGCATTGACTCAAGGACCTCCGCATATGTATTGCTGACATCCTTCCTTGCTCTTTCCGACTCTCTCTGTTCATCCACGTGACTGGAAAGTTTAAAATCATGCATTGCCAATTATCTTTGGAAAACTGTATCTGCAGGAAATCATACAATGAAACTACAGAGTACAACTGAAAGAATTACCTCATTTATATTAGACTTATAGACCAGAGAAAGCGAAGGTCATAGACCTCAGAGATGAAAAATGTAAGACACGGCTGTCTACCAGCACCTCTATTTACAGTACTTGCCTTTAACTTTAATCAGTTTGTACATGTTGTCTTTTCATACTGATGCTGCCAAGGTTGTATCAGTAGGCTGAACTTCATGTTGTCTATTTTGTTTTTTCACTTAAAAGGTGGTCAACAAAGACAGTTATGCAAGAGAACACATACAACATACTCATCTGTAGATGCCTTTGTCTTTATGTACATGTTTGTCCCTCACCTCAGTAACTGAGGATCCGAGTCCAAACTCTAGTTTCTTTATTGTAATTGCATTTAAACAACAAGACAGTGGGACTTCTCTACAGACAGAAGTTAGTGTCGATAACAATAAACATCACACAAACGTTTAAAGTACAGTTTCAAGATGCATTCTGCACGGTAGCGAAAGCTTGAGTGAGGCTTTACATTTTTAACATGAATAGACGGAGGAGAAGTAACCATGGGCTGTGGAGCTATGTTCTGAAGCCTGTGTGGCTCTGTAGGTGTGACTTGTCTGGGATGATGCTGTGTGCTCGGTACAGAAAGTAAGACGTGTAGACTGTGGAGACACCTGGAGACACCAGCAGATTTTAACATCTTGGACTATGTACCCTGAATGCCCTCCTGGAGAGGTATTTCTTGCATGTTCAGCCAGGAGGAAGCCCTGGGGCAGACTTAGGACATATTGGAGAGATTTTACTGCTCAGTTGGCTTGGAAATGCCTCGGCATTCCCCTGGTGGTGCTTCAGGAGGTGGCTTGGTAGAAGAAGGTCTGGGCTTACAGGCTGCTGTCCCCTTGTACCAAACTCTAATAAGTGGTAGTTATTGGATAGATAGAAGATGGATAGATGAAATTTTCATCCATTTGATTTATGGCTCCATTTGTACGTCACAGACTATTTCTACTGACCTAGTCAATAGATTCAAAATGTATTGTAATCACTTAGTGTAACAGTATTCCTGTTTGGCCATGTCCATACCTTAATGGAGGGGTTGCCACGGCGGAGCTCCATAGCTCGTACACAGATGTGGCAGTTTTATGCCTCAGACCCTTTCTGAAGCAAACCAACAAGCAGCGGGAGAACAAGCAAACGTCACACAGTCAGGGATCGAACCGGGAACCTCCCCACTGTGAGGCAAACATCCCAACCACCAGGCAGCTGGAGCGGCATTATCACTTAGTGATACACCACACTTTATTTGTCATCTCCTTTGCAAAGTGTCTTAGATCTTTTGTTGATAAGTATATGAGTTATAAATATGTGGTTACCTGCGCTTGGCTTTTGAAGAAAACATGTTTTGAGGCCATACAGGGCCAGCGTTTAAACCCCAGGTGTGCAGCTATGTTCTTGGCAGATTAACTACTCAGGACTCATAAAAAAAACAGAAAAAGAAAAGTCAAGTGTAATGTCACTTGAATTTTTTGATTTTTTTTCAGCATGCCACCAGCTGCAACGGGCCTCGTTTGCACAGCACACAGCAACATGTTCAACTTGTTCAAATCTGCACATCAAGGAATAAAAAAGCAAAACAAAACACAACTTCTCCTTTTTCAAGACCATCATTAAGGATGCTTCATGCTTTGGCAGTTTTATTTTTCAGTCCGTGTGGAAAAACCTATAAATCAAATATTTTCTTCCACATTCTAAAAACATTTCTCGTTTCTCTGATCGCTGTCTTAACATAAATTAGCAGAAAACTAGACAGCCATCTGAGCCTTTTTGAAATTGAATCTCCCCTGTTCAGTTGGCTCATTTGTGCTCGACGATGAATGAGTGTGTACCTGGGTGTGCGTAAACACCCATGTGCTTGTGTATCACACCAGCAAAATACAGAGCACCATGTTTGTCTAATAGCTGTTTTATTCAGTTGGACCAGCATGACTGAAAACTAAACCACAGTCAATCTGTCTGCATGTCTGGCTGCATCGTAATGAAATCGCTGGTTCCACACTTAAATCAATCTCATCCTTAAGCCCTGTGGTGTGAACTACCAAGGGAAGTGGAGGTGCTATCCCACATAATTAGAAAAACCTTGCTCACGGAAGACCCGGTGACAAGAAACTGATTTCCTCGTGTCACATAATATAATTACAGCCTAGAGACCCCAATAATAATGCACATGCATCACCTGATGTGTTAAGTCTCATTTATCCCAAGCTGAATATTCAGGTTGACTCTACTGACCTGTAAAGATTTTTGACAGTTTCATTTAATCTTGTGATGCATCTGGTAGTGAGCAGGCCAAAACGTAAAAGCTGCAAATGAGCATATACAGTAAATGGGATAAAGTTAAATATTTCTGATTCACTTAATGACTGACAAGACTTATAACCAGTGAAAGTACAAGTCACGCTCTGGGAACCAAATGGGAAAACTTTGTCTTGTTTTCCATGTTTTGTGTATGAAGACTGAAATAAAGTGATATTTGCATGATAATTAGAATTTTTTCACATTTCGTCTTGGTGGCTTCTGACAACACCTTTCAGCCAGAAGCTCTTTGCAAAATTGGGAGAAGAGGGACATGAGAGAATAAAGCTCCTAATTTCTATGGAAGTCAAAAATGGACATTTTATAGATTTACACAACGTGAACAAATGTGACTGTATTTTTGAAGCCTCAACAGGTGTGTTTAATAACATCTAACATTGTGCATGTAAAAAACTTAAAAGCGGTGCTGCGGGGGGTATATAGTTGGACCCACACACAAAGACAGATCTAAAAAATGTTCTTACCAACTCTGATTGGGCTTTCATGAGATCTGCGGTATCCCAGGCTCAAAGTAACTTCTTGTTACCTGGTGAATATCCTGTTGCTACAGCAACAGCATTTGATGAAATCTCACAGACTTCACTATGGAGGATCTTTGAGGTGTTGATGCTCTGCTGACCAAGTCCGTAGTGTGGTGTTCGAGAGATGGCACGAATGCTATGATGGCTTGGGATAAGCCAAATACTGGCGGAGAGAAAGAATCTTGATTTTCAAAGTCTCAGCAAAAGAGGTTTTTGACAACATTATAATGATCCAGATCTTACTCTGTTGTCATGGTAAATCTAAACCGTTTTGTCTTTAGAATATGGGTTGGGGTTAGGCTGGGCCAGGTTAGGGTCATCCTCTCCTCTGTTGCCAACTAAACATGTTTTTACTTTTTAATATTGAATATGTAGTGCAATATATATTTATGATCACTTTTATGATTTGAGAATCCAACCACTCAGGGGAAAAAAAAAAAAAAAAAAAGCTAAATCTGTCATGCAGCACGTCTGTGAGACAGGACTCAAAGGACTTGGAATGGATGTAGGTTTCTGTTATTGCTCAGTGTGTCTGAGGGTGTTCAGAGGAGGCAGACGTGTCTTGGGAATAATTGTTTGCATAATGTCAGTCTAATTTCTGCTCCACTTCAGCTTGTTTCTGGGCTGCACCGCAGTGCTGTACAGCAGCTTTCAAACAACAGTCATCCAAGTGCCACACGACTAGATGATGCAATACCACAGACGCTTTTGGACCTGTACAATTTCCTAAGGTATGTGCAAGCAATCATGAAAGAAATCTAACTGCAGTCCGGGTAAATGTGACGCGTCAGGGCATGTAAAATGCCATTACTTGTCCTTAAAACGGACTCGATGCAACTTCAGATGGACAACAGCACATGACTTATCACCCCGTGTCATGTTAACTGGTTTGCTGGAGATTGGTTTTGAAGCTTCTTTTCCCCATAGACTGTAAAATACAAGAAATAAAGAAAAGACTATAGAATATATATACTTTTCCTTTGTACATTGTGATGCCATGTTGCTCTGGAAGCTGACAGGGACACGCCCACCACAAGTCAATCAAAGATGCCTGTAGTTACCAGCTCTTTCAACGGAGATGCAGAGATGCAGGCAGACGTCCCGCTTCATATGTTGTGTCAGCGGCGGATTCGGGACTTCACACCAACGTTGGGTTAGTATAAAGGGCTGGTTATTAAGGGATGTTGGCGAACAATTGGCTCAATCAAAAGGCTACCAATCATGTTATAAGCAAATGTATAATTTTATATAAATTCACCTGATGTGGTTTAAGAAATTAAACCTCCTCAGAGTTGTCATGGATGTGAAATTAAACCATACAAACCAATGTGTTATTTTTTTAAAACAGGGTGTAAATTATTTTTTTAGTTTTAATTTTAGTTTTTAAAGTATTGACTTACAAATAAACAAAAAATATAGTATATGAAAGAATCCTATCAACAGTATCATACAAAACTAAAATCCTTTATTCTTTCGTTTGAGTAATTAGAATTAGACAAAAGAAGTAATAATTAGAAAGATTAAGGCGTAAAAAAAACCCCAAAAAAACAAGGCACGAAGCATAAATGAAAACAGTTATTTTTAATTGCAATTCCTTTTTTTTTTCGAGTTAGTTTCACATTGTTAATTTTTTACTTTTTTTATTTCAGTGTTAATTTAATTCTAAGTTTTCGTTAACGGGTAGAGTGCGAGCAAAATGGAGAATAAGGGAGAGGAAGTTTCTTTGTTCAGTTGTGATGCTAAATGTGAGATCAAACGGTTTTTACTGTTTTGTCCACTGATGTTCATTAATATTGATTAATTTATTTTTCCTCATTTTCTGTTGCACTGTATAATTTCTCCTTTGGAGATTATTGAAATATTCAGTTCCATTCAGTTTAACACTCAAGAATTAAAATTTTATTGGAAAGATATATATTGTATATTATATGTATTATCAACGGCAGACAACGGTGGAACATATTCTTTCAAAGGTGGAGAGTCTGTGGAGGAACATGAAAGGAACAAGTAACATGGTGAGCAGAATAACTTTTTTGGAATAAAAAAGCAGATAAGAACAAAGGACTGTATAGCAGAAGGTATATTATATATATATATATATATATATATATATATATATATATATATATATATATATATATATATATATATATATATATATATATATATATATATATATAAACTTAAACTTCAGTTACATTTTGTCCTTCAGTTGAAAGACAGTTTGGGCTGAGCCACAGAGGGTCACACTGATAGACACAAAAGGATGAAAGCAATCTAAAAAGTAAGCAACAGTCTGACAGAATACACTGCAATGAGAAGACTAACTGTTGTGAGTGAGACTTTTCTGCATTGAGGATGATCTTGATGATGATGCCGGTAAGGTTGATGGTGATGATGATGAAGAAGGTTATAATGACTAAAGAGCATTGATGTGGCAGCTTTAATTTCACTTCAGGACTCAGGGGATATGAGACAGTCAGTCAGGCCAGCTGGCGGACAAGCAGAGGAAGGATGTCCGGAGGGAATCCCAGCTCTCAGTGGGCGTCATTACCTGTCAGTCAGCATATCTTCCTTAACAGGCCTGGGCCACAGTAAGAGCCCCTGGCATGCAATTGTCTGGAAGGTCAAGGAAGGCCAGCGGAGTTTTAGATGGAAGACGGGGGAGGCGGGGAAAAGTGGCAGTTAAAAAAAATAAAGAAATAAAGAAAAATGAAATGCCTATGCATTTATTTAACAATTAAGATTTTGATAGGTGAATACTGCTTGTCAGTTTCTAGGTAACTGCCGTCAACTGTGAACTGCTGATAACAACTTCATAACAGTCATTAATAGCCTGTGGTAACAGTATTATGTAACATATGTAATGTTACAGCAACACCTGATTTAACCTGATGTAACCTCCTACAAACAGCACATAAACAGCACTTGTAGGCTTAGGAGAGCCCTTGAAACTGTGACAGTTAAATATGCAGTGAACTGACCTTTATTATTCAAGATGATTTCTTACACTGGATGACATGAAAATTTCTTTCCTAACAGTCAAACTTGATTCAGGAAAAGGTCACTTCAGATTCCTGCAGTGCGCAATTATGGTACATTTGGGGAAGCGCCAATTAGTCACGAAACTGATTAGTGCACTGAAAGAGTGTAATTTGGTAAGTATTGAGCCTTATTACCAACAGAGTAATAAGTAATGAATTGTTTATTACGGCAAAAGTGACACAAATGTTTCTTCTACCGTACGAAGTCTGGAAACTTGATGGCATTTATCAGTTTGATGGCAAACTGGGTGTCATTGGATTTTGTCATTGAAATCAAAGTCAAAACAATTAATTTGATATTAATCTGTGTAGAATTTGCCTTGTGCATTTAATAATAATAAATAAATAAATCAGTCAAGTACTGAGCAAACGGCTGCTAAACAGGATCCCTTCAAGCACCACCACTGAAGATTTTTAGACACGATGCTGAAGAGCTTTTCAGAAAAATTACAATTTAACAGGAACCTATTGATTGATTAAGTGAATGATCAATAAAAAGTCTGATTTAACATCTATAAAAATCTATTTAACATCAGAGTCTATGCCCTGCAATGTCCAGATTTGAGACAGCCGTGTGGGTCTGCTGCATCTGTTTATAACGTATGAAATACACTAAACTATATTAGGCCAAGCAGCTGGCAACCCGTCCAGGACCAAACAGCTGGGCAGATTTGATTACATTTTGACCGACACATTGTTATGAGCAGCAGGCAGATCCATAGAAAGTGATCAACAATGGTGCCAAGGTTTACAATGCTTCATATGGACTCCATATGCAAGATTCAAATAGGAGTTTGAGGGAAAAAGATGATTTTTTTATGGATAGATTTCCCTCATGAAGCCACACGCAACTCATGGTGAATTAAAATTAAAAGTCTCAAGGGCAGGGAAAAAAAAAAAAAATTAATAAAAAATAAAAGAGAGAAAGGACTGCAGTACTGAGCCATTATTTTCGCGTTATCCTTTATTACCATGTGGCTGTCTTTGATGCGACAGTCCGGGTAAATGTTCACACATTTAGCTCTCCAATGGGCTAAAAGAACCAAAAGGAGCTGGTGATCATAAAAAAGGTCTTGCCCACAGACTAACACGGACAAGAGCTTCAGTCCCTCATCTCACTCTGCTTCATCCTTTTTCCTGTTTATCTATTTTCCTCAAACACGTCCTGGCGTGTGGTCCAATGATACCACAGTGACTGATGGTCACTGCATATGAAATATTAACGTTTCATCCCCATATCTACAAGACAGGGAGAGACACTGCAAAAGTCAAAGACAATTATACATGCCTCCCAAAGACATAAACACAGTCCTCCTTAAGACCTTCAACAGTAACAGTAATGATAAGAGCGCCACACAATTTTCATAAATGTAACCTTCCTTAATGCCAGGAAATATTTTAACCAACCATGTAAATCCAAGTAACAGCATCAAATGCTTCCACTTGCCATTGTAATTGCTTTTGTTATTTTTTTCTAGTTTTGACATTTTTATTCCTGATCTATTTTGATCCTTTTTTGTTTGTTTGTTTCATCATTTCTTAAGTTTTCCTCTGATTATTTATAGAGGTGGCTGCATGGTGGTGTGTTGTTTGCA
Source organism: Xenentodon cancila (assembly GCA_014839995.1). Classification (NCBI taxonomy): domain Eukaryota; kingdom Metazoa; phylum Chordata; class Actinopteri; order Beloniformes; family Belonidae; genus Xenentodon; species Xenentodon cancila. The sequence goes on from CM026201.1 coordinate 18,185,685, forward strand.
CTGAACAGTTTTGGGTCTTTCTCATGTTGTTTGTTACCTCCGTATCAGTATGGGGCCTCAAGGTATTGTGACTTCCTCCCACAGTCCACAAATATGCGTGATAGGTTAATTAGTCATTCTAAGTTGACCATAAGAGTGAGTGTGGGGTGTGAGAGTGCATTGTTGTTATTCACATTTGTCTCTCTGCATCTCTTTGTTGGACTCAGACTTTATTAAAGGAACTGAATTAACCTGCTGTGACGTCACCAGTTGGTTTCCCTCCAGAGACAATTTGAAGCCTTTTTCTGGGACTGTTAGGCAGCGACATATTGGTAGGAGCCGACTCCCCTCAACCAAAGCTAATCCAACACTGGAACGAGCAACCTTGGAGGCTGCCTGAAGCATGCTCACCACATCTCCGCTCACCACATGCTTTACTAATGATACCCTACATACATCTTTAAAAAGATTTTTTGACACCAGTGGTTTTTATTCAAGTAGGTGGACAGGAAATGGGTATAGCAATAGGGGGGAGGACACGCAGCAAAGAGAATCAGGCCGGGATTCAAACTTGCGCTGCCTGCCTGAGGGCAATAGCCTCTGTAAATGGTACACGCTCAACCCACTGGGCCAGCCAGGGCCCAACTTACATTCCTTTTGAACAAATCTGCCAATCCATCCTCATTTTTGATGTCACCCCAAAAACAATAGTTGTGATGATTAATGTTGAGTTGAAACTAAGCAGGACTGCGAAACTCGCGCTCCACTGGGAGCCAGCTGTTATGAAGCCACGAGGACCGCAGGGCTGTGCAGGGCTGCGGCCATTTAGCGTTGGTTCAATGGCTCATCGAGGGTGTCACTGTGGACCTCCCAGCCGAGGTCTAGACAAACGCAATCAATACTAGAGGGTTTGGGCCGATCTGCAGGAGAGGGGATCTGGATGTGACGAAGCCATAGGAGTTGCAAGGCTGCGGTCATTTAGCCCTGGGGGCCTGCTGCTGAGCCAATATTCATCTTTGGATCCGTCCAGTCCGCCCCACTGCCAGTCACAGCGATCTGTTCAGGTCTGTTCAGTTCTGTACAGTTAAGAGCACAAAAGACGTACTATCTTTGAACTAGGATTGACTATGCAACATTAGGCCCTATGAACAACTCAGATGTCAAGACAGTGCTAAGCACTAGTAGCTAAAGTGATGACAGCTCAGATGACCATGAACCTAATGAGGCATACATTTGTGGCTTTATATGCTTTTAATTGACGGGGTACATAAAAATCCACGCGCCGTACAGCTGTCATGGATATGAACCCAGCTATGGAGACCAAAAGCGGCTTTTGAACCAAGCTATGAATATGTTTATGCTGCAAAGGTGATTATTTTAACATAGCGTCATTGGAGATTGACTTGCTTTTGGAGCCAACCCTCAGCTCTCCGGTGAGGAGCTCGTTGGACCATCCCAGCCACCCCTAATTACTGAAAACAAATTGATGGACGGATGGATGAAATACTACAGTAGAACTAAAAGTGTTAATATTTATTAATAATTTGCCATTCATGTCAAACATCACTGAGTGATAATATGAAAGCTTTTTTGTGAAAAAACAATATTGTTAACACTATTTTACGACCTTCATGTGACATTTGAAAAACTGTGTGTGTATGTGCATTCTATATCATGATTAAAATGAGCTCTGCGACACGCTAGTGAGGGTGTATCCCGCCCCTCATCAAATGAAAGCCAGGAAAGGCTCTGACATCTCTGAAACCCTGAATAGGAGAAAGTGGGTGTGAAAAATGAATGTATGGATTTTTCAATATGTATGTTGACATTAGAAGCTGAACTAAAAATGGAAAAAAGTGAAAAGGCTGACAGCATGGTTTTGTATAAATCCATTTTCAGTAAGATGAACTATCATTTAGATTGGATTAACCATGGTACGAAGCACAGATCCTGGGGACGCTGATTTTTATATCTCCACTGAACAGGATGGTATGAGAGATTTCAGCTGGGCTTCAGGGCAACTTAGCTCTCCTCATGGTACTAAAAGAACTTTATAAAAGACTATAAAGATAAGAAGATGGAAAGGAAAACAGAAGTATTGAGAGAAAGCATGGAGAGTTGTCTAGGGGAAGGAAGGGCAGGGCAAGATATTTGAGAATGATCGGGTATTGAATTGAGGCGGGGTGTATTTGAGGGCATTCAAAGTTGTCAAATCCTTGTTTAATAAAACTCTTGGGAGAACAGTGGACCCAGTAAGAAGTGTAATGTAATGGTCTGTGTAAACATCTTGAGCCATTGTAACCCTCTCATGACAACTGGTATAGTTGATGCTGTGTGCTTCTATCAATAGTAAAAATAGTAGATGGTTCTCCTCCCATATTGTCAGGTGCTTCACCTAAGGGTCAGTGTTATATTTGTCAGTCCACCCTTTGCAGCTATAACAGCTTCAACTTTTCTGGGAGGGCTGTCCAATATGTTTAGGAATGTGTTTATGGGAGTTTCTGACCATTCTTCCAGAAGAACATTTGTGAGGTCACACTAATGTTGGACCAGGAGGTCTGGTTCTCAGTCTCCACTCTAATTCATCCCAACGTTGTTCTTGATCGGGTTAAGGTCAGGTCTCTGTGCAGGCCAGTCAAGTTCAACCACACCAGACTCATCCATGTCTTTATGGACCTTCACCGTCATGTTGGAAGAGGAAGGGGCCATTTCCAAACTGTTCCTACAAAGTTAGGAGCATGGAAATGTCCAAAATGTCTTGGTATGCTGAAGCATTCGGAATTCCTTTCATTGGAACTAGGGGTCCAAGCTTTGGAGAGATTAGATAAAACAGGAGCGTTCGCAAGTTCCATTAAATCTATGTACATAGAAACAAAATTGGAGCGTTCAAAGAAATGAACACTGTACCTAATGTGAAACATGGATGAGTCACGGTTATGTTTGGGGCTGCTTTTTCCGCATCTGGCACAGGGTGTCTTGAATCTGTGCAGGACACAATAAAGACTATCAAGCTCTCAGTCTAAGTCATGGCTCTTGGAAACCTTTAACTAGATAATGACCAAAAACACACAGCTAAAAGCACCCAAAATAGGTCCAGGAACAAAACACTGGACTGTTCTGAAGTGGCCTTCTATGAACCCTGATCTAAATCCTGTCAAACATCTGTAGAAAGAGCTGACGTCTGGAGAATAAACCCGTCAAACCTGACACAGCTGGAGCAGTTTGGAGCAAATACCTGTGTAAAAGTACAGACGTCTCACTGAGCGCTACAGATATTGCTTGATTATAATGATTTCCTAAAAATATTTAGCAACAAATTCTTAATTTGCGGGAACCAACTAATTTTTCACAGCTAGTTTCATTAATTATTTATTTTTTTCAAATGATTCTGCTGATGCACAATTCGAAAGCAACACCTGTTTTTCATTTGTCAGTCATTAGCAAACTATTATCTATAAATGCTCTTGTCAGTTTCAAATTACGTCCAACACATCCGTAATGTGTAAACTTGATCTGAATGTTAAAGTGGTGTGGCGTGCTTTCCCTGGTAAACAAAATTGGAGATATAACAGTGTTACTTGTAGATCCACAGGGATCTGCCCAGGTAAAAACTGCGTACTCAGGTCTGATACTAAAAACTGCCACTGTTGTGATTGAGTGTGTGTGTGCATGTACAGTGTACCTCTAACATGACGGACAGGAGGGGATGGAGTCCGGCTACCGGAGTGTGTACTGGATGTGGATGAGAAAGTAAAGGATCCAGAGACACTACGAGACACAGGTGAGCAGGAGTGGATGGTAATCTATGGTGCATCCCAGTGCTCTTGCTCTGTGTAATTTGAGGTAAAAAGACAGGAAAAATACAAGTGGTACAATCTTCCACTGACCCTGAACAGTCAAGGAGTCGCTGATGGAGACTGGAGAAACAAAACAGCAGAAAAGCCATGCACACACAAGCACTAAAACACACCCTGTGACATGGAGACTTGTCAATTGATTCAGTGCAAAGCAAGTTAATAACACAGTTGACTGGACAGTGAAAATAGTCTACCTGTCTGTAAACTGCTTACGGACTGGCACACTGGCGTGAAGGCTCAGTGGATGTGTGTCTAACTGAGCTTTTACTTATCTCATCAACTGTCCCTATTAAGTCATATCATAAAATACATTTCAAATACAATTCATGACTTGGCTGCATATAACTTGTTAATCATTAATTCATTGGATCTTCTGCTTACTTGTCTGAGATCCTTTCTTCTGTATTTGTCAGACTCTCATGCATTTATTATTTTATGTTTTTTTTTAAACTATTCATTTATTTTCTGTTCTTAATCTATATATTTAGTTTTAAGGTTATTTCACAAACCCAAAATCCAACGTTCACAAAAAAACTTGGTTTGTTGCGTTTGCTGTTTTTACATCCCCTTGGTCTCGAAGGCTGGTTTACCTTCTCAAATTTTATCACTGCCATCCCTATTGACTGAATTCTCTTCCTTTGCCAGATCGATCAGTCTGACCCGCATGAGTGGATTCACTAAAATATACCACACTGTGAAATGCACCATAAGCTTTCTGTGACAACACCACAGCCAGTGAACTTGGCTGTTGCCCGTGTCCTAACATACGCTATACTTATTACTGAGGGCATACAGAGATTTCCTTTACTTGAAGTGAAAAATAGTCTGATTAATTACAACAGGTTTATTTCATGTTTTTATGTTGATTTACAAAGTCAAATTGTGTAGGGGTTAAATGAAATGGCCTTGTATGATTTTTGTCCTACGTATATCCTTTTTTTTTCCAACATAAATAAGATAAATGAACATCCTCCAAGAGTGGGAGTCGAATATTTTGCCAGGGGTTGTTCTACTCCCAATACTGGTGTTAGACATCAGCAGCCATTTCTTGAATGAATTAAAAAAAAAACAAAAAAACACTGCATAAGTGTGGAAAGATGTGTCCATGAATCAGAGCAAGTGAGCAAGTCAGTGCGTACGTACAATATCTGTTATAGCAGAGTTAGAAGTTGCACAAGCACACATGTATCAGGCATCTGTTTAGCCAGAGGTGGTGCTCAAGGCAAAAGTGGCAGCTACTGCCACACTGTAGCTACTGGCAACAGCTGGAGGAGGATGGTTTGGAGGGCCCGCCAAACTCAGCACTCTGTACTGAGATCAAAGGTGTGGCATAATGGAGCGGGAATGGCACAATGAGGTGTCAAGGACGTAGTCTCCATACTTGGGTGTCTGTGTGTGTGCGTGTGTGTGTGTGTGTGTGTGTGTGGGGGGGGGGGGGGGGGGGGGGGGGGGGGGTAGATCTGATGCTACAGAATTGACAAGGAGGGACTGCGTTTTCTTGTTTCTTACGCGACGGTAGACCAACACATTTTGCGTTGCTATACTGCCCCCATTTGGATTGGAGTGTGGAGTATCAATTTATTTATGAATTTTGGCTTCACATTACACATTGCACGTTTAAGTATTTGTTAAAATGTAGGATTTCTGATAAACTGCAGGCCCCCTACCTTCACCACTAAAAAGGAAGGAGTCATCTGTGGGGAGAAGGAAACTGTAATTTAATTTTTACTTTGTGATATAAAAAGCCTACTTGCAGCTTTGGGTCTGTTGGTTTAATTTAATAATTAAAAAAAAACAGATAAGGTTTACATCTGACTTAGAAACAAGGAATGCTGGAAGTGACACAGATGTGTCGACTGCATAGCTTACTTAAAGATATGTGTGCACATTCAGAATTATACATGCTAATTGCATTAATGATAAATGCTTTAGTAATGAATATATGATTTTGCACATTGAAGTACCAAACCTGTTGTTTTAGATGTCAGTACTGCTTTAGCTGTTTATATTTAAAAAGATGAACAGTGTTACTTGGTTTGTTTTTCTCTTCTGTTCCTTGAAAATGCAAAGAAATTCTTTCTTCACTTCTGTAAGTTATTAACAAATGAATTTAAAAAATGATCTAACACCTAAGCTAGACTGGTAACTGTAAAAAATAATGAATGCAACCCTAATTTCTTTTTTTATGTTGCAATTAAATTAATAGAATTTTACTTTTCACACAGAGCAACACGCCAGGAAGCATCAATAGGTTGCTTGGCCAGTGCGTAAAGATGTAAGATATGGATGCATCAACAATTAAAAAAAAAAAAAAAAAAAAAATCAACCTGCAGTTGTACAAGTAGAAATGTGGGAAAACTGCAGCAGTTATACAGTTTTTGATCTGTCAAGAAACTGCAAAGTTTTGAGAGATGATGTGTTTGGTAGTGTATAAAGACACATGAACCAGCTGGTACCACCTCTTTAAAACCTTTAATTTAGTTTTTAAAAAAAGTTTAGTTCGTTTTAAGCAAATACCACTTTAGAAAAAATATTAAAAAAAAAAAAAAAATGTATATATATATATATATATATATATATATATATGTAAAACATCAATTTACAATTCTTTCTTTTACAAAAAAAGGAAGCCAAAATGGGGAAAAAAAGAAACCATGTGGGGAATACTCCCATGATTGTACATCGATCTTTAGTATCCACTTCCTGTATTAATAAAGCAGTCTTTCACATCATTCTGGGGGGAATTTGTTCCCTTCTTCTTTTCTTGTTCTCCAGTACAGTTTAGGTTTTGGGGAATTTGCTCGTACACAGGTCTCGTTGTGCACCACAACAGCATTTCAGTTGGTCTGAGTCTGGGCTTTGACTAAGCCATTGAAGAACCTTCATCTTTATTTTTTATTTTTCACCCACTCTGATGTAGATTTGCAGGTGTTGCAACTGTCTGTTTAGGAAATCTGTCCATACGTCTTGTGGTTTCTTTATAAGCAGTTTTCTTCTAAATATGCTGCTATAGATTTAAATGTCTAACCTGTTCAGCGACGCATGTAGGGTCTGAGATGCATTTTTTCGCATTTCTTTGACCTTAGGACGAACTTACTGGGACATCCGCTCCCGGGAAGAGTCCCATCTGTCTTGAATACTTGCTGCTTGAGCTGTATAACACTGAACTCCACATTGGAGGTGGTTTTATAACTCTTTCAAGGTTGATGTGCAGCAACAACTGCTTCTTTAAGACCTTTGCTTCTGTATTTACCTCTTTATTATCACATACCTCAATGCTCAAGAGCAACAGTCTGCCAAAATGTCTGCTTTCATAAAGGTCTGGATCTGCTGAGGATTATTTCATCAGGGACTGACATCCACCAGCAACTTATTCTCTTAAATCCAATAAGAGCAGTAAAGCATTTAGTACTGTCCACATGCTTTTATTATTTTTTTTTTCATTTTTGGATTCATTTTTGTTAAATAAATATGTTTGCAGCGACAAAAGTAATAAGTTGTTGTTTATCAGGGGTTGTATTTGAATAATACTGAGACCCACTGTGATCGTATCATTTTTATCATACTTTTGCAGAAAATAGCGGGATACAAACTTTTGCATATAGATGTTCTTTCTTTTCTTGATTCCATAAAGGAAACAAAATCTTTTTGCACACCATTTAATTAAAGTGTAGACTGAAATAATGTATTACACTATTGGACCAGTGGAAGAAACACTAAAGGTGTACAGAACCGAGTGGAAATAGGACATTCTCAGATCGTTTGTCCGTTAAAAAGAAGAAGAAGAAGAAGAAGAAGCAGCCTAATATCAACATGAATCACTTGGATCATTTTTAAAGATTTTGAGTCCGACTACAAAGTAATTAGCCAACTAAAGTGGGGCCTTCCTTTTGCTGAACTTTAAATAGATGTATTTAAAGATGAGCAGTAAGAGGACCTGACACTAAGGTGCTGTCTACCTGGTGTGACAGTTTCTGGTTCCAAAACGGACAGATGATGGCTTGGTTTGGGTCCTTACTTGAAGCATTGGCATCTCGGTGTTTTATACCATCATAGAGATGGAAATACGTTATTATCATTACTATCTGTGATAATATTCATAGTTTTCAGTATTTTATTGGCCCTAGGGACTTGTAATCTTGTGATCAATCTTTGCAACGAAATTCTCCTCCTTACTGTGAGAGCAGCGAACATTGTTTAGTGTGCCTTTGATGTTATCTAGCGGTGTTTGTGCTCACAAAACACCTGTGTCATAGTTCCTTCCGAAACAACCTTCTCTTTCATGCATCGATTTACAGAGCAAACGGTGCCCATCACTGCCTTGCCAACCGATGAGGTCAAAGTCTAGACAGCAAAGTATAAAGATTGCTAAAATAATGATTGGAGCACGAGTTGTCTGACTGGAATGATGTTCTATCATTTTGCATCAAAGTGCTTTCTCTCCTTTTATTTCAGAATTATACGTTTCCTTGTGTATGTCTGTTTGGCATCCTTTATTTGTATTTTCACACGTCTGTCCTTTTTCTCCAAAATGTCTTTACTTGTTTTTAGGAGTTATTATTTTATATATTTCTATTCTCTTACCATCTACAGTGCTACTTGAAAATTTTATTCTCTTCCACCCATACTGTCTTATTCTGCCATTTGGATGTATATTTGTATCTGTGTTTGTTACTTAATTTATTAAGATATTTTATTTAATGTAAACTTCTGGGACTTTGTGATGCCTCTGAAGATGGATTTAGACAGTGACAAAAATGAAAACAAAAAAAAAAACTGAGGAATAAAAGTAAAACATCCAGGTGGTCAAGGCGAGTGGCCCACGTCTTGACCCTGATTCATATAGAATAGTGCAAAACATTATTACTGCATCATTTGCAGTGATGTACTAGTGTGAAATGAAGGTCATATAAAACAGCTCGCTGGAAAAACCATCAAAAGCTGACTTTCCCCACAAGCTTTAATGACATAATAGCTCATCGCAGGACAAAAAACATGAAATCAGCACTGATGAAAGTATTTTTATGCACTAAGACATAACTGCAAGCGCTGGCATAAGTTAATGGAGTTTACTGAATTTGTATCACCAGGGCCAAATATGCAGTTTTACGACTAAAGGCGTTAGCACAGCAGTGGCGCACGTATGCCGCAGGTGGAAGATGCTTTAGGACAGAGGGAATAAATCACAGTAAGTGTTGGGCTGGCATCAATCACGATTAATCAAATCATGTCATCTAATTCTTTTTAAAGTGCTCTCTCCACAATCCACTGACTTAAATGGAGGAGGGGAGTCAAGATCTGCAGCACAAACACAGCTGCTTCTGAGAATAAATTTATGAGCTTGTCTGGGGAAGATGGTGGTGTTAGGTGCAAATTTGAAAAAAATTAAACAGTGCAAAAAGAAATCATTGCCTCTACTTGAAGAATATATAGGCTAACCTACAATATAATAGTGGTTTTGGCACCCCTGTTGTTGTTTTATCTGATTTTTACTGATATTCTTATTTGTTTTTTCAATCTTTTCAAGCTACAAACAGAAATGCATCCCTCTCTTTAACCAACATGAGAGAGAAAACTAATTAATATCAATGCAAGCATTTTTATGGAGAAGTCATTTAAAAAAAGAGTTCAATCTTTGTGTGGTTCTGAGGGAGTTCACACTAAATACTGACTTTTTCCTTGTAGAGTAATTTTGTTCTGGAAATCGTGGCGTTGTATTCTACTTATTATCTTGAGGTAAGCCAATATGTTGTTCTTTCTTTTTTACTATGGCAGATTCTGTTTATTAAAAAATGGGCAATAACTGGCCCACAGATTAATCTGTCTCTACCTCTTATATTATCATTGTTGTATCTTGATAAAGAGAATAAAAAAACTAAAAAATATGGTATTTTGTTTTTATTTATTTATTTCACAGTCAGAATTGGTGGGATTGTGCTTATCGTGATATTTTGTCTTAATTGTGACCACTCTGGAATAAGAATGAAGTTGAACTTTTATGGATGTTTTATGTAGAAGCCCTTCGTTCACCGACGATTCATGGTTATCTCGGCATGAGGCAAGCTCCATTACACATCCACAAACATCACCCTGCAGCTTGTAATTAGTTTGTTAAAGATTGAAATCCCAATTATTTTATGCTTGAGTGTGGTGGAGGATGGGAAAGCATTGTCAACAAATGGATTTAAATATGTTTTTATCAATTCCAATGGGGATATACTAATTGAGGACATTCTGTGTATAAGTTGGGATGTGTTTTTTTTAAATTAAGCACATACACAGTGCGTTCACTTATCAGATTTAAAGCTTAATTCATGCAGAAAGCTTGGGAGCAAAGAACTGTGCGTAATTACATAAGATTGTGCTTGCCTGCCATTCCTGCTATTAACTAAGTAATAGGTCCCAGCACCTGCCCTGGTAATTGAAAGATTATTCATAAATTCTTCCCAAATTTATAATTCCCCCCATTTCAGTCAAGTCCCAGGGGTGAATTTTTTTCTGCATGTATTCAGACACCCTTCTACATGAAACACAAACTTCCTTCATAAATACAGAGCAAACATTTTCAAATTAGGCAACTGACATTTACTGTAATTTAGGCTATTACTGCCTGCAGGCACAAATAAGGTTTCATAATTAAGGTTTCTTTTTATGTGATGCGTCCTCATTATTATTCTGATATCTTACTGAATCTAGCAAACAGGCATTTGGCTCTTTTAAGAACTGGACAAACCCTTGTTCCGTCACCCATAGGTTTTCTGTGAAGTGCTTTCTAAAGCCTTTTTATTCCTCGTGTTGCCATGTTGCAAATGGGGAGAACCAGTAGGGTTGAAGCATAGCCATCTTGTGTAACCTAAGATGCTTATTTGATCATTCTGATCAATTCTGCCCAAACGATCTCATGTAAACTTTTGCTATAAAATGACATGCAAAACGAGTGCTGCCAGAGCTGCAGAAAGGACCAGCATTGCTCTACTGAAATGGATTAGTAAGGAGAACATAGAAGTGTTTGGGAACGACAGTAACTCAGCCACAAAGTGGTAGGTCACATAAACTGACGGAGCGGGGTCAGCTGATGCTGAGGCCCCAACTTTCTGCAGAGTCAATCGCTACAGACCTCCAAACTTCATGTGGCCTTCAGATCAGAACAGTGCTCAGAGAGCTTCATGAATGGGTTTCCATGGCCGAGCAGCTGCATCCAAGACATACATCATCAAGTGCAATGCAAAGTGTTGGATGCAGTGGTGTAAAGCACGTCGCCACTGGACTCAGTGGAGACGCGTTCTCTGGACTGACAAATCGCGCCTCTGCATCTGGCAATCAGGTCTGGGTTTGGCAGTTCCCAGGACAACGGTACTTGTCTGACTGCATTGTTCCAAGTGTAAAGTTTGGTGGAGGGGGGATCATGGTGTGGGGTTGTTTTTCAGGAGCTGGACATGGCCCATTAGTTCCAATGAAAGGAACTCGGAATGCCTCAGCATACCAAAACATTTTGGACAATTCCATGCTCCATGGATGACAGAGTCTGATGAACTTGACTGGCCTGCACAGAGTCCTGACCTCAACCTGACAGAACACCTTTGGGATGAATTAGAGCCGAGACTGAGAGCCAGGTCTTCTGGTCCAACATCAGTGTGACCTCACAAATGTGCTTCTGGAAGAATGTTTAAAAATTTCAATAAACACACTCCTAAACCTTGCGGACAGCCTTCCCAGAAGAGTTGAAACTGTTATAGCTGCAAAGGTGGACCGACGTCATATTGAACCCTATGGATTAGGAATGGGACGTGACTGAAGTTCATATGCAAGTCAAGGCAGGTGAGTGAATACTTATATATATATATATATATATATATATATACATGCATACATACATACCACTCAATTTTATTCACACTTTATGTTTTTGCTGTGAAAATGTTTCATGTCTTTATAGCCCTTCTCTACACATACCATCTTTTCTGGTATTCACACTGCACAAAACAAGTTCATAGATGCCAGCAGAAATCAGAGCAAAGGAGAGCAGAATAAACCTGGAGGCAAGAAGAGCAATGACTCAGCTGTGGTGGCTCGAGCAACAGGCCTTAATAAGTCACTGGGAGAGTTGAACTGAGGGAATTGACAGTATGGGGCTGCTGACTTGTAGGTATTACCTCAGCAGGGCTAATTACTCTATTAGACTCTACCTGTGGGCTTCAATTTCGCTGATCCACCCTACATACCCTTAGTGTCTGTATGGACATACACACAGATCGACAAACACAAACTCAATCTCACACACAGGATCTCGGTGTCCCCAGAGACTTCCTTCATACACAATGACTCTGCAGTGTGTCTAGTGCCTTACTTCAGTACCAGTGACAAACGAACCATGCTCTAAAATAGAAATAAAAACGTAGTGCAGATAATGGACGATTTCTGTTTTTTCACTGTGTGAAACATTGCCTTCAGTGGAGTTTTTAAGCACTTGCATTAAGCACGCTTTTGAGTATTTTCTCTCTACTGTGCTTAAAAGAAATTGACAACACTGTTGCAGTCTTTCACAACTGTTTAAGGAATAAAGAAACTCGCTGTGGCTAGAACAAACATGCACATTTAACAAGGCATTTCTTAAAGTCGGAATGCATGCGGGCACTGTATTTACCATACAAGGGGACTGTGGTGACTGACTACATGATCAGCATGTTTTGCATTCATGTTTTTGCCAACCTCAAACAAAAATGCATCGCTCTCTAACAGTTTCAGTGCTGCCTAAGCTTGGAGCGAGGGTAAAGATGGTGCGGGTTTAGCCTCTGCTGTAAAGAAAGTGAGGCCAATTGAATCTAGCCAACCGAGAATCCTCTCTCTTGTTCTCCAGCTGAGGAGGAAAAGAGAGCAAAGAAGCAGAGGGAGATTTGTTTGACTCCTTCCTGTGGAGCCAGTCAGTGTGTTGCTCCCTCAGTGGCATGGGATGATGCCCTGTAAGTCTTTTTTTGTTTGTTTATAAGTAATTTTAAATAAATGAATAAATAAAGCATCATTTAAAATTGTACAAACCTCATGCTCAGGAAAACACTCTTCAGCCTCCCTGGTAAGGTCTATTCAGGGATACTGGAGAGAAGTCTCCGCTGGATGGTTATATTTCGGATTGAAGAGTCCACATGTGTTTTGTTGACTTGGAGAAGACAGTCGATCGTGTTCCTTTAACTCTTGCTGGAGCGGTTCGCAGCTGAATGTAAAGTGGCGGGGATGAGAGTCAGCGCCTCTAAATCCAAGACCATGGTCCTCAGTCGGAAAAGGGTGGCATGCCCTCTGGAGGCCGTGGATCAGATCCTGCCCGAAGGGCGGGAATTAAAGTACCCTGAGGTCTTCTTCGTGAGCGAGGGAAGGATGGAGCGGGAGATCGATAGGCTGAACGGTGCGACATCTGCAGTGATGTCCTGTAATGGACTTATGACTTGTCCAAGGTGTAACCTTGTTTTTCACCCAAAGAGAGCTGGGACAGTCTCCAGTAGACCTCCATAACCATTAGGAGGAGTAAACTGGTGTTGGATGGATGGATGGATGGATGGATGGATGGATGGATGGATGGATGGATGGATGGATGTGAGACTTTGGACAATAGTTAATAGTTAATTTATGACTCCTGTAAAGCACAAAAAGCACAAAAGTGTTTTTGACATTGTGTGGAATTTTGTATAGCCTGTCTTGCTTGTTTACTTTGACCTGCGTTGCTTTTTCACTGCATAAAATCGATCTTTGATCTTTCAAAGCTCTGCAGATGAAGGTTTTAACTCTTGTAAAATGTATCATCTACAACCACAACATTTCAAACTGTAATACAACAGCACACTACCATTTGGCTGTTATATTTTGGTTCTTTCAAAAGCCTCTATGTGCCTCATATTTCCTGTTCATAAGTTTTTGTTTTCAAAGACAAACAAGTCCCTGTCAGAGTGAATAAAGTCCTAGGTTTTCTCCACTGAATAAAATGCTTTTTTCTGTTAAAAGACAGTGTGTATATGTGTGTGTGATCCATGTTAGGTGCTACATTAGGTGTTTATTCTCAGTTTATTCTCCAAACCACTCAAAGTGAACATCTCACCTTTTTTTATTAATTTGTGCATAACAAAAACCTGTAATTGACAAAACAAACTGTCAAATATCACAATAACCTTTCAATGCTTTCACAAGATGGTTTTTCAGATGTGTCAATAATTCAGTTTAGTGCGAAAGTGTAATGGAAACAGTTTTGTCATATTTACACGTCTCCTGCAGCACTAGTCATTGAAATCCAGTTTCTGGCTGGTTTTGGCCTCATCAATACAAAGTAGTTGTGCTTTAATACTACTTAATCATTATGCATTATTGCATTACATAAGGGCTTTGCCTTTTAATAATCTTTTAAATGATATTTCACAGCCTTCTTCTGTTGACCATTTCGTAAAAGCGGTAGCGCCAGTCGCAATAATTTGTCCAAAACTGTAGATGTTTTTGACCAACTTCTTCGAAGTGGAGATCTTCTTTTTCTTTGTTTTGAAGATATGTCTCGCAGGATGAGATATAGAGAATTACAGAGATACGGAGAGAGAACTAGGAGACTTATGCTGATGAGATTAAAATGTCGGTTCTATGAAAACAAGGCTCCCTGCACTTTCTCGCAAATTAACAGTGTAATGGAAATACACCTATCGATTCTTGCTCATGGGATGATCAGAAACCAACGAGAGAACATGTGATTTTTCTGTAGAATAGGGCAATAGGGCAGCAGACCTGTTACTTGCACAGCAGTTGTATTGAGTGCAGAGAGAAGTCCAGTCATTTGGCATGACAACAACATTAAGGTCTGCTCCGTGGTTCATTCCCATCTGTGTGAAAACAAGACTTTAACCCATCCTTTGCTAAATATACCTTTCCTTTTGGAATTTTACTTATGACTACTCTGTGTTTTGGGCCTTACTTTAACACCCAACACAGCTAAATTATTTCTTTTTAAGAGGTGCCAGTTGGTGAATTGCAGGTTATCTATAAAGGATGCCTCTGAAGTAGCCCTACTGGGAGGAAAGCACTGGCAGACGCAAGATGTGCTGTTGGGATTATACCTCCCAGCTGGTTTGTCAGCACTCGGGTACCACAGAGACAGGAATAGTCAAACACAGTCATGTCACAGGAGGTATTCTGGATGCTATTTTCTTATTTCCCAAGCCCTCCTAGTCTAAATGTATCCTTAGCAAGTCCAATCTCATACATATCTTCCCCCGTAGCGCCTTCCCGCCTCTCTGTAATGCAATAATGATAAAGATGGCTGTCATTGGGTATTTGTTAGTTTGCCACACACATACAAAGAACTCATAACTGCAGAATGATGCAGACACACACCATTTCACAGATTTAAATTAAAAAAAATGCTCACAGTGGTGCAAGTGACTGATGTAAACTGTATTGTCTCTATATTGTTTTGAACGTTCAAAACATATAATATTAACTATATGAAGTCATTTATATTAAATAGTTTTGTCCATGCTGGCTCTGGTACAGCTTAACAAGATGTTGTTCAGCCACATGGTACCACGTGATTCAGCAATTGTGATTGAAGTGTAAGAAGTGTGATTTTATCTGTGGAACAGTATTATCCATGCACAGATAAAAAAAATGGTATGCCAAGCTGAAGCCTTAATGATTGCTTCATCTCCACCAGGATGATCTGACCTGCTCAGAACTGGTCTCCATTTGCGATCTCAGCACTAAAGCCGCCCTGTATGGGAGAAAGGCCTTCGGGTCATTTTTGCGTCTGAGTTCTTCTCACTTTGTTCTTAAAAGCCTCGTTTCCTCGCTGGAGTCTGTTCTTTCCAAACAATGAACATCAAAAGACCGCTCGCCATGACTTCATTTCAGTCTCACCACATGCATTTTTTTTTTTATGAGAAAATACATGTTATTATTGTTTTATTAAACATGTTAAAGTATTCAAACTCAACAGTGAAATGAATAAAATAGAAAATAACATTTAGGGATCTTTTGACATTTGATCTGCTTTGACGCTTTTCTTCTGAAGTTCATTTAAACAGAATACATAAATCAATCTACCTCTTGTGAAACTTCCTGTTGCTTTTAATTCAGGACCAGCAGATTAAAGAGTTCATGCTGTGATACTGAACTGGACAGAGGCAGACCATGTGTGGACGAATGTAGCTTTAATTAAGGATCACCAGCTTCTCGGGACTTATTTTCAAACTTTTCACTCGCTGTGTTAAGAAAAAGAAAGAGCCCTTCTCATAGCAGTGAGTATGTGTGAGTGGAAGATGATTTTGTCCAAATTAGCATAAGTAGCAGCTTTCAAGCTGGATGAAATCAGACAGCAGGCGCTCCTTCACTTAACTAATAAGAGAATACCACCCACAAAAATGAGTTGCACCGTATGGCAGTGAATTGGGATTTTCATGCAATGTTAAGCGTGTACTGTCAGGGATTATAGGATAAGGAGGGGTGTTGATTGAGTGGGAAGAGTCGGTCTCCTCTAGCCAGAGGGACAGCAGGTTGACCCCTAGCCCCGTCTCATGTCAAAGTGCCTTGGGGCAGGACAACGAAGTCCACAAAGCTGCTTGATGTGCTTATTGGAGTTTGAGTGCAAAGATCAATGTGGCTCTGTATGGGATGAATGTGAATGAGTACATGAGAAAAACTCTTGGCAGGATCTGGGTACGGGTAAAAACGCACCTTATGAACAACATTTTGTCAGATAGATTTTAACAAATTTATGTGAACGTTACTTACTGTGATGAACTTTATTTCAATTTGAGTTCATCTATTGACCTGTGTTCCAGTAAAAAGATTAACTTTTTCATGGCACACAGACCCACACGGCATCATATGGTCAAAGTACTCTGTAAACAAGAGTCTAATTTACTCACTAGATTGCCACAAACACAGCAGAGATGATGAGAAGGTCCTCAGTTTACCTACAGTGAGCCTGCTGCTGGCTACTCAATGATCCGGGCGGGGGGATGCAGCAGGGGCAGGAGATTGTTTTGGCACTGATGTGTTCAGAGTATGCCAGACAGTGACATTATGACAGCCAGGCAGGACTCAAGGGACAGCTATGTTAAATACCATCTCCAGGAGCACAAATGGCAGAGAGTTTGCGGTGGTGTTTTGGGGATATGTACATCTTTCTGTGCCCACGTGTGCTTTTAAATGTGTATGTGGCTGTGCGTGCCTGTGGCTTGTGCATATTTATGCCTGGTGTTTGTGCTGTGCACAGATGACATCAGAGGAGGAAAATTAAAAACACAAAAACATCTAATTATCTATCAATGATGCAACACAGCTGCTTTTTTAGGTGGAGAGGTGGATAAAAATGAGAGAAAGTAAAGTATGGTGTTGCTCTTCTTTTATTTAACGGTAATCACAAAGCAAGAAATGATTGCTTGTGTTCTGTTCATATAAAAATGTCTACAATTGAATTGTTTTCGAAATACATAGTGGATTTGGAAACATCATGTGCCAACCGGCTAAAAAGGCTGCCAAGTAATTGTGCTGCGGCAGAAAAAAAGTTAAAAAAAATACTGAATGATACAAAAATGCTTTGTTGGAGGATAATAAATCTTGATACTGTTCAAAGATGACAGCCTCAATTGATTCGGTTGATTCAGTTTTGTTATCACTGGAAAGATGAGAAAAAAAAAGAGCTCACTGAAACAGCGAAAACAAAAGGTCTAAAGGTTCTTGTGTTTAATTGACAGAATACATTTACAAGCCGGGAAAACAGCCTCTAAAAAAATAAAAAATGAATCATCTCAAAGGAAAATACACACTCCAGATGTAACATGTTGACAACTGATGGCACCAGAGGAAACTAGTTTTCATAAAGGAGACCCACTGTTAATGCTCATGCATTATATACTTATTTTAACAATTATTAATTATCAAGGAGGAACATACATACTCACTAAATCTCACTTTCAAACTTTTCTCCTAATCTTTTTTGCTACCATTTCTGGAGCTTAAACATTCAAACACACAACTGTACTGCACAACCTAGGAAAAGCGTATTCAGCTGAAACACTGGTAGATGGGGATCAAGTGTCAGGCTGTCAGAGAACTAGTGACTATAGGAGAATAATAAGAGGCAGAATCCTCCATTGGTTACCAAAACACTCTGGCAGGTTACACCACAGTCTGGTTTATTTCAGCCTTGAGCCAACAGTTTTTCACTGTTTACATATTGGAGCCACAGCGGCGTTTGATAGATTTTTTCTTTTTTTCCCCAATTGTCCTAAACTTTTCAAACTCTACATTTAGCAAGAAAAGCATTTCAGTGATCATAATGTATTTAAATGGTCCAGAGATGATAGTGAATGGGTAACTTCCCTGTTCCTCTTTCTAATCTCTCCCTTTATGAAAATATGTTGGATTGTTGCGTTATAGCCTGAATTTTACCACCAAATGTGCAGACCAAATTTGGATATTTACTTTGTTCACAAAAATCTTAACTAAATAAGACTCTTACATGCCATACTTTTTCATTATCATTTTTCTTTAAACCTGGCAATACCGCTACTTTTTCAAAATTCAATTTTGAATATTTTTAATAGGTCCCAAAGTATTTGGACAAATATAGTTTTTTTTATTTTTTTTTATAATTTATTATATTTTTTTTTCCACAAATAAAACAGCCAAAATGTTAACAGAGAATAGATTTTCAGCTTTAATATTTTTTTCACAAAAACATGCCATTTCTGAATTAAAGCCTTTTAAAGCATGACTCCTCCATTTTCAAGGACTCAAAGGTAATTGAAAAAATTATTGAAAAAAAAAGAAGGTAAGTTAGATAGTTACTTTGAGATAAATATAACAGATAAAATATTTGGAGCTCATATCAGGTTTTAAACTGTTTTTGGCAGCTGTTTGACTGGAACTACCAATATGAAGTCCAGCAAGATGTCAATGCAAGTGATGGAGGAGATTATTTAGTTCAAAAAAACAACAACAAAAAAAAACACAACACAAATCAATAAAACGAAACACCAACAACCTTGTGTGTGGCCAAATTAAAATCTTGTTACATACTTTAAAGACAAAAGAAAAAGAAAGCGCTGAAGAGCTCAACAAGATTCAAAGACCACGAAGACCATAGATAGAATGGAAGCGGCTGATCACAGAAGCCCAAACGTAGTGAGGAAAAACAGGTTCTCAGCACAGAGAAAAGTACTCTGGAGAAGGCAGGTATATTATTTCCACAATCTACAATCAAGTGGTGCAAAGCAATGGGAACATTCAAGAACAGGAAAAGCCAAAAAGAAAAAGGTATCCCATGTTCTGGGTTCAGATTCTTTGGGCAGGTTAAAACCAAAATAGACTTCTATCAGAATGATAGGATTGGAAAAAATCTGGAGAAGGAAATGATCAGATCATGAACCAAAGGTAGGTGGAGCTGACGACTAGGAATTTTATTGGCAAGGAAATTAAGTTATCTTTGAAGCCGAGTCTCCTGATCTCAACCCAATAGACTGTGCTTTAGAGTTACTGAAGACAAAATGCCCCAAATAGAAACACAAACCGAAGATGGCTGTAGTGAAAATCTGGCAAAGCATATCCAGAGAGAAAACACAGACATTTGTGATGTCCTTTGGCTCCAGAGTTCAGACAGTCACTGACTAGAAAGGTCTTTGTCCAATCATTAAAATTTCTGATCAGATTCACAACTGTGCCACTTTGTCCAAAGACTCTTCAGCCCCTGGAAATTGAGGTACTTAGTTTAAAGTGGCGGAAATGTCCTAAACGATGAAAGCTATATTTTTCATAAAACCTCTTCAATTAAAGCTGAAAGCCTACAATTTGATCACATCTTGATTTTTTTTTTATTTCAAATTCATTCTAAATTCAACTAGCTTAATAACTCCAGTTAAAATTCATTCATCACATACTTTTTCCAAAAAATAAAATAATGAAAAAGAAAAAAAAAAAACAATTACATGTTACAAGGTATTATGCTTCTCAAATTGAAGAAAATAATTCCCCTACGGTCCTGTGTAGACAACGGTTTTCCCACGGATAACAGAGTTTTGATTTTTTGGCACTTACCTATTCTGAAGGAGAGCGGGCCACCAGAGGTGCTTCTCACCCACATGGCTAAGAAGAGCAGAAGCACCCAGGCTGTGAGCATCTTCTATGACTCCTCATGGGTCCTGCCCCGGGTGTGCCCCTGTCACAGCCACCTGAAGAGAAAAGCAACACGAATTTAGAGAACATCTGCCTACATTTAGAGTTTGGATGACATTAATTCCCCCATTTTCTTCCTCTTTCCTTTATGATTCGTTCAGTCAGTCACAGGTATAAAGTCAGTCATTTATTAGAAAGTGCTATTTGTGACAACTGTATTCCAAAGATAGTTGTCTAGTTTGTCACTTCACAAGTGCAGAAACCCAGAAATGTATTTATCTTTCAGAAACTGCATTGAACTGAGGTCTGTCTGGCTCTATATAATGTAGATCTGTTGTTTACTCATCCTATGTAATAATACACAAAAAAAAAACCCAACAGAAAATAAGCCCTAAACATTCACAGGACAAGTGTGTTTGGCGTTTAGGTTGTGGCGCGTTGGCGGCTGGTTACAGTAACGTGAGCCACACTCTTTTGTCTCAAACGTTGAGCTGCAGCTGATAATTTATGTTTCTATGTCTTTGTTTCTATCTTTCTTAGATTTGCTTTAGGTAAAACTGGCACAGGCAAAGATAAGTTAAAGATCTTTTTTTTTTTTTTTTACAGATAAAAGTGATTGACCATTAGAGAAAAACAAACAACTGCACAGCAAAAATGCTTGACACAAACCATCTATGTCTGCCAAAGGCTTTTCTTTTTTCTTTTTTCTTAAAGCTTTCCCTCTAAATTCAACAAAATATAAGTTTATTCTTCTTTGCTCCATGTGCACCTCTGGACAAAACAGAGTGTCAGCACAAAAACGACAGGACACTTCTTACAACCAGATATCCAAGGTTTAGAAAGTGGCAAAATGCCACGAAACACAGTGGTAAACGGTCCCCAGATGAGGATGTTTCCTTTGTCAGTGCATTACTTTCAGCTCCTTTGTTAATTTATTTAGGCCATACCACACTGGGTTCACTGCTAGAACAAGGTGTTTAAACATTAATGTCAGGAAGGGGAAACAGAAAAGAGCTGTGGTTGCAGACATAATAAATTAGACTGAAGTTGATTGTTGTTTCGTCCTTCAGAAGATCCACAGCTGTAACGTTAATGAAGTACGCAGGAGCCATTCAAAGGACGACTTCAGCTTTACAAGAAAAAGTGTGATTCATTGAGGACCTCATCGGGGGAGGTAGACCTAAATGAACCACAATTCACATTGTGGAGATGTGGATTTTATCACTCTTTTTTGCTTAGTAATAAATGCATTTTTATCATCAGTATATATCTAATCACTTTCAGGATTATAAAGGTTGCAGAGTCGTGCCAAGTTCTCACAGCATGCGCCGTGACAGGGCAAACATTTGTGCACAGTCTATGTGTGGAAATGCATTTAATCTAGAACAATACAATGAACACAGTGACTGAACTGAAATGAATATTTTTTTTTCTTTGAGTATAACTGGCCCAGCTGCATTATACCTGCAGTGGGCTGCAGAGTCTTTTTTTTTTACATTTTTTTATTCCACCACATCCCAATGGTGCTTCATTGGATAGGTCTCCTGTGTCTTTGGAGTCAACGAGACATGATCACGTTCAGTAAACCAGTCTGATATGATATGAGCTTAGTAAAATGACATGTTATGCTACTATTAGGAGATGAGTCATAAAAAGATTGGCATGGTCACCAACACTCAGACACTCATTTGGTACTGAGCGGCTCAGAGTATCCACCAGCACCATTCCTTCAACGCTTCCACCCTCAGGAATTGATAAAAGGTTAAACAGATCCATGCTTTTATGTCGCTTACTTCGTGTTCTGAGCCTGAGAAGAAACTCATCGAGCGAAGCCCTTCTAATCTTCTCTGGACCAATTTCTCAAGCACACGCCCACCAGAGTCCTGCTTTCGACAACCACGGCACACCTTGAGCTTCAGTCATGCGACTGCTTCAAACAGCCGGTGAAGAAGGCGTGCCTAATGAAGTTGCTGCTGAGTGCGTAATTGTTTGCACTTGTTGCACAGTATGCTGATCATGTTGGTTGCAGGGTCTCGGGTCTTGCTGAGCAGACTGACAGCAGAGCGAATGATTCAACAAAACTGTCAAAACACATTTCCATTGAGGGAGCGCATCAGTGCAGTGACCGAGAAATGTAGCTGCGTTTCTCATTAAACAATGAAGTGTTTATTACTAAACCAAATCAAGCTATAAAGTAACTGTGGTATACTTTCCAGGATGTTACAGAAAGCTATTTTAGGCATAAAAGTGATTATCTGTTCAATTCTGTCAGAATATTCAGCAGCTAAGGAGAGAGTTATGTCCCTCAGGTGCTTGTGTAGATCAAAAACAGACCAAAAGTAGAGGGGATTTTGCACTGAACATTCACCGGGAGGATAGAAACATGACAGCTAATGAATCATAATCTCGTTTCTTGTCGGTTGAATGTGTAAATAACCTTGCTAAATACATTTGCGAAAAATCTTTGGGCCCAACAGAGGCTAACAAATCTATTATTACATGTTTGAGATAAGAAATAGAGGTGTAAGGAAGTTGCCGGGGCATAACGGGGCATGCTGGCTGCTGAATTGGTTGCTTCTGGTTCTGCAGACTCTTCACATCACATGGTTCAACCTCTTCACTCGCACTGCTATCGAAGCTATAGAAAGACGGGCTTTGTCTTCTAGATTCTTTCTTTGTCTTTTCTTTGACAAATAACATGTAGTTGGATGTGGAACTTTAGTTTTTTTCCTAATCTGATTGGTGCTCACCACGAATCAATAAGTTCATAATGTGGTTCACTGATTTTGCTAAAGGTATTTGTAGTTTTGATTTCACTCTTCATAAACCCATTGAGGTGGCTCTAAAAGGCTTGATGACTACAACTCTGGTCATGTCCCACGGAGAGCTGCCATTATTTAATTTGACGTGTGAGCAGTGAAGGAGTGGGTGGTTCTGGCAAGCCGAGTTTTCCGTGTTTTATGTTCATAAAGAAACATTGTGCTTTTTTAAACTCTTCGGGGGAAGTCACTGAAAGGGTCGGTGGTACCAGAGTAGCTACAGCACACTAGAAAGTTCATATTGTCACAGTTTTTGGGTTCATGGCGCCGTTTTATTTTGAAAGCCTGTGTCCTCGTGTTTTACTTTTGTCTCGACTTCCCTTGTTCCCATCTGCCCCGATTGTCTTCCCCGTCCTGTTTCTTGTCATGGTTAGTTTCTGGTTTTGTCTTTTTTTTGGCTCTTGAGTAAAAGACTTTTCCACAAGACAAAAACACCCAAAAGCATTCCCCCTCCCAGATACGCTCTGCCAGTCGGATCTATTAGGTGCATGGAGAACCAATGTCTAAAGGTCAAACAGCTCTCTAATCAAAACGGTGTAAAGGAAGATCTTTTTTTTTTTGGCCAGAGGGGGAATCAGACTGTCTCTTGCATCAGGAGAAGGTCCACTATTCAGTTTACACAGAAGAAACCAAACAAAGTCAAGCCTCACATCTGGTTCACTTGGTTCGTCCCACTGTTTTCAAGGTCTCATCAGCCATTGCCCTCCAATGTAAAGTCATCAGACAGCGTCCAGAGACTGAGGGATGGATGACCAAGACGTACACTGGTTTTGCACATACAGATGGTTTATTGTGAATTATTGTTCGATCAGCCTGACTTCCATCATCAATAATAGTTTCTTGCTTGCTACAGCTGAATGCTGCATCACATTTACCAACTAGACATGACTTATTTTTCTTTTTCTTTTCTCTCCATGCAGCAAGATTTGAAAGAACAATACAAAAAGTACATGGAATTGATTTAGTGCATTTGTAAGTAAACGTTATCAATCTATAACAATCAATGCTCCAATATTGAAGAGGTTTTCCCAAGATTGCTGAACAGAGACAAAGGCCTCGTCGGGCTTTAGACTGATACCAACAGCTCCTCGGTCCAATCTGCTATTTCATTTCAGACTTCAGCGAGAATTTCAATACTCGAGATGAAAAATGAAAATGAAAGTTGGTTTGCGCTCATTTTTCAGTACTCTTAACTCGATGATATCAATTTCAGTTTACTTTCTCATCTATGAAAGATAAACACAGATTGATCTATGTCTCTGTTACTTATTGTACTAAGGCAGAACTGCCAAAAAAAAGAGAGGTTGCAAGGAGGGGATAAAAAGAACAGGAAAGAATTAAGCAGAGATTTAGAAAGGAGACATTTGAGAGAGGAGTGTAAACTGTAATTCAGACAGATATTTGTTGTACAAATGTTTCATCTGAAGTCAAAGCAGATGATTTTCTTAGTTATGTGAGTTAAACACCAGCAGAGCTTTAACTTTAAGAACAAATCGAATCGCACGGACAAGTGGATATACAAGCAACCTACCCACCTAAAGTGTCCTCTCTCAGTCTCATTTACACTTTCTACAATGCATCCTTCTTTAAACTTTAAAGTCCCCTCAAGCCTGAAATCCAAACTTTCCTACCAACAATTTCTCTGACAATAATATATTTTTTGAATTGTGCAACAATGAAGATAATTCTTTAAAAAAAAAAACTATCATCATGATGACATTTAGAGAGAAGTGCAGCTTTAACCCTGACCCCGACCTGCTGCCCGTCTTGGCCAGGACATGCTTCTACAAGATATTTTAAATCTCAGGAGTTTTATTTCCCCAGTGAAGGACTGAAGGCCTGTGCAGGGTATACCTCAGCTCTCATCCAGTGATCCAGTGATCAGGTGATTCTTCTGTGAACTTTTTTTCTTCACATTCTAATCAAACAATCTATAACACTTGGAATGTGAAATTTATTTATCTCACTTCTACTATATGACACCGAGACAATGTGTTGCTTTCTAGATTTAAACAGGTCAGTGATGCAGTGTTTATAAAATATTTTCATTCCTCATGACAAAATGTGAATTGAGAACAGAACAATATGAGTCTGCATTGGCTTCTTTTCAGAGAGAGGCTGTGCAAGGTGATGTGCTGAAATGAAACCTGAGGATGTAACCATAACTACGTAACCAGAGCTGCTCTGAATATAACTATAAATACCACCAATGGGTTTGAAACAAGGCACAGCATAAAAAACACTTTAAAAAAGCAAGTTATCACCTTAAATATTTTCTGACCTTCCTACCTTGCCAGCCGTTACTTTAAAGTGTCATAATAGGGGCAAGCACCTTCATAAACATCACCTCTCCAACGGGGTGTTCCTAGTCTCGGTACTTGGGGCCCCTTTTATTTGCCCCACACTTCTCAGGGCCAGATTATTTATTCACACGCCTTTTGCGTATCACTTCTTTGCAGATGATATGCAAGTTTACCCGTCATTCCCTCCAGACCACCCCACAATCTCTGCATAAATCTCAGCCTGCCTCTCTGACCTGTCTGCATGGGTGAAGGATCAGCACCTTCAGCTTAACACATCTAAGACTGAGCCCCTGGTTATCCCTGCCCATCATTTGCTCAGCCTCAATATTAACATAACTATTCATTCTAATTCTGTAACACCCACATTGGTTACAAAGAACCTGGCTGTCACGTTTGATGACTAGTTATTGTTCTCTGACCAGTTTCTTTCAGTTTCCCATTTGTGCAACTTTGCTCTCTACGGCATATAAAAAAATAAGACGATACATGACTAAATATCCCGCTCAACTCCAGGTAGAGGCCATGGTTATATCCTGCCTCGATTACTGCATTGGTGTCCTAGCCGGCCTTCTACTTTGTGCGATCAAACCACTACAAATGTCCTGTTTGCAGCACCGTGTCTGGGCTTTAATCAAGTCAAATATCAAATTGGCTCACGTCACACCTCTGTTTATTGAGCTTCACTGGAACCTTTGCCTGCTCGAATAAAACACGAGTCTCTGTCACTTGCCTACAAGGTGTTCTCGGGGTCCTCACCTATATATATGAATTCAATCATAAGGCTCACAGCCCTTCATTAGCACTGCGCTCTTCACGAGAACACAGACTGACCTTGCCCTCTCCTCACACAAGGCAAGCTCAGTCAAAACTCTTTTCTCACATCGTTCCTCAGTGGTGGAACAAGTTACCAGTGGCCACAGCAGCACAGTCGTCCCTCTCTACGTTCAAGAAGTTGTTGAAAACCTTCGTCTTCCGAGAACACCTTCTGTCGTGAACTGCGCTCCCCCTTTAACTTCCCGACTGCACGTGAATGTTGTCTAAGTGGCATTTAGCTGCGCTTATTTAAATACTGCTGATACTCATCCGCACCTACTTTGTAATCTACTATGTCACTGTGCATGATTGCATTCCTCTGTTATAGTCGCTTTGGATAAAAGCATCTGCTAATTGTGGTGCTATGTAATTTTCCCCGTGACCCTGTATATAAAATGGATGGATGCACTAGGCCAATTCACTGCTGCACCTAAAGTGTGGAAATACATTTATGTGCATTTAAGACAAAGCCAGCAAAAAGTTCATGTAGAATAAATCAGTGTTTTTAGTTAATGTTTCTTTTTTTATGAAGCTTATTAAATGCTAGATCCAAAAAAATGTGTACGAATGTCCATGAAATGATTTTGTCTGAAAGTAGTTGTGATGTAGAATTGAGGAGGTAATGTTTTATTGAAGGTGGACCTTCCATTGAATGAAGGGAGACAACTAATGGGAGAGCAGTTCTCGCTTCACAGGTGTGTAGAAGACCAGAAAGTGAAACATGGCACAGACAGACACCGTTGGGTTAGCAGTGGAGCAAACATCTCTTCAACCACTAAAACAATACTTCTATTTTCAAGCCAAATTACCCACGGCAATGGAAAAACAAAACTTCTGTAGAAACACAATGTGATGCTAATGTGGGTAACATTACTAATGGTTGCTCTTTGTAAGTTCCTCGCTTTGAAATGCAGAAGGAGGAACAGAAACTGCGGAAATGCAAGAGATTTGACACCAATGGTGCTTTTCGAGCTTTCATGAAATCTGAACTCAGCAACCACTGAAGAATGCTGGTGCAAAAAGCATTTTCTCTTCTACTTGGCCAACTGACTAATCAAAGGATACTGAACAAAGACAACATGTTGGACAGAAGGTAACAAAGGGTTCATCAGCAATGTACAATATGAGAAAGTATGACAATCCGGAGAATAAACATATCTGTTTATGTGGTGACATAAGAGAGTAGCGGTGACTGGCAGAGCAGGTTGGCCTGACATGCGGTTCATTCCCCGTGTCAAAAGCAGCCGTTTGTATAATTCAAATATCAAAACTAGCACACATACATAAAATACTGAGGAATTGTTTAGCTTCCTGAAATGACCTGAGGGTTTCTGCTGTGGGATAAGCTGGGTGGTCACAGGCAGCGTGGCACTCAGCAGCATCTCCCAGCAGTAAATTTACATTTTATTAACACTTAACCTCAATGGTCGGCCTGTCAGGGGCAATACGACTCTGATGGAAATTGCCTGACGCCACAGCAGCTCAAGACCCAGTATCAGGACATCTAAAAGCAGCAATTGTAAGACAAGTACACTTACTGCACACTTATCTGAAAAGTTGCATCAAATATACAATAAATCATGAAAAGTGGGCATGCAGCCCATTTGAAGCCCATTTCTCATAGCTTTGATAGAGTTGGTTTATTTGCATTTAAACTATAAGTGCTAATCATAGTTTTTATTTTATATATTATTCTCTAATTTATAAATATAAATTAAATTGTATGAAAAAATGCTAAACCTGTAAGCAAGTGGTGAAGTAACGCATCATGGAAATAATATAGTGAGCTGAACAAATAAGTATCACCTCAAATGGTTATATAAAATTCCATTGCTAGCCTTTTTATTTTTTTTACTGAGCTTATAAATGTAAAAACAATGCCTCTACCAGAACCGCATTGCCATCATCAGAGACGCGCGTCTCTATTGTCCTGCCTGTCACTAAGCTGAATATCTTTGTTACAGAAGCTGAATCAGTCCTACTCTCCTGCAGCTTTGGGTTGCAAAACTCCTGCACTCACATCAGCACTTGCAGATTACATGGAAAGAAAGGAAAAGAAAGATGCTTAATCTCGTAGCAAAGCCACTGATTAGTCAATTCAAAGACATCTATTTATTTTTCACACAAGCGGCTTAGGATCCTGGTATAACCGGAGCCTTGCTCAACATGCAGACGCTGAAAAGCACGGGAGAATCAATTTACATTACACGTGCTCGCACTCCTACGTGAGCATGTAAGTCTTGAAGGTATCTAATGTGCAAGATTCAAACCTGAAAATTAAACAAGTAGTGGTGGAAAAGGAGCCTAATGGATCTGTTTACACAATATGATTTTCATATAGCCACATCAAAATTTTATATGTGGCTGACATAAAAGCATAGAGATTAACTATAATGGACTTTTGCAGTACTTCCCCTGACAGTGGGGTATTGCACCTCATTTACACATTATGACTGTGCTGTACAATGTGAAGAACAAAAGCAAAATGTCTATATACAAATGCATTATTTATATTCCGGTGTGCAACTCAACATGTCAGCAATTCTAGGGAACAAAAGACAACATGATGAAACAAACTGAAAATGGAAAACAAGAAAAACAACTGTGAGAAACACTCCGATACAGTGACAACAAAGTTACTATCACTTCTAAACCCAGAAAATGACAAAAACACAGACATCGGGGATTTCAGGTTAGGTCACCAGACTTTTTAGGAAGTAAAAAAAGAGCGTTTTTTTTTGTTTTTTTTTAACACATAAATTACGTCTAAGTTATGCTTTCATTAAACTCAAGAGGAAAAAAATACATTGAGCTACAATGAAATGTTAGGTTCCTACATTGTGTCTTTCTGGTGCTTGGAATTTTATGCAGATGCTTAAAGGACAACTTCAGGAGTGGTTGCTGGGCGATTCAAAATTCAGAGTTACTTCAGGATTTGAAAGAGGTTCATGAAGTACATAGGAGACAGAGCAAGAGCAAAGAGCGAGGCTGAACCAAAGGATGGACAGACAACTGCTCGTGTGGTTTGTCACTTCTCAAGTACCTCCCACCACTGGTGAACCTCAAATTCTCTGTTAGTCATATTAAAGTGACTAAGATGTACGTGTGTGTCCCTATAGCCAAGATTTGACCCTAATCTGTGTGTGCTGATATGCATGATTCCCATTTGTCTATGTATTAAAAGATTCTACATAATACTCCAGAGAGGCTCACACTCTTGAATCAGTGTGTAAACACTAACCCACTAACACTAAAACAGAAAGGACGTTTGGAAGAGGTGGGAACAGACGTCACAGGCAGACAGCCATTGTAGCCTGAAAATCTGTTCCTTGGCAGCCTCGGGCAGCTACAGCTCCCAGTTGGCAAAACGCACTGAAGGGAAACAAACTTGATTTCAAAATCAATGTCCCTCCAAATCGTAACAGCTTGTCGCTCTGGTTAAACAGCTGTAAGGGTCAAACTGCAAGGTACATTTGTTGCATAGGTGTTTTATGTCCGTGTATGGTTTCAGAAGACAAATGTAGTGTGGAAAAGCTAATGAGGTGTGGATAAACTCACAGGAAAAAAAATGAAGGAACTTACTGATGCTTAAGGGCAAATGAGTACAAAAGCCACATGGGTGAAATAGTGAGCAGCAGTGAGGGATATCTTTTTGGGAGCAAGGCTTTACTCAATTCCCATGGCTGCAAACTTGGTTGGTCTTCTAACCCTTGAGCCGCAAACAGTTTAAGCAACTGAGGGAGTTATTTGCTTGACTCAAGGACGCTCCCTGTTGTGGAAACAAGTGAGCGGTAAGTGGTGTTCATGAACAGTGCTAGAGAAGGAACGATTAAAAAAAAAAAAAAAAAAGTCGTGATAATGGTTCCTTGCCCCCTTTCCCTGGGGGGTAGGGGAAGTACAGCCTCCCTTCCACTGGGTTGGATACATAATTGAAGGTCAAAATAAATCTTACACGGCTCTTCACTTTTAATAGGCTGTTTGAAAGAGTATAAATGGCACAAATCTTACACTCAGGGGCTGAATTTTGACAAAAAAAAAAAAAAAGTTCTGTCCATCATTGAGGTTAATCACCATGAACAGACTTTTGATGTGGATAATTACAACAAGCCATTGTGGACTCCTAAACAACTTTAAATAATGCTGTTCAAACATCCAGATTCAAATCATCACCTGTGGTTCTGCCAACCAGTCAAGTAGCTTTGCAAGGATTGGTTATTTTATTGATTTTTAATCATCTATTTGTTGAGAATTGTTTCTGACACGGTGTTAAAAAAGACAATTTTGTCCAATTAGGTTAAAACATAAAAGTCTTTCTAAGCTGGGATTCATTGTTGATGACTGTCACAGTACTGTGATGACAACAACAAAAACAACAAATAACAACAACAACAACAACAAAAACAAAACAAATCCTGAACCTTCAAAATATCCAAATCCCAGTTGGCCTCAGTATCCAGGATCCAGGAAATGCTGGAACAAGCCTCAAAGTCCCGGAGGACTGAGCGGATCTGCTGCCAACAGCCATGTTCCAGGAACATCACTAATTTTCTCTCAGAGGAAGGAGTTTGATATAGTGTCTTCAGAATCTCTGAATCAAGGTAAATGAACTGAACAACAACAGTAGATACCAAAGCAGGGTATTTTACAAACATCTGTGATCAATACAAACATTGGAGATTCAGTTAAAATGATTTAAAAAAAAAAACAAAAGTAATCGTGGAATTTGATGCCGTCAACACGTTCAGATAACGTATGTGGATGTGTGTGGGGAATTAGAAAGACAGTTGAACCATTTTGACTGATTTAGACTAGTATTTTATCTTAAAATGCCTGTCACGATTCAAAAGCCTGGATAGTGTGGATTAGTCTCCTCCTCAGTTGCGCTATTCCTTTTTAAAATTACTCTTGTAAGTCAGGTATGAGGTACAGCATTGTTCTCCTGATGTTACCGTGGACACAAAAGACATTGTCTTGATGCTCAGCATGTTTCTCCAAAATTCCACCATGGACCGTTGCAGAAATGGTATGTTTTACACTCATGCACGTCATCCATGCTGCGGTTGCAGCTGCTGCACCCTAGTTCCATCACCAACACCAGCAGTTGCACAAATCACTGATAAAAGCCTGAAAAACGCTGAAATGTGGACTCATCTGACCACAAAAGATTTGTCTTATCTTCTGTTTTATGGCTCCGGCCAAGTTTAATTTCAGTCTTCTTTCAGGTGACGTTTCTGGTTGCATGATGAGTGTAGTGAATGGCAGGGGCTCTCTACTTTCACTTCCATTTCGTAGGCCGCATGTCCCTCACATCGCACGCATCCCCTTCATTGCTGTTGCTCGAGTTGCAGCGGGAATATTCGTGGTTGGTTACAGTATGGCACACTTAACATATCGCAAACTATTTTACGCATTCAGTGTTTGTTAAGATTTATCCCGGGCCACATGAGATAAAAAGTTTATTGTTTTTCTCTGGCCACCTGGTAAAATGTATTTATTTTTTGTCTTGATTCATAAAATAAAAATAAAGTTAAACCCAGATATTGCTGAAATATTTAATTGCACACCACCATGTGACCACATAGGGGGAGCGATGCAACTGCACGCAAAATCGTTCGTGTGCAGTGGACATCAGGCTTTATTCTCCTAAAGTTCACAACATAAAGCACTGCATATGTTGAAGGACAAACGTTTTTATTTTGCACAGATTTTTTATATTTCTCCCCCTAAATGAACAAGCAAGTTGTGGTTACTAATTACATACTCATCCTGTAATCCTAACCTCTCAATGTCGCTTAGAGTTTTGCAGTTTATTTCATTTAACTCTTCTAAATGCTGATACATAACACTGACTGTCCAGTGAGAGTTTTCATCTGTATATAAGTTTGTTTCTTTGTTTTGGTTGTTTTATGTGTAAAAGTGAGTTCTGGACAGTGTTCTGGACAGGATTTATCTTTTCAATGTTAAGTCTCATATTCCATTTGTGTGTAAATTGTAGCCTGTGAGGGGTTTGCATGAAAGAGAAGAGAGAGAAAGAAAGTGTGTGATAAATTTGATTTTGTTTTTTTATAACTTAGTAGTGACTGTCCCTTATTTTCAGGGAGAATTGAAAGCTCCCAGTAGCATGTCTCCAGAAGTCGCCACCTCCAGCACAAAAGCATGAAAACAGCATTACAACTGAATAAATGAAGAGAAGCACATCAGATAAATATTGTAATCACCGTCTATAGCATTGAAGAGGCAAACAAATCCATAGCACACTCTGTTCTCGTGTCTTACTATAGAGAACAACTGCTTATTATGATGTATGACACAACTAGAAAAGAAAAAACATCATTATTGGACTCTGCATCATTTCAATATGTCAAGGGGCTCAATTTTACTTTTATTATTTTTTTTGTCATTTATGGTCAGTCTGTGTAGTATGCATCTTCTGATGGCTCAGGATACTCTAAAAGAAAAAAAAAAGAACAAAAGAAGTCGGTAGAACAAGAACAAATGGTTTAGACCTCAAAGGTTTAAACGACTGCAGTGTTCTTTTATCCTCGCTGTGATGAAGAAGTCCGTCTCTGTTATACTATTGCTGTCAAACTCAACCTCCACTCTGTGTCCTAAAAGGCCTCAAAGCCCTCTGTGCTCTTCCCCTAATGAGCTATAAGCCAGACCTCCCACTAATACTTCAATTATAGACATATCTATAGCTTATTTGATTGTTTTCTTTCCAGAGTAAAGCCATAGACATAAATGACAAAGTACTCTTAGTCGGGCCCTTTCCTCTGTCACACAGAACAAAAATACACCCACTTACATTAGACGCCTGATGAGCCACCTTGCTCACACTCGCCACTGGTTGATGAAAGTATTGCACATAATGATCATGCAGAGATTTTATTCCTTGTTGACATATTTTAAGTATTCTAATCAAATGCATAATTACCATATTTATTAGTCATTAAATCAAAATCATATAACTCTCAGAGTGCATTAAAGCCATGTGTGAAGTACGGCGTAGTGTAAAATGAGAAAATAATAGTCAACAGCTTTTTCCCGTGATTCAATGCTGCTATTTTAGGGTTGTTATAAAGCAAACAATGAATCAATCACTGGATAATAAACAGGGATCTGAGAAATCGATTTCTCATACTTGCATGGTGGAAGTCATGGATGATCTTTGCTGCAGTGAAATTGCTTATGTAATCAATAATGTTTGGAAAGTAGCTTTGTTGTCCACTTTTTAAGTTAGTAAGTTTAAACCACGCCAATGTGGGTCAAGCCTCTGAAATCAATTTACTTAAGCGTGATGATTCGGTTATTTCCACCCACAGCTAATTAGTCTAGCGCTGCAGCCAACACTGTAAAGGCAGGAATCTGTGTTCGACTGCCGTCTTACACGCCACTGGCACACACACACACACGTCTCCTGAGAACATTAACTGACACAGCTCCAGATCAGAGAAAGCTATATGTAAAAGGAAGAATTAAAAGAAAAAGCAAACTAAATAAAGCTGTTACTCTTACATTTACTTTGATTCTTGATGTTTCCACGTTCTGTCTTGTCCATTTAACTTCATTTTTACATCAATTCCTGCAATTTATTCCTGCTACACATTTCAATAAAAAAAGTAAAATGAAAAAGAACAAAAAAAAAAAAAAAAAATAAGATGGGATAATTTAGGAGTAAAAAAAATGATGGAAAAAAGATATTTACGTTATTTTCACCTGTGTTTTCGGCATAATGTGACTGGATGGTTCAATAGTTCTGGAGAAATTTCAGTGTGTGAAGGAAAATCTCATATCTAAGCTGGACATCCATGATCTTTGATCCACTCAGACAGCGCCGCATTAAGAACAGGCATTCGTCAATAGCTGATACAACCACAAATGAAAGGGATTACATTGGCGAACTTTTGTCAAACTCTATATCGTGGTGCTACATCCACAAATCTAGAGGTTTTGCTGTGCGAAAAGAAGCCTTATGTGAACATTCTCCAGAGGGGGTGTCAATGCCTCTGAGCTTGAAGTCATCTAGGCTGGACCATGACAAAGCAGATACATGTATTGAGGGTGAAATAATTAGTGCTCCAGATCTTTACGGAGCGCTGCACAATAGACTACCATTCAAATCAAAACCCAAACATGTCTGGATTCTATCAGAGCCTTTGGCAATGAGAATTTTCCCTTCTGTGAATATTAATGCAGAACTGACAACAACAAAAAAAAAGTGTTTTAAAATGCAGCATATGTTGCTGTAAAATATGAATATACACGAGTGGCAACACATCTTATACACATACAGCACATATTATAAAGGAATGGCTGAGATGAAGAAGGTACAGGTACTGGACTGGTCTGTCTGCAGTCTACACCTGACTCCAACAAAGAATGTGCAGATCATTTTGAATCACATACCAAGCTGTTGGCGTTGCATACCTCAACACATATTTGCTGAACGAATAGGGAAGCAAAGAACTCATTAAACACTTCATAGCCTGGCATCCATATAGCCAGTGTCTCTGAAGTGCTGTGCAAAGAAATGACAACTTTAAAAGGAGGTAAACGCTATACTACCCTACTTTCTGGAATGTGTTGCAGGTCTACAATGCAGGGATGGATTTATGTTAACAACATTAATGTACCATTAATGTGCTGGTAGCAAGAGAAAGGCAAGAGTTTAGTTTATTGTTTGCCATAAAATGCTTTAGGTTGTTTCCTAATTAGCTCCACAAATTAATCTGGGGTTAATCAGAGTGGATACCCAATAAAGTCAACCCTTTCTAATGCAGTATGTATGTGTGTCAGAGTTTGCAACTAGTTCTGCTAAATGTGGCATGGAAAATGTAGACATGACCCGTATTTTATGATCATACACAATGTTTTGTGATCATACGCGGCAGCTTACATGTCTCCTGTAATAACAACTGATTAAATTTAACCCATTAACACAGCAGCCCTTACAAAGCTTAAAGGGAAATCTTAAAGGAAGATAGAAAATGGCAGGAGCAGCAAGGAGACAGCACAATTTCTGAATGACTGTGTTGTGTAGCCGTCGTCTTTAACTGCCATGTAAGTCATCCACCACTGAAGGCTGGCTGGGAGACAAACAACGTGTCTAACCTGCTGCTGTGGCAGGGCACAGCTGGGGAGATGAGTGGGACTTGTACCTGCAAGGTGGTGGGGGATGACGGGGGTGAATATCAGTGATACAGCAGCTGCTCAGACTGTCCCAAAGCCAACCAACTCTGAAATAATTCAACACCCCTGTGCGCATAAGTAAAAGCAAGATGAAAGCAAACGTTCTGGATTCAGTCACTAAAAATCTCAAGTGGCTCAGAGGCCCAGAGGACCGTTTCTTCATTCAGCTACAGATCAATGTGTTGTGTTTTTTTTTTTGGTTTTGGTTTTGTTTTTCTTTTTTGCCAGTAGCTACTAGTCTCAATGCTAAAAAGAACATTTGATGAGGAAAAAAAGGAGCACAGCTCAAATAGAGATGTACACAACAAATAAACAAACTAGCACAAAAACAAAAATCAGCAATTAAAAGTTCATAAGATAGCTGACAGAGTGGGTAACATAACTAAGTGAAAAAACATGTACTGTGTGTATATATATATATATATATATATATATATATATATATATATATATATATATGTTAGTGTGTGTGTATGTGTATGTGTGTGTGCATGCTTAGTTTGCACCTTGCTCTATTCACTATTGCACAATAGTGAATAAGTGTTTGGATAATAAACTGGTATTTTTCCACAAAAAATGTGTGATCTTGTCAGAATCCATACTGCAGAAAGCAGCAGTGTGAAAACCCGTCAATCAAAATGTTAAATGAGTGCAAGAATGTAATCATGAAAGAAAAAACAACTGAAGAATGAGAAGTTCAGAAACAACTGACAAAGCAAAAGACAGGAGGAAAAACATCCAGATTAATGCAAAAACAAAAGACAATCAACAGAAAATTAACTGTAATCTGAGACGTATTTGCTTCCTGTCTTCATGCTGCCTTCTAAGAATTCTAATTATGCAGTTTGTTGTCGCACAGAGAAGAGCAGAGTAAAGCAAACAAGTAGGGTTGCTTGTTTTTCTGTAATCTCCAGAGTAGCCAAAATACTGTTTTTAATACTTTTTTTAAAGCATAAATGTATGAAAACATAGCATTCAGGTCTTTAGTGGCACTTTCATATCCACATTTTTGTTCTTTTTCATTAATACCAGCAAAGAAGCGTAAGTACACACTGGGTGCAAATATTGGGTTATATTATTTAAATAAGAGAATGAGAGTTTTAACTGATTAGTCTCTGCTCAAAAAAATGAAAGGAACACTTTTTAATCAGAGTATAGCTTTAAGTCAATTACATTTCTGGGATTGATCTGGTCAGTTGAGCAGCAGAGGGGTAATTACAACACGTGCAGTAGAGGAGCAACTAGACGACCCCCAAAACAGGAACCGTTTCACAGCTGGTGAGTTTTTCCCTTCTCATCTTTTCTGATTAGTTTCCACAAATGTTTTATGTGTCAAAGGTCAGCCCCACTAATTGTA
Organism: Xenentodon cancila; assembly: GCA_014839995.1. Taxonomy (NCBI): domain Eukaryota; kingdom Metazoa; phylum Chordata; class Actinopteri; order Beloniformes; family Belonidae; genus Xenentodon; species Xenentodon cancila. The sequence continues at coordinate 18,222,142 of CM026201.1, forward strand.
GTATGAGGTGATACCTGGACTCTACAGAGGTTGCACAGGTAGTCTAACTCCTCCAGGATGGTGCATCAATGCGCGCCAATGCGTGTTTCCCAGCACAGTCTTAAGAGCATGGAGGAGATTCCAGGAGACAGGCAGTTACTCTAGGTGAGCTGGACAGGGCGGAAGGAGGTCCTTATCTTATTAACCCATCAGCAGGACCGGTATCTGATCCTTTGTGCGAGGAGGAACTGGGTGAGCACTGCCAGAGCTCTACAAAATGACCTCCAGCAGGCCACTGGTGTGAATGCCTCTGGCCAAACATCAGAAACAGACGTTACGAGGAAAGATTATGCTGCCTGTAGCTTTAGTTAACACGACCGGTTTTGGTGGTGGGTCAGTGATGGTTTGGGGAGGCATATCAATGGAGGGATACAAAGACCTCTACAGACTGGACAACGGCAGCCTGGCTGCCATTAGGTATCGATAGAAGATCTGTGGACCCGTTGTCAGACCCCATGCTGGTGCAGTGAGTCCTGCGTTCCTCCTGGTGTATGACAATGTCAGGCCTCATGTGGCGAGAGTTTGAGCTTTGTTCCTGGAAGACGAAGGAACTGATCTTAATTGACTGGCCCCTAGTCTATTCTGGCTCATTACAGGCGAGAGGCAATGTTATGTTTTAATTCATCCAAGACCACCAGGCTGCACCTCAGAGTTCCCAGGACCTCAGTGATGCCCTGGTCCAGATTTTGCAGGACACGCAGGACACCGTCCACCGTCTCATTAGGATCCTGCCCCCGTGTTGTCATGCATGCATACAAGCATGTTAGTACCATACAAACTACTGAGGACCATGGTGAGCTTGTGAAGAAGTGGGTAGTAAATCATATGGAAACTACAGTTTGTATATACCCACCAAATCCTGAGAGGAAACCAAAGTGGTCATTAGGGAAATCATTGCTGCTCACTGCTTCATAGTAGCTCTTACTGTCAAACTGGCTTCCACTGCTCTCAGTTAATATAACTCGCATCTAGTGTATGAAGTATTTCAAAATGTGATACTTTCACCTAAGACTGAGTTGTTGATAATTAAAGCATTGGTGTAAGTAGTTTACAACAGCAACCGACTTTGGAGGCTATGTACAGTCGATTATTTTGTATAGCCACATTGTAGTGGTTCTCTGAAAAGCCCCTCCAAATGCTACAATCGTTTTCACAGTGATTCGGTTCATGAGGATGTGCGCTATGGTTGCTCTCGTTTATTGTCACTGAAACAGGATTACGCTGCCTAATTACTGCTCTGTGTATGCTGTAAGTCAGTGACGCGGGGCAAAAGTAGTGATTGGGCAGTTCCAGAGGACAGGAGAGGGAGGAGAGGAGAGGAGAGGAGAAGAAAAGTCTCTTTCATACATTTCAAAAGATATATGAAGCAATTTCAGAGACAAAAACATATTGGAAGTCTGTTGTCACAAGATGAGCATGCTGAAGGACTGCAGATAAATATAATCACAACCCACTGTCATTTAATCTTTTATAACTATTCAGTGTCTTGCTTTTCGACCTTGGAATAGAAAAGCAGGTTTTCTATGCCCTGAAAACAAATGTAAATTCTCTCCTATACATGTCAGAGCAGGTTTATACGGTGCAAAGGCGCACAAATGTACAAATATAACCTTGGCATGGCCCTTCCCACTCCAATAAAATTTTAATCATCAAATCGTCCACAGAAGAGTAACTTTGCACTCATCAGCCAAATTGTCATACCTGCCTAATAGTGGACAGGGCCACCTCGAGCCAACACTGCCAGCACTGACACAGCGCCTCTGGTGGGGCCTCTGCGGATCAGGCCTGATCCCGCACATGCTGTATCTCTTATCTGGATTGGGATTGCGCGATGAGGAATTGAGGGGTTGTCCCTGGTTCGCTGGTTCACTCACTAAGCTGTGTTTACAATATGGCTCCGTGCATTGTTGAAGCGCACTGCATCTGTTGATGATTTTAATTTTATGGCAGATAAGTGCGTATACAAACACTAGTGAGTCCACTGACATAAAAACTGGTAAACCCGGACTGGCTGCACTCAAGTTTCCGGCAGTTCGACAAGTGACTGAAACTGACTGACAAATATAGAAACAAGTGGATACAGACACTAATTCAGTTCCAGCGAAGACACGTGAGCTTGTAAAGATGTGTATAATTTTGTCACCTGATCATAGTCAACCTCGATTTGCCACACTCTCTCGGATTTATTCATTTGTCCATTAACTCTTCTTTCCACTCACTTTTGTCATCTCTGTTGAACCTCGGGGAGGTGAGTCTAATTAAATTTCATGCAAAATTGCTGATTCTCTGCTTTTGACCTGAAAATTGATAATATGCAACTCGGTTTTCCTCATTCCACCAGATTTGTGTTTTACAGTCTTTTATTTCAAGTTTCCTCTGTAAATAAACACTTGACAGCTATAAAGCCCTTGTTGCCTGAGCTCCTCTTGCATCAGCACGTTATTTCTTGTCACAGACATGGACATATAGTTTTGAAAAATGTATATAATAAAGTAGAAAAAAATAAATAAATGAGTTAGTTGCTGGCAGGGATGCAACTACGGGGCAGAAGGGCGTTGAGGGCATTAGGGTATGAGCATGGGGAAACACTAAAGGCTGCACATGGTTCAACGAGGTTGAGAAATTGAGAAGGGAAGTGGTGGCAAAAAAAGAGTTGATAATGAGAAACTGGACTGTGAATGATCACAGGTAGTCTAAGGGGGGGGGGGGGGGGGTGTGGGAAGGGAGGATTTCTCCTGAGCCGCACACAGCCTGGAGAGATTAGATGATTCTGCTGTAATACACACACACACTTGCAGATACACACAGACACAAAAGGCCCTGTGCTGAACTTACCGAGAGGCGAAAGCTGTAACTTGTACTTCCTACAGCCTTTCTACTAGCTCTTCCTTTGCTGTGCCATCACAGCCACGACTTTCAGCTTTACTGTAATATACAGTCTTACTCAACACAGGTGACCCTCTTTTATTGGCTGACTCATGGGGTGCAGCGAGAGTAACTGCGGCTCTTGTCTCAGGTATTCAAACAGCCGCCAAACTGAAGCTGAATATCTGAAACATAATTTTACATTCATTCAGTCAGTCAGTCCAGCCAGATACTTTTGAGCATAGATGATGTAACTGAGCTCTTTATTTCCATGGTGCTTCAAACTAGTCCCATCTGACTAAAGGAAACATAGGGAGGAGTTATTAAAGGTTATGCAAATGTTTAAGAGATCAAAATCAGCCTCAATCACGTCTGCCAACTCAGTGGGGTTTGAAAGAGTACCCTTTGTGACCAATACTAAATGGAGGTAAAATTGTGAAGAAAAGAAAAAAGCAAATAGGCAAATCGGCGCAATCAATGTTGCTTCCAGTTGAGTTCTGTTATACATACTAATGTCAGGGGCCACTGGATTGAAATGCATGTAGGGCCCTTGTTCAAAACAATTTGACATTTTGTGTAAAATGTCAATCAAAACAGAAAGCGACGATTTAACCCCTATTAACCCCTATTTTGAAATTGAGGCATTTTATAATTAAATGAAAAATATTGCCTCATTTTACATTCGTGCCAGCAGGTCTAAAAAAAAAAAAAAAAAAAAAAAAAAGTTTGGAATTGAAAACAAAAGGAAGGAAAACTAGATTGTAATTTACAACAATAAATAACTTTGAGGAACGTCTTCAAACTAATTAGGTTCATTTGTAACAGGTGACACGATTGGGGACAAAACGAACATCTTAAAGAGGCAGTTTCTCAGAAGTCAAGATGGGCAGAGATTCACTAATCTGGCAGAGGCTGCATGCTCAGCCGCTGCAGCTGCACGCCGCCTGTTTTCAGGTGTGCTTCAGGGTGAGTAAGGAGCAATTTTACACCCAGGTGGGGAGAGTGGCACCAGTGCTCAAAAAAATGGGGCCTGTCTTCAGGCAGCTAATCACTCCAACAGGACGCATGTTGACATCGCGTCGTTAAAGATTTCTCCACACAAAAGCTTTCCTATTTATGTCCCAGTGTGTCTTCAAACCCGAGCAGGACAGCTCAGGAAAGTATTTTCATTTAACTATAAATATAGGAAATAATTTGTTTTATGTCAATGTTTGATTTTGTTTTTTTTTAATTTTTATTTTATATTATTTTTTTGTGCTTGAAATTTGCGGAAGATTTGAAACAATCTAGTTGAGATTTGCAGGTGTGGGAAACCAAACAGTTACACTCAGGCACATTCTGCAGAAAGTGGGTCATCGGTTGCCATTCGGTTGTCCTGTACTCTGTATTTTCTGCTGTGTGTCTGGCACAAGCCATCCCTTATCAGCAGCCATTCAGCCGTCCATCATCAGAGAGAGAAAGGTGGCACACAGAGTACAGCGGGCGATGCAGTTAGTTTGGCCTCAAGCTACAATATGAGCAAGCACAATTAACTATTGGCAGCACCATGGAAATGCACAAAGAAATGGATCAGGATCATAGATCAAGAATCTTTTCTTATGAATTCTAAGTTGATTTAGGCACATTATATACCACTGCACATAATGACATATATATCTCCAAAAAATGGAAAGTCAATGTGAATCCAAAATTTTAAAGTGTAACAAAATGATTTTGGAGTCTGTTGAATTGGCTGCGGCCAATCCTGCTTACAGCTGAAATAAAAAGGACCGAACTAGAAGCCGAAAGCAGAAAAATATGAGACAATACAATGTACGATGAAATAAATAATTAAATGAACAGAAAAGTCCTTTACGTTTGTTTTGACTTTTATTTAATTGCAGAAAATGTAAGGGTCATACTATAGTGCAGCAATATAAAACTACATTTTCTGAAAATGCCTTGTTTGGCTTCGTTTGAAAATGTTGTTCATGCTGCAAAACTGTTGCCACATGCAGCTCTTTTCAGACCACATCAAATCAGACTGTAACTCCGAAAGTCCATGTAATATGAAGAACGCACGGAGCGATTAAACCGATGAAGATAAAATGCACTGTTAATCTCAGTTTGCATGAAATATCTATTTATATCTTGTATAGTTATAGTTTTCAGCCTGAAATCTCTCTCCATATCACTCAGCCCTATGAGAATAATCTTACAAGGACGGGCAAAAGGACGTTAACAAATATGCAATGTTATGCAAACCCCAGTTGTTTTAAGATGGAGGATAAAAATCATGAAGTCTTCCAGTCTCATTCATGCACTTGAGGTTAGCAGGATGATTAACGTGGAAAATATAATTATTTCTACAACCTAATCTGACCCTCTGCTCAAAGGATGATGATGAGGCACTCGGTTCTCCCGAGTTCCCCTTCTCTGCATTTGTCTTTCCCAACGTAACAATATATTCATGCAAAGAGCAGTGCGGTTTTATTTGATATATCGTGTTATATTCTCCACAACCTTGGGGAGCAGCAGGAAATCCAAACAGGTCTTAACTCACAAGGCTCAAAGGAGGTTTTTCTCAGCAATACGGCTTCAATGGAGTTAAAAAAAAAAACCCACCAAAAACAAAAAAAACAAACATAGAAATTCCAGAGGAACAAGAAAAAGAAAAAAGGCCATGTTGTAAATGCTTTATTTGTTGCAGGACTTTCACAACAATTAACTCGAGTTGTTGAACACAATTCTCTCAAGATATTTGAGACATTTTTATAACCCTAAAGAAGGAAACTTAAAAGAGGGCTTGTTTGTTGCAACAGTGGAAAATATGGGCACTTCTATCAGCCGGGAACTTTGAACTTTAGGAAATTTACTCTGACAAACACAATACACAAAAGAGACTGAAAATAGAAAGCAATCCGAGTAATCTTCTTAGCCTTTGAATGGATGCTTTTTAACTTTTTTCTTTTCTAAATGTTATTCTCATCTAGCGGTTTAGTTGAAGCATGACGTTTCTTATTCTTTCAGTCAGACTGTAATGAAGACCGCCTGAAAGCCTGACTCTCGCCTGACTCTCGCCTGGATACTTGGTTACTTCTTCACTGGAAAATCACATTTTGCTGTTCATGTTTCAGTTTTGACAGCGTATGTTGATTTTGACTTTGTCCCCTGATCGCTGGCTTGTTTTTGTGTTTTTCTTTTTTGGTGAATGAAAGAGTATTTGATAAAAGGGGAGATTCAGTTTTTCACAAAAGATAATTTCATCACATTTGTTTTTAAATCATCAAAAGTCGCACTGCATCAGATGTTTTTCTGCAAAAAAAAAAAAAAAAAAAAAAAAGCAGAGGTTTAGGTTGGACTTATGAACTAGTTAAAGTGATAATGCACTTGGAGCTTAAAGTACAGTTAAATCACAACAATTTTAAGAATTTTCCTTTAAAAAGATACTCAAGTGAGCAGAAGATGAACTGGCAAAATTAAAGCATTATTTTTCAATTTTACTCAAGATCAATGTATTGTTTTTGTTTTATTGCACAAAGTAAAAGAGAAATGTGGGGCCCCTAATAAGATTAGAGCTGTTGCTTGTTGCTTTTGGCTTGTTCACAACCACTGTAAGTGCCAAGTGATACATATTGAAGTTTTATTGATGCTCCGTCTTCTCAAGTCTGGTCCCAACATTCAGCAGTCATACGCTGCTCTTAACAGCTGCCCAGCAAATTACAATGACTGATGCTCGCGAAGCAGAAGAGGCTGGAAGTAGATCGCAAAAAGCTTTCAAGAAGTTATTTCTGTAGCTCGTAACCTAAACAAGGATTGGCACTTACGAGCAACAGGAGAGGTCTAGTCAACATCTGGAGGACCCAAACAGAACACAACAGAGGGCTGCTTTTATGAAGGCTCGTAGAACAAATCAAAGCAACTGTTTGACTCCTCTTCAGACATGGGTGTTTGGAGGAGACAAAAAAGAGTTACGATACAGAAGAATATCAAATCATTACCCAGGGACGAGCATCAATCACGTGACTCCTAGAGGGAGGAACAGATTCAGTGAAATGCCAGCAAATTATGGCAGCAAACTGTGTGTAAAAAAGATCAATGTGAAAAGAGGATGACTTCTACAACAGGATTATGATCCTTAAGACACCTATAAATCCTCAAGAAACTATCTCAAGATGTGCAAACTTAAGGATTTTGCTGCACTTCCCTCATCGAGACTTCACTGAAAATATGTGGAAAAACCTAAAAAGAGACATCTGTGAACGACAACCACTGAAATAAAAAACTGTTTGCAAAAGTAATGAGTAAAAATCCCCTTCGAAAGAGCCTAAAGACTTGGAGCTGCTACAAAAACTGCTTAAAAGCTGCTTTATTTGCTAAAAGGGTTGTTGCTCAGGATTAATTGCATTTTTTCTTTGGGCACTTTTTAATTTTTTATTACTTTGAAAATGTCTTAGAGAAAAGAAAAGAAAGAGAACTTTCTCAAAATATTAAAGTAAATCATTTTTTATTTAACATAGTTGGTAGATCAAGGAATCCTTCACTTTACTTTGTTATTTGCAGAATGCAAAATTTTGACCAGGATGCCTAAACTTTTTGCATAACGCTGTACATCTTGTGGCAGAATATCCAAATATTCTTTAAGGGATTATAGTAGTTTATGGTCTTTTGGCCTGTGCAAACCCTGTGTTAAAAAAGACGTGTTTTAATGAGGACCTGTTCTGATAAAACTCTTGTCCTTTCACTTTTTTGGCAATTTCATAACACCGAGTGAAGGCTGAGGCAGCAGGAAAAAGAGGCTTTGAATGTGCTCTGCAGTGCACTTCAATTTGGCTCTTGTTTTGAACCAAAATTTGATTTATGTTATAAAAAACTGCTGAGATTGCCTCTTAGTACAAATGCAGATGCATGCAAGGCATTTATTTATTTATTTTATGGTGTACTGTTTCCATCCAAGAAACAGTGAACATCTTTCAATTCAGTGAAGTTTGGTCTTTAGCTGGTGGCTGCTCATTTATTTATTTATTTTCCATCTTCTGAAGATTGCCATGCGGATCAAAAAAGATTTTCTGTGTGGCAGAGGAAGATTCAACAGTGTAATCCAGTGACTCTGAGATCCAAATGTCAATACTGATGTTTTGTTGATAAGTGAGCAGTCGATGACAGGGTGCAGAATATTGGATCTTTTCAGCACAGCTGATTAAATATCTGCAGTCAGTCATCACGCAGCAGCAGAAATGATAGATGTGCTCCAAACACAGTCGAAGAGAAGGGCTGTATAATTTGCAAGGATGGCACAGCAACAAGCTAATTCATTATTTAAATCTCCCAGCGGCGCTACAGAGTCCGTCAGGTTCTTAAGTAATTAACGTTACGTTACAAGTTTTAGTAGAAAACTTTTTGGACTAGCATGGATGAGGACGAGTCTACCAAACTTGTGTCAGTCGTGTATTTGATGTCTGCACATCACCAGGTAGTTGCACTTTACGCAACTCACGCAAGGCACTCGTAAAATAAACGCAATAATTAAGCCACGTGTTGTCATGAACAATATGTTTGCAGTTGTGTCTTCTGCAGATGGAAGTGTTTTTTTTTTTTTTTTAAATCACTACGATATGATCAGAACTGTCTGCCTAAAGCAAAAATAAAAAGTTGTCTTTAGGAACGTGCGTTACGCAGAGACAAACATGGAGCTCTGTTACTTTTCACGTTTTCTTGATATCGCCATGAAGAAATTTCTGTAAAACCACATTCCAGAGGTTCCTCCCATCCTATCAGTGAATTCTTTTATTTTTTTTTACTATTTAAACGAACTGGACAACAGAATGTAGCAAGCCTCTATGGAACCATGCAAACTTTGAAAGGAAGATTTCCCAGCATGGCTTTGGCTCGTCGATTATTAAAACGCCCAACGAGACAGCAGGATTTTAAGATGAGATTCTTATTTCTATATAGTATATACTGACTTGTCGTTTTGATAACCTTGTGAACACATTCTTATGTCTACTAAGATTTTGAGTAGAAATAAATGGATCTAATAAAACAAGGAATCATTGAGGTTAAATCTAAATCCAACCTTTTATCAAGAGTTTTTACAATTTGTAGTCATTCCTTCATTCGTTCACTATTAACTTGCATGAGTTTGGCTGCGTTATTAAATATTATAAGGTGGAATCCTTGCATGTAGCAGCTTTAGGTCCCCTGAGCTTACAGGTGCATGCTGGGTGGTGGTCTACACCTGCTACGCGCAACAGCAAGTCAGAAACAGTCAGAAACCGGCCCCATTGGGTTCTTAAAATGAACAGATCGATTAGATGGTGCAACTGGAGTAAACCGTGTAGAGGGCTGTACGGTAAATGGTCTTCACTCATGTACACCATAACCCACTGATATTTGCTCATTCACGCAAACAAACTCACGCAAACAAACCAAACAGTTTTCTCTGCCAAGTGTCCAAAATAACACAAAACAACCTTTCATGTGCACAAAGGCTCTTAAAGTGAAATTAAAACCTGAGAAAGGGCACTTCTACGAGGAAATATGCAATTAAAAACTAAACAAATACATATTCCAACAAGGTGGGATGAAAAGGGAGGAGCTGTTATGTCGTAACTCTGCTTGGCATAATATCATGGACTTTAACCCATGACTCTTTCAAACTCATGTAGTATATTGCCTTTATGAGCAGGAAGAAACAGATGCATGATCACACACAAATAAGAACACACGTTTAGTGGTGTGCACCCACAAAACCAGAACTCGGTACGGAATTTCACAGCCCGCCTGCGTGGAAACTTTTCCAGATTAAGTTTCATTAAAAGCAACTTGGGTTTCATCATAAAGTAAGAAGCAGAGAAGCCGATACATGCTTGGCTCCTCTAGGCAACAGAAAATTATCAGCGCATGCCACCTGTCCCCTTTTCTTGTGCTCTCTCTTCAGTTGCCATTTCTTCACTTGTTTTTTGATTCCCTTAATACAAACGCCGGCTTCATCCCCAACCTCACGCCATCTCTGTTATCTCTGTCCTTTTATTCGTCTAAAATTTGTCCCTCCTGTCATTTCTTCTCTTGTTTACATCTCTCACCAGCACAGCAGTGTCATGTTTTTTTTTTTTTTTATTTAAAAAAAAGCACAGCTTGGCCAGACAGACTGACAAAAACCCAGAGAGGAAACTACGACATCCTCAACACTCTACAGTAGCAGAATATCTGTGGTTAAAAGCCCCTAATGGCTCGTGGAGCACTTTTGTAAGACATTTAAAACACCGCAGCAGATGGTGTTTGTGTGCTTCAACAAAGAACTACATATCAGCACATATGATTTTCACATAGCTCATGAAGTGTTTTGTATTATTTCATAAGAGAATAATCTGAATTTGTGAGAAAATAGAACTTTGGATGACAACAGCTGTAATTATTCAGGAGTAATGCTGCTATTTTTTGTAGTTATTTATTCCTTTACTGTTTGTTTAAAGAAATGACAAGAAAATAAAGATTAATGTCCATTCTTATTTCTCCAATCGCGTATGTCAATATGACAATTTACATAAGAATACTTTTCTTTACTATTACGAAAGCCAAAAATGTCAGTGTGCGACAAGAGGTTTAGATATTATTGTATAAAACACACACATCCCATCAAGGAGGTCTTCTTTCATTATCCATCAATCAATCTATTTTGAACAAGATATTTATACAACTGTGGTTTAGCAGTACCTGTTGCAAAGTATATGCATGGATTAGTCTGATCACTGCTGCCCATCTGCAAACAACATGGGATTGCTCATAACACCCACCCACGAAACACAAAACTCTCGAGCTGTTTGGATAATGCTGGTCAACGGCCATGTGCCGCTCTGGAAGCTTATCTGGGAAACGGTTTCGAAATAGGTAGCAGACCACAGCCACACCGATGAACATGAATCACACAACAGCAAAAAGGCGACAGTCCCACACGGTACAGTCAGAAAGATGGACTGATACACCTCCAGTGCCCCCAACCGATGTGTGTGTGTGTGTGTGTGTGTGTGTGTGTGTGTGTGTGTGTGTGTGTGTGTGTGTGTGTGTGTGTGTGTGTGTGTGTGTGTGTGTTCTCTCTCCAAAGGGTGTTTAAAAGCATTCATGGCTGAGGTGGAAGACGGCTGGCAGATTTGTGTGCTTATAACAGGTTTTAAAGAACCAGACAACAGAAAACGACCTGACCTAGGCTCACCCACCAGCTGTCATAAACACAGATTTAAAAATCATAACTCGTACTTGAACAGTTTCTAACACCAGTGGCCATTCATATGGAATAAAAGCTTTTATCCCTCTGAGTGAAAAATGACTCTTTTTAAAAAAAAATAATTTAACATTATTTCGACAAAACATCTTAACAGGTTAAATACAGTTCTCAACCAGTAAAAGGATTTACGCTGTTGGCCTGAGTTTTTAATGTCATTTAAAAGAGACCAAGAGCTGAAAGTTTAAAAAGCACGAGCACTTCCAGAGTCCAACTTAGAATAGTCCCGTCTTCTTTTTGCCTTAAAACACAAGTCTGACATCCTGACTGTGAATTGTTTTGTACAAAGGGTGAGAATACAAGAATGACAGAGCACAGCAGAGGGTTAAAATGGCAATGCTGCACAAGTAATTGATTCTCTTGTGCCTCTCCATTTGTATTACAGCCTAAAATGCCAAGGCATTTTAAAGCCTGCGAATTTGCATTTTTTTCTTTCTTAGAACAATGAAAGAGCACATGCATCTTAGACATATCCTTCACTAAAGAAATTGCCCTCACCTCATTCTGCACATAACATGGGGATGCTGCTTCTGTGGTAAAAGCTTGAACATTTAAGTAATTGGAGGTTACAGTATTTTCTCAGAGAAACACTGGAAATAAGAAGTAGTTGCTAGGCAACTGCTCATGCCAACTCATTGACTAGGTAAAGTATTTACATTATGAATCAATATTGGGGACATATAAACACATAAAAACCTCACTTTGGATACACAGTAATGCAAAGAAACAGATCATTAATTATTGAGATGCACTACAGAAATTTAGTTAATTTACAGATGACAAACACATTCATGTCTAAGCACACATTAGAGCTCTTTAATGTATTACCATGTTTTTGTTAGGATTTTGCTTAAAACTGCAAATGTAACACCCTTGAAGTTGTTTGTGATTAAAATAGGATTTGGATCTAACAGCTCAGCTAAATTAAAGCATCTAAGGCGGGAATAACAGAACATGTCATTCCCATTAAACTCAGTTGTGCTCTGTCAGAAGCAAAACAAGGCCATTCCCCACTATTGCGTCACACAAAAACTAAAAAAGCAGAGACCATCCACTGTAACGAGTTGTTCTCCATTTAATGCATCAAAGTGGTGACGTGTCCTGTGCTGAATGTGACCCTGACGTAGGATGAAGATTGACTGATAGACCTATGTGTCCTTTTCTTTATTGTTTTTTAGGGAAAAACAGACATTCCTGCTCTCAATTTGCTTTTCATTCTGTGACCCACCAGTCATATTTGATCGACTGACACTTTGAAGACCCTTATGGAGTTGTTAAGTGACAGGACTCAAACCTACACACACTTTGGACACAAACACACAACAGCCTGACAGTGAACAGATGGAGAAAGATGAAGGGACAAAAAAACAAAAAAAAATAAATTACAATAATAATGGGATTTGACATATCTTGGCACCACCCATCTGTTTAATATTTGTCAGGATTTGCAGGAGCATCATGACGGACACACACTGCCTCATTTACACACAGAGTTGGCAGGTACTAGCGCACGTGCACACACACAGATGCACACACAATTACAAACATCAAATTACCTCAGTAAGAGAGTATGTGTTACAAATCACACCTTTTGGTTTGTCATTTCATTTGCTTAAGAAGCCAGGTTAACGTGCTTCTTCATGCTTCGCCCGACTGTGCAGGATGTTGGCTACTTGAAGAAGACTTCCGACTCGCTCCTCATTTCCAGCAGCATCGCTGCCCACTTGCAGGTCCTGTCTGTTATCATTTTTAAATCTTCTTTGCGACTACAAACAGTAACTTCAAAGCTGCATTTTGAGAGTGAAAAATGTGATAAAGATCATGCACAAAGCAAGCTCTGCTTGGTATTTGTGGCTTCATGGTTCTAGAGATCCACTGATCAAATACATTTAAGCAAACCTGACTGCTACATGCTACATGTTTCTCTTGAAAACTGTTACTCTTTTATTGGTTTTACTTAGTTTTTTCACTGTAGTGGATTTTCTGCACATCGACTTTGAGAGTTTCAGGCTGTAAGTGGTTCGATTGGCTGCACTGTAACCGATGTTTTGTTACTAGACGGATGCAGTCTCAGTCCGCTCTTTGTCCGCTCTGTCTCAGTGCTGTAGCTAAGCACCATCTTAGCCACAGAAAGTAGCTGAACTGGGATTTCAGCTAAAACAGCTGGAACTGAAACAGGTCAGGACCGCCGTGCTCCCTCGACAACACTAATTCCAGCTCCATTGTGTTTATAGTTCAATCATGCAACTTTTTCAACGATGCGATGGGGAGCGAGTGAAGGAGAGGCAAATGCAAGACAACAACAGGAAAAGTATTTTAGCTATAGGCTTGTTTTGCATTTTCAGCTACTCGATGCTTTGCCAGAGGAGAAATGCCTTTATCACTATGGGGACTATGACACCAGAGAAGGAGAAACGCATAGAAAGCAATCAGTAGGAGCCAAGCAAGCGAATGCATTTTGGCGTTTCTTTGTGCTTGCACACACAAATGTTCTTGCGTGATGCTGCCTCAGAAAGTGTAAACTGTATTCTGGCCCCTTATCCTGTCTTTGATCAGTTCCTTCCACAGAGATTTCAGACAAACGGGCCCTAACCTTATACTGTAGCTAATGCAGGGCATGCCAAGCCTAGTTGAGGTGCGTGGGCACCACCTACACACTGCAGATTTGTGTCTCTTTTTTTTTTTTTTTTTTTTCTTTAGTTTTGCTTCCACACCTCCTCACACTCCAATAAATGCTCACCACATCAGCGATTATTCTGCCACCCCTGCTTTGCCTGGGAGTTGATTAAATCAGGAAATGAAATTGATTTCTGTTCTTTTTAATTCAATATTTAGTATTCATTGTTAACCAATTTAATTCAAATACTGAGCTAATTACATATCTTGTTTTTGAAAAATACTTAAGAAGTTTGATGCACAGCATTTTATGTGCAAGGTTTCTTTTTTTTGGAAAAAAAAATAGTCATCTGGTGGTTGAATGCCAAGTTAAGATTTAATCAAAGCACTTTTCATGACTTTACGTACAAATGTTCAAACTGTAGAGTCAAATTAGTTGTAGAGGCAACATGTTTCAAGTTATGTGCCAAATATGTTTAAGTAGCTCTCCACTTTCATTTTCCGTGAAAAAAAAAAAAACAACACTTTAACGTATGAGCTTACAACTAGTCAAACTTACCTCATTTCACATCCCAAAATAATTTTGCAAGGTCAAAGGTCTTGCAGATTGTAAGGTCATAATTTTGCTCTGAGTGTGACCTTGCTGGAGGGTTGCCAGATTTAGGTTGGTTTGAAGAATCTGCCTTTTCCAGAGGCAGGTCCCGTGAAACCTAAAAATGGATTTCTGTTTCAGAGACTGTGAACAGGAACGAGCAGTCACCTTCAATGAGGTATCGCAGCGTGTGCAGGATAACCTTATCATTTTTTTATTAGCTTTCTGCATATGGCACATGGCAAAATGTGATCAAATACAGCTAATGACACTTTCACAGGGGAAACACAGTTGACGTGAGTCTTTTATTAAGCTTGTCAGTCAACAGTCAGAAGTCATTTGGTGAAATGAGAGGACCGTCGACATGCCCAGTGCGTACGCCGCCTCTTGCCCAGTGGCAGCTGGGATACAACCTGCCGACCCTGAACAGGATAAAGCGGGTAGACACACTTACTGGATCGATGCTGTTGTTTTGTTGCGCAGACACCAGGTTGTTGACTAATGGAGAAGTTTGGCACAAGGAAAGTCATCAGTACTCTGACAATGCTTCAGATGCTTTATGTATAATTGTGCACAATTGGGTTTTTGATAAAGTTAATGAGACCAATTAGGTTTCATTCAAAGACACCAATCAGACTGAGTATATTCAAATAAAAGCATATACTTTGTAATGAATTAAACTAAATGTAAAGAGCTTTTGTTTTGTAGTGGTGCCAGACAGAGCTGCTGATTAACCACTGTTCCCATTCTGTTCATCCAGACATTTTCTCTAATAAGACCAAAGAGACTGAGCGGAGTTCAATGCAGAACATAAATTAAAGCATGAATGGGTGAGGCAGATGAAAAAAGCTTCAAAAACTCTACGTTTTATTTGAACACGAATTAATGTGCTGATTTAATTTGCCTGTCCCCCATGTGCAATAAGAGTGCATCTGTACCTAACCATGCTGTCACTGTAGATAGTTTCCTAAAGCTGGATTTGTTCCTCGGTCCGTGTTAATGTATATACCAGCATCTTCATGCACATACTTCATATGTGTTTGCTACCCTGTTCCAGAACCCTGTGGGGGTGAGTTTGCCCTCTCGACCAGGGGCTTTCCCCTTTGACATATTGAGGGTTTGCATTGTAGTGTTGGAGGTGTCAGGGGAGTTTACAGCAACTGCAGTCCTTTCACTAGGTACAGTTTCACTCTGGTGTCATATAAAAAAAAAGAAGCAAAAACAGAGGGGGTAACTTGACATAACATTTCACTTTAGGAGGCTTCCTTTTGTCCTTTCTTTACGCCAAAGAAAGTGTTACAACCATGGCAGATAGATGTTATCATATTCTCTACAGGGCTGTAGGTTTTATTATCACAAAGAAAGGTCCATCCACAATATGAGAAAGGAGCATTAATTCTATATTTCATTTTCTGTCTGCAGAAAAATAACCTTATTTAGGTTCTACGAAGGGTTTGTGGATTAATTTATTTGCACACATATTTACTCAGTGCTTCTAAATACACTATATTTCAAAAATATTCACTCACCCATCCAAATAATCAGAATCAGGTGTTCCAATCACTTCCATGGCCACAGGTGTATAAAATCAAGCACCTCGGCATGCAGACTGTTTATGAAAGAATGGGCCGCTCTCAGTGAATTCCAACGTGAAACTGTGATAGGAGGCCACCTGTGTAACAAATCCAGTCGTGAAATTTCTTAGCTCCTAAACATTCCACAGTGAACTGTCAGGTGTATTATAAGAACATGGAAGTGTTTGGGAACAACAGCAACTCAGCCACGAAGTGGTAGAACACGTAAACTGACATAGCGGGGTCAGCGGATGCTGAGGTGCGTATTGCAAAGGTGAGGTGGCCAATAAACACAGTGAACTTTCTCTGTTAAAAAAAAATAAAAAAAATAAAAAAAAAAAACAACAAAAAAAAAAAAAAACTGTTTACAATGACCCTTTTTGCACCGACCATTAAAAAGCAGGACTGCTGTGAGCTCTGTAACTGCAGAGGCTGAATGTTTTGGGCCTGAACAGGCAGCTTTGAGTGCTTATCCAAATGTAAACTTAGACAAAATTACACTCAGTAACCTTTCAATATTACTATACAAGAGAGCATGGAGTACCAAACGTGAGACCTCACACTAGCGCACACAACAATCCGAGGTCACACTAACACACACCAAACTGAAAGGAAAATTTTCATTCATTTTCATGAATATATGCCATCACTGTACACTACACAGTATACACAGTGTTCTTACAGGTGCAGTGTGCTGTCACAGTTTAAAACTGCCATTGTGCTTTTACAGGAAGTGACAATGGAGAACTTTCTTTTTCCGTCACTGCATAGTGCCAATTCTAACTTTTAGTCAGTTTAGTTTACAAAAAAAAAAAGTTTCATTTTCCGACTGTTATGACTTCACTATCCAAGTACATGTGGTGTACTGCACAAAAACAGGTTTGTCAGTGGGAACACACTTGTGCCCTCAACAACAAAGGCTTTTGGTGTATGCAGAACATACCCTCCTGCTTCATCAAAATTTGTTTTGGTGAAGGCAGAACCGCTATTTCTCTTCTGGTGGTGCATTCAATTATTTAATTCAAGTGTGAACTTCAAATTGATCATTTCTAGCTAGGAAATAGATAAATAAAAGAAAATGACACGTACAAGTCAGGTTTTCTGGTTGGTGTAAAAAACTAACAAATTAAAGGTAGAGCATGTTATACAGCTCATATCTTTTTGAAGCATTAACCCTGGTAAGAATTTGCATAAATAAAGATGCAAACGAGTTTTGACATCCTACTTCTAAGTCACAGTGAATGCAGAATGATTTGATGTTGATTTGATTTTTTCCTCTCTCTCCCTTGAGGTTAGTAATTTCAGAACAAAAACATATCCCCTTTAAAAGGTCTCCATATATAATTACAAATGCTGAAATTTTATCATTTTATCAAAACCTAGCCATTTTGTTTTTTCTTTTTCATCTCAATTGAATCTAAACAGAACATTTGCCATATAGTGCTGGTAATCTACAGTATAATAACCAGATGCACCAAACACTGTACAGGAAGAGAGATTTCAACTGGGACTGGTGAACGCAGTCTCAGTGGGTCTTGGTGCTGGCGTGGAGCTGAAAAACATTGTAGGACAACCATCTTGCTCACAGCAAAATTGAGAAAAAAAGAGTTATCTGTATCTCAGTTAAATTCCTGATAAGAAAACAAGCATCCTAAGTGCAAAACTGCATAATTAGTCTTGAAAAAAACTGAACATTTCTATAAAACAAAAAATGCATGTGTATTGATGAGGAAAAAAATTAAAGACATTTCTGGAATGCACTACAGCAATGGTCAAATATAATGCTTCCACACAAACGAGAGCTCTGCTGGTCAGAACTTAAAAAAAGAAAAAGAGTGCACGCAAGAGGGAGGGGGGGGGGGGGGGGGGGGCTGTAAAGCAGACGCCCCTACCAGCCGGGAGAGTTGGAAGTTGCAGAAGTAGCTTCAGGACAACGACCTATTCTGGGGCCCAGCCAGAGAGCCGGGAGAGGCTGCAGCATTCTTTCTTCACCTTAAACTGTATTCTCAGCAATGTTCAAAATTCTGTATTAAAGCTCCCTCTTGTCTTTGGGCATCGAAGAGCCGGGCAGGTTCAAGAGTCCAATCAAGAGTTGCAAACATTGCCAGTGTCAATTTAGGCCGTGTACAACTTTCAAAAATCTTTAATATGCCTGTGTCCAGGTTGCCTAAAACGAATGTGGCCATTGAGCGTGTTACAGCCGTCTCTCCTGTAAAAGAGGTCTGCATTAGTCATCAGCTTGGATGTCATAGCAACTGTGGCCAGATGGAGAAAAGCAGCGATGCAAGGTGTTAATGAGAGGGAGTTCTGAGGGAAGCTCTTTTCCAAATAAAGCTGGCCCCATTAAGTCTTAATTTACCTGTCATCACAGCGAGTTGTATGTTAGAGGATTGGATGAAAAAGTTATTTTAGTTGTGATGACATACGTCCTTATTAAAGAGGGAACTTCATATATAAAAAAAAAACGCTCTCCAGACCTGGAAACACCACACACATTTTTCTTCTTATGCGCTTTTCTTGTTGGACTTCTGTTTGTTGATTTCCTGTTTTAGCTCGTTGGTTTTCTCTTCCCTGATTGTCAACACGTGTGCCTCATTATCCTTTGAGTGTCCGTCGGTGATTGTCTATATATTGCTTTTGTCACCTAGTTTGCTGTCATTTTAGTGCCGTGCTCCATGTCATACTAGCAGAGATTGTTTTCCATTTGTTTCTTCTTGTGGTTTTCATCTGTTTCAGTTGAAAACAGTTTTTTTGTTTGTTCGTTTTTTCAGACCTTTGGTATTTTTCGCTATAGAAGTACTTTTTGTTAGATAAACCAACTTCATTAATTACTGCTTACTGGTCCTTTGCATTAGGGAAAGCAGCAAACCTGCAGAAGTGTCCAACGCAAGACCTGCTGTGGTTTAATCTGCGTTATGCAGATGGTGTGCAATGCCGTCCTTTTATTATACATCTAGTGCATCGTTTGTCATTGGAGGGGTAGCTCCGGGAGCTCCAGAGCAGCCTGCAGCGTAAATCGTCTCCTGTTCCGATAATGTCGCCCCAATAAATGACTGCAGAAAAAAAATGGGACTCTTCACCAAAAGATTTATAGAAGACAATCAAAATCGTCTGAGAGTCACCATCACTTTCAACAACAGGGATCTTGATTTTCCTACAGTTGTAGACATTTCACCGGGATCCAGTCAAAAATCTCCTAGAGATGTTTTGTTTTTTTTAACCTACTCCCACCTGAAGTGCACATGTTTACGCCGTGATAGAGTCCCGCATAGATGTTCCAAGATCAAGTTCCCACCTGACTGATGGGAGAACCCTCAAAAGCATCTCTACTAGGGATGGGAATCGAGAACCATTTCTCCAGGAGAACTGGCTCCCAGTAGTACGATTCCCCCCTGTTCTGCATCTTAACGTAGGTTTTGTTAAATGAATGATGACATGATAAAATGTCAAGTGCTGCACATCTGAAGTTGTACTATTCAATCTGAAGACCTGCTAAATACCAGGCTTTTATTACGTCAATGCATCATATCATGCCTTATTTTGAAGAAAGAAAGCTTTCTTTTTCACAGCACCAAGACGTATTTATACATTGATACTAATGAATAATTTATGTTATAAACAGAATAACAGACAATGACACAATGCCATTCAGTTCTAAGCACAAAAAATAACTAAGAAAGTGTTTGTGGGTATTTTTTCGTCTTTTTTTTTGGGGGGGGGGGGGGGGGGGGGTTATTATCTCACTGCATAGAATTTTACATACAGCTGGAGATGTTACTTCAAATAAAGTCCATCACATACAAATAACTTTCTATGGCAACAGGGTAACATGCGAATGTTGTATGAAAGTTGTTTCAAATCACTCACTAATTATCTGACCGCATCCTGTTTGTAATAATTGTGTTTACTGCATACAACACACTTTTATATTTTAGAAAGACGTCATCAAATGAAAAGCCAAACAAGAGATGTTTTCTCTAACGCCCAATCACAGAATCGAAACGGCAGCCTCTGGTTCTACAAATACTCCCTGAAACCTTCCTGTTGTGACAGCTGAATTGTTGGCTTCACTCTCTCAGCATAGATACATCAATGCACTGCAGTCCTTCCAAGCTTTGGTCACATGGGGAAATGGCTGAATGCTGATCTGAGGGAGCTGGGGTGTCATGTGTGGGATACCGAGTTCCACACTGTTCAGGGGCGTCCAATTGAAGTCCTACTTCAAACATAATGTTACCACATTATGTGGGAGTGTTTGCACATGCACTCCTCTGCATGTAGAGCTATCTATTTGTTTGCTACATTTTTGAGCCCATGTGATATGGGGGGGGAGGGGTTCAAGCAAAAACAACAATCCTTTCAAAGTTGGGAACGGAGAGAGAGAAAAGATGGTAGCTTGAAGTGGTAAACAATCCTTGACCTGACATTATTTAAAAGATGAGCCAACAGTTGGCCTCAGGCCTCTGAAAAAACAATCGTAGGCTTACTTATTTAGGCTTTTCATCGTAGGCTGCACTGGCAAAAATCTTGGAGGGACAAAAAGAAACTGGCAAATACACTCACCTGGAATCTCAGCATGAAATATTTATTCCAAGCTGACATATTTTAAGATCTAAAAGAGAATTTGCATCCGCTTTCCAACAAGAGATGTCCTTTACTTTGAATCCCATTAGCTCGGTGGCTTGTTAAGTAGACTGATGAAGCTCGGTATTCAGTTTGTGTGTGGAATGAAAAAAAAAAAAAAGACAGCGAGACAGACAGAGAAACGATCTCTGAAAAGCAAAACCAAAATTACTGCAATTTTTAGATTATACTTCCTGGCACAGCCATCTAAGCAAAAAAGATCCTTCTGGTGCCACAGCACTGAAGAGGGACAACGCAGCTCTCATCTCGTTAGATCACATTCACTTGACTAGACCAGCCACTTATTGCAGTTCAGTTGAGCTTTGCAGAGAGCACCTTTAGTTGGGACAATAAATCGTTTTTTTTCTTCTTGTTGTTTTTAATAAACAGATACAGCAGTGGGAGTTTCTGTATTGCAGCTGCAGTCCAGTTTATGAGGTGCAGAGCTTAATTTCATATATAGATTTTCAAGTGACACCTGAGCTACGACCTCATTCCCAGCGAAAACCAACACGACACTATCACCGTCTACTGACATTAGCCGGTGTAATCTTATCAGCTGATCAAATAGTACTTCATACTACCTTTTTTTTTTTTTTTCCTTCTGTGTCCATTCTTTGGCCTTTGTGGTGTTTAAATCAAACAACAGGCTTGCGAGGAAGTAGCGAACATCTCCATTCTCCGTGTCAATAGAAAGTCATGACATTTCGTCTGAGTCAACACTTCACAACTGTGGCATTTTGATATCCAGGGAGCATCTGATCCTCACACAATCAGCAGCTTTATTGCCAAGCATCGAGTACAACTACACTAAAGAAAGAAAGACAACATATAATTTAATCCTGAGACTTTTTTCTTTTTAAATATGAAAGTAGATCTATTTTTAAATGGTCAATTTCTCACTACCTGTTCAGAACTCGAGACATAAATATAAGATCCACTCATGGGTATGCTTGAGACGGGATGGATTAAGACACATTCAATATTGATGTTTGAATTTAAGGTACGAGTAGCCGCTGCTCCAAAACGTGGCGGTTTTTCACACTTTGAAATATATTAACAAAATATGCTGAAGGGCATGAGCTCACAATAAATCCATTAACACATCAAGAAGCGGCTTGTAAGCTGTGTCATTGGGTGTGGGGCTGTCTTTCAAAGTGTCATGATGCAAGAAGAAGAGGGGAACTGAAAAAAAAAGAAAGAAAAAGTGATTTCCATGAGCACCTTTACCATCCTGCCATCAGCGCAGCATATAGGAATCAATGAGCTGTTGCCCTGAACTGTGATAATAAATGCTACTCCTCATTTCCATCTGTATGCCAATGATCTGAATCTAATCTACTATTACTAATGAGATGAAACTTTAATATTCACTCCTGCCAAAGACACCCAGCACAGATGTGATAACAGAACTCAAAACGATCTTGACAGAGTCATACCCATGATCAGTACATGCACTGTGTATTTGATACGCTATTAAGTTCACCTAAATGTAAAAGTAGGAGCATGAACAGTCTTCAAAGACACGCATGACCTTTTTACCAACCGTTGGCCACATCTGTGTTTTCAATGTTTATGCCATGCTCTGCTCAAAAAGCTCTTTTCAACCATGTCTTTACAACTTTTTCTTGAGTTGCAGACTCAACTTCACGCCCTCTTCTGCAGTGTGTCCCTCCAAAATCTACATTCAAGCTGTGCGCCATCCATTTTCAAGGTTCAGCGAATGCAGTCCAATGTGATCTGGGGTAGAGGTAAAGATAGTAAGGATGAATCATTCTAGTCTGATCTGGGTTTGTGATGTCACAAGTGGAGAGTGACAAGATGGTGGGTGGAGAGAAAGAGGGAAGAACCGCCTCCACACATAGGCTGCTTGGTTACCTGACATGTTATGACCTAGTATTTGAATTGGTAAGCGACTTCATACACTTAGTCACGTTCAATGAAGAATTAAAAAAAAAAAAAAAAGAAGTTTATTTTATAGTGATTGGTATTAAAAAATAAGAAATACAGACAAAGTTGTTGGTTTCACTTTTATGTCTTCGCAGACAGTATTTAACCAAGAATGTTCATATCATCTCAGGTTCATTTCCGTCTGTAAACGGTGTATCCATTTTCTTTATTTCACAAATGCATCAGAAAATTAGTGAAATGTTCATGAAACAACGTTCTTTACAGAAAGGTTGGAAGGGACCAGCATGTTTCTCGTGCTGCAGCTCATACAAAACGATTCAAGGAATTGTTGTGAAATCATTCAAATAAAAGATAAGGGTGTGGTTTATATTCCTACTTGCAACTGATGGGTCTTCATGAGCTGACAGAGAACTGGGCATGATCAGTTTGCAGGCTCAGGCCTGTGAGGAGATGAGATGCTTCCAAGGCCATGTCACGCGTCCAACTGTTTATGGAGCATCGTCGGCACATTTCAGAAACTTTATGAAACATCAGACCTTTTAGGCTTATAATTATAATTATATTTGTATGCTCTTACTCTGTAGTGTAGGATTTTTCTTTTTTTTTTTTTATTGCAGAGAACCAAAAAAAGAAGCGAGTGGACAGTTGTCAAATCATTTTGCGTTCTGCTGCTTTCAACACTTTTTAAAATTAAATTGGTCCCTCTACTGACATTGAAGATTTAAACTAACAGTCTTTTGTCCCCTTTTCCTTTTAAACTGTCAACAAAAGGTGCAACTTGAGAAACCTAAATTCTCCCCCTAAGCTCTGAACAACACAAACAAACAATAAAACAAAACCACAAAAGTCATTCATTCACTCATTAAAACAAAGCCGACACAGTCTCAGCAGACTCCCGAAGGGAAGAGAAAATTCCAGTCCTTACAAAGTTACTACTCACTGTAAAAGAGTCAGACGGTAACAAGGCAGATGTATGGGATCAAAACCTCTGGAAAGCAGATGGCAACTGTCCAGTGGAGAAACAATTTGCTTCCTTCTTAGGTAAATCCACCGCACATCACCAAGGGATAAATACTGTTCATTCAGAAACGCATGACACCACTTTTATCAATTTTTTTTAAATACACACCATACAGGAGCTACTGTTCGTATTTCTAGAGGGTCATTTGAATTGAAACCGGCTGACTGGAACACCGTCGCTGTGGTATTTCCCTGCGTGTTAAACGGTGGAGTTGTGGTGGTGTTGCTGCAAGATATCAAAATGTGGTATCTATTGAGTTTTTTTTTTTCCAATACTGAGACCCATCAAAGCAATTGGATAGACACCAGAGAGCTATCCAGCCGTAATCCAGAGCATCAGCAACAGCCACGGCTGTGGTGGTTTGAAGTTGCATCAGTGTTCTTGAATGCAGCATGAATGCAGTAAAAATATGGTAACATTTCAGAGCAGCACACGCTGCCCTCCAGACAACATCATACTTAAAGATGGACTTGTGTATCCCAGTGAGACGACACAAAAGTCACTCATGGCTGAGGAGAAAGAAGAAAAAAAAAAAAAAGAGGCAAATGTAGTGGTCTTGCCTGCTTGCAGGACTAATCTGTCCCCAAGAGAGAAAATGTGGACACATTTGAAATGAAAAATGTGACAAAAACAATCCAACACTGTCGCACACCTTAAGACAGGTTTGCAATAAGAATAGGAAAAAAATAAATAAATAAATAACCGCAGTGTCCATCGCTTGGTATTTTTAGTTAACTGTTGTGAGAGGCAACAGCAACATTATAAAGAAGCAAATAATGAACCTTTCTGAAATGTGTTGAAGGCTTGAATTGGATAGACAGTAAATACTGACAAATCAAATTCTTTTACATGAAATAAAAATGTTAGAATTTTTCTTTTGATAATTTTCATGTGGTTGCCTGATGCCCACAGAATTCTGACAAAGACAAAAACTCAATTTCTACAACAAAAACAAGTTATCAAGTTGTCTAAAATGCTTTAAAAAAAAAAAAAAAAAAAAAAGTATACTTGTGGTCCGTTAGTTAATTTCAACTTTTATTTTGACAGACAGTCGACAATAACAATAATTTTCTTAGTTTTTTGCTGTTTTTTTTTTTTTACTGACCAACTCCACGGTATTTAGAAAAAAAACAGTATAAAAAAAAACAACCACTCAGAATTACTTTTTCATTCCATTTCTAAAAGAAATTGTGTATTTGCAGTGAGTTTAAACATGCATATTAGTCTACAGTTAAAACAATGTGCTTACAGACCTTAAGAAGCTGCTGCAGCTGGCTGACTGACATGAACATGGCCCCAACATGGCAGCTGTCAGTCGGAACAACCGAGGGAATTATACAATCCCTTCAAGGAGGTAAATCCACATGGAGTGTGGTATAACGACGGCTGTTTTTAGTAGGCTGTGTATAATATTTAGAGCAAATGAGAATAAAATGGGGGCTGCATGTTTGTATGGTGGTTGGCACGCAGAAACGAGGTTTCTGATTTATATCTTGGGCTTTCTGGGTGGACTTTTTGCTTGCCTGTGAGGTTTTCTTCCCTCATGCGCTAAAGCTGGGATTGGCTCCAGTCCCCAAAAACCCTGAATGAGATAAAGCAGGTATAGAATATAGATGAATGGCTAAACAAAAGGGAAGGTTGTGATAGAGAAGACAAATGGGGGGGGGCAGA
This sequence comes from Xenentodon cancila, assembly GCA_014839995.1. Taxonomy (NCBI): domain Eukaryota; kingdom Metazoa; phylum Chordata; class Actinopteri; order Beloniformes; family Belonidae; genus Xenentodon; species Xenentodon cancila. The sequence goes on from CM026201.1 coordinate 18,247,314, forward strand.
GTTAATGTCTTTGAGCAGACTATAAAAAAAAAGAAAATCAGTTAAAGGAAAAGGGTTTACTTAAAGAAATACCAACTATAAACAGTGTGGTAAAGACTAAACAGTCACGGAGCATGGATGACTAAATGAAGGTGATATAAAATGGTGAATCACAAATGTCCATTAGGCAAGCTTCACTTAATCATGCAGTATAAAGACGCCTTCCTGTAGAAAACAAGGACATTTGCACAGCCGTTGATCATACGTGGTTGTATGTGAGCTGAAAAACCTTTGCAACACAAGGAAACACAGTAATGATAATAATAGTACAACACTTTAGGCTTCTAACCAAACATCTATTGTCCCACCTGCACCCCTCAAAATAAATGCATAAATAATACAAATAAAAAATTTTAAAGAGTGTTCATCTGATGCTTGTAACAAAACTAATATCGGTTTTGGCTGATTTAAGTGACGAGTATGAGACCATACTTGTCAGGGCCGATCAGAAAGACAATATTAGCCGATTCTGATCACCAGCTGATCCATAGGTGCATCTTTACTTACAACACAGAACTTATTTTCTACGCTGGTTCAGATGCTGTGCCTCAAAGATTCCTGCAGATATTTCATTCGCTTTTCCACCTCTGTTATGGTGATAAGTGTATAAGTGTAAGTATGTCATTGGGTGCTACATCACTATCACTATATCACTGTCAACTGTCGCAAAAACCTTTTTATGCTTTCAGGAGGTGGTTTTTCAGAGTATATAGTCCAGTTTAGTGCAAAAGTGTGATGGAAACACTTATTTATTTGCCTTTGCACGTCCCTGGCATCTCTGGATGGGATGTACAGTCAATCCAAAGCCAACAAAATCTAGTTTCCAGCTGTTTTTGGCGTCACTAACACGGTGTAGTTGTGCTATAACACCACTGGCTCATTATGCCATACAGCATTACATAAGAGCTTTGCCTTTGAATGTAATAATGATTTCACAATCTTGTTACTATGTTTTCATTTCAGAATGTAAAATGTTTTGCAACCACACTATTGTGGAGAATTAAACCCTTTTCATCAGCTGCGTTTCAGTTTCAGTTTGTAAACAGAAATCCTGCTGTCCATGTTTTTTTTGTTTGTGTCAGAGCTGCATCTTTACTTTTCACTTCTAAAGAAAAAAAAACACAATGCTTCAAATATGAAAAGATGCTATGAAGCCGTTGGAGAGGGTGAAGGATCTTTTTCTTCTTCCTTTCTTTCTTCTAATACCTCCTGTCTGCTTTTCTGTGCATTATTAACTGCACTTTTCCAATTTTGATGTAAATAGAGTATGTCCACATGACACTTGTGCAACAGTCTCCTCACAAATAAACTCACCTGCTATTTTAGCAAAAAGAACTTTATTACAGCTATTGAAGCAGAATTTACCCAAACCTTCCAAATAAAGACATCCTCTTACTTGAACAGCGTTTCCCATCTGCTAATCAGACTAATGCAAAGCCCAGAACAATAACGAGTCAGCCTGATGGCTAATTAAATGACCTAATGAATCCCACAATGGAGTTTCTGCATACTTTCCGCTTCCAGGACTGTGATCTTTAGCTTCCAGCTGCTGGCAAAGCCGCCTAAGCAAATACCGCTGATGCCAGGGTGCCAAAGGGGAACAACATATCTTTCAGCATGTCAATACATTGTACTTACTTGCAGAGGCCAGCGAGTTATAAGACAAGTTAGAGGTCCAGACCTCATTAACTCCACAATGAATGCACCAATGTATATGGAGAGATCTCAATCCATCAATAAGTACTGTAAAACGAAGTTGGTTTGGGGATGAATTATGGAGTCCGTTATCAGGATGATCCTGCAAATTGCCACACATCAGAAGATATTCAAACTTTACTTCTATAATGGATATCAGCACATTGCTACGCTCAGGAAACAGTTTAGATATCGAATAGATTTCAATTTTTTGGTAGAAACTGAAAAGAAAAATCAAAAAGTTTCATGACAAGCACAGATGTTTTTATTTGATTTTTTTTTTTAATCAGTGATTGGAAACCTTTTGCTTCACTAGATGTGAATATACATCCATCCATTCATCTAACAACCGTTCATAAAAAATGATATTACCATTTTGAGTTATGTTTGTGGAAAGTCGCAAAATTCAGCTATTAAATAAAACAGCCTCGAGTCATATCTGTTCAGATCATCCTTGCACGACACAATAAAAAACATATATAAAAACCCTCCAGTTGTGAAAATTCCACTTTTTTTTTTTCTATTCTTGTCTTTTGTGCCAGTGGCCGAGGATGGTGAAAGGCTGCATGGCGTTGGACACCGACGAACCAACCCATTAAATAGTAGTGCTCACCTTACAATGGTCATCATCCCTTCTTTTCTTTCACTTTTTGCTCGATTGCCAAAAAGGAAACTTCATTCTTTGATATATCCATTAAAATGCAGCAGTGCACCACAGCTAATAAACAGCTACAGAGGACAAGACAACTACCTACAGCATAAAGTTAGTGAGGGGAGCATAAATAATGAAACACTTTTTAAAATATTTTTTTATCCACTTTAGTGTATCTGCTAGTGTTCGTTCTGTATTCCAGGGTCCTACTGGGCAAGATGGAAATTTGGAATTTGTCAGCACAGATAGATGGAAAATATATGAAGGCAATTACAAATGTGTGAAAGGATAAAAGCAAACAAACATTGCAGTCAGCTTCGCCCTCAAAAACAGAGCTTTATGGTCAAAATTCTTATGATGTTGTAACTGGACTTTAGTTGTTGGTCTCATAGAAAAGAACTTACTCAGAACATAAAATGCTTCAAGGTGAAATAGATATAAACGCGTGTTGTTGTGGTTTTATTTTAATGGATTTCTCCTTGGCCGTTACCCACAGAGGCCTACTTGGTTTAGTGTGCTTCTCCATAATTCACCCGAAGCTCTTTACATTTCTTGCATGGTGTTTTCACAACCTATAGCATACATCCAAATCTTCTTTAAGTATATTTCATAGGCACCGCATCCTGGAAACATCTTTAGACTAACTGTAGAAGCAGGGATTTCAGGATATTGCTTAATTTCTTTTTAACCTATAGAATTGCTTTAGAGCAAAATTAATGTTAGGCGAGCATTTATATTCCTCTAAAGTAGCTCTGTAGTCCACACAACTGATGAATAAGAGAAAGGAAACATATAGACCCCTTTTCATCCAACTTGTGGTTAAACCAGGCCACCAAAAACAAGAATCTGAAACTAAAAGCAACCCTGGAGTAAAGCTCAGGGTCACTAAAATCAGATGGTACCTCTGGTAAAGAAAACAGTACGATACGCAGCACAATGTTCACTTGAAAAACCCAGGGGGTGGATATTATCTCATCTATATCCCATCATTAGATGTATTGTTAAATGTAGGTCAGTTTAATATGCCACCTACCTTGACATCGTTTCAGACCAGACATAATCCACACTTCGATATGTCAGAGTTGTAGGAGTGACAGCAGATTTGGAAGATAATGCTGATGTTTATCTGAAATGAATGGTTTTGGTCTGGATGACAGAGCTACGCCAACTAAAAGACTGAGACTAAGAGAAAAACAAAAAGTTCTGCAGCTATAGAGGAAATAAGTGCTGGATTACTATTAAAAAGTGTGAAAACGGTGTTCAGTTAAGATTTAAGTCGAGCCTGAACTACCTACTGTATAAGTGAGCCTGCTGCAGTGCAGGGGCTGCTTGGTTGCAGAAGTGCTGAGGCATGATAGCGGCCTGTTGAGCAGCATTTTTCCATCATTTTCCATCGACTCAAAAGAACAGCACAGTAAACAGACACGCAAGCACGCCACTGATACATAGGATGCCCGTCTACAATCCGAGCCCTTGATCCAACCGTACGTAAATGCCGGGAAATCTCTCTTCAGCACAACAACTTTCTTAGTCAATCAACCGAAACAACTGTACATGCTCCACAGAAGCACAAACTAAAGTCCTAAAAGTTCACATGATGTCTGTAATACTATTTTTTCATGACTAAACACTGTCCCAATTGTTCACTCCCTTCTTCAGTTTTGCAACTACTGGGCAAAAAACACATCATACCCTTTTCCATAAAGCACGAACGCAATGAATATTTACGAGCAGCGGCGGTACTTGTCTTCATATTCATGTTTTGTACATGTGTAGGCAAGTGAGACTGACCCCCAGCAGTGGAATGGGAGTGTCACACTGGGACTTATGCACGGTGCTGCATTGGAGAAGCTTACAGCAAGGATAAATCTAGCCTGTGTGGAAAAGGAGCCGGGAGTGCAATTACACAGAGATGGAAGGACAAAGAGATGACAGTTTGTTTGACACAGCATGGACACCGTTCCTCACCGCAAGTGAGAATAGAGTCTATTTGCCACAGAGGAATGACACCATTCTCCCTGTGCGACTGCCGACATGTCCATTCGCAGTGCCACCTCGCATTATCTAAACTATTTTTTATACTTCATTCAAGAGTTATTTCTTTAGGTTTAAACTTTCTTTTATAAGACCAAGATGGGCAGCGTTGCAGCTTAACAAGGTACAGAAACCAATACGTAAAAGAAATCAAATTTGCATAAATCACAATAATCAATAATAAAAATACACACATTGAAGAAATGATAAAAAAAAATGCTGTATCTCACTTGTTGTTGTAGCCTACTTTTCTCTCTGTACGTCTCTTTTTTTTTTTTTCTTTCACTCACAACCTACTCTTCTATTCTCTTCCAGAAGGCAGAAGACATTCGCTAAGAGGGGAGAGAATTTGCCAATAATTATTGTCTAGGTTTGACACTTCAAATCAATTTCACTGAATCTAAAGTTGATGGCCATAAGAAATTATTTGTGATAGCTTTCCTAAGTCGTACGTTTATAAATGCCGGAGTCAATATCGCTCTACATCATAGTCTCCGCAGAGACTTCTATCAGCCACACTGAAAAAGCATCAAAAAAGGAAAATCAAATTGGGTGAGACTTTTGTTTTCCCAAAGTAACTATCAGAACTACACATTTTTGGACATCTATTTCCAAGACATTAAACCTTCAAGAAGTCAAATCATCCCTTAGACAAAGAAAGCTATATCATCGTTTAAGGTCATTTTAAATATGACTGAGTTTGCTTTTATTAATTTATAATCAATAAAATCAATTGTAAATTGTTTTATTCATCAATTAATTCTGGCCCATGAATTTAATTTAGCATACAGTTTGATTGATGACTTGTTTTAAGCGGAAAGATGGCTATAAACAACAATTCAATTCAATATTTTTTATTTATATAGTGTCTATTACAACACAAGTTGACTCTAGGGGCTTTCCAGAGACCCAGAACAAAAGCAGATCAAAATTGTATAAACACAACTGTTTTCCTCTACAGGAAGACATGGTTCATAGCTAAAGCATTCAGGTCTGCTTTTCTTTAAAGGATAAAAATATAAATTTAGTTACTATTTCAAGGCCTATAAACTCACTTTAATTTTCAAACCTAAAAATATGATACATATTAATGGATCTGTGGAATTTTAACCATGATACACCAAAGAAATTCTGAGAATCTTTCAGTATTTGTATTTTTCAAACTAATAATTATAATATTGCGCCGTCATCTCATAAATGTTTCAAAATGGAAATGGAAAATGGAAAATACTGCTAAAAGCATATTCTGCATGTTTTTGCTTTTTTTTTTTTTAATTTTCCACCCATATTAGTTCACAATTTTTACAATAATTTTTGATGACATAATATATTCATCACATATACCTTTGCGAGCTTGTTTTTTTTGTTAAATGTGAAGAGAGCTGTCACCCGCTGGGAGGTCTAGAGCTGGTGGGTATTAGTTTTGCAGTGTTCTGAGAAAAACATTGAAACTTTTAAACATTGCTTGAAATACGGGAGAAACTTTTTGGGGAAGACGTATTTGCTAAAAATAAAACCAGTTTGAAAACAGAAGCCTGTGCATGTATTTGTGTAGGAGTAACAAAGAAAAATCCGTGTGAAACAGAAAAAGGGAATAAAAATGAGCAAGAGAGTGAAAAGGGGATACGTGGATTAATGTATCACAAAGATCTGTCTTACCTTTGTTCAACAGAGACTTTGGAGCTCAAGGACATTGTGTCTGTGTTATTTGAAGGAAACACACTGGGAAGCGAAAACCGTGTCAGGTTGTGTCTCGATTCTCAACAACATTCCAGCCTGAGTGGAAAACATTACACAGCTCTAGTACTACTCTGTCGCCACACAATCTCTCGAATTGACTCATTCACTTTCAGAACCGGTATGAAAAGGTTCCTGTCTACTGTTATGCACACAATGTGCAGCTGATGTAAGCCACAGAAATATGGGAAATCAAGGAATTTCATCAGCTCTCTATGAATTAACAGAACTGCTTCCTTTCTCCTCCATGAATCAGTCCCTGTAAGGAAAAAGCTCTTAGCCTAGAACCTATACTGTCAGTGGAAAATCTAAGACGCGGCGCTCTCCTAATTCACACAAGAAAATACAACATCGACAGAGCAAAGATGCTGTGGAATGTAATTTGATGAGTAAACATTTAGGTAAAAATCGAGCACTTTCTTGAACAGAATATGGTGTAAGTAGGAAATTCAGGACTGATCAAGTCATTAAGATTCATAAGCAGAGAATGTATGTTGTAATGTTAAAATGAACCCGGAGCAACTTCTAATCAAATTAAAGCTTTTCTCTCTCTCACTGGTTAATCTGCATCAGGAGATCATTAAACAACCCAGTCACCTGCCTTTAGAAAGTGCCTTTAGAAAATATAAGCCTACTTAATCTCTAATAAACGTGTCTAATAAATGAGAACTGACTAAGATTAAAGACTAAAACTTAAGCATGTTTAATTAATATGAATGTTGATGATTATGATAATGATAAAAGACCAACCAAAATATACTTTTTGTGTAATATGTACTTTGTCAGATTATCTTTATAAATGTTGATGACATCCAATGGTAATTTCTACCATATTGATGCTGACATTGTGAAAATTCTGAAACGTATATACAATAGTCTAGTATTACCAACAGCATCTATGCAGTGCCCCTTCCATGAATGCGTCTCACAGACATCAGACCATGACAGATTGACGGACCAAAATCTATGTTTCTTAGGTAAGAAACCTAACTCTTGTGCGCCTATAATAAACTTCCAAATTAACTCTTGGATGGCAGGATCTTCTAATTTATCCTCTTTTTTTTTTTTTTTTTTTTTACGTTATTGAATTGCTAAAAAAAAAATTAAAAAAAAAAAAAAAAAAAAATCAAACAAACAATCAGAACAGACCATTTTTAATTGGACTCATTAAGATTTTTTGAGAGGGAACTCTTTAGAAAATGACTAAGCCAATTATCTTCTTTCAGTATGAAGAAGGAAGATTGAAGTCATTAATTCTTTTTTTTTTTTTTTTTTTTTTTTTTTAAGAAAAACACTGACGTTAATGAGAGCCTTGAGCAGACTGTTTCAAAACATGCAGTTTATTGTAAGAATTATCAATAGACAGCCAGTGCACTCAGGAGGGGGTGAAGCACCAATTTCAAGACTTAAGCCTTGGCCTCAGAACACCGTCTTCTGTCTCCCCGAGGATTCTCTCCAGAGCTGGATCAGCATATTAACTGTGATCCGATTCAGTCAGAGCAGAAACTGCTGAAACACATGCAGCTCAAGCGTCCACTTCGCCAACATCAGTTCACTTCCTACTAAACCATCTGCGTCTTGAATTCTGTGTTTTTATGGAATTAATAAACCTTTAATATGGTAAGTTGCTACAGTAGATGTATCCGTCTGTTCTGATATATTATATACACACTATCAGCATTCAATGATTACATTCAAACTGATTATAATGTGTACAAACTTTTGCAGATCCAAATAAATGATGGAACTTACAAAGACATGTTAGTTATTGGCTCTTGTGCACTCTGTGTATGCATATAATAATCTGAGCCATTAAAAAGTTTAACTGTTTATGAGAGTTGTTTCACTAAAAATCTCATATGCTGGGGTCATTTCAGTTATATCTCAGAGATAGATGCGCATGCTTTACTGCTTCACCAGCGGGAGGTTCGGCAGTTGTTTACTGAAGCTGTGCTGAAGTTCAATCAGAAAGATGACCTCAGATTACCTCAGTCACTGTGCTCTGCACTTTTACTCATTCATTCAGCTCAGTCAGGCAGAAAATCATCTGCATAACAAGTATGATTGTTCGCATTAACAAAACCTTGTAAAGTCAATATGATGAAGGCAACACAAACAGTTTTTGTTTTTTTTTCTTTTGGCCACTATTCCTGTGACATGACTGGAATCGCAGCCCATGAATAGTATTATGTAAAGTTTTAGCACGTAGTCTCTGACCCTGAATTTAAGCTTAATTTAAGGTACATTAATTCTAAACTGAGGCAAATACTTGAAAATCCAAACTTTAACCACTCAATACAAAATTAAGGAATTAGAAGTGGGAAGGAAGAGGAAAAGTGAGATGTCTTGAACCTGCACATCTCTTGCATGATGGTCTGTTTATTTAGTTCATCAGCTGACAACATGCTCAGGAGAACAAAGTAGCTGCGCAACTTGATAACCTTTATTGCCAAGCTGAACATTTTGCACTGTGGACCAATGGAGCGATTTCATGACAGTTGGTTGATTCATTACTTGCTCTTTCATCCATCTATCTACTTCTCTGCTTGTCTTCATTATTGTATTCGCTTCAAAATCCAACAGATAACTAGTCAATCATTTTGTCCTCACCTCACTTCACTGAGAATAAGATCAGAAGTGTGACCAAAATAAACCAATTCATGACTGACAGCTATCACAATCACAAGAATCAGTGTTGCACCACTTTCTTTGCTGTTGCCAGCAAAGTTCACAAATGCTACAGTTGTTCAAAGGCTGTGCATAAATTAATTTTTACAACAACAGACAGCACTTTATATAGTGTAACATGTCACACGTGAGAACTAAAAACAATATTACCAATATTAAAGGAAGGAAGAGACAGCTTGTTTGGTTAACTGGTATGACTTAAAAACATCTACAAGTTGAAATATCCATCCCACTTATGATTATGATCGTCCAGTTGTACCCTAGGCTACCTCTCCTCACATCTACTGATGAAATTATTGAATATTAGTTCAATTAGTGCTCTGTTGTAGCATTGAAGCACCACTTATTCTATCCTTGTCAGACTCTATGCAAAACATAGCAGTGATAAATCTCTGGGATAATGATACTGACATTTACCAGGCTCATTACCATAATCTATGAAACTGATGTTAGCAGAATAATGACATTATTTATCTACCATCATTGTTTATTACCCAATTAAAAAGATGCATGGATGTGGGGAAAAGTAAAAATAAGATCAGAAATCTCAGTCTCGACCATTTTGCCTCCAGTTAAATACTCAAGAGGATAAATTGCTGCTATTACTGCTGTTGTTAACCTGTTGCTTTAAAAGGCTTCTTCAAGTGTGATTTATTCAACTCCACCTGGATTCACCTTCAGAAGCTTCTGCCCAGATCAGTTCTGACCTGAGAAGCAATCCAACGAGTCTTGATTAATGGGTGTCTCAGCTTCTGAGCGTGGCCATCACACAAGTCAAACATTAGCAATTAGGATGCCCTGCACTCATCCCTTATTGCATCAATAACCTCAGTTATTGATTAATCAGCATTAAAATTTTAGAGGCGAAAGACACCTCAGTTGTGACGCGATGCATCTATAATGGACGTTAGCCTCTGACACAAAGAGCCTTTCATTAACTCCAGACTCTCAGATTAAAGACGTACACAGATCGTACACTTTCACTCTGTGGTATCATTTGGTTGCCATGGTGAGCAGCATGCGCAGAGGCAATGTGTGACTAATGACTTAAAGCAATTGAATCTGTAGTAGGAAGCACAATACTTGATACTTGATTGATTTTTATCAATTAAAGCTAAGGTGGTAGAGCACACCACCCATCCCCCCTACCCCTTTTAGTTCTCCAAGGAAATATTATGGGTCATTTGGGCTGAGAAGGAGACTATTCTCCTTCTAAATAGCACGTTGGTGGTGGAGGTGCCAGTGTGTCTTAGGCAAGGAGGGAAAGATTGCCCTCATCAATCTAATGCCTCCTCTCCCCAGGTATTCATTTCCACAGAGCACCATGGCATCTCATTAGTATGATTCACTCTCAGCGTTAAAGAACCTCAGACACTTACAGTACATTAGTATTGTTGGTATTGTACTCTGTTCTTAAGCAGTATTTCATGTTATGGGTAAACCCACAATAGTAAAAACAGAATTCTGACAAACACAACTAAACCAATTCTGTATAAAATAAAACATATTATAGTGGCGGCTATGATGGCGGTGGCGCTGTCGGGCGAGATGGTGCGGGGACTTGTAGGATGTTCCACAGGACTTTTCCTTTTCCCAAGTCTGGTTATACGTGTGGTTTTTTTCCATTTCGGTTGTTGTTTGATCACCCCGTTACAATTATTGTCTCATTCCCGCGGGTGGCGTTCTGGTGGTTTGTACACTACGGGTGAGATGTGTGTGGCAGCCTTTCATATCCCTCTGTGTTGTGTTTTTCAATGACTAGTCAATAAAGTCAGAATTCTGAAGCTTCTTGTAAGTCCTCCAGTATTCTTCCAATTCACCCCTCTCCGGCGCTACAATATGACCAACATGTTTTACCCTACCAAACATTAAAAAGGTACCTTTAAGCTTGTAGTGATAGAAATTCAGATCGATTACATTCTGGACAGCACAAAATAGCACAACCTTTTCAATTTAAACGAGTTAAGTGTAAATTAATTTATTTTCATCTGCAATTGTTATGCAGTTGTTGATGACAAAATGAGGCTTCGACTTGCACTGTGAACTGAAATCCCTTTCCTCCAACTGAACGCTATTACCAACCAGATTCATTTTAAGACATATTCCTCCATAGAATATTTAAGACCTATTTGAACGCTACTTGACGTAAAATGATTCCTTTGTATCGAAATTATGTCTAAAAAAACCTTGGAACAAGATCAGTCTTGGAAAACCCTGCCAGATTGAGTTGCTACCAGTAACTAACGGGACTTATAGGTCAGTTGTGTAGAAGTAAAGCTTAAGTCATATTTCAGTCACTCACCATCCAGAGGGGGAGTCTCCAACCCTGGTCCTCGACAGCCGTGCTTCAACACAACCCTGATAGACACACCTGTGTCATTAACATGGTTAGTAGACCTTGATGTCAAGCTAATGATTAATTAGTTAATTAATATAATCAGGTGTGTTGATGCAGGGAAAGATCTAACACATGCAGGACAGTGGCTCTCGAGGACCAGGGTTGGAGACCGCTGATCTAGAGCATGTACAGTATATGTTTTTGCATATACTGTACATCCATGATAATAGTAGTAGTTGTAGGAAGTGTGGTAATATGCTGCACAAGTCTAATGATTGTGGGCAGACATTGTCCAGAGAATTATCTAGAACTGAGAATATGACATTATAAAGTGCCAATTTTAGAAAGAAAAAAAACATCGTGAGTTCTTTTTTGAGCCTCCCATCTACAATTACAATTTATCACAATAACATAACTCATAAATAATTCAGAAAACACAGGAAAAGCATTATGATGCTTCTGTAAGCAATACTTGGAGAAACATATTTACAAATATTTCCCATTACTTTTCAAAATATTCTTAAGTAAAGGATAAATGGATAAAATAAACAAAATCTGTCAACTTCTTTATCTAACAGCATTATAAGATAACATTGGTTCTTGCAAGACACTGTTCTGAAAAAGCAGAAAGAGATTTGCTATTAAAATTACAAGATCTCTAATATCAAATTAAAATAGTCACCAATTCACTTTATGATTTGTGTGCAAACACACCATTTGATTCTACCCTTTTAAAGAAGACCTCAGTGAAAGAATGGACTTTATACAGCTGAATGAAGAATGCCCTCTAAACCATACAAGAAACATCTTATATACGGCAAACAATTATACAGGTAAACTGGCAAGTACACACCACCCACCGGGAGTCTCTGTTCCACAACAAGCTGTGAAATTGAAAATGCCATGCCACAAAGACAAGGTGAGAGGAGGCAGCAAACACAAACAGCCTTTTATGGATCTCCTATTACATGCTTTTTCTCTTTGCCTGGGATACCAATCTGTAAATCTACCACTTTACATTTTTATTCTAACAAATTCTTGCCAAACTCCTACCAAAATCATACAGTATGCTCCCATACGGGTGCAACCTTTGAACTAAGCTGTAACAGAGTAATATATCTGATTGTTACGAAACACGCAGACCGTTAAAGAATGAACACAGAAGTTCAAGCCACCTTACGAAGTTCAAGACACCTTACTGAGATTTATCGCTTTATCAACATCTCACATCGGTTTGTGCGAACTGTGCCTGAAGCGATAAACAAAATGAGGGTTGGCATGTTCCCCACACATTTTAATTAGCTATTCTTTAATTCAGCCTGCCCCCCTTTCAACTTTGATAAGGATATGTCAGTCACACGCAGACATGGGGGTTCTTCCATGTTAAACTGTATGTTCACCATTAACTGATACTATCTACACGTGCCGTCATGGGAGAACTCTTCAGGGTTCAATGAAAACTAAAAGTCTGGGTAGAGTAAAAAATGTGGCACGTGAGGACTGCTCACTCATCTCAACTCTCCATTCATTACGGAAAGGGAAAACGAAAAAGAGCTGACCACAGATGCGTTTGTTGTTGATTCCAGAAGAGTCCAGAGATCTCAAGAGGCAAAATTAAACCATAACAATGGTTGGTCCAAACGCAAGCATTTAGTCGTGAATCTTGGCCATCAGCAGAGCCAACAGAAAGAAAAAGGAAATAAGAGAAAATGAAACTTTATACGAGACGTAATAGAGGGGAACAGTTAGATCAAACACTTTAAAAATTGAGCACAGTAGAATAAGGAGAAAACGTCTGGCTGGAGAGTTCCCTTCCTAAAGCACCGGAATGATCTGCATAGCTCTTGATCAGCTCTGCGCGTTTTAAGCTCAGTGGTAAAGGCTCCGTGTCTCACTATGTGTCTGAGGTGCACATAGCAAGTGACAGAACGCAAGTTATATTATAAAACTTCCAACTTCTTTGTCTCTACTAAGCTGCGCCAAGCTCTGTGCGCTCTATTCCCCTTGGAGTAAAAAGCACAGCTAACTGGAATCCCCAGTTAACCACCGACTCACTGCGGATGTCAGCCGGTTCAAAAGAGTCCTCATCTAAAATGTGTTATTTTGTCAGATAATTATTGAACTAGCGTATACGTATTTCCATATCAGCAACTCCCTTGTGATGTCTTGCTGCTGACAGATGGTGTTCTGCGCCAAGTCACCCGTTTGTTGCAAAACATTGAATAAGTTTAATCAAGTGGTAAAGTGCCAATGTTTCAAACATGCAAAGCATCCTCAGTATAACCAGAGCTAATCCGTCACCAATGAAAGTCTCCAATGCATCTTATGGGAACACTTTTTGTTTAACTCAGCAAAATTTTCTCATTACGCTCAGCGCTGTTGCCTTCATGACAACACGGTCATGTTCCATCGGTGCTCCATTGTTATTAGATCTGCCAAAAAAGTGCTCCCATCCATCAGCCAGGTTACTCAGGACAGCAGCCAGCTTGGGTGTGACTGTGACAGGGACTGGTGGTCCTTCCAATTTGTAAATGGGATTGGAAACTGTCAAAGAACCTGAAACAATACCACCCCTCACCGCACACCACTGCGTCCAGCTGTCTCCCCTCTTCCCACCACTGACCTTCAGTTTTTTTGTCGACCTGAAAGAAGCTGTGAAATCTTTGCTCACTCCACTCTATCATCAAACCGTTTCTCTACTTGACCAAGTATCCTCAATATCTGATGTTTCATATCTCTCTTGGCTTCTCTTCCCATTTCTAAATCTGCAGCTAGTCTCAACCTCCCCATTTCTCAGCGCCCCACCCTCTACTCATTATTATCTCTCCATTAACTCCCAATTCCCTTCTGCTGTTTTTCATACCAGTCTTAATTTTCTCCCACTTGGGTCTTCTATACCTCTTTCTTTTTTCTTTTTTTTTTGCTCCTCTCTGCTTTACTCTCAACTTGCAATCCTAGACATGTGCACCCGTAGAGAATATTCATTGCAGTTCAACAGACAGTACACCAGCTCACAGCATAGCAGGGCACGGCCTGGTCATTGAGTTTCTGAAACGGGACCTGAAAAAAACCAATAAAGCCAGTGGATTACAGCAGTAGGCGTGTGTCATGAGTCTAGGAGTGAATCTATTTCTCTATATATTTTCATGTCTTGATACATCTGTGTGAGTTTATAAATAGCAGTAGGTAATAATATTTGAAATAATAGTTCAAAAGAAAAACTTTCATGATCATTGACCACAGTACACAATGTCAAAATGATGTTATAGGACATCATTTTGCTCAATATTTCCCTAAATTAAAACATTTTTTCTCACATTAAATTGCCGTTTCTCTATTTGATCTTTTTTTCCAAAACAGGAAACAATTGCATGACTGACAACACCACACACATGTCCTATTTCTGTTTTTCACTGGGCTGGAACAAAAGTCAAACGCACTCTGCCCTTCAGCCGTATGTTATTCAGTTACCTCTGAGGCAGCTCCCTCTTAATTGCCTTCACAGTCTTTATTGTGAACCACTAACTTATATAACACAAATAAGGTTCAGTCAACAGGGATAAACATTTGAATGTGGGAATGGTTCATTCTAAAAGGAGATAAGCTGTAAAGTCAGTACTGTAAAGTATGCCCTTCAGCTTAGAAACAGTAATATACAGCGTTCCGCAGTATATTATGTCAGGCATAGTTTTCAATAGATCATTTGTCATCTTGTTAATCTGCCAGCTAGTGCATCTTACTAGCTGTCAATCTTTCTAATTTACTTTGACCTTTTTTTATAAGCAGTATTTCACTTTGGAAAAGCCTGAATCTTAATTCCCCTGCAATGCCTTTCCTGTGTACGAGTGGCCAGTTTTCGTTGTGAATCATGTATTTTTCCTTGTCCTTTGCACCTGCTTGTACTTGTGTCTTTTCCACCGATTTTACCCTCTCTAGTTGAGTTATACGACATGCATGGGCACCTATCTAGTGAGCAGCGTAAGGCAATGAACCTTTTCATGTTCTACCACTTCTACCAGAGTCACGCAATTAGCCTCATAAATACTGAAACAAAACTGCTTCAATTTACAGGGTTTAAACGATACTGCTAAAGTTCAAGTCAGATGAGTCAGATCAATCAACAAAAGACAGAAATAAGAAAAAAAATGTGTTCACATGAAAGATGCAGAAATCCAGGCATGGCGGTGATAATCAACTGACAACACTTGTTATTAACACCAATTGAGCGCTGATGAATTCCCAATTTTTCAATATAGTGGACTGTACGTAGTCATAGCTTTGTCTGCAAAATAATACCGATTTTGGACAGAAAGCACCAAAGACTTATGATCCATTTATATGCATCAACACACTGGACACAGTCTGCCCTGTTTCTCTGCTGCATATCAATCCTTACAGGTCTGATAACCACTCTGCTCTCCATCTAAACTCTCAGTGTGGAAAAGAGCTGTATTAATGTCTAAGACAATACTCATCTGCAGAGGCATTATGGTATCATGCAGATAAAATCCCAGACCTCTTGAGAATCCAGTCTAAACCTCCCGCATATTTTTTTTTAAACTCCTTTCTCTTTTTCATCCTCTTTGGCCCAGCATCTAAGTTAAAAAGTAGGATTTTTTTCCATGCAAGAAGTCTATAAAATTTCCTTCACAGAAGCAGAAAAGGATTAATAAGGCAGTTCCACATGACCATGTGCTTTTATTGTACCATAAATTCTCGCAGTCCACTGCTCCGAGGGTAAATATCTAAAACGGCACAAATGTTTTTGCATGCAATCACATACACTTCTGTCATATCATAACTATTGCCCATCCATCTTAATTTGATTAGTCATTTCAGTTTTGTGCAAATGCTAAAAAAGTATACTCACTTAGATGTGGTCAATTAGATATGGTTGAGAGCATTCTGACTGAGACCAGAGTACGGCCAAGTACTTTACTCACAAAAACACTTAGTATATCTAAAATCTAATCTAATTGTTTTATACAAACAGCATATGGAGATGGAGAGAGTTTTTAGTATGTTTAATGTTTTAACAGCAAGATTCTGTTATTCTGGTAAGCCACTAATATCCACTTTATCATTTATGTGATTGGAGTTCCGAGTCACCCACTATGACCTGAGGCAGGCAACATATGACATGAAATACTACACTACACTACTATATATATATATATATATATATATATATATATATATATATATATATATATATATATATATATATATATATATATATATATATATATATATATATATATATATATATATATATATATATATATATATATATATATATATATCTTGATTAACAATATCAGTAATTAAGTATGAGAGGAGAATGTTTAACTTCTTAATTGGTTTCTTTTTCATTATCATTATTATTATTTCTATTATTACTATTATTAATTATTATTGTTAGTCATGTTTTTCTTAATTAGTTTCAAATTTCTTCACAGGCTGAGAAATAAAATATTAATGGAAAGGTATACTTTCCAGAAAAGCCTTCATTATTCATAGAATAGTTTGTTTTCAACAGACTTTAGGTCAAAATAATTTGATTTCTATTGACAAACACAAATCAGTGACACAAAGCTTGATGATATTTTTTTTTTTTTTTTTTTTTTTTTTTTAAATGTACCTTCCCAACTTGAAATTGGCTAAAATCCCAAACACAAGAAGCCAAATGTGCTTGAAGTCGGAATGGTACTCTGGTCATTTTATGCATCGCTAGAAAGTTTTGCTTTGGCCTCGTATGGACTGTAATCGTCTGCCAGAGTCCTTGTACCTGTCTGCCTCAGTAATCTGCTGGGGCGCAGACAAACATTATTGCGCCTTATCTGTACTCCTCAGAAGCAGTAAGCAGAGGAGGCAGGAAAATGTCAGGCAGCCACAAATCACAAACACAAGAGCAGGCTGAGGCAGAATTCAGTCAACACATAAATGCAAACAGTTCATTAAACATATGCGTAAACACATATGTACGCCAGAGTGCATGAAAAGGGGACCGAGTTCATCAGATATGCACTTTATGTCGTCAGGTTAGGAGGTAAACATGACATTTCTATGGCCTGTGGAAAGAATATCAATGCTGAAGTGCAGTTTGATCATTGTGGCATAAAGGAACAAATTCAACAATTTCAATAAAGCTGAGCAGGATTCACACACAGTGGCAACTGAGAATGTAGACGCTGATATATACGGAGAGGTTCTAATTCACCATCTGCACCGCAGCGATATCCGATACTTTCATCCAACGGAGGATTCTACATGCGGACAGCAAAGATGGTCTCATCTCTTCAAGCCACTTCCTCTTCACCAAAGTTAGTAAAAAGTCCAATTCTTTCAGTAGAAGAGTTCACATGGCGCTGATGCCTTAGAGAAATTGAGACCCTGTACAGCGCACTGTGTGTTCCAGCATTTGTATTCACGGCAAAAATGCCTGCGGGCTAGTGTGGAGGATTTCAAAGTATGAAAAGTGTGTTATCCTGTACAGGAATAGGAATTGGGTTCTACTGTCATAAGAACATGTGAGGTTGAACTGGACTCAGCTGCATTCTCTAAAGGGGCGTTTGCGTGTGTGTGCACAGGTGTGTGTGCACAGGTGTGTGTGCACAGGTGGGGACGGTATTCTTATTGTCACGACTACCGAAAAGGTTTTTAATGGTGACTTTCAATCTATGTATCTAGTGTTATGCCAGCCAGTAACACTTGCAATCTGTTGACTCAGGTTCAATCAATTTGTTAAAGATTATTTCATAGAAATGTAAAGCAATTCATTAAAAAAGAAAAAAAGAAAATGAGCCTCCTGAGACAAGAAGACATATTCTACCAAGAGTGTGCAAGAGTGAATAATTGTACGCTATTTTATTTGTTCAAGAAATCAAACAAAGCACAAAATTACGAAATGTAAACCAGGTCCAAAAAAAAAAAAAAAAAAAAGGTGGTGTCCCTGAAAGGAAATGAGAAGTCTCTCTGCGTGGATAAATTGTCTCTCCTTTTATGCTGTCAGTATGTAAGAGAAAAAAATACTTTCAAGTCTGTAGGATACTGCGGTGTACAAAAAAAAAAAAAAAAAAAAACCTGTGCCATACGTGTACTGCGAGATCCGAAAGGAAAAACTGAAAAAGACATTATAAAATGCTTGCAACAGCAACACACTGTCTCATCTTCCTGAGTTATGTATGCTGGGCTTCTTCTTAACTACAAACAAGGGACTTTTCTTTTTAAGGTATATGATACGATGAAAAAAGTGAGTCCCAAGAGAGTTTGTAAACAATTTAACTCATCTGCAGTCTCCACTGTTTAGGAGAGTGTCAAGGTTAGTTCTCTCCCTAAACCAGGGGTTTCCAATCTGTTTCTGGTGCACCCCCCTTTGTTGTATAATATCAAATATCCTATTGATTTCTTGCTTGTGTTGTTTTCTCCGATGTAAGTCGCTTTAGAATAAAGCATCTGCTAAATGACAGTACTGGTAGTATAAGAAAATGTTTGTGCTTCTTAAATGTGAAATGATTGACAGTAGCAATGGGTTTCAAAATGGAAATAATAAACCATGTAAATGTTCTTTTAGAAATCTAAGCATAGAACATTTTTACCAGGTTTTTTTTTTTGCCAGATTTTGATTTGTCAGATGCTGGCATATACTTATTACAAAGCTATTCTTGGTCTTCTCTCAAACTATCTACAGAATTACATTCTTGGAAAAAGCTGTGAACATTATAGTCTTTGATTCCTAGGCTCATTTCTTTTAGCTGTTCCTAAAGTCCAAACTGAGGTGGGGGAAAAAAGCGTTTTTATACCCTCCTCCCTACGCTTGGAATCACCTCCAACCTCACTTGCAACCTCAAGGATCTGATCTCGTTACATGATTTTGAAATATAATATTAATATTCTACATGCTTCCACTTCTGGCTGTAGATGTTATGACTGATCACTGTCAGGCTTGATTACAATGACCTTGGAAACCTTTAAAGGTCTGACATGAATGGTAATGAATGGTAATTGTTCAAACCGTAGGTCAACATGGTCAGCCTACCCGACCAGAAACTGGACCAGCTGTGATTGCTATCGTGATACAGTGTGGGAACGACTAACCATGTTAAAGGTAGGTGCAGTGGCGTCGTTCTAATTTATCAATACAAAAGTCTAGAGCTACTTTCTCAATGAATAATGTAATGAGGTCAGTTTTATATGGGACATTCAACAGGAAGTCACTACTTATCTGACATAATCTCATTTTTTTAATTGAGTTTTATTCAATATTCTCTATGAAATCTGTCCTGGTAGACAGAAACAAAGATGAGACTGCAGCAGAAACTCTGATCTGACATAAAAAAGGGGATTTTGATAGGTTGGTAGTGAAAGTAAGAAGTTTACATAAGTAAACACAGGAGTAATGAAAATATAAAGTTGAATTAAAGAAGAAAAAAAAAGGCCTACGCTAAATGTTTCAAACATGGTTTATGGCTCCTGTTTTCTCTTCAACATTTATGCTTTTGTGTTTGTTTGGTTTTTTTGTGTTTTTTTTATGTCAGAAGACAGATGAGGAGGACTGGATCAGAGTCTGAGACAAGAAGAAGCAGACGCACAAAGTTACATTAAAACCTTTTCTGCACTGAGTTATATGAAAAAAAAATAGGAAAAAAAGGCAAGTTCTGATTTACATTATTTCTAAACTGATCACACACAACATGCAAATAAATGGTGAAGATTTCCAATTTCATAATATTAATCTCTCAGTTCTCAGTTCTTAGTTGATTGCCCTTCCTTTTAATAATACAGATAGCAGCCTTTCCTCATAAATATTTTATAACCCTGCTTTCTGGCAGAATATATGAATATGACCAGCTTAATTATATGGTTGATCTTGTGTCATATTGTCCCAATGTATATAGAAATGCAGGATATTAAGCCACTCGTTTTTCTCTGCCAGAGTATGCCACTGTCATTTCTTTGGTCAGTTTTTTTTTTCTAGCTTCCAGAATTTTGATTGAGAAAAAAAAACAACAAAAAAACATCCGGATGGGTTGCCTTTGCCAGTATGTTTACACGAGCATACGACAAGTAATACAGCAAACTAATCACAACAACAAAAGCAGAGGTGTGCGTTATTCTTAACTCGGTTGTTTCTCCAGTCCACAACAGAAACATCAGGCCTTTTGGAATAAGTGATATAAGTGAGGATGTAGATGAAGATTAGGAGGTACATCCTGATGTTTACATATGATGTTTTATATTTTGATCATCTTTCCACTCCAAATTAAGTTCTTTAACGTATAAATTATTCTCCAGTAGTGGATTATAAACAGCTTAACTACAATCTAGAAAGCACTGCTGTCAATCCCAGATTTCTCTTTTCCTGTTATCTTAGGTTTCTGTTGTGCGTGTTCCTTTTTTCTTTCCAACTTCTTCGTTTTTGTCATTCTGCTACACTTTTGTGGGTTTTGTTTTGTATTTTCTGGTTCTCCTGCATTTGTGTTCATCATAGCAGTTTGTGGTGTTGTGTCAGTGCTAAAGCACTGCATGTGACTTTTTTCTTTTTGTAAGGTATTAACATCTAATAATGCAATGTTAAGTTATAAAAGACTCATTCCTGTGCAAAATTTCAATCAATAAGCAATCAGCACTGCTTATAAAACATTCCAGGATTCATGTGAACCTATATTAAAAGAGGGAAATCATAAAATCAATAAAATAAAATAAAAAAAGCAGGGATTGGGGTCAAGAGAGGATAGAAGCGTGGGCTGGGTTGGTCTGCGCTGGGCATTTAGAGCAATAATCTGTAGATGCAATTAATGCTTGTATAAGCAGAAAGTCATTTTGAAAAACAAAATGTGTGTCCTTTGAAATATTCAACAATCAACTAAATTAATGTAAATTTAAAAAAAAAAAAACAAAAAGAAGAAATTCCTTTACCCATGACCTTTGTCTTTGTTAATTTTCTGAACAAGCCATGGCAAAAAAAAAAAAACAAAAAAAAAAAACTGCTGAATTACTTTCTCTTTACTTAATTTAAAAAAAATGAGCTGGAAAAAAAAAAGGAACTTTAAAATCTACTTGTAAAACGGAGGACACCCTCTTTAAATCTTGTTAGTATGCAACACGCCTGTTGTTGCACCATGTAATTTTGGTGATTGAGCACAATTACTGGGGAATATTTTCACTGTACAACACTAAAAACAACGCAGCACCAACTATAAGGTTTTCAGCTAGTTGCCAGAAGAAGCTTGCTCAGCATTCTTGGTCCGGAAATAATTAAGAGGCACAAAGAATGAGCAACAAGCTGTTCAAGAGCCAGCCGCATACTATTTTCAGTGAAAGCTCTGGGAAACGACGAGCTGCAAGACAGAAGCTCAACCAGAACACTAGCCGGACTGCCATGTCCTCCCCTGTCACTGATGAATAATGTTGGGCTAAGCCAGAAATGTTGCTGATTCTATAGGTTTGAGCAAGTTGCGGTATGTTTTTGCCATGCTGTTAGATTGTGCTGTGAAAATACAGGGGGACACACCCCGTCACTGAAATAGAAATTCCTGCACAATGTTGTTGAAAAAACATTCCTAACCCTGCTATACTTTCCTTATTTCCCCTTTCACACTCATGGAATTGACGGGCCTCTGTGTCTCAGATTATAGCACACGTGGCTGGAAGGCCTTCGTTTAAACTAATTGTCATTCACGATTTCTTTCTCCCTCCTTCACTCCATCCATGCCATCATTGAACAGAACAGGTGAATGGCTGCTGATTACAAAACATCTTCTCCTACCTTTGATTTACTGAGGTGTGGGACTCTAATCCATCTTGCAGCACAGGAGGCTGTCTGATCTAGGTGGTTGTGGTAGTCACTTAGCTTTTCATCATCTCACATACACACACAGCATGTGCCACCAGCGTTCACACAAGCGCCAATGTACGCACGCACATGCACAGTGTGTGCACGCTGACGGTGAGCTGCTGCACACAGGAACTCTGTAAGAAAGGCAGAAGAAAAGAAAGGAAATGTAATCAGAAAACACTAAAAAAGTGTTGATTTTATTTTACAGTTAAAATCCAGTAAACACGTAGTTAAAAATGAACCCTTTTAGACAGTTCACGTGCATTCATGTGGCTACATTTATCCGGAAATGGGAAGTTAAAAGAGAAATCTAGAAGGAATGCCTCTGTTTCTCTGTATGAGGTCACAGAGGACATCAAAAGTTGAATGAAGGCTGCTGCTTACAGTGTCAAAGAATGTCATCAGAAAATCAGTGAAAAAGCATCTGAACAAAGGAAAATACAAATATAAAACAAAGCTTAAAAACTCTGATATACAGGCATTGTGGTTAAGATTACATGGGGTGAATGCAAACAGTAAGTGTGATAAATTCAAAGTGGGGAAATAGTAGAAAGAGTAGCCAAAGTTTAAAGGAGATGAGACGAGGAGATTTTGTAGTGTTGTGAGGAATTGCACATGGCAGGAAGATTTCCTGCATCTGTCCCTGGCTCAGTCTGATGGAGGAGCAGCTCTGCTGCCGGTCCAGGACGTGGTGGAGAGGCTTACCCAGACTGGATAGCACTTTGTCCAGTCCTCCTCCCCACCACTGCTTCAAGCCTGGAGCCACACATCCTGGATCAGCATTTTCAGGTCATGCAAACTATCACCGTTTTATGAAAAATATTGAATACGAGGGCAAGGTTGGTAATTACCAATGAAAGCTTAAAGCTTTTACCTCCGGGGTGGTTTTATTTCAGGGACTAGGAAATAAAAAGCCTTGGGTCACATTACATGGGATTATATCCTTAAGATGAACTGTGCATTTTTAAAAAGAACTTTAGAGCAAAGGACTTTCAGTGCAAATCATATTTCAGGATGCTTCCACGGCCCTATAACTAATGCTTAGAACAATTATTTAACCAACGTGGAGCAGGTTTAGAACCTGCCTTGTAAACCACAGCTTTAAAGTTCACAGTATCATTTTGCTGATGTGATTGTTTTTTCCATTTGTCCCTTACTCAGCTAGATCCCCCCTCCTCTTTATACAGCACATCCACCATTTTTCTTATTGTCACTGTACATACTGTACTTTGAGGAGCTTTTAAAACGAATCAGCATTCAATAAAATGTGTAGCACACAATATTGCAAGACAATTTCCATGGTAAATGGCAAAATAAATGTCACAAGATGAGCCTTAATCTCGCGTCATCGCATATAAATGCCACCGTAAGTCGGAGAGCATTAAAGTCCCCCCCGAGAGACCAACCTTATCACTTAGCATTTATTGTGAAATCACTCTCCTACGTCACAGCAGTTGAAAAAGCTGCAATGTTTCTA
Source organism: Xenentodon cancila (assembly GCA_014839995.1). Taxonomy (NCBI): domain Eukaryota; kingdom Metazoa; phylum Chordata; class Actinopteri; order Beloniformes; family Belonidae; genus Xenentodon; species Xenentodon cancila. The sequence continues at coordinate 18,270,811 of CM026201.1, forward strand.
ACTACTGCACACATGAAACTCTCAACAGACACACCGTCACAAAGTAATCTTAAGTGCATTTTTTTCTGTCAAAACTGCAGTGCCCATTCGCAGCCTTCAATCTATGAAACATTTAAGAATCTGGTCCAGAAAAACATGATGAAAGCTCATTATTTACAATATACAATAATTTACTTGTGGTTTTTCTTTTGTTGCTGACTTCTAATGAGGACATAAAGATCAATACGGTAACAGGATAAACTGGTGTAGGTGAACTACTGCTACTTTAGTGTCATTTTTAAAACCCTACAAAGAAGGAAGTGCTTTGACATCGTTTTGATATTCATCTATGCATCTTTAGTGCCATATTCAACAACATGACGTGTTGTGGTTAAAGCATGTTTTTTCTTTTCAGCTGCGACATAAAGGATACTGGTCTGTAATTATAAAACTAAAAAAAAAAAAAAAAGTGTGTCTAGCCCGGGACAAGTTAAAGTTGCAGTAATGACAGCATGTAAAGTACGTTCAAAATAACAAAAACTAATGGAGAAACTTTTGTTTCAGCGGGAAAAATATTGTCCGTAAACGTTCGCTCAGCCTGCTCTACTCCCCAGCTCATTTAACCTCCCTCTTCATCCAGCTTTCTATTCTTCTATCTCGCACATGTCCAGCAGCTGTGAGCAAGTCAAACGTACAGAACTTATTTCCCATTAAAACATTGCCCAGAAGACTAAACCCCGACTGTATAACATACCTGACCATTAAAAAGCAGTGTAACTTTATATCACCACTGAGAAGGTATGACAAGTGTCACAGCGTCCACACATCAGATTAACTGCTGTTACTTACATCATAATGTTGAGCTATTTTACAGCATTTGTTATGGACTCTGACAAAAAAAAAAAAAAGGAACATTCTAAATTTAATTTATAAAGCACTTTAAAAACAGCAACCGCTGACCAAGGTGTCACACAGTATGAATGACATACATTTAAAAAAATAAATAAATAATGGAAAGCTAAAGACACAAAACTTCACACCAAAAAGCCACTTAGTTTCCAACAATTTGCTTTTGAAGAATTTTGAAGAACTCATTTTATACATTTGAAAATACTTTGTGATTTCTTAAACTGACTAGATCCAAGCAGAAAATATAGATATAGACCACAAAAAGAGCATAAAAATCATGACATATTAGAAGAAAAAAAAAAAAAAAAAAGCAATTATATTTTGGTTGAAAATAATGTTTGATACTGGGATGTAGTCATATAAAACGAAATCCTGTCTACCTACGAGGCATGCTTTAAAAAGTACACAAACACTGCAGGGCATAAAATACATTACTATATTACCAGTTTAAAAAAAAAAAAAAAAAAATCAAAGTATTTTACACCGTCTGAGCAGAAAGAAGAAAGCCCTTAGGTGGGATCCACATGTACACAGTCTGTTAACACTCAACAGTAGGTGAGCCTGATGTTTGGACTTGTAGTGACAGCCCATCACTAGACATGCAGTCAGATGATTTGATTAGTCATTACTATTTAAAGCTTTTTACCACAAGCTATGCAGATCCAGGCAACGGACCCAGAATTAAGCAGATGACGTCACCCCATTCGAAGTGAAACAGAGGTGTGAAGGTGGAAGTCTAAAATGCAGATGTGTGATGACTTTAGTTCATCAAGTGAGAATTCTAAAAAATAATGATTAGACTAATGTTGCACAGGTAATATTCATACCTTTTTCACACAAGCAAGAACTAACTCCCTCATCAAAAATGTTTCACTTTCATAATAAACCATCCGTTTAGATTTCACATGGAGAAATAAATGCGAACTTTAAAAAGCATTGCTCAGCTCTTGGCTTCTCATGTCTAAACTATCAAGAAAAACTAGTCAAAGTAACTTTGGACTCGCATCTCATTCTTATCTTTTGACAACCGCAGATCATTTTACAGCTCTAACACAAACACGGATGAGACGAGCTCACAGAAATTCAGAGTCAGATTATACTGCAACACAGGCTATATGTAATATGGAACAATATTTACATGTGCAAGAGAAAAACAATGCAAATGCTACCACTGCTATATAAAAATAGCTTGTTCTTTGTGTGTGTTAATGCTTGTGTCAAATTATACGTGCAAATTAAAAGGAGCTCCTAAATTCTGTTTGTCCCTTTTATATAAAAATCACAAGAGCTCAAACTGGTTAAATCCTTCTCCTAAACTGCCCCTGAAAAGAAGAAGCTAAAAGAAAGGTCTCTTAACGCAGCTTAATGACAATGCTGCACCAAAGGTGGTTTATACCAGTTTACCTCTAAACATGTTGCACTATTTTTGAGTGCTGCAACAATACATGGCATGCAAATTGATATTTAATCATAAAATCAATGCAATGCGGAAGGAGTAGGAGAGGAGTATAGATTTTTTTCTCATTTTGCTCTGGCTTGACCATCACTTTATAGGTGATCTTGTAAAAGGGACAAACAGTGGAAGACGAGATGAGAGCTGCCGTATCTGAAGCGAAGACCAAGGGAGGTTCTGATTTATTTGCCCTTTATATTGCTCTATAACAACCATAACACCATAACATATTTTCTGTCAGAATTTCTCATTAATGCAACTACTACAAAAAAAAAAAAAAAAAAAAAAAAAGGGAAAGAAAATCTGTCCACGAGATTTTAGGGCTCACTAAAACTATTTTATAAGGAGATCTAAAAGCAAGTGTAACGCTAAAACAAATTACAAAATGAAAAGTCCGACTGGTAAATATTTAATCAAAAGTTGGAATGCTGGTCACAATATACAGAGTCTGAGTCTCAACTAATATTAGTGATGAACAGTCATTTCTATTGTCATTGATTTAAAAAAAGTAAAATAAAATCAGAAGCTGTTATTAGACAATGGAAAGTAAAAGTCGAAGAAACATTCCTCTTATTGCATTTTATTACATGACAGGCTTTTGTAAACCTCTGAAAGTGGTGTCCAAATTTTTGTGAGACAACTTCCTCAAATCTAGAGAGAAATTTAACAAAAGTTGCACTTAAACTAAATAAATAAAATTTAAAAAATGGTCCATCTCCAAATGTTAGCTTGTTTTCTAATATTGATGCGATGAGATAGTTTCGGTGTGTTAGTTAGCCTGCGGTGAGATCTGCTGACTCTCTGCTACTGTTCTTAAAAGTGACCTTTGTCTCTTTGCCCTGAGGTGCGAAGGAATATAGCATCCTATCAGCGTGTGGCATGACCTCAATTGGAGAGCCGTCCTCGATGTAACCCACAGGAGATGCCAGAAAGCTTCTCAGGCAGGCTGCAGGGGACAGATAAAGCTTTCAGAATTCACCAGCTGTCATCGGCCCATCCCTGAAACTGCCCCGTCCGCGCTCGGCTCCCATCAACCTCCAGGTACCAACGGACATGAACCAACATTTACTGTGGAACTGCGAAAACTGTACGCAAAACCAAGCGTGACACGCCATTTCCTCGCACAACCCAAACAGGGTGGTTATTAAAATATTATAAATAGATGGGCTAAAACAATAAAATCAAAAGTGCATCATTCTATTGTTTATTTATTTCATCTTCAAATAAGAAAATCTGCGTATATTATTGAAAACATGACAGAGGAACAAAAAAAATTGTAATGGCATTTGTTTATGATACAAAATGTAAAACTAAGAAATGTTATGTAAAAGGTAGAAAGCAAAAGTTAAAACGCAGAATAGTGGAAGACTGAGAAAAATGACATGGTTTGTTTTTATGATTGGCTATGCAAGCAAACTATATTTCAGCAAGGTTCATTTTATCGAGCCATTATTTCTGTAAATTAATCAGATAATTGAAAATATTATGACTGGCAAGACTAACTAGAAAGCAGAGTCATCATTATGCAATGGGAGGTGTTTAAGAGTTAGATTATAAAGATGTTTTTATGTCATAATAAATCTGTCTAACATAAAGACTTTCTTATAATGCCAACTAATTGAGAAAGTCACACACATCACTAGCACAAAGACACCATCAAGAGCAACCAGAGCGACGTCAAGAGCATCCTTGGTACCAGGGTTGTCATCGTTTCAACTGTACAGTTGTGCGAAGGTTGTATTTTTATGAGACAAGCTGCACGTCTGCAGACCCTGCAACGATTTGTGAGCGTGAGAGGTTGCTGTGTGTCTTGGATCTTGCAATAAATGGACACTGACCAATCGCAGCCTGGGCATGATGGAGCGTAAATGTACAGAAAACGTGACAGTGAGATTAAATGCGTGGCTATACAAGGACTGTCAGAGTAGGGGGGGGGGGGGGGTGACAGAGACTGAAGTTGTGAAGGTTGAGGTGTAAGACTGACGGGCTGAAGGAGGAGGAGAAGGACGGATAAACTGCAAGACACAATGTAGCAGCGGGGTGGGAGGTGGGGGGGTAGCAAGAGCTGGAAAGGCTGAGTAAGTGGCCGACTGCCACATTGGACTTTGCAGGACAGAACAGACTCATTTAGGCGTCTGCAGTCAACGCTGCTGAATGGCAATAGTGCTTCCTCTACTGCTAGTTTCAGAGACGTGCCTGGAGTGTAGAACAGTCTTCTTCCTGTGGCCTGAGGCCTTAAATCAGTTCTGCACTAGACACACCAAAGAGCAGCTGCACACACACTTTCCCCCACTATTTCTATCACTCTCCCTTTCTGGTGGCCAACAGATCCTCCATTTGCGCTGCGTGACCCCTGGGTGAGACATAAAAAACAATATTGACCTGGAACTAGACAACATGTAGTAAAGAAAAAAATTGAGAAAGACAGATTCTGAAATAGAACAGCATGAATTCAGACAACGTGAAACTTCTAAAGATATTCCTGCCGAAGATGAGGTTAGGAGGTCTCTCACAAAGCTCTAACTGATTCAGTGCTATGGATATTCAGGGGAAGCGAGGAATAAACCGGAGGTATACTGTCCTGACATAAGGGAAGGATTTAATAGAGGCTTGTTTGATCCAGACAGGGTGTGAGTGAGGCCTTCAAACTTCATGCACGGCCTTGCTTCTACCACATGGGTGGTTGGAATTACAAAACCAACTTGTCTTTGACTCCTGTTTTGCCCAGTGTTTTTCCTATTAATTTAGAATGCATGACTTGGAAGACAATGTATGGTCCACATCTATATACAAAATTTACTACAGTTCCACAAAACCAGACAACATGCAGGACAGCTTCCAAAGAAATATCATCCGGGAAATCCTGCTGATGAAAAAAAAAAAAAAAAAAATTAATTAGATTAAAGGCGCGGTTTCTCACATCGATACGTTATATCAGATTGAGATTTAAAACCCTCTATTTACCAGCCTGTTCTCCGGCTTCTGCTCTCAACTTACATGAGCCCTCTGTACAGGGGACCCCGGTAATCAGGGTTTTTTTTATTAAATCTTCAAGTGTGCTCTCCATTTCTGACATTCCCTGTCCAAAACCAAATAACCAAACTTCTTTCCCAGGACTGGTATAAGAAATGAGCATTATCATTCAGTGTTGTCCATTCACCCACATGTAATCCACATCATTCATCAAACAGAATGTACTCTCAACATGGACAGTGACTCAATATAGAGAAACATTCTCCAAAATTTAAAACGTCCTTTGCACATCATGCATCCTGCAAATCCATTCATACATGTTGGATACTCAGTTTGCCCTGGATACCTTCTACATTTACTTCATAGTCCAACCTCACACTACTATGGTGACTCTACATCGTTATCTGCCAGGCTTCCTCCTGGCCTTCTTACTCTTATGAGCAGAGATTCATTAGCATCTTCCTGTGAAATCATCTAATTTACACACTCCTGTGATTATTACGAGCCACATGTCCTTAGTATTTCAGCATGTATCCATCCCTTCTGCGTGTTATTCAAGTCTTCAGGTGCTTCCAGTTCTAGGTTGTTGATTCCATCTCAACCAGTTTTCATCCACCTGACACAGACAGACAATAATAATAATGACTCTTTGATGAGATGTTTGACCGTGAAGATAAAAGGCTCTGGGAGAAGCACTGGAGTCTGGTTTTGGCTGCAGAAACTTTACTTTATGAATACATAAAAAAAAATCTCATAAACATGTTTGTACTCACACATGACAGCTGGAGGACAAGCAGTGTGTACAAAAATTTGAAGGCTGGTAACACAATGTTTTCAGGAACGCCTCTTAACTTATAGATAATATTAGTCACTAATCAAAGAGTTTTAAATAGTCACAACTTGCTTTGCTTGTATTACTTAAACTTGATAAATGATCAAAAAGTGCATGGTTCATAACACGCTTGACCTCTCCCATCAATAATCACAGCAAAAAAAAAAAAAAACAAGAATACGCTGGGTTTGCTGGAGTTTAATAATCGCTTCATTTATTTCATATTGCAAAACAAAAGAAAATCTAAGGAAAACTGCGAAAGACAATAACATACCGTAGGTGCTTGAGGGGCTAATATTTCATCTATTCATTTCACTTTATTACATTTTCATGAGTCTTAGCTTTTTGAAAGAATTTACTTTTCCACCACAAACCCTCATCTTAATTATGATTTGTACCTGAGGGCATTAACTGTATGGACTAATCCTGACAGGGTAATATGAAGTTGCTTAATGAAAATGTCTTTAAAGTGCAATTATGCAGCTGTTTTTGTCGACTAACGATACTATATCCATGCCTTTGATCCATTATGGTTGTGTGTCGAGGGGGAATCTGTGATTTATGCATCAGGCTATTCAAAGCACTCACATCAGTGCGACTCTCTTGTCTCTTGCTTCAATGGAACGAGCACAAAATGGGCTGGTTTTTTAATCGCACAAACGTACACACATAGGACTGAACAATTATAGCAAATCTACGATCTGTAAGTAGTGTACTTGAAAAGCAAGTTTGAACAGAAAGGAAGTTTCTGTCAGACATGATAAAATACTGGAGGCAAAATAAGACACCACCAGGTAATTCCTCTTGTGTACAATCGTATAGTGTCATTTTCATTGTCGTTTGTTCATTCGCTTGGTTTCGTTTGGTTTTTTCATAACCCAAGACATTCTACATTGTAAAATTTAAAAACAGTTTCTGTTGGACAGTTATTGCTGTAAAATGAATTTTACTAATGACCAAAAAAAATGCTCTAACAAGTAAAGACCATTTTCTCTTGGTCACACACAGTCATCGTCACTTCAATCAGAATCACAGCCAGAATAAACTTTATTTGCCAGGTTGGTGCAAACACATGAGGAATTGGTTTGGCAGACTTTGTCTCTCAAGGCTTTACAGGACAAAATAAAAAAGTAAATGAAGACAAAAAGCTACAGCATCCAAAAATGTGTACATATATATAGAAGATATACAGGACAGAACCAGTATTTACAGTCATGGAGATACTGACTCTTGACGACTGAAAGTTCAGCAGAGCGATGGGCTGAGGGAAGAAAGCGCCTCTGTGATGGGTGGTTTTCGGTGCGCAGTACTCTCTAGCGTCTACCGGACGGGAGAAGTTGGAAAAGTTTGTGTGCAGGGATGAGGGGACTGCAGACATGTTTGTAGCCCGTTTCCTGACCATGGACCGGTAAAGGTCCTGGATTAAGGGAAGGGTGGCCAAGATTTCTTTTTCTTTTTTTTTTTTTCTGCAAACCTTACTGTCTGATATAGCTTGTACCCGTCGTGTTTGGTGACCACTGATAAGGACAAGTATCATTTAGTAATTTTACTTTTAATAGTACAAGTGTCCTACCGTTCTCTAAACATGTGTTTTCATATTGGGGATATTTTAACATTCAGTAGTTGCGTTTTTGCTTGAATTAAGACATGACCATGGGTGAAAGTAGGTCGGAACGGCCCGAAACTATGTTCCGACAGAAGGTTTCTCAGCTTCGTTGGAAGCGACCTCGGAATTGTCCAGTTCGTGTTGTGATCTCCAGCTTCTGTAAATTTCTGGGACTTTGAAGCGGGCACATTCTTCACAACAAAGTCCAAGGCTGTTTTTTAATGGCTGCCCGTGGGGGCAGGAGTTGGTCCATAAGCAGTCCCTGTACTGCAGCAGGTGGCTGAGACGCAAACATAATATCTGTGCTTCCGTTTGAAACGAGGTGGCGTTTAAAACAAGCCTCTCAGGGATGTCACAAAGTGCAGTGTAACCCCCACCTACACCAAAGCTGAAACAGAAACAAACAGTACAACAGTAGTGTGCAGCCACCTGTTTAGCTTTTTTTTTTTTTTTTTTTTCCTCTTCTTTCTCAATGTACGAATATGAAAAAGGTTGTGATAGTTCTGGCAAGAAATTAAATCTACCTATAACTGTAACATCAAAACAAATTGTTCTCCTTTTGACCAAAAACAAATAAATCAGCAGCCTGGTTCCTAACTTTTCGTGTTCTTCCGACTGCGTCTCAGGTTTTTCGTAAATGATTCAGACATGTCCGAGGTTGTGCTCTTCAGCGGTTGGATCAGATGGAGTTTGTGTACATACATTTCTTTTTTGAATTTTGTGTAACCTTGCAGAAAGGGAAAATAAAAAAAAGACAGCACAGACAACATACAAAACAAGAAATCAGCGAGCACAACCATAATGTGAGGCAGAATGAATGAGGTGAATTGATACGGCAAATGAAACTGATTTCTGTTGGTTTGTGGGCAAAATGTCACAGAGAACAGGACAACAGCCCGTGTTGATCTGTGTTTCATTCTGCCAACACAGATCCTTTCATGACTTCCAATCTCCCGTCCTTCTTTGCTCAGGATTTTCATTTCATCTTATCATGCATCTCTCTCTATCCGGCCTGCCCACCCTTTCATGGCTCTCATCCTCCCTCCAAGCCTCCCAATAATTTGATCATCATAATTGTGTAACTGTTTTACCTCCTGGAAAATTAACCGGATTCTCTAGAGGAGCATGTCATCTCCAGTTTGAGATTAGTCCAAAAAGGCATTGATGCACACTAAAAGAAACAAAAATAAATCAATGTGTCAAGACAAAGTATGTTTTCACAAATATTTTCCTATTTTGTGATCTTGCAGACACCACCCTTGTGTCGATGCTTCCAAACTGCATTGGAGGACCACGGCCAGGAAATGTTTGTACTCAAAACAGGGCCCAGGATATTAGAGTAGGAAAAGCAGATGGAGCATAACACCGAGTTAATAAATGTTTCATTTTGCTTTACAAACACTCTCTAACATCTCTTAAGAGCATTCAACCGATTCAATCACGAAAGCTGAAGTTATGTTTAATATCCACAGTGGAGCAGACAACGACAATGGCTGACAAAAGAAGATCAATAACATGGGACCAGGCGCCAATGATGAATATCATGAACAAGTGATAAAGCATGTGAATAATGGATGTTCACAGAATACAGTATGTAGACAGGCCTATTTATAGCTACAGCAGTGGGGGTCGATATAATATATATTATATATATATAATATATATATATATTTATTTATATATATATATATATATATAGAATCGAAGATATATAGAGAGATATATATATATATATATATAATGATCTATATATATATAATCGAGATATATGATAGATATATATATATATATTATTATATATAATATATATATATAATATAGATATCCTATATCTATATCTATATATTATCTAATATATATATATCTATATATTATCACTATATAGTATATATATATATATAGATATATATATCATATTATACTCTATATCTATATATCTATATATATATCTATTCCATCATATATATATATCTCTAGATATGTATATCTATCTCTCTCATATATATATAATCTACTATCATATCTATATACTATAAAATAATCTATAACTTATCTATCTCTATCCTATTATATCATCTAATATATATATATATATATCTATAGATATAAATTACAATATATATATATAATAATCTATACACCCACACCAAAATTGTCAATTTTGGTAAACATGACTCCTAAAATAAAAATGGTTATTAATTGTTTGTAAGATGTCAACAGAGCACTTTGTGCATTTTTTTTCTTGGCTTCTTGGCACAAGATACTACAGAAGTAAAACCAGCTTACATCAAGATTCAAAGGCATGTGACAGATTGTTCAGATGCTGTGCTGATGACTGGTGTGCACAGAGATATTTTTTGGATTCTTTCATAAGAGGAACAAGGCTTGTTTTGCCATCCAAATTAGGGTTTAGTTATGTCTCCATAAACCGCCTTCTCTGAGACAGCCAGTCATCTCTGGCTTTGTGCCCCCAAGGACCCGGCTCACCTAAGACCACTGCAAGTTTAGCATCACACTGGGGGTCCGTTGGATTTAACCTGAGGCAGTACGATGACTTTACCATCAGCAGCCGCTGAGACATTTTTCTCCCCCCATGTTCATCTTCCTCCTGCGCACTTTACCACTGCAGCGAGCTACATGGCAGGCCAATAACCCCACTTTCTGTCAGACGAGTTTGGCTTTTTTTTAGTATTTGTACCACATAAATTGTTATTTTTTGCAGTAATTTTGATTCTTAACAAATTAGTAGTATTATAGTAAATATGCCTATTGACTCTGCTCATATATTCTGTCCTTTAATACAACAACATTCCTAAAGTTTCCATTATAAAATATCTTAATGAGTCAGAAAATATTGGTGTTAACCAGCAGTCACCGTTTGCACAAATGCAACATCGCCCCAATAAAGTTAACCTTTGACAATGCCAGTGTTTCGATTTGAATTGCAAGATGCTTGAGAAACCGTTACATACCCATCTGACAGCCGGGCCGCTGCTCCGGAGGACAGAGACATAAGAGACGGAAAGTGAGCGCTTGCACTCACAAGGATGTTTGCTTCATCCACCTTTGTTTGGACATCCACAAAGGTGGTTGAAGAGAGGCAGGGCTGTAAGTTGAGCGGGGCAGCAGTACATGTGGTTGTATGGTTTCACAATTCAGACAGTCGTGTAACAATAAAATGACATACATAATTAATAGTTGGCAGCCTGCCCCAAATCACAGTATACCACAAATAATTGCTCTTTTTTTCCCCAGCAGTGGAACCATTAATATTCAGAGTTAATACGGTACATTCTGTTCAACTCCCGAAACGCTCTCAAATCTGTGCGTTGCAAAGTTTGATCAAGTTTAAACAAAACAAAGCTTTTCCTCCTGTATATTCACATCATCAGACCTTAATTATCGTGCTTGATAAATCATGGTTATGTTTAACTGTTGAATCACCGTGCAATTAAATTTATACCAGCAAAAGGGACCGTGAGGGTTTTCTTTAAGACAATTTCACAAAAGAAAAATTTCACTGGCAACCTCAGCAGTCATCACATCTACATATTTGCACTTTCCCTTGCTCATCACAATGACAGGTGTTTCCTGCTGCAACGTTTATAAAAGGGATCTCAACATAGCAGATCATTTAAAAACAATTACTATACCTCTAACACAGAGTGCATGCCCAGCGCAGAGCCCGACAATATAATTCATCACATCGTCAAACAGGATTTGTGCCCCCGTATGCTTTGAAAACAGCAGGGAATCAAATCCACAAAAACACAAACCAAATCTTCCTCTGCTTACTGAAACAGCTGTGCTGGCTTCTTCAAAGCCTCGCCATAGTGATTAAAGAGGATGACACCCAGAGAGACAGCCATCACACCCCAAGCCTGTCCTCCCTCCAACACCCCGCTCACTTGTCTCCACTGCTCTGGTTTCCTTTGCTCTCTTATGGCTGTTGCGATGAATAAGTGCACTGTTTTTTAATCAGCCTTCATCCAAACTAAGACTACGCCTTAAGCAACAATGCTTGAGTGGGGAATTTGAGACTGTGAAACATGGTCGGATTTCTAATTGTCCAAGCATGCCGAGACAGACAGTGCTAACATTGTTGTAATTGGTCAACATAACCGACAGAGCGTGTGTGTGTGTGTGTGTGTGTGTGTGTGTGTGTGTGTGTGTGTGTGTGTGTGTGTGTGTGCGTGCGTGCGTGTGCGCGTGCGCGTGCGTGTGCGTGTGAGAGAGAGAGAGAGAAAGAAAGTGAGGAGAGTTTCAGGTGGGGTGGTTTCAGGTCTCCAGAACCGTTATCATCGCTCCCATTTAAAAAGGTTGTTATCTCACACTGAAACACAACATAGCAGCATAAGCACGTCACAAGAGCACTGTCCATCACTTTCATTGCCCTGGAATGTATGCAACAGTATTGGTTTTATACTGCTCTGTGAAATGTGTATTTTGATGTACAGTTTATTACTTCTTTGATCACCATTGCATGCAATGTGCATTTAAAGAACAGAGATTCCTTTCCACAACATATTAGGCCGTCCTCATAATATAGACTGTTTATTTTTAACTTCACTGCAGACCTCAACCATACACCCACACTGACGAACGTTAAAACACACATCACAAAATTGGAGAACCTGATGGTTTAACCGAGAGACGGACATAAACATTTGAATAAACATGATAAAAGAAAATCTTCCCTGAGCAAATCCACCATAGTAATTGCATTGAGTCAGATAATGGTTTGCTGTCTTTTCAATCCCGTTTCAAATTTAAAAACAGTCCAAAGAATATTCTTTTTTTTTTCCCCAACCTCAGATGTGGAGACATTCTGCTGACTGCCCCACAAATAAAATTCTATCTCACCAAGACTTTCACAGCCACATTATATGTGATAAATGGCCCCACTCTCCAGAACAAATAATTCCTTTGCCTGAAATGCCCAATGTTTCATTTTCACACATTTGCATAAGCTCAAGTAGACGGATGCCATTACTGAAATAGGTCTATCGAGGTTTTCTCCTATCATTGTATAAGATGAAATTGCGCAACTTTCCTTCAAAACACAACCACAGAGTTGGCAGTGCTCAAACACAACCAATAAACTGCACCAAAATAAAGGCACGAATGCACAGTCACACAATCCCCCCACCCTACAGTTGTTGGTTTTGTCCAGAAAACAGGAAAATGGGTTTTGATTAATAGCTTTATCTGCAATGGAATACAATTTTTTTTTTTTTTTTTTTTTTTTTTTTTTTTTTAAAGAAATGGCTCCTTATGTGTGGAATAAACTGCATTCACATTGTCCACATTGTGTTTAATGGGTCTATTTTAACTGTCTTATCAATTTAAAATCATTTTATGCTCTGTGTGTCTATGAGGTGACAATATACATTGGTTTATTCACATCACTGAGTCCCTGCGATTAGTAAAGTGCATGTGAAGTGTTCGAAAGATGCCAGATTTTCTAACTCTTGACTAAATGGATCATAACCACGATACTGCTTAAGGGTTATGATCCACTTGTGATGCTTACAAGATAAACTTGAAGAAGGAATCAATAGGAAAAGGCCTTCAAACATTTTTCTCTTCATGCTTATGCAAAAATCATCTGAGCTTTTAAATGTGCATATGTTAAGTGGTCATCCCCAACCTTCTGCGTTACCTGCATTCCCGCACCGTCTTCCCTATTGTACCTGTAATATTGGATACACTCCAATATGCTGCCACCGGAAAAGAACTGAAGTGCCTACTGCAGCAGGAGTGCACTCAAAGAGCATGTCACAATATTGTCCATAATAATTAAGCAAAGCTGGATGCCATCCTGACAGAGGTTAAGGCATTTAAAGCTGTCCTATTAAGCTCTGTTAGCTTGTGAGATTCCAGAAGCACCTGAAAGTTGCCTGCAGGCCAAGTGGACTGCAGCCACGGCAGGACTAACACCAAGCAGGAACCCTCTAATACGTATTGGCTCCATTCTTACATTTATAAATCAATAAAATACACTGGTTTGTTGAACGACGACGACATCTGTACTTTTTTTCCCTCCACAGCTCCAACTATGGTGTCTAAAGTCAGACTAAAACAAGTCTGACACCATTGAAAGCTGACAAACTTGCTCAATTGCAGCGCCTATGGACATGCCTTTCTTCACCATTGTTTACTGGTCGCATATAATGAAATTAAAAAAAAAAAAAAAAAAAAAAATGTTTTAAGTAAAAACGTATAGAAACATATGATGTATGACATATTAGTGAGATACACTGTATAACATTTGTGAGACACTACATGCATACCATCCTGGTTCCGAGTCACTTCCATGTTAATGTAGTCTATAATGATCCCTACTTTTGTCCCTACACTGGTCTGGGAGCAGGTCTACCTCCAAAGGAGCTGGGGGACTTAGGTGGGGAGAGAAAGCAGCAGCAACAGAGAAAACAGAACGTGTTGTCCTGGATGACCAGTGGCTGAAAATGTCAGCTTCACAAAAGGTTCACATTTCATTGTAAAACATAACAATGCTGGCAGAGGCATAGCCTTAACCTTACTGCCCAAATAAATTTAAGCTTGGGGTGTGGAGTATGCGCCAACCAGCATCGGCGGGATACATCTGCAGCTGCATTCAGACCCGAACCGGTTTGAGGCACATTTGTGACAATTGCCAATGATGATTATTAAAAAAGGTCCATGGGCACGCCTTTACAACTAAATCAAGAAATTCTTTTTTATTAACAAATAAAATACAATAATGATAAACGGGCACTGGAGAAACATGTGAAACCATGTCAAGCACCCTCAGCTCCTCCACCTACAAATGCATTTTATATCCCAACATGCACTGAAGTTCCTCCCACCGGATCTACACTCACGTCTTCATCTCCGTCTTATGGGTTCTCACTCAGCAAAAGTGCCATATATTGGGCTCTAAAGGGTTTCACATTTACCAAGTGTGACTGCACATCATTTTTAATGACAAAAAAATTAAATAAAAATGCATCAGATTTCTTTAGGCAGATGTCTTGTTTTGCTAATGACACTAAATATGAAATTTAAAACAATAAGCTTCGGTACGCTTTCCAGACATAAGGCAAGGCAAGTTTATTTGTATTGTACATTTTATTACAAGACAATTCAAGATGCTTTCCAGAATTAAATGGAAGTGGTGTTTTATTTCTAGCCATTCAAACCCTTGCCTTAAACCAATGTTCAGGAGAGGAAGGGGTGCAAGGACGCAAAGATTTTCAATAGGAACAACATTGTATCACAGACCGCTCACTTGTAGCCGCCAAACCTTTTATTATGAATGATTACATGCCTTACTAAACCTGTACAATGATGAGGACACAGAATGATTATATACTGTGATTTCACTTACTGCAATTCAATTCTGCAAATAAAGCCTAATTATAATCATTACAGATCCTATTTTCTGAGAAAAGAATGACTCTTTTATGGTTGGCACCATTTCCTTGAATATGCTGCTGTTTTTTGACATGTAAGCACTCAATCATCTATTCAGGTTTGATTTGCCCTTGCCTATCCTGCACTTTTTGTATTTTTTTGTCCTGTTGAGACCATTGTGCAGAGAAGGAGATGTATGATCTCAAAATATAAAACCTGACCTTGTAAGCCAAATGGAAGACAGTTTTGATTCAGATGCTTTGCACTGAGATGAAAAGATATCTACTTGGAATGCTAAAATAATTTATTCTGCCGGATTCATTTCAGACCGATGTAGTGGACTACGTCACCAGTAGAAAAGAAAGGATCAAACATCTCACACCTGTATGTAGAATGTGTAAGTGAGCCCTCTCTGCTTTGCAAATATAATATGCTGTTATACGGCATCATATTTCAGTGCGAACAGTACACATCTTCAGACTTTCTTGCAGAAGCTGCACAGTAAAAGTCTCAATAAATGGAAGAAAGAAATCTCTAAATCAGCAGCCACAGTACCACCAAACAGCAAATCTTTCAATTGGCCTGTGGCACATGAACTTTCACAAATATTTTCATATCAATCATTAGGCTCTTATGGTTTGATATGTGAAATAAGCTTTTTAAGGTCTTTATCTGTGCATGCAACATTATTCTGGCAATAGTAACAAAAACTAGATTGCTCCTTTTCTTACCTTTACTGTACAATTATGTTTTAAAACATTTATGAAAAGGCAAATACACAACAGAATGACAAGAGAAACTGCTACTTTATCTTTGACAAAATCAAAGAAACCTGGTTTTATATTTTTGCTTTTAGTAGTACCATCTCAGATTGATCCTCGGCATCTAAAAGTAGCATCCATCCATCACGTAGAACAGGGATGGGCACTTCCAGTCCTCGAGGGCTGCAGTCCTGCATGTTTTAGATTTTTCTCTGCTTTAAACACATCTGATTCAAATTAATGGTTGTCATCAGCTTGACATCAATGTCCACACAAGTCTGTAAATGACACAGCCATTTGTATTACATTGTGCTAAATCAGCATCAACATCTAAACATGCAGGACAGCGGCCCTCGAGGACTGGAATCGGCCACCTCTGGTCTAGACACACTTAATCCTGTTATAGGGTCGCACGGATCTGCCTGTCCCAGATATCTTTGGCCAAAAAGCAGACGTAAACCCTGGACAGCTCACCAGTTTATCGCAGGGACCTGGAATAGACTGGCCAAACAGACAAAAGGGCAATTTAGAATCATCAATTAACTGTAGACAGAGGCGGGAGTGTCTGGAGAAAACCCATGCAAGCAACGGCAGATGATGCAAACTCCAACAAAATAAGAGCCCTGCTGAGAGTCGAAACATGTACAAGCCACTCTATTTCTGACCATTGAAAACTGCCTCACAGCTCATGTCCAAAGAATCTCCAACCACAGTCCATGGAGGGCGATAGAGAGCTGGAGGTCTGACATACAACATACAAGAATCAGAGGATTGTACCTCTACTACCCAGAACCTTCTCAGTGTTTCATATTTCAAAACCCATCACAAGGAATTCTAAGAGGTGCCACGGGTTTTAAAGAGGGGAAAAAGGAAAGAAAAGGGAAATGGTAATGTAACAGAAGGGGTAGAAAACACAGCTGGTGTCCTACCAGCAGCTGCTTGGTCATCAATACTGCAGCACACTTAAAAGTGCAGAGCAAAGAAAACATGTTTCATATTTCAGACTTTTTCAAGAAGCTGCAGTTTGACATGTTGAAAGCTTCAGTCATTTTTGGTATCTTCACCAGCTTCACAAAGCTGTCATCCGTTATTGGACTCATGTACTTACAATCAGATATTTCCTGCCTTGTGAAACTTGGTAGAATTTATTGCAAACCTTCTGTTGAAATGCCGAGAGTTTTGTAGACACTAAATTTTGAGTACAGTGGAAAACCATATTATGAACAGAACTGGCAAAAGAAGTTGTTTTTTTTAAGTGTACATATTCAACTAAAAAGTCTCCTGACTCAAAAATAAATACAAGCATATATTTACAGCAGCAACATAAGTTCCCGGGAACTGTATAAATCAGGACTATATGAGAGACAGAGTATGAAGCCCAAGAGAGGAGAAAACATTGTGCCTGTGGATTTTAAGGATTATTACCTTTGACTGGTTCCTGCTCTGACAGTGTAAGGCGGAGAGTGCTTTTTCAGATTACTTTCCTGCCATGATATCAAACCTAAACCCATTTCAAAGAGTTTGGGGTGAGTTAAACCATAAAGAAAAGTTCATTTTCAACGAATGGCAGAATTGTTTCAGGACCTTTGATTGCACTCTTACTTTTTCCAAAGCAAAAAAAACAACAAAAAAACAACTCACTTTGAATTTTATGGAATTAAAACATATTGAATTTTACATATTTAAAACAGGAAGGAAGCATTGGTTATGTGACAATGGTTTTGTAGCGTCCTTTTTTCCCTATAGACTAAAGTACAAAAAATAAAGAACATATTGCGTTTACTCGTACACCACACCGCCACGTTGCCCTGGAAGCCGCCAGGAGCACATCCACTGTCTGTCAATCAAAGTTAGCTGTGGCCGCCAGCTCTTTCAACTGACCCATGTCGGAGGAGCTGCAGAGCTGCCGGCGGATGTTGA
The DNA here is from genome assembly GCA_014839995.1 of Xenentodon cancila. Lineage (NCBI taxonomy): Eukaryota > Metazoa > Chordata > Actinopteri > Beloniformes > Belonidae > Xenentodon > Xenentodon cancila. The sequence goes on from CM026201.1 coordinate 18,288,642, forward strand.
CAGCAGAGAATCCCGCTTCACGTGTCGGTGACAAACTCAGAAATAGCCCCTGCGTTTAGCCAATGCTGGGTTAATATAAAAGTACCGGTCACAAAGTCTCGATGGCTAGCCATTGGCTGAGCCGACTGTCGATCAAAAGGCTTCATCTCATATTATTAAAAATAATTCTGTACATAAATTCACCAGATGTGGTTTTAAAAAAAAGAAAGAAAATTCTAACTTTTTCTCATTTTTACCAACCAATATGGGACAGATGCATGTATAAACTTTATCAGTGTTGTTTTGGGGTCAGAATTATCCTATTTCAATCTGATAACTCATGCAGTGAAAACTTTATCAAGGAGAAAACATACATAGGGGGGCTCTGGAGCAGTGGTTCAGGTGATTGTGGCAGCAGCGACCCAGCTGCATCCACTCTGCTAATAAACATCACTCGTGTAAAAACTGTGGCAGCTGGTGTCTGATAGGAAGCTCACATGGGGGAGTTGATAGCTGGGGAAGAAAAAAAACAAAAAACACACACACACACACACACACACACACACACACCGCAGAACATTGTTGGACTTGTGTGCGTCATTGCTGAGCAGTACCCTGAGTAGCAGAGATCTGCTACAAGGTCTAAGAAATGTGAATGATTAATTGAAATGAACCAAGCAGAGGGGTGAATGTAGATACATACACTGCAGAGACTGTCCTCAATTAATCCCTGGGGGTTGTTTAATTTTTTGCAATATTGTACAGATGGTAGGAAGGTGCTCGGGTGGCCTGTTTAATATGGAGGTTGACCAATTAATCAGTCTAACAATCATTTGGGTTAATTTTAGACATTTTTTATAATCATCTGTATATGCCAGTGACTTAACGCACCAATTCAATTATCAGGTTGTTGCTGTGGAAGAGAAAAATAAAACAGATGACACTGGCCCTTGTGTCAGTAGTCACAATTCCGGTTCTGCTTCACCTGTGTAGCACCCTAAACCCACCTCACTGTGCTGTGTGAAACAGAAAGAGGGGAAATGACAGGAGTAACAAAGGCAAAATGAGTGCACGTGAAGCGTTATTCCAAAAAAGGTCTTCCTGGCATAGGGATCCTGGGATGCTTGCAAACTCGGAAGATAAAATTCATAAACATATTATGGTGACGCTGCGAGTCAGCAGGCCTAGACAAAAAGTCGTACTGGCAGCAGACTTCTTTATGCTTAACTGGTTATATATATGAAATGGTACCACTTTTTAGGGAGAAAAAAGTAACCTTTAATCTTCAGCCACTTTGGAACTCTACTGATACCGAGCCTTCAGCTAGAGCTCAGGTACAAATGATCATCAAAATCCACATTGAGCTCCACAGTTAAATTAGTAAAACCATTTAGTATTAATAAGCTCTGACATTTTCAATTCTGTCTTAGGGACTGGAAAAATTTCTCTCCCACAGGAGCTGTGTGCGAGGAGGAGCAGGCATGCTACACGATGGTCGAGGTCATAAATACAGAACTGGGTTGGACGGTGGAGCCACACCGAGTCTCGCTGATCTACCAACAGCTGAAATAGAGGTCAGAGTCTTAACTTCTATAAATACACTCAATCTGCTGGTTACCTTACACAATGAAATGAAGTCTGGAATTTGCGAATAATTGTATCAAAACATTTGAAGAATAATGAAGGGAACAATACTGGACATACAAATACGAGGTATGCGTGACAATGTCCTCTACACCGGCATTCTGGACAATCCATCAGAAAACGCAGAAGAAGTGAGGGCTCATGGAAACACCTACAACGCCCAACAATACTGTTAATCAAATCACTTTCCATTGCGCCTACTATTGCAATTATAAATCATACCACCCTATTTTTGCGAAATGTGAGCATTATAAACATTGAAAAAAAAAAAAAAAAAAAACTAAGAGTAAAGGGAATGAGCTGAAAGGATAAAAACAATTGAGATTGATAAAATCCCTAAAAAAAAACCCAACAACGTAAAGCTCTTCACCCCAAAAAAAGGCAAGAGAGACAAAACAAACACGCATGTATAACATGTGATAAACTCTTCATTGAAGGATAGTCATATCGAGACCTAAACACCATTCTGTGGCTTTTCTGATTAAACAACAACAAATCCAAACTGCATAAATGACAATCTGAAGTAAATATAAAAGACAGAAACACGGTTATATGTCGTTATCAGTATAGTACAATTATACAGAGTTTAAAAACTCTATCATTAGATGCAGAAAAACAAAATGCTCTCAATCAGTGCCAAGATCACTTCACATCTACTCCCTATACATATCTATACACATACATATATGCACACACGTACACACGTTATTTATAGTATGTCAGGACATTAAAAATCAAGAAATACTCAAAAGAAAATTATGCAATCACTTAAAATGGTCTCATGGAATGTGTGGGGTTTCAGAACCCAGCAAAAAAGAGAAAATAATCAACAACTTAACCAAACCAAAAGGCAGATATCTCCTTCTTACAAGAAACACATATTACAAAGTACTTTGCAATATTAAAACAAACAACTTAAAAATGTCTTTTCATTGGCATACAGTAGCAGACAGAGAAGTCTCAATATTGATTAATAAAAATGTTCCCTTTGTTCACAATAATACAAAAACGGACTCGGATGGAAGAGTCTTTACAATCAGTGCTTCCATCAATCATAATGTATTCTCGTAGGTCAACATTTTGGGCCAAAAAAATTATCCTTCCTTTTTTTTTTTTTTAAAACCTTTTCTTATCATTAACAGATTCAACAAGCAATATTTTTGTATGGGATTTTAACACTATCATTAATTCAAAACTAGATTGCTCAAATTCAGACTTGGAGAAATTGGCAATCAACTGAAACCATTAAACAATACATGAACCACTTTGGACTTGGTGATAGTTGAAGAATAAAGAAGCCCTTGGTTAGAGTATATGCTTATTACTCCTACATCCATCAGTCTTCCTTCTGAATTGATTTTTTTCACATTTGTAATTCCCTTTGCCAATATACAACCGAAACTACAATCCATCCTATTCTAATTAGTGACCACGCCCCCATTTCCCTGACACTAAAAATCCTAACACCATTTAAACCTAATAAAAGATGGTACTTCAACACATCACTACTACGGGACACCGATTGACAACTTCATTAAAAAGGTGAGCGGGCTTTCTCTCTGGGGATGAATGACCTTCCATCATCATTACTGTGGCAGAGCATATATTAAAAGGAAAAATAAAAACATTCATCAACAAAAAAAAAAAAAACCCAGCAAAAACTAAAAACATGATCTAGAACAAATGAATAAAAAAAATCAAGCAAATATTCTACAAAGACAAGAAAGTCAAAACAAACTCAATCATTTAATTTAATTTACAGCTCTAAAATTTGATACACAAAAACAGCTTCTTATTCAGCAACTCAAATAAGAAAACTGAGTATAGCAACAAAATTGGCAATTTCTTAGCTAATCAGTTGTCACTGAAAAAAGAAAAATCAATTCTTCAGGACAAGTTTAAATTAGACTAGAACCCAAAACAGTCAGAAACGGACACGTTTTTCCGAGATTTAGAACTTCCCAAATTATCCAACAATCAAGCAAATTTGTCAGACAACCTCCTTGTCCTTGGACTCCATGCAGCACTGAAGAGTCAAGAGTCAAATTCTCTACCATTCCTCCACAAATGAGTTGTGAAACTCAATAAGGATTCGTCTAGTTATCGCTTACTTTCATTAATCAATACAGACTTAAAAATAATTACTAAAGCTCTGACCACAATAATAGAAACATTAACTCCAATATCAATCCTTCTGAATCAAACAGGCTTTATCAAAAATATAGTTTGCTTATTATATAGAACCACACACAGCAGCAAAATGACAAAATCCTGTATTTAACAGAATTCTAGACACTAGGTGACAACACAAAATAAGTCTCTATGCAGATGACATATTACTATATTTAGATGACCAGTACAAGTCTAGAAAAGACACTTAATATCAAGTTTTCCAAAATTTCAAACTATACTAATTAATTGATATTTCATTGACCAAAACCAACTGTACTACCACTTTTATAAAACGCATTGGATTCTGGGACTCAAAATAACTCTCTACCACTCAACACGGGTAATATCAAATATTTTGATGGTAATGTTTTCAACCTTCCATTTATCTCTAAAATTCTGGAAAGGGTAGTTGCAAGCCAGCTGTGTGACCATTTGTACAGAAATGATCTATTTGAAATTTTTCAGTCAGGGTTCAGAATGCATCATAGCACAGAAACAGCACTGGTTCGAGTCTCGAATGACCTTCTTATGGCCTCAGATAATGGATTAGTGTCCAAACTGGTTCTGCTGGACCTCACCGCTGCTTTTGATACTATAGATCACGACATTTTACTGCAGAGGCTAGAGTATGTTGTTGGGATTAAAGGGACAGCTCTAGATTGGTTTAAATCATATCTATCTGATAGATTCCAGTTTGTTCATGTTCATGAGGTTTCTTCAGTACAGACAAGGGTCTGCTATGGTGTCCTGCAGGGTTCAGTGCTAGGGCCAATCTTGTTCATCTTATACATGCAGCCCTTAGGAAGTATTAATCGGAACCACAGCATTAATTTTCATTGTTATGCTGATGATACGCAGCTGTATCTGTCTATGAAGCCAGATGAAACAGAACCATTAGACAAACTTCAGATGTGTCTTAAGGACATCAAGGACTGGATGTCCAGAAATGTTTTGCTACTAAATTCTGATAAAACAGAGGTTGTTGTTTGTGGTACTAAACAGCTTAGAAAGGGATTAGATGGTCTTGCGATGGCCTCCAGTAAAACTGTGTGAAACCTTGGCGTTATTTTCAATCAGGATTTGTCATTTAAACAGCATATTAATCAGGTTTGTAAAACTGCGTTTTTTCACCTCCGTAATATCGCAAAGATTAGGAGCATCCTGTCGCAGAATGATGCCGAAAAACTAATTCATGCGTTCGTATCTTCTAGACTAGATTACTGTAACGTGTTGTTGGCTGGATGTCCAAGTAATTCTCTGAACAGCCTCCAGCTGATCCAAAATGCAGCAGCGCGAGTGCTGACAGGAATCAACAAGAGAGACCACGTCTCTCCAGTTTTAGCTTCCCTCCATTGGCTCCCCGTAACATTTAGAATCCAATTCAAAATTTTATTACTTGCATATAAAGTCCAAAATGGCCTAGCGCCACGATATTTGCAAGACCTGATAATACCGTACGTTCCTAATAGAGCTCTCCGTTCTCAGGGTGCAGGTTTACTCGTAGTTCCTAGAGTATCAGAGTATCCAAATGTAGATTTGGAGGACGGCTTTCTGTTATCAGGAACCATCACTCTGGAACCAACTTCCAGTTTGGGTTAAGGAGGCTGATACCACCTCCACCTTTAAAACTAAACTTAAAACATTTCTGTTTAATAAAGCATATAGTTAGTGTACATTTAGTACCTTAATGTGTTTGGGCCAGTAGTCAAAGCTGCAGCTGCAGGACCAGATTAGAGCAGCTCATTTTAAACAGCTTCGGTGTAGATATGCTGCTATAGGCCTATGCTGCAGGGGGGCACCAACATGATCCACTGAGTGGTGCTCTTCACCTCCTCTGTTTCTCTTTGCCTTCTCTGTCTTTTCTTCACCTCAACCCTCACTTATTAACAGTATCCCATAAGAATAATTGTGGTCCATTGTTCTTGTAGTTTGTTGTACTTGTCTGGCCCTTCTTTTCCTCTTCTGTGCATGTCCTGTGGACCAGAGCCTCAGGAGCTGCTTGCTGACCTGCAGTTCCACCTCTGACCATCCCAGTGTCTGCTTTCACCTGTCTGTATTGATGTCTGTTGGATACTTGCTGACATCCCGACCTGCAGTCCTCATCCCTGTGGATCACCAACTATCCATATTACCCATATACACAGAAGTCTTATCGGTCTACTGATGATAGTTACTATTGTATCCTGTCTTGTACCTTTGACGGTGTCTCCGTCTCTATTCTATGTCTTCTTCTTGCTCTACCCAGCTGGCGTTCGGCAGGAGGGTCCCCCTTATGAGCCAGGTCCTGCTCAAGGTTTCTTCCCTCTTAAAGGGGACTTTTTCCTTGCCACCATTTGGCTGATGTTTTTACCTGGGTCTCTGGAAAGCCCCTAGAGACAACTTGTGTTGTAATAGACGCTATATAAATAAATTTGAATTTAATTGAATTTCCCCTAGCCTGTCAGTACTGTTCAGTCTAAACCCTTTGCTTTAAAAAAAAAAAAAAAAAAAAAAAACTCCCAACTTTCAAACTTATTACCTATCAAATCAGCTGCAATATTTAGTAAAATGGATCCAAAAAAGGATTCCAGAAATCTTGTTCCTAGACTCTACAAACTCATAAAATGATTTAACAATCCTTTCCAATCCCAACTTCTGGACAAAAAGCTGTAATATCTTTTCAATTTTCTTCAATGACAAAGAACCCAAATTTCCAACTTATTTTGTACAAAATCATTCACAGGTCTCACATCACACAATGAAAAATGTTTAAAATGGGCTTAGCTGACACAGACATCTGTTCACAATGCACCATGGGAAAACCTGATGATTACTTTCACACCACATGGTCCTGCCCACCTGTTCATCACTTCTGGTCAACAGTAACAGAGCCATATCCATCATTTTGAGTAACAGACTCCATTTCTCTCCATTGTTGCATTTACTAGGTAACTAATGAATTTGACAAACTCCCACTTAAATATACAAATCCAGTCTTAGTTCCTCCATTGCCAAAAAAGCAATACTTCCTAATTGGAAATCCAAAACCTGTTTGCACATCAATCATTGGATCAACCTACTTATTAAAATATACAATTAGAAAAATTAACATTTTCTAGTAGGAATAAATGAGTTGTTTTCAACTGGGTGGGGGACCCCCTTATATTCTCAGAGTGGTGGATCAAGGGGGCCTAGACCCTGTAAGGTGCCGGTGGTGCACTAGCGCATGCCGGTTGGCCCCGGGGATGCAGTTGTGGGTTTGGGACGGGATCACCTCTTGATCAATTCCCCAGCTTGACATCTGGGCTGGTCAGGGTGAGCCTGGTTCTCCTTAGTCATTTCCTTCCTCCTTTCTCTCCGCTATCCTCTCTCTCGCCTGCTACAGTTGGGGTCTGGCCTCCTGGTGGATGCTGGTGGGATGGGTCGTCCCTGGAAACTGGTGGTGTAGGGGCAGTTGTTCCGTGTTGGGGGATTGTGGCAGACGTGCTTGGGTGGCTCCTGCTGACTTGACACCTGGCCTACTGGGGGATTCCCTGGCCAGAACCCCACGAGATGTAGTGTTCCTGGATGCTGGGGGGCTGGATGGGGCAACTTGGGGATTATCCCCCATGGGTCCGGTACCTCCATTCTACCTTATGCCTCCAGGGGAGGGAGGCATGTGGGGGCTGGAGCTGATGGCCCTCCCTCCCCACCCATGTGTGTCTAATCGGTGCTGCAGATTTGTGGCTGCCCTGCTGGCTGGTGCCCTCCACCGATGCTGTGCCGTTTCTGCTTTCTGCCATTTATCGCCTACGCTTGCCGGTATTCATGAGAGGGCTGGCAAGCTAGATGGTTCCTGGCGGGCTGCAGAGCAAATCTTGTATACTTGGGGAGGTCTGCTGCATGACACTGACCCAACACACCAGTACCACCCATGATTCAGCCTGAGGTTTTGGTTGTGATTACAAGTTGCTGAACTTAAAAGGTCATAGTTTAATTATTGTTTTGTGTGGCTCTTCAGCTCAGAACAAAACAATAAGACACAAAATGTTGTTACAATATCATAACTTAACATTAACATCCATTAACATTTCATAGATGAATCAGTTATCTGCATGAGAGTGTGGAAACCTGAGAAAAAAAAAAAAAAAGCGCACTTGGCTTTACTCATTAAACATGAGTTTACGGTCTGTTGGTCCCAACCAAAGCCATACCCTTTACAGCTGCGTTTTAACTAACAGAACCCAGAATTACAGACACTAGCCGGGCCTTTTTTCAAGGAGCTAAAAGATTATTTCAGTCCTGTCTTTTGCATTTGCACTGAGGTCGAAGGTCCAGACAAGATTAGGCAAATTAAGTCTGCTGAAGTGTGTCACTTCTCCGCAATAGTCTTCGCTGGAGCGTCAGGTTGGAGCAGCTGGTTGCAGCAGCCAACAGGCAGTTAAAATATGAAGTGGCTTTTAGCTATTTTGATTCAAAATCAGTAAAAAAAAAAAGTTATATTTTGTTTGAGCCTTTGAACATAACCACTTGGAGGTTGATGTTTTATTGCTCAGAATCAGTCTTTTCTTGTCCAGATCAGCTCTCTCTCACGCACTCTCTCAAACACCCAAGGATGCTACTTCCACTTTGAATCTGTTTGTTACACATTTCTAAGTCTTAGCCTATAGCAACTGTGAATTAATCTGAGATATGCGTTATATTGTAACTCACTGCCCCGTTATCACAGAGGCAATCAGTGTTGGGTCTGTTTGTCTTCTCCACTGCGGAGCATAAAGCAGTTTAATGAGAAGCTGGACTTTAGCCCCATTCACCCAAAATCTATACGTTTCACATCTCCACAGGGTTTGTTTGTTTTTTGTGACTCTGAGCATACCTGCTGTGAAACAATCCCAGATTAACATTTTATTCTTGTAATTTTACTGCTTCAGCTTGCTCAACCACTGCAGCTGATGATGCATATCGTGTCACAGCATATTGAAACTGTATGAGTCTACTTTTAGCACTGCATTTACGTTCAAAACTAACAATACCTGTGTAAAAAAAACAAAAACACAAAGATTTTATGAGGCATCATGGATATCAAACATGAAATGATGAGACACATTAACAAAATAGAATAAATCAAACAATTTTAACTTAAAAACAGCGGTGCCCTTGATGCCAAAGTTATGTTCATAATAAAATGTTGTAGCGCTGAAATCCAACAGGATCAGAGACGAGACTATTATCAGAGGCAATAAGGAGGGGAATTTGTATTTTTAAAGTAATGCAGTGTTGGTGTTACAATGTACGTAAACTGCAGACTTAAGCTATTCCTAGAAACCATTATTATGCAAATAAGAAACCAGATGTTTGAGGCCATTTTTTTTTCAGGCTTTTTAGAAGCAAAATAAGCTTTGTAATTGATTAAAACAACATGATCAAGACTGGGCTTTTTATGCAGTGGTTTAATTACAGCCAACTTAAAAGCCTGTGGTACATAGCCAGTCAATAGAAATAGATTCATTTGATTAAGCTGAGGTTTTAACAAGGGGCAGAATATCCCTAAACAGCCTAGATGGAAAGGAGTCCAATGGACATGTTGATGGTGTAGAAGCCCCAATTGTTGCCATTAATTCAGGCAGATCAATGAGAGAACTGTCAATGTAAGAAACCAAATTAGACATTTAAGCATTTTCTAAAGATGTAACTTCAAACATTAGACTTGATTCACGTATTACTGCATATTTGTTTTTTCTGTGTTTTTGCTATGAAAATTTTCAGTTCCTTTTTTGCAACTTAAGTTCCAAATATTTGGGACATTGCATAACATTCAGTAACTACATAATGCAATGATTTGCAAGCCTAGATTTTAAATCACAATACAACATAGAAAACATATCAAATGCTACAGGCGAGCCTTTTCACTAATTCACACAAACAAATGCTCATTTCAAATGTAATGGCATCAAATAGACTTGAGATACGAACCAAAAAAAAATAAAGCTAAAATTGTAGAAATCTGTTTTCTGGATCTGGATAATGTTCCTTAGTACAAAATTGTAAAAGACTTTGAATATCTCATCATGTAAGGTGCATTATATCAGTAAATGACTGTGGGAGTATGGAAAAATCTCTGCCCTATGAACAAATCCAAATATAAAATGCATTTGCTCTTTAGCCCTTCATCAATTCAGGCAGCACTGCATTAAAAACATGCATGATTCTGTAATGGAAGTGCATCGGCTCAGGAAAACTTCTGGAAATCCCTGCGGAATAACACAGTTCACTGTGCCATCCACAGATGCAAGTTAAAGCTCTATCCTGCAAAGAAGAAGCTAAAGTGGCACCATCTTCTTTGGGCCAAAGCTGAATGGACTGAGGCAAAGTGGAAAAGGTGTCCAGTGGTCAGTTATATGGTAATGAGAAATTCTTGGAGACTATGGACACTGCATCCAGGCTAAATTACATTTAACTATGTGGACAGGATGTTACTACTGTGAACCTGGTTGACATGGATGTACTCTAGATTTAACTACTGTAACATACACACCTGGTTTAGTCCAATGACACGGGAAGGGTAGGATATGAAAGTGGGAGGGTAGTCATTTTCTGCCCCATACTGCACTACCCACTGTAGGCAAAACACAAGGATGACCCTGCTTCAATGAGAAGATCAGAAAACAGAGCAGACTCCAATTTTAGTGAAAGCACAGACGACAACAAACAGCAGGGCAGCTGACCTGTATGTCGGTGTGAAGGGAGAGGCTAAATGAAGTGCTCCTTACAATGCAATCTGTAAATCCATTGAAAAATGTATTTCATTAATCTACAATCTGTCAAATGTTACCTAAATGTTAGAATATTAATGCGCATATGTGCCATAAAAATACACTAGAAGCGTTCCCCTATACGAAGGCGGCTGTGATGTAGTAGTGGAGGGTAGACACTGCAGAGCGCAACCTGATTGCAGCTGAAAAATGCTTTTCGACAGAGGCGATTAGATGACTCCTAATCAGCGATTAAGTGCGGACCAACAGTCTAGGACTACTGTTGTATAAATGTGCCCCACGTTCAGTTTCTAAGAGGTGGAAATAAAGACCAGGTTGTCCAGTTGAAAGCAGCCGCTTTTTTAGTTTTCAAGGAGCGAAGTAGTTTTTCATGCGTCACCAGGCATAACGCTGTTAGGTTTAGATTTACTTTATAGACTAGAAAATAAACAATTGCACATCAGATGAATCTGAGGTAGCAATATTACTTATATGTGGTGTCATTGTTCTGTACCTGCTGTTACTCCCTTGGGCCCATCCCAATGATCCGGTAACAAGCCATCTGTCATCGTCATCGTAATTAATCTGGTGCCATTTAGTGGCTAATGAGATGTTGTCATGGGTTCTTGTGCTGTTTCACTACCCAGAGACTTGTTTTGTGTTTCTGTCAGAGCGAGGAGAAGGGGATGAGATGGGAGAGAGAAGATGCAACAGGGTCACACTGAAGCACAGTGCCTGCTGCTGTCAACCTAAGGGTTAAGACATTTATATACCAACAATCAGAGCTCAAAAAAATGCCACCCATGACTCGAAAAATCAAAACACTCATGAATTTTGTGCTTCGAGCAATCAACGATCAAAGGGGTTCATATCTTTTGTGGCTTATGGAGACTTGTCTTTGTTTCATACAGACAACGTCAGGCGTGATCACGAGGGGAGTCATAATAGAAATCATAAGGGATGACTGTTCCATATTTATGGTAAAAGGTGCCAATTCTACTGAAACTAAACTGACAGGTTCGGACAACCAACTTGCTCTCAGTAAAAAAAAAAAAAAAAAAAAAAAAAAAAAAAAAAAAAAAAAAAAGATTTGCAATCACATGTGAAAATTAAACGTTGCACTAGAAGGTCTGCTGCTGCTGCTCGGGATGAAAATTGCCCTGCCAGATGTAATATCTCATGCACAAGCATTTCTTTCAACAATCACGCAATTTGCAGACTCCACTCTAAAAAGAATTCATGTCAGATTTGCAATAGCAATGCTTGGGAGATGAATGTGTTTTTTTAGGCGTTGGTGCTGATGAACAGTGTCAGAACCGGTCGAGTTTTGCACCATTGACGCAAGTGGTCTTCAATTTTTAAATGCATTTTATGCCACATATTTTGTTGTTATTGGAGATATATATATATATATATATATATATATATATATATATATATATATATATATATATATATATATATATATATATATATATATATATATATATATATATATATATATACACATACATACATACATACATACATACATACATACACACACACACACATACATACATACACACACACACACACACACACACACACACATATATATATATATATATATATATATATATATACACACACATTACACACACACATGCATGCAGAGATGGGTCTTTTTTTCCATCATAAAAAGTAGGAACATTGCCTTACAGAGGACTCCCTTTTTTAAAATACACCATAACAATCACTGTCATAAAAGAGAAAGTCATACCCATAAATATTGAGTAATGAAGTCTAACAGTCAAAGAAAATGAAGTCATTAACAACAATTTACTTTATTCAGTGTACTTGGCAGCCGCACTTTAATTCTCAATCAAGTTAGCTTCTGACAGCCAACCACAACCAGAGTGATTTAATCAATTCAAGAAAATTAGTTAAGTACATGATGAAGCACAATCCAAGCAGAATTTTAAGCAGATGAGAAAATGATCTTTTCCTGCTGGTTGCTTCATTCTCTACTAATTTCCTGCCATGAGATTCTATTATTTGCATTTGTACAAAGTTCATTTAATTGATAATTTCTCACCCACTTTTATCCTTTTGTTTGTTTTTTTTTTAAACAAACAATAATATAACTAAACTTTGCCAAACCAAATCTGACACACACACACACACACACACACACAGTATAATTTTACAACAGTTTTTTTTTTTTTACAATCCAATGCGTCAACGATGCTGTACAGCTAAACCCTCGTCAGGTAGATTCATGGCCGACACTTGAAGCTATTCTGGGGGTGCTGGAGTCAAGCGTCATTACTGTGACCAAGCACCCCAGGTATGTGCCTAATGACAGTAAAGAGAGCAATGTTCATTTCTACCAGTTGTTCAATGAGGCTCTGCAATGTGTTTGGGGTGGGGGGGTGGAGGCGAGTACACCGTCTGCTGAGCCATAATGTAAAGTGACATCAAATGCCAGTCAAACCTTTTGAATCGCTTTACTGACATCATTACAGACTCATAATTCTCATTAGTTTTATATAAAGCTCTATGGTCTGGTGTGGCCTCCAGGAAACTTACTGCTGGGATGAGGTTCACTCATGATAAGACAGGGTACGAACTCTCCACTATGACTCCAACCGGAGTAGTTCCTTTAAAAAAAAAAAAAAAAAAAAAAAAAAAAAAAAAAAAAAGAACGCTCGATCTTGTTAGGCTCATTAGAATGAGACCGCAACAAAAGAGCTGTATGTAAGGCACAGCGCTGCTGGAGATCGGGGACTCCAGGACACATTCGTACCTACTGCTGCTACTTTGACACTGCTGGAAATCCTGTGTGCTCAGCTTGTGTTTTTCCTTTTTTTTTTTTTTTTTATAAATCAGCTATAAACATACTAGACAGGGAAATGGTTGCTGAACCACCCACCTGTGAGCGAGGTTTTATTAATGCTGCGCTCGTACCAAGAAGCTGAAGAGTTGATCCAGAGCTTAGATGGGAATGTTAGTACAGCAACCTTTGAAATAACAGTTTACAAGAGATACAACTTAACATTCACATTTTATTATTACTCTTTTTTTTTCCTTATAGTTTGATTTTATTTTAACGGCTGTGCCTCCTCTTAGTAGGAAACCATTGATTATTAAACTTATTTAACCCACTAAGACTTTAAGCTGCATAAATGCATGTTTAAGTCAAATAAACTCCCCTGGAGTACAAAAACGTACTTTTTACGTTAATTTTTAAAACACTTAAGACACTGATGCAGAATTTAAGTTTAAACAACACTTTTAGTAAAAGGGGGAAAAAAATATTAAAAATTTTAAATTAATGTGCATCCATAAATAAAATAACTTTTCACGGTACTTTCCTTTCAGTTATAGTGATTTAAACCACAATTTAAATATATATTGATCCTTAGTATTTCAGGTAAGGTTTTTCAAACATAAATTTAAAAACAACCCGTTGCAGGCCAGAAGCGACGTTCGGGTCCGTTGGAGCTGAAAACCAAACGGCTCGTTCCGTCACAGAGCAAATTCAATCAAAAGCACGTTTCGTACTCACAAATCCTAAAGAGTTTTGAGTTTGGGTCGGGAAAGGCAGGTGTGGAGACCCCTTTGATATGGCACCAAGCAGGTGAGAAGCCAGGTGAAGTCAAACGCGAACACCAAGGTCCTTCACGGCGGCGACCTCACAGACGGGAACCAAACGGCTGAACGGGGGACTTGTTGGTCCAGCGGGCCCGAACAGTATCTCCTGGTCCGCTTTCAAACCGGCAACTCTGCGTCAACCAGTGGTAACGGACCGCTTCGCTCCGGCGTGTCTGGTTTTTTACCTTGACCTGCGTTTCACGCAGCGTACAATTAACCCCGCCCACTCCCATCTGATTGGACCAAACAAAAGCGAACAATATTGGCAGGTAAAATGTCACTAAAGATGTTTATTAAAAACGTTTAACACAATCAGTTGTTGTTCATCAGTGAAAAGGCTGATTGAAGTTCGAGCGTCAGTGGAAAAGCACAGCTTGGACATTTTCAAAATCAGCCTTTAAAGCAAAACGGAACCAGTAACTCAGGAAAAATGCATCTTGCAACACTGTTTTGAGTGAAGGAGAAGTGTTTTTGTGCAATCAAACCCTAAAGATAGAGGTTTACAAGGTGAGATCGTTCTTCTCTTATCTATTGCAGTTATTCTTGTTTTCGTGGAAGGAAACAAGAGTGAAACCCTGCTGCTGCCATTAATGAAGATAAGGGATCTGAAACATGTAATCGATGTAGCATGTAATGCTCTCTGGCTGTACTTTACACTGCAATTACATCCATCCATCAAATTTTACATGCTAACAGCAATTATCTCTTTTTTACTGCAGGCCAACACAAGGAGCGAGATAACGTACTTATGCCCATTTAACACACAATCACACACGTGCATCGGCAGCCTTCCTCGCTCTGTGATTTTACATATCTACATCTCATATCCTGAAGCGCCTTCAGCTTTGTTCTGCATCCAGCTGCTTAAACAGTCACATCTCAATTGAATTAACGTGACTGTGTGAATGTCAACAAGCTCAATGCCAACACCTAGTTCAAAACTCTAATTGCATTGTTTGTGTGTGTGTGTGTGTGTGTGTGTGTGTGTGTGTGTGTGTGTGTGTGTGTGTGTGTGTGTGTATGTGTGTGTGTTTGAAGCAGAAGCAGAGTAAACCATGTGAATGGGATTTACCAAAGCCTGATCTTTACAAGGAAGATCATTTCAAGGGTTCTCATTGGGATTCACAGCGTGAATTAAAGCCAGGTTAAGGTAACGGTAAAGTAAAGGTTGATGTGTGTTCATGTATGCGTGTGTGTATATGAGCTATGAGGTAATTTAAGATTAAAAAATTAATTAATTAATAACACACACACACACACAATCTCCAGATAAGAGTCACCTTAATAGTTTCCGATTATACTGTGATGACCTTTATGTACTTAAAACTTGAAATGAGTGTTCCTCATGGTAATCAAAAATCAAATCTTATTATGGCCCCTGTGGTCTGCGCTTTCTCCTGTGGGGAACTAATCACATTCTCTGTTGATTAGTGAGCAACTTAGACTGTGGAAGCTCACAGAGAAGATTGGGTGTGCACTCATTTCTTGGCCTGCTCCAGACCTGTCCCAATGGGACCGGCCACCAACACCTGGAAGACCAGCTACAAAAGCTCAGCTGGTGTCTGTCATGTGTTCGTCTTGTGACACGAAGAGCTTGTATTTGCCGTGCAAACGTTTACTGATACTTTGCTGCGTGGAGGAGATGAAGCCGACGAGAAAAGTGAAACTCTGAACACTTTGTTTTTTGCTTTTTTTTGGTTAATGCTGACTGCAAAGCTTTTTGTTCTGTGTTTATTTGCTGAGAACAGTTGTGTTTCATTCTTTTGTTGTTTTGTGCAGTATGCATTGACCCTTTCTGTTTTGAATTTGAGTCTGTAATTTTGAACCGCCCCATAAAGAGCCTTTTCTCCCAGCTAAACCATTTTCCATCTGGTTTTATGTTCCTCCTCTTTCCCCTAACGAGCTGAGGTTGTAACAAACATCCAGATGTTTTCTTTTTTTTTTTTTTTTCTCAGAATTTTTTTCTCTTCGTGAAATAAAGAAATTCAGTGAACAGCACTTCTAACAGTTTTGTAAATACTCTAAACAAATCTTTAAACCATGAATGATTTAACTATTAAAAGCTTATAAAATGCTAAATTCATTATTTTTTTATTCACAGTACAATTACAATATGTTCAGTGTTTGACCTATAATCAAACACCGACTTATAATCTTTTTGACTTATAATCCACCTACATACATCTACAATGACAATTCCTAAAAGTGATAAATGACCAATTAATCATTATGCATTTATTTTAGCATGAGACCACCACCACTCACACCTCTCAAAACTGACAAATTATTCTTTGTTTAGATTGCTAAAAGAGCATATTTAATTAGTAAATGAGTCTTAGAACAAGAAGACGAATCAATGATATCCAAACCAATTGATGCGTCATAAAGTAATTTCTAGAAAAGGTTGTTCCAAGACAAGACAGAAATGCTCGTAAAAGTCTTGCGACAGGAGACAGTGACGTGTCTTCACTGGAGTAATGGTGAGCGTGGTCACACTGAAGCCAAGATAATGCCTGTATTTTTCACTTTAAGCAGTAAAAAAAAAAAAAATTACAAACTTGAGCCTGGCCCATCTCCAGATTGCAGACACTGTACAAGCAGAGTCATGCAAAATTAATTTTTACAAGGGTCCTGAAAAATGCATGAACTACATTTGCTTCCTGCGTGCATTTGTAGCGTGTAATGTAACCATAATCATGTGACGATCTAATCATTAAAACTGAAGATGATTAGGAAAACAGTTTATACCTAAACAGAAAGGCACAATTTATACATTCTTGTCTTTAATTAGAGTCAGACATTTGTGGATGGCATAAGGAGGTTAATAGCTGGAAATCCTCGTATGCCTGTGGGCATGAAATAAACACACAAGGCTTGAACTGAATGAGGGGATCATCAAGAACTGATATCAACAGCTTTCCCACATGTAAATCACAGGTATTCCTTTTATTGGCACTTCCTTTTGGGTGAGCATTGACAACATATTAAAATAATAAATAAATTGACTTGAAACTTCACGTGGACTTCAGGCGAGCCTCCGTACTAAACAGGATTCAGGAGGAAATGGACTCATTTGAGAGACAGAGGTACTTCGGAGTGCTCATTAAACAGTAAAGTAGCTATCTTTATTTGCAGGCTGATAGAGGAGGCAGTCATCTTTATTAACAGCCTTTCTTGTCAAATGAAACAAATCTTTGCCCTGTGTCTCTTTTCTATCGTTTGCAACCCACTTTTCTCACTTTCTAACAAGCGCACCTGTAGAACGCCTCCACATGCTCGTAAACAATAACGCTGGTGTACTCCAATCATCTTTTTGTCAGTTCGTCTGCGTTGAATTGTTTATTTTGTGGTGAGCTTCTACCATTGGTTGAGCTCTAAACCCTACTGCATTAACCAAGCAAGTTTAATTATGAGGTCAGATGGGAAAGAGGCAGTGAGGCGTCGTACAAAGAGTGACACTGAGGCTGGAAGGAACGGGGGCAGCATGGGCAGGGTGAGGTACCGCTCACAAACGCCAACACAAGACGCTGCAGTTATTGAGGCCAACATGAAAATGTGGAAAATAATTCAGGTAAGACCACAGCAGTGGGGAGAGTGAACATGCGTGTTCAACACAGAAACAGAGGCAACACTTACTTACTGGAAAATCTGACTGTCAAGGGGAATCACGGTTTTCAATATAGAATATGAATATTATGATGCCAGTCAAAGCTGTGAGGTCAAACTGCATGGCAGAGACCGCCTTGTCGCCTGCTTAATTGTGCAGCCTGATTCACAAATTCCACAAATAATGTTTAAGGTTTATTTCCCACATGAATGCATGAATGGACAGCAGTTACATGTCCCGGCTCCAGGGACCCTTTGTGCATCTAACCTTTCTGCAACTCTGTACTCACAAAAACGGACAGTCAGCTGGCATGACTGAATGAAAAGGGGACTGTCTGATGATACTGATGTAGTGAGAGGCCTGTCAACTGACAGTCTAGACAGTTGATGTATTTCATTGTCGTACAGGGCTGAAAACTCATAGTACTCCACATGACTCCATCCCACCACCCTCCCTAATAGCATTAATCTTGATAAGAGACACGTAATTCAATGTCAGAAAGCAGGCCACATCTAGTCTCAAGTGTTTATAATGGTCAGGACAATGTGGCACACAAGTGCATTGTGGGTCAGCAGGATGAAAGCTGCTAACAAATCTGTTTAAAAAGGGACGAGCCTGAATTTAGGGCATAAAAGTCCATATAGCAAGATAGGATCCAAACTGCACATGCAACTTCCAGTTTAACTGTTCTTCCCCCATCAGAGGCTTATTTTTTCTGTGTGGTTTGGATTTTTTCCCCTTATTCATTCATTCATTCATTCATTCATTCATTCATGAAATATTAACTGTATTTGTCCTCAATGGAATCATCACTTTGTTGCTTATTGTATACAGTTATTTAACGGTGTTCCTAAATATGAGCTTATTACGTACTTGAAAATCTAAACCCCTAACATTTGACACCATTGACCTCAACAGCCTAATTAAAGTTCCGAGAGGTAGGTATCTCTAACACTGTGCTCCAGTTGCACGGATTCCCTCTTTAATACCTGAATTTCACAGTTTCTCATAATGATTTCAGCTCTAGTGGGTTAGACATGCTGTAATGAGTCCCAAAAGGATCCCTTCTGTGATCTCTTAGTGTAATCTCGAGTCTTCACTTAGCTATGTCATTCACAAACACAAGACTTGTCATCTTAACAGCGATCTGAAATGTTATGTTGTAATAAAACCAACAGCTGAGACTCAAGAGAGCTCAGGTCTATGCTTCTTTGCAGTCTCAGCCCTTACTGACCTTCAGTTTTGTTGAATTTGAAATGTACTACTGTTAGTACTAGTTTCTCCTTATCTCGATTGTTTATTTGTTCTCTTTTTTCTCCCCTCTGAAGACAGATTATAGGCATGTAGGAGATTTTTGTTTACAATGGGAGCCTGAAAGCAATAATGTGTTACCACGTTGACAAAGTGGAGTAATAATTTCAGGTGACAGCATGGCACACATATGAATTATAGCGATAGTTTTTCAAGGTTTACTCTGGGACTATTTAATGTATTCTCACAGCCAATGGTCGTTGGTTATTCAAGTACTTTTGTATTCTGCTGGCCATGTCTAAACTAGTACTTTGCATTTCATCATGAGTGACAAACTGTGTGTATGTGTGCCCATGTGTTTATGTCTGTGTGTCCATTAATGGAGAGTTTTCTCATTTTCTGAAGAACTTGATCACAATTTGACACTGACTTGAACCCAATCAGTGTATTCTCTGTTTCTTTTTAATAAGTGTGGCTGATGATGACACACCCACATAATTAAAGCCACAGTAATTATCACAGACAATGATTTATCTGGCAGAAGATGATGAAAATGTGTGACTGATAATAGCACTTTACCCATATCAATGGCCCCAACAGAGATCTTTAATAATTTACTATAGGAACTATGTCAATAACATTACATTAAAATTTCAGGGCTCAACGTAGAAACTCTTATCAAAGAAAAATCGGGAACCACTACAGCAGCAGCAACGTGGATCACAGCGTGTTGAAGACGTTGGAAAGCATTGGCAGCAGACAAGTAAGTAGTGAGGACCAGCCTTGGAAAAGGGTGGGAAGGACAAAGTGACGCTCTCAGACACAGGAGAAGGTGCACGTGGACCACCCTGGAGGCAAGGTGAGGAGGCAAGGGGAGGTACGCCTTAGACCACCCTGGAAGACTTATAAGGTACATCATGGAGATTGGATAAGGTGTGCTCTGGACCACGCTAAGGAAAGATTATGGAGGGCCAGGAAGCCCTGCAGAGCTGGGAAGAGATAATACCGGATGGCCGGGAAGTGTGGCTACTGGAGGGCTTCGCAAGGATCCCTGTCTCCTCCTGGAGGGTCTCTGTGCATGCTCTAGTTCCCACTTACTAATATTGACCTCAAGGATGACCAGATGAGGAGCAGGATGGCATCTACATCCTTGTTTGCTTTTGGGACCTCCAAATATGAGGCTATCGAGGCTAGTATGGCAGTTTCTCCTCAGCCAGCACCAGAGACTCCGGCCTTTCTGCCTCACTTCAGACGAGCTCAAACAGAGCTATTGTTTTTCCCGCTGGGTAGACATTGTTGCCTTTTCATACTGTCAGATTTTTAGGATTAGGACCAAAAATGCAGAACACTGGGAGGAATTTGAAAAAAAAAACGTATTTTTATTTTTCAACAAAAACCAAATAACAAAAAGTGCTGCCAAAGCAGGATAGCTGTGAACTCCAATAAAACCCGAACAAAACTGGAAAGGAAACAAAAGAGCTGCACAAAAAGAGACTAGGAGCACAGGAAGCACAACAGATGCACAACAAACAAAATGTCAAAGAGAAGTGGAACGAAGGGCTATACAAAACACAATAAACAAGTGGAGATAATCAGGGCATGAAGTACCAACAAGGGAAGGCAAAACAGATACTACACATACAGTGGGAAAAAAATCCCTTTCAAAATAAAACAAAGGTAAGCAAACACACTAAACACATTCAAAAGCACAGGAGAACTAGTAGGACTAAAATCTTAGAAAACAGGAGAACACGAGACTCCAAAAAACAGAAAAAAATACAGTTTGTCAACTGACCACTAGGGGCTGTCTCTAAAAGTCAGTCAATCCCTAGTGACTCCAGAAATAAGCATATTTACACCCTGGGTCAAAAAAAGATTTCGGTCTCCACAATTAGATTTCAGATCCGTAACAGCTGGTGTGTGAATTTCTGTTAAATTAAGGGTGTGATCTTTTGACTGATGCTGGGCTTAGCCATTGGGTAGCTGTCATCACTTTTGCTGTTGAGCACTTAGCACTATCTTCAACTCTTAGCTGTCAATAAAAACCCAACAGAGCATAGTCATTCATATGTCATTTCTGATGTCACCACCGAAACAATATTTGAAACCGGAGGTCTTAGTGCAACTACAGTAAAGAAAAGGCATCAAAACCACTCTTCAGATCACCTATGAGTGACACCACAACTCTACGCTTTTCACTAATATGTGCTGCTCCTGGTCAACTGTTCTGGTCATTACTGAAATGACTTGAATGCGCCTGTGTTTGTAAATCAGCACAGTCGTGGGCACTGGGCACTCCAATGTCTGTTATTTATGATTTGGGAGCACACAAATTTACTTGGTATAGTAAATCCGGCCCTTATTAGAAAGAGGATTCCAAGAAATTGACGGCTGCTCAGGCAGAGAGCTGTAACCCTACACCTATGTTTTCCAACAGCTCAGTTTACCGCTTCTAATTAATGGAGCTTTCATGTTTCATTAAGCAGATTGGAACCCGCAAGGACCAAAAAAAGTATATATATGAGGAGATACACTTCAATCTCAAGATACACACACACACACACACACACACACACACACACACACACACACACACACACACACACACACACACACTCTGTTGTGCGAAGTGCCTGTAGAGCAGAGAAGGAGTAGAGGCGAGGGTTCGGGAAAGAGTTTGGGGAGAATGGAGATACACACAGAGATAAGAGGGGGGAAAAAAAGCAAGAAGGAAAGTTTCTTGGGAGAACAAAGAAGAAAAGTGATAGCGGGGGAATTTAGAGAAGCAGAGGTGCACTGGTTAAAAGCAATGACACAGGAAGAAGAGACAACCTGCTCTCTGTGTTTTGAATTATGAGCACAGTGCTTGAATTAATCAGGCTGAGTCACAGTGCCAAAGGGGGCATCTGCTGCATTTACCCCTGCTCAGACTCTTGCATTGCATTTGCCGAAGGGTTAAAAGATCCACACACATTCACCCCAAAACCTAATTACAGTTTGTAAAATGTTCTCTTTAGATCATGTTTCTTACGTGAGAACGTGTAAAATGTATTTGGCTTTAAACACCACCACAGCGTAGAAGTGGGAAAGATTTTTTTTTTTCCTCCCTCTAAATCCCTGGTCAAAAATGCGTGATAATTAGCAAGAAATCATCAAAACAAAATTCTATGACTCTGAATCACTTCAAGCAAAATTAAGCACAGTAAATTCTTAATAACTAGTTTAGTCCTCAGTAGGCTTTATGGTGGTTTTAAAATGAAATCATTTTTCACTAGAGGTGAAGAAGTTTTTTTACACACATAAGACAAAGGATTAGGGAAATGACTCAGAAAGGGAACTTTGAATGAATATCTCCCCAGAATGTAATCTATTTACTGACATACTACGTCAGATTACAACTTGGAAAGCATGATGCACAGAATTTCAAAATAAACTGTTTTTTGCACCATGGTGTCTGAATGTGCCAGGAGTTTTTCACAAGTCTGACAACGAACACTTCCCAATGAACGCACTCTGGCATATGCAACTCCTTAGAAACTAAAAGTCATGACCACGTTGACTCAGAATTGGTGGTTGGTTTCCATGTAATGACAAAGAGCCTTTATATGTTGCACCAAGATTTGGCTAAACTCATTTTCTCGTTATTTTTCATAAGACCTATGGCACTCTTTCGTAATAGTTTGCATTCTATCTGATGCATCCAAAATGTTGGATTTATAGGTAATACAGTATTGATTGATTATTTTGTTATCACCACATGCTGGTTGTGATTAATCAGCTGTAGCTGATTATAGCTGCGATAAGTCAGGTTTTTAGGGTTTAAAGTCATGTATGAATTGATTAAACTGCGCGGGCCGGGCTTCAAACAGACACTGACTCTTGTTGTGATATCTGTTTGTGATATCTGTTAAAAGTACTGTCGGTTCAGGAATAATGTATGTAAGTAGTGTGAGTTTCGCCACATATATTGCATTAAAAATGATACTCTAATTTCACATTTTGGACAAATTTGATGGTACTTATTAAAAGAGAGAGAAACCCACAATGGTTGCTGAAATGGCTTAAAACTGAAAAACCGTTATAATTAATAATATTGACTGAACATTAATCAAAATTAGACATTCCTTAATTTTGGTTAAATAGAATAATTTTTAAAAATAAACTAATGATGCTCGTCTGGACAAAAACATTTGGCACAACCTTTTGCAGTAATCATCACAGTTTTGCAATTTCTTCCACGCTCAATGAGACTGCTGTAGACAGGTGTTTTGGTCCACATTTCATGTTCCAGATGTCTCAGGTTTGACAGATTTCTTCTCCAGACTGCTTGTTTCAGATGAATTCTTCAGAATAGTCCAATCTTTTCTTAGCCCTCCTCTGGCGTTTTTAGTTATGTGTTTCTGGTTTCGTTTCTTTTCTTTTCTTTTCTTTTCTTTTCTTTTCTTTTCTTTTCTTTTCTTTTCTTTTCTTTTCTTTTCTTTTCTTTTCTTTTCTTTTCTTTTCTTTAATAGAATGGTACCAAAGATTTGTCCACATTTGTAGGTAGACAGCTAGTTACAGCCTGTTGTTAAATAACTATATTTCTGGGCCACTGGAAAGAATTTTTAAAATAGATAAGTTATTTGATTCTTACTATAAAGTGTCACATAAAATGTCCTTTCTGTGTTATGTGTCAAGACTACAGTTTTATACCAGGAGACAAAAAACTGTACTAATTGTTCTTGTTAATTCATCCACAGAAGAATTTGAGCTAGTGGTATAAAACTCTGCACAGTTTCATAACTACAGCTGTGTGGACACACAAAATAAGAAATATTCAGACACGTTCTTTCACCAGATTCATAAAGCCGTGCATACATATTGCTCTCGTTTTACAAAATCACAGTGAGAATTGTATGTACAAGTAGGGGCTTGATTACCAGTCTCACGTTCTGGCATGAGTGGATGTAAATACTCTTCTCATTTATCATTTGTTTTTAAAAAATATTGTTTGCACCTAAATAGATGTGATTAGGAACTCAATAGCCAATAATAACCCCCCCCCCCCCCAAAAAAAAGAAAAAAAAGGTGACACATGCATCAGGAAAGTAGAAAAAGAATAGAATAAAAACTGTGAAATGGAAGAAAGAAACAGAAGACAATAGTACGTACAGAGCAAATTACCATGCAGAAGTAAAAAGAAACTGATTGTATTAAAACTAAAATGCTTTAAAAACATATCTGTTCACAGAAATACATCATCAGAGCTTTGAGTTTTATCTGGTGAAACCTGTTCCACCATCAGCAGGTTAATACTGTATACTGGGGCCAAACAATCCTGTTTGGAACTGTTATTAACCAGGAACTAAACAGAGATGTACAGATGGAGCATGGCATCACGGCAAGCCCCTGGAAGCCTAAAGTGGAATGTGAACCCGACGTGTCATGATTTAGAGAAGTGGTGGACAACATCTGTCCTCGAGGGCTGCTGTCCTGCCTGTTTTAGATATTTCCCTGCTTATGCTAATGATGATCCAATAATTTGAATCAGGTGCGGAGGGGGTGGCAGGGAGTATTACATTTCACTATTTTGGATAAAGAAAACAATAATTTCTAAGTGTTTTACCAAATATATCAGTGGGGATGTTATGCATAAGTATTAACATTGCAATCTAAATGCAAATATTTGATCAACACTGTCTAAATGCAGCATACAGCCTGAGTCAGGCAGTATACCGGTGGTTTAAATATGGTTTGATTAATTAAAGATTTATTCATGTACTCTGCAGACAGTAAATCATTGATTAATTGATCTACTTTTTTATGGTTGACAATGTTTATTCATTATCAGTCACAATAGGCGTTTTTAATTTAGTTACAATGTCACACTGCAACACAGATTCAATACTTCTAACAGAATTTAAATGTTGCTTTGACTTGATTTTGCTGGGGCATAATCAGTAGAAGAATCAATGAAAGAGTAGCACTTATTATAACACAGTTTGATTTCAATCTCTAAACATTAACTCCTCCAGATCATCCTGACTTCAGCCTTAAAATACTCATTAATCATGCTTAGATCTACACCCTTTGGGTGTTGTGCTGACTGCTGTTGAATACAAGTGAAGTTGAAGAGTGCTGTAGCGCTCCATTTATTCGCATTTACACGTATCAGGGTTTCACACTTGTAAATTTCAATCAATTGACCCTTTTTCAATGAAACTGTGATGGTTTTAACTTGGTATTCAGGTGTCAGCCATGTCTCTCTGACTCGCAGTGTTGTAAGATTTTAACAGTCTTATGGTCATCCGTCGTACATAATTAAAACCGTCAACAAAGGATGCAACTCAAGAAACTTTAATTGTCACCTCAAATGCTGAACACAAGTTTAAACCCAAACAATGATATTGATCTCAAATTTGAACGTGATAGTGCACTTGTTTTGTTTTGTTTTTCAGCAAAGGCTCCACAGTACCATCAGTCTCACAGTGGAAAGAGAAACCAACCCAGATGTGGCAGTGGAGTGGGTTTCAACACACTTAAGGATGTCAAACATGACCAAAATTGGGGTTTTTTTCTGTCAGGAAGTACAGATTGTGACGTGGTTAAAGTACAATACAACTAAGAATATGCCATCAAGATATGTCCAAAGGTGATTGTTGATCCTGTCCTGTAGCTGCTGTTCTACACACAGCTGTTATCTTGACATGACTTGACAGGTATAAGGCCTACAGTTCAGGTTCAGATACTGTACTTCGGTGAATATTATCTGTCAGCGAGCCTGGTACTGTTGTGGATGTAGATGCACACCACCTTGCTCTTCTCACAGCCTCTGGTCTGATGAACTCTAAATATGATTTGGCTTGGTAGCTGGAATGTCATGGCAGAGGTGCTGGTATACGGCCAATTCAACAGATTTATCATCACACAACAGTTAAAGCTGTGTGACATATCTCATCCATTTTATTGTTGAAACATTGGGTGTTGGTGATAAAAAAAGACTTGGCAGCTCTTATCCTGCTTCCACTTCCTGCGCCTGCTTCCTGAGTTTGTCTGAACCCAGGGTGATATGAGGACTATGAGTCGGACGGAATGAGCCACATTCTGCTCCTGACACAAACGAGTGTCTTAACTCTGATGGGATGATGTTTTCAAGAGTGCAGCCACTTTAACCCAGTCAGGTTTTAGACAGCACCACAGCACTGAGATTGCTCCGACCAAAGTGTTTAATGACATATGCTTGAATAAAAACAGTTGAAAAATGTCAGTCTTAGTTTTACTGGGTCTCAGTGCTGCATTTGATACAGTTACACAATATCTTACTCAAACGACTGAAGAAATAGGCAGGTCTTTCCGGAACTGAACTAAAGTGGTTCAAAACGTACTTAGAGAACTTTACAGACTTTACATCTGAGCAGACAAGAAGCACATATGGAGTTCCCCAAGGTTCCATCCTGGGACCTCTTCTGTTTGACATCTACATGCTCCCACTGGCACAGATTATAAAAAACAACAAAATAAACAACCACAGCTATGCAGACGACACGCAGATATATATTGCAATGTCACCAGAAGACCGAAGTCCCCGTACAGGCTCTTGGTAAATGCATTGAGGAGATTAATGACTGGATGTGCCACAATTTTCTCCAGCTAAACAAAACCAAAACTGGAGGTATACACTAATCTATAAACCTAAAATCCACCAACCAGGCCAGGAATCTGGGTGTAGTGATGGACTCAGACCTAAATTTGGAAAAACACATTAAGGCAATAACAAAGTCAGCCTAATATCACCTCAAGAATATTTTAAGTTTAAAAGATCTGATGTCTCAACAGGACCTGGAAAAACTAGTCCATGCATTCATCTTTAGTAGGCTTGATTATTGTAACAGCATCTTTACAGGTCTACCTAAAAAAAAGCTTAAGCTTAATATAAAAAGCTTATTAGGCTTAATAAAAAGCTTAATAAGCTTAAGTTTAAAAACTTCATTACATTTTAACCATTGATTGTATCTATTGTCCTTTCTTTCTTTTGTTTACATTTTAAATCATGCTTTTTATTTATGTGATGTTTTAATGTTTCTGTGAAGCACTTTGAATCACCTTGTTGTTGAATTGTGCTATACAAATACTTGCTTTGCCGTAACCTTACAATATAAACAGTTCAAACCTTAGGACACACAAACATTAGGACCAATGTTAAGAGGGCTGCATGTAACCTTTACCGCGTAACCTTCAGCGTGTAACCTTCCTTAACTGCACTGCCATCTTAAAGTAGTGTGGTTAGGGAATGAACAAGAGAGAGCTACATCAATTAACATTGATGAGCTAAAATAAATCATGTTCGCAGAGCTAACTGCCAGTGAGTCACTGACTGGAGCCATTAATGTCATTAACACCGACACAGTTGAGAAAAAAAAAAAGAAAGAAAAAAACTCATCACTAACCTAACCCCACGCCTTTACTGTCACAATGTTATGGCTTATCATTGACGAAGCCATCACACCAGAAAGTATCATATGGTACACTGATAACTAATTTCATTTAGTGTGAATTTGATGCCTCTGTGTTGTGTTTCTTAGGTATAGAAAGTCTGCAATAATGAGTCTGAAAAGAATCTGCGACCCCAGGCTCCAGAACCACATACTGCTGCAGACAAAGAAAGCAGACAGAGGTTTAAAGGCACTGGTGTCCAATCCTGCAGAAAGGCTTTAATTTCAGAGTGAGACAATTCTGAAAATAATAAATTAATTGCAGGTCGTGCACAGAACATCTCTCTCCATATTCAGAGGAAGACACCCTGTAATCAAACATCAATATCTTCACAGCAGGAGTTTCATGCCGCCACTAAACTCCTGCCTGCGGCTAAAAAGACCCATGCAATGCTTTGCATCATAATAATATTCAAAAGAAAAATTTTCTCTGATGTGAATATGAGAATTAGCCTTTTGAAGCCACCCCTCCCCCCAACACACACTTGCATATTATACAGATGCTTAGGAGGAGGGAAGTGAACCCTTTCTTTCTACCTTCGCTGTTGGGTTTCCTTATCAATGGAGCCCAGCACTCCCAGGACTCTGTAATTTACAAATAAATAAATCATTAGCAGCTCCAGAGTGGGGATTAATCAGTGGCTGCCTCTACCTCTCTGTGGGAGTGTACCGTCACTCCCACCACATTCACATCAACTCCCATCAGCTAAGTGGGCAATGTCAGAAGCCGGCGCCGATGGTGGGGGACTAGAAGCGGCGTCTGCAACCTCCACACAACGCTCATTTTAACTAAATGTTTTGATAATTCAGCTGTTCAATTATCAGGCTTTATTAATGACACTGTACATTTACAGAGTGGGGGGTTTATCTATAATGAAGATCTGGGATTTGTGGATAATCTAACCATGAGCAACACAAGCTGATATTCATTTTTAAGAGTTCTGTATAATTGAGTCACTGAGTAGATGGGGCTAGCGGGCTGTGAAGAGGGACTGATGCAGCGACAGAGAAGAGAACTTGCAGGAGGGAGGGAGAGTTAGAGGAAGATGGGGAAGAATAAGTGCGTCGCTGGATCGAAATGGAGCAGGCCAAAATAATCTGTCAAAGAACATTTGGGACACTGGAACATTCAATGGCTCTTGGCTGTGTCACAGACTTACAGCATCTACATGAATTTAATTATATTAACAATTCATTAATATTAATAATGAATCAAATATTCATTATAAATCCGTTTTTCACAACTCTTAAAACCTGCTTTTAATGATGAAATAGTTCCAACTCCTCTCCTGCAATGTTAGCCAGAGGAGGAAACAGTGTTGAACAAAGAGATGTCCAGTCACAAAACAACAGACTAAAGGAATATAGAGGGCTTCCACACCTCCGCACAACCCCACGATAAGGTATTACATGGGTAAACCTCGCTGTTCTTGCATGGTCAAGCCTGATATGTGTCTGTTTGTGGAAGGCAAATAAAAGGTAATGAACTGATCACTATTTTTACGGTCTGCTCAACCACCTGTTTTTTTGTGAAACAAGGCCACACCACAGACGCGCACAAACTTTGGTTTTTATTTCCTTTTTCCTTTCCTAATGATTTCTAGGGATTTGAAACTCCGGAAGACAAAATCATTTTTGATTGTTGCTGTTGAATTTCTGACACGCACACACACAAAATAATGCTACAAGGTAAACACTGGGGCCAGCTAATATCACATGCTGATGTGCATCTGTAAATAGCAATGATGCAGCAAATTATACTTATAATTAACTGTTTTTTAAATGCTAAATCACCCATGTAAACTCCTACTGGGTGTGATGAAAGCACAAAATTTGTTTTTTTGCAGATCTTCCACATTATTAAAACCACTGACAGGATGAATTTATATACTGTGGATCATCAGATTACCATACAGTTCAGTGTTCTGCAGAATTTATTACATTTTGGTATTCATGAGAATGTTACTTGGAACTGCACCACCTGTCTAATATAGAGCTTCAATGCTGGCATCCCAGATTCTATATGACACACACAGAGGTCCTGTGTAGATCCCTCCCGATGGACTGCAGCTTGGACATCCAAAACTAAATTTTAGACGGCTTGTTTAATGTTGCAGCTGGAGTATACCTTGATAGACTTCCAATGATCTCTTTAATTTATTTAATGCACTCGGTCTATCAAAGCTTTCAATATCAAAAATAACAAAGGCAGAAAGGCTTTAAAATTTACACTGAGCCTCCTGCGCTTTGAGTTGTGTGTCTGTTTGCCATACGTGATCAAGCAACACTTAAACATTAGGATTCTTCTGGTGTAGAAACAGCTTGAAGTCAAGGTGAAGTTTTGCTGACGAGAAAAGACATTGACAAGGCCATGACATGCACAACAGACAATGTTTGGACACTGAATTAAAGAGGCCATTCTTCACATTCATGCATTGGATAAAAAGAGGATCAACCATTGTGTACACAGACGCACAACATACACGAGCTCTTCTCCCATCTCTTTTTCTTCTGCAGTCCATGTAAGCTCCAGCAGGCCCACGTATTGTCATTGACCATTACATTATGCTGTGTGTTAGATAGTTTTCTGTGATTCCAGCTCTTATAATCGAAACACATAATAGTCATGCATATACATAGACATGTCATACATGCTCACCAACAAACACCAAGACCCCATACATATAATTTAAATAAGAAAAGAGCAGAAACACTATCCTCGGTCCAAGAGGAAACACTGAAGACAATGTCTGATTCTTAAAACGCATAAAATGCATAAGAGCAATTACATAAATAAATAATCAACAGGTAAAGAGCGGGGTTGAAAAAATAGGATACTAATAGGATATGCAGCTGAGTTTTTTGTAAGTAATTGTAATGTAAAATATTTTCTTTAGGAAAACTAGAAAGAAGAGCATTACAAGAACCTAAGATGCGCGCAATAAAAGCATGCAAGACACGTCCAAAAGTTCTTTCTTAAAAATGGGGGTTCATCCTACAAGTGGAGTCGTCTTGTATTTGTAACGATGTGCTCATTTCAGCGTGATAAACAGATGAACAAGGTCTACTTTTAACACTTCAGACTGCTCCATAGAAGTAGTATTAATGCCAATATGTATAATAACTGTATGGGCATCAGGATGAGAATTGATATTTGGAATTTTGTCAATGATGTTCAATTATTTGGTGCCTGGGAAAGAGATGGTGCAGGCCCCTCTTACTCTTACACCTGATGATGGAGTCTCCTGAAGTAATGTTTTTCCAGGTTGCGGGGATACACTGCAACCTGATGACCTGCTGCTTCCTCTACCTCTAGTGGCATTGGTAGCCCAGTGCCGCAGCCCTGTGGAGGAGCCCCAACCCCAGCATTCACACCTGAAGTAGTTGTACCATGATGACCACTTGTGTTACATTGTTTTCTCAAGATATTTTAGACATATTTTGGACACAACCGGTCCACCCTTCGTCCAGGAGCCTATCAAATGGGACTTAAACATGCCATGGAGAGACTTGTCAAGAATAGATAGATTTGGTGAAGTTAAATTGTGAATGAGAGTTGGCGGATCACAGTGAAAGCAGAAGAAACTCACGGCAGTCACGATCACAGATGACAACTTCCAGGATTAACACTGCCCATGTACCACAGGGTAAGGAGTAAATTAATTTACTTTTAATTAGTTCAATTTGGAAAGGCAGCGCTAATACTACTGCAGTACAGAACCTCATGTAGATCCATTAGCTGAGGTTAACTCATGATGCCAGTGACGATTTAAGTTAAAGCTTGTTGTTAAAGCTGATTGTAGCGTGAGGTAGAAAACGTATTCAAGGCAGAGGCAGTGTTGCTACATAATAATTACAATGAAAGAACGTTAGGTAACACAAGCAGATCTAAAAGCATGTTTCCTTTGATTTACCATAGAACGAATGTAGACATCCTTGGTGATGGCAGCCTAATCCAAAGCCGACATTTAACTCTGTTTTGTTTGGATTTAGTGAATAGAATAAAAGAAACTCCATGAACCATCCTCTCAGAATGTAATACAAAATAATCTGTATTACAAGTGCCCCAAACACATCAGTTTAATTTTTCTTCTTAGGCAAGGCAAGTTTATTTGTATAGTACATTTCAGCAACAAGGCACTTCAAAGTGCTTTACATAATGAAAACATGAAATATAAAGAGATAAAAAGAGGGGAAGAACGTGAGTTACAGTGCAGTGGCATCATAAAGAAAAGTCAGACTTAAGCTAGAATTACAGTGTAGTACTGAACGTTTTAAACTCAGAATGGCTAAAATAAATTATTAAAGGCAGCTGTAAACAAATGAATTTTTAACCTTGATTTAAGGAACTGAGGATTTTGGCATTCCTGCAGTTTTCTGGAAGTTTGTTGCAGATCTGTGGAGTATAAAAGCTGACTGCTGCTTTGATCCTGGAGTTGTTCTTCAGGTGATAGAAGGCCAACTTTGTAACCATCTTAATTTATGTCTGAAGGTTCAGGTCTGAGTCCATTCCTATACCGATTTCAGGCCTTATCAGTGGTTTGTAGCTGTGAAATCTGAAGCTGTGTGCTGACTCTTAATGGCTCTTCTTTTGGCCCCAAAACTACTACTCCAGTTTTGTTTTTGTTCAGCTAGAGAAAAAAATTGGCACATCCACTCACTGGTTTATTCTATGCATCTATGCAGACGTGTTCACCTTAATGGAAGCAATGGAATCAATTATATCTGAAATTTTAACAGAAAACAGAGAAAAGGTCAAATGGGACGACATCAGCCACACAGACCTTGGAAATGCTAAGACCCTTACAGATGATCAAGTCCAAAGTATGCCTCCATTTGTGTGTCGCCTGTTTCACATGTTGATTCAAACAAAAACCTTTTAGCCCATCACCCATCATCTCCCACAATGATCAAACGGTCGTAATCAACACATATTTCACACAGCAGGGCATTTAAATCATTGAAAAAGTTTGGATTGTGTTTTGGAGGCCTGTAGACATTCATAAACATGGATCATGAAAGAGCCTTTAGCTGAACAGCCAGATATTTCAAGCAGTCAAACCTTTTTACACTTCAGTAAATCCTGAAACGGGGTGGCAACCCCTCCCCCTCTCTTATGCTCTCTACTCCCACTTTGAAAACTGAAGTTGGGAGGCGTCGACTCTATCAAAGCAGGCGTCTTACTATTTTCACCTAACCATGCCTCTGTTAAGAACATAAAGTCAATATTATGCTCAATAATTAATCTATTGATTAAAAATATTTTTCCGGACAGAGATCTGATGTTTAACGGAGCCACTTTAAGTGAGTTAGCAACTGGTATTATTTTTGGGTAAATTTGTGATTGATGAGAAATAGGTTTCTGAATTCTGAAGCTTGTCTTCTAATCTTATCTTTTCTTTTTCTGTGACCTATTAGCCCAGAGATTTTACAGCATTCTCCCAAAGGCGGCCCAAGCTTTTCGTCACTGGCGATAATCTTACCGCCTGGACGCAATACATATCAGTTTGTATCTGGAACATTGTGAGCACAAACAGCCTTGTCGCCCTTTCTGCCAGTAAATGGAGCTTTCTATCCATTAACTTGGATATGTGTTTGTGTGTTTCTTAAATATGAGATGGTAAAACACTAATGCAGCCGAGGAAATGTCAACAAATCTCACAAGGAGAAATACCAGGGCATCTTTTTCCCATAATGGTGGACAGTAAACTGGCCCACACCTACAGATTTTTATGTTTCTGTGTTAAATATTTACAACTAAAACACTTGATATTCACTTAGAGACAAGCGAACTCAGGAAAACGGAGAGGATTCTTAAAGACGCCACTCATGGACTGTTTTAGCTACTGCCATCTGGTAGATGCTGTCGGAGCCTCCATGCACGCACCACCCGACTTTTTATTGTTATTTAATGCGTGCATTTTCGCAAGTCTTTTATTGCTCAGTACAACCCTGTGTTACTGCAGCATACATGACGATAAACCTCTTGAATCTTGATATTCAACTGGTTTAGCAAACCTAAAAAAAATACAATGAAAAAAAGCATTTTATGTTCTTTTTACTTTGTACTTATGAAGCCAAAATTCTCAGAAAAAAAAAACAACATCCATCTTCAGAGTTGAAGTGTTGTAAATCTGTTGACTTTAGTTAACGATGGAGCCATGTGAGCAAAAACATGGCTCTATCCCACTGAAGCAACGAGCATTCATGTGGACGACCACCCTATTACAGGTGTGAGATGGGGCTAAATGGAGAAAAATGATGTCCAGTCAGGCGGGCAAGAACCCTTTCCCCAAGCAGTTGTTCAGCAGTTTGATCTACAGCGCAGGTCACCTTGTCCATCCACTGACAATAAAGCTACTGCCCATCTAAACCTAACTCACACAACACAGAGGAAGGTGAGATGAGTTATTGGGTCAGTATGATCAGTGGTCTCCTTTCACCTTTGTGCAGTGTCTTCGTATCACTTAACCTTCAGTCGAGAGACAATGGTTTGAAATGCCTGCTGGTGAAAGCAAGGCCCGGGCTAAATGTGTTTATTTACCCTTGGATGCTGGAACTGCATTATTCACTTTTATCATTGTATGCAGAGACTCTACCCAATTAAGGGCATTGTGTTGTATTTTGGCTGGGAGCATCCAAAAGTGCTAAAGTCTAAAAAATCGTACCAGGAATAGGGCTGCACAACACAAACTCTTACACTTTTAAAGCTACCACATCCATCAGCAGATAAAAGCTGCCGTTGCAGCTCCTTCTGAAAGGCTGCAGTGTTCATCTATACACCCACACCAAAAACGTAGCAGTGTGACGCAACTTTAACCGTTCAAGACTCCAGCACAAAGTACATCTTGGTCAATAAATGTGATTACATGGGAGATTACCCAATAGTGGTTGCAAATGTCAATCTTTTACATAAATGTCTTTCTTTTTCATTCAAAAATGGAGAGATACGTCTATAGATATATGATTGTATGCAGAGTGAAAAATCCAAAATGACAATGATAATATTTACATATATTTTAAAAAAATTGCTGGAAAACTAACCAGTATATCCTGTATCAATAAAATATGACCGATTTTATTTTTTTTAAATATTATGCACATACTACTGCTAAAAGTACACTTCTAGCACTTCCAACACTTCCAGAAATAACCAAATATTTAAAGTGACTGGACAGAGACAGCAAATTCTAAGTTACCTTTTGTTAAATTCTGAATAGAAATATTATACTGTAAATTTGCTCTCAATTTAAAGAGCATGCTGACTAGGTTGGTACAGTTAAAACCTTTAATTTATGTAACTGTTATGGCAACACATCCATTGGCTGTCATAACCTGATTACTGTGTATAAAACAAGCAATCATCTACAGATAATGTCATAAGCTAATGAACCTTATTATTTTACAAAGACAATGATATATTTGAGGATTAAAGCTGGTGTAGCTATTATAAATCTAGTTTGCCCCTTTTTTGACATGACGAAATTCAATTGGATGATTGTATCTTCTCTTACAAGTAAAATCAGTTTCTTCCCTCTGATGGAAGTAGGGATCACAGCCTGCAAGAGTACCGGCTGACTTTGGCATTTAACTCGTCTTTAAAAGTTTTGCGCCAGCAAATGGAAAACTGATGTTTAATGGTTTTCTGAAGAGCCCCTGATAAAAAAGTATGAACTAAATCGTTTTATTTTCTGGCAGGTCAGTGCAGGAGAGTGGTATTTCACATGGCCGGCAGACACAAACGACTTTTCATCTTGTTTTGCGTAGTGAGCGTGTCAATTAGAGGGATCTAACATATGGTAGGTATTGGCTGACAAGTATCACGGGTCCTCAGAAATTTGACAACAGACAGTGAGTGTGAAAACATTGTGTACTCCGTGAAACACCGTGCTAAAACGGAAATTGCAGTAAAGCGCTCCGACTTAAAGTCAGAGTTAAGCAAAGACAATTATTCTGAGTTCCACTTGTTACATCGAATAACCACTCAGCCATACAACTGGCAGATATATAAAAATTAGGTTTCTAAATCACAAAAAAGGGAGCACATGCAGAGGACAGAGTCTGACAGAGCTCGGGCCAGTTTAAATTAGGAACGCTTACAAAGCAATCAGAGCTTTAACCATGTTTGCTTTTACCAAACCAAACCCGTACCATCACAAACGCATGCTGTAGATAATAAACATTTTGGTCTACTTGAACCTGTGGAGTAAATTAAAAACAGAGAACTTACTCCACAGCGTGTCCTGCAGATGTGACATGAGCATGCAAGCAGATGGAGGGAGAGGCTCAGCCTGGGTATGATAAACTGTCTCTGAGGTGTCTCGATCATTTTTTCAGCCGTCCCCGGTCAAAGTTAGTAAAACTGTGCAATTTACAAGTGAAAATGAGGCAGGTGCTGGTGGTGATAGTGAAACCTTTATGACTGTGGCTCTGAACAAAATCGAGCCACTGAGCATCCACCGACTGCACTTCAGTAGTTTTGCAGCCCTCTAACCTCCACAATGCTGAACTGGCTCTTCATAAATTAATCTCCGATGTGAAACTCCAGGAAGTACGTCTACAAATGGTCTTTTAATGATCACAGAGTGACACTGTTAGCTCGGCCTCTTCAATTCACCATGCATGAATCCAGTTTTTGGAGCTATTACCTAAACTCTCCAACATCTGTGGTCTCACGTTTAGATTTTGATTCAGTTTAGAAAAACCCGTACACATGACATCCTGCATCACAGATTTTTAACAGTGGTAACTAAGCTCATACTAGTTAACTCTGTTCCCCAGCACCTTTTAATGCCAAAAGCAGTTTGCACCAGATAGAGATAGCACATGTTTGTGTAAAATCTGTTTGACCCTAAAGTTCACACAATTTTTCCCAAAGGTCTCAAAGTCAATTACGTAACAAAATGATTAATTATAACACTACTAATAAACCTCTGTACTGCAATGAAATCTGGGAACGGAAAGACAGACCCTTTAAATACTCAGAAGCTTTACTCTGACAGAAAGAGCAAAATAAAATTAGAGCATAGACAGCTATACTAGGAGCTCCCTGATGACGTATTAACAGTAAATGTGACAGACAAAAACCGATGACATGTGTTGCTATGGATACCCTCTAATATTACAGCTTGAATGCTTGGCTGTCATTTAGTTACATAAAAATACTGAATGCGTTGATTCAAATGTCCAGGTGAGTCCAAGCCTTTGGCTGCTACAGTATTTAGTGATTTGGGGGAGTCAGACAACAGTCATCCTTAACGGGCAGGCAGACTAACTGAATCTAAAAATATTACTTTTTCTAGACTGACAGCAGCTGGGAAAGTTTCCAGCCCCTGCAACCCTGGGTGTAGAAAATGGATGGATGGAGCTGTTAGATGAATCAAACATGTCTAATCTGCTCTGTCATTTCGTTTCTTTGACTTCCCCTTGAATGCTTCCCACTTGTTTGCTAATGTGCAACTCCAATACCTAATTGTCGTGTTATAAATATCTCTGCCTATATGCCTCACTCTCTTCCTCCCACCTCCTCTGGCTGTCTTTCGCTATGGCTGATAAGTTCATTAAATTGTGAATAATTACATTGTTTAGTAAAGCACTTTCACACTTTGCATACTATAAAGAACAAACACAAATGAACAACAGTGGGAAAAAGCTCAGACACTGCAGCAGTGTAAACCTTGACTGAGTAATAAATTATTCAAAGTAGCGTTGCTTCATTGTACATAGACCTTTAAAAGAAACCCAGCAGACAACCAGTGGCCTTCAGTCATTGCATGAATATGCCTGATAGCAAAATATCATTAGATTTTTATTTTTTTTTTATCCCAGTGGGATTTCTACACTGTTTAACAAGTTATCTTATCAGTGCATTACAAAGATACTGGAACTTCTTAACAAGACACAAACTCAGAAGATCCCTTCAAGAGTCAAAATAGCCTGAGTTACTTCTACGACTGATCAAGTCTGTATTTGTAGCCATGGCTGCTGACCGTATAATCTAAATCTGAGCTGCTCCATTTGCACACCACTAGTGAGTTTCCAAATATTATCATCTGCAAATATGAACATCGATTTCATTTAGTGTATTGTGGAAATATGTGTAGGTACAGAGGAGCTAAGATTAAATTTAAAGATTCAGTGAATGTGGATTTATCTGATTGTAATTTGTACACTGAGTTGTTAAAAAGAAAATACAATCCTGAGAAAAAAAAATTCAAAATAATGACTTTTTACCAGTTTCGGTGATATTAAAACAGAATTTTGCTGTCAAGAAAGAAAATGTCATAAGACAGGAAGATTTCTGCCATTGAAAGGCCAAAAGATGCATCAATTTCTTTTAAAATTACATTTTAAATCAAATGATTCAAGTCCTATGAGAATCAGGGACTACATTTAAATCAAGGAAGACTCCACATAGAGCTTCAACCTCCATGTGAGTAGAGTCGACATCCAAAGACAGCTAAACCACATAAGATGATAGAAAATACCTACAGGTTACAGGTAACAGTCTCTAGGCCCTTTTACAGTGCAAATAAGCTGTGTTTATTACACCCATTTAGCATGTCGCCTGGCCTTTTTACATTAGCTGACACGGTGTCAGGTCGCCCCCTCAAGAACCCGCCTCTGAGGGTACACGTATTTGCCGGTCAGGTCTGATTTAAACAGAATGATGCGGAATTGCAGGTCCTGAGGGGGATTTATTAATAACAAGACAAGAAAGTCTGCAAGCTCCTCAGTCTACAAGCAGGGAGCATCATAAATCAGCATATAATATGCAACTGGCTAGTAAAATGACAGATTGCATATTTGCAAGAAACGAAACTCAGGTCAATAACAAACTGAAGAACCTTGGAGACCTTAGAAAAGACGTTCTATGCACCCAACGAGCACAGCAGCAGGAGGAAGACCCAAATGGTCATATTTTGATTTGTGCAATACAATTTTAGGGGGGGGGGGGACCACTCAGCAAATCACGTTGTTATTCAGGGTGGTGTGGACCTGGCACTCGCTCCGTCACCTGCACCCAGCGCTGCATCAGCCAGCTCTTCTGATGTCGGTGAAGCCAGCAGGGCTGTCATGTTACGCAGCACAACTTGATAACGCCTCCTGACTCCTGTTACCTCCCTGCAACCCAAATTCAGGCACAGGGGAGGCAGTAATACACCTTGAATTTACACTGCACGCGTTAAACGCGTGTTCTTCGTCCAGGGTATTTTAACGGGGTCCAATCTAGAACCGGTGAAGAAACGATCACGCCCATCTAGCAGTGGCTGCCAGCATGTCAAAAGCTAAAAACATCGGGGTTCAATAATCTATATCAGCAGGACCCCCCTCCCCCCCTTCTCCCCCCTCTGCTCCTCTAATCAATACCAGGCTGCACAGCTGACACCAGGTTCGAAGAGGCTGCTGGTCCACTGATCAAAGTCGCAGCCCTTCAGCAGATAAGAGCAGTATAGGACAGACAGAACAATAAATCCCAACAACAAGAGTCTGACTCCCCCTTTTTTTTTTTTTTTTTTACACCAACATGAACACATAAGTTAATAATATTCAAAGGGAGAATAGATGGTCTGAAGAAACCTGTTCTTCCAGCTAGACAACATTTAGCAGTTCAGTCTTACACCAGGTATGATTCTGCTGGAGCCCATTTCTTTATAAGTATCTGTCACACAGACGCCCATCAGACTACAATCTCACCCTCTGCCAGCTGTGTCTCTTCCTATCAATTACCTGCAGTCCTCCCTTTTTTTTTAACCCAGGCCTACTGCAGGTTGTGCTAAATCATCACAGGTGTTTCAGATGGATTCCTTATGCGGATGCTTAGCAGATGAACTGGACACAAATGCAGAGGCAATTTGCATTTTAGGAGACGAAGAAGCAATGTGTTCCTCTGGGTAACAAGGAATTACTTTAGCAGATGTAGCCTTATAATGTGGAGAGCTATTTCTCAGATCAGATGTGAGTCAAACGAAACTGTGATAAATGGGTATGATATCAGTTCATCAATATAGAAAGTTTAGAAGTGGAAAAGTGTAGAAAGACACATATCTATACCCATTTAAGGCTAAATATTGATGTACTATGTTCTGCATTTGCTGTCCTGTATCTTCCCAGCTATTAAAAAGCGATTCAGGAGAGATGTAAAGTAATAGTCCCTCCTGTTGGACTGACAGTCTAGGTTCATACTGATGTGTACAACTGTCAGCTGTGCTGCAAGATAAACATTTGAACTTGTAGATAAAGGACAAAATGTAAAAACTGGTTACCACTAACCACTCACCTTAACGATTAACTTGTATATGAAATTAAACACAACTGCGATTATTCAGAGAATAAATAAATAAATAAATGATGTTGGATTAGATATTGAGTTTATTCAAAGTGACTCTGCCCACCGGTGCATTACTTTTTATTTTCTCTGCATACTAAAAAAAAATTGGCATAGAAATTGCTAACCGGTAAAGGGGGTGAAGACCTGGCCTTTGATGAGGGAATGATTGAAGACATATCACAGACTGGATCAACATGACTGTAATTAGGCTGGAAGGCAGATCAGAGGCTCAAATCCAGGATTAGACTAAAACAAATCAAATAACTGAACCCATGACTAAGCGTGGCTGTAATGGCCATTATGCAGTTAAGCCCATATTTATTTGCGCCTCTGATTTACAGCGCATTTATGTGACCAAACGATTTCATCTGAATGAAAATGGGTGAAGCATGGAGCAAATCTAGCAAGGAAATTGTGCCGATTCACTTTTAAAAAAAAATGATGTACTGTATTTTATAATGCAACCCAAAATGTTCTGTTCTCTCCGTCTCTGCAGATTACTGATATTGTAAGACTGCAAACAAACAAACAGGTGTAATATCCCCACCACCACAAATTACCTTAAATTCGCTTTGTTTTCCATCTTAAGCAGATTACCTTTTGTAGATAATAAACATGTTCTGATGATTTAAAACTAAGAGTCCGCTTCTGAGATCACCTTCTTCAGCATGGCTTTGCTCAGGATCGGGTGGCAGCAGGGGCCAAAGGTGATTGACATTTTTTAACCCAATCAGTGGATCAGATTTTTTTTTTTTTTTTTTGCATTTCTAACTTCTGATTGGGTAGATTATATCTTCTTAATCATCCAATGACTATCTGTAGGCTTTAGACAGTACCAAACACCATTTGTGTCTGCCATGTAGCCGATAACAATGGCTCTTGGTCGTATTTTGCATTTTCTGTCACTGGAATTTGACATGCCGCAGGTTATATCATTTGTTTTGTGTATTCTCAGCATCATGTAAGAGTTCCATCTGCAACTGAGAAGTTAGCGTCTGATTCTGCAGATTCTGATTCTTTTTAGAGGACGGAGGCCACCTTAGACCAGATCCCACTGAACAACCTCAAATTTAAAACACTGAAACTCTCATACAATAAAACTTAAGATAGATAATAACTTTGGTTTGAGAAATCTTTATTCTCTTTGTGAGATGCAATGTTCTACAAAGCAGTCAAAAAGCTCTTTTACCTTCTGCTGAATTAGAAGCTGTGAATTGGAAACCAAATCCAGCGTCATCTTCTGTCTCCACACTATCCCCATCACTGCACGATGTCACATGAGAGAAATAGGACTCAGCAATCTTTGCCCATGAGACATCTATAACAAATACCTTATTTATGGATGAGTTTTTCACGATTTTGCCAAAGGAAACCTGAGATCAATTCTGTAAATACATGAATATTTACATTAATATCAGGTGTCCTCCAAAATGCTTTGGACAAAGGCACATTTTATGTCTCCACTCAGACTATTAAGATATGATTAACGCACTCATTCCAGACATGGTCGAGGTGTATTTGCATACATAAAGTTTTTAAAAACTTCCTACACAGCCTATATCAAGCCCACTATAATGTTTAGGTTTGGCAGTGGTAGTTATAATAATATAATAACAGGAATAGGAAGAAGAGTGATTTTGGACATTTTTCTTAATAATGTAGTTAAATACCTCATATATCTTATATATCATTTACAAGTCATCTTATATTTATATATATATATATATATATATATATATATATATATATATATATATATATATATATATATATATATAAATAAATAAATAAAAAGCCACAATGGGGAAAAAAACTGACATTTAAACATGTCTGGCATGTCTTTTGATCAAAATCTGATGATTTATAAATGGATAAAACCGACAGCTTCTACTCAGTCGCTGGTTTGCAGCTTCTGCCAAGGATGTTGATTCATGCTATGATTGTGTCATTGGACTCAGGTTTATGATTCTTTGTGATGGACGTTTATGTGCAATTTAATTACATCCTGCATTATGAAAGTATTATATTCTCCATTCATTTGTTACAATTAAAGGTTTTAGGGAACTTTTTCAAAGAATTCTGGCGGACATATTATTTTCTTCCTTACCACCGTTGGGTTTTGTAGACTCACTGAAAAGCCTTTTTGTTTCAGGCCAGATATCATGGGTTTTGAGCACAACTTTTAAGTGCAGGTATGCGCCGTGTGTAAATGGGCTCACATGACAGAAAGCTCTGGAAAGTTAAACACCAAAAAGCAGGATATGTAACTTTCACTGCAACTTGTGGAGTGGAAGGCAAGGCGACTTCTCTCCGATTCCCAAACGCAAAAGGCATTTTCACTTAAATTATGCCACTATGCACAATGCAGATATCTTTAATTAATTCAAAGTAATCAAATATAGTGCAAAGTGCAGAAACAATATAATATTGTGTGTAGAGTATTTGTATAAAAGATACCAATGAGCTTACACACATATATAAAGAAAAAGCCATTAAGCCAAGGGTGGCTGTTTGTTGCTTGATTCATCGATGCTTCTGGCATGTAACTAACTAAAATGTACTGCTTATTTCTCCTCCGTTTTCTCAGCTGCAACTTTTATAACCCACAATGGAAATATGTACAACTCCCAGCAAAGAAAACTTTGTAGGAGGTGTCATTCTTTTCACCTCTGAC
The DNA here is from genome assembly GCA_014839995.1 of Xenentodon cancila. NCBI lineage: Eukaryota > Metazoa > Chordata > Actinopteri > Beloniformes > Belonidae > Xenentodon > Xenentodon cancila. The sequence continues at coordinate 18,331,117 of CM026201.1, forward strand.
ATTCTCCGTTTCATCAGAGTCACAGGATCTTAGGATAGTTTGGGAGATTTGTCTCTTCGCATATATATCACAGTATATACTAATTATTTATTCATTAATTTATAGTCTAAGTGTTTATTGATTTATCTGGTGTCATAAACAGCTCCAAAGTTTTGTGCCAATGTTAATCAAAGATATGGGGTAAACTTAGCTGATAAATCAATCCAGCTTGGTTCATCAGAACTATAAAAGTTTTCATCTACTGTATATTTTTCAAAAAGCAATCAATAATCAAGCTATGTTTGCTTTTTGTGAAACATTTTAATTGATGTCTTCATTAATGTCAGTTGATGGAAGTTTGGTGCAAGCATCGTTCAGGACTTTAATCTTCATCGCACATTAAGATAACCAGACCTTGGTTCTGCCTTAACAGCTGATAAATCTTTGAATGACCTGACATTTACAAATGGCTGTGCTGTGTTTAGCCCTATTAGATCTCACTCTATTTAGTATTGTTCTGGATCGGAGATGGGCACACAGTCAATTGTTTTTACACATCTTTATCGTCAGAAACATTCCCCGAGCTCATATCTGTGTTATTCATGCATTGAAAATGAAGTAAGGAGAGAGCTTAAAGGTCAACTGAGCTCATCATATCTATAATGCCATTAACGGGTCTTCTTCCATCTGCTTATCAGAATGGAATAAGTTCACAGATTACAGACTATCCTGAGGCATTTGAGTCGGGTTCCCCGAGGAATAAGTTCCCCCTTTCCATTCCAAATCTTTCCCGTAACTCTGTAACCCCTGAAGGGGGTAACATCTGAATACTAATGTATTTATTCTCCCAGTCACAGCACTGTTAAGATCCATAATCCCAAGGCCTCTGCACAAGGACGTTCTCCTTAGACCATAATCACCCTTACATCTCTTATCAGCCCCAGCCTGGAGTGAATGATTAAAAGGTGTCCAGGGCATATTGCCACGGCATCAGGGATATGACTAGTCCCCCCTGCAGGAGGTCAGTCAAACTGAGAGGTGCAGATGTGCAAGACTCGTGGCCTCTACTGGACGATCATCATATTGTCACACAACAAACGCTGCACATTTATTGACGTTTCTACAAATGGTGGAGATCCATAACAGTACAAGTGTATGTTGATGAGGGCTGTGGTGACAGAGACTGCGCTGTGATTCCACAAAACAAAACGATGACTGGGAAGAACAATGATCAATGATGAGACACTGCCTAGAGCTTGCTGGGACACTACACTATTAAATAACTGTATTTTCTCTGTATTTCTTTCTTTCTTTCTTTCTTTCTTTCTTTCTTTCTTTCTTTCTTTCTTTCTTTCTTTCTTTCTTTCTTTCTTTCTTTCTTTCTTTCTTTCTGACTCACAAAGCTATAGACAAACATTTGCAATAGATACAAGAAGAAACCTACTTTCAAACCTACTTTCACAACAAATGTGACTAATGTTGACACACCAGGTGTTGTTTTTTTAGACTGAACCAATTAAATGTCCTCTCGAAACCCATCTGAAAAGAACAAGTACTTTTAAAAAATACTTTCTGGATGAATCATCTGCCTCACTGTGACTGGTGAATTTTTGGCATTAGAGCAAATGAAGCGCCACAAGTGGACCCCATCAGTGAATAGAAGAAATCATTGAAGAGTATTGTTTTTGTTCTGAAGATGCCAGTTTAGGACACATATTGGTGCAAACTTTGGGAACTATTTTTTTTTTTTTTTAAGTGTAGCAAGACTGTTTTTCACACTATTGCAATATTAAGGAGGAGGAGGAAAGGAAAAGAGCAAAAAGAGGATGCAAAGACTAGAAGAAAGTGATGGAGGGGCATACTGCATTTCTAAATAACCTCTTGGAACCAAAGCAGCCAATATTTTTTATCAAAATGAAAAAAATCATAGTGACTGACAGAGAAGAGAAATGTGTGCACATTTTACTGCTATGGATTATGATATGGGCAAAAGAATTTATTGTGCAGTTCAAGTTTCACACCACAAGCATCTTACTCTACACTGAAAACCACTTCTCAGACACCAAAGACAGCAGAGGTACTGGCCTTAGAAACAAAATTCAACTAAATAACATATAAATATACAGAAATCAACTGACAAACTGTCTTGTCCTTGCCAACAGGAGATAAGCAGGATTTTATTTTCATCCTGAAGAGGAGGGGAGGCAATAACGGGTGGTCCGACAATACAAAAGGAAGGCACAGTATTGAACCCAGAGCTTGTTTCTTGTCTGCAGAACTATAAAATACCCATTTGGATATGATTCAAAGGAGTATTGATGTCTGATAAAATTCACATTTACAAGTTAAAGTGAAGTGCAGGGCTGCCAGCCCAGTTAACTGGCAAACAGGCCAGCGATGGGGAATTGGGAAGGCACTGAGGGCTGGTTCACAAGATGTAGAGCTTTAGGAGTGATGTAGCAGGATCAGCTTTAACAGTGTTCATTTTGTGAAGACACTAGTGGGAGAGGGAGTCTAACACAGAAAGATTAATATGATTATAGTCTTCAGACTGATATCAGGAGCAGCAGACCTCAGCTTATGCTGAAACAATATTCATTTAGTATAATTTTTCCACATTTGCACACTATATGTATCTCATATTACTCACCTCATCATCAAAAAGAAAAAAAACAAAAAAGTGATGCCTATAGTGACTTGTAATTGCTTTATATATTTTTTTTTTCCATTTATTCAGGGTACATTGCTTTTGCTTTTTTTTTAAATATTTGAATCAGGTCTAAAATGTCTGTAAGTTTAATAAATTTTAGGTCTGATTATGATTTAAAGGTTATGAAAGGACCCAAATGCAGGAGGGCAGGCGGCAGGAGTGATACACAAAAGCCCTCAAACGATAAACCAGAACTTTACCATGACAGGATAACAGAACAGAAATTAAACTAACTAGCAACTTACAGATACACAAATTCAGGGCTGGAAAAGACAAAGGCAAAAGGAGAGACACAATACGATGGACCGACAAGGAAAGACGGGAAAACCGTAACCACAGCAGGTCTTAAAAATGTAACAAAACAACAAAAGAAAATCTTGTGTATTTTGCAGCACTTGTTACTCGATTTTAAATGAGAGATAAAAATATCTTCACACAAGCCCCATTTAACTTAGACAGCGTGTATTACTGCTTCTGCTAAAAAAAAAGAATAATGTGTAATGTGTACACTCTTCCCAGACTACACTGACGAACATGTAATAGATTGAATTTGTTTTGGGGACATTTCTTCTCTGTTATTTACCGATCTGTCCTTAACAATAGCCACAGTCAGATAAAAGGCGGAGCCTAATTGTGCTGTGCATGTTCTTTGATGGATAGTACATGAATTAAGATTTTATGACTGATTACCAAAATGGCAAAAAGTGGTAGGTGGTGACTGGGCCAACAAAATTGACACAAAGGGAAAAGGTGACTAATCACACACTGATATTTCCAGGCATTGGAGCCTTTAGACACACACTTGCATACAGCAGCGCTTAATGTAGTGAGAAAAAGTGTGCGAACGCTTTGGAGCTTACTTTTGCAAAAAAGAGAAAAGAGAAATGAAAAAATTCAACACTGCAGCTTACCTTAATAGAAGTGGGCACCCAGCTACGACAACTCCAAAAGGCAAAACACATAGTCCCCAGTGAAGTAAGGAAGACCCCGAACACCGAAACATCATACCAACAGCGGAGCACGGTGAGGGGAGTATCATAATATGTATTTGCTACACAGCTTCCACTTTCTGTTTAAGACGGGGTTTAAAACAAAACTGATCTTTGTCCACGTTAGAGTTTTAACTCCATTTTGGTAAAGAGTGTAGTCTTCATTACACCACAGTGAACGGCGCACACAGCCGTCCATGCTAACTGGGCATGTGCAGACAAATGAAAACGGGCAGGAGATACGTTTTGCTGCAGACGCCTCTTCCTTCTGTGAATGTAGGCAGTTTCAGTTTTATTTCATTCAGTGTTTGGTTCGGCAGTGCTTGATGTTCTGTCTCCACATTGCTGTTTACATGTTTGTTAAAGTGCAACTGTGTGTAATCGTCTGGCATTGGTCATATGATATCAGCTAAGGATATGCATAGTCACCCAGAGCCGCTTTCCCTTTGGCTGTAATCCCAGCTTTTTCGAACTCAAACAGGGTTTGTAACAGCTCAAACAGCTCATTTTTGAGGACTGACCTCGCGAGAGTAGTGTTGGTGCCAAGTGTAACCATGGCAAGAAGGTTTAAAATACAACTGAGGTAATGTGGACATGCCCTCACCTTCACTGCCAAGAGTTCTCTGTCGAGTTTAATTTTTAATGAGTTGGGCAGCTCTTAAGCCATTTTTAGCAGTTTCAGCAGCCTTGTTTGCTGTTTTGTTTTGCAGAAAAGCAGAAAATGATCTTTTCCACGACCATAAGGTGATTCTGACTTTTTAAACTACTCACATCAATTACTTCTTTCAAAATAAATGCATGTTTATATCCAGTGGAGAATATTTCTCAGTTAAGTTAAGTTGGTGACTATTTTTAAATCTTTTTTTGTATCATCCAGTAGAAGGAATTAAATGAATCAAAGTTCATTCAAAGTGTAAGTTGCACTTACCCCTGAAGCAGAGGATTACTCCATCTAGGATGGTAGAAAAAAAAAAAAAAAACATATTTGTGGCCAAATCTGGGCAGCCGTTAAAATATCTGGCGGGGCCCACTGAGGTTTTAACATTAGGTGGGAAACCCTGCAGATGCCTGTGAAGGATACTTTTGGCAGCCGGCAGTGTGCTCTGTGAGCTTTATTTTTTTAGCCTCTTCGGCTTTGTCAGCTTGATAGTATTTGGCATGCTCAGCAGGGTGGCGCTCTTGTAATAAGCATTGGATTAAGTTTGTCATCGTTCTGTCAAACGTTCTGTTGTTCCTGCTTAGATTATTTTTACCTTACAGGCTGTAAAAATCACTTTTTTGGGGTATATGTAGTCACAGTAAAAGACTAGAGAAGAAGTAAACATAATATTTAATAAAAAACAACGACTGCACAATACAAAATGCATTTGAACAGAGTTTAAATGTGTATTGGACAGAAGAATCCGTTTTCCAGAGTCCAAAAGTCAGGAGCTGGGACCATTTGGGGTTGCACCATAAGCTTTGACAAAGGTAATATAGGCGAGATGCACTGATTGATGATGACTGGTGATGAAAATCAGATGATTTTCAGCTCAGTCGGCTGCAACCAGTAATCCTCTCAGGCACTAATTATTCTGTTTTATTTCACTTTATATTTTTTGTGTGTTTTTCAGTTGATAAATGCATTATGTGTAGACCACTGAGATGGGTTTTTTTTCAGTACCTCATACCTAAAAATGCACAAGTACATTAACAGCTGCCTAAACACATTTGGAAACAGCTATTTCTTTTATTTTTGAACACCAAAAATAGTGTAATCTATTGCGGTGGGGCTGCTTGCAGAGCTTCAGTTCATTTGAATCCTGCAAGAGGATGATCACCCATTTTCTGTGGTCAAGAATTGACATTTTAGAAATTTAATGTCGACTCTACTCAAGATACCTATCACAGAGCAGGAAATGTTTCTCCAACATTGCATGACCAGAGCTTTTTAATCTCGTTTCATGCCACACAGACAGCCTTCTGTAAGCCAGTCCCAGTGCAGCAATATGTTTTTACAACAGACATTTGGACATCTGATAGTCAGCCTGGTGTCCATGTTAGGTTTGACTGCTCAGGGATTTATTACCTGATACACCTGCTTTTATTTTCCAAAGGCACAAATATAATTTTATTTCAAGTTCCGGGTTTGTGAAAAAACGAGTTATCCGGTGGACTTTTACACTTGGTGCATGAAGGTGGATATCCTGTCATCTATTTTCTGTTGGAATTTGAACAAATACCTCAATCCATGCTACCAAATAACAGTTTTATCTGATTTTTATTATTTTTTTTTTTTTTTACAAGAATTGGCAGGTCATACTTTCACTACTCTTCAATACATATAATTTATACTCCTGAAATCACACCAGAAAGATCAATTATGGTCTTGTGAGGACACTTAACTTGTGATAAAATGTGATCGTTTCTAGAAAACATTAATAATTTAAAAAAAAAAAAAAAAAAAAAAGAAGAAACGAGTATAAAAGATCTTCCACCACCTGATTACTTTGTTACGTTCAACAACTACTAGGATACGGATGCTGGCAAAGTAGCACAATCAACCAAAGACGTCACTATAAAGCTCTGAAAAAACAACGTCTCCTGTCTCAACGAAACAATCAGTGGCTGAAAGTGACTAGTGCTGGTATTGAGTGAGAGCACATTACCCGGACAGCCAATACTTTCCGTCCGTAAAGGGGCAAACGAAGTGAATTAACATTTGTTAAATGGCTGCAACTGAGTGGCTGCGCCGCTGACAGCTATCACAGCTTATGAAATCAAGTTTGGCAGAAGTCTTACACTTCATTTAACTCAAGACATGTCATTTAAAGCTTTAAAAACCCCGTCTCTGACTTATAAAAAAGTGGAATCTTTCATATGATTTATGATTTTAAAGTACTCATAAAAAGTTACTTTTTTTTTTTTTTGTTTACAAAGACATAGAGCATACCACTTCTACGGCGAACCGGCCATGGTTTTTTCCTCTAGTCTTGACCACCAGTAGAATTGCTGTATAGCAGCCTACTTTGTACGTATTTGCCTTCCAGTTTATCACCTTCCAATGGCTATGGATCATCGCTGACAAGCAGATGAACCACTCCAAAAGGCACGGGAGTAAGGAAACTGTAGCAGAAGATGAGCCCAAAAAAGATTCCCACTCTTACACACTGCAGGCCATGAACAGGTATTACTCTGTGCTTTCACCAGAAACCACACCAGGTCCAAAAATACAGTTTCTGCCAAAAGTCGGATTCCCTTGATTCTCTTCGGCCGTTCTGCCTTGTTATTCTTCCTTTACCGCAATTTTCAAAGTGTACCTGAGAGCGAATTTGTCTTTGGTGTATTCTTACGTTGTCAAACAACATTAAAAGTACCGTTGAAGTACTACAGCGTGCAGGTAAATTACTTGGATTTGTTGTGCATTATCTTTAGCTGGTGTGTGGGTGTTTGATAGAGAGAATGCATTGTATGTGGTTAACCTTCACAACTTTGAAGAGTTGTTAATGTTTAATCCATCACTTGATATAGAATGCAATAAGACCATGAATCTTACCTTACTTTTTATGTCTTAACATTAAAAACAGCCCCTGTATATGTAACGTTTACTCAGGCTGCCATGAATTCAAGGTAGATACAGAAAATTCGATGTACCTTTTTCACATCTATAACCTGTGGATTTTCAGGCTCAACGTCCTCTCGGGGGTGATGCAACAGAACTTCCATTGGAAGGATTCACACAAACAAATAACCACACGGGTTTCGGGTTCACACACCAATGCTGTAAAGCAATTTAAGTTTTTAACCTCTATTCAATTTGTCACAATTTGTATTGAGAAACAATTACTTTGCAAAGTAATCAGAATTTAAATGTGGTTCACAATCTGTTTAAATTTTGCTCTTTGCTTTTTAAACTTTGTTGCCACACAGGCAGAGTGACATTTTCTGTGAGGCGTTTACACGCTGATCTCGTACATGCAGCCATGAGAATGGACGGAGAAACCCTGGAGCATGTGACTTTCCTTTTTGGGCAAAGACTTGTATACATAAATGTAAATGAAAATAATCACACATTATCATCTGCAGTGCATCTCCAGATTATAAGATCAAAGTAAACGTAAGGATCCCTGTATTTCTAGGGATTTTTTTTTGTTTGTTTTGCTTTTGTTTGTTTGTTTAATTGCATTGTCTGTGCATCTTTTATTTGGGGGTTGTACAATCAGGTCATCTTAAAACGACCATTTCATCTTGCTTTTTAGTCCTGAAGTTGGTTTCACAATTAACATAAATAAATATTTATAACTTATACACTGGCAAGTTTTGGAGACACAATTACTGCATTTCAGCACTAAATAAAATGTACTGACAATAAAACTAGTATTTCATATCTATTCATCTATTCTGTACATTTTATACAAACGTTTTCTGATGTGGTGCGTATATATCTACGCTATACCTATAGTGTGTCTTCTTCTAACTGCATGGTCACCGGATTGACCTCCAGCCTCGTCACATGACAAAGCGTCTTTGTCCAGAATGGTGAACCCCACATTGTCCCCATTGCATGACCCGGTCACAAGCCTGTGTTCTTAAGGTGCCAGTCCCAAGTCCAGACAAATGGGAGGGTTGTGCCAGGAAGGCAGTCTGACATAAAACCAATGCCAAATGAAAACAGATGATCTGTTGCAGCAACCCCTGAGCCTAAATAAGTTGCTAAATGCCTTCTGTGCTTATTAGAGATAAGTGCTTTGATAAAGCACAACCTGTGTGTTTATTGACAACAAGCCAATAGCTAAATAAAATAGACCTACTGAAAGAGCAAATTGTCTAAGAAAGGTTCAGTGTCAAAGTCTTTTCAAACATTGTAATGTTCAACTAAAAATGGTGAAGGTAGGAGAGAAGATGAACCTTTTTAGTCTAACCCATCGACTGCATAGAACAATGGATGAAGCATTAGGTCACGTGACCCACTGGTTTCTGAAGACCGGTTTTAAAGGCCGTTTTCCTCGTATGCGACCCATGTGGCTGACGGAAACACACCCACCGTATGTCAATCAAAGTTAGCTATGGCTACCAACTCCTTCAGCTGAACTCTGCCAAAATATCTGCGGAGCTGCCGTCAGACGTTTACGGCAGAATATATCGTTTACCATGTCGACTCGACGGCGAAAACACAACTGACCGTCGCGTTTACCCAACATTGGGTTAATGAAAACGGGTGGGTGGTTCGCTGAGCGTGGCGGCATGACGACTACAGCTGACTCGACTGTCAATCAGTCATATTAGAAATACATTTAATGCTTTATATGAACTCTCCTGGCATGGTACAAAAAAATGAACCCTCTTCCCAAGAGTTGTCATGAATGTGAAATCAAATACTTGAGACCAAAACGTTTTTTTGAACCAGGCTGTAAATGTGAATATTTCTGCTTTAAAGCTGGACTTATATATATATATATATATATATATATATATATATATATATATATATATATATATATATATATATATATATATATATATATATGTCAAATGTGAACGTAAGCAGTCTCATGTGAGCAAGCTGTAGTGCCAGCTGGGCAAATGAAGCAGGGCAAATGCAGGGCACGACAGCGTTGTTTCATCCCTCTTGTTGGAAAAGAGACTTTGTTAAGGACTAATGAGTTTCACGCCATCCCTCACCGTGAGGCAGAGAGTAGATGACGATAATTAACCTTCAACACTATCAGACTAGCCTTCTTCAGAAGCAATGTCAAACAACCAAGTGCAGTTACAGTTAAAAGTATTGCGAGAAGACTGATCACAGAGATAAGACAGTTTGTACGCAACTAAAGTGTAACCACAGAAGAAAAATCTACTTTTTTTTTGTGAAGGACTTACGACATGACTACATATGATATGAGTTGGAGCAGAACATTCCTCTGGTTCTTGGGATTATCGAGGTGCACAAGGTACAGTTTCCTCATTTAAATTACTATGTACTCATATTTAATCAAAATTGTACTTGTAACAGTTTTTTTAGGCAAGCTTCTTTAAAAAAAAAAAAAAAAAAAGAAAATCTGACTATACTGTATCTTTAAACCGTAGTTACCTTTTAACATTATTTTTTTACAATTTGTAAATTTCAAATAGTGACTGAAGACCTTACGAAACCAGGGAGTTTAATGAGTCAGAAGAAGAAAACGCTGCCCAAATTTACTCTGACCAGAGGATTCATGTTGGAAGATATAAAACATACTGGGAAGAAACAGAAGTCCTCACTTAAACTGTTCAACTAAGATTTAGGAACATTTCAGCGGTTCTCACAGTTCTGACCTTTCACCCATACAAGCATGTAATTTGTAACAGAGCTGTAATTCATACGTCTGTGTTTATTTAAGTAACAAGCCGGTTCTTGTTTCTGGAAATGAGAGCTTTTACACTTTCTTTTATAGTGCTTCTACCTTAATCAAAATGACTTGCTTTGTTAATAATTGTGTAACATTTCACAAACGGTGGCAGCACTGCCATTTACTACCATAAGTGATATTCATTCTTATGAAATTTTGCATATTGTGCTATTAGGAACTTTCAGAGCCAATGAACACTATTAGTAATAACCTTAACTATGTATAACGTGAAACCAATAAGCACAGATGATTCAAAGATTCCCTTCTCATCACTGCGTTTTTTAATTCCAGTCTTGAAGTAAATATAGCCTAGTCAAAAATAAATAAATAAATACAAACCCAACTGTCTCTTGGCTTAAACTATCAGAAAATGTACCCGTAGGCCACCTTTCGTTTGCTGATCTGGAGCTTGGACCCTGGCGGACTGAGGCGTCGTCATGCTGAACTGGAGTGGGTGTAGCTGAGCTGAACTCCTGCTTCTTCAACTCTTTTAATGCACTCTAATAAAAACAGATTAAACATTCTAAATCTGTCACAGGTGGACAAAAAAAAAGTCAAGGTAACCAAATAAAAACATTTAAAAGCAGACAAAGCAGAATTACTCTATTCTGAACCACATGTAGACTCTTACAAAATGTCATGGCTAATGTCCAGCTGGAAGTGGGAGGTGGACAGTTTATCTGCATCCCTTTGCTTTTTTCCCCCTTTTTGTTCTTATTTTGCTGAATTTGTAATGTTTTGTTGTTTTTTTGGGGTTTTTTTTGCTGAAACTTTTGGATAAAGGCTGAATAGGCACCTGCCTTGTCCAGTCATGGTTGTGAGACATATTAAAAGAAAAATAAACAAAAGTATTAGTATCAGGACTATAAAATTAAATTAGATGAAATAACCTTCTACATCTTCTGTGCAGCTGTCTGTGCATACATTTAAAACGTGTCAGCATTGTTTCACAAAAACATAACTACAGGAAAAAAGTGGTGATTCTTTTGTTTTTGAAAATAATATTTTTTTTTATTTATTAATGATTCCAAGCAAAATCAATCTGTGAACTAACAAATTATTGAAATAATTTGTTATATGAAGAGAAAAAAAAAGACTTTTATACTGTTTTACATCACATTACCAGTTGCCAAATATTTGGCTGATAATGTAAGTAAAATCCCCAGAAAGTCTCTTCCCTTGTCATGCTCCATATTCCGAAAAGGTAGCTAAATGACTTGGACGAAATATTACATTTATTTCGCTTTTTTTTTTTTTTTTTTTTTTTTTTTTTTCAGAAATCAAAAAAATTAATTAAGGGGACATTTGATTTCTTTAAACTTCCCGTCTACAATATTCAGGGCAATCCACTAGAATGAATGCAAAACAAAAAGCAAAAAGCAAAGTCAAATACTCTAGTATTTTGTTGGACATCCTTTAGCTTTGATTACACAGTGTTTTGCACTCTGGCATCATTTTTCTAAGCTTATGTAATATCACAGAATATATTTCTATCCAGAGTTGCATTTTTTTGGCAAGCTCTTGTATAGTTGATGAGAGAGCTGGACTGCTCCATGTACAGTCTTACCCCAACCATTCTCTACGGGGTTAGGATGTGGTGTCTGTGGTGACCAGTCCATGTGCGAAAAGGATGTCTCCTGCTCCTTGAACCACTCTTTTATAATTTGAGCACAATGAATCCTGGCATTGTCAGTGTGGACTATGCTTTACCCATCAGGGAAGAAAAAAAAAAACAAATACCAGAAAAACCTGGTCATTCAGTGTATTCAGGTCATCAGCTGACCACATTCATTTTTTAAATATTAATTTTATTTATAAGCGCTTTTCATAAAACCCAAGGACACTTTCCATCAAAAAGATAAAACTCAAAATCATTCATGAACAGGACACCCATTGAAGCTTTTTTAATGTTACTAACTTAATTACTCATCCTGTTAAATGTTTCGCCTTAAGTTTACACAATTTTTGGTCTAAATACTTTGAATTTTCTTTGCCTTGTGTGTGGGGAAATGTTGTTTTCACCATATGATACTGCCAGGACTTATACTATTGATTTTCTTTGATCAGATTTCAAAGAGTGATTAAGTGAGCTGCAATCACTATCATTCAGTGGTGATTCAACACTACCAGGTTGTAATAAGCCAGACAGATTTACACTACCACAGGATGTCTTCCAATATTTTTGCTTTAGGAATGAGATGCTACTCGCGGGAAGGCACCTAGGGAACTTGGAACATCTTGCTGGCTGAAACATATTAATGTAGGATTACTGGATGCAGGATTAATGAAGTGCCTTTCCCATGGAAAGCTCTTGGCTATTAGCTTAGTTAAATTAAGGTAGAGACTTTCCTTTTCTTTCTTTTTCTTTCTACTTTTATTTTATTTTTTTTTTTTAAAGGTAGGGTATGATGACAAGAAGCGAGCATGTAACCACACAACAATAAAGAGACGTAGGTCCTTTCCAACATGCACGTCGGACCAGTCTTTTCAACGTGACTTAAATCAATGTTACCTGATTCCGGTCCTTTATGGCCATTGCCCTGTAGGTTTTAGATGTTTCCTTGCTCAAACACCTGATTCAAATGATTGGGTCATTAACCGACTCCTGCAGTCCTTAATGACAAGCTAATAGTGATCCACTGAATTCATTCAGATGTGTTGGATGAAGCAAACATCTAAAACATGCAGAGTGGTGTCCCTCAAGGACCTGGACTGGGTAACGCTGGTTTGAATTAACTCACTTTGCTGGTCTAATAGCACTAATTTTCCAACCTACTTACCTTCAGATTTGCACTTCATTTTTCATTTTGACATCAATCCATTTTATTTATCATTGAGATAAAAAATAAACAGTTAAATTAACTAATTGCATTGGCTGCTTAGAAAATTGTATATAAATTCACATGCACAGTTAACTGCTTGTTTCTGGAATCACTAACTAGCTGATAGCTCTTAACCGTGCTTCTGTACCTACTTCATGTTTTGTCCTGATGCTGATGCTTAGATAGATAATAGCTGCTCTACAAATAATGAGTAAATTCTGGCCCCAATATATTAGCATTTGCTATTAAGTTATTTACTTATTAAGTTACTTATAATTATATAAGTATTTTTCCCACGTTTGCTCAGTGTCATTAACTTAAAGTACCTTTAAGTTAGTCTGTTTAGGTTTAGGCAAATCTAATCGTTGGTTTGTGGAGCTATCAACAAACATTACCGCCCTTGAAAATGAGAACAAGCACCCGTTTTAAACAGCTGGAGAAAATATCAGTAGTCAGTTTCATATTAAACTAACACATTTATCAGAATTCACCTGGTTTAGTCGCACTGCTTCAATTGCCATAACCGTTTTCTGTGTCTAAGGCAAAACACACTTGTATGAGGTGATCAATGAACAATAATATACTCCAAAGTATGAGCTATACTTAAACAGATGCCTACATAATTTACATATTCATAAGGAAAGATTGTAAAACCAGCTTGCTTGAGTTTATGATGTAAACTCAAATGATCATAAAGCAATATAGTAAGTTATACAACTGGTATATGTCACAAGCTTTTCAAATAGTAAATAATTTGTGTTGTAAATAAGTCATGTATGGATTCTGAGGTGCATTCATGTGAAAGGCACATGTAAAATTTCATTCACAAATATGTTTATTCATAACCTTCAACAGATTTGTTCAGTTGAAAACATTGTTTTGCCTCAGCTTCAGTTGTTCTGGCTTTCAGCAGCAACTCAAAGGTGTCATCAGTGGAGACTGGGCTATGTGATGGAGTTATAATCTCAACTGTCATGTTTCCACATTTCTATTTTCACAATATGACAGCACAAAACTGTTATTTGAGTAAAAGTTTGCCCAACAGTAAATGGTTCTAAACTAGATCACTATTAAATCCCACATGCTCTTTATGTGTATGTCAAATTTCTAGGAATCAAACTAGGAATAAAACTTTGTTAGGAATTGGTTTCCAGCATTATAACTAGTAAATAATAACCCAGTTCATAATTGTTCATACCCTGTCCAACGTCATCATTCTACATTACTCAGATATGATATATTTAAAGTCAGATATTAAAAGAAATCCCTTTTACTTAAAGGTATTGACTTGGGTGTTAAAACTCACCACCAACTCAAAACACTACCACATAAACCCGTCCCTTTGTTTGGGGAAGGCTGGGTCTTCAAATGTTTCATTCATTGAGCCATTCGGATTTGCAGGCTTCTGTGACACCAGTTATCCAGATTCTTTCTCTGTATCTCCACCCGTCTGCACATCACGCTGAACTTGCTGTACCTCACAAACCTCACAAACCTTTAACACTGATTTAACAAGAAGATGCAGGAGGGAAGGGTGGAGCAGAAATGAATGGCTGACTTCACCTCCTAAAACTAGCTGCTGTTAAAGCTTTTTCTTCTTCTTCTTTAATGTTTAAAAAAAATCGGTTTCAATTTCATTTTGAGAAATATTTGATTACTTTCAGGAAGCATGTTTTTCCTCTTGTGGTCTCCCTTCTCTTTTGTCTCCAAACACTAGCCAAAGAAACTTTCCTGGTCACCTACTGTGACAACTATGTATAATTTTACAGCAATATGTCGCACATCAACAACAAAGAAGCCAACATTGAGTCGGGTACTTGTGCTGCACCAGAGGCTGCCCACACTTCACTTGTACCCTTATTTGCTCAAACCTATCAGACAAATAAATTCAATGCAGAAACCAGATTCTTATGTGTAAAGAAAATATGTAATTGGATTCCTCAAATATGTTCATGACTTTTATTTGGAACCAGGTAATTTTAGACATCTTTATTTAGGAGCAAGATCCACAAATTTCCTCCTCCACTGACTGCAAGATTTCTTTTGAACACTACCTGTAACACTAAAGATCAAATACTGTCTGAACTTGAAGTACCAGCCTGGAAGAAAACTTGTGAAGTCAAAGTTGATTCCAAACCCGAGAAAATATCTTATTTAAAACAAGAGCCAGCCGGAGCCGACACTGCAGTTTGTGTCTATAGATGCTGCATGTCTGTGTCTTTTGAGATCAACACAAAGTACTTGTGCTTACAGAGATCCTGGAGACAGTTTGCAATAGTGCACCACTAACAGGTGGTTATGTCTACTACGTGGTTGCCAGTTGTCTTCTTAGTAACTATCCTACACGATGGAGAAAAGTCAAAGTACAAGCAATGTTCTGTGTTTTTTTTTTTTCCTTCTTCTTTTGAACACAAGGTAAAAATATTGTTATGTAATTGTTGCTGGGACCAATATGTAGACACAGAAAAAAGGCAAACCCACATACTGTATAACATGGAGTGTTATTATATTTAGAAGGCAGAACATGAGTCACATTAGGCGTTATAAGTAGGCTGACGTCACGTTAAAACCCCATCATAACCCATCACGTTTTCTGATCAGTGGGATTTTCTGACATCGTGCTATAAATAACATCAACCTGTGGATGCCACAAGAAGAGCAAACACAGGTTCGAAATCGAACCACAAGGTGGTGCCAAAATTTAGTCCCCTGCCCTCATCTCATGACATAATGTTCAATCAGCTCTCCTGTGTTTCCTTGTAAGGAAAAATCCAAGGAGTAAAAGCCCAGTGTTGCATGTCAAATGAACACGTAAGTCATTGATCACCCGCTTAGTGAATTTACACTGGATCTGTGTGACTTTACCTGTGTGCCCCTACCTAACATCGGTCACGACTGAGACGTCAACTGCTTCTGCCTCCTACAAACTAATGATTTGTGCTCTCCAGTCACTGCTACGCAATTACGGTTTTCATTCAGCCCAAAATGCAACAATGCGCCCACGGCAAGAGTTCGCCAACTGGTTTGGCACGTCTACCCAGAGAAATGTGGACTAAGTTGACGAAAAAAGGAGAGAAACGTGTCAGTTGAAGTAGAGTCGGGATCGTGCAGGTTAGGTTAGACGGGTTTCAACTTCTCCTACATGAAGAATCAGTCCCCACATAATGTTTAGAGATGGTTGGCGCAGTCTGAGGTCTATTTTGAAACTGGAATTAAACCGGTTACGCACTGATGTCCTCAACACTGCATTTTTCTAGGTAGAAGACCCAGCAGCCTTACCTGTGCTCCCTTGTCTCCGGCTTTCAAAAACGATGATCTTTCACTTTAGAGCAGGTTTGCGTGCGTGTGTCCGAGCAAATAACGTCGATTTGCAAGAAAAGACTGAATGCAGAGTAACTCAATTTCCCCTCAGTTCTCTGGATCTCCCGCACCTCCCTCCACCACCGAGACTCTCTGGACAGGCAGATGGGCAGATAAAATGCTTTACCGACAAGATCAAGAACAGTCCAGCTCAATGTGGTCTTTTGATGTTCAAATCAACCCCCTTTTGTGGGGCAGTAGCAGCAGTAAAAAGAAAACATCCACATCCCAAGGAGTTTGACAAATATCCCCTGGTTCACTTTATCTCCCGTAGTAATCAGTCCGTTTATCCACCAGTGGAGAGTTTGATTTTTCCCTGTCAAGTCTTCAGCACAAGTGCTTTAAAAGGTGCCAGGCCCTCTGAAGTGGAAGGTGTATCTGCCAGGCTGGTTCTAGAGACACCGGTGATGCTGCGTATCCCGCATTCCACTTGCCAGTGAGGGAAGAGTGCGAGGAGAAAGCCGGGCAGTGATTGTGCTCTGCGCGGTGCTCCTCCGTGAAACACACTATGCAGCCTACCAAACACCTCCTTTGTATCTTGTGATGTAGAATCGGCTGTAGTATCCACTGCGGTCCGGTGGAAAGATGCAGGGAAGACTGAGGTGCGGGCGAGGACTTGGCTTTTCTCTCTCTCTCTCTCTCTCCCTCTCTCTCACTCACCCTCTATTCTCTCTCTCTCTCTCTCTCTCTCTCTCTCTCTCTTACGCGCACACATTGGCAGTCAGAAGACGATGCTCGATTCCTTCCTGACACAGCGGCCGATCAGCCACGAAAGAGGAGATGCTCTGGACTCTCTATGCGTTCATGTGAGTGTTTAAAAACTCAACAGAAGGAGATCACAGCCATTGGAAAAGCTCAAAATATGGATGGGATATCAGGAAAATGAGAACAAAAATAAATGTTCAGATAAGAGCAGTAACATAAAACAATTAATTGCATGCAACTTCCATCAGATGTTGTCTCCTACCTGTTTACAGGTCTCCAGGAAAACGGATTTATGACTTATGAACAAACAGCCTCAAACTTTGGTTTGGACTTTCACATTACAGGGCGCACAATAAGGTCGCACTAAAGCTCTTTAAAAAAAAAAAAAAAAAAAAAAAAAAAAAAGTAATGTACTCATCGAAACTCAATAATGTTCATCAGTTCATTGTGGAGAGCGCCAGCTGACAGCAGTTTAGAGGATGTCCACACATGGGCACAGATGAATAAGTCTTTAAAGTACTGGTAAAAGATGAATGCTGTGGTGAACAGCTGGGAGAAATGTCAGCTGTTCACTCAACCCATGTAAATACACTAATCATGCCATTACACTAGTTAAGGCTGCCATAACAGTGGAGAAGCTGCCAAAATGAAAAGCAAAGTTAAAATTGACACACAAACCCCAAAACTGCCTCACTTCTGGTCTTCCAGTTACCAAAGCCTCATATTTTCTATGGCAGGCACATTTTTTGAAATATTAACATAAACGTCTGGCAACACAGAAATGTGCCATCACCTTTTATTACAAAGATAAGATGAGATTATTATCTATCTGTCTTCACAAACTGTCACAACAGAGGAGAAACACTCTGAAATCTTGTAAAATCCCCCACATTGCTCTCATCACTAATAATGGATGTAGATGGGCCAAGTGTTAATCAAAGTGACATTCGAGCATTAAATTGCATCATGCCACATTTCTGGGTAGTGTATCAACACCATTTGTTACAGACATTGCTCTTTAATCCAGTGTGGCATCCTCTCCTAGTTAAAAATGTCCACAAGCAATAAACTTACTCAGCCCTGGTTTGTTTTTTTTTAATTTGAAGTTGTTTTTTTTCTTTGAGGTATGTAATGCACTGATGCAGTTAAATATAAGAAAGTCTCTCACAGGAAACGGCTTTAACCCATGGCTTCCTCAGCTTGATGGAGCTGCTTTCAATGCTTCACTAGTACACATTTCAATGCGACCTTTACCTCAGGCAAAATCCTCTCAATATGAAAGATTGCTCAGGTGCCTCTGTTGGATAAAGATGGCAACACACGGCCTGTCTTAAAAGTGTCTTTTTCAGCAAAGAGCCTGTGATCTTGTTGTTCCTCTATGACTACACATTCCAACGTGTTACTTGAATTATGAAGGTGATCATTTTATAAAAAGGTATTGAGGCCGCAATATATTTGAAACGAGCATTTCTTGACTTCAGCTGTGATATTCTCACAAAAACAGACAGAAAAGTTATGGGAAAAGCACACAATTCTTTTAACTTAGATCCTTCTCATTCACACACTCATGCACCAGTGGTGGCAGAGCTGCTATGCAAGATTCTGGCCCACAATCAAGAGCAACTTAGGGCTTATTGTCCTGCCAAAGGACATTTTTTGGCTGGGTATCTGACCACAAACCTTTAGATTTGTGGAAAATCTGTTCATTTTCCTGTGCCAACGGGGATCCAAATATGCCTGCTGCTTCAGCACCATGGACAGCACCATGGGTTAATCAATACACAGCACACATCTCCGTCCGATATTGTGTTTTATTACATAATAAGTTGTTCTTCAGTTTAGCAAAAGGATCAATATGTCTGGGAAACTAGACCAACATACTGTATCTAACCAAACATCCCACCTCTCTTTTACAAAGGACATAGAGGACACACAGAAAGTTAACAGGTGGGGTGTATTTTGGTCATATGCTAACAAGGGAAATGGCATCTGCACTCAAATCACCTTCTGGCTCTGTTTTATTTTCTGTACTTAAGATATGCTTGTAAATGAGATCTTGATCTCAATGAGATTTCCTGATTAAATAATTAAAAAAATGAAGCCAAAAGCAAAGTCTGAGCAGTCTGCCAACATGCAACAGATCCTAAAAAGACTTTTACTCACAGACACTCGCAACTGTGTTTCACATAAGTGTAATCTTTGACTTCTTTTGGACTGCACCTGCAGGGGTCCTGATCTTTAGATATCGCCTGCAGCTATGCTTACCTTCAGCCTGAGGTATAATTTGAGTTAATGACTTACAGGCTTCAATATGCACAGACGCATTAACAGATTTACCATTTGCTGATATACATTATCACTGGTGAGATTTGCAAGCCAAACAGTGAGCTATGTGTTGTGTAGTACACGATCAATTACTGACAAAAAAAACAAAAAAAAAAAAAACAAATCAGCACGTTTTAACCGGGAGTCAATGAAGTGATGCACGTCACCCACATTCAATATGTGGCCAGAATGGAAATGTAATGGAATATTTGTGTCTAGTAATGCAGGCTGAGAGCTGTTATTAATTTTTCATGTGCCCCGTGGTACAAACACAAAGCTATGCTGAATATGGATATTTGCTACTCTCTAAACACGTTGGCTAAACCATTGCTATTATCTTCCACAGAAAGATTGTGACTCCAGAAGCACAAGAAAATCTATCACATCGTGTCTATCTGTCAAAGACAGGCAGTTGCTGTATAAGAAGGAGCCACTGAGTGGTTCGGAGGTTTAAAGATGCAGCAGAATCAGGAAGTGTCCTTTTTATTCCGCGCACGCCTCTGCCTCGTCAAGCTGGCGCCAGTATTGCCCACCACGTAACGATTTGTTCGGAGATTTACATCGGTGGAAGCTAATGTAGCCTCGAGCCTGAAATGGACATGACGCGCCAGTTGCACTTCATTCTGTTTATTTTTGAAATTTAAATCGTCAGACACAATCTTCATGAACTCAACATAATCGAAGGCAATTTATTGGATTTGTGCTGCTTTGCCCTTTTGATTGTGAGATGTTCATTTTCCCATTACAGTTTAGCCAACCACTAAAATCAAGTCTAACAGCAGACAAAAATAAAAACAAAAACAAAAAAACCCAATGAAATATACAAATGCTATTCAATATGATAATATGTTGTGTCATTATTTGAATTCATAATTTTGAAACTACGTCTGCTTGTATTTATCATGATAATAACCACTGTATCTTTTTCTTTTTTAAACACATTAGTCCACTTGGGAAAACTTTACTCAGATCATATGATCTAGGGTGACTGCAAAGCTTTTCACATAATCAAAAAGGGTTTGAAAAAAAGGGTCGTACATATTCTATTACATTGCATGCTTTTACATTACAATATTCCAAATTTATTTCAGTGCTGTCAAAAGCTATTTAATTTTCTTCTGGTTTTATTTATTCCTTTTTTCATATTATATCCATGGATTGGAGAACTTGCTGCTTTTCAGCTGTTAGAACCTCAAATGCATTGGCGTTTAATCTTTAGGGCTGAATTGCCTCAGGCTAAAATAAAAGCAAAAGAGCACAAATGTTCTTTGTTTTTGTTGTTTTTTTTTTTAACTCCTGTTTTTGCCCTCTAATTTTCTCTATATTGTATTCTATATTATGGTTTCCTCACTAAGAGAAAACATTGTAAATCAAATGTTATACCTTACTCATTCCTGACATCAATTCTCAAAATCAATATAATGTTTCCAGTGAGCGTATCCTTATATATTGTGACCCTATTCCATGTGACAGTCACTGTTTTCCTCTCAACCTCTCCCTGGTTGTACTGGAACTCTCAGCTTAAGTTTGCAAGCACAACTCCAGCACAACCAGCATCTATAACGTTTTAGTTGGGAAACCACTCGGCTATGATTCTTCATCTGAGTCCATCCACACATCCATCCATTTTTCAATAACCGCTCCATCCTATCTGGTGTCTCGGGGGACCGGGAGTCTATTCCAGCTGAGCTCACCAGGTGACCATGTGACCAGGTGAGAGGCGGGGTACACCGTGTACCTGTCCATTACAGGGCAACACAAGGAAGCATTAGGGAAACAAACACAACTACTCACAAGTCATCTGACTCTAAACTGCCAATATTCTTTAAGTACTTTATGTCATGAATGTTAATGCACGTTTAATTTCAAATTATTTATCCTTATTGAACAAAATGTTAACTGAATTGAATCTTTAGAAGATAATTCACCTATAAAAGTGAAGCTTACATGCAATAATGAAGATCAGTGAGGTCACAAATGCACCAATAAAAGTGTGCCTTCACATTAATTTAACAACTTCAATGAGTATAAATAAACCCAAAAGAGTTGTTATTTCACTGGAGCTTTAGCTTTTAGTCCTAACTCAGGTTTGTACAGTTGTAAACGTCTTTTCATCAATGACCCCTTTCAATATTTTCAGGAGCAACACATCAGATGAGACTGCAGGAACATATACTACAATGATTGAAAATTTGTCAACAGGCCTCTGCAGTGCAGTGATAAATAAGAGTCAATATCCAAATAACGACTGAGCGGGACTGATTATCTGTGCCGTGTCGGAGCTTAGTCGCGTCTATAATTTGAACAGGCGCGATAGTGATGCACATTTCTTGATGCGAGACAGACCTTTAATGGTCCACGGGGAAAACGGAAGAAAAAAAAAACCGCAACTGTGTCTGAAAGTCTCATGAAACTGGCAAATTGACAATTGCAGAGAATTTACTGAGGCACAGCAAAGTATATGCTTTAGTGAGTTGCGGCTAGAGTTGCTTTGGAAATGTGGAATCAATCATTGAAGCCAAATGCTGAAACACCGAATAAAAAATAAAATAAAAGAAAAAAAGCCGCACAAAAACAGATGCGTTGGAGCCAAGTGCTCGCTCAAGACGCGCAACGTCTCTCCCCTGTTTCAATTATCAGACAAAAGTAAACTCAGAATGACTTGATCTATGTTTGCATAATCGCATCTGACTCCAAATAAACTATATTTGAGTAAGAGCCAGTTTGTAATTAGACAGCGCGCTCACACTGCAAGAGGCTTTATTGACAAAGTCTTAAATCCCAAATGAACTCCAGATACGTGTGGGTGGGATGGACGCGAATAAGGCTGCGAGGGTACAGTCGTCTCGCTGCGACGCAGACGCGGGTGCGTGTTGCAGCTCACAACGAATGACATATTTATGCTGAAGTCAGGGAATGGGCACATCACCACTGGCGTTATTGATTGAAGGCGCATTAGCAGGGAATAAAGTTCACCGGCAAATTAGAACAGGGATTGTCAGCAATTTCTCCCATTAGGATCCAGAGCGTTATTCTATCGACAGATGTTTTGGAGTCAGCTCTCTCTTATTCACTCCTCGACCAGAGAAGTTCCTTTTCCGTGAGAAGACGGGGAGCTCCGCGCTGAACGTTGCTAAACAAAATCAAAGATCATTCATCATAGTGAGCAAATCTGGCTTCCACCAACCCTGCACTCTGAAAAAAACCCGCAAAACAAACGAGCAGTGGGGTGAGAATGAAATCAGTCATAGATTAAAAGATGGAGTAATAACAAAACACCCTCTTCAAACTGTAAGGTTTTACATATCAGGAATAAAAACCATATACGAGCTTCTAAATATAAATGAATAATGAGGTTTGTTTACAGGAGAGAGGATGCAAAAGCTGCTAAAGTGCATCACATGCAGACCTTGAACAGTGAAAACATGAGGTCACTTTTAGTTTTTTTGTTTTTTGTCAACGATTATGATCAGATATGCATCATGGTTAACTTTAACATTCAGATGGCAGCAGAATCTGAGTTGTACAGCCGTTCTCAGGGTTTTTAAAAATTTTTTTTAATTTGCAGTTCCTCAGATTATTTTGAATTCTGACCTCGGGGTGAACCTGCTGAGGACCAATGTCTTAAATGTTTTTCAATTGTGAATAATGTTTTCTTACTCTGGATCAATGGGCTCCAAATTGTTTGGAAACCGTCTTATAATCGTTCCCAGACTGATGTTTCTGTAAGATCCCTGCTGATTTTGTGCTCTTCTCTTTCATGTTTGAGTGAGGATGAAATATGCCCACTAATAAGTCAGAAATATTTGAATCAATATGTTAAGATACCTTTTTTCCTCTTGAGTTTTGTTGGCTGTCCAATCTTTAATAAACCTCAACTAGAAATGTATGTTTTCCCCCGTTTTCAACTCTGACTGGACCACATTTAGCTATAAATATTTAATGTCATAGACCAGTGGTTTCAAAAGTGGGGGGCGCGGCCCCAACGTGGGTGTAGACTGGACCCCAGCGAAGATTAAAAAAAAAAAACAACAAAAAAACAAGTCCACTGACACAGCTGTTAGACTACGACGTCCACGCCAGGTAGGGAGGGTTTCTACACCAACATTATTTTGCTCTTATAAATTAGTACAAATTGATTGAACAAATAAAAAAATCATCGCCAACGCACAACTGCGCAACCAGCGGCTGCTGAAGCGAACCGGCCGATGTCCACGTCAGCACTGACGTCACCACAATAAAAAGAGCTTTAACTATTATTATTATTATAGAAACATAAACCCAAAGTAAGCAGTTATAAAAATACTTTAAACTAAACATATCTAGACAGAATCAAGAGAAACGTGCACGCACACACCGTCTTTTGTGTGTGGGCTGCGTCCGTTTTGTGTTTGTTTTAAATGTAGTTTGTTAAAATAATATCTTTTGACGAGCTAAACATCTGGGGGTTCTAGTGTTTAAGAGGTTGTAGTTCATTTTATTGAGCGTTAGGGGCCAAGTATTTGAGGTGGTGCATTGGTGATACACATTTGTCATTTTAAACTCTCGGTAAATGATCAAATAATTAGCAGCACACAGCACAGATGTTTAATGTTCATTTCGTAGACCTTAGGGGTGATTCGCTCTCAGTCACTACAGCATACGAGAGCCGACTGGGGGATAAGAGATGGAGCTCGCGCAGTACTCGGTGCCTGAGAAATGAAACATGCATAAATATGTGCACATAAATGTTAAGCCCTCAGTACGCATCAATGCAAGCCCACATATGCATGAAGAGGAAAAACCTTCACCTTGACAGCTGCTGGCGTTAAAAATTGAACTTTCAGCCACCCGAGGTTCAACACCTCTGCTTCACCTGTGAGCCACTGCAGCTTCAGACATGGCAGTGCCAGCTGGTAAATATTCATTAGCTATGAATCAGGCCACTGCTGCACCGGTGCAGCAGCGCTGTGTTGATGTGTCAGCCTGCACTGTTCTGCATTACCTTTCATCCTCTGAGGTCCTCTAGTATTATGAATTGTGTGACCAAGTGGTGTTATTCATTTTGCATCAGCTAACAGGACAGATCCTCCTCTTCTCTCAAACTGACAGCAGGCTAATAGCCCTGGCTTTCATCCAGTGGCCATAGATAGATCGGAAGACATAACATGAGGGATGAGAAAAAGAGAGACTGGGGAACAAGGGATAAAGCAGTGAGGAAGACTGGAGTGACATGAATTTGGAGCAGCAAGCTGAGAAATCTTTTTTTTTTTTTTTTTTTCCCCCCCTCTAAAGTCCAACCCAAACTCTTAACTCTATGTGACAGTTCTGAAAGCAGTCATTGGGCTAGATGTCGCCCGGATCTCGACCGCATGTGCTAAAGCTGATGTTTTTCTTTTCAGAAAAGCCGCTTTGAGTGTGATGAGGGAAGCCGGGGGGGGGGGGGGGGGGGGGGGGGGGGGGGGTTACGTGCTTTGTTTGGACAATGTTGTCACACGAATCAAACCCTTTCCCCTGCAGAAGCGGGAGCTGCGTATTGTACTCAGCCAAGGAGAATGAGCAATTAAAGTTTTCTGTTTTCTGTTACTCATTCCAAAGTAGGTGAAAATAACAATGAGGGGCAGGTGGGAGTGTTTAACTAACAGCGACGGTTTTCAGAGGGACTCAAATCACCGTTTGACTGGCAAGTACTTGAGTTGGTACACTGCCGCAAAAAAAATAAGCAGGATCAAAGATGTCTCGCAAGGCAGCTGGAGTGATTCCCGACATGGGAGGGAACCGTCTGGCAGATGTTAGAAGCAGATAGAAGTCGTGCAAGTTGTGAGCTGTTCAAAAACATTTCCCGACACTGTGCTGCACCTGTACGGTCCACACCTCCTCACACCATTCCTGGCTGGGAGCAACTCACAGGACTGAAGCTGTGACCCTGGAGTCAGCCAATATCGATTTAGCCTTTATCAAAGCTGCTTTTGCTCATTTCCCTTGCACGCAACACGTCGGCTCTGAGAACCGACTCTTCACTTACTGTATAATATATCCTCATCAGACACTGTTGACACATCAAACTTTAATGTGCGAGTAATCCATGTCTTGGCTCATTAGAGGCTGCTAAAATAAATGTGTCCTTGCGCCAAATCGGCAAAGCTGGCCTCAATTTGGATAAAACGTACCAGCCATCAGCCTTCCTCATTATAACTTTCATCCGCTCAGGTAATCTGGTCCGAGTGTCAGTCACCAGTCGACGCTTTATTAAAGGTTAAACAGCACAGATGTCACAGATTTCTCCAGCCAGCAGAACAGGACTGTACATCAGTAGACTATAATTATGTAATCTAGTGAGTGCATCAAAGCCACCGGCACACTGACCCCGAGGGTCAGGCATGACCTCCCTAAACGGGGACAAATAAATGAGACACAGCAGCTCAAATCACAGTTTCTCTACAAATGTTCCTACTTGGAGACAGAATAATAGGGCCTTTTTTTTTTTTTTTTTTAATTAATCAATGATACATCCTAAAAGCCCATATGCTGTTGAGACTGCTTTGAAAGGTGAAACCATCTTTTATTCATTTTCCAGGTGAAGGTGCAGAACGGCTATTCGCGGGCCACGAGTCAATTCGCACCCCCCCCCCCCCCGGTATATCAGACAGCTCCCTTTCGTTCAGGCGGGGACGCAGAGCCCTTGAGTGGGGTCGTTTCCATCAGAACCCTCAAGTGAACCTCTGCTAAAGCAGGTCCTCGGAGGTAGCTTTTCTTCGGGCCTAACTGGGGATTATTTGTGTCCACTGAAACGGTGACCTTTTCAAAAGCCAGCTGGCTGCTGTCAGATGAGTTAAAGCTGACGGCAGGAGACCATCTTGGATGTTTCAAATGACTAGTCAGAGGCCTCCAGTCTGGTGGGAAAAACACAACAGATGACCAAACAGAGGAGGCATCTTCAAACCCAGCCAGGTTGTTTTGTTTTTTTTATTATTATTCTCTTCATCTCTGTCCACACTCACTCTTACATCCTTTTTTTTTTTTCTTTTCTAAAAACAGATTCATTTCTTTCTGATGTTGGAATAAGCATGAGAGCTTTATTGATCAACACTCTGCAGGAGCATGGCAGACAGATTAAATCGCCTGACCCCAGCTCGGTCCTTCAGCATCCACAGACGACTCTCAGACAGGCACGCATTACTTCTCTTGATCTAAGATTGAGATGCAGCTGCAGCAGGGGGCTAGAGTCCACCACAGGGATGCAAGCGCCTTCCTCTCGGTACCTCGATGGACACCATTCACAGCGTAGCACCGAGCACTCACACCTGCGCTCGAAATGAACCAGAAAGTGACTTTTCTTGGTCGTGGCAAATGACGCGTGGGTTCCTGAAAAAGTCACAAACATCTGGAAAACGTGCGTTGTGCTTTCTTGCATCTCAAACTTGAAGGCCTTTTTAATTCAATGTTACAAATACTGCCGATGTAAAACAAACCTTTTCAGTTTCAAAGCTCATGTAAAATTCATGCTCATGCTTTAAACATAAACCGAGCCGGGGATTGGGTATCAGCAACTTATAAGACGACAACACATTGGAAATTATGGGTGTGGGCTTTAAAGAATACAACAAAAGCTTGTTTATATGGCACATGCTCGCCAAGGATTGCACAATTAAATAAGATATGCACGCCCCATGCAATAAAAGAAGACTCATGATTCCTGGATGACTCATTGGGACTCGTGACTATTATTCTGCTCTGGAAAATAACAAAAAGGGGCGATGCCACACACTTCCGGAAATTATTTTTAGTCAAATATGAGAAAACCAGCAGCTGCTTCAAAGTGCCTTTCAGAAACTCACTGTAGTTACATTTTTACCACGCAGACATAACAGCGGGATGAATCATTTCAGCCGATTCTAATGCCGTATTGTTCCTTTAACCGTTGAAGGAAACAAGCATCCCATTGGCTTGTGCTCTGTTGTGAATTGCATGCAACAGCCATAGATTGAGAATGATAAATCACTTGGTAATTTCTCCTCTCGACCAAATCCAGCATCGGCAGGACTGCAGCCAGATACATTCATTGCCATCAGACGGCCAAAAGGAGAAACGGCTCAGCTGAGTCCAGCCACGTGTCGACCCAAGCATTTAGGCTTTAAAGCTTAAAAAACATCTCACTTTGTTTGCATGTCGGATTTTAGTGCCCTTGTTTTTGTTTGTTTGTTTGTTTTGCATGGCACTGATGACAAAAACGTATCATACGCTGCTCAACCAACCTGGCAGGAGGGGCTGCAGCTGTGCGGCACGCCGGTGCCGGTTACCAAAAACCGCAGAAGCACAACTGCCAATAGTGCCATTGATTTCTTTCTTTTTTTTTTTTTTCCTCTTTTGCTGTACCTCTGAGGCACTGAGCTACGTAAAGGCAGGGCATGATCCCAGGTCACAGCTCAACGCCTGTGCGCTGCTCCCACTGGCTTCTCTTTCACAGCGGAGTGAACAAGGGAGCTCGGTGCCAGCTGGCCCGCCTGAAGCTTTTTACCCAGATACTCCATCAAAGTGTGGTGTGGTAATTAGACAGGGTTAACGCCAAGCCAAGCCAAGCCACAGGTGCCTATTTATTATTGGACAGGTTGATTAAAACGCGTCCCACAGCAGCAGCAGATAAATAGGTTCAGGTATCCTCTCTGTTGTTCGCCGTATACGAACTTGTGCTCCTTCACTGGTACATTTTTCTAGCAAATTCCTTCCACTTTAAGAATTCTGTTCATTTCTCCGTCTCAGCATCGGCTTAAAACATCCTTTCCACCGCCTCATCTGGCTTATTGTTCTGCTTGGAACAGCGATTACCAGAGAGGATGGATTAAACAGTCTGTGGAGAATTTATTGATCCCCAAGCCCAATTCATCTGATAATGACGTCCGCTCGATTGAGGGAGAGAAGGGCAGCAAAAAAAATACAACCCGTAAGGTCAGAATCCCCACTAAGGAAACGGCTTAACAACCGAGGTGACCGGCTGAGAACGGAAACGTTTTTGTGAACCCATTCTCAAAAAAGAAACGTGGGGGTATTAAAAAAACGTTGGGCTGCCACCTTACAGCAACAAAGATGTGCGGTTTGAGTCTCAGCCATCTCGGCTGTCGCCTTTCTGTGCGCGGCACTCTCCCCGCGTCCTGCATGACTGTTCCTCAACACGCGTCATTTTCCTATCACACATGAGACAGATGCACGTTAAGTTAGTTTGTGCTTCGAGATCCAGCACAGGGGTGGACACGCACGAGTGTCTGCGTCGATGTTGGACTGTGACCCGTGCAGGGAGTTTCCCCATTTCTCTCCAAATGGTAGCTAGGAGACCGGCTCCGGCGTCACGCCGCTGTTAACCTACAGGCAAGGGGGCGGTGAAAAAAAAAAAAAAAACGGGTGGAAACATAAATACTTTCAATAAAAATCTTTTAGAAGCAGTCACAAACACCTTTCCCGTGTTCCCTTACAGAATAACTGCTGTTGTAAATCACAATCTGAATAGCTGATCCTTTGCCTTAACTTTTTAGAAGCACTTTACTTTATATTGCCTTTATTCATTTCCTCCCCAGTGACATATAATAGTCTTTGTTGAGCACCATGCAACTAGACAGTGATGTATCGCATACATAAACAACCCCACTGCATCCCTGCAAGAAAAGCTACACAGAAATAATGGGGGGAAAAATAAGAAAAAACAAAAAAAAAACTAATCATTTTGTTGACGAAAACTCATTTTGACCTAAAACAACCCTCGTGCTGGTGACTGAGGAATATATTGTTAAGAGCTGCATCTCAGGATGCTGCATGTGTGCATCCTCCTGCAAACACACAGATGAATACAGATGAATGGTGCACTATATCAAACGTGGAAAAAAAAAAAAAAAAAAAAAAGGAAGCCTGCCGAAGAGAAAAGGAGGTACATTCTGTGCATGATTTGACGGGTAAAGTGAAAAGTGTAACTGAATACGTCCCTATGTGACTACGGCAGCCGTAGCAACCAGTCACCCAGCGAGGGAAACGCCTGGGTAATCGTATACAGTGACGCAGGATAAACACTCACTGCAGACAGCCAAGCTGATGTGTAAATCTAAAACACCTAAAAGATCAGTATGGTAATAGATGCACTTGTGGAGGTATTAGCATATTGATGAGAAACTCTTCTGGGGCAGAAACACACACACACACATACACACACACACACACACACACACACACACACACATGCGGGTGCTCGCACTGAACTTGATTTAAGTTATCCGTGCTGAATTCCAGACTTTGATTATTCTTTGATCACTGTTTGTGAGGATGTGGATGAAAAGGCTGCCAGTCTAAAAGAAAAAAAAAAAAGAGAAGCTCTCGTTTGTTTCTGGTCACAGGTGAGTTATTTAGTCAAGGATCCTTGTTTTGGATTTAAGCCCCTTGGTGACAGCCGTGATGGTGTGCTCCACGCTTTAATCAAGGGAACACATATCATGTGTTATCTTCCACTCAAAATGAAACAGAGAAAAGTGGGAAAAAAAAAGGTGAAAATAAGAGCTCAGCAATGCACGCCTTCGATTTCTTCTTCTACATGGGGCCAATCTCGGATCTCTCCGAAAGGATGGAGCTTCACTTTCCTCCCAGGCGAACGGCACGTCTGCAGAGCCGGGGAGAGTTGAGTTGGGAGGCTCGTCTCATCCGGGCTCGACATGAACCCCCCTTTTGAAATGCTCTCATGTGACTGACACTTCTGTCTTTGTATCCGCCACTCCAATTAACTTGATGACAGGTGCATGCGGAGAAACGAGACAATCAATTACCGTCCCCCGTTCTCTACTTTGGTCATCACTTCATAATGCGGTGTCTTTCCCACTTCCTCTCTATAGCTCTTAATTTATTGACTCCCCCCCTCCCCTCAAATGTGACTTATATCCCATTTCTAACCTGTCTGGCTTCTCTTTGTCTCCCCGTAACATATCCCCTCCCTCTCCTCTGTTTTGCTGCCACATGCTCACAGCCTGAGTGACAGAGAAAGAAAAACTGGGAATGTGTCACTCACACAGGGAAGGTTCTTCCAGCTCTGTGCCCGGATGCATGATGCAAAAGCACAACCAGAACACCACAAGAGGTAACCGTTACCCTGAAGAAAGTCACATTCAGTGTTTTACGGTCCTCTGTGGAATCGTCTTAGCTACGCTTTGTCTCATTATGGACACTTATTCCTATATATAATTCTGCGTCAAGACAGTAAAGTCAATAAATCTGATAAATCAAAAGACACCCAGGGTTATTAAAAACAATGTCACTGCAGGTTTTAGGGTGGGTCTTCTTCACATCTCTTTTAAATGGTGAAAGTTTGCCACCTGCTGGTAATACGAATCCCTTTTGCTGATGTCCTTCATCAAACATTTTATGGCCTGACATTTAGAGCTGCTGAATGAATACCAAGTGCATTTCTTTTTTTTTTTTTTTTAACATCAAAGTAAATTTCTTGACATTTGAATAAGATTAAAAAAACTGAAGTCCAAATTCCCAACACTATTTGCAATGAAACGTCGATACGGGCAAAGAAGACGTGCCAGGCTGTTTGATTACTTATAAATAAGAGGTCCGACCGCTGTATTTATGTACAATATAATGAATTCCTGTCTGCTGCAATGCAAGAACCAAAATGCTCGTTATTGAAAAGGTGCTGCAACTTCTTCACTTACACAGTCCATCGCCGTGTAGCGGGAGGGAAATGTTCAGTGATGGTTTTTTTTCCCTAATCTTTACAATCCTCCCTTTGCTGTAAGACTGAACTTAAAAACCTGCCAAATCCAATGTGGGGAAACAAAAGGCCAGCTGACTCCGCTGCAGAAACGGACTCATCACACATGTCTGGTATCGGAGGATGTTGACCAGTGTGCACCCATGTGAAAACATCGTTTTCACAGAACATAAAGAAAATTTTATACTTGAGGTCATTTAGAAATGGTGTCATCACTTAAATTGCTCCAGGCGTGAAGATGATGAGAATAGCAGTCTCCTCCTACAACAGTAGTAGTGACCACATTCTTTCTGCCTAATAAACAACATAACTAATACAGCATAAATATAGAAGATCAGTGAAAGTAGAGACTTTGATTTTTCAATGTTATTTCAGTCGCTGTACAAAATATTTAAGTATTGCTCAAATGTATTAATGCGCTTTTTAATTATTATTATTATTATTACTTAAAAAATGTTGGTAAAGATTTCAACGTATTATTTTATGTATGAATGTATTTTTACGTATGTATACCGGTCCAAAGTATTGACCAAACTAAAGAAACAGACAGGCAGGGTATTTGTTGTCCGCTGACGCCAGCAAACTAAGAAAACGTGACATTTAAGAAAAAGAAAACTGATTCGTAGCAAACAGGTGAGAAGCAACCTTTGGAAAAGTCCCGCGGGGATGGATTTCAGATTTCAGCTGGCAATACGTTATCGCGGGGCCGTGGGAAAACAGGAGTTTTGTTTAAGATTAGTCAGCTTATTGGTCTGGATCAAGCAAGCGCAACAAACTGGGTTAAGGACCGTCCAATCCATTATTCAAGCTGAAGGGTACTGGTGGTGAACCAAGATCTTTGATACGGACATGTGGCTCAGGAAAAAGAAATAAACAAAAATCAATGAGATCAGAAAGGTTTGGTTATAGCTGATAAAAACATAACAGCAGCCAAATGTATGGAAATATAAAGAATTAAAAGCAGGTTGTGTGTCCAACTAGCCCGGACGTACGCCGTTCATGAGTGGCGAGTGCATCCAAGAAGATGGCTGGATAAAGTGAAACATCTATAAGTGCCTGAAGTCGTGCAGTATCATGTATGAGGTTACTTCAGTCGGTCCAGTCCAAGTTCAGCAACATCATGACCACGAATCAGGTTAGCCCACTACCTGAATATACTCAATGACCAAGCTTTTCCCAGCTGGAGGAGACTCTCCGTAGCAGTCCGACTCTCCTATCGTCTACATGTGATGCGTGTAAACTTATCAAAACGATGCCACGGTGACTCTGCGCCAGCATCAAGGCCAAAAGGTGGCCCAACGCAGTGTAGAGAGAGATGTCTGGCGCTGCCTTCCTAAGGACAAAAGGAGAATGTAGATAATTTACCACGCGAGGACGACGGCACAAGTAGTACATTCAAATCATGACCGACTGACATGGTAGATGTTCCTAAAACGTAAAAGATAAAACACTGCGAGCCATAATTCGGCTTCACAGCTTTGTTACTTACTTGATAGCTGAATTGGGCTGAGTCATCTTCCCACGAGAGGGGAAATAATGTAAGCACACGATTTCTAACATGTTTGCAGATATATTATAATTAATCTAAGGTGTCCTTGCTCATTTTCATCATGATTTATTAGGAACAAATGGCCTTCAATCATCTCTCCATTGCTAAAATGTAATTCACTAAGAACATTCCTAATAAACTGTTTAAGGGACCATGAGAGTAACAGTGTAACTCAATTAGATTTAAAAAGCTTAAAGGCACATATGTGAGCTCTTAGTAAATAATAAAGAAAAAGCCACAGTTGCCATTTACTGAACATGTCATGGCACCATTTATTTCGTAAAGTTATGCATAACTTTTCAACTTGATCATTGTACAGTATATGTTGAACTTCATGACATTATTAGAATATCAGGCAGTCAGATCAGCATCACCAATGGTAGCAAAAAGAAGCAGCATTTCCGTCAGAAGCTGATACAGAAAGAGCATGGCCCCTCCTTGTAGGAGGAGGGAATCAAGGCGAGAAAACCAGAGGCAGATGAGGAAGCATGACATATAGTGTAGGAGGGGATAAATAAGCATCAAAGCCACTGGGCTGCCTGGAAAAGCAGAGGAATGGCACCCATACATGTTCACAGGGAAAAGAAGGGAGAGAATCACACGCAAAAGGAGAAGAGTGGCAGAACAGAGGCGAAATCCCCTCGCAGCGAGGAGGACGACGATGAAGGAGTCAGCACAGAAATGCTACGGGACCAGATCAGAGCCGAGACTCTTCATTCTAGTTAACACAACTATAATTCACCTAAAATTATAGACTTGAACAGATTTCAAGAGTTTTAACACAACAAAATCTATCCGTCACCAGTGCAACTCTGGCCTCTATCAGTCTGAATTATGGTGCTGCCATTCATCAGGATGCGCTAGAAAGCTTGTAAGCTCGCTTGGACTCACACCAACCATGTGTGACTGAAGCAGGACACAGCCAGAAGGGTTACACCATGGCCAAAGGCATGCAAGCAATATGGGAAACACGGTTTTAAAAAATGAAAAGAAAGAAAATAAATACATCTTGGGATAAAAAAAAAAAAAAAAAAATCTTAATACATTATCTTAAAATTTTCCTTTTCTTGCTTTGTGTTTCATATATATATATTTTAAACACACATCTTTGTACATTTTGGTATAAGTTCTCTTTCTTGTAGGAAGTTTAAGGGAGAATGGGTGTCAATGGTAAAAGGGGTTGAGGTTCTGGGTCAGTTCCACTTCCCTGATTGCCTTGTGCTGAGAAGGGGGGGTGCAGCATCACACAGATGAATCCTCCCTTCAGACGTTTGCTCACACTCAAGTCTTTCATTCTCTGTTGTGACCATGGGCAATGGCAATGAAAAATAAAAATAAAAATAGGGTTCAGCAGTGAGAGAACAGGCTTATAGGACATCCAGAAAGTCCAGGACACAAGAAGTAAGAACAGACTGCAAGTCGGTACTTCTTCTTTTGGACCAGAGCCAAAAGCTCCATCACTGACTTCCACACTATCTCTTATCTGCGGGGGGGAAACGCAGGATCAAACAAGGACAGATATGGGAAATGACTTGTATTTTAAGAGTGAGTAAGTGTGCTGTGCATGAAGGGAGTACCTTTGTTTCCATCCATATCTGCTGCTGACCTCTCTGACCTTTGGCGTATTAGATTGTTGTACTTGGTCTCAACCTCCTGCAAGGAAAAATTACATACATCCAGATTACACAATAATATAGCTACTATGTCAATGAATTAAATGATTATTAAAAGGTATGTTTTGAGGAGCTGAGAACAAATAAATGTTTGCACCTTCAGGTAGTTGAGGTTTGCCTGAAGATTTCTAAGGTGAGACAGCACCTGTCTGCTGAAAGTGGAAAGACTGCCAGCCTGTGATGTTGAAGAAAACCTCAGATTGATGCCAGAGTCTGCAGCGCAGCCTTGTGAGGTGCTCAGCTGCTTGCCTGTGGCTGATGTCAAGATTTCATCGTCTGTGGTGCTCTCTCCTAGGCCACCATAACCCTCCAGAACTAAACATCCTGCATGGAAATTAAAATAAAATGTTTATCACCGGTGCTGTGAAAGAATATGATCAGGGAGAAACAAGTAATTGTAGATAAAACAGAATCTCGTGTTGATCAGTAGAGACCAATTTATTAGGAGGCTTAACATATTTTGCCAGTGAATTAGAGAAAGCATATAGTCTTTTTTTTTTTTTTACATTTACATAATCTCTGAACAATATAAGTTAGGTCAACCAGAGTGTCTTTGCTCACCATAATCTTCAGGCGTGTCAAAGAAGCCAGTGTCCCCTGATCCCATGTCTTGAGTCAGGTCTTCTGTCTGGCAGCTGCTTTTCTCTGGGCCGTTGTGGACCATCACCTTTGCACGGCTGTCTATTGGAGTCCGCAGAGATGTGGTCCTTAGGAGACGGGCCCCCGTGGAGCGTTTGGTTTGTTTTGCTGCCTCCTGGGACATAAGCTGTGTCACCAACACCTGCTTTAATGCTGCCACTGAATTAGAGAAAACATGTAATCAGTTTCTTTCATTTACAGCGTCTCTGAACAGTCAGCAGTGCATGGTTTGATTGAACTGTTTTGTGTGCTCACATGTTTTCAGTGCTTCATCTGCCCTGGAGGGAAAAGCTTCAAACAGATTTCCTTCTCTAACATCCCCAGTCACTTGGTAAGGAAGCTCAGGGTCCACAAAGCCGCCTTCTTCCTCCTCCTCATCATTTGCCTTCACTTCCTCAAATGGATTCCTACCAGGTAGAGAACCCTGCAGTACATTTCTTGAGGCTGGACTGCTCTCCTTATCTAGGGAGGCATAATTACAGTTACCAGAGGATTACACAAGATGGATGGAACCATATTTTCAAGACAAACTGTAGAAATGTGCAGCTTGAGATACCTGCGGACTGGGTACTGCCGGCACGATCCAGGTCTCTACTCAGCCTGGAAACCCCTGCTGTTATGATTTCTACACCATCTCTCTCCCCACTGGCACACAAACACAGTCTTAGTTCAGTAACAAGAGAAAACCCTGAGACATCAGAACTGATCAAGTTATAAAAATAAAAAAGAGACGTACTCAGTCTGGGGTAAAGGTATGACGCTATGGGGCTTGACTTTTGTAGAATCTGCTTTCTGGGAGATCAGACTCTGCCACCTTGTACAAGGGAGGCAGAAAAATAAAAAACAACGTAAAAATTGTAGCTCACTTAACAACTACGAATCAGATCAATCAAAAGGTAGTTGGTCTCACATTTTTTGATCTGCAACTGTGGGTGCCATTAGCTCATAGATCTGGGCACCGTTGTCTGACATGGAGAGGACGAAAAACGACTTGTTGTCTGGCAAGAAAGAGGGTGACAAAAGGAACCAGATAAATAATTATTGTTCCTGCTTCGTTGCAAGGATGCCCAAAAGCCTTCTTGTACTGAGTGCTTGGTCAAGGTCAATTTTAAAAAGACATGACAGTAATCTTCACTTGAATTACATCAAGTGAGGTGAAGTAATGAAAAATAACATCAAAGGTGTGTGTGAACTGACCTGTAGCCACAGAACGCACTAGTACAGTGTTGAGTTTGATGATTGGGCTGAAGATATGTTTGGTATCGGCGGTGCCTGCCAGGTTTTTACTGTGACACTTGAGGATTAGGCGTTCGTCTTGTTTCTGCAGCAGAACGAGAATGTCCTCTAGGAGGAGCGTGTACAACTCTGACAAGAAACAGAAAGAACAAATACATTCACTTTTATATACGAACTGTGGTTATGTGGAGTTGCAAACTAAATTAAATGCAACGCATTTCATAATTGAACTCTAACAAAAAGAGTTAATTACAAACCAATAGTCTTGTCTTTGTTCACTTTCCATGACAGTGGACCCTCATGCACCATCGTCTTCTTGGTGAGATCCAGGTTCTGATGAATGTAGACCAGGGAAAAACATTAACAAGCTGTTAAGTATTGGCTACTAATCCATGGAGCCATTTCCACATAAAGGTTTTCTTATCTATTTTTCAGATGAGCTTTGCGGGTGTACACGGTTGTGCAGATAACTCACCTTTAGCTCGAGGATCATGGGGTTGTCTGACTGCTTTAGAGAGGAGAGGTCCAATCTTCTCTGATAGTCCTCCAACCTCTAGAGGAAAAAGGGTTAGAAATGCCAAAAACAAAGAAAAGAAAAAGGAAGTGCTCTCTTACGAAGAAACAGTTTAAATAACAAAAAAGTACTGCACCTGCTTGTCCTCAGATTCCTTCACGGCCTGGTTGACATGACTGAGGATCTTTCTGCAGCTCTCTGCTGCCTGTTTAACTTTCTCCTTCTCCACCGAATTGTCTGAAAAATATTATGGCATCAAGTTGTAAGGCCTCTTCAGTTCTGCAGAGAGCTGTCCAGTGAATTTTATAGCTCCCCTGTCCGTTAACACGCCATCATTATTAAAAATTATGATAAAGCAAGCGAAGCATTAGGGTGCTATAATAGGTGGTTATATTTTATCATTAGTGTGTTCTCTCAGTATGAGACCCTAATTCCAGCCAGGAATAAAATGACAGAACAAATAATGAATGCGTCATTTTCTGAAATTTGCACCATCACTCCAAGACCATTATAATTATATGCTCTCCATTAGTCTTTGTAGTTTGTTAACAGATAACAAGTTACCAGATAGAGCCCGCTAAAGACTGATTTTTAACTCAAACTAAAGGGCTGATTTACTTTTTTCTATTTTTTTCTGATTACCAAATGCAATTTGGATACTTTTCCCCTACCTATTTGCTTTCTCTTCTTCTAATTTTACTTAGTTGCATACAAAATTACTGAATTATTCTCCACTGTGGATTCACCTCTTAATGGAATATAAATGATGAGGGTATAAAAGGAGAAAAAAAGCATCAACATGATAATTGAACTCTTCTGAAGGCAGTTACAGGCAGGGTGCTAAAAACTGTGCAGCCAAACTTTGGAGCCACATTATCTAATAACTGAACCACATATTTTATGCCCTTTTGATGCAGTAAAAAAACAGTCATCCTGCTTCCATAATGAGTCAGACTACAGAGGCAATAAAGTATCACTGATAACGGCAGTAAAATCCAAAACTGTATGCATTTTTTTTCGAAGTAATAAATAAAATCATCAATAGAAGTTTGAAGCTTTCTTTCTGTCTTTTTTTCTTCTTCTTCTCCAAAACTAGGTCAGAATGCTTGTTTGCAAGCGTCTGTCTCCAGGGAGACGCATACTTAGACCTGGACCCTGGAGACTTGCGTTACTATTTTCAGTGTTGCCTGACATGTTATAACACAAATGACTGATCAAGAGAGTAATTAGATAATTATTCATAAATTGTTGAGTTGCTGCTGCTCTGTGATGACATGTTACATTATGGGTTGATGGAGGTGTTTGGCAGGCTGAAGTCTACGATTAGTCTACAATACACACTGCATGTTAACTGATTAAAACCTGAACAAATCAGTGAACTGTGACAAAAGAGGTCTGACTAGTAATGCAGCATGACAGCACCTGTGTACTTGACGATGTTATCTAGTAGCAGAGGGTACTTG
The DNA here is from genome assembly GCA_014839995.1 of Xenentodon cancila. Taxonomy (NCBI): domain Eukaryota; kingdom Metazoa; phylum Chordata; class Actinopteri; order Beloniformes; family Belonidae; genus Xenentodon; species Xenentodon cancila. The sequence continues at coordinate 18,369,177 of CM026201.1, forward strand.
GTGAGCCGTTGCATCTCTACTGGAATGATGTCTTTAAGCTGCAGTCGACGGCACAGTCTGTTACTCTCTGCCTCCTGCAAATAAACACAATAGAAGTCAGTTAGGCTCTAAAGGAGTCAAAGAACATACAAAATATGTATATTTAATTATGCCCTAAATCAGAAAAAAAAATGCAGTGGTATTAAGAATTCAAATTAAAAAGAGAGCAATGATTCTTAGATTTTGCTTGACTTTTATTTCCTTGTATACGAAATAAGCTCAAGATACCGGTACTTTGTTTCGGCTTTGATATCCATTTCATTTGTTCCTGTACACCCATTTCCACATGTCAGGCCTGCAACATGTTCGTTGGTTTGTTCCCGCCATCCATCCATCCATCCATCCATCCATCCATCCATCCATCCATCCATCCATCCATCCATCCATCCATCCATCCTCTCTCATACAATACTCAGAGCTTGTGACCGTATGTGAGTATTAAAACATAAATCCACTGTTAACTAGGAACTAGACCGCTTCCTCTTCCAACCCAGCTCTGTCTTCACTGCACCAGGCTCGTAAATCTTAATACATCATCTTAAAAAAGTCCTTTTCTTGCTTTGTGTCATTTTATTTTTACTCAAAACCCTGTGGAAGATGGTGGTGGAGTCTAACTACCATTAAAACTAGCAACTATGAACAGGACGGGAAAGGCACAATTGAAAAAAAAGCCTACATACATCCATGTGGTATTTTGACCAAAAGCATTTTAGCAACACTAAAAAAAGAAACGCGTGCAAAAAAAAAAGTCATAACATGTCTGTTTAAGACTCTTCCCCTTAAAGCAGAATCCACACTTTTCCACACTTTGGAGGTGCTGATTCTCATCCCGGTTGCTTCAAAGTTATCTTCAAACCACGCTAAGAGCATGCAGAGGGTGCCTGTTAATATAACCTACAAAATCATGTCCAACAAAGCATAGTGAAATTATGAACAAAATCAGGGCAAAAAGGACCACGCTCTCACAATGAGAGCTGGATGAGAGTCTCCCACAGGTTGTACAAGAGCTGAACATGCAACGTAGGTCATTAACTTTGTATGATCCTCTCACAGGAGGCTACAAAGAAGAAGGTCATAATTCTTCTCTAAATCCACATAATACATGTAGATTGGCCAGACCAAGTCCCAAACACTCCTTCACTATTCCATCAAGGATAAAGAGCCAGTGCAGTGCTCTACAATCACCCCAACATGCTGAGGGATGTAATGATTTGCCAAAATTTGCATGTTTGTTTGAGGGGGACCAATTTTCTAAGAGCTGCATCAAAAACACTACACTATACCTTTGTACCTATGTAATTACAGTCCAAGATCTCCAGGACCTGTGTCTGCCAAATGTTCACAGCACATCCTCACTTGGCACTTAGGTGGCACAAAAGATTGGATGCACCAAATGTGACTCAATACCAGGTGGTAATTCAGCTGACTGTGCATCACTTGTCTTCACCCTAGTATTTAAGACATATGGACACAGTCCCGATTACAGGAATATAAAACATAAATCATTGACACTGTGACCTACATTATCCTGCTACTGTGTGCATGAATGAACACACTTGTGCTTGTTTTTAATAGACAAACCAAGACAAGAACAAAAGTCAAATAGCAAAAGCTGTGGGTTCAGGCGGCATCAAGAACGGTCCTTCATCAAAAACCGCTTTGACTAAATTGCTGGGAAAAAATATATATTTAGGAAAACATTTTTAATCACTATAATTTAAGTGCCTCTTAGCGTTTAACTACGCGGTGTCAGTTTCTCTAAGCTCCGGGACGCCTTTTCTTGGACAGTCCATGCATGTTTTAGCAAGAAGACAAAATCACATTCTGCAGTCATGAAAGACGGGGCTGCAGAAGGAGGAGATTTGTACTGGCCTGCCTGCAGTCCAAATGAGTCTCCAGCAAAGGAGGTGTGGAAAACTTAATGACAAACACGACGACAATCCTGAACTTCTGCACACCTTTATGACCCCTTAAATGTCTTCTGCTCGCCATTCTCAATGTCAAAACATCTGTCATTCTATTCAGTGTACATCCTTTTTGCTCCCTTTTTTAATCTTTCTATACCATTTAAACATTCTAAACAATGATTACACTCTACACTTATCTACATGATGATATCATTACACACGCGTCAAGCAAACACTTCCTAAAATGTTAAGGATGGAAGGTTTTCTTTGTCCAATGTGAGAACAGTGCAAGTACCTGGATGAATGAATTGAATCTTGAGTCTTTCTTCTGCCTGGTCTTGATGATCTCCAGAGCAAAAGGTTGGTTACTGCAAAATGTCCCCACTGCCTGCTTGATCTTCTCTTCTTCTCCACCACTGAACTGTATTGACCAGGAAAATCCAAGGAAAGAGAACATAGACAGAGTGAGGCTCAGTCGCTCCAGTTCAGGGCTGAAATTTCTTGCATTACAACGAGTAGCCGACTCCCAGAGGGGGGCCAGGCTCAAGTTCTTTTAGCAGAGTAATCTTAAGGCTCAGTGTAGACTAGATCAGTACTCATACCCTCAGGGGACCATATACCCTACTTATCCCCCATAGTGAGGCTTCAGACCACGTAGATATGTGGCTACCTCACATCAAATACACCATGCATGGTTGAAATGCGCAGATGTCATCCAAATCTGGGGCATCTTCTGACATGCCCATATATCAGGGAGCGAGTTTGCTTCTCTCCTACTTGCTTCCACATTTGCTACTGAAAAGTCTATCTCCAGTTTTTGATTTTTCCCTGTCAGTTTCAGAGGAGGATTTTAGTATTTGAAAAAGATCCAGGTGCAAATATGTTGGAAAAATGACGGCCCATTTCAAATAAATCCAATATCAACACCTAATTTTCATTCTCGTCTCAAAAGTAACTCAAGCAACAGTCTAAATATTTTATGAGCACACCAAGCTGTTTTCCATCTACAACGGGCATCTTGAAATGCTTTTATTGTAAAAGCAACTAGAAAAAAAAGGAAAAGAAACAATCTTTTTGAATTAGCCATTCTACTCACCCAGGACAGCAAGTCATCTCCAATCTGATCAATTACTGAAGAGTCATTTCTCTTCCGAACAGCTGTCATTTGCTCAAGTATTGAAACTGAAATTAAATACAAATGTATCAATGAGCTGTTTTAGGATGTCTGTGTTTCAGTGCAATTTAAAAGAAAAATGAAAAATGAAAATGTGAGTATCTCCATTTACTTAAATGCTTATTTTAATTTACACTACCAAGATTTTTACCAGGAGTTTTATTGTTTTTTCATGGCTCATGACAGTCATGCATTAATAAGAATATTTGTTAGATGTCAGGATGTATGTGTACCATGCAGCTGAAGAACCTCTTCCAGGTTGGTAAAGATGTTCTTGATGTCAGCAGGGGGAAGGATTGCATCTTTGGAAAGCTTCTGGTAAAATACACTGTCCAAAACTCTCAGCATCCGCACATGCGCACGCTCTGTATAAAACAATTCTGCAAATACAACGAAAGATGTTTATTTAAATTGTAGGCACTTGTGACTTTCAGCACTTTCCTTTGAACATACTGCATTTTGTAATACAGCAGCTCCTTAAAGCACATTGATGAAAAACCTGTTATACAGTGCGTTTTATGGATAGACGTAGCTTTAGTTATATTCACAGAACTGGATCCTCACCGTACAGTACTTCCTGTCTCTTAATTTCATGAGGCTTTAGACCTGCAAGGACTTCTCGTCCTACCAGCTGCTGCCAATTTGGGGGATCATGCTCAGAGTCTGTCCCTTGGTCATCTTCACTCTGGACATCAGCAGTACCCAATCCATCAAGTCTGGGAGGGCAGAAGGTCACATTTTCAATTGGTACCTTTTTTTTTTTGGTTGATTGGAGGCACCAAAATCAGAATAATGATAAGAATACTGGGATGCACTCACATTCTCATAGCCTTTGGTGTTCCTTCATGAACTCTATAAGAATGTAAACAGCAAAATCAGTAAAAAAAGAAATAAAGAAAAACATTTCTGAAATTACAAATGTCACTGCAAATGCACCTGTCAATTTCTCTGTCATCCTCCTGTAACTGGTCCAGGCTATACAGGTCCAAGTGTGAAGATGGATATGGCAACCCATCTAGAGGGTCAGACTGAAGACCATCACTTAGCCTGGAGGTGCCTGATGTTGGAGTCCCACCTGACAGATCAATATAGCTTACTTAAATTATCCCTGAAAGTCATATTAATGCAGATTCTAGGTTATGTACGCCATATCATTTTGTCTATACATGAGCTTCAGGTGTGCAGGTGTTTTTGGTCCATATTCAATGTGATTTAAAGCAGACCTCAAGTGTTTCAGAATTGGAGTGCTTCCAAACACCGACATTTCAGTTGGATCTGTGAGATTATGAGTTTATCTGCAAGTTTCAAGATCGTGCAAGAGTCACAATGTCTCACGGTAATCTGCGTGTTAATCTTGATCCATCAACTAAGCCATGCAAAACAACGAAATTATAAAGTTCCCCTCACCTTCCAATTAAAAAAAAAAAAAAAACATACCCATCGTTTGTAAGAATAATAGTAAAAAGGATAATACATGACAAACAAGATGGGTGGCGTCAAATAAAATGTGCTGTTCAACGTCTAAACCACCAATGAAATCTCATTTTGTTGGCATGTGTGGCTTTCCTCCACAGTCATGACATAATGCTGATATGCGAGTCACAGACCGGTCATGGTGTTTTATTTTGAAACATCTTCTGGAGTCTCTCTGCCTTAAGTCTTGCATACTTAATCTGTTCATTGTAAACTGATATGGCTCAGCTGAAGCTGATGCCAAAACAGACTTGGCACATGTCTTTACCAGATCAGCAAAAAAGGGTCACTCCTGGGACACTTCTGAAACAGTGTCTGTTGAGACCACTCCCATTGGCTGAAGTGGGCGTGACTCACTGCTGGCGTTGTGTAAATGGGACGCGGCACAGGGCTTAATTCTTAGATGGTGAAACTTTCTTCTTCTCATGTCCCTGCCCTGAATAACTATAATCTTGGGTTGTCCCTCAACCCTCTTCTCCGACTTTTAAAACTGAGAGCATGCTGACCACTGTTACCGGTGTAGACACTGACTAGTCATAAGTACTTAACACAAACCCACTTTTAAGTTAATTTTCATGCCCTTTGGCTTCTTAATAGAGGACAGAGGACTGTAGTGAAGACAGCTTTTGATCCAATCTCAACCTTTGTTAAGCAATAATTATAACAATTGCAATTTTATTGGCTTTGTATTAATTAGACTAATTTGGACTGAGTTGAACTGTATTGCTGAAGTGTGTTGTGTTGACATTTATCATGATTTTGCACTATATAAATAAAGCTGAAATAAATACACCTGAATTGCATAGATGTGCACCTTAAAGGTCAGTCAGGACTAAAACATGTTTTCTAAATACACCCAAACTGAAACACTGTGACAGAATTCTAGAAGCTGTGAGAAGATAAGCACACAACCCTGATATGTCAAACTGACTAAATCTCCAATTGATTACAGCGCAATTCGAAGTGTCACTGTCAAATGTCGAGTCTACTGAGGCTCTGGAAATATCTTGCAAGGTAGAGCATTTAAAGCACCTTTAATCAATTATTTTCTCCTTCATCCGAACCCCGCTGAAATATCTGCAGAGCTGCCGTCAGTTTACAGTGGGATAAACCGTTTAATATGTTGACTCGACAACGAAATCAAAAATGCGTTTAGCTGAAACTGTTGCGTTTAGCCGCTGCTGATAACAATGATAATGACTAGCCATTGGCTGAGCTGACTGTCAATCAATCATATTAGAAATAAATGTAATCATTAATAGTAACTCTCCTGATGTGGTACAAACCCCAGTACTTACAAGATCAAAGTGTGCACTATTGCTACCTATTATGGTGAAATCTAAAATACTTTGGCTGGTCAATCAATTCCTTCACATGTCGTCTAACGGAAAAAAAGAAAGGAGTCCAATTAAATGGCCTAAGTGAACTGAATCAGCTATCAGGCTTAAGTGCGCGTTTAAATCTACTGACAGTTAAACATTAATAAATGCTCATGAAAGTGAAAATAGTTTAATTAGATGTCACTGCAGTTCCTGCATTAACCTAGCACAGAGACCATAAAGCACGTGTTAATCTTAGGAACCATTCTCTAAACAGAACCTCCTCTGATTTTTCCTTCTTATTTGGTTCAATCATTTCATAACTTACCAATATCAGTGTCTCGGCTTGTGTCAGAGTTGTTGGTGGTGTTGCCTGGAGATGAGGTATTCACGGATAAGGAGTGTATGAGTTCAGGACCTTCACTGGACTGGCTGCCCCTGAGACGGCCAGTTTCCATGTGGTCACTTGCCCCCAATGCAGGTTGAGACATTTGTTTCAGGGGCCGGGGGCGATTGTCCACAGCTTTAACCACTGCAAACAAAAAGAAGTGATGTCAGTTTTAAAAAAAGCTTAATCAATACCCTTGGTATTTTGATTTATTGAAGCTTCTTCAACTACCTGCCGCTGCTTCGATGCGGCTGGGCCAACGCTGAGGTCCAAGAATACTTTGAAACCTGTTTTTTTTTCCTTTCTCATCTCCTTCCTTTTCTGTTTTGCTGCTTTTCTAAAGTTCACCAAACAAGGAAAGGAAAAGTGTTATGTGGTTGATAAATAAGGAGAAAAGGGTTCATGATGCAATAAATGTATACATTACCTTCATTTTAGTGATAAAGCTGATCCGAACCCGTTTAGACTCCAAACTGCGAGGTTCCTTTACCCTCACACCAAGGTGCTTCATGTATGTATAGATAACATACTGCATTGTAGTGCTAAATGAAAAGAGTCAACAACTGAGTTAGGTTTCTCTCATAATTTTAGAACAAATAAAACTAGGCAATGTTGAAACCTGAAGAGCACAAGTATCCATACTGTAACTTGCACCATATGTCATACCAGTCTTTCTCATGCAATTTCTACACAAACCATCTGTGCTGTGTTCTGACCATATGGCATTTCTAAAAAGACTGTCTCAATCAGTCACACTTGTGAATTATTCAATATAAATATACTGCATAAATTACATGTTTGCTTTAAGAGGGTCTGAGTGCTTCATGTATTAACAGTGAGGGATGCAGAAAAACACTGAACGACATAGGTTTATAAGTCAGAATTACTGGATACAACATCAAAGATGGTGAATGGGATAAAGCTAAAGTCAATGCAGATTTTGAACTTGTAAATATCACAAATGCTCCCAAAGTTTGCAGCTGTTGGTTTAAGCTTTGTCACCCTTTGAAATAAATCTCTCTGAGATTCTGCTTGAATGTCCTGCCTTTACATCTTAAACTGATTCTACAGTGGGAATAACAAATCAAACTGTTGAACCTATAGGATGATAGTTTCCTCATGGGTAGGTTAACTTCAGGAGTTCCTTAAAGTATTACAAGTGAGGGAAGAATGGAGCAGGAGATTAACAGGTGGATTGGTGTGGCATCTGCAGTAACACAGGCTCTGTACCAGTCGGTTGGGGAAGAGAGAGCTGAGCCACAATGCACATCTTTCTGTTCATCTGTTGATCTATGTTCCACCAAAGGAGTGAGTGAACAATGTAACAAAAAAAACAAAATCGCAGATACAAGCAACTGGCATATGTTGCCTTCGTAGAGCAGCTGGACACCCCCATAGAGACAGGGTGGGAAGTTCGGTCATTTGGGAGGGTCTTGGAGTAGAGTTCCTGTTCCTCCTCACTGCAACGAGCCAGCTAAAGCGGTTTGGGCATCTGGTTAGGATGCCTCCTGAACGCCTCCCTGGGGAGGTGTCTTGTGCTTGTCCAACCAGCAGAAAGCCCCAGGACATGCTGGAGGAGTTATATATCTCGGGTGGCCTGAGAATGGATTGCTATTACCCCAGAAGAGATGGAGGAGGTGGGCAGAGAGAGGAAGGGCTGGGCGTCTCTGCTTAGGCTGCTGCCGCCACAACCCAAACCCTGATATGTGTAAGTTTATGGATGGATAGAAAATATACCATTTACTTTCCAGAGTTTGTATTATATAAAACATTCACTTAGTTCACTTTTACTCTTACCATTTCTCTTCTTCTGTGGTCTGAGTAGTTAACCTGAAAATAATACCAAAAAAGAAAAAGCGAGTAGTTATCAATAGATATAAACATTATATAAAACATTTGTTTATTCAATTAGCTCATGCTTGAATCTCTGTGACAGGTCTGTGAGACTCATCTGCTCCGTACAAGATATCGTCGATCTTGGTGATGATGTTTTCAGCATAGGACCGTTCCCTCTCGAGAGTGACACGGTCTCTGACCCTCTCCTGGTCCAGTCTGGCCAGCTCCACTTCAGCCACTGTTAAGCCCATACTGCGCTTTTGTCTATAATTTATTAAAACAAGGTCAGAAATGACTTAATTAGTTTACACAGACATATACTGGAGAAGTTCCAGAGAATCAGGTGTCGTACATACACTGCAGCTTGTGAAAACAAGCTTGTTGATTGTTCATTTTATTCCAAACCCTTGAACATTTTATGGAAAAGCTGAAAAACGTTTGATCACTTTAAACTCTTTAAAAATAATTTCCTATGTTTAGGGAAATAAACTATTGTTGTTACTTAAACTAGCCTATGACCAAGTAAAGTAATTGTTGCTTGGCAGAATAGGCAGCTTTAAAAGGATGCGTTTTCAGGAGGGATTTGAAAGTCTGGAGCTAATATTGTGTATGTGCTGTAGGAGAGAAATCCAGAGATGAGGGGCAGAGCAGCTAACGGATCTGGAGCCCATGGGGACTATATGAGGAGACAGAACTGTGAGCTTGATGGAGGATGATGACCTGAGACTCCAAGACGGTGTGTTGATGTGTAAAAGTTCAGACAGGTATAGGAGGAGCGCGGCCATTCTTTAACTGCAATTCCTAAGTGGGTAGCCGAGGTTAGAGAGTACCGTTTATGTCCACTATAGAACACAAAGAAACTCCCAGCCCATCTATATTGATTACTTTTTTTTTTTTAAGTTGATCAATACTGCATACATTTGGAGGAACCGATAAATGAGTAGAAAGCACTTTCCAGGTAAGCAGAAAAAGTATGTAGCTGCAAAAACAAAAAAGGGTAGAAAATTACATTTTCTAAAATGTTGAGGAAAACCACCAATTTCCCAAGTTCGGGAATTAATCAGACAACACCAAATGAGTAGTCTGAATCACCAAATTTACCTGAAGTCCTCAAGATTTTTCTGAATCTCAGGGAGCAGGGAGTCCTGCAGTGTTTGAACATGCTGTCTGTTTATTTCCTCTGGAATTAGTTCTGTCCGCCGCCGATCTGGAAAAAAACAAACACTCTCTGTACACCAAATGTTAAGTGATGCTAAAACGTCTACAGTAGGCCAGTAAAGGAACAAAGGCCTGATTTAAAAAAAAAAAAAAAAAAAAAATAACTTTTTTGAAAAATAAACCCTGGGAAAAGACACCATGACGTGTGAGAACATTACAAAATACTTACCAAGATCAGAAGACACAGATTCAGGAACAGGAACTTTTAAATTCTGCAACAAAAAGGAAATAGAATAAATATATTCAAGTTGTTTTATACATTTCCCTGGAATGAGAGTGACATACTGTAAAACAATAATGCTAAACAAGGTAAAGATGTTATAATCTACAGATGTTCCGGTACCAATGTTTTTCTTTCCAATACCTGGGCTTTGGGTATCAAACATCTCTATTATAATCTAATCAGTATCAGTGTGTGACAAATAACCATGAGTGTTTCAGTTTAAGGAACATAAACATAGACTTACTGCTCCCCGGTCCATAAAGAAGGTGTGAAGGTCCATGAACACCCGTCTGGTCTCTTTGGAGTTGGTCTGCTTATACAGGTCAGCATAGAGGTAACAGAGCTGAAAACATAATAAAAAGAATGACTTTTAAAAAGAAACTGTAGAGGATGCCAGGTTGCACGGCCACTAAAGTACAAAACGAATTCAACAAAGTGTCAACCAAGGGCCTTACCACAGGAGCAGGGTCAAACTGAGAGATGACATGATGCAGAAAGGCTGCGAGGTGGGCAGGGCGAGATTTGAGTTGTTCCATACTGTTAAAGCTGTTACACTGGCCATTTGTCTGAAACACAATCAGTAAAACAATTTCACTGATATCATAACCTGAATGAAGTAACGTCAAATACGTTTAACTACATTATAGATGCTAGGACTGAATGCTGGCAGACAAAAAAAAACAAAAAAAAAAACAACAAACCTGCTCATGGTCTGAATCAAAATAGTCGTCTTCAGCTCCAATGATTTGTGAGACGAGGCGAGAAGAGGAGGGACTGCTGACGGTGGTGGGAGACAGAGAGTTCTGTAGAAAAGACAGTAACAAATTGTAAAATTACTTTACTCACTTGAGCAAAACCCGTCACGTGGCACATACTTGCACTCTTAGAGTTTTGGTCAAATATCAGCATATGCTTGCAAAAGAAAACTACATTTTAGTAGATTTAGTACAGGTTGATGATATAGGTACCAGGTCAGTGGTATCCTCTGTCTCTGGGGAGTGGCAGGAGTTGAAACTGTTCCTGGGTGTGCTCTTTGGGCTGGGGCAGTACGACTCTCTCCGACACTGGTTCTCTGAAGATCCGGCCCCAAACATGCGAGATATCTGGAATATTTTTTTTATCTTACATCAGTATTCAAAAGAATCCCGACAAATGGAACTATCAGTCTATCATTCATTTGAATGCGGTAACGATAAATGCATGCACATTGCCTGTGCTGGTGTTATCTAGATTAAGAACCCTAAAGCAAAACTTGATGCTTCTAAGCAGCAACTATGCATGCAGCCAACGTCATAGCAGGTGTTTATACTTGTTTGTTGTGGTTTGTGCCACGCTGCAATTACACCACTGAATGCTAGATGGCAGTGCGAGTTCTTTTCGGCAGCGTTGTAACTTGCAGGGCTGAGCTTCCTGTTGTTTATTTCCTTTATGTAGCTCAGACATGGCAAAGAGGCAAATTAAGCCCATCTTAAGCGAGCTGCAGCTGATAAATGCCGACCAACAGTAGCTTTTTCTCACAGTACAGTAATCTATCCTATCCAGCTTGAAAATGACAGAGAAGAACTGGAAGATACGCAGACGGAAATGCAACGCTACCAAGCCGACCGGTCTCATTTGTTGTATTGGGCATCAGCCGGCTGCGTAGTTACATTGTTGTTACATTGTTGTTACATTGTTGTTACATGGAGAGGTGCAGGTCAGACAATGGCTAAGGTTTCAGTGCAAAGTCTCCAGTTATGGTGGACATACATGCGTTGTTGGTACAACGAACTTTGAGTCACCCACAGGCAAAGTTGATTCATGATCGTGATGAATGATTATAGCAGGAATTTTTCTATTGTTTTGGTTGAAACTGTAAAAACTTACAGGAGTGCTGTTCCATGACAGGTCTGTGCTGTTGTTTCCTTTAGGGGGAAGTGTGCGCTCTATCTCCAAAATGTTACCATCATCCGCACAACCACCTGGAATAGCCTCCTGAAGATTAATGCAAAAGAAACAACAACAAAAAACGCTGAAATAGCTATAAACAGCAGGAAATATTTACAATATTTCATAATGATTTATTCCAATAAGCACACTATATAAAGAAATAGTCTAGTTGTACTAAAGTAGTTTAAGTGTATGAATTTATTGGTATTCTGACTTTAATGGCATTGAATGTAACATTTCTTGAATACACCCGGCAGAACAATATGTTGATATGATGCACACACGCACGCACAAAAAAGAGTGATGTAAAATAAGCTGTCATGCAGACACAAAAGAGTGACATCCCACAGAGAGAACACAATCCACTAATGGGATTAGGATTATTGTTTGTCTGGAATTATCTCCTAATACTCTACACAAAATTATACAAACATTACTTGGATGTTTCCAGTAGATTTGTGCTTTTAGCGTTCCTGTTCTGTGAGCTTAATGTTCAAGTTAGTACCTGTGTTGCCCCAGTGGCCTTAAAGAGCTGGCCCTGCAGCTGAGGAATGTGTTTTTTAGCTTCCTGGATGTCTTTCAGTAGTTTGGGGGAAGGGTTCCTGCTGTACACCTCCTTCATGGCCTAGACGGCATGAGAGAGGAACTCAAAACAGGAACAGGAACAGCAGGTCTCCAACATTATTTTACTATCAAGTAAATAAAATGTGTTATTTGTAGAATCTGGTATAAACCTGACTGTTCAAGAAAATACTGTCTCATGATAAAATTACTTAAACACAGCAATTTATAAAGTTTGACAAGTGTACTTTCCCAGGGACACAGAACGATGTTCTATTTAAAAGATTAAAATTTGATCCTATGATTAAGAACAGAGATACTAGGTGGATTCCCATTACACTTTTTCACAAAACAAAAGTGACAATTCTGAAATTGCATCTCGGTCCTGCTGCTCAGGCGCCAGTGTTTCCTTTTAACAGTGTTTTGAAAATGAGTATAATTCTTGTGAAATGTTGTCCTGTGACACTACTTTTTATGAGCATAACTTTCCTAGAATCTCATCCTGCGAGACGGCTCTTCAACACAAATATGAGGATGATCATGTCTTTAAAGAAGATGGACGGAAACCGTTTAGTTTTGGACTTCCACTACCGCTGGATTCTACCGTCTCAGGCATGCAAATGTAAAAAAAAAGTATTTCCACTACTAAAAGGTTTTTGCCACACTTCTTCCAAATTCTAGGTGTTTCCATTTCAGGTTTTTCTTTGTGATATTTAGGTCTTGTGCAATTCTTGTAGTAATGGAAACTCACTAACTGTAATATTCTTTTAAGGTGTTTCATATACATGACAGAAGTAAAGCGCAGCAGCTGACTTCTGCTGAACCTACGAGGAAAGCAGCATAACAATGAGAGACAGAAGGTAATGGTCATTGTTGTGCTAACCTGCAGCTCCTGCTGCTCTTTTGAAGACATCTTTTGCAAGATGTCTGGCCTCTGGCTGCAGACACTGCTGTTTTCATCCTGAGGGGGAAAACAAAAAATAGGGAAAGAAGAGCACAATGTGTTAAAAGCTCCCTAACCTTAGCTTTAAACTACAACAGGAAAACAAACAAGATGGTGCTAAAGATATATATGCATACTAGTAATACAATGAAGAAATGATTTCACTACACAGAAACTTTGTAAGAAAGGACGAGACACAGAAAATTCAACACAATAAAAATAAGAGAGGAAAAGATAATACGAGGGAAACTTCCGGATCTGATGAGTCAGAAGGTTGCTGATAGAGGAGAAAATAGATATAGAAATAATGTATATCTCTGATACCCATGGTGGCTGTGAGGAGGAGAGGCGGTCCTGAGGACTGTATGGCCGTTCTGCTGCTGGGGAGCTCGGAGAGGAAACGCTAACACCCAACATGTCTGGCTCTCCTTCTGGCAAAGGGATCTGGGCCAGCCCCGGGGGGCGCCCCAAAACCGTGAGGGCCACATAGGAGCCCGCTGCAATGAAACATCAAAAAGATTAAGCCATCTTATTGCCAGGTTTACGACAGAATTGTGGCTTGTCTTAAAGAAAAACCGACAAAAAGGACAAATAAAGAAACTAACATTTAATAAGCTTCACCACTTCAGTGTGATTAGAACGTGTAACCAGGGTCCCGTTCACCTGAAACACAACAATGCCATAATGATGACAATTAAAATGATGAATACAACAAAACGCAGGCTATCAAAATATTTCCTTCAATGGCGAAAAAGTGTAGAAATACTGACTGTCCAGAAGATGGCAGCCTACAGCCTCTGTATCAGCAGCAAAGTTACACAAGCAGTTAAAAAAGTGGCAGCAGGTGAATGCACTACCTTGATAATCCTGTCTCCTGTCTGAACACCTGCCCGCATAGCAGCCCCATCTGAAAAACACAAAGGAAGAGGCACATTGGTGGAACACAAAAGGCAGGGTAACAGGGAGCTACAACAGATGGAAGAATTAAACTGATTTGGGGTGGGGGTGAAAGGAGGACAAAAGCCATTTGGCTCCATTGTGAAGGGTTAGGTGAAGCTGTTCATATTTCTGCAGAAAAAAAAAAATACTACATTGCCTTGACGAACCAGATGTGGCAAAGTGACTATTTTGAAAAAACCATAACAGTGGTTATATTACAAGAAGGACCTGTTTCACAGCTCCACCCCAAACAAAGGGATTTAGGCATGAGACAGGTTATTAGAAGAGCCATGTCTGACTCTACAGTCAGCAGTGAATATCTAGAGTAGTTTGTAAACAAAATCAAACTTAGGGTTTTTAACGACAGGACAGGTTTTGTAAAAAAATTCCCTGTCTAATAATTGGTGACTATTATTTAGCTACCTTCTGACTTGTTAATACTTGGATGTGATTAGTCAAAAAAACTGCAACGTCAAGTACTGAATAATTACATTTTGGATTATAATAATGAGAACATGACAAAAGAAATATTACAAGTTATTCAGATAACACTAAGCAGATTGGTCTTTTTTACCGAGTCAATAACAGAAGCACAGAAGGTGGTAAGTCATGAAGGAACAGTTAAACACTGCCAAGCTTTAGTGACAGTGCAACAAAATTCCTTGATCAGTTCCTTCCTTTTCTTTTTCTCTTCACAACTGTACAGACCAAACGGTCTTTTCTGTGGCCTGATAACAGACTTAATCATCTTCTACAGACAGTCAGAGACAACCATGAGCCACAGAAGCATCCTGTCAAAGACATTTTTTACAAGTTTCATGACAGCCACAGTTAAACTACTGAGAAGGAAATGAAGTATAATGACAAAGGTGGTTAAAGTCAGGGTCGGTAAAAGATTTGCAATGATGGTCCAGATTACCATTATACGTGCTAGTTCTAATCAAGATATCACAGCAGATTGATGTCACAACATGAAAAAGGAGGCCATGTCTCCACTGTGGAAAAAAAGTAATCGTAATAACATCTGGTTCCTCTTCCTTTTAAGTTTAAGACTTAACCTTACTTTCTTTGACAAGCTGTACAAACACTGGGTTGTCACCACTGACAGTGAGCCCGAAACCATTTTCATCTTTCTGGATGATTACACATCGCTGTACCAGACCTGCAAGAGAGAAAGATAGGACAGAGAGACAAAACAGTGTTTTCACAAAGACCAGGAAGTCACAAAAAAAAATACTGTGTCACAGTGGATTCAGCAGCAAATATGCTGAAGACTCAAACTAAACCTAGTGCTTTTTAGCACTATTAAACATTTGAACTGACTTCAAATGTGTATATGTAGAAATTATAATAAATAAACAATAATCATATTTTGCATTCGACAACAGCTATGATCTTTTTGAACTTCTCTTATTTTGAGTTTCATATCCATGTATGTGATTTAAATGTATCATTATTGCTGTAAGAAGAGAGATTTTTGCAGTCCGCATGAGTAGGAGAGATACACAGTAGAGCTGTTAATGTAGACGAGTACGCTTCAACCTATTGTTCAACACTGAAAATAAACCTCTAGTAGCCTTGGGCTAAAGATAATGACTATGTACAGTAAAGTGTGTTTGTTGCTCAAAAAACGCTTTCAGAGACAAGTAATATTTTATATATTTTGGTGACAAAAATTAAAGCCACATTGTCAGTCATCTTGTTTGTTGACTGTATGTCAGTAAGAATAAAAAAATGATTTAAAAACTAAACATTTAAATGAAACTTGTGTTTCAGGTGTTATCTAAGACTGCATACTGTTGTACATAGATGCTGTTTTTTTTTATACAGTGATATTAACTAGACAGAGGACTACTAATAAAAACAGAATCCAAACAATGAAAAATTAGATAAAAATCCCCCTTCTTTTCTCCACAGTGCCACAATTAACAGCAAACAATCTTTATACTTCTCTATGAAGCACATTTCATAAGTGACCCAGAGTGACCACTGAAATGCTTTTTGTTGTGTTCAACAGTTCCTGGTTATTGCAGCTTTTACAGGACAGCTGGGTCCATCAAAAAGGGATGAGGTGGAGGGCTGGGGACTAGAGAGAGCAACTAAGAGAAGCTGGGGGAGCCAATATGTACAGGTTCGGGGGAGGGGTGGAGAAACAGGGTTAGATAGAGCTGAGGGAGCAGGGGGAAGGGCAAGGGGGGAAGAGCATGGGTGTCATGAAAGCAGATACAGCCATATGGATGTGGGGTAAAGACTTGGTGTGAATTTGCCTCCAAATCTCATGTTTATCCAGTTTTCTATTATTTTGATTATTTTGGAGATCTGTTGCAGACAAACATCTAGAGGTGGGAGTGCCGACGAAATCACTGATCGATTAACACTTCTAGGCTTATGCAGGTTTTAGTCATACGCTACCTTTGATGAAACAGAAAACATGCCTTCTAAGTAATAAACAGAGCTCTAAATGTGATAATGTACCTTCAGAAGTACTGAAAAAGGAACCAAAGTCTTAAAAAACTACATACAAAATTCAAACCAGAGCTCCTAAATCTAAAGGTGATTACCTTAGTTCTTTAACAACCCACAACTGCTCACAAAGTTAAAAAGAGACAGTGCTCAGGCCTTCACTCAAAATGTGTCCTAGGATTGCCGATCATAAGCGACCAATACAATTTCAAGATCTTAACCCACCACAGGCCGAATTCATATCTGATCGCTCGGGTCTCATTTATGTAGTCTTTGACTTTTGTTTTCACATTCTCTTCATAATCAAACATGAAACCATCATGGGACGAATTTAAAAACCAAAGCAAAAAAAAAAAAAAAAAAAAAAAAAAACTACCGTCTTCGGCTTAGGTGACCTCAATAAAGCTGATGTTAGATCTTTCCTTTCCTTTGATATGTTCTTAACATATCCTTTTTGAGAAAATATTGGGACAAAGCAAAAACTTGCCAGATCTCCTTTGTCTTATTCCTGATTTAACTGTTTTTGTTGTAGAACAGAGCATATAATTACTCAAAATTACGGACACATGGCAGTTAATTTAGCAACAATGCCATCCTCCCACCAGTGTAGAACAAATTGCATCAGTAGGCTATGTTAAGTGTCTGAAAAAAAACGTCCAGGTCCCACCCATGTTGTCAAGGAGAAAACAAACCAGTTCTTTATCACCTTGCTGTCTCTTGACTGGTAAATAAGACTTGCCAGTCCTTGCGTCTTAATGTTTTTGAACTCTTAAGACCAACTCATGTGCCATTGCCGGTATTTGGATCATGTAATAACTGTGATCCTGCATTTCCCAAATGTGTGGCCTCGAAAGAAAAAAAAAAGTTTCCTCCACTTTTCTCCTCCTCCTTACCCTCTGAACAGTACTCTTCTTCTAAAAACCTTTAAAAACTGTAAAATGACTATATCTGTCTCTGCAGCACCAGTGGATAATTGAACAAGAGCCTCAGATGATGTAACAAGCTTAAGAGAACAGCTGAGCAGTGTTACAATTTCACTCGACCGCTACAGGGATGAAGTTCCATAATAACCCTGTTAACACGGATTCTGAAGAGAAGGAAGTTATTCTACTGGCTGTATGTTTACTGTCAATTTATGCTCAGCACAACAGTAAGTCTGTTCAAAAAGTTTCATATGCCCAGTTTAAGTTTGATTCATCTTAAAAGATTATTTAACTAAACACTGTAGACACAGCACAAAGTGGCTCAAGTGTTTACAAAAAAGTCTTCATTATTAATCCATCCATTGCGATTATTAAACGAACATTTAGGAGTTGTGTTTGATTTTCTTTTTCCATGTTAAAATATCAATATCAATTGAATTTGAAGGAATATTTAATTAATAATTCTCACGGTTTCCATTCTCAACTACCCATAAAAACCATCAAAAGTAACATTGGACTGTTGTTCTGCTTGCCTCTTGCAGCAACTGCGTATCACTTTATGGCACTATACCGAACAACAATAACAATGATTCTAGTCTACAATCTGTCAATGCAAAGGTAACTTAGAGACTCAAAAAAGTGATGGACAAAGAGGGACTATGCAAGCAAGAGACCAAAGAAGAGTACATCTTTGACAGTGTGATAAAAGCAACTTATCGCACATGTCTATAAGGGTGGACCGTGTGAACAAAAAAAAAAAGTTCCCCTGTGGCGGAAGGAAGAATAGGCTCATGTTCTCAGCTACTGCTTTAAATTTATATTGATGCTGAAACTCAGTTATTATCATTATTCCCTTTTTCCTAGTTCTTCTCTCTTGAATTAAGGAGACCAAACGGAACTTTGCTTCACACTGACTTGTTTTTAAAGAAAAAGTTTAGAGTGGCTGGTCTGCATAATCCTGCACCTTGTGTAAATTGTTCTTTGCTCTTGACCAGCATAGTAAGTGTTGTTTACTGTAGCCCCAGATCTTATACCCCAGGGTGTTAGCTGTTCTTTTGACAGCTGAAAACAGAAGACAGCTGAAACAGACAAAAACTGTTTCCAAAGCAGAACTTAAACTGCTTCGTCAAACCCCACTTTGTCAAAGAGCTATGTATGTACTATGAAGACTTGCAGAACAATGACTGAACAGAAATAAACTCATTTTGATTAAGTTTTTTTAAACAACATGTATTGGCAATTTCACACCGGGATCTTGAAGCTGTTGCATCAGCCATTCCAGCGAGAGCATCTTACCACAAGACTCAGGCTTCCCCTCTGCTAACACACCGCTGCTGCTGTTCTTCTGCACCAGAGCTTCTGCTCACAGCCCCCAACAGACAGCACAGCAGCACAAACACATACACAAAAAGAAAAAGACAAAAAAAGGATAAAGAAAAGAAAAAGATAAAGAAACAAAATGGAAAGGACACACAAAACAGGAAAGAGAAAATTATGAGGGAGAAACAATTATGGAAGAAGAACAAATAAATGACCAAATAGACAATTTGATTAAAATGGTTTGGATAAAAGAATGAAGTCACAAAAAAACTAGCTTGGCTTTAAATAAGGGGGTGGAATGGCGTAGCATTAATGGCTGCAAGTGAAGCATGGACCTGGATCTGACGCGAACAGAATTCCTGGCTCGGTATGCCAGCCACAGATGTACTTCTAACACCCTTTTCATTTCACATGTAGGAGTCATGCTTCCAACCACAAGGGTTTCCATTAGCGAGGGTTCCCAGTAGTTTTTTAGTGGCCTAACCCTTGACGTGGCTCCATTATCAGAAATGGCCCTGCAAAAGTAGTCTTCATGGTCCTTTATGGGTCGAAAAAACATTCCTGTAGTAGGAGAGGTACTTGGATTGGCCAACGGGAACTAACTGGTGCAAGGTTTCTGCTAATTGGGTATTCAAAATTAAGTTCAGCCCTCTCAACAGAACATAAATTATGTGAAAGAAACTCATTTGAACCATGTGGACCAGAAACATTTAGTACATCTGATTAGGACAGAGGTTTAAAAAAAAAAAAAAAAAAAAAAAAAAAAAACACGACGAGTGACAACTGAACCAACTCGACAAGTTGGTTCAGAAAATGTGCATTATCACTTTGCATGATTAGCAGCGATATTTGTTTGATCAATTCTTCTTGTGTGGCACTACAGTATAACAGAGACATGACAGCTGATGGGTCTAAAGAGGGGGTGGGCCCTGTTAGAGGTTCCCATCCAGTGAGTTTAACCGGAAACCCCGGTAATGGAAACTCACCTACTGTAACTCCAGAGAAAGGGGCCACATTTTCCCAAGGTCCACCTTTGCAAACAAACATCCATCAAGTAAATAGTATAATTTCTCTACTCTAAAATATTTTGATAATAAAAGCATTGACAATAATGGATAGTAGAATAGCTTGAAGTTAGGGATATATTACTAGGGGAAAAAAATTCAATCAGATTGTTAGACTTCATAAAGAGAGAAACTCCTTAACGATTATTACTAAATATCTTGATTTTTATTTTTTCCTCTCCGTTTGTAGGGCAGTACCCACATCTACAGCATTTTATGTCTTGACTGGGATGAAGTCTTTTGGATATTTGAATCTTAAAAATCACTTTTAGTGTTTATTTCTTAAAAAGTATGAATATTTGTACCCATTCCTAGATAACCAAACCACTTTTAAATTATGGCAGAAAGGGTGCAATCTGGAGAAAACTCATGCAACATGCAGAAAAATGAAAAGCACAAGCAGAAATATACACCATGCAGACATGCTAAATTCTATGACATATATTAAAAAATGAGCAATGCCCCCAATTAAAGAGGAAACTAAAGATGTTGGTACAGATTATATCAATATTACTTAAGCACTGTGGAGTTTTGGTTGAATGTTTTTAACCATTACAATATTCCAGAGATGGTTGTGACCACCGCAGAAACTCACAAAAAAGTTTTTCAATGTAAAAAAAAAAAAGAAGAGATTTTCAATGTGGTGCTGCATGGAAGCAGGAAGTAAAGTGAATGAGATGGCATACCTCGTCTGTGTTTTGTTGCATCATAAAGATAAGCAAGCATGTGGTGTAGAGGATTTTCTTTTTTGTTATGAATACATACACTTTACTCATATCTTAAATCAAACAGCCCTGACTGGCGACAAATGCTAGAGGCAGTTTCAAACTAGTCTGCTTTCAAACCTTTATAGTCTCAGTCTACCAAAAAAAAAAAAAACAAAAAAAAACTTGCGTGCACAACAACCTTAGCAGCCATTTGTGTCTTTCAAGACAAAATTCAAGTATGAAAACAACCAACCACTTTGAGCATACAATTACCATGTATTTATATGAAACTACAAGAAACATGAGAACATTTCAGCTGCAGATTTTTTTGAGACCATTAATAAAAACCTTTTTTAATTTTACTACATATACTGCAACATTATCCACTGACATCTAAATATTATAAAGTCAATCTCCTGTCATAAGATCCAAACAATTATTTTAGACCACACAAGTAAAAGCTGATGTACACATTAATTGCACACAAAGCAAACACACAGCTTTTCACCATTCAAACACTCATCAACAACATAGTTCTTTTTATCTGTATGTGTGTGTTAGATATTTTTTTAAAAAGTAATGCGTGAGAAGAACAGACAGAAACATGTACCTGTGTAATGCCTACAAAGATATAAACTAAAGAAGAGTAAATAAAACAAACAACAAAGTGTAAGTTGGAAATTACCTGTAGGGTCAAACTCATTGGAGGGAAGTGAGGTTTTGTCACTTTTGGGCTTCTTGTCTGGGGGATGGTCTTTACTAAGAATGCTGCTGGTTCTAGAGAAAGATAAACATTCGTGAGAAACAAGCAATGCATGTGACTGAGTGGTGAAGAACCGGATTGAGTCAAATTTCTAGTCTGTTCACATGTTACAAATTTCTAAAAACATTATTTTTCATAGGCAAATTTAGTGCAAGAATCTTGGTTCATTAATTCTCTGCATACAAAATGCCATGCAGTTGATTTATTAGGTGAAATTATGGAGAAAAAAAAAAAGAGCAAAAGATCGGTTATTCTACAACAGAGATTAACGCTGCTGTAGAACCTTCTTGTGAATGACTCATTCCAAGTGTGCACTGTATACTGTAAGAGCCGGAGAGAGTAAATGCAGAAAAAAGAGGCTCCCTCAGTAGAGATGTCACACAAGCCAGACTCTAGCTTGAACCTCAGGAGGCTATGTATGGCTGCCTCTGCCTATATACTGACTCCAACTGTAAAAGGCTACTGTTCTGCTCACAGTGAAAGGCAGTGATGGGCCACCCATAGAAGAGGGACCCCTTTGTCCCCTGAGCTGTGTGTATGTGTGTGTGCATGAGTGGGGGTAGGTGGTGTATGTTTAGTTTAAATTCTGAAGACTTCTGTGTTACAGCATAACAGGGCCAGTAAAATCCAGCCCATTTCCCACATCTGGAGTTATATATGTTTACACTATTAGCATGCATGGACATTGCCGTGGGCTTACCCATCTATAAGCATGCATGCCACTGGATTTAATTAAAAAATAAAACAAAACAAAGATTCTTACCTGACTGCTTTCTTGTTAAACCTAAAAAAATAAACAGAAAGACTGTTAGTATGTAAATTTTTATTAGATATAACACATGAAAGCTGAACCATTAATTCTGACGTGTGGGGTAAAAAAACAAGATACCACAGCTCTTCCTGAAACCGATATAGTGGTAAACATGTTAATCCTGATCAAACAGCAGCGTTCCTCAGCTGCAGATTAAAGCTATTTCCAGGTCAAATGTCTTCTGCTTCTTACGATTTAATTCCTCACAGACATCACAACATGACTAAAACAATCATACACAAACCACATCCATTGCATGTTTCTTCCATAGCTGCCTACCATGAGACTATTTCCTGCCAGAGTGAGGTGAAAATGAAAAACGCAATTCAGTCAGCTCTATGGGTTAGATTTAGTGCCAATTTGTGAGTGGCTCAAACTGTGTTGGGGTTCAAAAGTGCCAGTATTAACTAATATGGTATAGTGTTAAAATTGTGCCTGAATGGTACGAACACTGTTTTTTGTTTTGGTCCTGTTGCGTGTGTATTCATGAGAGTTATTAATTCGGGGCAAATTCATTGAGGGGATTATTGAAATGACTCAGTGCAGATTTATTTATTAAGCCTTGCACTTACAATTGACTGCTGATTGTGCTGTTGTTTACAAGCCAGGGATGCTTTCTGCACAGAGAAAGTGTTATGCAACATCAGTAAGAGGAAAGTGGGTTTGAAAATAAGAGATTTTGTGTAAAACTGTTCAGAATGACAGATGCAGTTGTTATCATAATACAGAAATTGCATGGTAGCATTATTCCTATCTACATGGGGGAAATCTAGGATCTTTAATTTAAATTTAATTGTTTTTTTAAAAACCATTTTCATCTAATTTATTTGTTTGAATTTATTTTAAATTTTTCACAATTCTTTAATGGGCATCCCCATAAATAAAGCTAGGATATAATCTTATTGATTGTAATTTTTTTTTTAAAGAATGGATCAAAGGTACAAAGGAATTTTAGCAAAAGGCTCTTAATTATAAACAGTTGTTATCCTGTAATGAGCTAGGCAAACCTATGTTTCCTGGGCAGTCCGATTTTTATGTCCTTGTTCATAGAGTTGGGCACTCCAAAAAGCACTGTCAATGAGTTGCGTAAAAATAATGGATTATTGGCACAGGATGGTAACTCTGGACTGACAGCATTGGAACAAGGCAACAATTTTCTGAACATTAACTAATCTGATTTGTTTTTTGGCAGACATAACACAAAAAAATACATTCCAAGGACAGTAAACTAAAGTAAATGCTGTCATTTTTAACTGACAGTTGGTCCATCTTCTCATCTATCAGAAACATGTCTCACGTCTTAAACCACTTTCAGGAAGACAAAAGAAGATGCTAGTATGGTGCTATGGCGGTCTATCTGAATGCAAAATATCCAAAATGTTGATGTTCACAACATGGTAGACTCAGTATGATTATTGGTAATCGTTTTTCGAGTGTGAAACAAAGCTGGTTGTGACTGGATGATGCAGCAATGTAAATATCAACACAGTAACTGAATGATCACTGTGCATCACCAACATACAAGGGCACACCTATTCATCCGAGCACTTATTTGAGACCACAGCAACTTTGGAAGGAGATTGAGCGAAAAACTGAAATGATAATAAAATCAAGAAACTTATTTGCGCATGAGCTGACACTGAAATGTCTCAACATATTAGTGCCACTGTATGAGATGCAGTCGAAAATAAAATTGTCAATATGCTTTGAAAAAGAGGCATCTTTGGAAATTAATTGCAGGTGATAAATAAAATGAAATGAAAAAAAAAAAGTAATTACACTGATAAGCCTCACTAAAGTAGCAGCATTTAAGAGAGCTGGACATATTTTGAGATGTGCATTTCCATATAGGGAAACCGCCAGCCAGCAAGTCCAATAACTCTTGAGAGCAATTTGGAAAAGGAATTGGGAATGCAGGAGACAGGAGAAGCCAGTCCAGGTTCTGAAGTATCTTGTTTCGTACAAACAAGTCTGAATGGCAGCTAGCATTGATTTTATTTCATTTATTTTAGTGGTAGTTAAAAGCTTTTTCACAATCACATTTTCCCTCTGCAGCTATGTCGCAAACTAGCACACAAATTGGATTTATGGCTGACTATCACTGACTACCACTTTCAGAGTTAAAATGAGGTTGAGAACATTTTTATAAGTTAGTCCTGCAGTGAGGGCCTGAAAACACAATCCTTAGTTTGTACGGTCTCTGAATAGGAGGACAACTTCATTGCAAACAGGCTCCACATAACATAATGTGGCATGTTGCTAAATGTAGACTTATCATTTTTTTACTGGAATGAAATGGAAATGGAAAAGATTAGCATGTCGGCCTGGAAATGATCCCAGAACAGTAAATCCATTTTCAAACTTCATTATAACCACATCTTTTACCATTTTATTTTAAGTTGTGTTTTACATTGTACTGACAATATATACTATGTTTTTTTAAAGCTTGATCAAATGTACATGTAAAGACAACAGGAAAATTTTAAGTGGAAATTGCATAACTACTTTCTTGAACATAAAAGCATAGTATTATAATACAAAAAGGCATTACAAATGACAAATGTTTCAGAACCTCAGTCTTCTGTAATTTGGAGGTCTCACGACTTACTAGCCAACATTAACTCTCTTTCTCCTTGCGACACTGAGTCCCATTCAGAGTCATGCAGAGAGAGCTGAATAGCCCGTTTATAAAAATGCCTCAGACTGTAATAAGTTCCAGAGCCTCTAGTAGAGAGAAAAAAATAGCTTTAAGTAGCTCCCTCCCTGAGAAACCTCTAAATTGGAGAGATGGAAAAGTCAGCACATAAACACACAGTGAAATTGTACATGTAAAAGCACAAGTACAGAGATGGTAAAACTGAGTCGGCAAATGTTGTTCTTGGTTGATCAGAGAGGAAAACATGACAGACACACACACTAAATTCTAATGGGCAACACGATGTTAGGCTTTCTATAATGCCTTTGCTTAAATAGAAAATGAAAAATTGATAAAAATATTTCAATGTTTTATATCATTTTGAGTTTCTGCATTATGATATTTAGCACCAAAAACCTGATTTATATGGTTTTGCAACCAACATTAGGTCTAGGAATTATCGATTAATTCATTAATGAATTGGTTGATCTTTACGACTGATTAACAAATTCATTGATAAGTGGTGATCTTTCCATAAGATTTTCCTGTTTCAATAGGATCTATAGGAATAAAAGATAAATATGGTTTAGATACTAAAAATGCATGTTATATTTCTTAATGAATTAATGATTTATTGTAGAATTAGGGACAGTACAGAAAATGGATATTATGTAGTATATCAGAATAAATTCTTTATAGAAATTAAATTAAAAAATGTAGGCTGAATGAAACTAAATTGTGGACTGGCTCATTTGTTGCATGTTAAACATTACCAACTTAACCAAAGAAATTCTGAATAGAAAGCCAAATAATATTATTTCCCACCAAACTTTTATAATCACGCTGAATATCCTCTCAGCATTTCCCTCCACTTTCCTAACATCACATGCTCGCCTTCCCCACACCGTGGTGGTCATAGGTTGTGAAGCTAATGCACTCGCTCCATGCAGCACGGCGTAGAAAAGGTATTTACGTGGTAAATTAATTTACTTGTTGAGCTGTTGTACATAAACGTAGCACTACATAATTTCCATTTGGCTTTGACTTCATTAATTGGTTTGAAATGGTCACACACTAGACCTCATTTTGACCGCTTCATGTTAGTGAGCCCCCGTGACCCTGTACAGGATTTAGTCATAATAAATAAATGAAATAAATGCATTGCTTGATAGAAGAGGCCGTGGTATAAAAAGAAAAATTACCCTCCTCAGAGTTGTCATGGATGTGCAATCAATTGACTGAGCCCAGTTTTTTGAACCAGGCTGTAAATATAATTATTTCTGATTTAAAAGTGAACGTTTTAACATGGAAGTCAATGGAAATTAATTAGCTTTTGCAGCCAGCCTCTAATCGGTCAGTCGAAAAACTGCAATGAACAGAGAAGATAGTTTATAACTTCATTTTGATATATGTGGACATGTTTGAGTATTTAAATACTTCTATGCCTATTATATATATGACTTTTCAATACTGCCTCCAACCCCCCCCAAACGCTCAAATGATGTGATTGTAAATAGAAAGCTCCTCCCCCCTTTTCTCTGTTTTCTTTTTTGCTTATAACACTTGATTGTCTTGTGTCCACTTTTTACTCTTTAAACAACACATTATAAACTCTTCTTGATGCATATTACAACACAGACACCAAACTGCACCACCACTGTCTCGTCTCTCTCTCCTGCTCTCTCTCTCCTCACCCTCCACACCCGGTGACTCTAGCCCTCCTCTGCAGAATATTTATATCCCTCTTTCTGACTCTCCCTTTACTTTTATCTTGTTTGATTTCTCCAGGGATCAATAAAAATATAGTTTGACTGTTATGAGGGCTGGTGAAGGTAGCACACTTGCACACACCCACACACACAAAACACCCTTGGTTACTAGATTAAAATGCATATATACAACCCCGGTTATACCAACATGGTATCAATCATAAATATATGTGCAAACAAGGGCAAAAAAAAAAAAAAAAAAAAAAAAAAAAAAAAAAAAAAAAAAAAAAAAGAAAAACTGCAATGAATCTTAGCTTCCCATGAGCCCCAATGTGGTTGGTGCTTGGATTAAGAGAGTACAGAAAATAAATGGACAGATGCTAGTGAGCTGGGCTCTTTCTTCTGGGTTGGGTGTGAGAATTTTGTGTTGATTTTAAGACTAGGCGCCCTCTTCTGGCAGCACCACTTGTGGTAAAGGGGTACAAACTGACGATTAAATTTAATCGAGCAACTTATTAATCAACAATTAATCAATAGTTTACATCCCTAACCTACACACCCAGCACAGAGGTAGAAAACACATCGAGCTTAACCTCCTACGACCTGGCATACACATATGGACACATTTTGTTGTCTATGTCATAATATTTTATTTTTTAACCATCGCCCTACAGCAACAAGACAATAAATTGCACCAGGTCTTAGAAGGTTAAACAGATCACACTATAACACTTCAGCTAACCAGAGAAAGAAGAAAAATTGAGAAAAGAAAATCATAAATGATATCATGAAAGGGTACAAAAGTGAACAGCTTCAAATGATTATGTATCTTAAAGCAAAAAAGAGGTAATTATCCAACAGTAAACTACACTGAGATATTTCAAACACATTTTTCTTTAATTATAGGTCCTACTCCTTGGGAGAAAGTTAAAAATCTGCTGCTCAAAATCCTGAACTTTCCTCGTCCCTTGCGAAGTTGCTGCCACAAACAACTCAAATCAACTGTAAAACTGTGTTTCCTTGTTGTGCCTAGCAACAACTTCTAAATAACAACTAACCATCTCATTTGTCAAGGTCTAAATTTCCACATTTATAATCCATAGTTCCTGCTTTTATATAGTAGTGGAAGTATGGACCGACACCTTTAAAAACGAGAAGGTTATTGTCTACAAATTATTGCTAGGAAAAAAGGGAACGTTTTAAAGCAGACTACAAAATGAACTAGGATTTTGCTTAAAAATGTGTTCTATATTTTATACAAAACGCATACAAAACTGTTAAATAAAATTATGTGCATGTGTGTGTGTGTGTGTGTGGGGGGGGGGGGGGGGGGTCAATATATAATAAACACTTATGTATAGTATTTCATATTTCAGGCATTAAAGGGTTAAAAGGGTGGTGTGCATATGGCATGAAACAAGATAAAAATAAAAGATAAAAATGTCCCCAGCTCAATAGTTTTGTCAAATATCTGAACCTTATGTCCCTGGTAACAGGTAATAACAGATAATCTAGAATTTCACTATTGTAATCCTGATGGCTCTACTTTTCTCATGAGTGATCAGCGTTTCCTACAAATGTGGCTGCCGCGCATATACCAACAACAAAGAAAGTGTCACACTGCCTAAGAAAAGCAGTTTCTGTTACAAACAGAAGAAACCGCTTCTTTGGGAGTTTAACACACAGATGGATGCAGTTCTTTCTACGCCCTGTAGTATGAGTAATAGAAAACATTTTCCTAGGTATGTGGTGCCTTTTCATATCACAAACTGGTCTCAACATAGGTGTTAAAATATGCTGTTATGTAGCTAGAATATCACAAGATTATTAATAATCATAATTTTGCTTTTAAGATAGGCAACACAATAAACATGGGTTTATTAAGCTGTGTTGTTTTCACTGGAATTAAACTCCTACAACTCTACTGCAACTAAACAAAGGCTGTTTAATCTACCAGCTCAAAAACAGATCACTGATGTCTTCACATGATGGAAGGCCGTAGACACAGTGAGCTTTTTAGACAGAATTTAAGAGACAAAGACATTGCACCCAGCTGGCATCACAGATACTAAGGCCATTGATAAGATCCTTGTGCCATGTAAAAAGACAAGTGTTTGCTGTGTGGGGAATGCCACACTATGGGTCTCTCCCATGATGCCCTTTAAACTTGTTTTACACTATATGATTTTCAAAGTTGGCTTACCGTTGGTCTATTCAGATTACAGGATTGTTTGTAATCAGGAGTCTTGGTCATTTCCCTGGTCATATTATGTGACCGAGTGCAGACAGGTAATCACATACTATAGAATCTGTCAACAACTTACTCTCCAAAACCACATTCATAGAATCACATAAAGCACATATTCACTCAATATGATCTGATGTATTTGTTCCGTTTTATTGTTCGTAAGTCTTATTCACTCAACAACTGCCAATAGATGTCAATTGATATGGTTTTTTTATGACTGATGGCCCATTTATGATGATGTGTTTCAGCCACTTGCCCAAATGACAAGTTGCTAAAAAAAAAAAAGAAAAAGAAAAAGAGTCCCGATACAGCATATAACATTTTCTTATTTTCATTTTTTTTATGGATCCTCTTATTTGACCCTTTTTGACTTTATGTTTAGCCCCCAGTTTTTTTTGTGTTTTTTTGGTGTGAATGGAGGACATTGTTTGAACAAAAAAAAAAACAAAACAAAAAGAAAAAAAAAAACTACAGCTCTAAGACAAAGTTCCTGAAGTTCAAACACAGCTGTACTTCATAATAGTAAATGTCTTGTAAACATTAATATAGATCACCATTTGGCTCTGTGTCACCCACATAATAGCTGACACTACAGATATTTAGCTTGGCATTCTCTCTTAGGAGCAAAACATTACTGACGTCGTAACTGTGAAAATGCAAGCGTATCAACTAAAAGATAGATCATTCACGGTTTAAGCCATAGTGATAAGAGTAGATGCCGCATTGACTACTGGAGCACGAGAAACGTCACAACCATCTTGGATAGGTCACAACTCAGCCAACTTGCACAGCAGCTACGACGGATGAAAGATTTCCAGAGCACTGTGCAGTGTTTTCTTGTTCTAATTGGCGAACCATTATAAGCAAGAATTGGGGAATTACTTTTCACAAGAAACACTGAATATCAATATTAGTTGTATTTAGTCATTACAATAGTTACTGCCCTGTAATAATCTGTCCACCAGTAAAATCATACCCAGCTAGTCAGGCTCACTCATGTTTAGTGCTAGCTATGAAAGTTATTTCATAAAAGTAAATCTATGAAACTTTATAAAACATACATTCTATAACACTGATGGAAATTACAGCTGAAACTGCAAATGCTGTTGTAAAAATAAGCCCCGTGTGACTGGTAAAAAAGTTTGACCAGAGTATTTTACACAAAAAGCGTGTCACAGACGAAACATCTCCAACTGAATCAAAATATTTGTTGTGTTTTAAAGCATCTACTTTCATTCAATAACAATATGTTTTTGTTGGTTCAGAATAAATATGCTTCTACTAGGGTAATGTCCTGATGAACCTTAGATTAAAGTTTCAAGAAATTTGAAGAAAGAAAATTAACTTGACCAGCTTTGTAAAAATGTCTCTCTCACATCTCCAGTTTCTTTTCATTGTGAAGGTTTCACAAAAATGAAGCATTACAGAAGAAGTGAGAAATTGGTGTGAGAAGAGAGGGATTTAGCAGCAGTCTGCGATCATCAGCCAACACTTCAAGACAGAGGATTTGGACAGGACAGTGTGGGAGACACAATATGTATATATTACAGATGTATTTAAACATTTCAAATGTGTGTATGTAAATGTGTAAGTATACACATATACATACATACTTACATGCATACATTGATATAGTGATAATATTAATAGAATCAGATTGTATTTCTTATTTTCTAATGAAGTAAAACTGACCAGTAGACCCTTTCTATGCATGTTTTGTGATACACTGCATACATCATGTGCCTGGACACAGACACAAAATATTATATTTCTGTTATGCCTGCTATTTGTGCGCAAACAATAAAAATAAGCATTTTCAATGCAAGTGAGTATCCTATGTCATAGCAACATCTCTGGCTTTTGCAACAAAAGAGAAACCGCTGGAAACCCAATTGAAAATCCAGTGAGTTAGTCATTTTTATTCCTTTTAAACAGGCAAGTTTCTTTGAGGCGCACAAGGGGTGTTTCCTAATTCTGGGTTGCACTATGATGTTAACGCAGCGGCAAAACAGAATCCGAATGGCTTGCAGCATGAATTATAGTACACAACTAGACAAGAATGGATTGGATAGTGGTTGGATATTCATCCGATTAGTTGCCACTAGTACTGGCTGATAGTGGATATTTTCTTTTCAGTCTCTTCATGGACCATAAGCAGAGCGTTGATTTTTTTTTCCAAGCACCAGCTTAGAAGATTAGAATACTAATGAAACAGATTCTTAAGCTCCAACAGTAAAAACATGATGGGACAGTCACTCAACAGCATGTAGTGGAGTTATCTATGCTGCCTGCAAACTTGGCTGTCTTTCATCATTTCATTGTTCAATATATTGTTGACAGTGGCTCTCAGAAAAAAAAATATAATCTAAAATTGTATTAGTAGATGAAAGCTTTAAGAAAATTGTAAATTAGAACATTCACAGAAAATTGAAGTCAAAACATGTTATGTTCTTACATTAAAAAAAATAATATTGCCTGTAAAATTCCAAAGAAATTTCAATAAGTAACTTACTGCCAAGTTATATGATGAAAGTATAGGAGATACACAGATACACAGCAGCAATTAATAGAAAATGACAAAAAAAAAAAAAAAAAATATTGAAAAGGGGTTTTGAAAGTGGACATCTGGGCTCACTTGGGAATTTTTTAACTTGCCAAAAGTTACAAACTGGGAAGTTTTAATTCTTATAAATGAAACCTCATTAAGTGAAGTGGAACTTGTAGAGAGGAAGACAAAATGGATACCAAAAGGTCCTCAATATTACCCCTTCTTTTTTTAAAAATCTACCTTAAATTTGTAAATTCGCTGCTCACTGGCAAAACATTTTTTTAATGCAGGTAAGATGACGTTATAGAAATCTATGTTTATACATCTTTATTTTAATTCGGTTAACACACCATTGCTTCTGATGAACTGTACAAAAATTGAACCATGAAGTTAGAGAATACATGATCGCCCTAAAATGTCGTTTCAGTTTCTTCTGCTTTACCGATTAGCAGATTCCTTGTTTGAAATGCCGGATGCTGCCGTGCATCTGTCCCTCAAAAGTGCGTGTTCTGCTGCTGTTGCTTCCTCCGAGCATTTTATGTTTAAATTCTAAGGTCAAGTTGGAAACTACTTCTGTAAATATTGGGCAGTATATTTAGTACAATGCAGTATTTATTTTCTAAAACAGAAGCCTCATTGGAAAGTCAGAACTGTATTATAGCAGGATCTCAATGATCTTTTGTCCTGAAAAATGAACTGAAGGTTCTGCAACGAGACAGAGTGAAAGGAGGACCAGACAAAGGTGACTAAGAGAGTTCAGATGGCGTTATTCTGCCCTGCCACTCCATCATAGCCGTTCAGTATTTCCCAAACAATTTCAATACTTATGCCAAGCTGCCCAGGTGTTTTACCACATAAATGACAAAAATAAATAATTAGCCTAAATAATAAATATGTCTAATGTCCTGATATTACTGCAATTAACACATCTCAAAATAGAGATACTACTTGTAGGCTACACAATGTAGCACAACACCTTAAATCCTGCCAAGCATTAGGAACTTTATCATCGTTGTTGTGCTTTGCAGACATTCAACAAACTTGGCTTTTTTCGTAAGACTGCTGCAAATTTTTTTCACCTGCAGTCTATGTCAGGGTGTATACACAGTGTTCCCAGTGGTACACACACTAGGATACTGGGGGTACCCAGCAGTACACCCTGGACAGGTCAACAGGTCTATCACAGGCAAATCCTTTTACATCAATGATGAAATGAATACCCCAACTTTAAACACTATGAGGCATAATCTCTCTTTCTCCCCTTCTCTTTTCTTCGTCTCTCACATACATGCATCACACTCTCTTCATGAATCACATTGAACTAATACATGATCAAAAGTTGCTACTCAAATGCAGCTGTTGTGGAGCACTGCACTATGGGATACAACATGCAAGGTTGACAAGTCATTTGCACATAAGGCATATTTTGCATTCATGCAGCCTACTTGCTGCTCCTGTCACCAATCTCTTCCATTTCTGATTTCATATCAGAACTGCTCTCAAGAGCTGTTGGACTTGACTGGCTGTTGCCCCATATAATGGAACTGTACAAATCACAATACTGCCAGCTCTCTACTCACTGCTGCTTTGGCATGATCAATGTAATTTTTTTTTTCTATCCTTGCCACAAGCAGCCAGCAGTCCCTCAATTTCACCATTGTTTATGTTTTGCCATAGCAAGTTCAAGACCCACTAAATTATTTTGCATCAGTGCATTTAGATAACATTTGGTGAAGTTATCCTACATTTTTGAAGGCCAGGCCATAAAAAGTGCAGAATGTCAGCACACAGAGTTGAAAGTTGAAATTTACACATCTACTGTAGCATTATACATTAGTAGTAGTGGACTTTGTTTTCAGACACAATTTATCCCCATATAAATGATTATTCTGGAGTATAATTAACAGATGTATGCATTGTGAAAATACTAGCTGGCTGCAGTAAAATAAAGTGTTCTATAAGTGAAGGTTTAGTTATAAATACTTTAAACTATAGACGACATGGGAATCTAGGAGAAGCTGTGACAACAGGCTGAAATAAGACAGTTTATTTCTTTGAAAGTTAATGAACAAAATGAAGTTTCTCAATTCTTTAAATTCTTCACATTAACCATTTCTATTTTTTTAAGGCTAGGACCTCTGCTTTGACTGGGCCACAAAAGGTGCATGGAGTGAGAAAGAAAGCAAAGTCAGAACAGGTTGGGATGGAGGGAGGAGCCCCACTGGAGCGGGCCTGGGCTTGAATGCTCCATTGAGGTTTGGTGTTATGATGGAAAACTGTGGCAAAGTTGGGCCGACTGCAGCAAATGTGGCAGTGAGAGAGGCCAAGACCAAACCAGACCATGAAGAGAGAAAAAAAGAAGAGACGTAGGAAGGGACAAACAGTCCTGTGGGAGAAGGACTAAGAAACATCTATTTTTGTGGGTCTTTAAACTCAAGAGGAAGGCAAAAAGTGTTTAAAGAACTAGATCAAGTCATGGAGGATTTCAGGTAGCACCGTTTCTTCGTCAACTCAATCTAAGCAGATTTAGACTGATTATGTTAAGAACAGACATTGAATTTATTGCAACACATATAAAAGCCAAAAAAATAAACATAGCAATATTTATTTCTAAATAATAATGAAGACAATTGATAAAAAAAGTGACTGATTTGCCCGAATTGAAAAAAAAAAAGTTTAATAAAATAATTTCAACTTTATCGTACAAAGTTGTTGTTGTAACTTGTGCTGAGGGAAGGTACAGAAATGTGGCTCCCTAATAAAACAGAGCAATACATTTCAGAACACAGGTGTTTTTCAGCAGGCTGGAGTAGGGCCCGACTGAGACTAGCAGAGGATTAGACTATTTACCAGTTCCATGCAGGCTGCAGTGATCAGATTGAGGCATGCCCATTTCTGGTGGTAAAACACATCACACACTATAACACATCCTGAGATGTCAGATTAGACAGGAACACAACTGATGTGTAAATCAGTGGCAAAGTATCATTAGCTTGATTTTGAGCTGGGCAATGCCAGTGGACTGCAAAGTACCTTGGGAAGCTGGCAATATCCGCTTTTCAGCAAGGCAGTCATTCATAGCTCCTCTTTAAAATGGGCCTGTGATTTTATCTCAATGGTGTAATGATACAGTCTCTTGAACTGTCTGGTTTATACCGGCAATGAGAGAGAACACAAACAGACTGGCTGTTATCTAATCTATATACCTGAGTCACACATTGTGAGAGCACACGCAAATACACAGCCTGTATGACATCACTCTTTTCCACTCCCTGCCACTGAAAAAGAAGTTGTCTACACCAGTACAGCCATATTCCTAAAGTCAAAGACAATGACGTCCCTTTCAGTGCAACTTAATAGTCTGACTATGTAGCATTGTGCATAATATTAAATTAATTTGAAGAACAATAGGATTAAATAATTGTACAAGACAGAGAGAGGGAGGGAGGTGTGGTTTGTGTTAAAGAAACAAGACCAATAGCTTTGGAGTTTAAGCTGCAGCCTCAGGGGGAAAACTGTGCCCTTTCTGCCCCAATAAACTTCATCAGGATTCCTGACATGAAGGCCAGGGGATAGACATTTCTTCACGCTATACTGTCTGCTGTACTTGAGCACTGGGAAAGAAAAGAGGGTGGTTCAACAAGCTACACCATCCATACCCCTAATTGTGAGCAATGTTGGGGGAATAATCTTTCTGAATTAAGCAGGGTCCTATAAATTTGAAATAATTTCCTTAATTGATTCTGGGCTGTTTTACGAAAGACTGCATGGTCCTATGGTCCAATATGTAATATGACTGTGTTTGTACAAAGGTGTCTTCCAGAGAAACATAGGCACGTGGTGTCTGTCCATCTGGTGTCCTGAAGTAATCTAAAAGAAATATGTATTATATGACTACATTAATGATGATGAAACCCATTGCAAAAGCAATAGTCACACATCAGTCCAGTGTTAAGTTTGACAAATTATTTGTCAACAAACTTTTCATCAATGACCATTTTTGGATGAAAACAGAAAAAAAGAAAACAGGTTGATAACTGAATTAAAAACAACTGCACAAGGACAAAAATGACTAAATGAATTGACACTTTCTTCAATGACTAAAAGCAAAATTAAAATATCTGGAAGATACAAGATCCAATTACTTAAATTAGTTGTGTGATAAGTTGGCATAAGTTGAGAAAATATTCACTCAAACCAACCATCTGGATACGATATGGTCACACGCACACATTTGATCGACTGCCCAGGAAAATGGAACATGTAGGTCCCAAACACATGGCTGAAACCATAATGTGACAAAACATTGACTCCTGGCAGAAAGAAATGAGCTCAGTAATGCAACATCTGGTATGCAAGCTGGCATAAAAGTTCAAAGAAGAATTTGAAGAAAGACTGGAACAACATAGAAGATGTTAAGGAAATCAAGACTCTGTAAAGTGAATGCAGGAAGTATCTCTGGTAAAAACACGTGGTGTTTGGAGCAGAATTTGTAAACCACGCATTGTTAAAGTCAAGCAAAGGTGAGCAGGCAAAAACTATACATCTATATCAAACTATATCATGAGCTACTCTTCTGTTTTTGGTCACCCGTGGACTAAAAGACAACTGTTGGCATATAAAGCGGAGGTTGTTGATTTAACAAGTGTATGACTCACTAATCTGGGTTGAAAATATGGACATTAAAAAAGTTGGTTTTTTGGGTCCCATTTTCTAAAAATGTAGTGCAATGCCTAAACAGAAGAATTCCAGCAGCAGGATGAGGCAGCAAGTCTGAAAATAGAAAGACGTCAAACTATATATGACAAATGGCATTAAGAATGTAATATATGTTGTTTATTAGGGACAATGAATATCTTTTCTTTTTTTTTTTTGTTAATATAGGTCTTTTGCTCATTTGTGTTATACAAATAATGGTTGATTTACTGAGCGCCTAAATCCACCGAAAACTTAGCTGACCAAGACTAAAATCAATTTACATGATTAAATGATGAATAATGCTACGTTCATTTTAGTACAAGACGATTACAACTTAATCAAAATAATACTTCCTCAGTCTCTCCAAATAGTTATGGTATGAAATGTACAGTGTAATACATTATAGTTAGGACTGTCATTTAATACAATTTTCTAATCACGAATAACTCAAAGATTTTCACAGTTATCTGGAGTTTAATCACACAAATCTTTTTTCTTGATGTTCTGTTTACATTAAAATTATATTTTTTTTAAATTGCAATAATACAATAGCAGACAAATATCCTTGCTTTAAATAAATGGTTGTTGTATTATTATATGTCAAAACATGCCCTGAAAGTTTAGAAGGGGCAAACTTTGGATCGACAAGCAACAACTGGTGTTGACCTGTGTAACTAAAACAAAATGTTTTGCGATTAAACATCCCCTGTTTTAAGCAGTTTTTAATTAACACCTTTAGAGTCTGGTATAAAGAAAATTACAAAACAAAAATGCTTTGGTTTGAATTGTTTGACTTCACATCCATGACAACTCTGACAGGGGTTAATGTTTTTGTTCCACTTCAGCTAAATAAAATAAAGAAATTTTTTTCTAACATGAGCCATATACTTTTGATTGACAGTGAGCTCAGCAAATGGCTAGCCATTATCACTTCATCAGTCATTTTCGTAATACAAAGGAACTAAGGAAATACTAAGGAAATGATCAGTTTCTACTAACCCAACGTCTGATTTAACCACCAAAACAACATCTGAAACGAGATATTCTACTGTAAATGTCCTCTGGCAGTTCTGCAGCTCCTTCGACGTGGGTCAGCTGAGAATGCTGGAATACCCATCAAACTTTGATTGGCTTGTTCCCCTAGGCTTTGAGGGCAAAATGGCCTTGCTCTGTATGAGGGAAAAGGTATATTTTTCTTTTTTTGTTTGTTTGTTGTTTTAGAGTATTAAAAAAAGGGTTCAAAACCAATAGGTCATGTGACTGATGCTTTGTGCATTGTATTTTACAGTGTTTTTACACTTCTTCTTTCTCCAAACTACAGGTTGGATCAAGAGTGATATATCCTGAAATGTGCGTGCATTAGAAAGAAAGAAAGAAAGAAAGAAAGAAAGAAAGAACACACACACACACACACACACACACACACACACACACACACACACACACACACACACACACACACACACACACACACACACACACACACACACACACACACACACACACACACACACACACACACACATCAGCATTTTCTATTTAAATATTATTCATAATTCTAATGTCAACCAGCGTCATCGGTCAACAACTGATTGCTATGCACTTATCTCTTCTCAAATATTGTATTTCACTCAAGCCAAATTTCTAATACATGCTTATTTATTTCTTCTTTTTCAGATCCTATTGTGAAACAGATGAGTCAGAAAACTAAAAATTCAAGACAAAAACAAAGTTGATGGAAGAGAAAAAAATGAGCCCTTGCAATGCCTTTGTGCAACTCTCAATTAAACTGAATGTTATTTGTTTTTTTCCTTCTTTGCAAACATATGTGGATGACATCACAAAGGTGGTGAAAATGAGAAGAACCTGTAAGCATGTACACAGCTCACCTTATTGCTAAACAGTCTGGATAATATTATACTGAATAATTTACCATTATGGGAAGCAACCAGTCATCATTTCCAAAAAGAATATGTACAGGAATGATTCTTTTGGAAAATGTCTAATAATACATAGTACACCACAGGTGTACAGCTTTTTGGAAATTGCTGTCATCTGCTGAGCATTAGTACATGTAGCTGAATCTGAGCTCTGATGCTGGCTCTAGGAGAAAGAGAAGGGGTGCATTAAGACGCATGCTCACCCCTAAATTAGCAGAAACAGACATTGTAAACTTGATTGCAGTGCTGCAGCAGGATGCTTGTAACACAGCCATTCATATTGCATCTATTCCAAGGAATGTAATTTCCAATCATGTCACAAAAATTGTATCTCAGCTGTAGCAGCAGATATTCTTCTTTTTCATGACAACTGATTGATGTGTAAAAAAAAAAAAAAAAAATAAGCAATTTGCATGGCAAATAGATAAACATGAATAATATTTATGTTTAATGGTCCTGTGACTGACTGGAAATTTGGCCACGGTTGTACTGCCCCATCCCAAGGACACTGAATATATTTGAAGAGGTATAGAAAAGATATATTTTCTATTGCATATTATATTTAACAAATCTGCATGGTGTACAAAAAAAAAAAAAAAACAAATCAAGACTAATTTCATAATCCCATTAATTAGCAGCTGTATGCCCTGTGTACAACATATACAGAATAGATTTCTAAATACCACAGTTCGCTTTCAGCCAGTAGCCTGGTTTAAGGTCACAAACCCTTAAATGGACATGCAAGGATGTGGCGCATGGACTAGACAGCTCTCTTTCCCCGTCCTCTTTTTCCTCTATTGTGGTGACACAGTCTCTTGTGAAGTGAAAGTAACGTTCAGGCCCTGAAGCTCTTCTGGCCAATGGCAGGATTATAGAGAGTGTCCACAGGCATTAACATCACAGATCTGGGTGATAGACCCCAACTCCCCCCACACTCAAAGCCCCAGCTAATAACCAGGCTCCATCCATTCTTCAACATCACCAACCCTGGGGCATGGCTTGTTTCTTTCGTCTCTGCCATCTTTTTACAAGACATTTTCCCCCTTCTTATCCAGTCTAGACGAACGGTTAAATAAGTATTAGTAGTGGCCTAATAGAAACAGTAAATTGTCTCTACCTTGAAGCACAACAAAGCCATGTGACCATATATGAATACAGAAGCTCATCCTCCTGAAAATCCAAGGCTAGCATGCTGGTTAGAGATGGGGACCCACCTGATCCATTATCGTAATTCACTGATCAGTTAACAGAATGATGCCATTGATCAAACAGAAGTAAAAGTGATGATCTGACATATCATGTAATATCAATTAAAACTATTGTCTCATATTTTTTAATTCTGTTTTCCTGTATGCTGCTTTCCACTTACTCATACACACTGATTATTTAAAATACATTGATAACAACACAAAAACAGTTACATGTAGGTGAGAATATTTAAACACCCCTTTTGATGCGTTTTAAAGATAACAATAACTACCGTGTTATACTTCATGATTCCTGCCTTGTGTACTTTTTACCTGGTTGCTACTCTGGAGTATTTATTGATACAAGAACATTCCAGCATGGTATCTCCCTCTATGACATACACGCATGAGCTAAAGCTGTTGAGAAAATCAGCATCTAATTTTCAGCTCAGCAATACATTTGTGTGTGGTCACCGATAAGAACAGTGCGTTCTGGCATGCCAGCTCAGAGCCCTATAAGCAACACAACAACTTCAACCCCTTATTCTGGCTTTGTACATGCACACAACACATCCCTGTGCACCAAAGGCACACCAGCCCGGCCCTTAATGATAGCTTGAAGATCTTTTGCGAAGGACTTTGTGATGTCTGTCTGTGAGTGCTATATAAATACACTTTTAGTTTACTGACTTTACTTTAAAGTTACAGTTTGTTCAGTGTTTTAATAATTATTCTATCATGAAAGATGTTTATCTTAGAGAAGCATCTCCTGCTGTCCAAAAATCAGTTGTAAGACCAATTCCAAACTATTTGGACACCATAATTACACTGTGAAAAAAGTTAATTCTTCATGAACAACAACAAGACAGATGCCAATATTTCCAGGAGTGGACATCCCAGCACCCTCCCCCCAAATTCAGATTAATAGATGGGACAAGAAAGTACACTGATTTCCAGCTGAAAAGGAATTACAATTTTAACAATTTTTAAGCACAATTCCTTGACAACAACAAAAAGGTACCACAAAATAACAGGGCAAACATTATTTTTCACCTCTTTGTTAATTAAAAAAAAAAATCTGACCAATTGATATTTTCTAGGGACTATAATCAACTACATGCTAAATCAAATTTATAATTTCTATTTTGATATGAATAACTCCCCTCCCCATCCCACCTGCACAAACCATGTCAGTGTGTTAATACTGTTGTCCTCTATTGTATCTTGAGATAAAGTCTTGGCACTTTTGACAAGAGCTTTAAATTACTTCTGGATGCTCATTTAATGGCACAGTTCAGAGCAGCTGACACAGCTTACTTAGTATCGGCACTGGGTAGATGAAATAAGCCTGCTGCATTATCAGCTATGTTTGCCAAATACAGGAGATGCATACAGATAGACCAAGCTGACAGAACCACTCCTGAAAACATCTATCATGAGGAAACAAAGCTGCATTGCAGTAAGGCAAACATCGACTCTGGTGCTGTTATTGTCCAATTGTGCTGAGATAACTACTTTACAGGTCAAATGATTTCCAGACAAAACAAACAATAGAAAGTCATGGTTCTATTAAGCGGTGTTTGTGTGTTTGTACTGCTTTTATGATTGATTGTATTATCATGTCTGTAAAACACCAAATGTATGAGCATCTGAGTAAATGGTAATCAATGTTGGGCAAATGGACATATTCTGACACTTTTTAACCAGAATTACAATGATGATGTAGTCCAGCCAGCTTCGATGAGCATACCTGACCTACACTAACTGACCTGTGGAGTAATATACAGCGAATGGCCAGTTTCTCCCACTGAAAGCTATTGTTTACTACTAGTGATGTCACCAGCACCACTTCCCGGGAGGGCCTCAGGATGGGGGTGGTGGGAAAACGTGGAGATCAGCAGAACTCTATGACAAAGAGTTAAAAGCACATTAAACTGACCCACTGGCTGGTGACCCAACCCAATGGATATGGGAAGCACACTCCCATTAAAGCCAACAGTGCAAATATAAAATAAAAAGCAAAACACCAAACACAGAGAGAGAAAAATAAAAATGGAAATACACTACACAGTTAGTCAATTTTAACAAGGGTTACTGAAAACACCATTTAAAAAATGCCAACTCCACTAACTGTTAATTGAGAGACACACTTTACTCTATGCAAGACTAACACCAATATGAAATCTTCTATCTTGCTCTACTTTTAAACTAATAAAATACAGCTATTAGAGCACCAGGCCTTTGAAGTCATACATGTGAACGGGCTCAAGGGAATTAAAACAAAAGCAATTTTTGTAGCAAGCTTCACTGATGTGACATGTCTCCAGCCTTCAAGCCAGATCTAAGATAACCACGCACGCTATATAGCATTTTGGGGTAAGCTACAATGTTTAACTATAATTTCAACCTGAAATTATTTGTTTTATTATTTAAAAGTATTTGTTTATAATCAACGCCAGTTTACACAATAGTGTTATACTCATTGCATTTTCATAATATTTAACAAACCTCACACACACACACACACACACACACACACACACACACACACACACAATTAAAAATACCATAACAGTTGGTGTCAGCCACTGTTGCCATCATTGCAGTGGGGGATGGGGTCATGAAAATTGGGTTGGGCTTTAGCCTCCAGTTCAAGCCATGAGGGTATTTCACATCCCAACCTGTGCAATAAGCTCACATCTATTCCAAATTAACAACCATATTCCAGTTAAATGGATGCAATGCAACATCTTCATTCCTGTTTTACTGCCAATGTAGATGAATACAAGAGTCCAAACATCTGTATTGTCTTAGTACAAAAACAGCAGAGGAACTTCCTGTATTGATGCAAGGCAAAGTGTAGATATGGCCACTATTTCTTAATGAAGTGAGATACCACCGATTGGTCTTTTTTTCCTACTATTGACAAGTACTCTTCAGGTCCCAAATGCATTATTTATCCCTCTGGTCTAACCTTTGATTTTAAACTCAAAGGTGCCTTGAATAACGCAATTACTTCATGGAGCTAAGGCTGTGTTTAAATCCAGAGATTATTTTAATAGGTGTGGAAGAGGGTTAGCTTTAAAGGCTTAGGTGTAATAGTGATGTTGAAAGGTGTAGGCGATCACAGATGACTGTTTCGTAGCACAAAAGCAGTAGAAGACCTTCTCACTCATTGGACAGGCAGTACTTTGCTGCAAAGAACTCAATTACCTGTGCTGAGATCAGCAGAGTTTCCATAAAGATATGGTGTCCTTCCTTAGTAATTTAATTACACAGTTCTTACCAAGCATATCAACAAATAGGTGGTTTACTAGAACCATGTCGGGCATATTATGATTATACTGTGGACTCTGTATTATTTTGAAACATTGACATAACCTAAACTTGTGCAAATGTTTGTTTGTACATATGTGGAGGTTATGTTTTTCCATGTGGTGTGCAGACATGAATGGGTCAGTATAGGTAATATAGGTAATATTCTACCTGTCAGTGAAGCTGGACTGTGTGTCACTCATTGGGCTTCCGGTTCTAGAGTTGCAGCAGCTTGTATCCCAATAACATTTTCCAGAGTGTGATGACTCGAGCTCCAGGAACGTCCTTCTCAGGCATTCGTCTGAACTAGGCAAGGACTTCGAGAGCGGTGCTGGGGATCGATCTAGTTTAGGTCAGCGTTAGGTCGTTGCAAGGCACCTCCAAAGACTAAATGAAATACAAACATCGACTGTGGGATCTGTCAACAAGTACTCCTTGTCGAAAATGGAACAGCAGCAAGAAGTCCACAGTGCAGACGTTAAATATTAGTCGGGGCCTCGGTTGTATTAGCTGTAGTTTGATGATATTCCACCTCGGTAAAAAATAAAAATAAAAAATACAATAAAATAAATATCCAGCTCAAGCCGGCACAACTTGACGTGCGATTCAGAACTCCTGTGACTCCTTTGCATTCACATCCCAGATTTCCGACAGCATGGAACATAAACAATCCAATGTACCAGACACTCTGGCCTTGAGATGTAGTCCGTGTGCCACCACCCCTGCTCGGTCGAATTGCCTCTGTGCCTAAATGATCTTTAAAGATGCTGGAAATTCCTGCAGTCCCATTCGGTATTCCCTGCTCCTAGAAATCCCTGTCTGTGGGGACAACTCTCTCCCGTGACCGTGAGAAGAAATTCGCCCAATAATGAGTTTAGACGAACCATACAACACATTAGCCAAAAAAAAAAAAAAAAAAAAAAAAACTGCGGCTGTTGTTGTGGACGTTAGATGCAAAAACAAGGCAAAAAAAAGATTTTGTTGATTTCATTAAAAATAACACTGGTCGTTTAAACGTCTTCCTTGCGGGCAAAGCTGGCAGGCGACGAATCTCGTCGAGCTACGAGCTAACAAAACAGATGAGCTTTTTCAGCAAAATCGGGGAAAAAAAAAAAAAAACTTTGCTCCGTGTGCTCCCGTTTGAGTCCGAACTCCCGTCCAAAACAGCGAGGCGGCCGATGGGCGAAAAACGCACGGCGCCTCCTCGACGTCGACCGCGTCGTCCCGTCCTTCAAAAAGGTCTCCTTGGGCTAGGAAAACCGAGCAGAGTCGGCTAGCACCGCGCGACGTCGCCTGACTCCATGTTTCCAGAATCCCGTCGTTTTTCGGCAGAATTCCCGTGGATGGGAATCCGACTAGCCGCGGCCAGCTAACGGGACAGAAAGTAGCAACGGCTCCGGCGTGAACTCCGCCGAAAACACGAGGGCACTCGAGGGGGATGAAAACTTTTCGCGAACGCCGAACGCGGGTTTTCCCATCGAAATGTCGTGTTTGCGGGCGAGTTTAACTTGTGGAAAGGTACCAAAAGAAATCCCACTCTCCGCCGCTAGCAACGCCCTAGCCCGCTAGCAGTCGGTGTCCGGCGGCGCCTCCACTAACCACTTCCGCCGGGAGACGAGCGCGTTCGCTTCGGTCCGGTCAGGAAGCGTTGCTGGAAAACTTCACCAAATCAACAGAACGGCCACTGCTCGCGTCACCGCGCGAGTCTCTCCTGCAGTCGCCCTCGAGCTGCGAATAAACAACGGTGTGCTTAATTCGGGCGTCAGCGCTGATTAACGGGATCAAATCGAGACTAGAGCCGATCCACTTTGCACCCCAAAAACATCTCCCAGGGTTCCTCTTTCCTATATAAAAACAATAGTAATACGACTACTACTAATAATAAAACATTTTGGTTAATGTCGCAGTCCAGTTTCCTCAAGAAGTTTTGTTTTTTATAAAATTCTGCCGTCAACATCTTTGTCAACCCAAAGAGTTTGCGAACCTGTGTTGATTGACTTTTTTTTTTATTGCACCTTATTTGGCAAATCTTAGTTGCACACCCTGATAGGCCTATACATATTTAGTACATTAGTCAATGCGTTGATTATTAACTTCATTAAGAGTTAACTTTACTCGATGACCCGAATAGTCAACTGAAAGGAGGATCAGCGACATTTTGGTCAACCAGCTAATTGGTTTAGTAACTTATCTAGTTATAAACTAAAAGTAACAATGATCATTGTGTGTGTGTTTTCAATCTTATTTTATTATTATATGGTAATTCGACATCTCTTAAGATTCTTAGACAACTGGTTAGACAGCGCTAATTTTTTTTTTGTAGTGGTATGACTTCATAATTAAGTGGTCAAAGAAAAAAAACAATTATGTACAAGCCTGGTTAATCAGAGTATTTTGCTTGATTGGTTTCTTTTCCACAGCAAGGAAAATCATTCTCAAATTTCCAGAGGGGGGAGTTTTTTTTCCTTTAGCAATTAACCAGATAACTGCATTAACTTGCATGACTACGTCACGGTTTAAAG
Organism: Xenentodon cancila; assembly: GCA_014839995.1. Taxonomy (NCBI): domain Eukaryota; kingdom Metazoa; phylum Chordata; class Actinopteri; order Beloniformes; family Belonidae; genus Xenentodon; species Xenentodon cancila. The sequence continues at coordinate 18,413,979 of CM026201.1, forward strand.
GGCTCTCTGCCTTTCTGTGGTTGGACTGAGATTAGAATCATCACACTGTTCAATATTGAAAGCTTACAGTGCTGTCCTTAATGCACAGGAATACACTAATATTTGCATTAATATTTCCCAACCGCTCGACTGGGAACGCCTGAAAGATTATAATATAATAGAGCACAGAGAGAAAACTCACTCAAGTAGCTGTGTGAGAGACAGTATAACAGATAGAAAGAACATGTAGAAATACTCAGGTTTATTTGGAGTTCTCTTTATTTCTTTCTGTTATTAAACTGTATCAATGATTTATTAAAGCCTCTTGATGTAATGGGTTTTAAAAGTGTTTTCCACCTTAGCCTTCCAAATCATGTAGTAACAAATAATAAAACTGTAGGTTTACTGTTTTATTATTTGTTACTAGCAATAGGCATTACAGCACTCCAATATGCAATATTATGTCTTCAAACCATAAAGACATCGGCAAAACTGTGGAATCAATACTGAAAGAGGCTTAAAAAGACAAAACACATAAAACAAGTCAGGAGCAACTAAAAGTATCTGCCACTATTTTCAACTAACAGTTTTTCTCTCATTTATTTTAGCATTGCCAGAGGATCTTCCATGTTTCCTGCATGATCGTTCATAAATAATTGATTGGGCGCCACCATGTGGACAACTTGTGTAACTTCAATCAAAGTCCACATATGGGTCTGTATTATATTTTTGATTTGTTTTACTGCAAATCTTTTAGTTTTAGCTGACATTTGTTTAAAGCGTATGAGAGTGTGTGTGTATGTGCACATCTCCAAAAATAAAATCAAATAAAGTAATTTTAGGGCAAATTTAGATAACTAGTTATGTAGTTTTTTGGATGCAAACAAATATTTTTTTTTTAACTGTGGCACTCAAATGACCTGACATACAGCATAAAACTGGAAACACAGGGGTGATGCATGGTTCAGCACCCTGTTGCACAAATCCCTGTGCAATAAAGTAACAAGATTTTCCACACAAAAATGAGAAAGACATTAAATCTGGCCATGAGATGGATCGGAAACCTGTCCAGGCTGCACCTCCCCTCATCGATAAAATATGATGAAGCACGTGTAGAGAAAAGATGGATGAAGACAAAGATGTCAGCAGATGGCGTGATAACTGTGAGATGGAACGATGCAAGACCAAACAATTCAATATTCACATATATGATGGTTGATAGCTCTTTGTCTCAAAGGTAAAGATACATAATACAGAGCATCAAACATGTTTATAGCTGCTGCATGAAAAAGGTTTCAAATACACAAGTCGGAATAAAAGATCAGTGCACTGAACAGATAGCGTACAATACATTTTAATTGTCAATTTATGAAAATTCCTGAAAATATGTCACTGAAATATTCAACAATCATCCAGTTAAAACTTAATTAAATGGAAACTAATCAGTAAGTACAGATCTTTAGTCCGAATGCTTCATTTTGGGTAACAGTCACACGTTCAAAAAGTCCGGTACCATTTCAGTATTTCAGTATTATGATTTACACAAGCATCCGAATGACTGCAAAGTCACTGACTCATATGCGTAGAACTTCTGTTTCTGCACGTACATACTTAAAGGAAGTAAAATAAATACTTTGTTGGGTTTTATTTTTTCAGAAACCTCTGGGAAAGGATTTTCAGACAGTCAAAAGCTTATATCTACTCTAACTTTCTGATATTACTGCAATTCCCTGAGTAAACCTGTTAAATCTGCTCAAATCTTCACATAAAAAAAAAAAAGGATCACAAGACGAGAAAACCATCCCTACCTTTTTGCTTAGACTAAAAAAATTCTTCACAGGCACTCCAGGCCTTACTTGTAAACTGTCTCTTTCCTAATAACGTTCCTCTGGAGCAGCACCACCACACATGGCTGCAGCTGAGAGCAGCATGTGTTTTAAGAAAGTGCTTTGGTTTTCAGTGATGTAAATGACATCTGTGTTGTTTGTTTGCTGCACCTATTAACTAATAATCTAACGTTCAGGTGCAACAACTGCATACAAAGTGACGTTCTTCCAAAATGCACAAGTGTTAGACTTCACGGGCATATAACATGGAATATTAAAAATGTATTCTTAAGTTAACAGACTGAACGTTGATTTTCCTTGTACCTCCCACTGAGCATCCAAAGTGACAAACACAGATGTATTTTAATATGCCGTATATTGATTTCCTTTAGAAAATCAAAAGACGATCAATCCATTTTTCCCTCATGACCATTAGCCATCACAGTCTCTCGGGGGTCTCGCTGCTGTTTATGCCGGCTCTTACTCTTCCGTATGGCAAACCGAACAATGTCCACCATAAAGATCCAGGACAGAGCATACATCGCCACTCCTCCGCACTTGATAAAGAATCTGGGTCTTGGAGATATCAGCTCACAGTACAGCATTGTGCCTCCCACGAAGATTCGCATCACCACAAAGAGCAGCACGAACAGGACGTCCACAGCGTCCCCCAGCCAAGTCCCGTAATGTCCAGTCTGCTTCAGGAACCAGCGTGCCTGCAGGAGGGGGTTGGTGATTTCACTGCCAAAGAGTACCGCGCAGGACTCGATGCCAGACTCCCCCAGCCAGAGGGTCAACAGGATTCCCAGGATGCTCATGGTGTGGTGGGCCAGCATAACGGGTCCCTCTGTGCGGAAGTACACGCACCAGGCCATATCAAAAATAAAGTAGCCCAAGCTCAGCACCAGGGCGCTTATCTGCAGAGGGGTGTTCTTAGTGCCTAGCATCCGCAAACACAAACAGATTTAGTTTTGACAATATAGACAGAAGCAATTCTTTGTGACGAAAGCAGCTGTTGAAATGAACATGTAAGAACCAAACTACTGTAGCCTGAACTGTAATGCAGCAGGTTTTGTACACTTGTAAAACGGTTCTAAAAACAGCTGTTTCAAGCATCTTTTTGACATTGTGCAAAGATAATCTTATGTAACTGATTTTCCATTAACTATATTCCAATCAAAATCAAAATATTTTGTAGCAATGATTAATCAAAACATAATAATTCCATTTAAGACCACACCTCTCTGCTACTACCTCCTCTGTATGTTTATTTTTATTTTATGCACAAAGACGTTTCACACCAATCATTTGAGCACACAACGCGCTGGGGTCCTACCTGGGTAAGTGAAGGGCCAGGGACCGTCCACATAGCCTATGTATGCTGTTATGCAGACTGCCAGGATGCCGTGCACCAGGGTGACAAGGCGACAGTTCCACTCATAGCTCCTGGTCCCGTTGATGTTGCACAAGATGAAGTAGAATGAAACCCAGCAGGACATGCACAGGACCGCACAAACGACCAGAAGTGCCATCTTCCCCACTGGAGTGAAAGCAAAGGAGAAAAGCTGCTAAAAGTAAAGCCACTAAACTGATGTGTCAGCACTTATCAAGCCAACTTTGAATAGTATCACGGAGTGAGATAAAAATGCAAAGAGGCACATACTGCCCTGTAATATCGCTTACAGTAGAAAGAGACAGAAATACCATCCAAAGATGTGGACTGTGCACCCTTTGTAAGAGAACAACAATTAGTCTTTGCTTGAACTATAATAGTACTATAGTTGGTGGGGTGAGGGGGATGTCTCTTCTTCTGCTGTGACGTTTGTACAAGGAGGTGAGACCATGCAGACAGAAAGGACCACCCTCTCAAGACAGAAACAAGATGCACACTTTACTCTAAAAGCCTTCAAGTTAGTTTCAAAACTGGGTCAGAGGTAACTGGGCACTGGGTCTCAGACATGCTCCCATGACGGAGAAAAGCTCTTCCAGACATTATTAAATACACTCATAAATCATCCATCTTTAACTATACCAACAAACTCCTGTTTAGGGTCACGGGAAACTGCGGGAGTCTACCCCAGCTCTTTTCGGTGAAAGGAAGGGGTACAATCTGGAAAAGTCATCCCATAAACCAATTCAAAACAATGCGTTTTCTTTGTTTGTGTGGACAATAAAAACGACGGTTACCTGGATACACAGACGTCTGATTACATACAGTACAGAGGGCTGATTTTATTTATGTTCTCTCTCAAAACTGTTTTCCGACCCGAGTGCAAATTTTTGACTAAACAGGCAGAAATGTGATCAAACATCGAGGAAAAAGTCTTGACTGATCACATATATATCAAGAAGTCTGGTGCACCAATTTAATTAGTCTAGACGAGGAGCATCCAGTCCTCAAAATTAGAAGCAAGAAACAGTAAAATCTTGAACGTTTACTTGAAAATGTGTGATTAATTGGTGAGATATTACTGATGACTATTCAGTTCTGAACAAACCTGATTACTTGTGTAAACGTATTCATATATAGGACATGCAAATAACTACTAAACCGATGAGATGTAATATTTCTAGCATGTTTTGAAGTCATGGCATGTTTATTTGCAGCTGAGAAAAGAGCAGCGAGACTCGTTTGTCCGGAGTTCGGGTCCTGGTCCGTCAGACGGATGAGCCACCAGCTGGACCAGGCGCGAGCTAATGTTGTTCTTCGGGAATTATGTTTTCCCAGTCGCCGTGAAATGCAATTACCTCGATGATCAACCTGCAGCCGTCCCTCTGTTTACATCCTGTACGTTGTGGATCCTCTCCAGGTTTCCTAGTCGGTACTGAAATGACAAACGGGCTGCTATTTCGTTGTCTTTATTTGAGCTGCGCCGGCGGTGACGGGCTCCAGCATCCTCGCACTCCCCGTCGCTCTTGCTGGGAGATGTACTTACAAATGTAGAACTTGGATTATAGGACCGTGAAGGTCGTTCCTCGTTTAGATTCCCCTATATTATACCACAGTTAGAAGGTATGGAAAGCTTATAAAATGTTAAACTGATGTTTCCATCGTAGTGCTGCTTCCCAACCGTGTCCTCTTTTTTTTTTTCAAGCGGTGGCGACATCTGGTGGCCACTTGCGGAAACAGCATGTTAATTTTTAAAAAATTATTTAATTTGCAACGAACAAAATGGAAGCTCTGCCGGACAATTTATAATTGTTGTGCTTATTTCTAGCTGGTCCCAAGTTCCCACACATGGATTTTCAAAAACAATTAAACACATACTCTCCAAGTCGATATAACCAAACATAAATGTGGAATCATTGAGATGCAAGTGAATCAGGAGGTCTACACACCCTTTCACTCCTGTTTTTCTGCATTGTCAGTTCAGTGGTTAAAAATGCAATTGAAAACCAGTTCCCAAAATAATTTACGCTTTATATACTGGGGCACAACAAAAAACAAAATACTTTATTGAAACAATCCATGTAAAACAGCTCTAGGAAGGTACATCACCTGAATTGCTTCATTTTTCTCCCTAAGGCAACTTTTTTTACAACATATTCACAAATCTTTAATAGAAAAATAGGTTTAACAGCTTACTAAAATCAATTACAAAATTTCTGGAAATGTTAAGGCACTTAATCAACACAACAGGCCACATAAAGAAATATTTCACTCATTTGGTTCTTTAGTAAGCAGGGCATACAAAACACAAAGGAAAAAATAAAATGTTTATATAGCAGTAAAAGGCCAAAATGAGGATGGAGGCAAGACAGTCCAAAAATTTAATTTGGTCCCACTAGTGGTCAATGGATTACACATTTGATGATGAGGCGAGATATATAAATTATAAGCATTTAAAGTTAAAATAAACGGAATCAGAAGAAACTAACGTTTTTAACCAGTAGGTGGCGGTATAAATTACTGAAATAACTACAAGGCACGAAAAGACGCCACACTGTGGAACTTGATTCTGCAAACGGAAGCTTTAATTAAGCCTTTATATTGACTTTGGTTTATTTGGCACTTTTTAAAATCAGACTAAGAAAATGAGTTGTGAATCTCTCAATAGTTAAAATATTGTTAAACAGCTTTGAAGAGTTCTTGTTGCTATGGACCTGTGGTTCAGAGACTTGGCCCCAGGAAACAAAAATAAAAACAAATAAACATAAAAAAAAGAGGTTATGACAAGAGATATAAAAATAGTCCTCCATAGTTTTACTTTGCAACTAAAATAAATAGAGTCTGGAGAGGCGTTTTCTTTGTCAGCCAGCTTATTTTGTTATAAACGAGCATTTAGATGGTAATGTTTCTTGCAGAGCTTTACAGGGAAGATAAATCCACCACCCTTCACAACGATAGGACATCATGGTTTGTTCAACTCCTCCGTGAAAGAGTGAGGCCTTGTTTTTCTTCTGCTGGTTTGTAAATGACCAGAAATACACACTCTGGCCTGTGCATGTTGTAGCTTGTTCTAGAGGTCATTGCTGTTGTTACGCGTCATTTGATCCAATAAATCCTCCAAAAGGAAAAAGAAAAAGGCACAAAAGTGACAGCCTTTTGGCAAAGTCACAGTGAAACCAACCAAGTGTCATATCTTTTTTCTTTTAAGAGTTAAGAGTTAGCTGTTCTGCTGCATCTATGCTTCTTTAAAAAGTTTTGGTCCCTGTTGGAAGTTTTATATATTTTCTGTTCCAGCATGGACATCTGGATGTCGGCTCTCCCCACCTGAAACAGCTTCACTTCCCAAACAAACAAACCAAGGTCCAGTGTTACTGTTTGCTTTGAACGTGGGTTGAGGAGCACCGACTTGGCTGGAGAGGGGGAGAGAGGAAAAAAAAGGAAGCGTTTCTCTTTTGCTGATAATCCAGAATTAAAGAAACACTAGGTTTCCTCATCCCATAGGCAGAGCTGTTTTTGGGGAACGTAATAAGTGAAATGGTAGCCCTTGCTGCAGCTCTTTATGCCACACTTGTAGGTGGAGCCTTTGCCCGTTGTGTCCCGACTGCGGCAGTACTTCAGCAGACATGGATACCACTCCAGACGCAGGCTGTATGTGCAGAGACACGGCTGCCACATGTCTTTAGTCGAATGACAGGCCTGAAAGCCGGGCACTTCTGGTGTCTGGGGCAGCACTTCAAACATAGAGCCGTCCACTCCTGTAATGCAAACAGAAGCATTGAAATTATTGCTCGGGGGGGGGGGGGGGGTCCAACTAAAACAACAGAAGTCGTGTGAATCGCTTTACTGCCACTCAATTACATATTGTATTGGACTGAAGACGACATACAAAGTGGCTGGGAAAGAGGGGAGATGGTGCAGTAAAAGAAGAGCTTTGTTATGCAAAGGAGATGCTACTATGATGCCCTCTGCAGATGATGGTGCCTGCTGAACCATGGCCCTCCACATTGTTTTCTTTAAAACAAAGCTGTCAGAGTACAATAGAGCTGTCATGTGGATTCTCCTCAGTCTTGACAACTGGACTGTGTTCTTATCAAAAATCTGGATCCCACAGCATTTTTTTTTTAAATACACAAATGGTTAAATATGTCTTCCACATATTCAAAACCCAAATAATGAAACATTTTCCAGGGACAGCCGTTTTTCCTTAGTAAAGTGCACATTATATGTGGAATGTAAACAGCCAAATAGAAGCGGAAAAGTGGATAGCCGGAGCAGTTGCAGGGCCTTATCAGCTGCAACCTAAGACAGAAGCACTTGGTTAGAGTGTAAAAGATATTGACTCTGTGTCTCTGAAGTTACAATCTGACGACTATCAGCAGGAAACGACGATGAGGAAAAAGACAAACATGAACAAAAAACAGAAGGAGCAGATTACCTTTGTCCAGCCAGTGTTTGACATCCGCCTCCCTGGTGTAAATGGCTTCGTGGGCTTCACTACACATGTTGTGGATGTGAGAGCTGAGCTGCCACGCGCGGCTCAGATTGACCGCTGCGCTCATCGTCAGCTGCTCCAGTCCTCGCCGCTCCTCCGCCAAACGAATGGCCTGAGGATTTTTCTGGGAAGATATTACAAATGGTCACATTTTCTTTCTATTCAAACGAGTACGGAGGGGAGGGGGCAAAAACCGGTGAAAAAAGCCAACAAAACAAAAGAAAAAACTGACAGACCTCATGATGAGACATTCACATTTGATTACAACGTCTGTATGTACTACAGATGCACTGTGGTGAGTTAGTGTCGGAAAAGCGTGTCCCTGGTAAAAATGCATTTCTGGGAGTTTCAGAGCAAAGAAAAAGAAATTGTGGAGGTGATCATCAAATGCATCACACACACTGCCTGTGTGATGCCGGTGAAGGTAAGAGGACTACGTTTCAGCCTACACGGACAAATCCTGTTAAAAACCAACACCACCAGTCGCTATTGTTGACCAAACAATTGACTTGCATTATAAAAAAAAAAAAAACAAAAAAACATTTTGACTGTAAATGTTGAAAAATTTTGCGTTTATACTTTCAAACTGGGGAAAATCTCTGTAAATATGCATTCATTTGCATAACAGTTCAATAGAGAATGTGAAGCTGATGCCACGCCTTGTTGAATTCTGGGTAATTGAAAGGGGGCGCTTTTGTTTTTTTCCTCACGTCAAGTTTGAGAGGATCTGAATCTTTCATTTGAGTGCGAGTCCCAATTTGAAGAGTATGGCTTTTATTGTTCTGAAGCGGAAGCGTGTGCTGCATCATACCTGTCTGAGACGAGCCATGGACTCGCTGGGGATGATCTCATTGCGGTTGAGGCGAGAGATGAAGCACAGAGCCTGGTACTGGTTCTGCCCTCTTTCCAGCTCGCCAAGGATCAGCGCTCGGAATATTTTCACATCCTGCAAGAGTCCGGGCACGAAAGAAGACTGGATGAATGGATAAACACGGGCCATTCCTTGTGGACACTGAAGTGGTGCGCGAGGCACCGTTATAAAAACTTCCTGTATATGTGTGTGGCTCATACAGATTAGAGCAAATACTCTTTCTATTGCAGCACTTAATGAAGCCCCTCTCCAAACACTGTAAGTAATCCAATGTGTGGAGTTCAAAGAAGTTCAAACAACTGTCAGCTCACAGTAAAAAGGCCTTTATACGCATTGCGCCCATGAGGCTCATCTGACAGTTTGTTGATACTTTTACCGTCTGAAGTCCTGTGCAAGTGTTGCTCCAGTTCTGCTCGGTTACAATTACAGCTCCGGGCCCCGTTTCATGACAAACCTATCAGGATTTCTCACATGCAGTTTAAGACAGACCCATGCTACTTTATGTGGGAGACTGTGAGAGGGAAAACTTGATAGCAGGAATTCAGTGGAGAAAACAAAATATAAATACATGAAGAGTTTCTGTTGGCATAAGCGCGGGAGATCTGGCACCAAACTCAAGGCCAGGGAGAGTTCTGTGAGGGGAAATGCAAAGCATGATGGGAAGCTGCAACAGTGGGGAGAGCGGAGCAGCAGACCCGTCTTCCTATTCATCGGACACCCACCCCCTTCAACATAGACACACGGTCCCAAACACCCCTCCTCCGCTTTTCACACAGCCATCTGAAGTGCACAGGCTGCTGAGGAATAACAGTTCCAAGGTTTATGAGACAGATAAAGTGCCCAGAGATAACCCCTCCAGCTTTTTGGAGCCACTTTCTTTACAAACGGGGGAAAAGAAAAAGCAATATACCCTGCATCCCAAGGGTTTTCCCTCCGACTGCCACGTCCTTCTAAAAAAGAAGCCACTTTTGTCTGTGAAAGGACTTTCTGGCAGGCATACAATACAAGCAAGGACATTACACAAGACAATCATGCGATACCAGTTGACCTTTGGTAGGAAAATTACAGAGTAAATATTGATTATGTCTCCGTGAACTGCTTGAGGTTTCAGAGGAACGAACTCAGGACCACAGGACCACAGAAACCCGGGCAGTAAAAATAAGATGCCTCAGCCGTTCCCATCCAGGGATAAGAACAAGACAAAAGCAGAAATGATTAAAGAGAATGTCAAGACCGGAGGGTGTGAGAATATATCACAGTGAACAGACGGATGTTTAAGGAAGAGGGAGAACAATGCTGACGCACGGACGGGCAAGTACCATCAAATTTGGGGCGATGCAGGGGCCACGACTTCAAGACCTCCCATACTGCAGACACATGGCGCTACACAGAGGTAGGCAAGGAGAGAGAAAGAAGAGGGAGCGCTTTCGTGTCGACCACATGGTTTTGACCCAGGGCTCTCTGGGTAATTACAGAGAAGTGGGGCAGCTCCACCAACCCTGCCTTTTTGGAAGTGACTCTGTGGTTAAGTGCGAACTATGAGATCTCCTCCTCTTGGTGTCATCATATTTCCTGATTAATGATCGTCTCCTTCCATTGAGGGCAAGGGTAAAACGTCACCGTGCTGACAGTGGCAACTTTTTCTAGTGACGTGTCCAAACCAAACAGACTCCGGACAGCGGAGAATCTTTAGGGAACAGTTAGACAGTGTTGAGAAAAATGACTGCATTTCTTCCAGAGAGTTTGATGAAAAAAAAAAAAAGAAAATAAATAAGATCAATAGCATTCTCACGTCTGCAAGCCAGATATAAAGAGGCAGCCAGAGGACAACTGGTGTAAGGCAACATTAACAGAGGAAACAGAAGAAGTCAGGCATCAGAGGGGATAGGACAAATTACGCTGCGTCTTATTTGTTTATAAACCAAAATGTGATGACATGTGATGGTTTCATGGGGGTGCATGTGCATGTGCTTGAAATGATCGCATTTGATTTCGAACATTATACTTGGAAGGTTTTCAGAGAAGGTTTCAGATTTGTGTTAAAAGCACACTTGTCACCCAGCTGCAGAATGTGGGTTGACTTTGTCTTCCTAAAACGGACCCGAACTTCTCCTGCACCACACTCTGTATATGCCCGTGTCACGTGCACTACTGCAACCCAAAACCGGCATGAACTCCAGCGTTTGAACCGTGAGTAACAACTGCCTTCTCTTTAGCCCAGAAGACGCGTCAACTATAATTACCATTTTTTATCCTAAACATCAGCAATGACGATATTTATTTTTGTCCGCTTTTCCTTTCCAAGATAAGGCGTTTCACCTTGCATTCGTGGATGCAGGAACAGACTGTGGTCACCGTCAGTTGCCTGTACTGCAATTTCCAGCACAGGGGTGGATTATATTTCTGTACACTACAATATTCCAGTGAAGCAAGTCCATTTTCCTGCTGCGCCGTCTGTAACCTCAGAGATATTAAGTCATTCTTTTTTAGCTTTTGTCCGTCATTTGAACATTATTATTCAAAATTCTCATAATCCCGTCAATAATATTGGTATTATGCTCCAACCTGTTGCCAATTTAACACACTTAAATTGGCAACGAGCAATTGTAGGCTCACATAGACATGAGGGTTAAGTCGCTTTCTTAACATGTTTTTTTGAGTCTTTTAGGTTACGTTCACATGCTGAACCGACGCTGGCAACCCAGCTGGTTGTGTACACGAACGGACGCAAACTCTTGGACAAACTGCAAGTAAATTCCCGGCCCAAGTCATTGCTGCTGTAACACTTCCTACAAGTAATCAAATATTCCTTCCTATCCCCCTGTACGCACTCTGTACTGTTCATCCAATGATACAGGTACCATTTAATAAATATCCCTTTAAAATTTAAGTCTCCAGCACCTCTTAGTAGAAAGTTTAACTGCATTTGTTTAAACGAAACAAATACCAAGCCAGTGTTGATATCGTAGCAGTTAGGTGTGCCTGAAACAACACTCAACGTCGCGCCCTAAAGCAAGCAGAGTAACGACGATGACATCATTTACACACCATCCATCCACATAGAAGCTGTTGGGTTCAGCTGTTTGTTTGGACAAGACTAAACTCACCTCTGCCTGGCTAAAAAGCAGTGCTGGCACATGTGCGTAATGGCTCGCTTGTGCAGACAGACTCAAAGCAAGAGAGCGAAAAAAAAAGAAAAGAGCGGAGGTGTGATTAAAGGAGGTTCTGCACCTGCTGTTATAACAACAGGTAATATCCAAACACCAAGAGAAAGCAAATAATGAACAGACTGTTCAAACAATGGTTAAATCTTTAAAAAAAATAATAAAATCTCAGTGGGTTTGAAGTTAATGATGTGAAGTGTAGGTGAGTAAAAATACAGGTGCAGCATGACTGAGGTAAAACAAATATTAAAAAAAAAAAAAAAAAAAAAAAAGGAGTCATGCATTTGTGTTTTCTGGTCTTTCTGGTATACAAAGTCGTCTTCCGATCAAATATTCTCAATTCAACTTAAAGCAATGAAAACACGGATATCAAAGCGGGGCAACTCTTCTAAATCTTGAAAACGAAGAGTGCGGCTGTACGCTTTCACAACTACTCCTTAAAGGCTATATTTGAAAAATTTGTCATCCCGTTTTACGTGCATTTCCACTGAACTACAAAAATTAAAGGCTTCAAAATCTGGAGGAAATCACCAGGTACGGGCTTGAGGAATTAAAAGAGCAACTTTTGGCAATACCATAATCAAAAGGACAGCACACCCTTGGGTTTTGCATTTCTTTGTTGTTGTTTTTTTTTTTTCCTTCTCCCTCAACCAGAGCAGTGTAAATGTCAGCATGGCTATAAATAATCTGCACAAGTGCAGACTCCTTTACATTGCTCTCTTACACCCTGGACCGAGAGCATTTGCAGACAAACAGCCGCTGGCCAACAGCCAAAAACAAGTATGCATTTATGCAGCTTGACTAGTGGGACATAGTAAGACCTGTTTCACCGAAAACAGGGGACGAGGGAGAGCGGGGGTTTGTTTCTTCGCTGGTTTACCTTTAATGGTTCAGATTAGTTAAAAGGTGCACAAAAGCCCATTCACGCAGTCAAAGACTGCCGTTTACAATGAACATTCTCCGGCACTGTAATCCAGCTAAACAGACAGTCTCTTCAGTATATACCCGGTTTAATGGCTGTGAAAATGAGTTATGTTACGGGAGAATTTTGGTTTTTGTAGTTCAAACCAGTTGAAAAATGTAGAAGAGCCAATTCATGCAAACCGGCTCATATATGCAAGGATTGATACTCAAACTCTTTGTGAGCGCGCTTGTGTACGTTTGTCAGTAGCTGCCCCCCGTGCAGGGCGTTCTTCCTGTTTCCAAATCCCCTCTAAGACCCAGTCTGTTGATAAGGTTGTTCGCTGGCTGGGCAGGCGCGGCGGTCAGCCGCTCTCTGATGAGTCACCAGGGATCAATGCGGGTCTGTCTGGGTCCACAGCCAGAACCAAAACAAACAAACAAAAAAAAAAAAAAATCTCAACTAAGAAGTTAGAGTTAGAACAACCTGTCAAGTTGCAGAGACAATCCTTTTAAAACAATATATAGATTTACTTTGGTTGGAGATTAGAGGGACATATTTGCATTGAAGGATGTAGTTTAAAAAAAAAAAAAAAAAAAAAAAAGCACAGGTGTGGACAGGGATCAAAGATCGGTTTTGGAGACAGTGACACAGACAAAAAGGAGCAGGGAAAAAAAAAAAAAAAAAAAAAGCCATATGGAGCTAAGAAATGCTTGAGTTAAACCTAATTACAGACGCTCCAAAAGGAAAGAATGTGGAGTCACATTTAGGGCTGGTCACACCTGGCTGCCCAAAGAGCCAACCAATTAGTAAACAGAGGCAGTGAATGGACAATCGCAACACCGGAGGCCGTGGAAAAAAGGCGTTCCCCTCAGCTATTCTCCTCACTAAAGGAAACTTCTGCAGCGGCATAAAAGTGTTGACCAACAAAACTCACAGCCACAGCTGCAAAAACGCCATCAATTCATATTTTAAAGCCTTTAAACCTGCATAAAAACCTGTGTAAACCGCACCAGGAGAACGGTGTGTTCATTCACATAGACTCTGGATACAATTAACCCCATACCCAAACAGTTTATGGAGACTTTGCATTTAGGAAATTAGGGGGAGGCAAAGAGGGAAGGAAATGAGGCAGATAGATAAGGTATAAACAATAGAGAAGGACGCAGTCTCATTTCTACTTTAACTGTTGTTCCACATCTTTCATATCCTGTTGCAGGAGACACAAAACAGCTCTGTTATGGTGAGGGATCAAAAACAACTGTATCATCCAAACTCACAACTCATTTATAAAAGGGCAACTGATGGAGAAATCTTCTTTTTCTCTGAGAATTGTACACAAATATTCTTTAAAAAGAAAGAAATCTAAAATTTAAACATACGTTTGTGTTTATATTCACCTTCAGAAGTGTCAAAGGTAATGAGTGTTTTGTAACCACTGTTATTTTTCTTTATAAAAACAGTTGCTATCATCCCTTTCGCTTCTAGGTTTTACTTCCTCCTTTTCAGGCCTTTTAACAACAGTTATGGCCGTAAGATCGGAAATATTCTTGTTTCTTTGGCAAGAGGGAATAATGTGACAACGTCTGGGTCGTGGAGTCTTATAATTTAAATACCTAATCTATGACTGAACTTTGGAGCTGCAGTATGAATTTGACAAACAAACAAAAAAAAAAAAGACGACACTGTGTGCAAGAAAAGAGCTTTATTTTTTTTCCTCGCCAAGTGCAGTGTTAAAACCTCTAAAAAGGTAGTGAGACAACATTACAGCCACGTGCACAGCAAGCCACAACTGCTGTCTCTTTGTGCATCAGATGTTTCAATCACAGCACAAAGCTGCCCACTGTCACTCATCAGGGAAAAAAAAAAAAAAACATTAAAAAGGGGATGTTGATAGGCATCTATCTTTTTCTAGGCCTTTTGTCTTACCATGTGGCAATAAGCCCTTTTTATTTACCCGTTTTAGTATCAGCAGCATTATAAATGACATCTGGCCAGCTGGTGGGAGGGGAACAAAGGATAAAGAAACCAGCTGGAGCAAAGGGTCTTTGAGAAGCCACAGGGAGCCCACGTGGGGCCATGAAGTGCCACAACAAGGAGGTGGAAGTAAACACTTCACCAGGATTCAGGAAATAAAACGTAATCTTACGAATGAAACTTCGAATAAAAAGGTCTGCTGCGCGTACATAAAGCAATGGAGGACAAAACTGAGTAACAGAGGGAATAAAAGTGTTTTCTTTCAGCCCAGAGCACATTCAGATACTTAAAGCAGTAAAAGGACATTAATGTGATGCAATTACAAGACAAATAAAAAGATAAAAACACAGACTGGTCTAGAGATCCCCCTCACGCACACATGCAAAATTAAACATGTGGGAGAAAAGTTCTTCTAAAGAGCAGCGCCATTACCAGAGGATTTCCATTGGTTACTTTAAAGACAATTTAATCCCCTCCTTTTCAGACGAACATTCATAACTTCCTCAACCTGTCAGAGAGTCGGGGCAGTCAGACAGTTTCCATTAAGGCTTCATTTGCGAAAGTACTGGGAGTTATTTGCCATACTTGTGAGATTAAACAGTGACGCTTGTTTTTTTTTTTTTCCTCCAGCTGCTTTGAGGTAAACTGAAGCATAAAAAAAAAAAAAAAAAGTCCTGATATGATATGACTCAGATTTCTCAAACAAGGATGCATTGCAATAACTATTCATACTGTGGAGCCAAGTGTGCAACGATTGTGTAAATCAAAGCGGTGATAAAGGGAAGCAGCTGGAAATATCACTTTCTGTATATATGTCAGCGTTATCCTTTTGGGGCTTATTACAGTAATAGCTGTAAACACGAAAAAAAAAAGAAAAAAAAAGAAAAAAAGGATACCGTCTCCACCTGGTACTCCAGTTTTACCAAAAAGCTGCTACAAGAAGAGCATGTTCTTATAGAGTTGCTTTATTTTTTAATATACAGCAACATGTAATTTGCTTCCGGAATGTTTCTTATTAAGCTATCAAGTCGAGCATCAGTGGATGGGAGAACGAGGAACATTCCTGAAATCATGAGCGTTCCCTCTTCGTGACGATATAGCCCGAGACTTCCGTGAGACGGCAGCAACATGGGAACCGTTCCCATGACCAACTGTACGTAAAAGCATTTCTCGGAGGAGGTGACACATACATGCGAAAAAGACTAACATGTTTGTGCAAGTGACAAACTGGGTGTGGGAGCAAAGTGAAAGAAGAAGCGACTGTCCTGACTTGCAACTGACGTACGGCTCCTGCAAACATCGAAAAGAAAGAAAAAAAAAAAAACAACAACTGGCAGTTTCAATTCCTGGCAAACACTGATGTCTCTCATATATATAGGATAATCTGCACAGCCAACAGGTGTCTCATGAATAGATAATAAAAGGTCAAAGATCAACACTGAACCTGGATTAGGCAGAAGTCGCTCTCCCTTTCCCAGCGAGAGGACACGTACGGTACATGTTAACCGACCCGCCTCGCTGCCCACAACCACTAGTTTGAGGTACGGGTGTGTGAAGGACCTCTAATTCATTCTCGCAGCAGGTTTACACCAGGGCGAGCCTATAAAGCCGCCGAGTTTTGAAACAAACCGAATGTCCGACTCAGGGAACCGATCCGAGGGCAACGAAGCCCGTCACATTTCCAGACTCATGAAAAAAAAAAAGAAAAAAAAAAACTGATTAAAAGCCAGACAGTCACACCACAATGCTATTATTCACAGATGTGTTTGACATGACAGTATTGTGTCAAGTGGCCTCATTTGTGGATCTCTTGACCCATCGACACAACTTGGGGTTAAACCGCACCGCGACTGTTCTCGTAGATTTCCAGTACAACGCAAAAAGGTTGCTTTTTCTAACCTTTAGTGAAAGAAGGAAAAAAAAGATAAACTCTTAAATGCTCATCTATCCTCAAAAGACAATCTTTAATTACCATCTAATTATGTTGTCCCTTTGGTAAAAGCCGGAGACAGCTGGAGAGCTTTTCAGCCCACACAACTGAAAGCCTGGCACAACCGTTACCGTGGGTGGAAAACTAATCAAAATCCAACAGCCGCTCCAAACAAACCCTACCGCGCCCCAAAGGTTTATAACATTTCTGCTCCCCTAGAAAACTCACACATGATAAGTATTCAAATGCACCCACTCCAGAGTGTCAACACGAAGCCGAGATGCACGTGACCGCGGAGGCAGATGGACCGGCCGTGTGCCACCGCATCCCAGAAAAATGAAGCCCTCTCCGAGCGTCAACTCGGTCAAGAGTCTCGTGAAGTCCCTCGCATTCCTGCGCTGATCAAACCCACCGGTTGGAAATGAAAGCTGGACGCGCACAGTACAAGCTGATTAGCGGCTCTGACAGTTCCTACATCTGGAAAGACCAAAAACAACCCTGTAAGTATGCGAGACATTTCCCCAGCTCAAGGCCTCAGACTGCGCTAAACCATAAAATGTTGCAGAAGTCACCGAGGGAGGAGAGGCCGATTTGTGCCGAACCGGCAACTAGGATATAATTTCACGAAAGCTGCATTTGTCTCCTGCTGCAAACCTGTGCACAAACATTGAGCATGTGATTAAAATGTTTGCTGCGGACAGATTGCTACCGTTTTCTGTAATTTGGGGTCCGTCTTTTCTTGAATACTACAGGTGACAATTACCTTCCTGGCATAGCAGAGTAAGTGGAAGCCAATCAGCTCCACGCTTGGAGAAAATCTGAGTTTCCTACTGGGCTTGAACTCAGAAGACAGTGCGCTCCACACGTTGAGATGCGCTGGACATGACACAGAGGTGCTGTCAGCTGACCAAACCACATGATCTTTTCCATATGTCCTCATGCCCTCAGAGCAAACACAACCCTCCCGAAGTTATTGTAGGACTGATCCTCGGGGATTCGTTTCTTGGATATGGTTGACATTACTTTGAGCTCAAAGTTAGAAGACCACTTCTTTGCTCCCTAATTACAATACCACTGCCCCCCCCCCCCCCCCCCCCCGACCCCTTATTCAAAAACAAAGCAAAAGAACAGGAGGAAGTTTCAAGAGGAGTTTTTTTTTTTTTTTTTTTTAATTCTGGTAATGTTTTCTCATCCATATACTCAATCAATTCACCTGAACAACACGTCAACTTGTTGCGTGTATTCCTGACAGACTGGATGTGGATCGTCGCTGCGATTCAGTGGTTTAAACATTCCTGTTAGAGGACTCTGCTTCACACATCACATCCATCTCAGCTGTATATTCATAGCAGCTGCAAGTGGCGACGCGGCCAACTTTCCGTAAATCTTAGGGAGATACAACGCGGAGCGGTTGAATAAAAACACATGGAGGAAATAAAAAAAGAAAAAAAAAAACAGAGATGAGGACAGAGGGAGAAAAGGAAAAAGATGCAGAAACCAGGCAAGACGGGCAACCGACAACTGGAGCAGATAAATCAGGCAGCGGAAAAGTAAAGCGATCAAAGATGTTTTATAGGCTTCATTCAAATAAACAAAACCACATGTGAGCGTGGACGTGCGAGTGTGCAGATACGTGCACGTGTGAAGGGGCGTGATGAGCGGACGTCTCCGTCTGTCACCGGTGATCGGGCTCGACGGGCTCTTCTTTCAACTCTAAATTAGCAGTATTGGTTAGTGAACCAGACGCGTAGATCAAAAAGGTCAGATATTCCCACTTAATCCCGGTAAAGCTCCCCCTTCTCATCTCGCCGGCCCGTCAGCTTCTGTGTGACAACAGCCATCACAGACACATGCCTTTGCACCGCGCATCTCTACTGAGAGCTCCCCCGTTTAGGTAAAGCGGTGGCGGGTTTCCTCCCAGGACGGATGTTTTATGCATCTCCGAGTAGACATTTTTCACAAATGAAACACTTCCAAAACATTATAGCCACAGTGCTGACCAGAGCAGGACGCTGGAGCTGCTCATCTGCTTTCAGAAGAAGGCTAAACGTCAGCTCTGGACTGGGACCAGGGGTTTTAGGGCCGCGAGGGTCTGTGGGCGTCTTCATCTCTGAGGCAACAGCTGTCTTGGCTTTTGTGAAACTCATTATGTGATGGAAAAACATGAATGAAACTTTCTAACTAGAGATTACAGTAAATGCTCCTGGGGCTTTGGGCTTTAGGGGGGATATCTTTAAAGCTTCAGATTTGTGACCCCGCATACTTGCTTTGGGGTAACTATACATCGTTAAACAAAGAGGCAATTACAGCTGATTGACTTCAGCCTGTAAAGCGGTGAACAGATTTGTTGTTGATATAAAAAGAATACTTTTTAACATTGTCTAAATTACTTTAAAATACACAGAAACCCTGAATCTTATTTGATCAAAATTTGAATTACCTATTAAAGATTTTTTAAAAAAAGTTTTAAACACCAATTTCAATTTAATTTAAAGGAATACATTTACTTTAATGAGCAGACTTACTCGCACGATCTCCTGTTCCAGGTATCGGTAAAACCCAGCCAGTAACCTCCGACTCCCGTCTCGGCGGTCTCTTCCCGGAACTGCGCGTCACTTTACGGCACTATTTCACACAGCGCGACCATAAAACTATCTCACAGAGCGACTCGAGAAAGTAGTGACGAAATAGAAAACCAGAGTGACGAGCAATACACCAGGTTATGTAAAGGCATCTAGAATTTTAAAAAAAAAAAAACAACAAAAAACTGGACTTCACTGGCCTGACTGAAATCGTAATAAAAAAAAATAAAAAAAAAGAGAAAGAAACCATATAAACATCGTAGTCCAACTGAAAGTGAATTAGACCAAACTTCTAATAATGCAGTTAGTGAGCTAATTCTTGCAAACGTGGACTGAGTTTCCATGAATGTGAAATCAAACGATTGACACCAAAATGTTTTTGTTTTTTTAAATTGTTTGTTGTTGTTTTTAAACAAGGTTGTAAATATGTATTTCTTCTCTAAAGTTGGACATTTTAACATGGAAGTCAACACAGATAGATTGCTTTTGCAGCCAGCCTCTGGTGGCCAGGTAAGGAACTGCAACAAAACTTAGTTCCGCATAAGACTCATTTCAGAAGTACGGCGATTGGCGCTTGGTCTGCGCCCTTTGGAAGTGCTCCACACTTCCCGCGTTGAGATTTGGTTTATGCCGAGGGTGCAAATTGGGATCCACATTGGGACAAAGAACAAGCCCAGTTTAACGGCGTAGTTGAGCTGCAGCCTTAACTTAACTACACTGTGGATGTAGGCAAACCTGACTGCCAGAAATGCGAGTGAACATCCACACCTACAGGGGGAGCCGCTGAGGTAAACATGGCCAAAGTTCCTATGTTCCGTTTTCGGATACTTGGTCGATTAATCAGATGGTCGATTACTGATCACTTTTTAGCATCGGCCGTGGAGAAAACACCACTGGTCTACCCAGATAAGAAGAATATACACACATAAAACAAAACCATGCAAAGTTTATAGGAAATGACTCTGAAAGTTAAGAGAGCAAGCTCTCTATATTTTATGTTTGTATCTACAAAATACTGGAAATAAATCTGACTATTATTGAAACGTTGATAACACAGTGAGGGTGTCTACGACTCGTGTACGGTATCAGTTGGAGGAACATGCACATCAGTGCCGCACCCTGACATGAAGGAAAGCGGATTTGAATCGATCTTGGAAGAAAGTTTACTCTGGATTTCTGATATTTTTTTTTCTCCCCTTGGGGGAACTTGTTAAATTAAATGCCAGTAGCATCTGTGTTTTGATTTATTTATTTATTTTTCTCTTCAAGAACCTGGGTTTTAGGAGACAAAAAGCTGCACAATTTCGACCAAGGTTTCCTCTTTTGGATGATCAAGTTTATCAAGTTTACCTCCCTCCGCACACACCAATCAACTTCTTACACCAGTTAAAGGTCAATTATATCACTTCCCCAGGGGGGGTTATTTTACCTGGAAACGTCCTGGACATCAGTCTTTACATTAGGTACTATAAAAACCGACTTGCTGGCACACGTAAAAGATTTATTCAGGCTCGTTTCCCGACTTTCCCGAAACACGCCCGGGAGCTCCTCTCACCTGTTTGAAGTCCGCCACGAACGTGATGAGCGTCCCGTCCCCCTGCTTGAACTCCAGCGATATCGAGTCTCTCTCGCCGTCCGCCTCCAGGACCTCCTCGGTCACCAGTCCGTCGGAGAGCCGGACCCGCACCCGCAGCTCAGAACCGAGCCCCACTGCGACCAGCAGCACCAGGGCGCAGACACTCGTCAGAACCGAAGCCGCAGAGGCGCAACTCGCAAACATACCCGACGACGCAAATCTGGACCAGACAGACTAAATGATCGAGTCGAAATCCAAAGATCCGCGTTCATATCCCCCGACTGCAGGCCCTCGGACTTCTCGTTAAGTCTTCTCGTTCATAATCAAAGCGGAGTCTGTAGTTTATAGGTCAGCGCTCCACACGGCGCCGCGTGTGCCAAGAGTTTCCAGGACCCGCAAACGCCGTCAAAGACGCCAAAACGGCAGCGCCTTCACTCACTCAAATCTCCGCGTTTCACTTCTGGTTACCTACTCCCATTGAAAGTCTTTCGCGTCGCAGTTGTTGTGAAGATCGTGCGCATTTCAGCCCCCCCCCTACTCTCCAGCCGAGGATCCCACGTTTCTTTTCATTCTGCTTTGTGTTGATATTCCTCTTTTCTTTTTCTTTTTTTCCCCCTCCTCCTCCTGAAATTAATGCAGCCCCGTCACTTCCGATCCATCGGTATCCTACTGCTCGCCTGATCTACAAACTTTCTGTGGAGTGTCAGAGAGTGTGTGCGTGTGTGTGTGTGTGAGTGAGAGAGAGAGAGAGAGAGAGAGAGAGAGAGAGAGAGAGAGAGAGAGAGAGAGAGAGAGTGAGTGAGTGAGTGAGGTTTGTGTTGGTAGTAAACTCTTAAAGCAATACCACCCCCTGAAAAATCTGCCCATCCCCCTAAAGGCCTCATGTGATCCTCCTGCACTCCACCAAGTAGGCTAATAATACCCCCCCCCCCCCCCCCCCCCCCCCCAACAATTACAACAAAGGTGTTGTGAGGATTTGTAAATCATAGCTTTGTGAGTGTTCTTCTTACCATGTGGGGATAAATAAAAGACATGGGCAAACTGAAACCTGCAGCTGGTGGTAACCGAAAATCAAACACCAGCTACATAATTACAAAATAAAAAGACATGTTCAACTCTTATTGTACAGCATTTTAAAAGCAGTTTACTTAAAATGCTGTTCGTGTGTCACCAAGAATGTGCGGGCTCATGCACATTCCCACTGGCAATTTTAGATTTATTTAACAAATTCAATTCTGGGTGTGTCGGGCATCATTGTGGCTTCAATATGAGATCATTTAAATGAAAATGTGCACAACGAACTGCCACATAAAGCTTCACAAGGAAAAGAAAAGATACTGGAGGTACTGGAGTTTGTTTTTTTGTGTTGTTTGTTTTTTTGTTTATATTATTTACTTAAAAGGAAAAATACATTTCTGCTAAGTGTGTGTAGGCATCCTCAGACCTCTCTTGTAGTTGTAAATTCAGTGGCAGCGCCTGCTGAAATAATTATATTAGGTAACTGTTTCAGCTGAACGGGAGAAAACAATCACCCCTTTATTCATCTTGTGTATGTTATTTTTATTTTATGATGTCTTCAGGGGAAAGCTTTGGCGAGCCTGAGGTTAGAGCTGCCAACAGAGATAAAAGCGGCGTATCTGAAGTCACATCTCGAATGCACGTGGAGTCGTAGATTGCCGCTGTACGTGTGACTTATGTATGTGTGTGTTGCAGTAAGGAAAAAGTGACATCCTTGCACTGTTATCTCAGTTGGCCGATGCACTGCGTTCTGGGTGGGCCGAGCCCCAGTGACCCCCCCCCCCCCCAAAATGTGGCTGCAATCTGGCACTGCTGGAACCCAGAGATGGCCGTGCCAGTGAAGGGGAAAAGCAAACAGAAAGACCATAAAGCAGAGCAAACAGTATTATCTGGGACTGGCAAACCAAGCTGGGGCCTGGACCCTCGCGTTTAGGAGCGGAGGTCAGGCAAACAGACCCCTTTGTGATGGAGTTTAGCTCTCAAGTGTTCACCAGCTACATCTCACTTAGTCTTTAAAGTGACGACGAAGACGAGGTGATGAGATACAACTCACCATCTTATAATTTCTCCAACCTCATGACTGTCTGAAGTCAGTAATTTAATGCGGTCAGCAAATACACAATCTTATATCACCCTTTATTTTCACAGCTGTACGTGGGAGAAGCAGTCATTTTGGAGCTTTGTTTTAAAACACATGCTTGCTGGTTGCGATCGCTTCATTGTGAACTTATATGCTGTATCCACAGACACACAGTACGCAGACTAGTCCAAAGTGCAGCGGCTCTACGAGGCAGTTTAAATGAAGTGACGCAACAGATAGGAAAGAGACACAAGCTACAGTGTAGAGAGATGTTTATGATTAACCATGTTGCCCTACTATAATTTCTTGCTCAGTTACCAGTTTATAGTCCTATATCTATGTATTTTACTCCAATGGTTTTATCTGAGAACGAGTCAGAGAAGTGGAACATTTGTTCAGTCTTTGTACTGGGCAATAGTGGATCACTCATAGGTTTTATATACACTCTTTATTTTTTATCTTTATATTTAGTTTTTAAGTCAAAAGCTGCAAAATTCTGAAGCCAGATTACCTCACCGGGGACCTAGCTGTTGAGAACAGCCTAAACACTGCAGTCAGGGGCCTGTCTCAAAATGTAAATACAATCACAAATAGGGAAAAGTTGTGTGGTGTGGATCTGTCCTGTCCCAACCTGTCCTCACCGGAGAATGTGCGAAGTATTTTGAAATGAAGAAAAAAAAAAAAAAAAAAAGCAGCATCAACAACCAAGTGCAGGACGACTGGGACAAAATAGCACCCGGAATAGTCCACTTCTTGGTCTTCTCAGGGCCAGAACGCCTTTTAAGGTTTGTGAGAACGAAAGGCAACGTTACAAAGATGTAGAAGCGTTACTGTTCAAAGATTTGGAGTCTATTATAAGCATGAAATGCAGGAATAGATACACATAAAAGAATGAGATAAAGTTAAAAAGTAAATGACACCAGAATATTTTTGGGTTCGTGGTGGATGTGTATCTGAAGAGGCCTAATCAAACTTGGCACACGATTCAGTTATTACATACTTGACTGCCACGAGTCAAGATGTCTATCGTCTAAGCACTGTTTACCTTTCTGAAACAGAAAGGCAAGTTCCAAGAGCTGCACACTGCTTGCTAAAATTTGCAGCCATTAGTCATGTAAACACTTTACCAATGAAACAGCTGTTGACGGTCTGCGTCACTGCAGCATGTAAGTGCATTTCTGGGGTGATGCTACAGGGAATCTTTGGTACAAATGCACTCGTTGATCTAGCTTCCACTTATAAAATTGGTTAAAAAGTAATTTCAAGCCTATCCCACATAGCCTGCTCAAAAAAGGTTGTTCCTTTAAGAAGTGTTATTTATATAAAATGTTGTGACTCTATCTTTATAACCAGAGTATATAATGTTGGCTTATAAGGTTGCTGCAATTAAACTGTGGCTTTTCCTGCTTCAGAAGTATAACCTAATTACCGAGCTATATCCAACCTCCCGTTTATTTTTAAAATTCTTGGCAAAAATAAAATCACCAATCAATTATGTGAAAATTTGCACAGCGACTATCAAAAACCTCACATTCTGAGAATAGGCTTGTCTTTACATGTGTGCAGTAGGCTTTTTTTTGTTTTGCTGCATTTTATACAGTTGATCAAATCAATTATTGCAGTGTTTGGAAGATGTCATTGATATGAAACTGCCGTTTTAACAGTTTGTTAACATCGACAATAAGCCTTTTATAAAAACCAAAACTGATGAGGCTTGGAATCTGCTGCAAAATGTGCACTGTATACAGTATACACCTTCATTACAAATACAAATGACCCACCACCCCACCACCACCACCACCACCCCACAAACAAATCAAACAAAACAATTTATGCCAAACTGCTATGCAGATGACACCCACCTATTTTTTATAATAAAAACCAGTTGAAAGAACTCACTTAAAGTGAAGCATGTCTTGAAGACATGCAGGGATGTATGGCCAGAAATGTTCAACAATTCAGGCAAACATGAACTTAGATTGTAATGATGACCAAAAACCCTCAGAAACATACTTTCTAATCATAACTTAACCTCTCTTCACTGGCTCCCTGTTAAGTCTAGAATGGAATCCAAATGTCTTCTCTTCACGTGGAAAGCCATTAAGGACCAAGCTCCCTGACATCTTAAAGACCTCATATTATCGCAACACAGTAGTTTGCTCTCAGACTGCAGGCTTACTTGTGGTTCATGAAGTCTTTAAAAGTAAAATGAGAGGCAGAGTGTTGAACTATCAGACTCCACGCCCTCCGTGTGGGTTGGGTAGGCAGATGAGCTTGCTCTGCCTCTGAAATTAGGCTTTAAACTTTCCTCAGACCTTCTTGGGGACACTCTTTAATGCTCTAATCACCTCTCTTCTACTCTCCTCTCTTTTACCTTTCATGCAGTTATATCATTATTGTATGTCATTAACTTTGTGTCTTCCCTATTGCTTAGTTTGTACTTTCTCCGCTCTGGCAGATGGTCATTCTTCTTAGGTTTGGTGGAGGTGGAGATTTTTGCTGTTGAAGTAATTGTTTGTCTCTTTAACCTACTGCTTACTGTTATCATTGTTGTCCTATCTGTAATGTTGTAGAGCTTGAAACAATAAGATAACATCCTGTCTTATGAGCACAGCCCTGGGCTGGGGATGATCCAGGTTTTTTTGCAGCCAGAGTACTGGACAACTTGAATACAAAAATCAGGGCAACAACCAGCCAAGAAAAAAAACAGTACAGGCCAATAGGGAGGAAAGGAAAAACAACACAAGATATGCATACAGGAGTTGACGAGACACAGGTGCAAACAATCAGGGCTGACGGGAACAAGGGAAGTCAAGACAGAACAAGGACACAGACTTTCAAAATAAAACAGAACAAACAACCCAGAAAACTGTAATAATCTCAGCATTTCAGCTTGATCTCTTTCCACATTACACTACAATTACATTACATACACATCCATCCTCACCTGGATTATGTGCACAAGTGAAAATGGACTGACATCTCAGCTCGGAGTGATTGGTCATTTAATGGCTTTCCTCTTGTAAATGTGGCCAGTTCCATTATCATTAAATGCAGACTTTAACGACGTAACACTTATTGGAAGGGATGACAAAGTCAGCGGCAGTTGTTCTTCTGTCTCCATGTTGTTGTTTTCTCTACTGTAGTTAAAGCACATACGCAAGTAATCTTTTGATGACGGTCACATGCTATTGGCCAATCAGGTAAGATATAATATATATGAGCCAGAGTAGCAAATCATGGGTTTAAAGGCAGCAGATCACACATTTACCTATTTATGGGAGTTGAATTTGCCAGGGCAGTGTGAAGAAATTACAACCATGAAATAAAATATATTTAAACTCCCCCGCCCCCAAAAAATAAAAAGTGAAAGCTGGAAAAAAATTATTATCTGCCTTAAATCCCCACTTCCGCTTTTATTCTTAGAAATGTGAATTGTTTCTACCTTTTGATGAGGGATGGTTGCACTTATCTGGATTTGGCTCCAGCTGAGGTGTTAATACCACATTCCAGTCGTGTGTGTGTGTGTGCATTTATGTGTGTGCACGGGTGTGGACTTGCACTGAGTAAGCCTAAATGGTTGCATTTGACAGGGGATTTGTGCCACCCATACAGAGCTTTTTATCAAAACAGCAATTTTGCTGTAAACTGAACAAAAGAGAACAGGCTGAATGGTCTGAAAGTAATCAGGGTCGTCATATTTCAGATAAATACGATGGCTTGGATTAAGAGCATCTGGAATGTTTTTTTGCTTTTTTTTTCTCTATGGTTGATCTGTACTTGATCTCTCCCCCAGACAGATTTCAAACGTGTTGTGTGTGTAGATGTATGATATCCAGAACGTGAATATTTACACTGGGATTGCAGCAGCCAAAAGCTGTTTCCCAGTTGTCTGATGATATTTTCATATCAGTGCCTCCCCTGTTTTCTTCCCTCTGTCTAACTACTTTGCCTACAGTGTGTTGAGCCAGCGGCGGCCAGTCGCTTGGCGAACCCCCTGTTGCAGGCTGACTGAGGTATCTCCTTACACGCTGTGGGGATCAGGGGCCACCGTAACCCTTCTGGAGCACAGGCTTGCATGGAGAAAAGAGACAAACCTCACATCATAATTTTGAGACGTAATGCAAACTAAATAATTCTCATTTATTTATGGTGGAAATAATGACATTACATATGATAAAAGTAATAAGAACATACATTATTAAGCAGTAAATAGTTCCCACTTGCACACAATCTGTCTGCTGGTTGTTGGTGTCCATACTTATTAACTTAGCGAAACTGAAAACCATCAAAAATATCATTTTGAGGTCACTGTCACTTTTTTTTTTTTTCCCCAGCCTTCCTTAGTCTGACATTCAGTTAATCATTGAGATTTGAAGGGTATTGTGGCTTCCCAGACCCAAGCCTGAGTAGGATCCGTCTTTATATCCACACAGTTTCACATCATGCTGCATTTGCTCAAGTAGGTTGCACAAAGCTGAATGGTCTGTTTCTGAAAAGGTTCAGAGTTAGGAGTTAAAATCAAACATACGACTATGTTAGAAACTAAAAGGTGAATGCCCTCATATGAATAGAAAAAGAAATGTGTTTGCCTGGAAGCTTATTATTACGGAAATTAGACGATTTAATTGTCTGATGTTACATAATCTGATAACCACCAATATTTGAATGCGGTTTAATCCTCCTACATTGTTCAGTTTTACTCAGGGGTGAGTCATCCAGATGTTCCTGTGTCATCACCAGTAGGAGGAGAGTTCAAAGAAAAACACAATGGAGTAACTTCTTTTTTCCATGGAAGACATCACACCCTCACATGTGTTTCCTCATCCCACACTATCTGTTGTTATAGGAGAATTTCATGGAAATTCCCATAAAGTTAATGACAGAGGCAGAGAGGTTACAGATACTGTAGGGAGGTAAAAAAAAAAAAAAAAAAAAATTGCTTTGAATTGTAAAAATAAATAAACATGTTTGGGCTCATGCCTTGAAGCATTAAACCCCACAGTTAGGATCTTTCCTGGCAGAGACCCAGCAGAAGATGAAAGGCAATCCCACTTTAAACACAGGAGCAGAAAAGTATAATTTATCATTCTCTACTGCGGCAGGCCAACGCTGCTGTTATGGTCTGATGGTTCAGGTGTAGCTACCTCTCTCGTTCTTTCTGGAATAATCATGTGCAGATACCTTGAGCCTCTTAAGTATGTATTTGTGGGCATTTAGGGGAAAAAAAAATGTTCTCATTCTTCATTTTGTTTACACATCTGGAAAACGCTGTGTTTTTTGACTACATGAAAGCATCCACCGCTTCGAGAAATTTACTTTACAGTGCAGAACCATTTATATCCTGTGTCCAAACCAGTGACTGATAAGATCACACTAGCAACTGTAAATCTACTTAAAGAAAGAAAGAGAAAAGAATAACGAAAAAAAAAGAACCAAAGTGCAAGTCAAAGGGTTGCATTATTGCGGTGTATGTAAGGTATTATTGGTGGGAAATTACTTCACAGTGCTTCATCAAGGTCTTCAGCGACTCATTCTGCATCAGATGGAGTTGATTAAAGTCTTTATTACTCAGTGAACATCTGTTCAGGATGTGGGGAGATCTCAACAATATTTAATTAATCAAACTCCCTGCCTCCCCCCAGGCCTGCTGTGGCTGAGCAGAAATGACTGCTAATTCACTGTGGGGTTCTTTTAATAAGGTTGCCGGGATTCATTCAGAGTTAATCACTAATTACAGTTTACTAAGCAGTTGAACTGCCTTTTAAGTTCATACAGCTTCATTGTAATATCACCTGCCCAGGTCACATCACCTTAACAATCCTTTGGTGCACAGTAAAAAATGATTTTCCGTGTAAAACGGATTTTATGCACAGCTAATTGGAAAAGCTGTCAAAGGCGAAGTTTTGTGATGTTTGATTGTGATGCATGATGGAAAAGAAACACAAGATTTTATTAGCTTTTTCACGAGACCTATTTCTACTTTAAATGGACTATATTCATTTTCTGTATCCCCTGTTGAAGGATTTCTTTTTTTCAGGATCAATGTGATCCTTCTGCAGATCGGGTCGGTATCATTTATCCCAAACTGACACACGTATACTTTAATTATTTTCTCTCCAGATTAGTAGATCTTTTAAATGTCTTTAACTGTACTATGGCTACATGAAAATAAAAGGTAGTGATGCAGATGAAAGCAGTGTAAAGTCTAGACTATCAATGTGTTTCATTTGTAGACCTGGAATTTCTTAGTTCCTGATAGGAAGTTAAAATAAAGACTGTTAATACGACTCAAAATGGATTGCGGAATCCTCTGGGAAAAGTGTTTAGATGAGTGAGTTGAAATAAGTGAGCGAATTTTCTAATAGGCTTTATTTTAATAACTAGAGATAAATGTGAAGTAAAAAGAATTATATTTTCACATGAAAACATCTGAAAATGAAGTTCCTACGTATACAAGTCTGAAATTGATCTCAAGCCCTTAAAACTCTCCACTGGATGCAGCCGTCTCTACTCGACTAGATGCATATTTTAAAAGGGAGCCGTACTTTGGCTCCGATTTATGACATTTCATAATTGCAAAAGTACGTAGAAGTATGCATGCTGAAAAATGGCATCAGAGAAACCTCTGCTGAGCTGACTTCAGTAGACACTAAGCTCGTTTTCGTGTTTACAACAGTTCTGCTCTATTTAATCCACACTGAGTCAGTACAGCACAGACTATTTTTCACATTATATCAGTGGACGTGTCATTTGTATGAGGATTCTGCGTTGTTATTTATTATTAAAAATGGCTATCAGCAGCAACGGCTAGTTAGAAGGGTTCATACAGTCAAATCAGGCGTGGCATCATTCCTAGTTTTGACTTCTGATTTCCAAAGTAAATGGACTGCATGCTTTATTTACACATTAGTTCATTATTTGGGGCTTTGTTTTTACAAAACTGTACAGCAAAGTCAAAACAACGTCCAGTCTGGGTGATTTTGACATGCGCTAAAGTGCATACCGTCCATGTGGGAAAGGAAAGTGTCTCAAAAGTGTATTATAATGACATTTGTCATGGAGGTGGGAGTGAATAGGATCTCAGTTCAGGAGGAAACGCTCATCCAAACTATAGACAAAGGGTAGAAAGCTGGAAAAACATGGGGAGAGGTTACAGCTGAAATTGATGGAATTAACGGAACTGAGTTACATTGTGAAGTGAAAATGATGCTGCTGCGAGGAGCCGCACACGTGGAATCCAGACTGTGTGCCAGCGTGGGATAAGGAGCGTCTACGATGAAGTGATTTGACAGAAACATGAGCATTTGATTACTGAAAGAGAAAGAAAGAAAGAAAGACAGAAAGAAAGAAACTGAAGTGGCTGTAAACACAATGCTAATGATGTTCGGTAAATGTTCCCATGTGACCCAAAAAAAAAAAAAAAGTACTTTTGCAATATTTGTGCGTTAGCTCCCATTTACTTAGAAATGTTCATAAACACAACTATTTCTAAAGCAATCCTTTCGAGAGGCTGAGTATCAACCAGTGAAAGAGCAGTTGTCATCACTATTAACAAAATGAAAAGCTCAGAAAATCATCTTTTTTAGTGGTGATTAGTGTCACTTAAAGCAAACTGTAACCTCATTCCACTTCAGCCCCATGTCATTACCCAGGCTGAGATTACAGAGGAACGACTTTAAATGACATTCTATTGGTGGCCTTGTTTTTTCTTTGTGGGGAGTGGGGGGTGGCTCTCCATATGTCCATCTGTCATTAGGCCTGGTTTGCTGCGGTATCAGGCATGTTATTCATACAGATGAGAGGCCTGTTTAATTGCTGTGTGGCCCAGCAGTCACAGCATGGCTGCTGATGTGCTGCCAGCACACAATCAAGATGCCTGCCCCAGATTATCACGCTGTGAGCAAAATGACGCAAGCCTCCTCCTCCTGTCACACATCTCTCAGTCACTGGGATCAGCTTTCCAACTGTCATTTACCAGACTGACCTTAATACATAGATTGAATAAACGGGTCTGAAAAAGAGGAATTGTAGAGAAACAAAAATATAGATTCTGGCCAATCAGTACAGAAATGATTTAACTGATTTCTTTCGACGGTCCTCTTGTGCTTGGTCAGGATGGTGAATTGTACCCTGTTCACCATCCAATCTGTCAAGAGAAGAGCGAAGATGAGGTATGAAGTAATAATATCATCTCTAATAACATCACAACATAACTTCTCTTGAATTAAAGTTGGACACAAATGACCCACTTTTTCTCAACTTGCTTTTGAAACATAAATACATTATCTTACCTGGAGTTGGATTTTCACACCCCTCTATTATTTGCAATGAGCTCTGACTTCTTCCCTTTTTATATCCAGAAAAGATACAGACATATGAATAATTAGACGTTGCACCTCCGACTATGACTAAGAATAATAACAAAAACAACAATTATTATATTAAACAGGTGGTGTGTATTCATGCGCATGAATGACCTCTGCAAGCATTAAAAAGTAAAATCCGTACAAAGTTCACTGTCTTGCTTAATGTTGAAAAAAAAATGACAAGCTACAATAAACGAAAAGCGCAGACAGGCTGAGGGAAGTTTTGTGGAAAGGTCATTCTCTGATAACGTGTAACAACAGCAGAAGTAACTCTGATCTCAACAGTGTAGTTGTGCCTGCATGCGGGAACCGGGGAAGTATGTGGGTAGAGTTGCGTGCTTGTGTGTGTGAGTGTGTGTGTGTGTTTATGAGTGTATACTAATGTATGGGGAAGTACAGTATGTGTGCGTGCCTGTGTGTAGTAACATTGTTTGGCACTTTTTCTTGATGCGGTGACAACGAAACCTCAATTTCAAAACAGTCAACCTGAATTTCTAGACGATGATGGTGTGCAAGGAAGAGATCCGCGTCAGCTGCTGGGAAGTGCAGCCGTTCTTTTGAATGAAAGTGGATCTAACAGAGGTGCTATGGCCTGGTACCTTAATATGCTAAATAAATATGCTGAATATAAACACGCGGAGTCTATTCTGGTACTCAGCCATGTCAGCTGAAGCTGGAAGGAAGTCGAGGACAAGAGCAGCATAGAGAAGTGGGTCAATTTTCAAAATAAAACGCCATAAGTGGGCTCCCACCCTTGGAGGGTTTCAGAAGAGAATTCAACCATGTATGAAGTGAGATTCATTTTAGAAGTTGAAAAGCATATTTTAAAAACAACTTGTGCTTTTTATACTTTATGTACAAAGACAGAAAGGACTATACATGACTCCAGGTGGCACCTCAGGTCACACTGAGGACAGAGCAAAACTACAAAAAAGCCCGACGGCTGAGCGTCCTCACCAGCTGGGCCCTAGATTTTACAGCTACTTTTGTAAGTGCTCATTGTGCATCTCGTTTGTGATCTCGTTTTTGGTCACAAAGCAGAGAGCCGTCTGTCCTCAGTTCAACTTTAATCTTATAAAAAGAAAAGTAGAGATTTTGCACATGACACGGAAACTTGCATTCATTTTGTTTGGAATTTACTACTGACAAAAAGCCAAATCTTGGTGGTAACATGATGGGAACTCGTTTGAAGCTGCCGAAGAATAACGCTCGCTATTGTCATTTCCAGTAAGAACACAGGGACAGCTTCGACCTGGGACAGCACGCAGTTGTGCGCTGCATATATCAGATCAGTTTGTAGTAAGTGCACTGGAACAAAGCTTAGTAACCTTCAGGACTACATGTATTTTAGTGAAAATGCTCCTGTATTTTTTTTTTCAAACACCATAGGAATTCTGGATGTGTGAAAAAAACCTTTACAGACTTTACATATCAGCTAAAAGTCAAGGTTAAAACGTGATATAGTAATAAATCCGATATCACTCCTCCCAGACCTTACATTAATCTCCTGCAACATCGTCATCAGTATGATTGGTCTAATTTTGTACTACAAGTCATTTATCACAATTAGTTGAATGATTGTTGAAGTGATTAAAACAGTGCTTACAGAATAGGAAAGCTTATATAACTTAGTTTAAAACTAGCAGCTTCTGCTGACAGAGCTTTATGAATACATCACGTTAAAGTCTGGTTTTATTGGGTTGTAGTGCAGAAGTATCTGCGCCCTGCAGCTGAATGTGGGAGGTCGTCCCGTAACTTGTAAAAGAAGCATAGCTGTTAAAATTATTATTATTTTCTTTTTTTTTTTTGGTCTGAGGTTCTTTCTGCTACTAAACCATTAACCTATAACTAAACCAAGACATGTTGATGTACATTTTGAAGCATGAAACCAGCGTGATGTCGTGAATCTGCCACTGTTTATGTGAGTTCTCCAAGAGGAAAAAGGAAAAACAAGTTTGTTTTGGTGCTTAGATTTACACCATCTGACACCTCTTTTTGTTCCTTCCGCCACAGAGTCTGAGGTGCTGACACAAAAATGCAGGACCAGTATTTAGTGTTAAGTCTCACTTGCGACCTTTGACTTCTTGCCATTATTGGCAGAGATGTAGCTCTCTTTAGTAAATCTAGCTTATGTCCTCATGGTCCAGTGCTCGAACAAGGAGCTTCACATTCTTGTGAATGTGGGAGTCAGAGGAACAGCGCGGCCATGATGATTTAACTGTCTCTCCCGCAAGCACAGCTTTGTCCGCATCATGTGTTCGCTCACATGAAACAAGTCTGAGTCACACTGTTGTCTGGTGACCAGAGAAAACCGTCCTTGCTTGGCTGACTCAGTCCTCTGAACAATGTCAGACTAAGCTGTGGCGTGGCAAAAGATAACTGGGAATCACATTTGTTTGGAGGAGTATTAACGGCTACCGGTGCGATTCAACTGAGGAACAAAAGAGAAATAAAAAACAAAAAGAAAGAAAAACAGCTTTACAAGCTGGAAATACATAATGAAGAACAGATCCACGGATAGTAAAGTGAGGTAAGACTACAGTACGGGTTTGTTCCATCAGCTCCATGTGTTTTCTATTTCATTTAGTTTCCCATGAAAGTAGGCTGAGGATCATCCACACACACACACACACACACACACACACACACACACACACACACACACACACACACACACACACACACACACACACACACACACACACACACACACACACACACACACACACACATTTGCCATTTTTCAAAGCTATGTCCTAAAAAACTAAACTCTGAACACGTGAAATTGAAAAGAGAAATTTTGGTCACCTTTGCACAATGTTTTAACAAAAATAATTAATAAAGTAAAAACTTTAAACTAGGTGCATGCACGCATTTATATTTCCATTAACAAATGGCTGGTTATAAGTGGGCAAGTTAAAACCTGCTAATCACACATCACCAACATTTACAAGGCATTAACACCTCCACCATGACAGATGGGTTTACCCTGCACTGCCTTGTAAAAAGAGCATTTCTATCTATTGCCATCAACATTCCTGTATACGTCTTTCTCACATGCTCTTTAATCTGATAAAGTGTGATAATGATAGATAAAATGGTTTTAGTTGGCTCAAGTTACCCTCTTTTCTTTTGTTGTTTTTTTAAAAAAAAACAAAAAAACAAAAAAACAAAAAAACGTTCTTTTTGCTTTGAGATCAGGATTTGCGAGACCACCAGTGCAGACCAGTTTTCCATGATAGCTATGGGAAGTACATGACAACTCTGCACATAAATTTTGTTTTTAAATAAAAAAAAGTGCTGTAACTCTGAGCTCAGTATGAAGCAGTTTGTGGAGAGGAAAACGATTCAAATATATCCCCAGATCTGTCTGGAACATAAAGGTAAGATAAAAACAAAGACATGATGAAAACTAAAGTCACAATTGAAAAGATGAGAGTATTTAATATGGTCATCTTTAAGTGGTAGTGTTGAACTCAATGCAGAAACAAACCCAAGAATAAAAAAAAAAAAACATTAAAGTTAACTTAAACAACCACTACTGTATTACGACACTTAATTATTCACATCAAAATACAGTGAGTAAAAAACAAGTTTAATGAAGTCCAGTTCAGTTTATATATACTTACCACTAAAATCGAATTCATTGTAATCTAGTAATTACTCAATCCCAACTGCACTCAAATCAAAATGCATGTAAGATTGCACTGAATCTTCACTCTGGTGCAAGTCCCCTTCCGAAACATAAACAAGGTGATAGACCATGAAATATACATAGATGAAGAGTAAGGAAGGTGGAGTTGGGAAAGTGCTTAGTGCATCACTGGAGGATCCTCAGAAACCTGAGCCTCCAGCAACACGATTAAAGGGCTTGCTAAGTAATAATCAAGCCAATTGTACCTATACACCGGATCAAAAAGGTAGGTTTTAATCCTAATCTTTAAGGTAGAGAGGGTGCCTGTGTCACAAACACAAAGTGGGAGCTGGTTCCCCAGAAGAGGGATGTGGTAACTGGGGGTTCAGCCACCCATTCTACTTTTGGAAACTCAAAAACTTTGGAAAAAGATTGGAAACTCCCTTTGAATTTGTGTTTTCACTACGAATTCTGCAATTTGAAAACGGTCCCGTCCTTTTCTATTTTTCAATCCACGGCCAGCGACAAGGCCCTGATGTGTCTGGTCACTGGCTGTTTCACTCAGTCATTGCTGCATAAAATGGGGCGTTGAACAATAACACATTAATATATCTACATGGCTACAGTGGTGCTGGCCTGTGTCACTGCTGGCGGTTGAGGCGCTGCCGCAGGTGCAGAGGGGAGACGCCCGCTGGCTTCAGCTGGATGAAGACGACGGTCTGTCATTAACAGGTGGAGACTCCTCCAGGTTGCAAAGCACCACAAAAGGATTTGTGCTGTAGGTAGTGTTCTGAGTTGAGTGACAGAAATGTGTAACGCGGCGAGTTCGGCCAGTAGCCTGCCTCTATGACCATCGTGTTTGGAGATGTGGTCGTGTTCCTTTTTTTTTTTTTTTTTGGTTAAGAATCCTGACAGTGACAATTCACACGGCACTCATTTCATTTGCCCATACTGCACCGGTGTTGCTACCTCCCAAGCTGGTGAGGAGTTTAACAGCCGTTGAAGGAAATGTTCTGCTGTTCTGCATCTGTGCCATTCGCACTGCAGAGAAGGAGCGAACTGGCTGAGTGAACGGGCTCTGAAAGCCAATGGAGAGAAGACTGGAGAAATACGATCGCCTCCTGCTCGTCTACTGCAGCATTTCGAATCAGCTGGAACTGTTCACAGTAATTTTGGGACATTCTGCTAAAATAGAAACGCAATAGTCCAGTCCTGAAGCAACTAAAGTATGAACTGGCTTTTTCTGCATCACTCTGTGACGGAAACCAGTTCTATAAGCTTGTTTTATGTGTTTTTTAAAAGATTCTCTTCCTGCTGAAAAATGACCCCAAGGTTTCTTACAGTAGTAAGATACATGTAAAAAAAAAAAAAAAAAAAGAGCCACTTGGAGTTACTAAATGTTTTAAAAGTCTTTTTCTAAAGCACTCAGCTCCAGTGACAACAACCTCAGTTGATGCTGAATTCCAGCAACTTTAAAAGCTTGAAGTACATGACCCCCTCACAAAGATTGGAAGGACAACGTACAATTTTATTAAGGAAAAGAAAGATCCTCCTTCTACAGTTGTTGTTGGGATGGGTTCTGAGAGACATGTTGCTTGTTAGGATGAGCCTATCTATTGTTGCTGCCAACTTAGAGAGCTCAACAGGACAGAAACAGTCCAAAACACACATCAGGTTCAACAGTTGTTTTCAAACTTGATCCATTTGACGATACATCAGAGGCAGGACTGAGAAATAATAATCTTTTTTGTGAAAAAGCCCATAAAATGATCTGTATTAAGAGTTAAAGGAATATATAAGTCAACACAGCTTTGACCTGACTGTGTAGTGCGATGTCACGCCCAGCCTCAAGGCAGTGACAATGAGAACAGACTTTTAGATATCATTTAATAAAAAAAAAAAAAAGAAGTCTGTTTCATTTAAACAGACTTCATTGACAAGATATAGGTTGATGAACACTGGGATTAATCTGTATGAGAAACTGTACACTGTAGAGATAAAAGTAAAACTCAGAAGAAAAACTTCTGCATTTGTCCTTTCGTAAGCAGGCAAGACAGTAAAACATAATAAAATATGGCTGAAATTCTGTACGTTGTCTTAACTTGTCTGGAAGAAACCCCTTGTATTTATAGGTAGCAGCGCTTTAATCAGCGGCCAGGCAGCAGAGCAGTACTATCCTGCTATGATTACACAACACGTTGTGTAATCTGCACATTCCTCCAGGTTATTTTGTATGTCAATATGCTGTCACGCTATGCGGACAAAGAAATGAGTAATTACATTCATTAAAACAGCGCACATTCTGAAATATGTTTACTTGCTTTCTTTTATCTCAGCAAGTTACTTGCGTTTTGCCGGTTGTTTTCTTTTTTTTTTTTTACGTGGCCTCTAATTGTCGTCACAGTGCGACTACAGAGAAATACGCACAAAATACCGGCTCATTCGGAAAGAAATCACCACTAACAAGTGAAATTTATCAAGTTAAACGGCAGAACGGAGAAGTGCAAGGGAAGCTGATAAATTATTTTAAAATACACAAGCAAACTGAGGGAAAAAGATACAGATACAAAAGAATGGTATTGTCGATGCATATTGTTTGTTACTACGTGAGTCATGTGATTTCATCAGAACCATGCAGGAGGTGCAGATGAGACCCGCAGGTGAGGTAATAATGGAGCAATTTAAACATGTTTAGAAAAAAAGAAAAAAAAATCTCCTTAAAAAAAAAGCGTGTCGCTCGAGGAAATCTACCACCATCTGATTTGGCTCAAAAGGAAGCATTTTAAAAGGGAGAGAGGCGTGGACGGGGGTCTAGATAAGTGGCACCTTTGGGTGGTACTCACCTTTATGACTTGTGGTATTTCAACACAACATGTTGACTGTATTTTAGCTTTCAGTGTAAAATGTGGCTATAAAATATCAATCAATCAAAGGGATGAGATGGGAATTACAGGGACGTGTGCGCTGGGCTGTAGACGCAGCCTTGATGGATATTAAATTAAACAGACTTCATTGACAAGATATAGGTTGATGAACACTGGGATTAATCTGTATGAGAAACTGTACACTGTAGAGATAAAAGTAAAACTCAGAAGAAAAACTTCTGCATTTGTCCTTTCGTAAGCAGGCAAGACAGTATTTTTTGACTGTATTTTAGCTTTCAGTGTAAAATGTGGCTATAAAATATCAATCAATCAAAGGGATGAGATGGGAATTACAGGGACGTGTGCGCTGGGCTGTAGACGCAGCCTTGATGGATATTAAATTAAACAGACTTCATTGACAAGATATAGGTTGATGAACACTGGGATTAATCTGTATGAGAAACTGTACACTGTAGAGATAAAAGTAAAACTCAGAAGAAAAACTTCTGCATTTGTCCTTTCGTAAGCAGGCAAGACAGTATTTTTTGACTGTATTTTAGCTTTCAGTGTAAAATGTGGCTATAAAATATCAATCAATCAAAGGGATGAGATGGGAATTACAGGGACGTGTGCGCTGGGCTGTAGACGCAGCCTTGATGGATATTAAATTAAACAGACTTCATTGACAAGATATAGGTTGATGAACACTGGGATCAATCAAAGGGAACACTGGGATCAATCAAAGGGATGAGATGGGAATTACAGGGACGTGTGCGCTGGGCTGTAGACGCAGCCTTGATGGATATTAAAAACGGCAGAAATTAGTCAGAGTGCGTAGAACTTGACTCCCCGTGTTGATCGTTGCGTAAACCTCACTTTATTCAAAGATTCATTGTATTGTGTTACGGGTCACCAGAAGCACTTTCAGTGGTGGAGGGGAGTGGTGGCCTAGTGGGGGGAGTGGTGGCCTAGTGGTTACAGTGGTGGGCTTGGGCGTGGAGGACCCAGGTTCAATCCCAGGGCTGCCCACAATGGTAAATCACTGGGGATTTACCATTGTGGACCTGAGCAAGGCCCTTAACTCCCAATTGCTCCCCGGGGCGCTGCCCTGCTAGCAGCCCCACTGCTCACTAGTGAAACTAGTTGATGGGTTAAAAGCAGAGACTAATTTCAGTGTGCATCGTACATACAGCGTGTGCACGATGTCACACTGACAAGAAAGGGAAGGGAAAAAAAAAAAAAAAAAAAAAAAAAAACTCTTTCACAGGACCTTTCTGCCACACCTTAAACTATATACTTTTTTATATCCGGCATGCATTAATTTCTTTTGAAAATGTTGATGAAAATTCTTGCAAATGGAAAGTGAACAAAAAAGTGCACGTGTGAAGCTGCATTATGCTT
The DNA here is from genome assembly GCA_014839995.1 of Xenentodon cancila. Lineage (NCBI taxonomy): Eukaryota > Metazoa > Chordata > Actinopteri > Beloniformes > Belonidae > Xenentodon > Xenentodon cancila. The sequence continues at coordinate 18,453,033 of CM026201.1, forward strand.
TGGAAGAAAAAACAAACCTCCCATGTGCACATCAGGCAAAACTTTATTACAAAAGTCAAGTAAACCTTTATTTTCTTTACTAGAGAAACCAGAGGAAAAACACGATTTAATTTTAATATGATACATTTGTGGGGATGCATTTCCTTTGGTCTAGTACCCCATCTCAGCAGTCATTGTAAATGTACAATTTCTTTTTGGAAATTCTCCATGTCATTGCGGCATGAAAAACAAATGTACAGAGCGCACAACAGAAACACCACATATGAACAGGGAGGTCTGCAGGTCCTTTCCTGTAACATCCTGTGCAAAGGTCTAAGTCAAAGTTCAAGGTCTGCCACCATGACTTCTAATTTTAGTGCAGTATATAGCTGAGCTGTTTTTCTTTTTTTTTTAATCTCGCCCTCCTGCTCCAGCTGTCACCCCCAAAATGCAGCGCGGGATGTCTTCACTGGGGCCTCAGTCACGTTTTTTCAAGACTCCCCTAAATTTGATCATGAAAGAAGACTCCTGCAATGACACAGAAGCTGAAATTAAGCAGAGAGAAACAGCTGCGCCTTAAAGGGATATTTTCTTTCTCTTTTTTTTTTTTTTTTTTTTGAAGTGGGGTGATGTGAAGTATTTATGGGTAGACGGAGTCTCACGTGCAGTAGACAGCGGCGGCAGTTTGGAGAAGCAGGGAGGAACTCTGCCGAGGACCGAGGCCGACAGCGAAAAGAGGGAATTTTCACCATCTAAAACAACTCGAGCACTACAGATTTTAAAGCAGTTTTTAAATGGATGCGTTATTAGTCTTATTATTTTATCATTCTTTTTTTTTTTGCACTCCAGTTATTTACTTTGTTGATTTCTTTTCAATGTTTCAACAACTTTCCTAGTTACTAGGGGTGTAACTAGTTTTGTTATAATGTGAAAATATCTGTTTTTATCCATGAAAACGCAGCATTACCTCGTAGTATCATCTACAGATGCAGTGTCGGTTACTTTGGGGAAATATTTGTTTTGGACTTAGTCGCTGCAGTCGCTAAATTGAAGTCACTATGTTTTGGGATTTTGTTATCTTGAATGCAGCTTTTACTGAACAGTAGGACGATAGTTTCATTTTTATGTTTTAACCTTTCATTATGCGGCGCCTGTCACAACAAGCTGGCTGTGAGGCACGCGTCACTGTGTGACCAGGTACACATATTGTGTTATTTTGTTCAGTTTTCACTGTACGAAGTTCACACCGTGTCACCAATCTGGCAAATGCGAACCCTGTCCAACGCAGGTAAGACACTCGTTAGTACAGCACGCAACCCCATTTCAAAAGAACTCTACCCCTTTAAGGACAAAAGTTAAAACTAAGTTGAAACAAGCATTCAGTGACAAGTCAGATTTGCGCAGCGAAACAACCATCCAACACTGAAAATTAAACGGAAAGTACTGGATGAGCGAGGACAGACTTCTCACTGTGAAAATACAAGACTTACTTAGAATCTGGTGAGAAATTTGTTCAATTCTGTGGAATAAGTGAAATAAAGCAAAAGAGGTTGAAGTCTCAGCTCATGAACAGAAAATGTAGCTTGTAAAAACGTAAATTAAGGAGCAGCAGTTTCACCAGTTTGAGTTCACCAATGGGAAAATGAAATCTCTTTTTCCACAGTGTCACGTGAACCAGAACGCCAAAAGACAAAAAAAAAAAAAAAAAAAAAGTAATTATCATCACAGAGCTGTGCTTGTTCTTGATCAAACAGTTGGGGAATCATAAATTTTAATAATTGCTTGTGATGTTTTGTTTTTGAACTTTGTCTGTCCGACTGTTCCTGATTTTTTTTTTTTTTTTTTTAAGTATGCAGTACTACTTTTTTTTTTGTTTTTCTTTGTGTGACCAAACAATTTAAAAATGTCCTTTTAAGTTAAAGGGGAAATCCAAAGTGATGAAAGTGCTGCTGAAGCTCTGTTTTTCCAGAGCTGCTGCGGAGAGCCCAGAGCGTGGCGGAGACACGGAGCACTCATGACACTCACACTAAACACGACAGCACGACCAACGAGTCAGTTGCTTTTACTTACACAGATACAACTGCACTCACTCACTGCAGTGCTTACGTCTTCATCCCGCCTAATGACATATTTTCAGTTTTTTTCTTCTGTGCCACATTGAACAAAAGACACCTTTATGTTAGCAAGTGGTTCTTGAGTATCATATGTGGTGGCTGTTGATATAAATGCTGTTACAAAGGATTATGTGTAGTTACGAGTGTCGTAAAAACCTTTGTAAAAGTTTGCAATACTTTATGAATGTCTTTTAATGCATTTTAGGCACGACTGTTTTCAAAGTTGCAGTGTCTACTGAATACCTCCTCCTCCTCCTCCTCTTCCTCCTCCTCCTCCTCCTCTAGATATGAGCCAGATAATATGCATGCTGTGAACAACAAGCTCCTATCTAATTTAGTTCATCTGTGCTGGTTTACCCTGCTGTAAAAGGGTTGTTGTGACCAAAACACAATCACCCTTAAAATAGCTAGGTATGTCACATTTTATTTCGCCAATAGACATCCCTAAATGTTCCACACAAACACGTTAAACTTAACTTCTGTTATTTTAGGAAAAAGGCCTATGTTTAAGTTCTTTCTGGCAGGGAATTAGTAAATGCCATAATTGCTCTCTTGACAAGGAGAAGCAACTTCTCCGTGGCTCTGTCGGCTGTCACAGAGCCACTTCGTTCAAACTCTGCACGCCTTTACGTCAAGTCACTGTGCTGTGTGAAATACATTATGTTTCCAAAAGTATTCGCTCACCCATCCAAATAATCAGAATCAGGTGTTCCAGTCACTTCCACGGCCACAGGTGTATAAAATCAAGCACCTTGTCATGCAGACTGTTTTTACAACTATTTGTGAAAGAATAATTCACTCTCAGGAGCTCAGTGAATTCCAGCGTGGAACTGTGATTGGATGCCTCATGTGCAACAAATCCAGTCGTGAAATTTTCTCACTCCTAACTATTCCACAGTCAGCTGTCAGTTGTATTATAAGAACATGGAAGTGTTTGGGAGCAACTCAGCCACGAAGTGGTAGGCCACGTAAACTGACGGAGTGGGATCAGCGGATGCTGAGGCGCATAGTGTGAAGAGGTCGCCAACTTTCTGCAGAGTCAATCACTACACACCCCCAAACTTCATGTGGCCTACAGATTAACTCAAGAACAGTGCACAGAGATCTTCAGGGAATGGGTTTCCATGGCCAAGCAGCTGAATCCAAGCCAAACATCACCAAGTGCATAGCAAAGTATCGGTCGCAGTAGTGTAAAGCACGTCGCCACTGGACTCTGGAGCAGTGGAGTGATGAATCGCACTTCTCCATCTGGCAATCTGATGGAGGAGTCTGGGTTTGGGGGTTCCCAGGACAACAGTACTTGTCTGACTGCATTGTACCAAGTGTAAAGTTTGGTGGAGGGGGGATCATGGTGTGTGGTTGTTTTTCAGGAGCTGGACTTGGCCGCTTAGTTCCAGTGAAAGGAACTCTGAATGCTTCAGCATATGAAGATGTTTTGGACAACTCCATGCTACCAACTTTGTGGGAACAGTTTGGAGCTGGACCCTTTCTCTTCCAACATGACTGTGCACCAGTGTACAAAGCAGGTCCATAAAGACCTGGATGACAGAGTCTGGTGTGGATGAAGTTGACTGGCCTGCCAGAGTCCTGACCTCAACCCAACAGAACACTTTTGGGATGAATTAGAGCCGAGACTGAGAGCCAGACCTTCTCCTCCAACATCAGTGTGTAACCTCAAATACACTTCTGGAAGAATGGTCAAAAATTCCCATAAACACACTTCTAAACCTCATGGACAGCCTTCCCAGAAGAGTTGAAGCTGTTATAGCTGCAAAGGGTGGACCGACATCATATTGAACCCTATGGATCAGGAATGGGACGTCACTATCACTATCACAAGTTCATATGCAAGTCAAGGCAGGTGAGCGAATACGTTTGGCCACATAGTGTAGATCTAGACATAATGTTGTTGTTCCTCTGTTCAGCCATTGAGAGGGAGTAACAAAGACTTAAAAGGTAAAATGAGTGCTGAAATTAAGTTCTGAAAAGGTGTAGCAGGATGAGAGATGAGCAGTTGTCAGAATACCAACCAAAAATAATATATAGTATAGGGCGTCACTATGACAGGGACCAAGCCCAAGTAACAAGCAAGCTTAAGACGCAGCTGGAAAATAAAATAGGATTGTGATTGCAGTGGTCCAGAGAGGCAGAGGCCAGTTCAACTGACTGAATTACTAAACTGAATTATTAAACTTTGTCACTTGATTCAGGGGCAATAGCCACCCAGCAAACCCTGTTGCCCTGCTGAGCCTCCTGGAGGAGCCATCATCTCCTGTAGCAGCAGAAACACTGCAAACACTGTGAAACTGAGGCTGTGTGTGTTTACACTATAATCACTATGAAAGTGGCTTGTGATTTCACTCTATTAAACTAAAATTGACTGGTTTTGATTTGCTTGTCACAGAGAGAAATTAGTCCATTATTGTCCCTTCATTCTCAATTGATAGCAATGACTATAACTACGGGCAGATTCTCATAATTCTTAACGTAGAAACATGCAAGAGCTACATAAATTAGGTGCTAAATATAGGTAGGTGAGAAAACATGCATGTACTAATCAGACAGATAGCCAGATAGATAGATTTTACCTCTGATAGGGCATCATCAATCTGCTTGAGCTCCTCATAATGATCTCGAGAGTCTCTTAAAGGCTGAACCATGATTTCCTCTATTTGAGGGAAGAGCTTTTTGGAATAAAGACACATTTTATATAGTAGCTGTTAATAAAGGAGAGTTTTCTTTTATCGCGACAGACATCTCTAAAGACATAGTCCTACCCGCATCACCGTCTCAAACATTGGGATGAGCACAAACTTGATGAATCCGATCTGAGCTGTGGGTTTAGTGACTTTATCTCTGTCCATGAAAGGAGCCACGGGGAGACCTTCAGACTTCTCTCTATCACTCTTAAGACCAAAGACATGAAAATATTGTCATTTAATCTCATCCTAAAAAAGAAAAGAAAAAAAGTTGACATCATTCTGGTCAAAGGCAAGGGTTGGAGTCACCTGCATGAAGTACTCTTCCAGTAAACAGTCCACCCACGGCTCAGCGACCTCAGCTGGCCTCACCTCGTTGGAAATGTCACAGCACTTGATTAAAACCATCTTCAGCTGAAAACAGAGACAGAAACATGCAAAAACAAATACCCAATATACACACTGCTTGGTAGTGAAGAACAAGACTTTTCATTGTTACAGGGTCTGCTGCACAGGATCATCTGTATTTCTCTGTTCATTTTTTCCAATAACATTAATACAATACATCTGGCTTCTGCTGATTAGAGCTCACTCAAATGATAAAAGCCTGCCTGTCTTAGGTCAAATATGTTATGCACAGCACAACAGGATTTTCCAAGGAAAATGTGTACATACACATGTCACATGCTCCTTATTGGCAAAGTCAAAGTGGTCCACTTTATGCTTGAAGGACTCTAGTATGTCTCCATGTTTGGCCATATCAGTAGCCAGAATGAGGGTGATGATTGCCTGTAAACACAAGAGGAACGTTAAAGTCTATCTAGCCCTTGGGTAGAAGTCATAAAATCAGCATCGGCATTTTCCATGTCAAGTCAAAGATTTTCAACTCCAGTAAGATATAGTAAGCTAAATATTTTTTGAAGAAATGTGAATATTACAGCCAAAGAGGAGCTAATTAAAAAGAAATACATGGAAAATATTTGTATGTATAGGTTTGCTAAGTTTTGTCTGAAGCAAGAAAACAGAGTCAAAAGAAGAAAAATATCAGAGCACTGGTTGTCAGTGCTCTGATATTCAGATGGTCTGCCTCTCGACTGTTGACTGCTGGGTCTCTGAGCAACACGTGGATAGAGGGATGTACTGATGGAGTTGAATGGATGTCTTTTTTTTTACCTGAGGTTTGTACTATATCAGGCCCAGAAGTCACTCCTATTAGTTATAACCTTAGCGTCTGTTAACATATGATGCTATGTCTATTATAAAGTTGGACATTTTAACATAGGGTTCAGTGGAGATTGACTCACGTTTGGCGCAGCCCCCAGTGGTCAGTCGAGGAATTACAACTATTCCTTTTATGTTTTTAACTAAATGTGTGCAATAATTGCACGGATAAATCTAAATCCACTGACAACTGTTAATTTTTCTATATTTTTGATATTTATTTGAGAGTTTAATTTGTTTAAATTATCCTTCAGCAGGTGAAAAAAGAAAGAAAAATCATCAAAATGGCTAAAATGCTTTTTAAATCCGTTCATTCTTCAAATGGATATGTAAAATTGTGTGAAGCTTGCAAAAGCTGAACGTTAAACTCTGCATGTTTGTCACTGATATATTTTGCACCACACATTTTTCAAGTGTATCTCACCTGTCGGATCTCTTTGAATGCTTCTGGATCCACATTTGCGAAGATGTTGCACTCAGGAAGAGAGAGGATCTGGAACGCTACGGCGCAGTGATGGTTCTCCAGAGGCGAGATGTCGTTGTAGCGGACTGCCAGCTCTGTGCGAGCATTGATTTGGTACCTGTTAAGTGTATGAATTTGCTGAATAAATTTCCGATGGATGATAATGAATTCTCATGAAGCTTCTCTGATAAGGGAGGTTCTCACCTGCCTAAAACCCCCACCTCAAAACATTGGGATTATCTCAATCAGCATGTTTTCATACCTGAACTCTCTCCAACCTGAACTAGTTTCACAGTTCATCAACAACAGTGTTGTGCTGAAGATGTCAAAACATGGTGGGGGTCAGTGGGCATCTGCAGTGCTGTATCTGTCAACGCCACTACAGGCAGAATAACAAATCTTACGCGTTGTTGTAGCCGGGGTGGTCCAGGTCATGACACACTGCAGCTGTCATTAAAATTCCTATGTCTGTGAGAGTCAGTTTCTCCTGGACAAGAATGTAAAAGAAAGGAGAATACAAATTTACCACATGTGCGTAAGTAAGACAATTCTACATTTAAAAGAGAGACAGACGTGACTGAAGGGCACAAAGTCTAATGATTTAGTTGAACGATAAAGTTGAGCACGCCCACCCACATACAAAAATATGCACAATACCTGAAGGTTGCAGAGGTGAATCATACCATACATCATTTGACTAACACAGAAGCAGTGACGAAAGTTATGGAAAGGGTTGTTACGGTAGTTCTCCTGGATTGCCAGCTGGAAGAGGGACAATCATTTATTAAGCGTGCTGGCTCAAGAAAGCATAATCAGTCATAACGTTTGAAAACTACTTATGATTCCTGTCAGAACGCTTTGGAAATGTCGCTGCCTTTTTAAGTAAAAGCTGGACCGTTTGTACTGCAAGACTCAGCGTGTGCTCCATTGTAGTTAATTGCTATACCAGCCAGCGTTTGAGTGTGATGGGGTTCATGTTGAATTCCTTGACCAGGCCCAAGTCATGGTACATGTACTCCAGACAGCTCAGCATCTGCAGCCACAGTGAAAGAGAAAGAAAAACCTGACATCAGCCTCTTGGAGGACACAGAATGGAAATGTTCGATGGAGATTAACAAACCTCATTGTGCTCCCAGTGCCAGACGTCAAATGTTGGCTTCTTCAGTGCCTCAATAGTCTCCTGAGAAAGTGTGTACTAAAAATAGAGGATAAATGAAGTCATCAAAAGCCTTTGGACCTTCAAAGGTTGCTGGTCTGTTAAGGCCGTACCTTCGGGTAACTGGGAACGTCTCTTCTAGGAGTGAGCTTCCTCCCATCATCTGAGAAATTATATTTGCATGGACAGTTTACCCTGAATTCAGAAGGCACACAGTCAAAATATATATATATTCTATACAATATATCCATGATTTAGGATGTTAAACTTTTAGGGCTCTGCAATTCCCTCAGTTTCACCTGGCATTTTTTGAATCCATCTCATCTCGTAGCTTCTTCAGATCATTTTTACACTTCTCAATCTCCACTGCTTTCAAGCCCTCTACTGAAACAAAGTAAATAATTTTTGGTTAAGGAGTGTGTTCCTTCCAGATTGCCGTATTGGTACCACAAGCACAGATGAATAGATACGCCCCTTCCGGGCCCTTTCAGCTGTTCTGTATGAACCGCGCTACTCACGTTCCACTCTCTTCTCCAACACCAACAGCCTGCTGGTGACTTCAGTTTTCAACTCATTGATCTGAAAGGCTCTGTGTGGGAAAGGCAGATCATGAGAACGGAGATCAGCGACAGAGTGAACTCGCCTCTATGGGTTGTGGTGTGGGCTGTCATCGAAACGGCCTGGTGACAGATGTATGTGTGTGTGGGGGGGGTGGGGGGGGGGTCAGTCATAACACTAGAAGGTGTTACCTGGTGAACTGCTCGGCCACCTGGGAAAACACGCTCTGAAGCATTTCCTCTCTCTCTGTGGGCACAAATAAAAACCTGACTGTGAATAATAGTTTCTCTATCGTATTTTTTAGTGTAAAAGAAAATGATCCCGGAACCCTTCACGCTTACCTCCAAGCTGAGTTGTAGACAGTGGGACAACTTTGTACAAAGAGCTGTAAAAGAATCAGATGTGACTTTATTATTAGAATAACTACATCACAGTCCCGCCCTGCCCCAGAGAGTGATAAAACTGCACTACTGAATGTCTTATTAGTCCCCGAACAAATCCAGTGGTCACAACTGCTACTTTTCTTACAAAATGACATAAAGAGATTTAATTCAAATGCAAATACAATATTCTAGGGATATTATATTACTTTGGAGTGTTGGCAGGCATGGCAGGATCAATGGAGACCATGGCACCTTCTGGATTTACAACCATGATGGCCGTGTTCCTGCAGTGAGAGGATTACACGAGAGGACGGTTAAAATTTTACCTTTTACATTGATTTGCCTGCACTCAAGTGGACATTCATATGTGGATGCAATATTATAATATAAGTTCAAATTAATTTTTGTTGCCATGTGTGGCACAGTGCTTTATATCAAATATAATTACTATTTGATATTAAATAACAGAAAGTAGGCTGCATCCTCTTTTAATGGAAACATTTTACAAATCAAAACTTAGTAATAATTTAAAAGAAAATCATATGGTTCCTACTCAATCTTAAACAGGTAAATGCAACCTTAGATTACCTGTAAGTCATGAACTACTACACTTTAGTTAGTGATTTACCATGTTTGACTCAGTGACTGAAGCTGCTCTGGTTTTGGACTGAAAAACAATCCCACCTCATCACCCCTTTGTTTCTGCCAAATATGCATCTATGTGAGTATTGCATCACCTGAGCTTAGAATAAAGGTCTAAGACAGTCACCACACTACACACACTGCACCCATCACTGTCTTGTCCTTTAGTGTTCCACTTTGGTGAATTTAGTTATCTTTGTCAGAATATGGAATACAAATGTTAATAAAATATCTTAGACGAGACTGTTGGAGAGGACCGGTGAAGGACACACACACTCACTCACATTCATGCACTTTAAGAAAACTTACATCTGTTGCAAGATTAAAAATGCATATATGTGTTGTGGATAATGTTTTTAGCACAACATGGTACTAACCACTAATATATATGCAGAAAGATAAAAAAAAAAAAAAACTCCGGGGAAGATTTTACTGAATGTTTCCCACTTTTGAATACTCTCTCACTGTAAAACATTAAGCAACAAATTTAATTTTGAAAAAGCCTTTATAAGCCCTCCAAAGCCCTCCAGCAACACTTACTATGATGAGATCATTGTTCATGACTTCACTCGTTGGCATGTGTGTGTTCACACACACCTGAATGATCCAGACGCTGCCAAAGTGTCAGCTTTTATAGGATACAACACACTTTCCGATGATCAAATTATCACGCACAGCATCTGGCTGCTACTTACCATTTTAAGAAGGAGTAAGAGCATACTCAGGTTTTCATACACTGCCCCTGCGTTTTGACGTGTTTTTCATTATATATTTAATATAAAGTCAGAGTGACTTTATGACCGGCATGTGTTGTTGTCCACCTTAGTTTGTAGTCACCTAATTGTATGTCTAGTAAGGACAAGGGAATTTTCTTTGATTCTTATGATGATTATTGAAATAGAGTGTACATACGTTTTACATGGCCCTAAAGCAATACCATAAGATTTAATGAACAACTTATTTGATTTAGTCATTTTTTGTTTTCGGTCAAAGCAGTTCAGCTTGTCCTGATCACATCCTACAAAGTCAATGTGATTTGTACTAAAAGCAGTTAAAAGAAAAGCACATATTCATTTTGTTTTCAACTGTATAGCAAAGCCTCGAAGGGGGGGAAAAAAACATCAATGAAATCTTGCTTTCATCATTAATTATTGTCTTCTTTGATGTGTGTAACTAATGCTGCGTCCTTTTGATCACTACATGCAAGTGTTCAATTTGTGTCAGCAGCTGAACACGCTGCTCATTCATTATCTCTGTGTTGCATGATATTTATATTTGCGGTACAGTAACTCATATCAGGAGCTGTGTAACTGTAAAGTAACTGTAAGGCCAAACCAAACAACAAACCTGGGAATTTTAGAAGAGGAACACAGAAGCTCCCTGATGTCACATGGACTGCAGTGGCGGCTGAACAACACCTGTAATATAAACATGTAGTCACTTTATGCAGTCAGATGCAAGCTGAGTCTTTGTTTGTGCAAAGCTCCACATTTCTGTAAAATAATCATTTAGCAGTGGCTAAAGTCCCAGAGAAATAATACCAGATAACAAATGTTAATTCTCCAAAGCGTACTTGTGCACATCTGCAATATTTCATAAATGAGGCATATGACATATCAGGAAGGTTTTCCAATTAATTTGTTTTTCCCTCCACCAAAACACATACCAATTGTAAAATAAGAGTAAAATATGGATAATTTCATGGTCAAATACAACCATGTCATAAAGACTGTTGCAGTGCAATCGTGGAGGGATTTGACAGAAAGCGACAGCTGAGTTCGAAGTCTCATAAAAAAGTGAAATCAGTCCAGTTTACGAGACTTGCTACAATACGTTTAGAGCGTGCAAAATCTGTCTGGAGGGTTAATAGCGACGACTGAGTCCATGGATCCAGAGCACAAACTACAATTTTGTCGGGAGCAGGTGTAGCAGACAAACACGAAGCTCTTGAACACATGTCATCGCCAGCTCTCCTCATGAAGCACTCTACATCGCCAGATTAGCAAATGCTTCCCTTTTGTATGTCTTGGTGCATTTGGAAGTCAGAGACGTGAAACCGGAGCCTCAAACCATCTGTCTCGGTTGTAAATATTGCATGAGCAATCAGGTGTTGCACTGTTGTAATTGTTAACGAAAAACCTGGTAGAAAGTCACTTTATTTTTCCCTCCACATTTCTAAATCTATTTTTAGATAGAAATTTAAATGTGTAAGTATATTGTAACGCCTCTGAGCCTTTCTCTAATTTTAGCTCCTTGTTAGTTGAGGTACATGAATCCAGGGGGAATGGCTGTGCTGAAGGCATTGAAGGGGAAGTATAAATAGGACTTTTTAGAAATCATACTTCTATGAAATTTATCAAATAATTGAATGTGACATAATTAGGTTATTCAAAGTTACATTAAAATCCTGACAATGCAAAAAAAAAAAAAAAAAAAAGTAGCTAGTTTAGATTGTTCTCACATTGGCATTAATTTTAATAACCATCATTGTGCTTTACGTCCATGTATATTATCATATATCTTATCATATATCATAATCAAGATGTTTCCAATCCCAATTTATTCAGAAATGTATGTTCCTTTTTATAAGTTTTCAGAATCTCTTTCTGTAGCCACATCATAAAAAATAATAGTATGAAAAATGTATTGTAAGTTTAATGTAAGTAGAATCGACACCTCAGAGATGTATGTGTGCCATAACAAGCATGCAAAATGGTCAACATTCTTTCAAACATTTAGGTCAATCTTAGCCATTTCACACGTTACATCTTAAATAAAACGTTTAGATCATGCATACGTTCAAAAACGTGAAGACCAAATGACTCACCTTTTGCACCTTCCCGTCTACATCCAGGTAAATGGCTCTGGGGGCATAAGAAGAGGAACTGGAGCCCATGTTGACCTTGCTCTCCTCTCTTGCACACCCACAGAGACTCCGGTTGGGAGCGCTGACCGACAAACCTGGGGAGCCACAAGTCAAGGTCTTTACCTGAGGACAAATAAGACAGGAACACACTTTATAGGGGATATTTATGTTGGTATAACTAAATGTGTTTTAATAGCAGTTAAAAACAAAACAAGAGTAAGAAAATTATAAGGGAGTAATAAACATTAACAAAAGACCAGGATATCTGACAACAATCAAAGCCAAAATAAAGAAAAAAACTTTTAATGGAAACTTGCATATATTCACACATTTTGACAAATATTACCTCAAATAACAGCCAGGGTTTACCACAAAATCAAATAGTAAAATACTGGTTTAAAACAGAAAATCTTTCATAGGTCTATTGTATAGCAGTAGAAATTAATTATCATCAGAGCATCTGTTGAACTCACACAGTCAGCGATGCAGCTTTCCCTTGGAGACTGGAAGCTGAGGGTGCATGCAGCCTGCATGCAGTCTGAAAGCAATGAGGGCGAGAGGAAGGTTTGTGAGTGATGAAGTGGTCGTGGAGGACATGTGACGCGTACAGGCTACTCTGAATATAAGTAGTGCTCACACTGGTTGCTATGGGACTGCAGCTACAAAAAAAACAAACAAACTAAAACATATCATAAGGAGTAAGCCTTTTCCCTGAGCTGGTGACTATCAATCAATCAATCAATCAATCAATCAATCAATCAATCAATCAATCAATCAATCAACCAATCAATCAATCAATCAATCAATCAATCAATCAATCAATCAATCAATCAATCAATCAATCAATCAATCAATCAATCAATCAATCTCAGTCTTGGCACCTGCTAACTGAGAGGTCACTGTGATGACCTTTGCAAACACTCTTCCTTTCATTTAGCCAAAGCAAACAAGGAGGCGCACCGGTGGAGCGGAGCGGCTTTGGTGGCATCGACTTCGACGAAGGAAGTTTCACGTTTAACAATGGTGCCCGTAAACGTAACTCAATGGGGCGACTGCTCACCTGGCAGAACTGTTGCAAAACACCAGAAAAGGGATCAGTAACACGGATATTTTGTGATGTTGGGTTTACTCTCGATAAAACGTTTGGATTTCATAAGAGTCATGTCAGTATTAGTATTAGATACAATATAGATGTAATAAGTAACTGAATCTGAAGTTCAAAATGGAAAATCAGTGAAGTGCATAACACATACCAGGGAAAAATCTTTCTTTCTCGTCTTTTGTCCCGTGACCTAAATAAAGATCCAGCAGACTGGACAAAAATAAATAAATAAATAAATAAATGTGAAGAGCCTTCCAACAATAAACTCACTCTTCTCTACTGGGAATTTTAGATCAACAAGCTGGTGTCAACAAGGACATTAGTAGAGGCTCAGCCATGCAACAGGAGGAGGTAATTAATTACACCTGGAGAGCATCATACATCACCTCCACGTAGGTCAATTTGGACTCCTTCTCCCCACCCATGTGCGCACACACACACACACACACACACACACACACACACACACACACACACACACACACACACACACACACACACACACACACACACACACACGCATTCTCGTTGCAAGTGGCGATGCTCCCCAGAGTCTCATTAATTTTCTTCCTTCCAACTTCTTCGAACACACGGGAGGACAGGTGTGGTATGACGGGACAAACCATATGACTAATGCACAACATGTGAGATAAAAATCAGTTAAAAGCAAAGTGAAAAGGACCCACTTTCATTACCTAAGGAAATTTCTTTTTCCACTTGCTGTAAGCGACAAGTGATCATGCACACAATGCTGTGTTTGTTAATTTATGGGGGCCATGGGGCTGGATGTGTATTCATGAGTCTGTGTGCCAGCAAATAAATGGTGTTTCCATCAGAACAAAGAGTGCAGAACCCACATCAAAACAGACGCATCTGATTTGGTTATGCAACCACAAGACTCACACCTTCAGTGATGGAAGATACATGTTGGGATAAAAGCAATCAATAAAATCAAGCAGATTTTCATAATAAAAGATCTAAGGCTGCACCACTGAAGAGACAAAATTATCCTCATAATGGGTTTTAGAGCAGACCACATTGTGTGTGTGTCTTACATTTGTGCATCATATCTTAATGCACTTCGTTACCTATTATAACCTTTATTTAATGATGTTATGGTGTGCCATGCAGCACACTGAGAATAAATGGCATTACTCATACATGGCTGGAGCTGTCATATAGGACAACGTAGGCATGAATGAAACAAGAGACATGTAAGGGTCTCCCTTTTGTAAATTATTAATTTAACCCGAACAAAAATGTGATTGGAAAAAAATTATTAAAATCTCAGATAGAGATTTAGTTGTTCACAAGTTTCATAAACTAGTTCAATTATTACAGAAAAAGGTTTTCCAGATGTCATCAACATGTTATTTAATGGACATTAAACCTCTATCAAGTTTAGATAGATAGATAGATAGATAGATAGATAGATAGATAGATAGATAGATAGATAGATAGATAGATAGATAGATAGATAGATAGATAGATAGATAGATAGATAGATAGATAGATAGATAGATAGATAGATAGATAGATAGATAGATAGATAGATAGATAGATAGATAGATAGATAGATAGATAGATAGATAGATAGATAGATAGATAGATAGATAGATAGATAGATAGATAGATAGATAGATAGATAGATAGACAGACAGACATTTCCACTGTGACTCTTTGTAGGTTTTACATGACAGTATGGCATCAGTCTGAGCCCTTTGGTTTTCATGATAATTCTTTTTATTTTTAAAGGACACCATACAATGTCAATAAATAGATACTCTACTAATGAACAAAGATAAACTGTGTGTATTGTTAAGCTTTATGAGTCGAAATGGTGTTATAATATTAGAAAATAAAGTTGTTTCTTTAGTTTTTTTTTGTTAATATTTTCTTTTTACCGCTCATCTTTGAAATAAAACATTCTTTTGTAGTTGATTGTCTAAAATATTTTATAGTTATCCAAAGTAATTCATTAATGGTTTAGATAAATATTCGTCAAGAGAGAAATCCCATTGGACAGTAAGCCTATTGTCCAAGATGTTACGTGGTAAGGTATCATAAAGCATAATAAAGCAGTTTATGTCATTTAATAACACGTAACTCTTGGAAATGTGTCATTTTAATCGTTTGTTCTCTTGCAGATGATATTTAATAGTGTTTGGGTGACATCTAATGGCCAAGATGAGCATTACACTTCCCGTCATGACGCATTTCACGCATATTCTTAAATTCTTTTGTCATTATTAATCAAAATCTTTGTTTAACAAAAACATCAACAGTGTAGCAATATTCTAATTTCCATCAAAGAGACACTGAAACTAAAGGAAGTTATTTACATCTGTGTGAGGTGTGATTGTTATTAGAAAATGACTTCGAAACACAAATTATTACAACAGGTTTTATTACTTTTGGTTATACAGTGACACTAATAGGGAATAAGAATACAGTATGTGTGGTTTATTTGTTTAAAAAGAAAACAAAATTTTAAACTTACATATGTACAGATATATATCAAATCTTTCCACAAAATATATATCAGAACTGGAAATTTCTTACTGTCTCAGCATACATGATATACTACATGGAAGTCGATTTCAGAAAAACTCCATAAACGTACTTTGCATAGCCGTAGAGAAATAATGACAGATGAAGACAGGAAGCTAGTGGTGAACTCATCTCTCACTCGACTGCGACAGATCCATTATTCTCATGGCAAAGTGCAACACATAACTACAACAACTTCACATGTCACAGTGTAAAAGCTGACATCCAGGCGGCTGTCATTGCTGTGATGGACAGTGAGACTGATCGCTGGGATCTAGAGTCTCTGCCTCTACGGGCAGGTGACTGACTGGGATGCCTACCGGTGGACGGACCTTTCTTATTGGGCTGAAACTGCGTGGACTTGATCCCGGGGAGTGAGCGGGGGAGCGGGCAGGAGAGCGGACAGGACGCAGCGGAGGAGCCGGTAGGGGCTGCGGGAGAGGCTGCGCCAGTGGAGAGGGGCTGCGGGGGTACCTGCGTGGGGCAGACCAGATAGGCCGGTCGGTTCTGTTGGAGGTAGGGGGAAGTACCGGAACATAGGTTGCAGGGATATTAATTTCTGATTGGCTGACAGCATTGCCAGAACATTCTTCCAGACGCTCCAGAGTCTCCTGAAAGATAATGATACATGTCCAAATTAAAAGCGTAACTCTGTCTAACTGCTTGATCATTATCACACTTTGTATTTTGTTCCCCAAAGAATGAATCTGAGAATGTGTCCAAGAACCATTGACTCTGGCACAATTCATATTTTAGGGAAACATTTGTAATTAATGGTGCAGTTACATTGTGCCAGTCTGCATAACGTGAGCTGAGCCAACCAAATAAGTTGATTAAGCTTCTTGACAAATCAGAGGCTGTTCATTGTTTTGGTAACTCTGAATATCATAATTTCTGCTTTAATTTTGTATTTTTGAGCTTTGGGTGCTTGTTAAATGCCATTAAATCCCCTTTCTGCTCCATTATGTGATTATAACTGATAACCAGGCTCAGCTGCACTTTGTGCCAGAACTGATGAGTAAATGTTGTCCTGCATGCATTTAAACTAAATGAACATGATGCATTACAGATGTAGAGTGCTGCCACTGTCCTTGTGGGCATATTTTTATTCATTTATTAGCCTCTATGCGTCTAACACAGCCACCAGCGGGGCTGCAGACTATTAGTCTTGTTTCTTTGTTATATAATTGGTAAATGGAAAGTTTTTTTTTTAACTCTTTTTTTTATATAAAAGAATGACTCACATCTTCATTGAGAACATATAGAGGCATCGGACTTCTTCGACCCAGAGTACTTGGTTTGGGTACGACATCGACTGCAAAAGATGGGTTTATGTTATCATCAGATGTTTCAGAGAATCACATCATACCAACAACTTAACATTATAGTTTGATAAATAATTCTAGAAGTTAGCGCATGTTTTTAAGGCCATTTAAGCCAAATAAAACAATGTAAAAGTGTTTTCTGACCATCGTGGCCATTTTCACTTTGCTCCATATAAACAGGAACGCTTTGGGGAACAGGGCGATGCTTCTTTCTGCAACAGAAGAAATTAACAAGAAAAAAAGTTTTATAATCCTAGAAACACACAGAAACCTTCCAGTTACATACAGGAATACACACCAGCTAGACACTTTCTTTTTCCTTTTTTCCCACCCTGTACCCAGGGTGGTTTTATAGAGGCACAGTGGAGCTACTTGAGATTCTACCCACATCATTAAGTGCAATATCAAAGCCAATGAGAGGGAAAGAACAAGAATGAGGGTAAGAGAGAGAAAAAAAGGGGAAAAGGAGATAAAAGCGAAACTCTCACTTGGATGGTTTCCAACAGGCACATACTGTAACCAGGGTGATTAGAAGGAATATGCCCCCGGTGGACAGGATGATGTATAGCGAGCTCCGTCCTAAACCAGATTGATACACAGACAAAGAAAGAAAGAAAGAAAGAAAGAAAGAAAGAAAGAAAGAAAGAAAGAAAGAAAGAGTCAAAAACAACGTGAATGACCCACTGACTTGTACATTTTCTGTCTTCCCTTTTCTCGTGGACAATGAACATTATTTTGAACTTTCATTTTCAGCTGATATATTTTTTACATTGCTTGTCATTTAGAGAACGCACTAGCACGAATATAGCAGGAACACAGGACATTGGAGTAGTCACCTTGTGGCTCTGTGCCATGTTGTTATGCAAGCAGAGGGAAGAGAGCGTATGTTGGAGGGCCTGGTGCCGTCTGGTCATGTAGCACATCTCAGTGCAGCAATAATGAAGTCAGAATTACTGAGGTCCACTGAGGCAAACCATCCTCCCCACCTGCCTTCCTTTTATCCTCCCTCCTCATAAATAACTGTCCATTCATTAGATTACACTGGCTCTCCCTCTCTCTGTGTTCAACATGTGAATCCCTCCTGGCGCCCAGTAACAGTCGCTGCGAGCAGACTGTTTGACAATCGCAGTTGGGATTTGGATTTGTTGTAAACAGCATTCTTAGAGAGGCCAGTGAGTAAAGTGTAATGCAGTTATTGCCTCTAGAGGACAGTAGGTGCTCTATGCTGAAATGTACATCATTTTTTATCATTAAACACACATTTTTATTTGTCTCATGTTGGCTCATGTTGCTAAGGGAAATAACTGGACCTGGAAAATACCAAAGTCATTTACTTATCCTTTCACCAGCTCTGCCCAACACCAATCTGATGTAACTTGTAAAACTGGAGGTGCCACATGCCACCTACTGTAGACAGTGAGCTTGACAGGGATGCTCTTCATGCTGCTGATGGGGTTCTCCACCCTGCAGACATAAACGTCGTCATCTGCCATCAGGACCCGTGAGATGGTCAGCACCTTTTGGTCATGTGAAAGCAGCAGGCGTGAGTCATTGGTCAGAACCTTGCCTCCCTTCAGCCAACTGTAGACAGGCTTTGTGCCATTATCGTGAGAACAGTGGAGGTTGAAGTGCTCGCTGTACTCCAGGACAGAAGAGGCCATCATCTGGATGTAAGGTTTGGACACAGGAACTGAGGAAAATAACAGAAAAAAATTAATAAAAAATGTGTAGTCGGGTTAAGACTCATATTCAAATGCATGAAGGGCAGGTATTTCAGAACAAATGATGAGTCGAATCCTACAAAACAACAAAAACAACACAATGAGTGGCTTTCTAATTCTATAAAAATCAATTTCCAGGATTGTAGCTACAACTTTTCAAGGCAAGATAACATATTTTTATCTGATCTTCTTTTCCTCCTCAGCATCCTGCACTGGTTGCTTAAACATTTGGAAACATGGGAGAACCCAGCTCTTTAGGAGAAGAGTAACTGTGTACCATCGACACTGAGCTCAATGTAGCGCTCTCCGGTGAAGGTGTCATCCGTGATGGAGATCTCGACTTCGTACGCCCCTTCATCCGAAAGCTGCAGGTTGTGGAGCAGCAGGGAGCCGTTCTCAAACACCAGGATGCGGTTACGGTACTCGGGTCTCAGGTTTCCTATGATGTCTGTTCCTATGGACTGCACAACAGTGACAGGTTTCACTTTGTCCCTCTTCAGCTGCCACTTGATGACGGGCTTGTCAGCGCTGCTGCTGGCGTAGCTGACCGACAAGAGGGCCTCTTTGCCCACCGTTCCCCTCACCACCTGGGCCTGGCTGGTCACATTCACCGATGACGCCTCACCTGTTAAAAGGCAAATATTGACAGACAGGGCTGTTGTAGAACCCTTGTTGTGCTTTTCCGCAGTGAGCAGAGAACAAACTGCGAGGCAACAGATGCAGATATTCTGTCAAAGCAAACGAATAATAGCGGTCATTCATTTAGTGAATACAGTTTGTGTCTACTGGTGATTTTGTGCACACTTTGATGCAAAATTCTGAATGCTGATTTGTGGATTGTTCTTCCCTGCTCACTGTTCATGAAGAACCATCGTTATGTAAGACTTCACAGATTCAAACTGAGAAAGTTGAATTCAGTAAGTTCCTTATTGATTTTCATGCCTCCATCACCCCCCCCCCCCCCCCCCCCCCCCGCCTCCTTATCACCTTAAAATTCCTTGAGACCTCTTAGAGTGAACAAATTATATATTAATTCTGGTTTGCGTTCCTCAGTTAATCCCTAGTTATTACCTACTTCCCACAGAGATCCAGGGAAATGACTTTATAAGACACATTTCTGCCTTCATGGACAAGCCTCGCCTTGGAAACCGGACAAAGCAAACCTATTATGTTCACAGTGGAGGTTCCTATCACTTTGCTGTAGCTGTACACATGGAGGTCTAAAAGCTGGCTGCGGGCCCGTCAGGGACATCCTACTGCTGTCCTCAGTGATGGAGAGATCAATCTCGGAGAGGGAGTGAGGGACTCTCACTACCGCTCACTATTCTTTTTCAGCGAGGCAGTTAGCAGGGCATCGCCTCATTGCCTTGGTAACCATTTGGTCTGCCTGACAGGGGTTGCCAAGGCGATAAGACAAAGGGCATGATTGTTGGGGCTAGTTTCCTCCCTTGAAAAGAGCCAGAGAGGGATAGAGAGAGAAATTCTTTGTCACTGGTGAAGCTGGAGATAGACACAGGATCCAGTGATTCTACTAAAACTGGTCTGGTTGTGCAAACTGGGCCCATGGTACTGTTGTGAAATCAAAGCACATATTTTGAACTTTTTGACTCTTCAACGCATCTTCTCTCCCCCATTTAACACACATTAATCTTTCCACAAAGAAAAAGCAAACCCTGCCAGGTTCAAAGTTCTTGACAGAACTTTTTTTTATCATCACACTTGACCTCTAGGTTCCCTTCATACACACCGTCAATGGCCACTCAAGGTTCCTTTCAGCTTAAAAATGGGGGGCCACCACCCATGAGCCAATCCATTGTGCAGCAAACTCACATAACACAAAGGGAAAAAATATACATTTGAGACTACAATAACCTGGATTAACTTCACTTTCTAAAGAACAAGGACGGTTTTCATCTGGGTTTTACATGAAACATAAAAGTAAAATAATAAAGGCATCTATCTAAATACAGCAAAATAATAAAAAATAAGCTGCTAACTCAACTCATTCGGACTTCTCTTTGATTATTTATGATGCACTAAAATGGCTTTCTTTCTTTTTTTAGTTTTCTTCTGTGACACGATCCTTCAAAAGTATCTTTGTCTCATTTTTCCGGATAGATAGAGAAAATGTTAGGACCCACCTGAGAAAAGAAGGAGGAGGAGGAGGCCAAATAGCGTCAGTAGTGGAGGAATGTCAGTAAATCGGCTGCGTGTAAAGGAGGGCTTCCTCTCCACCTTCATCTTGTGTCCTGGGCAGAGTCTTTCTCCCACTTTGTGAGCATGGTTTATCCACCCTGGGCACGTCTCTGCTGTGCAACACTCCCTCCACAGCCTGCTTGCTTGCCTGCCTGCAACACTGGCTTCACTGCCTGGTCACATTGAGCCCCACTCTCCCCACAGCATCCCAGTCACAGCCAACAACGGCCAACTGTGTGCATGTGTGTGTTCATGTGAGACAGAGACATAGTGTCGATGAGCTCCTCTCTTCCTCTCTTCCACTCAACTTTGCACTTTCAAAAAGGGATCTCAAAAAAAAAAATATTGGCTTCTTTTTAGGTAAATGTTTTTGTTAAAGTGTTTATTTCGCTTTCTTTAAAAAAAAAAAAAAAAACTGATCATATGATAAAAACAGTTCCTGCTGGAACTGTAATCCTGGCAAGTCCGCACCCCTTAAAGGAGCCTGCTTGAAGACCCCCCCCCCCCCCCCCCCCCCCCCCCCCCCAACACCACCACACACACACTTTTTCAACTTTGTTCACTCTTCTCTGTATTAGAGCCTCACAAAACTCAAAGTTTATCACTCGACCCTTCTTGTAACCCAGAAGCATACAGACTTGAACATTGTTGCCTGTTTCCCGGTGTAGCTTACTACATCGCCTCCAGATCCTGAAGTACTGAATCTGTCTGATAGTTACGCAACAACAAACGCAACAAATAAAGCAAACAAACAAGAGGAAGGACTGTACTTACGTTGTCCTCTAGATGGCGCCAAAGCTACGGTGGGGGCAACCCCTGTTGGTTGAGGAGAATTTTATGCTTTGAGTAAAAAACCGCCTTCAAAAGTGCAAGCCATGTTTTGATATTTAAGATGTGTGAATCCAAATGGAAAAAAAACGGGGTGGGGATCCTGACAGTTTGTGCAGAGGTAAACTATAACAGCTTATACCAAAGATTTTAGTGTTTTATATATTACCTCTTTATTACTGAGCAGATTTATTTAGTTTAGATGTGATGCCATATGTTGCATCTGTCCCCTGCTGCTTTTTTTTAATTTTTTTTTTTAATTATTGTTTGTGTAGCGATGACTCAGCTGCATTAAGTCATCTCACCCACTTTCGGAAAATCTTATGAATATTTTAGAGCATTTTGTTTGGAAACAAAGGGGGCTTCTCTGCAGAGGAGGGAGCCTGGTTGACAGAGAGCTTCAGATCTGTGGAAGGAGCTGCTGCGAGCCTCCACTCCTCTCAGGACCTGGTCTCTTGTGTAGTGAGCCATCAAAGTTGAACCCTTCCCCTCCACCTCTGCCCTCTGTAAAAGCTGCATCTCCCCATTCCTTTCATCTTCAAACACACTCTAATTCAAACGGGACACTTTTCAGTCAGTGAAGGAAGAGACGGGAACAAACTTGAGACTGTGTGCCTCAGATAGTTTGGGTGAATGTTTTATGACAGAAAGCATTCCCGCGTTTTGTTATGTTTTGTTTGTTTTTTTTCATGACATCCTTGCACATATAGCAACACACGTGACACCGATGTCTTCATCATTTGTTTTACAGCATAAGTGGTGGTGGGTTTTTTTGTTTTTGCAGCGTAAACCATCCAGTTTATGCATCCTCTCATTAATTCTCAGTTGTGTAACCTACTTCAAAATTAGTAATAAAAAAAAGAGTCCCTTCTAAGATGGCCAGGCAAGTGGGATAACTACTGGAAAGAAAATAATTGCGCCCCCTGCCGCTTGTCCCCGCTTATTCCCCTTTAATTATCTCCCAGGAGACGGGAAATCTTTTCTCACTGACAAGCTGTCTGAGAAGCAGACCGTGCCAGCCAGGCAGATCTTTCCCGTGACGCACTCCTAAAATAGTCCAGGTTCATGCAAACAAACTGTAAAGAGGAGGGATGAACTATTATTCTCTGGTGTGTTTAAGGCTACCGTGTGTTTAACAAATTGGCTGACATGTAGATCTATTAAAATCCCGGCTAGCGCAATTTCCAAGTTCATGCCTTTTTGAAAGCACTTTTTTTTTCTTCCTTTTTTTCCCCCTTGCTGTCAGAATTGAATCCACAGCACAAAGTGGGTGTTGTGCTATGTTTGGAGGTGTGCATAATATTGATTGTTCACCCACAGTCATTAAAGAGACAGGAGAACGCAGCCATGGCCTCTGTGGGACTGAGTAGGAGAAAAGAAATAATAGGTCCACATAAAAACCCTTGCAGGATGTTTATGAGGATGAGGTGGAGGAGGAAAGTCGGCTTGACATGGATTGCAAACCCACTTGTGATCTGCCGCTGATTGTCCTGCGTGTACAGCTGGCGACACAGCACATCCACGCGCGCGCGCGGGAGTGTGCGTGAGGGTGAGGGTGAGAATGAGTGACTCGAGCGAGCTCTCCACGCTAAAATATGGGCTGCGTTTTTCCTGTGTGAGGATGCGTGTGCAGTTGGAGTTTGTGCGCTGCGCTGCGCTGCGCGGCTCAGATGTGTGTGGGTGGGCTGAGTGGGTGCGCTGGGAGACTGAAGATGTGCTATCCTGTTTCTCATAAAGCGACGAAGACTACCTCGGCAGAGGAAGGGTTATACTTTTGTGATTAAAACAGCCTTATTGGAGGAAGGCACGCGCACACTCGTGTTATGAAATACCTCATAAGTACACGCAGCCCTTCTGTGGTTTCGGTGATAATGATGCCGCACTCGGAGACGGGATGAAAACATCTGTGGCTCAATGCATGCAAGCTCCGCAACTATGTACAGCATGCTCTCTGAGACGGTTTTAACCGCGATATATTAGTAGTGCACAATTTAGTATCAGTGTTTGCTGGCACTGCCAGCACAGCTAAATACACATTTATGTTTTGAATTATTCATAGCAACTTCTTGCAGAGGAGAACCACACAGGAGACATTGTTTTTCAGCTTCATGGAAAAAAAAACATGCTTTCTCCAATTAACAGCTGCAGAGGAAAATGAGATGTTTTGGCTTCTACAATGTTGTGCAGAAAACATCACTGTTTTTATCATTTAATTCAAAGGTCAAAGACAGAGCCGACATTGTGGCTCGTGTTTGAACGAAACACATATCTTCAGAAAGCGTAAAACAGACATTTCACTGTATATTTAGGGTGGATTTATTAGTGTAATGCCATGACTCTACACCAACGTTCAGCAAGATACTATTAATATACTTCTGAAGCACAAAGGCTCGGAAAACTCTTACAATGGGATTCTACACATCTCTATTTACAAAAACCAAACAAGTAAAACCCAGCAGCACAACAATTGAGTATACTGAACCACTATCTTTAAAGGTAAAGCTGTATCAAATGCATCTGGGAAATAAAAGTGTAATTACTGCATGCTGATTGTTCTGGAAGATCAGATTTATAGAAAATGCTTGGAATTGTGAAAAGACAACTTACTTGTCATGTGATCAGAAAGATAACCATAAACAAATAGAACATACATAGCTACTTTTCTTTTGGTGATTTTGATGTTTTAATCATTTTGAATGCAAGTCAAACAAATGTCACATTACAAGCACATCAAAAACTAAGCAAAATAACATAATCGTTTTAATCCACTAATCACCAAAAGTGATGCATACAAGGTGCACACGCGGAAAAAGAAAACAAAAGAACGTGTAGATCCATCAAAAAAAAAAAAAAAGAAGCAGAAAAGGCCCTGTTTAGCATTTAGAGGACATTCATTTTCACATTCACAGATCATCATCTAAAACTAGCACACTACCAGAAGTTTCACAAGTACATGCAGTGAGTTGCAAATTCTGGGTCAAAGACATCCGCAATGATGAGGCTGCCTAAGAAGCAGAGAAGGAGTGTTAAAGTTCACTAAATTCACATTATGCACCGTCAAAACTGTTCATTTTCTACTACTAATTTGTGCTGAAAAAGAAAATGCCTCCTTGGGTTTAAAAAAAGGTGTGCCTGAAAGCCGGCGTAGCCAGCTAATGCCAGCCATCTCTCACTACCTTGCTTCGTCGCTTTCTCTCGACTCAGGTAAGGACAGGGGTGTCACTGCTCTGGCACGGATGTGTTGTCTCCCTCTACTGCCCCCGATCTTCCTGTCTCTAAAAACAGAAACAGGAGAGGCAGAGTTGACAAATGCAGGACCTGGAAAGAGCAGTTTTTATTCTCCTGTGGTTATGGCCCAAGGCTCTGACACAGAGCGGTAAACTAAAAGATTATTTGTGGGTGGATCGATTGGCAAATTAATTAATAAATGAAAAAAAAAAAAAACAACAAAAAAAACCCCCAACAAAAAAACAACAAAAAAGATGAATTTGTGCGGCTGTATGTATCATATTTATATTCCCCGTACTTGTTGTAAATTCATTTAATTGAGCTTCCAAATATTGTGTATGATCTTAATTCCCTCTGATGTTACTCCTGATATGACTGATGATCACCGCTGTGATCAAACAAAAGGCGGTCTCCCCCGATGGGAGGAGCTGAGGATGTTCGGTTCCACTCCGACAGGTCCATTAATTCTGGTAGGTCCTTTAAGGCACATACTGTAACTAATGCACCTGAAGCTATAAATACTTCTCCTACCTAAGGATAAAAAAAAAAAAAAAAAAAAAAACCCAGCCAGGATCTGGGTTACCATTGATGCAGATTCTGAGTTAACCACATCCTCCTCTTAAAGAACAGCCGTATAGAGAAATGTTACGTTTTTGAGTGGCAGGGGTATGAAAGTGTATGTTCTCGTGGAACTGTTCTAATTCACGCTTCTGGTGGCTCATGTTTAAGGAAACAGCAGAGAACATATCCACTGTCCATTTTATTATAGTTTATTTTGTCCTATTATCACTTTCAGAAATGTTAGTATGCAATGACTAATCCAGGAGAACAGTTACATTCAGTTTTTGTGCCCCCCTCCCCCCTCCCCCTCCCCCCTCCACTGCTGTACAAAGTAAACCCTCCTAAATAACTGTGAACACCAACAATGAAAGTGGAACATCTTTTGTGTTTTGTGATTTACAGCACATCTAAAAGTAGCCTGATTAAAGTCCTTAAGTAGAAAAAAGACTGAAAGACACACCTGTTACTGAAGCCGCTATGGGGTAAATGAAATGGGTCACTCAGTTATGTATTGCATTAATCACTCTTGGGTTAGGTCCTGAGGGGATTTAACAGATGCAGATGAATATGTATAGCATCTAAATTAACGAACTTTTAACTTTCTATTGGGTAAAATGGTACGACAGTTCGTGTTTCTGCCTTGTGATCATACGTTTGTCTCAGGGAGAAGACTAAAGCTACAAGCAACATGCAGAACGCCTTAAAAATCAGATGATGCCAAAGCTTTGCTTCTCATTATATATAGAGTGGTTTATCACTGTGCTATGTCAAGACTTTGGAGACTCTGTGGTCAAATACGTAACTTCTTGACTACTTACCTTAAGATACTTAGTACAGTTACAGCTCCTGAAGCAGCCTCTCTTACCGCACATGCAGTAACTATCCATAATGCCCTCCATAGCGGCATTATGGGACTTACTCTTACCCCTTGGTTCTACACCACTGACCTGAGACCCCCTGGCTGCCGTTGAGCACCTCCCCAGTGCTGCTCACCTCCTCCTCTTCCACCTTGTCCTCTGGCTTCAACTTCTTACGAGTCATGTGGCCACGGAATCCAGCCTGGATCTTGGCAGCGGCCCTGTTGGCCTCAGGGTCATCTAAGGGGATGTCCATGATGTCCTCCTCCTCCTGGGGTCGGCTGCACTCCTCCTGTTACGAGGACAACAAGGTGGCAGTTTATCGCAGCGAGAGAACAGATTTCATGATCATATGATGATGTGTTCTTTGCGAAACACAAGTGGGAGTATTTTATCATTAACAGATTGCAAAACCATATTTTGTAGCGTTAACGGTATGTGTTGAACAGTTTCACTTCACTTTTATTTATTTATTTTGTTCACGGAGCAAGTGAGCAGGGGCGTGCACAGGAGCTCATTCTTATTACAGGACTTCAGCGGAGCTCTTTTGACGTCAAAAACCCACTTTATCCGTTTCCCCTTCTTTTAAGGTCCTTTAAACGCAGCTTCTTTGAGTACCGTATGTCTAATTTGTGGCGAATGAGCACTACAGGAGAAAATAAAGCAGTTTCTGTCATCAAAAACAAAGTTGGTGAACGAGATTGTTGCAAATACATAGAGATAAGTATTTTAGGCAGACATAATCAGAGTACACAGTTTAAAAATATCAGCTCTATAAAAAAAACAAAATAAAAAAGCGTCTGGCTCTGCAACATTTACCCAAAAAGGATGACCCAGCGCAAATGTCACTGCACTCAATGCGAGCCACTCACTCTGATACTTAGAGAAAAGTATCCAGAGTCCCAAAGGGAACACGGGGTGGGTGGAAGAGAAAGCCTGGCTTGTTACTAATTGTCAGGGAAATAGTGCTCAGGCTGTTGATGAATTATGTAAACACCTATTCATGCTGTTTGGAGAACACAGATCAGCTATACCTCGTCCTTTGCTTATGGTAACAGACTGACATCTTATACAAAGGCAGCTCGCAGAATCATCCTGCTCTCATCCCACTATCTTGGTGAGGCAGTGCATCATTTCTCCAGCAAAACCCCTCCAGTGTAGGAGTGTGACCACCCACCTGTTCGGCCAGTATTCATGCGCCTCAAATGTCTGACTGCTCATTGAGCAGCCAGCATCCAGCGTTCTCACCGTGGCAGAGATGCACTGTTGCGCTGGATTTGTTTCTGCCAGCGAACCCATATTCATAACCTCAGAGGTTCCTCACACTTAAGCAGGCTGACTTAACAAATTCTGATATAAATCTATATCAGATATAAAAAACTAAAGATGAAACTACATTGAAGTTTGATTTTTATAATAGCCCTTCATATGGACACTTTATAAAAAAACAAAAAAAACACTTGAAAACAATAAATAAACAATTGTTAATATATAATGTGTCTGAAAGGACAGAGCAAACAAACACAGTTGGCAGTTTGACCGCATTAGTAACACCACTAATCATGTTTAGAAAGTAATAATCTGCATTACTCAATTAAGTTTGAGCACATCTATCTAACAAACTGAGAGGTGGTCGGACATGAAAAGGAATTATTAAAAAAGTGAATCTGAAGCATTTACTTACATTGTGACAGTCCATCTTTTACCCTCAGAGATAACTTCAGTCTTCAGTGGCACTGACCTGGTTGTGACTGATTCGCCAAAATGACTATGTGGATCAGCTAAGGTCTGTTTAAACGAGTCTTCGAGATAATACAGATGCCTCGCTGGGTCTCACTAACAATCCCTGTATGCTCAGTAACAGCCGCTCACGCACAGAGTGAGAAGGACAGGCAGAGAGAAAGAGGGAGGGAAGGAACGAGAGACCTCCTACAAACATAACAGCATGTGTTTCATCTTTTTAGTCTCATTAAGGTTGCCAACCCACTGTGTTCATTTTACTGCTACAAACATTTTGAAGACCACAAAGTATTTGCAAAGTACAACCTGAAGATGTAGATTAAGTAACTGAAAGATACAGTGTATATTTCTATTTCGGTGATTTAAAGTTTGTCAGTTTTTTTAAAAGAAAAATGTATATATTTTGGATGTGAAATGGAAAACAAGTGAGTACCGTTTTGCAATTTGCACCATAGAGGTTGATCTGTGCGGTACGACGCTTCACAAATAAAAGCAAAGGAAACTGAATTATTGAAATATGTAAAATCCAGATGGTCGTAAAAATACAACTGCCGAGCTTCAAATTTTACTAATAGTGTTAAAACAAAACTGTCTAAGCATCTTGGACTTTTTTTTTTTTTTACACTGGGAGGTGTTATAAATGTATTAGAGGCTGAGTGAGCTTACAGCCCTCTCCATCCTTCTGATCCCAGCTGGTATGACCGCCCACACTCCTCCGCCAGCTTCATAGACAAGACAGAGCGAGGGAGAAACAAAAAACATCCATTTATCTGAGCCATATACCTGACAGCAATGCACTCCTGCTGGCTTTCTAACCACTCAAACAGTACGCCAAGTTATCCAAATGCATAATTCTGCTAAGGTGACCGGCAATATCCATTCATTTGTGGAAAATTATAACCACAACGTGATTAAATTGACTGTGATGAATTATTAAATAGTTATTTTGCTCTTATCAGACTAAACATTGGTGAATCAAACGCAGTATGTATTTATCTGAGATGACTGAAGTATAGCAATATTATTGTGGACACTTAAAAGCAGAGTTAAAGAGATATAAGTTACAATAACATATAAAAGACATCTAGGACGCTGCTGGTGCACCGCTCTTGGAAGAGATGGCTTAAATACTGTTCAGTTTTGTGGTAGTAATTTCAACTGACATGGCTTCTGACGCGGAACACAGAAAGTAATGCTTTTACTTTTTAATTAGTGACTTTGAAAGTGCTCTTAAAGGTAGATTACTGCTACAGACGGTGCCTAGCAACTATCGGCATCACCATCTCCTGTTAATTCCATTACGACACTGAGAGAGAGCAGGATGGTGAGGGGGGTTACCATAGTAACATTCTCAGTATCCCTTCCCACACTCCCTCCCTGCATATTTGGAGCCTCGTTGGTCCAGACAAATCCGTCGAGGCTGGCAGTGGTGTCGGTAAAAATGTTAGAGGTCTAACTCACAAGACGAATTGTTGTGATGTGTTATGATGACAGATTACCGAGTCAGGTTTCAGTCTGCGGAGGCTCCAGGGAGGAGAGATGACCTGCTGCAGACAGTTTTTATGAGCAGGCGGCAGAGCAAAGCTCTCAAACAACATCACACCCCTAATAAACCCTGCTCAACTTTGATGCAGAAATGTAAACTGGCCAGAGCAGCAACCTTATGTCACACACAATATGAACTACTCTGGAGATATTTTCCACCCTCTACCCCAGAGAGTATGCAGTTGGTCAGATTTGTCCTTGAACAGTTTATGTATATAGGCTACCTGCAGCAAGAATGGAAACAGAGCAGACGGTAACCTAGCTAAAGCCATCTCTCTGTCAACTTTCACCCTCTGTCTGCTTTTAAGGTTGACGAAGATAAAGTGTATTAAAGCTGTAAAGTAAAGCTACGGAACTGAAAGGTTTAAGCAGACAGCGTTATGTTCACTTGTAGTTTTAAACCATTAGGGATGTGTGAAATGCAACTTAACAGTTATGACTGACTATTAATATGAAACATTCGGAGGAACAATCACGATTACCTGGCTGCGCTGGCTTGTAAGCTCTGAGGGCCGAGTCTCACACTTAGCTGGCCTTTCATCTTCTTGATAGGTAGCATCCATATAACCTGCACACTGAGTGAAGCCGATGGGCTCCTCCTTATCCAATACCACACTGTCCTCTTGCTCGTCAGAATCAGCCAGGTCCCCTGTGAGCTCCTCGGGCTGTGACAGCACAAGGGTTTTCTGACTTTCCTCATTCTCCTGTGGTTGATGTTGTGCATTTTCTTCAAAGGCTTCACTCTCTTCCTCCATTCCAGCCACGGATGTAATCATCTGGGTTACTTCTGATGGATTGGGTTCCACCTTGTCATCATTAATTTCTTGACTCTCCAGCTCACTGCAGCTCTCTGTACATTCTCCTTCTTCATCTCTACCACATATCTCTGTCACTTCATCATCCTTAAAATCAGGGTCACGTGACCATGTCTTATTTTCAGACCCCTGATTCTGTTCAGTTGTGCAGTCATCAGTCTTGTCGATATCTTCATTTTGATCAGTTTTCTCTGCTTGAATCTCTTGTACTGCCTCAGCGGTGAGCTGATCTGATGTAACACAATCATTATCACTCTCATTTAAATCTAGGTTCCCTGTTTCACTCTCATCTTTAATGGCATCATGTGCTTCATGTAGACTTTTCATTTCCTCCTCTTCTGAATTCATTTCATTTGTGACCATCTCCATTTCAGGTTTAAGGTGATCTTCTGTATCAGATATATTTTGGGGTGTTGTACTTCCAGAAAACTCCTTGGACTCTTCCATCTCTTGTGATTCAAATACATTATTCTGTAAGACCTCTACTGAAGTCTCTAACTCTGGCGGTTTCTCCACAACTGTACTAATGCCCTGAGCTTCTGGAATATCTTCAAAGCTAATCTCAACCAAAGAATCCTCCTTTGGGATACCACTGCCATCTAAAGAACCCTCTCTGTGAGCTAAACCTTCATCGGTTTCCTCATTAGATGCCTCAGTCACTGTTGTTTCCTCCTCCTTTATTCTTTGTGCACGTTCCTCTGCTTCTTGTTGATCACCCTGAGTGATTTCATCTTGAGAAAATGAGGGTCCCACAACAGTTTCCTCAAGATAGGGTTTTAAATTGTTTTCCTCTTCAACCACACATGTATGATCTTGAATAATGTCTCCTTCCGTTGTTCTCTCTGTTTCTTCAAGCTCTGCAGCAGAGGCAGTCACATCAGCAAGGTGAGAGTGTAGGAAGCTCTCCACAGGCTCTGCTACTTCAGTATCCTCGTCTTCTTCAGAGTGTACAATCTCATCTACATGTGCGCGTCCTGGTTGGCCATTTCCCTCATTGTCTGCCTCTCCTAACTCCTGAGCGCACACATTTACATTTGAAATTCCTCTGGATGACCATAAAGCAGCCAGATTTGACGAAGACTCAGATGACTTCTTCTCCGGTGTATTCTCACTGTCGATTTCATTAGCTGGCCCGACAACCTGCTCAAGTTTAGTTATCGTTGGGATGTTTTGTTCTGCGACTGAAATACTTATTTCATCTGAAATAGTGTGCTTCTCTGTATTACTGCATTTTTCTTCATCGTCTGTGCTTTCGGTTAAATTAGACTCTTCAGAGACACGAGGTTCTGTGGTGGAAAGAGTTGAGGCTTCTGGCAAGAGAGTTGACTCGTCTTCAGTTTGGAACTTGCATGATTTGTCTCTAGAAAGCAGAAAATACCGTGAAACAATTTGTGCAAGTTTTTTTCAAAATAGCAAAATATCACGATTCCTCTCTAACACAACTGAAACCTTTTCCTACCCTCCTGTAGCCGGTGGCCTCATGTTGATCATTTCTGCCTTTTCTTCTCAGCCTTGACTGCAAAGTCCAGTAATGCTGACCTGATATTTATTATTATATCCTGGGCTCTGTTAAACAATACATTTTTGATTATAGATGTTTTTTTTTTAATATATTTTTTATTCACTATGAAGCCTTTGAAAAGGCTTCATAAGTGAAACTAGAATTGTATTACTGCATTTTCTTATAAAATTTGACAATGTCATGTCACAATGACTATGTGTAACACATTTAAGTTGCATGTAAACATCTGCCAAAAGTGCTTGGTCAGATGATTGTAAATGTCCTTTCATTACAACTCATGCCTACAGAAAACACCAGATAACCTGCAGAAAGTGTTTTAATTAAAACCATCCAAACAATACTGTGCTCTAATCAGAACTCGTCACTATCCTTTCTCTTAATTGTGTTCATCCTCCCTGTCCTCTGTGGATCTGGATCTATCTGCACATAAAGTGAGACTCACTTGGAAATGGTCTCATTTGGTGCCGTTTGCTGTCCAGCACAAGTCTGGGGAAACAAAGTGAACGTTGCTGTGGTGAACAGAGATCTACACTACAAACACTTTTTCAAATGGTCTAATCGGAGCATTGGACACATGAATGCATGGCTGCAGGTCAGTAAAGCACCTCTGTGTTCTTGAACGCGTGGTTGTTGTAGGATCGGTCCTCCAGTCTGGCAGCCCACTCCGCAGGGTCCACTCCGCTGTCTGCAAGGAAAGCAAAACAAGTCAAACATCTGACTCTGGTCTGGTCTCGTTTAATTGTATGCAAAGTTACAGCTACCTTCTCTTTGTTTGATCAAAAGTCCAAAGTAGTGGGCGGCATATGCGGGGATGTCCGCCGGCTGGTCTCGCAGTATCTCCCGGGCGAGTCCCTCTAAGACGGTACCGAACCCTCGAGGGACCCGCAGGTGAGTGTTGGATATGGGCACTGACATGGTTTTGGGACTGTGTCTCTGACTGGGTTAAAAATGTTATGTTTTTCACAGTAACTTATCCAGTCGCTGGTGTGTAGCTTTGAAAAACGTAACAATAGAAACTTTATGACTACTGGCTACGTTTGTAGTCAAATACGGCTTTCAGACATCTTAAAATAATCAAATGTATATCAAATGAAGTTCGCAAAATCCCAAAACACAAGGTGCCTTTTATGTCTGTTACCTGAACGCGTCTGCAAAGCGATAATATCCACTTTAATCTTACGAAAGTAAACCCCTGGGTTTTGTTGATGACTGTTTCTAAGCAACGAAACTACATACGGACACCGATAAGGGACAAATACCATAGAGTACGTTGTACTTTATGCAAAATATTTTATTAAACGCAAGTGTTTATCGTTAACTTTTATAGCACATTACACACACTTGTAAAGAAAATATACGAACATTTAATAAAAAAAAGAAAAGAAAAACAGGTATGCAGGCAAACACATATATGAATACAAACAGGTGCAGCTTTCTTCCTCCTGCAGACCTTCAGCAGTACTAAATTAAGTCAGGCATATGTGATGACTGCATACTCAGAGCTCGTACTCATCTTGCGGCTCACTTCTCTTGCCTGTGGCACAAGCAGTCTGTCAGCTGAACGTGAAGCCTGCAGGTGAGATCTTGATTCGTCTCCCCACCTCTGGACACAAAGAAGGGAATAATAATTATAATGTTGCATTCCTAGTAGCTCAAGACCATCCCCTTTTAATCAAATAATAGGCCGCCATAGCCAATACAAAGCTTATATGAACCCAAACTCCCCTGCAACCCTTTAAAATATACACAAACACAACAAATAGTAACTTTGCAACCAGGAACAAAGTTGTTTTTTCAGCCCAAAGTAATTCAAGTAACCACATACTGTATTTGGGTGTGCGAAGTGACTGCCAGCTCAAAACTTTGCACAACCCTGTCATATATTTCAGCCTGTGGACTGCTCAGATTTGCTGGGTATGCTGTTATGCCACAGCACCAGCTGAGAGTAGACCTAATATCCCCATTTTTATCTCCACCCACAACTTCAAGTCATTCTGTGCATTTGGTGCATGTCAGAGACGGGGGGTCAAAACTCTACGTCTTTAAAAATGTTGATATCTTCAACAAATTGTCATCAGCATTTAAGTATTCTGTCCAGTGTTTTATTTCACGGAGAATAGCAAAAGCTAAGATTTTGTGTTTTCTTTGACCCTTTCTTTCCAGTGTGAATATATAAATTCAGATTTTCCATTATTAATGAAAGCAATATTAACAGTGCAACACATTATTACAGGCGCAGTCTAATAAATGGTGAAACGTCACCCACGTAGATGGGCTTCATGAAGCCAGTGAGTTATATGTGAGAGCCATGCGGCCCGTTTGGCAAAGCCAAGCTCCTAAGCAGAGATGACAAGCCAATTAACTGTACCAGCCCCCAAAAAAGATGGATGGAAATTGTTCAACATTTCTAGAGCATCTTATCCCTTTGCCGAGACCAGAAGAAAATTGTGAATCAAAGCCAGTAAATGAGAGTCCCAAATGTGGCAAAACATCTACAGTGTCCACGTTTGTGCCCTATTTTATGACTGACTTACTTCTTTATTAAGCTCATAAACATTTAAAAACAATTGAACATTTATTTTATTTAAAGACGCTCATTACAAACCCATAACCTCCTGTGCTGGTTTTATATTCGGGACGAATGCATAATCAGTGATGTTTTCAAGAAATGCTATTTATAGTTTTTCAATTTAAGCTCCAAAAACCCTAACAAAGTGCAGAAAAATTGAATGAAAGTGATGCTAAAGCATTTATCAAACAAGTACACGCAAACTGGCTGTTCCTGACAAACTAGTAATTTCATTATTTTGATCTGTGGTTTAGGTTTTACCCAACCAATGTGGTAGTAAAAGCTTGGTTTGTGCATCAAGATTGTCATGCAGGGTTATTGGGCTTAGTTCGTTTACAAATTAATGTTTGTGTGGCAACACAGAGCTGTAAGGTCAGTGTCAAAGACGCGCACACCGTGAAAGTGAGGGCTCGGCCCGAGTCTAGTGGCTCATTCCACCCCATAAAACTGGTTACAATAAATGTATAAATGTAATGAAATAGAAGCTGTTGTACGACATTTCTGTGGTATTTTGACCAAAGCAACACATTTCAATAAAATTGATTGAAAAAATGGTGTCAACTTGAGGACAAATGGACAGACTATGTTTCCTTAACATTTCATTATGTCAGTTCACAAGGAATTTGTGGAGTTTGACGCTTTATGTCACATAATATCATCACATAGTTCAGAGACTTTCAGAGAAATCTGCCACCAAACTATGAGCCTGGAAATTCACATTAAAGAGAGGAGATCTTCAAGCCATTTAATACAGACTGGACTTTGTTGCTTCATCTACAAATGCAACTTTAAAAAAAAAGAGACATTTCAAGAAGAATGTATATATATATATATATATATATATATATATATATATATATATATATATATATATATATATATATATATATATATATATATATATATATATATATATATATATATATATATATATATATATATATATATATATATATATATATATATATATAAGGCTGTGTTTGTTCCTGTGGGGCAATGCTGAACTACATTCTCCACTATTACAACAGTATAGCTCAAAAAAGGTTCCAAGTACTAACCTGGCCTGCAATAATTCCAGGCATAAATAATAATACATAAACAAATACAAATAAAATAAAGAAATAGAGTCAATTAGGCAACTGAACAGCTAAAATCTAAACAACAGGGAAAATATTGCTTTCAGAATGAGAGCAATCGGGCTTGTCAATTTGAAAGTATTTCTAAAAACAGAGGTGACACAACACACGTATAAAACCGCCCCTGGGTCCCAACTCCTCTAAAAATGCTGCTGTCTTCAAATTCCTAAACTCTTTTTTGGGTATTTTTGTTGGTATATAGCTAAAACTAAACATAGTTATGCGCTGTTATTCAAAACCGCTGCAGTAGCCCTGCATTTAAAACAGCTGCAAGTTACCCTGAAATATCATATTAACAGGAAATGATTTACTCAACAGCCATTATTTGAATAGAAGACTAAGTTGTCAAGGCAAAGTGGGCTTTACTGAAATACAAAACCAACATGACGATGTTTAGACTCACCTCTGCAATAGCCAAGTAGCTGGCCTGAGAGAGCTCCGGAGTGCTGACCCCTCGGATGGTGATCATTATGTCAGCATAGGGAACTTCAGTGTCGCTCTCGTTATCTGGCTCAAAGACACCATCCAGTTGGTCAGTAACCGTGAGTTGTTGTGTTGTATCGTGTGTTTGTGTCACTCACTTTTTGGACGAATCATCTTACCAG
This sequence comes from Xenentodon cancila, assembly GCA_014839995.1. Taxonomy (NCBI): domain Eukaryota; kingdom Metazoa; phylum Chordata; class Actinopteri; order Beloniformes; family Belonidae; genus Xenentodon; species Xenentodon cancila. Next base: position 18,489,414 of record CM026201.1, read on the forward strand.
GTGAAGGAATCCTCAAAGTAACTCTTTCACTTTGTGTTGACAGCGTTCCTGGGAAAATTGGCCACGTGTGAATGGCAGACCTGCATTAGAAGGCTAAGATTCTTGTTCTTTAACTTACAAATATGCAACATTTACCTTTCACCGGTAATACGGCAGCGTTTGATGGCTGTGGCGAGCTGAAATGGTACAAAATTGAGAAATCATTCCCCGAAGAGTTTTTAAAATTATACACTTCAGTGGTAATTGAACTTGAATTGGCTCCAAGATGATTTCTTTGACTGTACTCACCATGTCCTGAACTGACGGGACTCCCCTGGAATATGGGACATTGTTATTACGATGTTATAGGGATAGAATTGTGTGCATTCAGTTTTAATTTGGAGACGTGTTTTAATAGTGTGAGACAGTGTAATCACCTTTACCATTCCAGTTCTGCCTGTTCCGGTTCACACACAGGTAGCCTGCCAAAGCTGCAAGAACCATAGCCACTGTAACAGTAACTGATGCCAGGACCTGGATTCCTGTAAATTCACCTGTTGAACGTCAAAATGGATGTGTTTATAAATATGAAATAATAATAATGGTATGTTTTTACATTATCTGTTTGAATGGCCATCTTACCTGCACTTGAATCTTTCAGCTCAACTGGATGCGACCCTAAATAATGTAGATCATAATTTGCTAAATAAAAACAGTCTTCAACAGTAGCACAATTGACACTGTAGAATATTTTATTTCATAGATTGTTAAACAAATCTTTACCATTTTTAGTTTTAGTGTTTGGGGCAACCGTTGAGTTTGGGATGCCTCTTTGAACTGTAAAAAAATAAGAAAAAAAGTTAACTGTTAGTTTTCTTTTAACAAATGAATTTAGATGAGACATGCATTTATTCTGTTTTTTATATCAATCTACCGTGAAGTTGAAGAAAAACAACGCGTTGAGTTCTTCGCCGAAGCTCGGGGTCGTCCCTATCTTCTGTGTAGCAGGTGTAGTTCTTTTTAACGTCGTCAGCAGACACGTTTGACAGGGTGAGGAAGACGGTACAGAAGCTGCCGTTGTTGCGCGCCCCATGGGAACGAGACGTTTCTGATGCTTCAGTCCAGGAGCCGTGAACAAACCCAGATGAGCACTCATACGTGCAGTTTAATGTGATATTGCCCCCCAACTCTACAGCCAATACATCAGCGTGTAGGTTTGTTTTAGTGCAGCTTACAAAATCTGCAAAAAGAAGAAAACTGATTTACTTTACAGAAGAAAAAAAGTAATTTTGTTACCTTGTATACTAAGGATGGTTTTCCTGGAGGAGTGTGTTACTGACCTTGTGCCGCCCAAATGAAGATCGAGATGAAGTGAATTGAGATCATTGTTGTTGTCCCTGTTTTTGTGAATACTTCCTAAGTAAAGACACTCAGTTAAATATCTTGTGCTCGTGCACTGTGGTGACGCTTGCTCCTGCACCAACCCACCTAAGCACACACATGCATATATGTTCCTTTTCTTGGGTTATGGCACAGGAAGTGGTTTACAACTCTCAAAACTTTCCATCTAATGCACCTGACTTCCTACAAAGTAAATTACAGTTGCAATTGTAAAGGGCAAATGTATTTTGGAAGACGATGACATGGAAGAAACATATTGGCTCTAGATAAAGATCACTTTTATTTTTGCATTAATAGCGTGCTTGAATTTGACACCTGGCTTGAAGATGTCAGTGCAGTTTACACAAAACTGTGCAGATTCACAACTGCAGCTTCCTGTGTCCCAACAAAGAACAAGTTCCAAATTAATGTTACATTATAAGCCAATTATTTGTAAGTAAGCACTCTTATTATAAATCCCTTTTTGTTTACTTTTAATGCAAACATTCAATTGTATGTTTTTTTTAATATCTTTTAAATAGCTATCCTTTTGATAACCTCTTAAATGACTGTACATGGACAACATAAAAAATTGCAGTGAACCACGAACAGAGACACAATCTAGGCGAGCTCATGTTGGCACATGTTCATACATTATGAAGGTAGCAGATGCAGTTACAGAACCTAATTGCGCTGCACTGTCAGCTCGAACAACCACCTGGGAGTCATATTTCATGCTTGTTTCACTTTCAGGCTGAAGGGGCTCTCACTTTCATGGCTCAAAACTGTTTTTTACCCAGGCTTGGATTGAATAGTCTGTTGTGAAAATGCAAGAAAAATATCACTTCATTTTGTACTTAAGGAAAAAAATGGTAATAATATGCTCATGGAGACCAATGCATTTCCTCTGGTTTTCAGCTTTGGGGATTTTTCTCTTCCTGACACAGTCTGGAGTTGCTTCAGGTGAGAAAAACTAAGTTTTGATAGTTCATCAATGTATATTTATTAACATAATGACAAATGTTTTTTTTTTCTGGCTTTAATTTGTCAGAATTCCCTGAGGGGAGTGCAGACTTTCTTCTTGGTGAAGGAGAAGACCTCATTCAGTGTCCAGAAGGAAAATACTTCTCCCATCAGCTTTGTCTGGAGTGTCCTTCTGGCCATTTGTAAACCTTTAACCAGTTTTTAAAATCTTAAATGGTTGTTTTTTCCTATTATTTGGACAGAAAAAATGCATATATTCTTGTCACTGAAAACTGATACTTGTTTGCTTCAATGAGAACTAACATGTAAAGATTTTTGATATAAACATTACTAGTGATATTAACATATTTCTGCTATATAGCTGCCTGGGAAATGTATCTGCTCCTAACAGATGTCCAGCAGGAACATTCAACCTCTACACAGGGAAAAGCAGCATCATTGACTGCAAGGTAAGACCCCTGTGGGTAGTAGACTTTTATACTCTTTTGAAAGTCTTGGAAACTCTGCATTTCACTCGGTAGCTTTAACACCAGTGAATCGTATTCTACAATCGTTTCCAAAAACAGATGAGTTGACTTGTCACAGCTAGAAACACACAGGAGAAACAGTCATAAGAGTCCTCGCCAGCAGTGACGGCTGTACAATGCAGCGATGAAGCGTTTGCTACAGAAGGGTTTCATTGACCATGTGTTTGCTCACTCTTCATTCCTATATGCTGCAGCCTTGTTTTCCAGGTCTGATCAGTTCAGAGGACAGAGTGGACTGTAGGCTCTGTCCTGAGGGCTTCTCATGTGATCCGGCCAGTGAGATCCTTTATTTATGCCCTGCTGGACAACATTCTCCCGAGGGGGTACTTCACTGTCTGGGCTGCCCCGTAGATTCTGTTTGCATGTCTGGCTTCCCCTACAAGGTTAAGTAAATATGAACTGAAGAACTTATAGTTTCTCACTATAACCGTTGTTATGGCATGCCCTAATTGTTAAATCAATCAAAAGCATGTGCTGCATGTGTCTTTCAGTGTGGGCCTGGAAAGGAGCCCAACGCAGAGCACACCGAGTGTCTTGACTGTCTGCCGGGTTTCTATTCAACTGTATGTACTATCAAGTGTCTGCAGTGTCCAGCAGGTGATGCAGCATTAGAAGAGCTTTTTTTTTTTTTTTTTTATTTCTGTCAATATGTCAGCAAATTGGTTCCACAACGACTGAAAATATGCCCTTTGCCCGACATAGGAAGTTACTGTCCAGACAGTGGGATGTCACTGCCGCTCCCGTGTCCCCCAGAGTCGTCCTCCGCACCTGGACAGAGTTACTGTCATAGCTGTAACAGTACACCCCTGTTATGTGGAGGAGCTGAGGCCCCCCGCTGGACCCATTCAGTCCACAGGTCTGGTCAGCCCATCACCTGTCGACCAGGAACATACAGGCACTCAAAGGAAGAGTTGGCTTGTACAGTCTGTCCAAGAGGTCAATGTTCATCACTGTAAACTGCCATTTACAGCATATTGTAGTTTTCGTTTCACTGAGAGGAAAACCAAATGTTTCAAATTCCATGTTTTTCTTCACTCTAGGTCATTTTTGTGTGGGAGGTGTTGCTGTGCCCTGTCCTGCAGGGACTTATGGACCCAAAGAGGGCCTACAGAGACTGAAAGACTGCACAATCTGTCCTGCAGGTAGCGTATTAATGGTCCCATGTCTTTTAAATGGTGAGACACTTTTATGTGCGAAGATAAGAAACAATATATTAGAAAACTCAGCAACTTTTACCTTCTCAAACCTAATAAACTAGTTGTATGTCAGTATGAGTTTATTGTATATGTTATAGCTTTTACAAAATGTTCTTCTCATCTATATATACTTTTCTCCAGGGTTTTACTGTCTGGAAGGTAGCTCACAGAGACCCACCTCCCAGTTGCTGTGCCCACAAGGCTATTACTGTGAGGAGGGCACTGGCACCCGTCATGGGTCACCTTGCCCTGCTGGTACAGCGGGGGAACATCTGGGTCAGACAAGTAGGGCAGCCTGCAAGAGATGCAGAGAAGGACGTTTCTGTCCTGCAGGTAGAGCGTATACACTCTCTTCACTGGGGCAACAAATACTGAAATACCAAATGTGTCCCCGAAAGTCATTAAAATTAAAACTTCAAGAAAGTACATATAAAAAAAAGATGGATTTCTTAAGAAAATTCCTCTAAGATGCACTGCGTGTTCCTCTTAGCTGTTGCCTCGTAGAGGTCAAAACTGTGATAGATAGTCTGTGCACAAACTTTTGAATCATCATCTGTATGTGTGGGTGTGTTTTATTCAACAGGCTCATCAGCTCCTGGCTTGCCTTGTGCTCGAGGTAGGTTCTGTCCTGCTGGCACCTTGGAGGAAGTGACATGTCCTCTGGGCACTTTCACCCCTCATCAAGGGGCAACCAGTAAGTATACGCACAGGATTTGTATTTATACTTTTACAAAACTGTTTTAAAACTGAATGTGTTACTTGGTTTGGACGTTTGTGCTTGCTTGCTGTTTATAATAAATACTTTTATTGTTCCATCATTTTTTTACAGTTGGAGGAAAAAATATGGTCCGAAGTTCAAATTGTGCATCATCATTATAATTAGTTAATATTCTTAGTCTTTTTTGTAGAAGCTTTAAAAAGCATATTTGATGTCATGGCAAAGCTTACTGATGACATGTTGTCTGGATCCCATGTGGAACCAGAATACAGAGAACGTGGATGAGAAACTACAAACAGGAACTGAAAATAATTGTTTTATTAAAAACTGGAGCATTGAGTACACTGTAGAAAAAATATGATAAAAGGAGTCTTACAGAAGTTTTCCTAAACTCAAATGTTCACTTTTTACAGTGGTCCATATCCTAATATTCATTCCAGAACTCTTCTTTCTAGGTGTGAAGGATTGCCTGAAATGCCCGGCTGGTTTCTACTGTCCCAAAGGTACAAGTGACCCAGTGCCTTGTCCACCAGGCTCTTTCAACCCCTTAGAGGGTCAGGATGAGTTGGCAGATTGCAGGGAGTGCTATGCTGGAAAAGCCTGCACACAGATAGCTCTGAGGGCCCCTGATGTGGACTGCGTACAAGGGTCGGTAACCTCTCCAGATCCAAGAAAACATTTATTACCAACCATACGTCTGTGGTACTGTGCTGTGCACTTGTGCTTCAGATACATAGATATTTTTTTTTTCCATATCTTGGTAGTTTTCGGTTTTCATTTTATGTCTTTGATTGGTTCTTGACAGGTATGCGTGTCCTCCTGGTTCATCGAAACCCAACGCACCAACCAACGGCTGTCCGCCAGGGACACATAGCAACCGCACCGACCTCACTGACCGCTCACAGTGTCAGCAGTGTCCAGCCCGCTACGCCTGTCTCCGGGGTAACATTTTATATATCTCTATAGTTGACCTTTAAAAGCACTGTTTGAATTACAAAAAAAAGTACACAATAATGCTTTCTTGAGCTTGCTGATGTGTTACTGAAATATATGAGATATTTTATAAATTGAAGTAACACATTTATTTATGTGAACTCCACTTTAAGGGGTATTCTAATCATATTCTTCTTACGCAAATAATTAAATGTGCTTTAATACCTTAGAGCACTAAAATTACCGGCGTATGCCTAAATCAAAGACGCGTTTTTCAAATGCATCTGTAAACTTCTTATAAAAAATAAAAGTTATATAATGTTTTTTAACAGAAGTGTATTTATTATGTCATAGCTTTACACTTTGAAAACCTGGGAAACGATCTAAATGTATAGCTGAACGAGCTAATATGTGTATCAGCATCCCCTTGTTTTATTTTGTGACAATAAAAAGCTGTAATTCATTTCTTTTCCCACCTTTAAACTTTATGCTTTATCAGGAACTGGCGGTATCCAAAGACCCCCACTTTCCTGTTTTCCTGGACATTATTGTCCACCTGGAACTAAGTTCCCAACCCAGTACAAGTGTCCTGTGGGGACGTGGAGCGGTCACAGTGGATTGGAGGCTGAAAGTGAATGCCAGTCGTGCCCTCGGGGCTGGTACTGTTTGGCTGGTTCTGCAGCGCCGACTGGTCGATGCAACTCTGGTCACTACTGTCCCGAAGGTAAACCTGATTGTTTATACGATAATACGACTACGGTACTATAACTGTCAACAACAACAAAAAAAGCATCTATCTTAGACTATTTAAAATTTTCTGTGTTAAATTGACTTATTTCCTCCCTTGATGTAATGATATTTACAATCTTTGTTGCTGTTTTCTCACCAGGGACTGCATATGGCACCCAGTTTCCTTGCCCTTCGGGTACCTACAGCATCCAAATGGGCAACAGACATAGGCAGGACTGCTTCATGTGTCCTGAAGGCTCATTTTGTCAACGGGGAACTTCCAAACCTTCCCCTTGCCCACCGTAAGCACGAAACCTGAGGGAAGATGATACATGTGAAAAAGAAGATTAAGAAGATGATGATATAAAATGAGTTTGCTGCTGTGGGTAAATAGAGGGATTCAGTTGGTGCAATATGCATGATTCAGTATGTCTCCACTGTCTTTCTCAGTTCTACATTTCGTCGCCTGAAAGGAGGTCGGAGGCTGGAGGACTGCTCTCCCTGCCCTGCTGGCTATTTTTGTCCCCACTCAGCCACTGTCAACCCCAGAGTGTGTGGCGCTGGCAGCTACTCTGTGAGGCCTCATCTAACACAGTCCTGTGTGACTGGAGAACTGACAGAACCAATGCAAAGCAAAGCTTATTCAGTCTTTTTGTTCCATAAGTCATCTTCATTTTTCTGTCCCTAGACTGACACAGCTAATAGAGGAATAACTAAAGTGCATTTTCATTATCTATCATCTTTTTCTCTCAATATTAAGGCAATATCAAGTATTGTTTCAAGATGTTCCACTTTAAACCCTCCTTCTCTTGTGTGTTCAGAATCTATTTAGCTGTTTCCCTCCCCCACTGATGGATATCTTTAACTTCAGCTCCCGAATCTTTCTTCACGATCTCCTGTGTGTAGGACGAGGGCTCTGTGGAGTGCTCTCCCTGCCTGCAGGGCCACTACTGCAGTAATGAGGCCACAAGTGAGGAAGCCATGTTAAGCATCATGGTGTGCCCCCCAGGTTTACTCTGCTCCCAGGGTCTAGCCAGAGACCCCCAACGCTCAGCCACACTCTGTCCTCGAGGTTACTACTGCCCTGGGGGAAGCGTCGTAAGTTGGGGGGGGGGGGGGGGGCATCACCGGCAAAATATATATATATTTTTTTTAATTCCTTTTCTCTGACGCATGCTTGGTTTACTGACTTACCTGAAACATGAATCCATTCATAGGACCCTAACCCCATCCCTTGCCCCAACGGTACATACAGTGTATCCGCTGGTCTGCGTGACGTCTCAGAGTGTGGCCAATGTCCGGAGGGAACGTACTGTTATTCCCAGCAGCCCCAGCAGCAGCCTATAACTGAACCTGTAAGTTAGCACAGTTGGAAAAACTATATTACTTCATAATCTCACACAGTCATGTATGACCAGAAATGACATTTTCTTTTTCATTTCTCTGAAGTAAATAATTCTATATGTTATCATCTATAAGACAGGGATGTGTCCTGATGGGCACTATTGTCCCCCGGGGACTGGCTACCCCTATACCTACCCTTGTCAGCCTGGCACGTACCGAAACAACACGCTCGGCCACAGCGGAGAGGCATGCATTTCATGCCCATCCAGTCATTACTGCAAGAGACTGGGAACTCACATGCCCTTAATCTGCCCTCAGGTGGGGAGAAATGAGAAAAAATAATTTTGCTGATTGGGGAGACTCGCCTTTGAGTGTGCTTGCCTTGTTAATGTGACATATCATTCCCGTCTCTGTTACTCCACACAGGGATGTTATTGTCCAGAAGGCACGTCTACACCCAAGCCTTGTCCTGAAGGAACCTACAGCTCACGATCTGCTCTCAGTGATAGAGCAGAGTGCGCCCCTTGTGGTGGAGGACATTATTGCACCAGCGTGGGACTTACAGAGCCTTCTGGGAGCTGCCAAGAGCGTTTTTACTGTAGAGAGGGAGCCAAGTCTGCGGTATGAAGATGTTATTGTCGTAATAGATGCAGTAGAGATTAACAGTCATCAAGTTTTAATCCTATAGTTATTTTTGTCCCCTTTAGCTTCCATGAGACTTCCCAAAGCTGAGAAAAACGAAAAAAAAAAAAGACATAGCCTCATTGCAGGAGGACCTTTCCATAGTACTGGCTTTCATGTGTGCAGAATCATTCACATTAATCTGATATTCATTATTTATATGTATAAAAGACTCATAATATTAAATATTTTGGTTTGGGAATTGAAGTCATCCTTTTGGATTGTCTTCATGTTTCTACACTTTTATCATTTCCAGACTCCCACTGACGGACCAACCGGAGGTTTGTGTCCAGCAGGAAGTTACTGTCCTGTGGCCTCCATCGCCCCCCTCCCCTGTCCCTCTGGCACCTTCAGTAACAGCTCTGGCCTCAGCAGCCCCCAGGAGTGCATCAGCTGTCCACCAGGGTAATCTCGCTCGTACTGACTCCTCATTCTGCTGTGCAAAGTGATTACTCAAATATCAGCTGATACGTCAGCGTCAAGCTCACGCCTCCTCACTGTGAGTCAACATGTTTCTCCTCCCTGTCAGTTTTTTTTGCTTAGGTTCCAACAGCACCTCACCCTCAGGACTGTGTTTCTCTGGTTTCTACTGTACTGGTGGCTCAGCTTCCCCTGTTCAGAATGAAGCAGAAGAGGGCTTTTATACCTTGGAAGGGGCAGCCAGGGCAGAGCCGTGTCCTCTCGGCACTTTTCAGCCAGTAAAAAACAAGATTAATACAGAATATTAAATGGTTCTAATTTAAAAAGGTTATTGATGTGATACTTTGATTCAAGGTCATTCACTTGTGGATAAATTCTCCACAGCGTCGAGGTGCAGGGTCATGTGTGGAGTGTCAGGGAGGCAGACTGTGCAACCAGACAGGCTTGTCCCAGTCACCCCTCTGTCCCACAGGACACTATTGTCCTCCTGGCTCCTCTGCTGCTCGTCCATGTCCTTCAGTCAGTATATATATATATATATATTTTAATAATATGTGTGGGACAGTGTGGGCTCACCTGCTCGTCTTTCTTCAGCAGTCTACTTTGTCCTCGTGTCCTACTTGCGTTTGTTGCCTTTCTTCAATTTAGCTTCACAAATTCAATTTGCTCTATCAGTTTCACGTAGCTGATATTGAAAAGTGATTCTGTCCGATTACTCAGGGCTCTTATTCTGATCAGCCTGGGGGCGAGACTGTGAAACATTGTCGGCCATGTGACGCAGGCTGGTTCTGCAACAGAGCCGGGCTGAGCGAACCTCAAGGTCTCTGTGACCCGGGACATTACTGCACCTCTGGAGCCACCACTGCCTCTCCAGTAAGCTGTGATGAATGCACCTTTGATAAAATACCCAAACTAGAACAGATGATTTAGATAAAACATTTGTTTTTTGGTGGAATCATTCCAAACAGTAGTAGTTAGTATAAAAAACTGTGAAGAGTATGGCAAAAATAAAAACAAGATCCTCCTTTTGCAGAATTTAAAAGGCTTAAGACCATGTTTAGCAGACTATATTTTTGTCTATAAGCTTGCATGTGAAAGTAAGTGAAATGTTTGATTATTGGCTTGGTGTGTTCATGGTGATGATTATTGCTAATAATTTGTAATACGTCAGGCATTTATGGTGCAGTTTATGACCAAGAGAAACACACCAAAAAAAAAAAGAAAAAGAAAGGTATAAATATCCAGGAGAATTTGGATTCAAGGATTTAAAGCTGTATAATTTATCTGATTGCAATAATTAATTTGTCACATATCTTGGCATTTGTTTCCTATCTTTCATATGGATATGACTGTTAAGCAGTGTTCCAGTCCAGTTTTTATTAGTTGAATAAATTACTGAAGCGCTTATTTGGATAAGCTATTGATGGTGCGTAGGAAATAAATGACAGCTACCAATTTAAGCTGCCCACAACTTCAACTTTTAAACTTCCAAAACAGTCAAAATAGGCCAACGTGATAAAACACCACCACACTCTGGAGCCTGTTAGGATACTTTCATATTTATTGTTTAGGTTCAACAGTCTAAAGCCCAAAGATGGTCAGGTCACCTTTCTTTTTTTTTTTTTAAACAAATGACATAACAGTCATTTACATTTGCCATCAGATTATTTGCAGTTATTTTTCTGAACTCCTACAGGTGGCCGTGGCCTCTGGTGGAGTGTGTCCTGCAGGCTACATTTGTCCACAAGGGACCAAGTATCCACAGCAGCACCCCTGTCCTGTAGGAACATGGAGCAGCTTGGTGGGAGCACAAAACCCATCGTCCTGTCAGCCATGTGCCCCTGGGTTCTACTGCAACAGCACAGGACTCAACCAGCCATCAGGAATATGCGATATAGGTTTTGTGATTCATTATGTGTAGTGTTAAACTCGATTTTGTGCTGAAACACGTTAGAAACCAGTGAAGATGACATTTATTTTTCTAACTTTACACAGATAAATTGCCTGATACCTACACATGTTCTAGAAAAGGACAAACAATCGAAAGACAAAATATTTGGACTAAGTTACTTTTAATCACATACCTTTTGTTCCATCGGATTTCTAGGTTATTACTGTTCGGGAGGCGCAAAGCTTTCGAATCCCTCAGATGGAGTGACAGGAGATGTGTGTCCTATTGGACATTATTGTCCCGTAGGCTCAGCTTTTCCCAAACTCTGCCCTGATGGGACTTACTCAAACGCTACAGGTATAAAAATAATTGAATGGAATTGCATAAAATATCACATATCAAGATAGAAATTATAAACTGCAAACAATGTTTCACAAGCATTTTTTTTTTTTTGCTTTTTATGGATATGAAGGCGCCGAGGTGTGCAATGACTGCCCCTCGGGGACATACTGTTTGTCAGGAGAGGGTGTTCAGCCGTGTCCAGCAGGTCACTACTGCTTTGGAGGGAGTGTTGAGGGCATTCTGCCCTGTCCGCCTGGCACATACAACCCTCATCTTGGCCTCAGTCAAGTGGAGCAGTGTCTCATTTGTCCAGCAGGTGGGAGTATTATCACACAGTTTCAATACTCCGTCAGGAGGTCATTTGTATTTTGTACATGAAAGCTTTCGCCTCAATGGACTTGAATAAAAAATGTTTTCCCCCACTAAGTGAGTTGACACTAATTAACATAAATTAAAGTCCAACATTTAGAGAGCCAATATGTAATTAACAAATTAAAAAAAGAATTCTGATGTGATGAAGATTTATTATGAATGCTGGCCGTGTCTTTTGTCAACTGCAGTTATGTTTTCTGTAGGTTTATACTGTGATGAATGGGGGCTGTTTGAACCTACTGGACCCTGTCAGGCTGGTTACTACTGCGTAGCAGGTACACTACTAATAGGGTGCCCGCACAGGTGACACCACATGCTCAAAAGTACTTGCAGACTAAGAAAAAGAACTGCATATGCAAAAAGTTCCTTTGCACTGGTAAAGTGGGGTGAAGCGAAACTTAACGAATACTTATATGTTTTCAAGGTGTAAACTTTGAGAACCCAGATGGTAACTTCAGCACAGGGATAGGAGGAGCCTGTCCACAGGGGATGTATTGTCCTGAGGGCACCAGTCTTCCTCTGGCCTGTCCACCTGGGACCTACTCTGACAGGTTGATTGGTGAAAGTATTACACATATTATTTTACCTTGTCATTTAAAATGTTTGTATTAAACACTTGGGTGGTTACAGTTTTTATCTGACAGAGGCGTCTGACTGCAGTCCATGTGCAGCGGCGCACTACTGTGGCACTCCAGGTCTTACTCGTCCATCGGGTCCGTGTCAGGCGGGATCCTACTGCCCAGGTGGCGACACAACCAGCACAGGTAAAAAAAAAAAATATCAAAATACTGACTTTTTCTTTCCTTATCTGTTCTTGCTGTTATAGGGAAGCGTTGTCGTGCGATTTCTTGCGTGAAATGAAACAGTGAGAGCTAGAATGAATGTGTAATGTGCAAATAATCAGATGAATTAACATCACACGGAACAGTTGCTGATAAATGCAGGAAACCCAGATGTGTGAGAATGTCTGGCTGAATGACTGGGTAATGAATTAATCAGACATTCATCATTTGATTAATCAAATTAATGACACAACAGTTATTATTTCAGTATTCTGTCACACATTTTGGAATTCTCTCTTCAGGCTCAGAAGGAGGGCTTTGCCCACCAAGTCATTACTGTCCTGAGGGTAGTGCAAGGCCAATGCCCTGCCCAGCTGGAACCTACACCAACCTTACGGGTCAGCCGGTGTGTTCCCGCTGTCCTGCAGGATATTACTGCCCTGAAAAGAATGGCGATTTTACCAAGTTCCCATGTCCCCCTGGTTTCTACTGCCCTGATGGTACATTTTTCATTCCAGTGTCCAAAAATACTAAACAGAGTACTAGTTTGAAAAAAAAAACTGTGGGTTCCCTGTTCCACTGAATGATGGTATCTGCTTGTACATCACAGACAGAGATGCTGCTTTGTACGTACTGACACATGTAGCATATGACTCTTTTCTGAAATGTAATTGTATCAAATGCATAGGAACAAAGCATGCAACTCAGTTTCCCTGTCCTCGTGGATACTACAACCCAGAACCCATGACTCAGAGTCTGGATAGCTGCCTGCCATGTCCTCCAGGACACTACTGTGAAAAAGAACGGCTGACCAAAGCATCTGGAAAATGCAAGGCTGGTCAGTAATAGTCTCTTTGTGCATCCCTTCCAAACATGCAATCGCACTTTTACAGACCTAATTTCCCAGCGTGTGAACTTTGTCATTTACGCCAGCCTGTTTATCTCCAGGGGCTGGAAAACCAGTCCAAAGCAGTCTGGAAGACTTTAGAAAAAGGAACAAAGAGTGCCTATTACGCGTTAAACATTACAACAGAACAACAGTGGCATTTTTAGCAACAGATGCATTTATATAATTTTTTGCATATCTTTTATTTATATACAGAGATGCAAAAAAAGCATGGACCCATGCCAGCCAGATACTGTTGAGAAAAATTAGAAGCAGGGCTGTTTGGTGTATTCTTTTTTCTTTTTCCTTTTTTGTCAGCAGTGACTCAATTGTCTCTCCTTGCTCCGTGTTGCTGTTGCTGTTCTTTTATGTGCTTTGTCTCTCGTTCTTCTTGTTCCTATCAGGCTGGTTCTGCGTGTCAGCAGCATGGAACTCTCAGCCCTTTGACCTTGACAATTACACAAATGCCAACTGTCTATGCCCAGCTACTTCCACAGGAGGGCGCTGCCAAGTTGGCTTTTTCTGTCCCTTGGGCAGCTCAGAGCCCATACCTTGTCCACCAGGAACTTTCTGTAACATCTCAGGTAATTAAATACTAAAAGCATATCTTATAAGGCAAATATATATATATGCATATTCCATTACAGGATTTCTTCATAGCAGATATTATTTTGCTGCAGGGGATGTTGGTCTTCTGGGATTTTTTTTCCCCACTACTTTTGGGGTAAATATATTCCAAATAACAAATGTGCTTTTGTTGTCCAAAAGGTTTAGCTTTGCCTGTGGGTCCGTGCTCCCCTGGGTTCTATTGCATTGGAGGAGCCACTGGGTCCAGGCCAACTGATGGAGAGACAGGAAACGTCTGTCCCCCAGGAACATACTGTGGTGAGCCCAGCGTTACTGCCATGGAATGATTGTATCCCTTAGCCTTCCCCATTTAGGGCCTATTTAAAGCCTAATTAAAGTCATTTAGTAAAGTGCTTACTGAAATGCAGTGCACTGGATTAACGGATGGATGGCGTTTAGCTTAGTTTTAATGTCAAGAGTGGGCATAACACAGGAGAAAGCATTCAATATCTTAACACCTCTACATCATGTATTTATCTTGGATAAAAACTGATTTGTCTTATTCAGTCTCTGTGCTCATAAAAATCTCATCTCCCATGTATCGCATGAATTAGGAATTGCAAGTTAACATTAATCTAAGCAGAATACCACTGGAAAATGGCACTACACTAAATAACATTTATAAACTGTTCTCCACAGACGCAAAACAACACGAGTGTGTGCGAAGTCTGCGCCTAGCTCTATATTCAAAGGACAACCCTTTAGAATAGAAGGGAGTTTTTTGGTCTTTTTGTTTTACGGAAAAAGACTCTTGTTTGCAAAGTAAATAGTAGGCCCTCTAGACTGTTTTTCCATGTCCCACAAACATGCAAATTAGGTGAACTAAAGACTCCAAACAAATGCCTATGACTCAGGTGGATTAAGGAGCTCTTAAAATATCTGTCTGTATAAGTGTGAGTCAACTTGTTTCTATTTGTTTTTAACTTTTATTAAAGTGCCGAACTCCATAGGGTGTACCTCACTTATCCTACCAAGTATATCTCTATATCTGCTGCAGCGCCCACTAGAATAACCCTGCAACGACATTTGGTATACAAAAAGGATGAATGAATAGCAGAATGACTGACGGCCCTTTTCACCCATTTGTTTTTTTACAGTTGAGGGATCAGGGGAGCCAGAATTGTGTCCAGCTGGTACTTTCTCTGCAGTTTCTGGTCTGAATAGTAAGACTGGCTGTCGACCCTGTACTGCAGGTTTTTACTGCAGAGATGCAGGTCTCAGGGCTCCGACTGGACCCTGCAGTCACGGTCTGTCTGATACTGTTTAATGACATATTTGTGTTTGATGATTCATGTAGTTACATGTTTAATAAAGCCTTTAACTGTTCTCTATCCTGTCATGCCTATAACCTAGTCCGTGCATCTTTGCAGGCTACTGGTGTCCTCCTGGGCAGACTGTGGCTACGGCTCTGCCATGTCCTCATGGCCACTTTTGCCCAGAAGGTAGCTCAGCTCCAGAGCCCTGCCCATCAGGAATGTACCAGGACAGAGACAAACAGCCTTCATGCATGGTCTGCGAGGCGGGTAAGAGGGTTTATAACTGTTTTTACCCTCACTCCAGAAGCATACATATTTCTGCTTATCAAACAATGTTTTTCATCTGAAGCAGGCCAGAGGGCGTTGTTGTTTCAGGTCTGGTGATCAGAAGGCTGGCGACACTGATCGTGGTAGCGTGGGAAGAGCAATCATGACACTTTCCTATATTGGCAATCAACGTTTTTTTTTTCTTCCTCTTTCAAGGGTATTATTGCGATATGAGACTGAGTCAAGCCAATGGGTCTTCAATCCGGCCCTGCCCTAAAGGACATTACTGTCCTGCAGGTACAGGCCTCTCCAACCAACACCCCTGCCCCAAAGGCTCCTTCAACCCGAGGGAGCGTGAAGGCAGTCTTGCAGGCTGCATCCCATGTCCTGCTGGACATTACTGTCCTTCTACTGGACTGTCAGAACCAGCAGGTGAGAAAGATCTCTTCCCAATTCATATTAGGTTCTTGTACCTCCGAATGTAATGTGGAGGATCCACCTGTTAACCCTAGAAGCTGTGGTCTCCAGGACACATTATGCAGGTCTGTAGATGAATCTGCACTAGAATACTAAATAATAAAAAATGTGTTATGGTGTTGTTCCACATGCAGGACCGTGCCATGCTGGGTATTTGTGCAGGATGGGAGCGTCCTCTCCAAGCCCCCTGGATGGACACGTGGGCTTGCTGTGTCCACTCGGTCACTACTGCACCTCAGGTTCTCAGTTGACTTCTTTAATAAGCTGCTTTGTACCATTTATGCCTGAAATGTGTCAAGTTCCAGGGCATCCACTTTACTAAGATAGTGATTCCATGTAACGTTATAGTAATAAAGCTTGTTTTACAGGCTAATGAAACCAAATTCATGCTCTGTGGGGCTGTTAACATTCTGCCCCGTTATGTTTTATGGCTGCAATGTTTTATTCATGCTAATTAGCATTTGGAGGCCTACAGGAAGTTCTGACAACATATATCTTGTAACTTTTTATGCAGTTGTCTTTAAAGTAATTCGCACTCTTGCGCTCTTTTACTTGGCTGACCTGTCCTTTGTTGCTGTAGGGTAAACTCAGCATCGTCTTGAATTACTTAACATTGCCTCCAACAATAGTTGCTTTATAAGCATGTCCCTCTTGTTTACTTGCACTTAAATTGCGATTACTGTGTAAACATTGTCAGGGTTTATCATTAAGACAGAGTCAATAACTGCAAAGTTGTTTAAAAATCTTTTGCATAATCTGTTTTATTTGAGTGTGTGTGTGAGAGAGTTTTGATTTGCATCATCATTGCAGGCACCCCAGCTCCTGAAGCATGCCCTGAAGGAAGCTGGTCAAACAGCTCTGGCCTGCACACCCAGGAGGACTGTAAACCCTGCCTGGGGGGATCTTATTGCGACTCTGCTGGACTCAGTAAACCCAGTGGATTGTGTAAAGAAGGGTACACCAAACCTATGAGTCACTGGGTTAAATATTGCTTGTGTAAATTCATGAGAAACGTAGTCACTTTCGTGTCAGTATCAAATTAATTTCTTGCTGTCGTGCTTTCCATGCAGATATTACTGTTTAGAGGGAGCAATCACATCTACCCCAACTGATGGAATTACAGGTGGACCCTGTCCTGTGGGTCATCACTGTCCAGAGGGAACTGTTCAACCAGTGCCCTGTGATCCAGGGACTTATGTGGCCGTTACACATGCTACACAGTGTGAGCTTTGTGTGCCAGGCTGGTACTGTGTGTCTGGCTCTCTGCATCTCTGTCCTGCAGGTTTGTGGCTTGTTGATAAAGGTGTAAGCTTGAAATGACCTACAAATGCATTTAAACTGTAGCTCAATTACCACAATTCTTTTTATGAAATTATCAAGTAAGTAGCTGCTAAAATCAGAAACATTTTGGATCTTTTAAGAAAGAAATTGCAGCTATTTAAGAATGCAAGTTTTTGCTTTTGCTTTTAATATTTGTGCATTTGCTTGCGTTTGTCTTGCAGGCTTTTACTGCCCAGAGGGAACTGGATTTGACTTGAAAAGCTGTCCAGAGGGAACGTATGGTCCCGATCCTGGGTACTGGTCTGTCTCCCAGTGTAGGCGGTGCGACGGAGGGCAATACTGTTCTTCTATAAATTCCACAGCTGTCACCGGACCTTGTCAGGAAGGATATTACTGCTCACATGGAAACATCTCTCCACAGCCTCTGTCACAGGCTGCAGGTAAACAGACGTCTTTGAAAGAGACGGACTCCAAATTCACTCACTTTCTAAATAGAGGACGCGGGAAATCTCTTGGTTTGTTAATACACAAGTGAAAAAAAGGGAATTCATCATTTTAATAAGAAGGAAGTTTTGAGTGTTCTGTCTAAACTGTGCATCTCTCATTAGGAGGAGGAGGGCCTTGTCCCACCGGTCATTTCTGCCCCAAAGCCACCGTCCATCCGCTGCCCTGTCCACGTGGAACTTTCTCTAACCTCAGCAAATTAGTCTCCGAGGTCTCTCTCACTCAATAATACATTCACCTTTCCGTCGTTCAATGACTGACAGTGACTCGCTCTCCAACTGAAATCTCACCAGGATGGAGATTTGATTGAAATTTTTTACAGTCCCTGTATGATTAAAGATGAATTATGTAGCCTCTAAATGTTTGATGTTAGCTGATGGAAGATCTAAAATATCAAATGACTACGCATACAGTATATTGGAAATATCATTCCTGAGAACAAAGAAACAGTCAGTCACAACTGTCTCTGTTGCCTTGACATGCAGACAATCACAAAAAGAATAACGTAAAACTTTTTTTTTTTTTAACATATATGGTTTTTTTTGTGTTGGTTCACTGAATATTTGTTAGAAATGGAGCATTGAGTTTTGCCTAGACTTCTATTATGTCATTCACATTATAAACAACAGAATGCTGTTTATGTCTTTCATTGAGATAACCAATTAATATCCTTTTTTTTTCTTATTGCACCACTGCCTCCTCATCTTCCCTCAGGACGATTGCCATCCATGTCTCCCAGGTTACTATTGTGAAACTGAAGGGCTTTCAGCACCTTCAGGTAAATGCTGGAAAGGTTTCTTCTGCCAAAAGGGTGCAGATCGTCCTGATCCTCCTTACAGAGACAGCCGTGGTGGACCATGCCCAAAAGGTGATCAGCTTGAAATCTGTATCTCAGTGAAAAAAAACTAACTAAGGGGATACTTTGTTTCTAAAGGTAAATTAGCAAAACCTAATCAGGAAATAATTAAGAAAACAAGGGGATAATGGGACAAGGTAGTTGTAGGAAATGGCTGAATAACCCAATATTGTTCATGCCATTGTTATAAATACAAAACAAATGTGAATTTTAGAACATCTAATTATGTTTTTAATTTGCATAAGCTCAAGGGAAGCCCAGTTAACAGGTAAACAAAAAGCAATTTCAGTCTAATATGGAAAAAAAAAAAAAAACTCTTGAGAGTAGAAATCAAACCCTTTCTGTTGTGGAATGGGTTTTGTGTTTTTGTGTGTGTGCATATCTTTCATGACTCGCGTCTTCATACAATCAGGTTATTATTGTTCAGAGGGCTCCGTGGCTCCTCGGCGCTGCCCTTTGGGAACCATCAGTGCAGAAGAAGGCAAAGCCAGCTGCAGTGCCTGTCACCAGGGGTAAATAGACTTATCAGCTGCACACAGTGGCTTGGAAATGTAAACAGATACACATTTTTTTATACACTGGTCAAAAAAATTAAAGGAACACGCTGAGAACAGATCAGATGTAAATGGGAGGAAAAATAATCATGTTGGATATCTGTACTGACATGGTGAAATGTAAGGACTGAACTCAAAGACAATCAGAAATTCAAAGTGAAAAAAAAAAAAAAAGATGCTGCAGGCCAGTCCATTTTGGTGAAATTTGATTGCATTGGACTCAGGTGAAGTGGGCGGGTCAGTCAATAGTATCTGCCCTACATGAGGCCTGGCATTGTCAAACACCAGGAGGATCCCAGGACCTCCTGAACCAGTATAGGGTTTGACAGTGGGTTCAAGGAGCTCATACCTAATGGCAGAGACGTCCATGGATATGCCTCCCTGGACCATCACTGACCCACCAACAGACCGGTTATACTGAATGATGTTACATGCACCATTAGGTTCTCCACGGGTTCTCCAGACCTGTGCTCAAGGCAAACCTGCTCTCATCTGTGAAAACCACACGATGCCAGTGGTTGACCAGCCAGTTCTGGTGTTCCATGACAAATGCCAGTCGACCTCCAAGGTGCCAGCCAGTGAACACAGGGCCCACTGAAGAACACTGGGCCCCCAGGTCACCCTAATGAAGTCTGTTTCTAATTGTTTGGTCAGAGACATTCACAGCAGTGGCCTGCTGGAGGTCATTTTGCAAATCTGGCAGTGCTCATCCTGTTTCTCCTCGCACAAAGGATGGATACCGGTCCTGCTGATGGGTTAAGGACCTTCTTCAGCCCTGTCAAGCTCTCCTAGAGTAACTGCCTGTCCTCCTGGAATCTCCTCCATGCCCGTCAGACATTGGTCACAGCAGACCAATGAAAACCTAATGAAAAACAGAACAGATGAGAAGGGAAAAATGTCAGGGACCACCAGCTGTAAAAAGCATTCCTGTTTTGGGGTTGTCTCATTGTTGCCCCTCGAGTGAACCGGTTGTTGCTTCATTAAGACCAAAGCAGCTGAAAGTGATAAGTTACCCCCTCTGCTACATAACTGACCAGAACACTCCCAGAAGTTCAACTGATGTAATGCTATACTATGAATAAAAAACGTTCCTTTAACTTTTATGAATATTAAATGCATGCATTTGATTATATAAAGAGAGCACATTAAAGCTCTGCTTCTACCAGTGGAAGCCAGATATAAAATCATTTCCTTGATTTGTGATTTTGCTGTTAACCCTTGTTTTGTTCGGACAGTTTTTATTGCCCCCGCGGCAGTAATGGCTCTTTGTCAGAGAGTTTTGAGTGTCCGGTGGGTCATTACTGTCTTTCCGGGACGTGGTCCAAACACCAGTACCCGTGTTCAGCTGGATCCTTCAATCCTCATACTCGGATGACAAAACCTCAGGACTGCCTACCCTGCCCTCCAGGTCACACACCATGCGCCGCTAATGATTATTAATTGTCCTTAAAGTTCCACATGCGACCTTTGGTTTCACCTGAATGATGCTGATGAAAATTATACCCCGTATCGTTGAATTGATTACATTTCTCTGAGCAGGTTATTAAAATGTTAACAATAGCAGCAAAAGTATTTATATATTTATATATTTCACCTTGCGTTCACACAGTGCTTATTCATTACTAATTTTCTATGTGACTGAATATTTTGTGGGTAAATTTAATTTCCACTGACTATTACTGCCTTTTTTTTTTTTTTTTTTTTTTTTTACATCAAACCAGGCTCTTTCTGTGCATCTCCTGGAAAGGATGTTGCATCAGGCCGGTGTAGTGCAGGGTACTACTGCCTTTCTGGGGCCCAGTCACCTACACCCGAGGATGGAGGGATTACTGGTGATAGATGTCCTCAAGGGCATTACTGTGCCGAGGGCTCCCCAGCACCGCTGCCCTGTCCCGCAGGATATTACAGCAACCAAACAAGAAACACTGATCTCTCTGACTGTCTGCCTTGTCCTCCGGGTCAGAACTAATTTAGCAAATGTTTCATGCATAAGTGTTCAGAAAAAAACGCTTCTGTTGCATAACTTGACTCTTTTTACCAACAGTGCCCTTGACTGCCTAACCGTAGTTTCTTTTGCAGGCTTCTTGTGCAGCAGTAGAGGGCTCTCTTTCCCTTTTCAAGTCTGCCCAGCTGGCTATTACTGTCCAGGTGGAGGAAATGGCAGTCAGGGAGGCTCAATGAACTGCTCACCTGGAAACAGATGCCCACCTGGATCTGGTAGACAGATACCTTGCTCGCCAGGGATGTACCAGAATTTACCTGGACAGGTGAGAAAAATGGGTCATTTTGTTTTTATTTAAAACCCCCTCAGAAATATGGTTACTGACTGAAAGAATGACATTTTAAAGATGGGAAGTTCATGTTTGCTCTGCTAAGAGAACATTTTGAGGTTATGACTTTGCTCACAGCAGAAAGATAATGGTTCTTTTTTTTCCATCATCACAACCTTGTATGTGTTTTAGTTTTTTTTTTTATCTTCTCTTGAAGAATATACTGTTAATGCCCAAGGACGGTGTTTGTCATGTCTTAAAAATGCCTGTCCATCATTTCCTCCTCAACAGGCAGACTGTATTGAATGTCCAGCAGGATTTTTCTGTCCTGGCTCGGTGGATGCTGACATTGAGCATCTGTCTGGTACTCACACTCCCATGCTGTGCCCTGAAGGACATTATTGCCCACCAGGTAGACGACAGCAGTCCAGATTTTATACCATATTTGTGACAAATGTCCAGGGTTATCAGATCAAACAAGTATTCGCTGTATGCAAACTGCAATACAGCTTTGTTTGTACTGCAGTTTTGTGTGTGGCATCAAACAAGTGGCTGTCGCACGAAATGGCGTTCTAATTAAGAAAATGGTTGTTGAAGCACAAATCAAGACAGTTATGGTCTCCACAAATTGTTCTGCTGTGTTTAGTTGAGGACCATCTGTAGGTATTGTACATATTTATCCGCAGGAGCTCAGACTGGTGTAACATTCCCATGCCCAGCTGGCACTTTCAGCAAGCAGATGGGGTTGTCCAATGAGTCGGACTGCGAGCTCTGCCCCCCAGGGAGATATTGCAGTTCCTCTGGACTGGCTGCTCCCGCTGGGCTCTGCTCTCCTGGGTATGGCAAAAACTGGAATATGGTGCATGCTTCATATTGCTCATGGACTGATTATGAAAGATATCCTGATTTATTGTGTCTCTCATGTCTATAATTCAGCCACATACTGCCTCCCAATTATCTTGGTCTTCATTATCTCTCTGTCCCTAGTTACCTCTGTATCCACGGTTCAGTTTCCGCCCAGCCAGACGAAGGCCCAACTGGAGGTCGCTGCTCTGCAGGGTCCTACTGCCCACAGGGTACCAGCTACATGGTTCCCTGCCCTCCCGGCACCTTCAGCCCGATGGATGGTGAAATAAAACTTTCAGTAATTACCAAGATAAACCATAGAATAGACAACAAATTAGATAATCTGAAGTTATTGGTAAATTATTAACTTGCAAAGAGAACAAAGCCGTCACAACTCTGTCACCTTAACCCATTTATCTTTTCAAATCTAATGAACATGCCTCATTTACCAGGGGCAGTTTCCATAGACGCATGTCAGCCCTGTTTGCCTGGACACTACTGTGCTGAGGTTGGTCTCTCATCCCCTTCTGGGCCCTGCAGTCCGGGCTTCTACTGCACAGAGGGATCCAGAACAGCCACACCTTTGGGAAATGTCATGGGTAGCACACTTCTTATTCTTGCTCTCTGCTGTTAAATGCATTGTGACACAGACAACTGGTGATTTTGATAAAAATCTTAAAAAGAAAAAAAAAATGGAGATAATCTGACATAAAATTAAGAATCAGCTTGCTATGCACATGTTGGTGTCAGTGCATGATTGGTTTATTTAATTTTCATGGCTTTTGACGTAGCAAAGCTGTGCAGGTATAAACAGAAAATTCCTTCCTGCTTTCTCTCTGTATTTTTCCCCTGATATCACAGAAAAAGTCTCTGGCCTTTGAGTTCACTAACTAAACTAATGAGTAATGACGTCCAATAAAGATTCATTGTCTCAGTTACAGGAGATATTGCATTTCCAGCCCCCACTCTTGGTGATGCAACCCAGGGTCGTTTCCATGGTGACGTGTGTCCTCCAGGTCACTATTGTCCCAACGGGAGTGTAAAGCCAATCCCCTGTCCTCCAGGTAGGAACACACAGAGCTCTGAAAGAAGTGGAAAATAAAGACTATATCATGAAAGCGTTGCTTAACAGATATTGAATTATTCTGTCACTTTGCTGTGAGAGCTTTGAGTCACTTTTTGTCACTTCAAAAGCCAATGTAAAGTGTCGTTAAATCCCCCACAGGTACAGCACGATGGATTAATATATCCAAAACTTTAGACAAGGTGGCTAAACCTGTCAAAAGAGAGAGATGTATAAGTGATTAATTGGAGTCATATATGGAGCTCGTATGCCAGTTATACCACATATTTTCTGAGTATGCATCCGTATGTAAGTTCATGTAAGGATAAGACACACAGTGGAAGCTACTTTTGCTTTCAGGGTTATTTGTCCTCTTTATATAGGCACCTTCTTAGGGAGCTCTGCAGCAGAGTCCGAGGACGACTGTGAAGCCTGTTACCCAGGTTTCTACTGCCCCTTGTGGGCTCAGATGTCCGTTGACCTCCTCTGTCCCCCGGGGTGGTTCTGTCCAACAAGATCAGTGTCTGGATACCAGCCAGGTACAGTACAAATCATCTGAGGCCAGCACAGGAAACCTCAGTGGTCCTTGCAATTAATCAGTTCTTTCCTTTCCAAGTATAGGCTTCTACTCTAAGTGTCGTTTCTGGGCAATTTACCAAAAATATTCTTGCACACTATTTGTTCAGTAGAGTAAGCCTCATGTGCTGTACTCATTACTAAATGTTTATTCCTGAACAAACATCTGTGTGAGCATATATATTTATTTAGCAATGCAAAGTTTGATAACAAATTATTTTTCTTTTTTATTAAATTACAAAAATGAAACTCCAACACGCTCGATTCATTTATCAGTATAGTGACAAATGTAACCTGATTTGAGTCAGATATTTGTGTTTAGATGTTTTGCTGTGTTTAAATCTTTTGCTTGACAAATGGTGTTGTTCTGGTGAGACACAAAATCATCCACGACTTTATAAGAAATGGACAAGCCATGTTCTGCATGTGTCACAAGGTGACTTAATTCTGCAGACGGACTTTCCTCCTCCTCTAATATCACTAAGAAGAGACATGCCGCATCTCCGTTTTAGCCTTTATTGAGAGGACGTTTTGTTAATTTGTTGATGAAATGACCCAGAACCTATAAATAGCTCGTGTCTGTCAGAGTCAGGGCACCTGCTGTGGAGGCTCCTTTCTCTTCTCCTTGTCTCTCACTGATGTCAAGGTCTTTTTTCTTGCACTGCTTCCATGATGTGGCATTTTACCCTGACAAGTAATCGCTTCATTTCAGAGTGTTAGTCCTTGGTTTTCAGTGTACATTACTTTTGCGTTCATTGTGTACACTGCACTTCAGAATATCCTCTATCTGATTGTTTCACAGGACACCGGTGTCCTCCTGGCCATTCGTGCCCACCTGGTTCTGCTGAGCCAGCCGTCTGTGGCCCAGGCACATTTCAGTCTTTATCTGGACAGTCCAGTTGTGATCGCTGCCCATCTGGTGAATTACATGATTGATTTCATTTGCACAGTGAATAACACACGGTGATCTGATGCTCCCTATAAAGATAAGCATGCCACTTTCCCAGGTTTTTACTGTATGGAGGGTTCATCTGTGCCATCTCCGTGCCCAGTGGGCCACGTCAGTCCACTGGCTGGCAAGGCGTCGCTGGCTGACTGCTCCCTCTGCCCCTCTGGCTCCTTTTGTAACAGCAGTGCTCTGACAGAGCCGTCTGGACTCTGCAGCCCAGGTCGGTTAGTCCTGAGCATCTTAAAGAACTCAGCTACTTGAGTTTGCTTTTCTCCACTGTGCCGTGTTAAGCCATAATTTCCTCTGAATAACAATGTGAACTTGTTATGTGCACATTCTCTGTGAGATGTCTGACCACATTCTTCACCACAGGACATTTTTGTACCCTGGGGTCCACCAAGCCTTCCCCTGTTTCCCAGCCTTATGGTGATGTTTGTCCCCTGGGACACTTCTGCCCTCAGGGCAGTGGGTCTCCTAAAGCCTGTCCTGTTGGCAGCTTTCTCCCAGAGCCTGGAGCTATCTCCCTCTCCCACTGCCGCCCGTGTCCTCCAGGGAAATACTGCCGCTATGCTGGAGCCGGTCAGCCCTCAGGTGGGGGTCACCAGTCTTGTCATTGTTTAAAGCAAATAAACAGCCAGTTCTGGAAAGAAAATAAAAAACACAATTTCAAATTCATCTCTAAACCTCAGCTTAGTGCAGGTTAATTATACATTTATACTGTTAGATGAGTATTACCATGCACAAATCTAATTCAGTGACTTAGAAATATTATGTTCACGTTTCCAACCCCTCTCTACGCTGTCTGTTAGGTCTGTGTGATGAGGGCTTCTTCTGTTCTGGAGGTGCTGATAGTCCCACACCTCGAGCCAACGCATCTTCAGTCATCTGTCTTCTAGAAATACTGGGGCTTTCTTCCATGACAACAGACACCTCCCTCTGGGTCCACAATACGTCTTGCTCCAATCACTATGGTAATTCTGATTAAATATCTGCTTCTTAAGTTTGTTTTAACTCAGTAAATGCTTCATTTGAGAGGGCAGAACATTTTTTTGTACCCATACAGTTTTCTACTTGGTAATAAATGTTCTGCTAAGAATTCTAACAATTTCATTTAACTGCTGCATAATTTATCCAATGAAATATGTTATTTACTTAACAGAACCGTTCAATGAACATCTAGAATTAGAAAACCTTCTTGTGTTTCCTGTCTGTTATACAGGATCAACTCAACAGTATTTTTATTTTTTTTTATGCTTTGCCTTGTATGTCCTGTTATAGGGGGAAACACAAGCTGGATAAAAACGGTTCCGGTTCCACAGGCAGATTCATATCACGTCGGGATTCAATCAGCATCCCGTCTCAAGAGTGCACATTATTATTATTCATGTTCCAGCTACAGAGGAGATATATGTCCTCGGGGTGGGTAAATCCTGACAGTGAACTTGATGTGCTACTTCGGTCGTGCCCTCAGGTACACTTGTTATGTTCTCTGATCAGGATGTGGTTACTGTAATTGCTGTAACATATGGCTGATTCGCCCTTTTTTTTTTTTTTTTTACTTTGTGTGCATGACAGTCATCGCTTCATTGTTTTGAACTCAGTAACGGAAATCTTAGACTAGGACGAGGTGATTTAAAGCAATATGTCCCCAGTTACTCTGAAAACGCTTAAATATTTACACTAATGGTCAAAAGTTTTAGAGCACCCCAATTTTTCCAGTTTGATATTGAAATATATGCATTGTGTTATTCTTCAGAAAGTTCTTCGCCCTCTGTTGCAGAAGTTTTCATTAATGTTTGACACTTGCACTTGGTCCTTTTCTTTCACTGTTCTGTCCAGTTCATCCCAAACCAGGTCGATGGGTTTTAAGTCTGAAGACTTTGCTGGCCACTTCACATTTCCAAGCTTACTACCTTCTTTTTTCCGCTGGCATAGCTTGGATTTATGTTTTAGTTCATTATCCTGCTGTAGGATGAACCCCTGACCCAACTAACGGCACACCAGAGGGTGTTGCAGAATGCTGTGGGAGCCGTTTTGGTTCAGGGAGCCTCTCGTTCTGGACGAGTTTCCGACCCATGATCTAGTAAAACAGTCCACACAACATCACACTTCCTCCTCCATTGTTGATAGTTGGGTTTTGAAATGTACAATATTTTTTCAGTTTTGGGTAACCTTACCTTTTTTTTTGAACTGGTTCAGCACCTAACTTTGTACCATTTGAAGCTATAAATTGGAGTTGAACAGATTGAATTTCAAATAAATAAATAACAAAAAACAAAACTAAAACTTTTGACCGGTAGTGTACTTCATGGTGACATTATTTTAATGTATAGTAATGCCAGTGCAGTGCAGCACTTCCAACATCAAATGCTCTTCGCTCTTGAAGTTTGCTGTTTGAAGACCTGAAAGCCTGAAAGCTGGAGTCGGACATCCCTGTTGAAAAGGAGCTGTAGATGACTGGCTGGTGATGCATATGAAAGCAGCACTGAAGTAACTACTGATATCAGACCATAAAAGAACCGATTTGAATTCTTGCAGCAAAATAATTAGTTCCTCTGAAATGTCAAAGAAAGTCTGATGGATTGAAAATAAGAGGGTAAAAAGTGCATCGAATGAGAAAAAATCCTTTATCTCCGGAAGGAGTGCATGCACAAGAAAGATAATTCCTTTGATTTGGTTTCTTCTGGCTCCACCTGAATGATTTCATGGATTTTTTTTTTTGTTTTTTGCTGCTTTTTTGTCAGGGTTTTACTGTCCTTTGGGCTCTGCTTACCCTCAGCCCTGCGAGGCTGGTTCTTATTGTAACAAGAGTGGTCTGAAGTCCCCAGCAGGTCCCTGTGCAGCAGGATATTACTGTCCTCAGGGATCTTCAAACCCCCAGGCCAGTCTATGTCCCACTGGACACTACTGCCCTCTAGGGACTCCCCTTCCTCTGCCGTGCCCCCTTGGAACCCAAAAAAGTGAGCTGTTTCCCCTTTTTCTTTCTTTAATACAGCTATTGCACAATTAAAAGACAAGTTTAATGAAATCCAAGTTTTTTATTATTGTTTTGAACAAAATCATTTTCAAAAGAGACATGTATGGAAACAATTCCTCTTCATTGGAAAAGAGAAACAATGTAAGGACAAGTCAGTAATCCCTTTCTGGCTCTGAATTAATGAGACATTAGCAATCAAATCAGACACAATACAAAGCTAAAACAAACAATACCCAATTCTCTTTGCATCACTCTGTGTCAGTTTTTTCCCACTGATATCCATATGTGAGCTGGTATTTGTCTTTGTAGTTCAGTGAAGTGGAAATACATGAAAACTTTCCCTTTAAAACACTTTCCTTTTTTTCCCCCCTTCGGCACTTATGAATAATTATTTTCACAAAATGGTTTAATCATGTAATGGTATTCTGTCATGCGGCAAACAACCAGAATCCTATTAAAATGTGCTGTACCTCCTTTGTATGGCAATAAATTAAAAACTGATGAGCGAGCAGATACTTTG
This sequence comes from Xenentodon cancila, assembly GCA_014839995.1. Classification (NCBI taxonomy): domain Eukaryota; kingdom Metazoa; phylum Chordata; class Actinopteri; order Beloniformes; family Belonidae; genus Xenentodon; species Xenentodon cancila. Next base: position 18,517,601 of record CM026201.1, read on the forward strand.
TAGTTTGCATTTAAATTACGCCGTTATCTACTGTGAAATTGTTACATTATTTTAACTCACAAAAAAACAAACAAACAAACAAATAAAAAAAATCCACAAACAAGCACTGTCTATGGAGTGTGTAGAATCAGACTGTTTTTTTTTATAAACCAGTTTTTGAACTATTTACCATTTATTTTGTGTCTATTTTGTCATCCATCAGGTTCCCTTGGTGGATCCAAAGTAGAGGATTGTCAGCCGTGCCCTGCAGGTCACTACTGCCATCTGAGAGGGCTGTCTGAGTCAAGTGGCCCCTGTGCAGAAGGCTACTTCTGTCCTGAAGGACAGAGCGCTGAAAAACAACATATCTGCTCAGTGGGACATTTCTGTGAGAGGGTGAGCCATTCAGCAGTGGTTCTGGAGGTATTTGTAGTCATCAGTGCTGGATATCGCACGAGATGCCCTCACATAGTTTGTCAACTGTAGTTTTAACTTGTTTATTACAAGTGTGTTACTATTATTTACTACATTTCCATCGAGTCTGTTTGCCTGACAGGTTAGAAGCTGCTGCATATGTGTACATTCTTACAGCTGCACTGTTATAAAGATTCCTGAAATCATATAAGAATCATAAGCCCCTTATAAAGACTTAAGAAATCCATTTAATGGTCATTTCAGGGAAGTACCAGACAGACTCCTTGTCTTCCCGGCAGCTATCAACCCAGACAGGGCCAGAGCAGCTGTGCGACATGCCCTGCTGGTTTTTATTGTCAAGACCAAGGTAAGGCTGATTGGTCCACAAACTGTCAAGTGACCAAAAATGTGAGCGGCTTGGAACATGAATTTAATCGATTTAAAATGGATATGTATTTTTGAATTCTGTATCATCATCGCTAGGGACAAGCATTCCTTTTCTCTGTGAGAGAGGATTTTATTGCCCCAGTGGATCTGGGAATCAACACCCCTGTCCATCAGGGACGTATGGAAACATGTCGGGACTGGAACAGGAGCTCCAATGCACGCCGTGTGATCCTGGCATGTACTGTAAAGGAGCGGGTACTTGAATCAATCCCTCTGACGTGTCACTTCTGAGGGTTATATGAAAAATATCTTTCTTGCAGAGGTTCACAGTTTTAACGTAGCTTGCAAATAACTCAATATAACTAAACAGCATCCATTTCTGTCGGTTGTGTATAAAAAAAAAATCCTTACTGATATTTTCTTTAAGGAAGGACTGTCCCCAGTGGGCTCTGTGCTGCTGGGTTTGTTTGTGTTGGAGGAGCCTCTGAACCTTCACCATCAGACAGCCTGACAGGATTCCTATGCCCTAGTGGGTTCTTTTGCCCTAAAGGGACATCTGTACCAAAACCGTGTCCAAAAGGAACCTTCAGGTAATTTTCCAACAGTATCTCTTAATCTAGAGAATTACATCTCTCTCATGTCTTACTTTCTCAAGTTATCAAATGATTGTTGAGTCAGCAATCTGACAGGTAAAACTACTCAGAAATGTCAGTATTTCAGTATGATAATAATCCATCCATGGTGTTTTGTTTTTTCATCGATTAAAAAATATAAGGAAAGTCAAAGGTTAACACAAACTAAAAAAGAAATATATCTTTTGGCAGTGAGCAGAGTGGGCTTGTGCAGATTTCCCAGTGTCAAAGCTGCAGTCCTGGCTTTTACTGTTCAGAGTCTGGCCTCTCTACAGTCTCCGGCCTTTGCCTGTCAGGTAAAAAAAAACAAAAAGAAAACTTGTAAATGGACTTTGTTAGGCGATACCTAATCCCAGTTGATACGAAAGAGAATATGAGCAAACATTTTAATCAAGTGTCTCTGCTGCCAGGTTTTTTCTGTCTAGAGGGTTCTCCGTCTGCTGCTCCAGTGTCAGATGTTTCTGGTGGCATTTGTCCAGTAGGCCACTTTTGTGCAGAGGGGAGCAGCTCACCCTCCCCCTGCCCGGCCGGCTTTTACCAGAATGAAGCTGGCGGAAAAAGCGAAGAGGAATGCAAACCATGCCCTCTCGGTAAATGAAGAACCATATCAAACTTTGTTAAGTGTTTGTATTGTACAGATTCACTCATCGCACTGAAGATGCTATAACCTTTCTAAAAACCTAAGGGTTTTCTTTACAATTCAAAAAGGTTGCCTTAAACCTTGTTTTCTCTGTCTCTGAAGAAACTTACTATTATCTGAGAGATTAACCTCTAGGCTGTTATTATAAATTCACCCTCATGTTTATCTACTTAAGAAAATTTAAATTGCTAATGGGTCATTATAATGTGACTCACTGTCAAGATGTCAAAAAATAGGACAAACGCAGCATTTGGTCTGAGTGGGTTATTGTGTCTGACAGGATGGTTCCAGGATTTACCAGGCCAGAAGGAGTGTAATCCCTGTCCTGCTGGGTTCCACTGTCAGCCTCCGAGTCCCGGTTCCACCAGGGGAAGTTCCCCTGGCATCTCCAGCCCTCTGCCCTGCCCAGCTGGCTACATTTGTCCTGGGAAAAACCTGGATAGTCAGCTCGTTCCCTGCCCCAAAGGCACTTACAGCCCCAAACAGGGTCTCATTACAACAGGTAAAAATTAGGACCATGTGCAAAAAAAAAGACAGAAAAGCACAGGAATTTTGTGTGTTTGAAAAATATTATAATTTGATGACTTTTTAAGAAGAAACTAAATTTTCTTTACTATGCTTTAGATGAGGAGGCATATTGGTAAGAAAAGGGTAATGTTAATCACATTAAACTGGAAATAATTCATGAAGAATTAATAGTTCTACTATACAATGGAATCAATTGAAATCTAGATGTGGAAAAACTAAAGAAATTTCAGTAAATTGTCAATCATTGTTTAAATGATGAGTTCTATCAACTTAAAAAACCTAAGTTTATTTGTTTGTTCTTTATTTTAGTTGTCCGTAGACAGTGGCACTTCAAGGAGCGTGTGACCATGTCTAAGATGTGCTGATTGATCCCATGTGGCAGGTATCTTGTTCTGCTGTTAGGACTGAAGTTAAAGCTGTCGATCTGTTTGCAGGTCAGTGCTTAATGTGTCCAGCGGGTCAGTTCTGTGGCTCTGAAGGTTTGGTGGAGCCCTCAGGATCATGCGCTGCTGGGTTTCTTTGTCTGACGGGTGCAAAGGTGCCAAATCCAACAGACAACACAACTGGATCTCTCTGTCCGCCAGGGGTTTTCTGCCAGCAAGGACTTAAAGGAGGTACACGGAATGACAGAAGAAAACTCAAATCAGATTTAGGTTTCTTTTTGTTTATTCTATAAATATTGTTTCAGCGAACCATGGTGGACATGTCCACTTTGTCCACTGTAAATTACCTACTTTATTTCAGCAAACACAGCCCATGTAGTGTGGTTGTTATTTTTAGATAGTAAACCTATGGAAATGAATCAACATTAAGCTTCAGGGAGCCTTATGAAATAAGAGCCATTTCTCTGTACTTGCGTTCTCTCTTGAGAAACGCCCAAGAAGTTCAGACCAGCAGAAGAACAACAATGAGATGAAAAACATTTTATCTTTCATCAAGCTCAAAGCCAGTCTTACAGCATTAAGCCTTTCGGGCTTCAACGTAAGCTCCGGTTGCGTTCACTATTAAGTTTACTGTTACCATGGCAACTTGTTATTTTCCGATTTTTGTCACTTCTCAAAATGTGATGTGAAATAACTAAAATGTAACTCTTGAGTGTCTGATCAGATGGTTTTCAAATCAATATTTAAATTTAATGTTAAAGAAAAGGTAATTGTTTAATATTAATGCAAGTTTTCCACGTAACTTCCGGGATCAATAGCACATGAGACTGGATGAAATTATTTCTGAGTGGCAGATGGACTAATGCCTTTTTATGAGATTTATTTTTAATGGGAAATGGACTGCAGTTATATAACACTTTTCAAGTTTAGTGCTTAAAAAGGGTCTTTTTAGACAACTAAGCAAAGCAGTGAGAGGAGCATAGTCTTGTCTAAGGACATTCTGACGTGTGAACTTTGCAGCCAAACTTTCAACAAATTTCTAAGAGGCATGAGACTGCTCTACCCCCTTTTTTCCATTCAAATGTATGTCTTTGTTTTTTACCCTCTTGTGGTTTAGGTGATTGCGCCGCTGGGTTTTACTGTAACTGGGGCTCCAGTAAGGCGGACCCAGCTCCGTGCCCAGCTGGTTTCTTCTGCCCCACAGGAACACCTTTCCCCGTACCTTGTCCCACAGGAACATTTAGCTCTGTAGTGGGCAACATTCATCGAGACAACTGCACCATCTGTATCCCTGGATACTACTGTCAAGGTGGGAAAATTTGACTTTCCTATAATGATGTCCAACAGAAATCATCAGGAGAATCCAAACAAGACGAGAGAATGTGTTAGATTCTCTCTCAGTAGTTGTAATATTTCAGTGTATAAGGTTAAGTTATGACTTTAGTAAGAGAGTGCAGACATGACAAAAAGATTAAAATAATTTTGTTATTCATTAATACTGACATACCCACATTAATGAAAGAAATATTACACACAATCTGTCGTAACTATCAAAGTCATTCTGGGATTAATTGTTTTCATAATTAAATCTGAGATAATGATTTTACGGTAAAATATGGATCATAAATTGAGGTCAGACTTTTGTTTAACCCAACTAATTGAACTGTCAAACAATTTTCCAGTGGTTTAGAGTCATTTTATTAAATGTAACTTCATTTTCACAGATATTAGACGTTTCATTTTGTTCGATCTTAACTGTTCTCAGTAGATGTCCCGTGTGTTTTTGTTTTTTGTGTGCGTGTCTCAGATGAAGGCAGTCTTCAGCCTGCACCGTGTCCAGCTGGACACTATTGTCCCGCAGGTGTGATTTTAGGATCGGAGTTCCCATGCCCGCCGGGCACATTGCAGGGTCAGCTTGGAGCCTCCAGTTTTGATGCCTGTCTGCCCTGTCCACCCGGTATGGAAAAATACATTGTTTAATGTTAGGTTCCCTATAAATAAACCTAAAGGAAAAAAAAAAGGAAATATTTGTGACTTTTTCTTTGTTTTCTTACTGCAGGGAAGTTCTGTTCTCAGTCTGGCCTGTCACGACCCACAGGTCTCTGTCAGGCAGGATACTTCTGTCCCGAAGGATCAGTCAGTCCAAACTCTACTGAGTATCAGGTGTTGTGCTTGTTGTCTGATTCCTCTGTGGAGCCAGTCAGGTTGAGTCCTTAGCTGAATATTTTTTAATTATATTGAGGACCCCTCAACCTTTCATCTAATCTAACCTCGATGCCAAAATGTCATGTGTCCAAAGGAACTATCACAGTCAGATTGTTGGAAAGAAAAAAAAAACTACAATCAAACCAGTGAAACCGTTATGAGTTATTCTATTCTAATCAAGCCTTTAAAAAAGTGTTTCAATTGTGCATTTTTGTTGTTTGTTACTCTTATTTTTATTTCCTTTTTTCTTCAGGGGAATTCCAGCAGAAGCAACCTTTGCCCATCTGGCCATTACTGTCCCTCTGGCTCTGGCTCTCCACTACCCTGCCCTGCAGGTTCACTTGCCACATCTCAAGGGCTAAAAAGACTCGAAGAGTGCCCACCCTGTCCGGCTGGATTATACTGTGACAGTCCTGCAACAGCAGACATCTCTGAAGCTCTCCCATGTCAAGCTGGGTAAACACGCCTGCTTGTACTCCTCAACTTTTGTTGAGCATTGAGTTTCTTTTTATTTTTCTTTTCGTTTTGTATTACATGCTTTAGCCCTTTAGTGCTTGTCAGTTCTTTTGTTTTTTGTTCTATTCATAGACTGACATTTATCCATTAAATATCAATTTTAATCAGTTCTTTATGCATCATGAGCTGTTGTAGTGCTTGATAAACTGCACTTCTAAAGTTTTTGAGTGATTAAGTATCATTTAAAGCATAAGGCGCATTTGGAAAAGCTCAAATGTCAAGCTGATTAAATCAATTAGATAAAATTAAACAAACAATTTCTGAATAAAGGGGTCCTACGTCGATGCTGTCATAACAATTTAAGTTGTCTAAATTCAGTTTCACTCATTTTTAACTTGAACTTTTCCTTAGCCTTTAAAAGGGCAAACTTTATGAAACAAAACCTTTATCTTAACCAGAGAAAATAAATAAATTAATGTTAACAGAACAATTTATGGCCTAAACTGATATCTACCCTCAAGCGTGAGCATGAGACGTGAGCATCATGCTCACACAAGGATATATCGCACTGACGGATCATTCAGTCTAACTAATGGTGGCTTGTGGTAATATTTGACGATTTGAAGTTTGTTTTCCTTGTTTACGCCTTCAGGTATGTGTGTTTAGGTGGCAGCTCAAGTCCCGCTCCATCTGATGGTTTCCATGGCTACCCCTGCCCTGCTGGCTATAGCTGTCCCGTTGGCTCAGCAAGCGAGGTTCCTTGTGAGCCTGGCACTTACAGCCCCGGCCCTGGAGCAGGCCACTGTGTAGTGTGCCAGAAAGGAACCATGTGTCCCTCTTCTGCTACTCAAGAGCCCTCTATCTGCCCACTTGGTGAGGACGGTGAAAATAACTTTCCGTCAACAGTATGAACAAAATTATTCATTGGTTTGAATGAACAAAAACAGCTTTGGACTTCTTTTTTTTTTAAATCCATATTTAAAATGTTTTCTCCTGAGGTCATTTTTGCCCTGCTGCGACAGCCCTGCCTCAAGCCTGCCCTTTAGGGACTTTAAATAATCAAACAGGTGCCAACTCGGTTTCTGCCTGCACACCATGTCCCCCTGGAGTTTACTGCAGCACATACGGAGCATCAACGCCACAAGGTGAACAGACATTCACATTTCTTTGTGACCTTGCTTGAACGTCTTGTCAAACTGTACCCATACTGCTCTTATTAAACTAAATAGTGATAGTGATTGGGAAGTTTTTTTCAGATGGTTTCTTGTGTTTTTGGGTAGGTCCATGTTGGCAGGGGTACTTTTGCGAGGGTGGAGCTGCAGATCCAACACCAGAGAGCTCTGCAAGCTTCCCCAGGAATGGCCCTTGTCCTGCTGGCCACTTCTGCCCTGCAGGGTGCATCTCCCCAGTTCCATGCCCTCTTGGCAGTATTCGCAACACCACTGGTACACGTAGTGAACATCCTGAAATATCATATATATTTTACACCAGTTTCTTCTATATTCAGAGTGTTATCTGTTTTCTGTAGGGGGCGTATCCATGGAAAGTTGCTTTACCTGTCCTGCTGGCCACTACTGCTCTACTGAAGGTCTGACAAACCCCAGTGGCCCATGTGCAGCTGGTTTCTACTGCCCTTTTGACTTTTCCTCCACCACTCCATATGCCTTCCTCTGTCCCAAGGTAAATTCATTTATAAACACTTTCAATTCTATTGTCTGTGTATTTTCCCCCATTAAATTCCATCCCCATGTGATTTAATCTTGTACTGCATTGCTTTCTGTCAATATTGTGGCGAATTGAAGGCCACCGGTCAGCTGCAGCTTTGTTTTTTTGATTCTGTCTTAGGGCCACTTTTGTCCAGAGGGATCTGCCCTGGCCTTCCCTTGCCCCACAGGTGCGTACCAGCCAAACCCAGGTGAGGAGAATTGCATCCCCTGCCAACCTGGATTCTACTGTGAGGAGGCCATAGTGGGAGACCCGTGGCCCTGTCCACCTCACTCATTCTGTCCTGCAGGTAACTTGGTAGAGCACTGAGAGAAACTTTAATTTACAGCTTATGAATTGAGTCATTATTGTAGTGAGTGGTTCATTTATGAACGATAAAGCTATCACAGTGGGCTTTGCGATCGTCATTGCCTTTGGGGCTATAACTGTTGTGCAACTACTACTATTTTTTTCAGGCACTATGATGCCTCAGGCCTGCCCTAATGGGACATACACCCGTTCAGACCAGGGCGGCCTGCAGGATGAGAGAGAGTGCTTTCCCTGCCCTCCAGGGAAGTTCTGCAGGTACACTGGATGCCCTGCAGCATTTGTGCTGAAACTATCACTCTGCTATTCATGCAGTTTTACACTGGATTAAATCAACGAAACCTGCACATAAATATCACGAACATGCAGATGTTTGATATACTCACAATTAGCAGAAAGCAGAATTATACAGTGTTAAAGAGTTACAATTCACTGAACAGAGAAATGAACTTCCACATGTCAGCGTAACGAGGGCAGATAATGGGTGATGAAAATGATGTAATTACCATTCTGTTCATCTGATGAAGTGCACATCTCTTTGTTTTATAAAGTATATTTTGAGTATGTTCATGGTATTCAACCGAGTTCATGTATGTTTCAGGGCTGGTAAGATCCAAGGCTTTTGTGCTGCAGGCTATCTTTGTATTTCCGGGAGTGGAGATTTCACCCCTCAGGGATCAGTTTCTAACTTCACCTTCTGCCAGTGGGGTGTGCAGTGTGCCGGACCATGTCCACCAGGTACAAAACAGGGATTCAAAGAATTGGCTAAGAAATGAAAAACTCCTTTCTTTTTTCATACCTAATACCTTAGATTCACAATATCGTTGAGAGGAAATTTCCCAAGCTTTTAAGATGGTGTGCTGCGTAGAAGACTGACAATGAATGAGATCATTTTTTTTTATTCCAGGTTTTTATTGCCCAGAGGGCACACAGCAGCCTCAAATGTGTCCTGCAAATACAGTCAGAAGCTCCCCGGGAGGTGTGAGCCTGGAGGACTGCCTACCCTGCCCACCTCAGTATTGGTGTAAACTTGGTATGTGCTGGCAAAAATGAAAGCCTTTTGAAGGCACTGTGAATGCGTAGAAATGCAGTGTCAAATGTGTGCGAGATAGGAGCGTGTTTGAATTGGTTTGACCGATGAAAAGAAAAAGCTGAGTTTCAGAGGCTGGGAAAATGAAACCTGTCATCAAACCAGGAAGACGCTGTCATTTAGCAATGTAATTTTGGGCTCATTAAATGTGAACAAGGTAGAAATACAAACAATAAGGTCTCAAGACAAAACTTATGAAAAAAGTGAAACAAATGTGCCACAATGCGGAGCTTAATATTCTTGGTTTTGATTGTTTACAGGAGATCCAGTCCTTCATTTATGTCCCGCTGGCCATTACTGTGATGGTCTGCCTGGCAGTGACTTCAGCGGAGGGACCGGACCCAGGCCTTGTCCTTTGTACACTTATCAAGGCTTCCCTGGAGCTGGCAGCAAGGGTGACTGTCTGGCCTGCCCCCCTGGTTCACACTGCAACAGCACAGGTCTGAAGCCCAGAGTCTCACACAGGTCCCCGATCAAAACAACAAAAAATGTACAAACTGAACACATTGCATGGGGTAAAACATTCAATTGTCTCTTCTCCCTATTCTATATGTAGTGAAATATCAAATAAAACTCGATATTTTTCTTTCTGGTGGGGTTGACTTTAGTTTTATATATTTTTATTAATTCAAAGCGATGCTGGTCTCTGTCCTATTGATTTATGTATGTATGTGCCTGAACCAGTGTCTAAAATATGAGTGAAGGAAATTCAAAGTAAGTGAAAGGAGCGAATTTAAAATTCATGACTTAAGCCCATGTACAGGATTGAACCGTGTATATGTTCAAAACAAAATTCTCTCTAATCCCTCTCACAGATGCTTAGGGGTTCAAACTTACTGGTATTGTTATGTTATTGTTGTAGACAAAGTGGTTTATTATATAAAAAAACAAAAAAAAACAACAAACAATGAAAAACGCTTCTTTTCCAGGCCTAACAGACTACTCTAGCAGTCCATGCCCACCTGGATTCTGGTGCAGTGGGTCTGGACCCCCCGTCTTTTGCCCAGCAGGAACCTCAAGGCAACTCCCCGGAGCTGCGTCACCCAGCCAGTGTGAACCATGTGCAGCGGGGACTTTTTGCCCAGACCCGCGCCTAACAGGAAAACCCAATTTAGAAGGGATACCCTGCAGAGCCTCATATCAGTGTCCCGTCGGTAGGTTAATCAGCTCATCTTATAGAGATAGCATGATCTATAATTGCTTCTTAATGTGATGAATTATTCATCTTTATAAATATCTTCTTCACCAAATACATTTAAAGAGGAGTCCCATTGCTGTAATAGGCATTTGCTCTTACTACAGGTGCCGTATTAGAGAAGCTGTGCAGAGCTGGTTCATACTGTGGACCTCAGACTGCTGAACCTCGAGTCTGTCCGGAAGGTTATTTGTGCCCTGAGGGATCCCATTCCTATAAAGACCCTAAACAATTGTAAGTGGGTAGGGTCAAGTAACCTAAAATCCAACATGGAAACAAATATCTGCTACAAAAATGATGTGAAAGTTAAAGTTACTACTACTCAAAAGTGTTTACCGTTTAATCAATTTTATCTGACTTCACACGATGGGGGTTGAAGTTTTATAAATAACCCTGTTACCGCGCTCCACAGATGCTTGTTTCCCTACTATTGCCCAGCGAACAGCTCCGCCCTGACGTCCTGTGAAGGGGGCTCCATGCCTGTCAACACCAGCGGCCTCAGAGGATCCAAAAACAGATGCTGTAGATTGTGTGAGGGGGGGACCTTTCGTACATACCTCTCCCCAATACTCCAATGTCTTCCATGTCCAGCAGGGTACTACTGTCCCCCAGGTACTTTACTTTACCAGAAAGATTCAATTTACCAACGATTCAGTATGTGTTAGGTCATTTCCAAACTCAAAATGTTTTCAATAAAACAGGCACAGACAACTACAAGAATAAATCTTGCCCTCTTGGCTACATTTGTCCTCTGGGATCCACTCAGCCGATGTCCTGTCCACCTGGCAGCTTTGGTAACCTTACTCATGCTGAAAAGACGGAGGATTGTCACCCATGTCCCGTTAACACCTTCAACCACCTGCCTGCCCAGAAGGCCTGCTTTCCCTGTGGCAGCTCCTCCAAATCACCAGCCGGTCAGATGTTCTGACTGTAAAATATAATGCTTAGCTTCTTTATTGCTTCCGTATTTAGGATATATTGGCAGGTTCACAGCTGCAGGTCCCTGTCATGCTCACGTAGGTGGACACAATTAAAACTGTCAAATACAAAATAAAAAAAGCGGATAAAAAAAAAAATTTTACAAATTCTTTGATTACAAATTATCCATTTATTACGTCTTTAACTGTTACAGAAATACAAATTATATCTGTGAAAATATAGCAATTTTCATTTATTTTCGGTATTTTACCTTAAAACACTAATTAGAGAACTGTTATTTATCCTTGCATCAGCTGTCTTTTATTGTGTGAGATTTCAGAAATGAAAGGACATACGTTTGTTTCAGTTAAAAAATAAATATTTCCATCGATTGATTTTCTACACCCTCTTCATTTGTAGTCGGGCTGAAATCAGTCCTAGTCGTGAACGGGTGAGTGGTCTCCAGTAATATATTCGTTAGGGTCTTTTCTAGGTACACTGCATGTTTTCCACATTATTAGACCATACAGAAGTCAACGCTGTAGTTATTTTTTTTTTTTTTAAATTGCAGGAAAAAAAAATCCTTCATATGTCTTGAACACGTTTGTCTGTTAAGCATTTGGAGATGTCTTATCACACTTGTGTCTGCAGGTTCCTCTTCTTGTACCTGCATTGGTAAGAACCGAGCTTTCCACTATTCTGATGGATCGTGTTTATGCAGGACTGGTTTTATCTTCTACAATGAACTGGATTTCAAAAGTTCTACTTCTGACAGCGGACTGGACTGTCAGCCCGAGGTCTGTAAATACAAGAGAGTTTTATGCAAAATATTTAGCTGAACAAAACAGGAACAACCAAACGAATGCACTTACATCCATGTTCAGATGTCAGTGTCTCCGTTTGCATGTTTCAGGTGAACAGACGGTGTGCCACAGGAGAAGTACGTTTGGCGGCATCCCGGGAGTGTGTGTCACCATCCCAGCACCTGTGTAATATCACCTGTGGAACACATGGAGGAACTCTGGATGTGGAGATGGGCATGTGAGACTTGCTCACACTTTTCTTATAACTTCGTTCTTTTAAAGATGAAGAGCCAGCCAATGATTTTATATTTACAGTGAAGGTGGCTGATATGCTTCCTTTCTTTTACTTGCCTTATTTGCCTGATTCGGGTGTTCCCAGCTGCCATTGCAACCAATACGTGTCTGCAGAGGAGCTGTGCAATGCTTCCTGCCTCTCCAGGCTGCCTCAGCTGTCTGCCCAGCTCACACCAGATGGAGAGCTCCTCTTCAGCCTGAAAGAAAGAGGCAGTGTGGTCTGGGCCGGGGTGAGAGAAAGCTGACAGAGCAACTGACAAACTGATGATCAGTCACACCTTTCCATCACAGTGAATTATCCAGCCCAAACCAATTATTTGCCATGTACTAATCTGTCACCTTAGCCCGTGCTTACAAGGCAGATTCTTGAATTTTGTTATTAACGGATTAAGAAATTTGACATCAGAATTGGAAGGAAAAAGTATCAGGTCTGCCCTAATCGATTTGTGAGTGGAAAGCTCGGTGCAGCATCCAGCGCGCCCGGCTCTCCTGAGTTTCACCAGGACACACTTAGAAATGCTGCGGCTGCAGATTTTGTGATTTCCTGACATATGGTGAGGGGAGAATTATAAATCTCTCTGCATGATTGAAGCAGTGTTTAGCAGATTAAGAGGATTGCTTCTAGGTCTCATCACTTTCCACAAATCTTATCAACTATGAATGTACATCTTTTCGTGTGTGAGTGAGTGAGTTGAGCTCCATTTACAGATATTTATCAGTTCGAAATTATTCAGTCATTTGATAGCAAAAGTCTGTTTTTTTTGTGCAAGGAATTTATTTGAATTAAAGCACCCAGCTTTTATAAGATGTTAAGTCCGATGCACACTCACTATACCTGTGGGTTTTGTACATCAGGATGATACCAGCACAAGGTTTCTTTAAAGGCAATAAATAAATGCAATGAGTAAATGTTCTAAGCACATAACAGCGCATATAATTCTATAAAATCAGCGCCTCTTATTTTGAAGTCATCTCTGAGCACACCACCTATTGTTGGTTCTGTGACACCATGTAATATTTATTCATGTTAAGCCTGTTGTGGTACAGTCCAGCTGTCAGGTTTCATCTGTGTTTCTTTTCATTTTTTTTTCTTATTCCATTTACATCCAGTCAGTAACAGATGTTTTAGGTCCAGATATCCATGCACGGATCTCTGGAAAAACACATTTGGTCCAGTTTGACTCTGAAGGAGTGTTTGGTTGGATTCCCGCACAAAAGGACCTAATCAGTCGGTTTCTGTCAGGTGACTAAGTGTGGCATATAGATTATTATTATTTTCTTTTTTAATAACTGTCCAAGACACAAATGTTTGTCAAACAATTGACAGTAAACTTGTGAGGAACCTAAATTTGACACTTTTTTTTCTCTCTCCTTAAAAACAGTAGAAATTGTAAACACAAGGTCCCGAAATAAAAGAGACGCAAAGGAGGATGATGGCTTTCCAACCGTCCTTCCTAGAATCCCTAATCCCATCGTCTGTCTGTCATCTGGTGACATGCTCATTTTCCATATCACCATCAACCACACTGGTAGCATAAATATGATTTATCTTCATGATAATTCTTTATGGGGAGGTTATTTTTTTTCTTTCTTTTTTTTATAACTAAAGACTGTCTCAAAATGTATGCCTAGATCGCCAAGTCAGCCACTTCCCAAAGTACAATAAAGACCACCTATTTAATAGCAACCCCAGCTGGGACTTCGGTGCCTTTAGACATCTGGAGATACTTGTGAAGCAAACGCACTTCAACTCTACAAGGTAATGTAGCCTCTTATCGTGTTCTTCATCTTGAATTACATTTTGGAAAGACTGCACCTCTGATCCACCCTCCCCCACCCTCACTCCCGTCCTCAGGTTTGCCCATGTTTTTTCAGAGACAGGGAAGTATGTATTTGTGGACAGTGCGGTTCCGGAGCGGAGTATGGTGGTGGTAGTCAGTGAGGAGGGCACAGAGTGTGACCCCAGGGCTGCTGTTTTTCAACCCATGACTCCTGGTCACTTGGTCAGGTTTGGGATTGTCAAGCAGCACCGACTGAACCTTCTACCTGACTGGGGACTGATTGTTGGTGAGCAGTTCTTTTTCGTTTCAGTAGTAACTGCTGAATCAATGATATGCTGTGCTGTTTCTTGTGTTACAATGCTAACTGTTTGCAGGAATCCTGAGTCTGCTCTTGGTTGTGGTTGTGGTTCTGACCATCACAGTCATAGTTGTGCAACCCGACAAAGCAAAGCTTGTCCCACAGTGGAGATCGAAGCCGAAGTGGCGCAGCCTTGGGGAGCCCTTCTGCCCGGTAGAATGCGTTTGCAGCAAAGAAAGGTAGAACACATTAGTCCATCTTTAAAGCTTTAGATTAGAAAAATACAATAATCTTATTTTTGAAAATATTTTTTAGTTTGTTTAATGTTTTTCTTGGACAATTGGCATCAATAAAGCAGATGGAAAAAAAGGGACTGTGCAAATCTCGTTATGAACTACTTGATATTCAATAAACATTGCAAACAATACACAACAGAGCCTTTTCACTGAGGTCTGTGAGTTTTATCTTTGTATTGTAGCATAGGGATCCAAAGCCAAGACCGGGTCCTTGGCGGTAGAGGTGTAGGAGAGGGGGCTGAAGTTGAGGAGCCAGCTGTTTCAAAGGGAGGTAAGGTCTCAGTGTATTATCCTGTTTATTACCCGAGGTCTGCAACACAACATGCTAAACTCATAGACTCTGTTACAGCTTTGGGTAATACATAGTGTTTCACTTTAAGCAAGAGTGAAAATATAAAGACACTGTGGCCAACTTTGTAGTAAAGATTACTTTTAATTACCATAATCATATAAGTCTGTATACAATATATTCACTATTAAATGTTTTTTGTTTTGTTTTTTACTAAGGAGTTGTAGGAATACATTACAACTGATTTTAAAGAAATCACATCTTCAGGAACAAAATGACAAAATTGTTTCCATAAACACTTTGACATTTGTTTTAAATCTGATGGATTTTCAGTGCATTTGCGTTTGTTTGCTTCCAGCTCCCGATAGTGTGATACTACTGTGGACCTATTGAAGTGTGGACCCACTTTAATGTTTCTCATGTGATGCTCATTAAATTATTTATGCAACTGAGAGCGCATTTAAATGTCCAATGGCCTTCTCATTATTAAATCAAACATCTTGCTGCACATAACAATTAACAATATTAACAACGGTACTCTAAGTTTGATCGATAATAAGGACTATAATGGTTTAATTGATATTGAACTCTTATATATTGTGCTGTTATTATATAAGGAAATTAGAAATTGCTGCCTTGACATGGATAAAAAAAAAATTGCTCCATGAAAATTAAAAAAAAAGAGAAACCTTTTCCTTTCATAGTACAGTCATGCACTTTAAGATCATCTTTTCAAAACTAGTGTTTGCTGGTTCCATTTAGGGTTTGTGTCTGAGAGCTGTGAGCTGGAGGAGTTCAATGTGAAAACTCTGTATGACAAACTTGAGGACCAGAACCTTCACATAGCCTCTCAGCTGGCCCGACACCGCAAAGATACGCAGGAATTTTATAGAAATATCTGCCAACACACTGAATCTCTCAAGGTGAGTTCTATTACAGTCCCCTATGAGGGTTACATAACATCACTCATTAATAGTTCAAGTACATTTTCAGATGACGCTCCATATGCAAATACAAGCCTTACTGAACAGTTCTTTTTTTTGGGGGGGGGGGGGTTGCTTAACAAGCTGTTATCAAAGCAGTTAATGATTATTATATGATTAATTATATTATTTGGATACCGCAGCTTTTTCCAAGAAAACACACTTGCTTAAAGAGTGAGAGCCATTCTGTGTTATGCATGCAGACACTAATTGGCATCTGAAAAGTTGCGTTCAATAACAGCTATCCACAAACACCTCAGTAAGTAATGATCATTACGAAGTCTAATAGCTACAGCTTAGTGCAAAATCTTTACAAATGCACTGTGCCGGTAATAACATGGCGTCAGTGACTCTTTCAGTAAGGAATTGCTAAACGTGTAACTGGATAATATGGAGATGTGTTGAAAACACAGTAAAGTTGTATGTTTTCTTTCAGGATGCCATTGCGAATATGGACGGTAAAAAACTCAGTCTTCTTAAGGAAATACTGGTCCGCAGTGTGATGAAGGATAAACTGTCTCATAGCAGTGTGGTGGAAGGTGATTCACAAGGTAAAACCAAAGGATGTTTATGTTCATTGTATGTGATTCCTTAATGAAGTTTTTTTTTTATTAAGTTTCATTAATGGACATAAAATAATATCTTCTATTCTGGAGATATAAAGCAAATCTCATAATTTCCGATTCTATTGTTTTATTACCTCAACAACATATGTGCTGTAGGGGAGTGGGTTGCCCTCCAATTGGCGGGTTGCTATCTAAAGTGTCTTTGCCCTGTTTAGTCACTAAGGGGCATCAAGCCCTGATAAATGAGGGGTGGGGTGGGGCTGGGGATGGGGGGGTTCTGTCAGGAGGACCATCTGGACTTTTGTGCAGCATACAATATATTTTATTATTCTGGGAGGATGTCCAACTGCCTCAACCACTTGCTTGCTTTTACATTTTCAATCATTACTTCTAATGTGACTATTTTAAAGCCATTTTATTGCTCTTTTTGGTAGATTTCTGAAATTGATATCATGCAAAAGTGGTTCACATGCATTCTTTCATATTGCAAATTCAATGCTGAGAAAACACAGAAGCTCTAATAATGTGGACAAACATTTTCAAGGTTCTGAAACATTTATTGTATCTCGCTTTGCTTTACAGCTTGAAATGTGCGCCAAAGATTGCATTGCTCACTTTTACTCGATCTGTATCTTACATGGAACTGAACATCGCCGCCGCTCAAGCTGGGACCTATATCTCATTGCTGGGAGCTGTTCTTAGATCAGCGGAAGCGCTGCTGTGCAGGCTGACAGGAGAAGCGTGGCAGAGCCTGGATTTACCTGGTGTCCCGTACTGTCACACTGGTCCTCATGATACCAGAGACTGTGATCCTCAAGCTGGATACATGCAGCCAAGTGAAACTGACATGTGTTTGACACAGGTACCACAACAGCTTTAGAGTGGTTTGCAGCGCGCCTTGAAATAAGTAGTGAGATTCATTTCTTCTTTCAAACATCCACAGTTTTCATCATTGACTATGAACAAACCAGAAGCTCTGTCTCATGAGACAGGTTAGAACGTTTTTTTGTTGTTTTTTTTTTTTACATTTATGAAAATATGAAGATATTTTAGCATGTTGCAGATACATTTCTCTGTTCCCCAGACCACGAACAGCACATGGCTCCATGTGTCAGTGATCATGACCTGTCCAAGCTGGTCATGATGTCTCCTCTATACAAGACCCTGCAGGAGCTTCAGCAGTCGCTGCAAAACCTTACCACAGAGAAGCCACACCAGGACCTCCACAACTGTATGGAAAGCCCAACACAAAATGTTATTTTGAGATAATTGGCCTAAGTCATTATTGTTCTCAATTTTTCAAAACACAAAAGAACCAAATATAGGGGGGTTAAGTTTTCTGTTTTCTTAAACAAACATTTGACATAGGCCAATATTTGAAGAGGGTGACGGCATCAATTTAAGGTCCTATAACGAGGAACTACAGTGAAACAAAATTCTAAACATGACACCTTGAAGCCTAAAATACATTTCCCATTTCAACAGCTATGGTGTATTCTGTTCGGGGGAACTGTGATGGACAGCTCATCCCGACTGCGCTGGACAGCCTTTCACCGCAACACTCAGCCATTTTCCTGTTTGGTTGTCAGGTGATGCAGATACTTGCAAACTGCCCCATGTTCCCCTCTGTACTTCTGCTCCTGGCCAAGTCGCTCCCCCTGTCCTCATCTCCTTCTAATGAGTGTCTGCTGGCGCATTGCTCCGGGGATTTTTATTTTGATGCGACCAATCAAATCCTTTATCTGTCAGAGACAAAGCTTCAGCACGCGGGGCATTTCGTTGCCGTCATCCTGCAGTCCATGGCCCACATAGCAGCAGGTAATCAGGAAAGCCGGTCTTGTGTCCCGGTGTTACAACCGTCATCTGCAGCGTAGCAAAATGCGTTCTTCTTTTGAGGTGATATGATATGTGCATTTTATGAATGTGTTTCTTCCCAGGGTCCAAACCGCAGATGTTTATGCAAGCTCTTCATGAGGCCGTTTCAGCTCTGAGCGTTCAGCTGTTCAATCTTTCTTTCACATGGAATTCGGCAGAGGTGTTTTAAATACTATTTAAACTTCACTCACCATTTCTGTGCTGGTCAGATTTTGGAAGATGAAATTTGGATGCCTTCTTTGAACAGATCGATGCATTAGATGGGCAGCACGGCACCCTGGTCGAACAATTCCTTAACAGAAGCGTCCCCTCTGAAGCAGGCTTTACTAACCAACTGTTAGCCAGCAGGTTGGTGAGAAAGATACAGTAAAAGCTGGAGCAGGGGTAATAAAAATACTCTTTCAGTGATGCTGCTACAGAAAATAACTTTTCTCCCCTTCTTCCAATTTAGACTTAAGAAGTATAAATATTTCAAGTTGGAGCAGCTAATCTCCAGAGTCAAACAAAATTCACCTCCAGACATCGAGACAGGTATGATAACTTCTAATATGATGGGGCTTATATAACTTAGAGTGTTGATAAACTTGCACCAAGAGAAGAAAAAGAACAAAGAGGTTGTTAATTAAGGCTTTTGATAGTTTTAAAGTTTGTTCATTAGTCCTGCCTTTCTCCTCGATGCTCGTCTGCAGCTGCCATCCACTCCTCCGGAGCTAAGAGGAAGTCCCTCTGCTGCTCAGAGGAGGAAAGGATTTTATTCACGTTTTATTCGAAAAACCCATTTATCAATAATCAGGGACTCAGTTTTTTGAATTAACACGTACACGTTACACATATCTCACACGCATGCATTAAATGTTGTCATTTTGGTTCACAGTCAGCGCTCTCCTGTGCTTCTGAGTGCAGCTCTGCTTCGTTGTAAACAGGACACACAAACCCTCGTCAAACAGAGCAGAAATAACACAGAGCTGAGTCTACAGTTTATGTGCTGAAATGCACAAACAAATAAGGTGCACTCAGAACCGCTTCAGTTCACATAGCTTTGGTCCCTAATGAATGTTTACACACATAATGTTCCTTTTAGCTCGTCTCTGATCAGATATAAAGACTACACATGCTCGCATGTTGCAGGTCACTTTCTCTTTTATGCCAAACTTTATTTAATGCACCTGTGTCTTATATAAATCTACTGTAGCACTTATAAAATTCCCCTTTATATCATAGGAATCTAAAGCTGCAGTTAGATCTAGAAGTTATATTTGAAAAAACAAAATCAGTACAAAATGTTATTAACCAGCTTTTTAGCATGTTTTTTTGTTTTGTTTTTTATACTAGTTTGAGAAGGAGAAAAACAACACGTTTGTATATTTTCAGGACATTATTACATCACTGTGTGTTACTAGTTTTGATGGCATTAGTAAGCTTTCTAGTAATAGTGTCATTATTTTAACGAACAAATTCATTTGTGGTTTCAGATCTTCACTTGTTTCTCAGTTTCGTCCCTTTCGCGAGCCATAAACATCATTGACCTAAAGAAAGAAAGTCAATTCTTACATTCTCAGTCACCTAAGGAGCTTTTATTCCAGAAAAATGGTCCAATATTTTAGTACACAGAGTTCTTGACTTTAATGACAGTGTTCCAGTGAGTACTAGTGCAAAGTGCAATAGGTGCTTGTGTTTCTGCTCGGAGCGCAATAATCATACAGTACACTGCTCGGCGCTTGGTGGCACAAATTCAGTTAAGGCATTTCCCAGAGGTTTTAATTCTGAATGTGATAAAAAAATATATATATTTATGTTTTAATATCTGCAGGTTTCCCACCAAAAGGGACACCGGTCCAGGTAATATGGCTACAAAAAAACAACATTGATAAATTCAGAAAGTTGTCACTGTCCTCGATGCTCTTCACGTCTCTTCATCACTTTCCATGTTCCAGGTATCATGTATAGAGGAAGAAATTGACCGCATGAGTGAGTATTTCTTGCAGCTGAGCATGCAGCTACAGGGGAGAGCTCAAATGTGCACAGAGAACAGTGCCGGAAACCATGAGGTAATTAGCCAGAATATTACACAATGCATATACTATGTAATTAAATAATCCAAAGAATCCTGCTTTGTAGTAATTTAATTGTGTTATGAGGGGCTTAGAAATGACTCAAATGAATCACTTTGTTGCATGTGTGGTTTGAATGGCTCATCTGTTATTATTATTGCATTTTACATTAAAAAAACACATTCCATTGATAGTTTATGCCTTTATATGAATGTTGATAAATCTTTAAAACATATCTCCTTTGTTATGGTAATGATTTGCAGCCTTGACTTTCTAGAAAACAAACAGCGTGAACATCTGTGCCTAATTTTGCATATTTGTATACGTTGAGGCTGTGTGAATTAACTCATACACAGCTCTTACACATCACGTAAAAGCCATAATCTAAGATCCTTTTTTCTTTTGTGTTGTTGTTACCTTTTTTATGTGAAGAGAGCAACAGCAGCAGACATGTCGGCTTTAAGTCGTAATGGAACGATCCTGCTGGAACTGAAAAGACGCTGTGTATCGCAGCGCCTCAACGAGCTGCAAGTCACATTAGGCCAAATGAGGCAGTGCCAGCAGCACGACAGCAAGTGGAAAGACGAAACAAGAGGCCGTGCACAAAGTGATGGCAGCACCGGTCAGCAGGAAGGAAGGGAATATTATCCTGCTGCAGATGGCTGCAGTGTTTGGGTTCGCCAGAGTCAAAACCCACACCGCGCAGAGAGCAGACTGGAGAGTCATATTTCTGACCAGCGGAGAAGCGGCTCTGTCCACAGCTACAATCCTGACACATTACATCGACAGCCAGAGGAAGAGCCAGGAGCTTCTGCATAGCAATATCCCAGAAGAAGTCAGACTTAACAGTCAAATGGACGCTACCGCTGACCACACAGATATAGATGACATGTGTGTGCCTACTGATCAGAAAATAGATCTGAGTATGGATAAATGCTGAAAAAGTGTGTTTCTTTTCATGTAGCTACGTCATGTTTGCTTCCATGTCATGTTTTACTAAAATAGTTTTAGGGTAATCTCTGTACAATACAATAATCTCTTGTTTGCGGAAGAGTGATCCGAGGGGCCTCTGCCTTGCCATGAGCTTTAAAACAATTCAGCTGTGCTCTTTTAATTATCCGTGATCACAGATGGAAATAATTTCTGGCAGCAAGCTGCGGTGTTACACAATGTGTCATCTTGTCTAAATACTTTCTCTCATGTTTAGTGCAAGCTTCTAAGATAGGCTCATTATCACGTTGTAATTAAGAAAATAGGCTCGAGCAGAATGACATTAAGGTGACACGTACGTTTTCGCAACAATTTCTTCCTTGTGTAAAGATGTTAGCCTGAATGTCTTGATTAATATGTTGTTAAAGGCTAAAAAAAAAAAAAAAAGAAATAAATAAAAAAAGAAATTCTCACCTCTTTTTGCCAAGCGCGCAATTAATGATTGCGGCCTGAGCTCTAAGATTTCTCTGTAACCACAACAAAAATGCAAAAGTCACCACACAACCGAAAAAACCAGGCAGAAGAGAAGTCGATGTTGCACAACCGCTGCCTTCTTCTGGTTCAGTGGTTCATCTGACACATGTGCTTCTGGGTCTTATAATAGAAAGTCAGTATTCCTACAGGGGGCTGTGAGCCAAATCATAAGGTCAGACGGAACAAGTCTTCACTTACTATCAGTGTTTGCTTAGAGCTACATGCCAAGTCCACTGGCTGAATTTGTCATTGCCCTCTGGCTGCATCTGTGTGCATGTTTGGGAGTACTGTAGGCTGTTTTCAGTATTACAAGCTCTATCAATTAGATTATCTGCTTAGCCACTGATCTTGCTTGTGTGGCCACCTCACAGCAGGACGCGGAGTCATGTAAATATGTGCTGAGCTTCTCTGCGTTTGTAAATCTCTGCTGTAGTGATTTGCAGTTTTACATTATGCTTGCTCTAATTGCCTAGACCAAAGCATGGGTTATTTTGGGAGCATTGCCTTTGTATGATGTTTCAGTTTATATGTTGTTTTTAAAGCATCACATGGGGTTACATGTTTAATCCCATGTTTTGAATACTACTTGCAGACTTTAGTTGCATCCCTGTTTCACTATAACACAATATAGTTGGAATAAGTTTCCCAGTTAAAGCAAAGGTAGTCTTCATTGATTCATAATTAATAATTTAACTATAGAAGCAAGGCAGCAATTTATGAATGAATATAGATGATCAGCATTATATTATGGGTAAAGTCTGGCTTATGTTAATACTCTCCAAACGGCAGTGTTAAAAGATTTTTTTTTTTCTTTAGCAAGCACCACATGAGATTTGCATCTCAGTTTCCATCATTTTTGATCCATGACTGTCTGCTGTAATCACGTTATAATCTTGAAATCCCTGAATATCTGCTCTTTGTAGATTATCCTCAAGGAGCCCTGCAAACACTCACAACAAACACACACACACACACACACACGAGTGCACACATGAGCAGAGATATTCTTGCTCTTAACTGACAGTTTATACAGTCAGTCACTTATATCACTCCCTCTCTTGCACGCATTATTGTGTTTGAGAAGCATCACAGGAAGCTGGCCTTTTGCTGTCTTGGGGTTTCTTTTGTCAAATATATCTGGAGGTAAGACCTGACCACAGAGCAAGACTTGTGAAAGCACTTCTTTTTCTTTTTTTCACCTCTAACTTCAAAGTGCTCTCTTGTCACCGACTGGAAGGTAGTAAGAAACGGAAACAGATTTGAAGACTCCTGTTCTTATGATAAGTGTCCGGGCTGTAACCACGCAGGCCTCTTGTAGTCACCATGGAGCTGCATTGCAGTTGCTATGGTTTCCTTATCTCCAGGATGTGGATCAGCCAGGCCTACCATATTTAGCCTGCTCCTCGGTTTACCAGCCCACAGCTGATGCTAATGGCATGAGGAGTGCTCTCAGCTCCCTCTTTCCCTTTGTCCATAAATGAATCCAGCAGCACTGAAGCATGCAAAACACTTTTAAACATTATGTTACTGCTTTTAGCATTTTACAATTCAAACTCATAATGGAGTACAAGTTTACTCCCTTTAATATGTAGAAATATGAAGAAACAGTAAATTCAAAACAAAATTTAGAAACTGTACATACTTTCTTTGGGCATGTTAAGGTAAAACAAAATAATTATCGCGACATAGCCAAACTCTCAATCATAGTTTCCATGTGACTTATTCTTTTTGTTTGTTTCAAGGTCACTGGCTGCACTCACATGTCGATGATCTACTGCTTTTTAGGTCTGTTACTTTCAATGTTCTTCAAAATTTACAGATAAAAATAACAAACTGCAACCTGCAACCATTTGGGAAGAAATCTAATCTCTTAACAGCATCAGATATGAAAAAAAAGAAAGCTTTCTGTATAAAGTCTGCAATATATATTAAGACTTTTTTGTGAATGCCCAGGAGTTTATAAATATGCATTGAAGCTGGAAATAGATTTCCCATGAGTAAACCCACAGAATGTCCATCAATCTGCTTATGTAAGTTAGGTTACTTTTTATATAAGATGCGGTTCACATATATACATCAGGACAAAATCCACCCTTGGATCCTAAAAGAAGAAAAAAATCTATAAACTGAACAACAGATTGGAGCAACTGTAGTTTTCACTAAAAGAAGTGTTATAGTTTTATTGTTTAGCCAATACATCTGAGCTTTCTGGTTGTGTAGATTTGATGGACTAAATAAACTTTCCTCTGGTTCTTTTTTTATCTTCCTAATCAATAAATCAAAAGTAAGCAAACAAGATCCTTCTCTACCACTGGCACTTAGTGTTAATCCCTTAGATTTGCATCAAATAAAAAGAAATCTGAGGTTGAGAAAGTTTTGAAACTTTTATCATTTGTTGTTTTCACCGTCATTGTTGCTGTTGTTATTTGATTAGACATGTTAGTGTGAAACGTTTTTACTCACATGTCCCTGCTCTTGACTGACAAGGGAAAAGTCACAATGCATTTGAAACCACAAAGTACAGCCAGTGTAAAGACAAAGTAGTTACATATCGAAATCAAATATAATTTTTTTTATTTTAGCATGTATTACATCCTTTCACTTGACTGGAATTGTCCATGTGAGGGTTGTTGGTCTGTGGTTGACTTGCACCAAACTTGCAGTTGAACCAAACACATCTATGGCATGCCTACACTTATTATATGTGCTATTAATTACTAATAATATACTTGTTATAACATAAGTTTACACCTTTGGCTTGTTGTGAAGTTGTTTCAAATTTAAAGGCTATGAGAAATCTTGAACTGTGGCTATTAATGTTCAAGTCAATTTTAGTTTATCTAATCAATCTGATTCTCAAAGTCATGTGACTTGATTTCACAATCCTCATGGTTCTGCCACAGTATTTTTCCAATTTTAATTATATAGAAATGAGTCTTTGCTTTTACATTTTGTTTTTCATGTGTAAAACTTTCTTACAGTTTTATTGTAAATATGCATTTATATGGTTTGCAGTATATTCATGTAAAGCAGCATGCATATATTCTGTTGAACAAATTACTATATTATTAAATTAACAACACCACTACAAGACTTGAACATTGACCCACTGAAACCATGTTATTTTAATTTTATTGCCATTTGAAAAATTGAAGTTGGAGTAATGCAACTACTCATGTGTAACAAAAGAAAATGTTGTGAGTATTTATGTAGCAAATACTTAACATTATGTAACACAGGAGCAACAGAAATGTGCCTTTTTTATTTTCTTAATAGAACAACCTTTATGAAAACAAATTTGCTTTAGGTTTGCACATGTGCACGTTGTTTCATGGTCTCGTGTCTTTTGTTTCTACAGCTCCAGCAGTCAATTTGAAAGCAAATGCGGACAGGCGCGCATGTTGAAGTGTTTAGGTCAAACCCAGATGGCAGGAATATGGGAATACTGTAGTGCAGGAGGGAGTGACTCACGCATGCGCCTGGAATGCCCTGCGCTCACCACGGCTAAATGACTACAGAAAAAACAAAGGCTCTGAGCCGCGGCTAGGAAATGTCATCCTTCATCCTTCATGGAGGAACTAGTCTTCAGAAAGAAAAAAAACATTTTTTTAAGAGTGCAAATATAGAGCTGTTCTCGTTGTGTTTTGATCTTTGAGTTTGAACAGGACTCCGGATCTCGCAGCAATAAGTGAGTAAATCGGATTCGCAGAATCCACAGGTTCCGCCTCTTCTTTATTTTTTTGTTTGTTTTTCTTATCTCGAAAAACAACAACAGTAACAACAACAGCAACAACAACTATAGTCTGTGGATCCGGAGTGAATGGTGAGAGTTGTGGGCGAGGAAACTGTTGCATCAGTCGAGCAGCTGTATCACATCACGGACCGGTTCGTTTTTGTCGGATGATGAAATTAGTTCTTCCTGTGTAGATGACGATCCATCCCTGTTGGAAGCATGGGATTCATAGAGGCGCAGTGAAAACGTCAAGCGCCTCCAAACGACTCTGTTAAGCGTTTCCTGGCTCCAAATCGTGTCTTTTAGAAAAGCCTTTTTTTTTTTTTTCCTTTGGCGTTTCAGTCAAGAGGAGGGAAGTTACTTGTGTTCTCGTCGTCCGAGGAGAGGCGCTGGCCGTAGTCCTGAAGTCATCCAGCATCCGTCTCCCCAAAGACAACTTCAGATAAAGTTTCAGACTGTCTCCACGTGCGGCTCCTGAAAGAGCTGAATATGGTAACTCTGTACAGAGGTTATCCGCAAACTTTGGTACTTTTGACTTGTGTTGGTGAGTATAGCCTTTGACGTCACACAACCCCTTGTTTTACCGTCAGTGTCACTACCTCTGACGTTCACCTTACAGCCACCTGACACTGATTACTAATGTGTGTGTATATATATTCTCCTGTCTCGTGTAGACTCGTCTTGTTTTGGGCTTTCTTATAGTTACTAATTCTCCTCCCACATGCTTGTATGAGCCCAGAGTAAAAAAATAAATAAAAAAAAAAGATAGAGGATGGAATCAATGTGGTCATTGTCTGCCCAGGGGCTCGTTGTTATATAAGAGCGTTGGGCCCAACTCTGGGATGTCACACATGTAGATGGAATCTGCCTTTGTAATCCCTTAATATTCACACTTTGATATTCTCTTCCTACCTTCCTTCTATTATTTTACCCTCTGCAGTGCAATTATATTTCCATCATTTTTTTCTCCAACTTGCCCACACTCATTTCCCGTCCTTCTCCAACACTACCCACAGCGTCTGCAGCCTTCTACTCAATTATCCGTCCCTCTTCCTGCAAATATTAACTGACAGAGGCCATAATTTGTGTTTGCTGAAGTGGATGATCTTTGATTTGCCAGCTGTATTGTGACTCAAGACTGGGGCTCACAGCAGCAGTATAATTGAATTAATGTCTTTTTAATGCACATGGAGTTCTGTGTCTGAAATCAGAACTGAATGTAAAGTAAATGCAGAATACAGTACTTGAAGATTTAAAAAAAAGAAAGACTTTTTCCCTTCAGTTGAATATTGTACTTGTCAGTGTAATGTGCAGGCTTGCACCCCAACAATAGTTTAGATAGGACTAAACATGAAGTCACTTTCTGCTGCATCTTGTGTCAGCTCTACACCTCAACAGTTTGAATCTGCATGATGATATGTGTTTACATTTGTAAGCATACCTAAATGATTGGGTTCAGTGTTAAGTATTGCACCCAGCGCTTCTTCAAAAAGTCAAAAGGAAGCTTCTGATGTTCGTACTTCTCCATGTCCATGATTGCTGATAAATAAAGCATTACGATGAACATTGAAATTTTTTTTTTTTATGACAGAAAATTGCGTTGAATGAGAGCCATGGGTTATATTTATCCCAAAAATATAAAAATTGTTGACTTAGAGGTAAATTACATACATTACTATGCAAAGGTTTAGGCACCTCTATTCTTTTAGTTTTTATCTAAACCGTAATAATTTCAATGATATTAGTTAAGATTTCATTCTATTTAGATTAAATAAAGACACATTCCTGTATTTTCTATATCTTAAAAACACAAAAAAAAAATGAACATAGATGTCAATAAATGTCTAACATGGATGCTGAATACTTTTATGAGGTAATATAAATTCTTGTCCTTTCTTAAGTGAAATATGTGAACATGTGAGTGTGTTGACAGACTTCTTGTTGCGTGCTCTTCTAGTCCATCTGAGCAGGCCAGTATGTGTCGACGTGCCTTCGGATACAGAAGCAGTTCTGGGGAAGTCCATGAGACTCACCTGCATATCCTGTATGAAGAGGGAGGAGGTCAAACCAAGGACCCGTGTGGATTGGTACTACATGCCAAAGACAGAGAAAAAACTCCTACCTGAGAAAACCCATGTAAGATGCTGTATCTAAGGTTGCTGCATGATATACAATACAATCCTTTATAACTATGTTTACACTATTGTGGAGTCTACATTCTATGCATACATGCCTGATTTTCCTTTTTCCTAGATATACAAGTATGAAAATGATAAGGGAACAGATGTAAGTGAACAATTTAAGGGTCGTCTAATCTGGAATGGAAGCCAAGACCTGCAGGATCTCTCCATTTGGATCTTTAACGTCTCCTATAATGACAGTGGTGTCTATGAGTGCCATGTTCTTCGTGAGTTTGAGTTTGGCTTCTTCACTCCCTCATTTTTCATCATGAAGAACATCACACTGAATGTCAAAGAGAGAGGTACGCGGCTTTCTTCGACTGTATTTCCATGAGAACTGACTACCTTGTGTGCTCAGGTTTGGCAACATTCAGCAGGGACTCAGGCGCTGATTCTCCTGAAAAACCTCCCACAGTGTTCTGTGTACAAAAAGTTAATAAGCTTTATACGCCTTACAATATTAGCAGAGCTGATTTATGTGGACTAGTAATCTCAGAACTCACTCAGTCGAAAGGCTTGCTTTACAGAAGCAGGGCACCATAACTAATCTTTCCCTTCAGTATTGCACATTTTAACGCTTAGTGAAACACTCAGTGTGCTGTGCTGTGCTGACCTCCGTGCACCGAGGCTCCTCTTTGTGTCTCGCATTCCCTTCACCTAATGTTACATAATGCGTTGGCCAGACAAGTAATTTTTATAATTGCAAGTTCTAACTTGACTGATTCATCAGGCTGAAGGCAGTCTGACACTAACAGCACCTCTCTCCCACTCTAGTCCTTGTTTCAAATGTACTGATTTAAGAGGAATAATTGTATCTGTTGTTGTGTCTGCCTTCATTGTCCATCATAGCTTTCTTGTGTTTTCAGTGAAGGGGTTTAATTCAAACCAGCAACTTTGCTATCTGTTAAAAGGGGTAATGTATTTTGCTTCCTGAATGCTTGGCTTGCTGAATGCTTCATCTTCCATTTAAGTCGAATATACACCACAACGTGTATATTTGAAAACAGTCTAATCCTCCCCATATATTTGAAATTTCTATGCTTGCTTATGTTGAGGTTGACGATCTGGGGCATATGAATATACATTTGTTGTTTTGTTTGCAAGAATGCCATTTTCCTCATAAGTGCACTTTTTCATGAACGATGACAGTTTGTTTCTGTAGTGAACACATATTAAAAGCCTCCTTCATATTTCATACAACAGCAACGTCAAATTTCAGAAAGCTTTTAGTCTCGTGGATATTAAATTACGGTAAGGATGTCCACCGTGGCAGAAAGGGACAGCTCGTGGCCTGCACCTCGGCCTTCTTTTAGAGATCACATTGCACCAACAGCCTCTATTTGCAGGAACTTCAGAGTCCAAACTGAAAAACTGTCAGCTGCGTGGTCAGCAGGCTTTCTGGAATTTGGTAAACACTCACTGACAAACAGGATTGCAGTGGCTCAAAAAATGAAATACATTTCAAAGGATACGTTCATGTTTTTTTTAGACATTTGTCAAATGCCCATGTGTATACTAAAACAGACTTTGTTAAGTCGAATGGTCTTGCTGTTCTTACTGGCGAGATTAGGAGATTCTCCAGTGATCTGTTTCCATTCCAAAGTCCATTCGTGTTACTGATCGCTCTTCCACCAAACGCAAATGAAATTCCGAATATTGAAAGGACAAAAAGATGTAGGTCTGCAGTGCAATTTTTTTTTTTACGACACAAAGACAAGGGATTTTGTTCCCCCATCACCTGCACTAGCGTGTTCAAAAATGTTTTTCTTCATTGCAAAAGTCAGGAAAAATGTGATCAAAGTAAAACAAAATTCTGTGTTCCAGTGGGCAAATGATAAATGTTCTGAGAAAGATTTGGAGAGACAATTAATAAATAAAGAATAACCCTTTCATGCATGAATTAATTAATGTGTTTTTAAAAAGGTCTACTTTTTTCCCAGATGTTTATTCCACCTAAATTTTCCTAAATTCCTTTCACAAACAAATGATCACATACTTAAACAGTATTGATTTTCCTCCTTTCATTTGCTCTTCTAGCATTTTTTCCCCTCACTTCCATTGATCTGGAATTGTTCTGTGAATGGAAGCGTGTGGGATGAGTCCTCGTGCCCACTGAAGCGGCTGGTGTGCAGCTACGCCATCCGCCTCATACCTACACGTACAAAGACAGCGTTCTTCGGTCTGGGTCCTCAGGTTCCACTTCACTGTATGTTTGAGATGTTCCCCTGCTCCAGTTCACCTGGTTCAAATGACTGGATCGCCATCAGTTTGACTTTGACCAGGTTTGCTCCAGTCTGCCAATGACCCATTCGTATGAGCCAGGTGTGTCGCAGCATGGAACCTTCCAGGGCGGTGGATCCTAAGGACCATGACTGAAGAACACTGTACAAGAAAACACAGTGGGGATAGCTGTTTACTGTAAATAACAATATGTGTGAAAGGGTTAAACTGAATTTCATGAAACAAGAACCACTGTGACTTTGCACATCCATCGATTTTCATACTTAAGGTACCAAGTGGAGGTTTTGTGTTCACATACCGCAGGTTCCCACTAAATTTTCAATTACCTGAACGCAGCTCTTACAACGCTCCGCAGGACACCTTTGACTCCTTAACCTCGGTTATCGTTACACCATCGCCATGATGATAATGTTCTTTATTCTCCGCCGTCAGTCGGGATGTATTATACGTATCTGTAATGTAATGCTTAAATGATAACACTGTACTCTCACAAAACACTGAGCTGCAAAGTAATGATGGCTGTGTGGTACAAGCTGTAGGTGCTGATGAAAACACAGGTGACAGAATGCGATTCTCCCTGTTAAACATGCAATAATTGTGAGCCATCTTAACGGAGATGATTGAAAGGACAGTCAGTCGAGTTTCGAGTGAGTTTACTCCCTCTCCTATTGGTCCGTGAACGGAGCGGGTAAACACACCTTTAGAGAAGGTTAAGCGGAGGGCAAACCGAGTAGGTGAAAATATGCAGAGTGGAGAATGACAAAACTGAGATAAATAATCAAATTATATGCAATAAATGTCTTGAATAATTCATCTTTTTTTAAATATAATCCCAACTAACACCGAATTGAAATTTCCATTTTGTGAAAGGAAAGTAAAATGTTTGATTTTTGTTTGCAGTTGCTTTGTCCTCTATGATTCATACGATTAGATTGTGTTTCAATAGAGTTGAGGAAGCTTATTATACCACCGTAAACCTGTGATAAAGTCTCCACAAAAGATTTCCTGGAATGAAGTCATTCTGGATAAAACATCTCTGTTTTTGCGGTTTGTGCTCCACAGCCTCTGCGGACAGCACAGCAATTTACTCTGAGATCATGATGTATGTGCTGCTGGTGTTCCTGACCTTTTGGCTGCTGGTGGAAATGGTGTACTGCTACCGGAAGATCTCCAGGTCTGATGACCTGGCGCAGGACACGGCGTGAGTCCCATCCTTGATGCATACGCATATCTACACACGCGCATCTGTGATCCAACTGGACTACGGGTGGAAACCTTCTGTGTCCGTGTGGTGACATGATTAGATATGTGTGAACAAAATCTCTTCTTGCTCTGAATCCAACTTTGCAGGGGGTTGATGTTTGTGTTTTCAGGATAAGTTCAAGTGTTACCTGCATATGCTAGAATGTCTGGTTATTACATACAGCTAATTTACAGTTTCAGACAAATAAACCAATTTATGAGGCAATAATATAGAAATCAGGACAAACGCAGGAGGGCATATAGACGGACAGGCGTAGAAGTAATTGAATCCACACTGCACATTTGTCTTTCAAGTAAAACAGCTTGACAGACCGGAATAATATTAAGCTCTGCCGGCTCTTCTTTTTTATTCTAAACAAGCTTTCACATTCAAGATTAATTTTTCAGCTCCATCTGAAAATTGACTTCTTGCGTCACCTTGTCGGTGCTTTAAAAAGACTCGCATGCACCCGTACAGTCAGCACCCACCAGATTTTCCCAGAGCTGAATGAGCTGGTCGATCCACATTGACAGCTTTTCTACAAAGACTTCACATCCTTGAGAGAAGAGTAGCAGACAATACACAGCACATGTGCTGATTTGCTATTCTTATTTGTCAAAGAGCTGATGCAAATTGAAAATCTGACACCTTCAGTGACACATGGAGCTCAGTGTGTTTCTCACACCAATGGTTGCTTCAGAAAAGTTAATACACGCTGGTTCCTGTACATGAGTGAAACAAGAGGTAACATTTGATTCGAAAAGTCTTTATTTTACAGATCTTTTATGTCCTGATGGTTCCTTTATTTCATGGAGAAAGAGTTGTGGGATGTGATAAGGATTCTGGGGAATTTTATTTTCCCGTCCGTAAAAATTCGCATCAGGCTGAGCATCCCCCTTAAATGGGAAACAGTACAGTTCACCAGGTTCAGCAGCTGAAGGAGTTAATGGCTGGTGGTCTAGTCTTTATGTAACTGTACGGTACAGCTGCAATGAGAACATGTTCTTGCTCAAAGAGGCAGCGTCGTCGGAGGCTTCCAGGCTCAATGAATATGAGCCTGCAGAAATGATTGGGTTACATTAGTTGTTCAGGGCATATTAGTCATGCTACTGAGGATGAAAATAGGAGACAACAGCAAAGACACTTTCCGTTAGATCCTGGCAACGCTGCTTTTTTATATTTGCAGAGGTAGTCGCAATTAATTTTTTTAACCGTTTAGATATGTGGACGTAAAATGATTTTTAGTGATGTGGTTTTGAGGGACAAAATATTTACTGTGAAATACTGACCGAGGTCTTTTCTGATCACAACCGAGAGAATATTATTATTTTGTTGTTTTTTTTCAAAACGAACCAACTGTGGATGTGCACACTTGTGCACAAAATGAGAAGCAAATGCATCATGTATCTTGTATCTTGCCAGTGAGGGCCATACGACCAGGTTTTAGACACTGTTTTTCCACTAATCTGCCCGCAGGACAAACTACCTAGCTGTCCCCTCTGAGCAGAAAGACAATCCAGCTGCTCCCGTTACCGAGTAAAAGCACTTTTTGTTGACAAGGTATTTTGCGTGTGAGTCAGTGAAATCATCTCCTCCTTCATCAGTTCATCGTCTGTATCGTTACTAACCATCACAGTGCAGCTCTGTAGTAGATTCGTGTTGCTTCAACACCATCCATGTCTCATCTTACTCACTCCCTTCGTTCCTGCCAGTTTTGGAGTCACAGATCCTCCGTTCGTACTCACCCTCCTGTCAGTCTGATTTTTGTTTTTAATGTACCAAATGAAACTGATATGGAAATGAAAATGAATAGATTTTTTTCTGGCAGTGAAGTGCATTATGTAAAAGGTAAATGAGATATACAACATTTGCATGTTCTTGTTGAGTTGTTGCAAAAGACGCAGCTGTTTAAGTCCATATCTTTTTACCCTGCTTTTTAAAGATATAAAGAATTTCACAATCGACAACCAGAAACATGTCCTCTGCTCTCTCCTCAGGTATTAATCGATCACGACAGGATGATATCATGTTTCAGAGGCTGTTGTGGACACCACAATGAAGATATTATAACTACAAGCCATGAAATTCCTGCCAGCGACCTCCTCTGTGAAGTGACTGCGTCTTGTGAAGAGCCAGTCTCGAGTCTCCAAGTGCTCAGTTTTTGTTTTTTTCTTTTTTTTGGGAGGGGGGGTCCCTTCTTTTTCCTGTCTTTTATAATCTTTTTTTTTGCCAGGCAACTAAAATCAAGTGCTGTCACAATTACAGTAGCTTATTAAGCAAAAATGTGTTGTCTGATGAGGAACAGCCATGCTATATTTGGACGTGCTGTCGTGTGAACTTTTTAAACCTTTGAACCATTTCCTAAATAGTTACCAGTGCCTCTGTGATTTCTGTAACCTATTTAAACAGTTACTGTCTGATGTAGGCGGAGAACCCGTCCTACTCTTGTCCAGAACGTCGAGTACAACATGTATACTGACTCTGTAGTACCCGCTTAGTTTTGCTATGTTTCTATGGACCACAACGTGATGAGAAACCCTATATAATCCCATATATATATATATATATATATATATATATATATATATATATATATATATATATATATATATATATATATATATATATATATAATGAGAATTGGATTTTATACTGTGTGGATGGGCTTTTCTGTATGCATCAATGACGTCTGCAAAGTCGCTGAACTATACAGAGGATTTCTTTTGCTCTAAATTAATCTCAAAGTCATTCTGTTGCTCTCCTGCAGTATATATAAATCTTTAATCCATGTTCAGCTCTGATGTCAAAGTAAATTCAGTAGGTCAAGTCTAACTGCACTCAATTGCTCAAAAAATGTATTCTTGAAGCTTTGACTGCTGACGTTCTGGAGTAGCATTGCTATTGAGATTAAATGTGTGCCTCTTTCTATAGTGCAACTTTGCAGAAATTTTTACAGTTTGATCAATTTGCTATCGTCTGTTACAGATATAATATCTTATGTGTGAGTGGACTACTTTTGAGCTAATAAATACATTGCATTCCACGGATTGTGGTGAGGGTCCTCTGCTTTTTCTTCCAGAAAACTTTAGTGTCATTATTTAGACGCCAATAGGTCTACGCTGCACAAAAAGTCGAGTCTGCTTTTATGCTGCCGGACTACTAGGATGTAGGAAAAGACAGTACTGACTCTCTGCAGCTTCTTATTATCTTGTCCTTAATATTTGTGACTGTGGCGTTGCTGAAAAGAATGTAACAGACCTTAAATCAAGCACAATGAGCCCCCCTGGTGTCTCCAACACTCATTAACACTGCAGCAAAGTGGGAGACCAAAAGAATTCTTGATTTGTTTCTGCTGGAAATAAACTCTCTGTGCTTTAATTATCAGTCTTCACATAGCTTAAGCTAAGACTTATTGCACAGACTATTTATTTTTTCACTTGGGTTTCACTTGGGTCACAGCTGCTTCTCTTTTCTGTGAGGATGGCGAGGCTGTGGACGACAGACAGCCTAACGTAAAGCACAGAGAAAGAGACAGTCTGTCACTTTGAGAGGGATGTGATGTACGTTGGTCTTTTAGGTAGACGTGGCCCACAGCTGCAACAGATATAGCAGTAGCTGTTGTTATAGCAACACAGGAATGTCTGTAAGACGGGAGATTGCCTGACAAGATATCAGCATGTGAGAGTTGAGACGCGTTTATCTGGGTTATCAATTAGTATGCCGTAAATATGAAGATGACACTCGTAACAAAGTGTTTAGCTGAAAGGGGAAGTTATAGGGGTTGGCAGACATTTGGAGAACAGAAGACCAGTGTATGGTGTATTGTCGTATTGGCATATTGGTAATGAATCCAGCGTGGCCTTTATCCATCAATCAAGTTCACATAAATTGGTTATTGATTGCCCAACATCTCCCACAAACTCTCCAACAATATGGCAATATGGCTTTGAGATGCACTGTAAAAGTGCAATTCTGTAACCCTCTGCTCCTTCTCCCTCCCTCGCTCCCTGGCTGGCTGCAGCCCCTCCCCCTCCCACCGCCACCTTTTTCAGCACTATTGTTACAATGTGCCTCCCTCAGGATACAACCCAGTAATGCGGCCCACATCCTGCTGAAATACGTTTCAATTACACCACCAAGCCCTGAATGCATCACTGCTCAGGAAAGCATTTTTAAGTCACATTAGACTAAAAAACTGACTATAAATACTCTGTCTTGGCTTGTACGCAGACATTTGCCAGAAGTGGCTGTCGAAGCAAGGCCAATAGATCTGCAGACATATACATTCTGACATAATAAAACACATCACCTGGGCTCATTAATCATTCTATAGTTGAGAGTCGCCATATATCTGCAAAGGTCTATGTCTCCCTCTAGTGTAAAACTTACCATGCCATCAAATGACTTGTGATCAAAGTCAAGTTGTGGATGACAAGATGGTCTTTCTTTCTGTCAACTGTGATTGCAGCGCCCAATAAAACATGTTGTGTGGGGATGAGGAGAGGGCTGAGTTGATGAGGAGAGTCATTTCTAACATGCAAGTTGCTGGTGACCATAGTATTTTACAAAGAATTTGTTCATTTATGTCTGTAATGTATGCATCCTCTGGGTTAGAAGACTGACCAGTAATGGCGGCACGAGCAGTGATACAGGATGCTGCACCCTGCCAAGCATCATAGTTAGACAGAAACACAAGCTATCGATTGTTGATCAATAGTCACTTTGTTGGATCTCAGGTCTATCTGTTTATCCTGAAATTATTATGATTATGTGTGTAAAGTGAATGATTAGTATGCTTTGCGCCTCTGCTTCGTGACTAGGATGCCTGTTTTCTCTGTTACGCTCTGGCTGCATACTGGGAGTCGAGGTGCTTGTTAAGCATGTGGAGTTATGTATTTTAACCATCTGTCAACAAACTGTGAGTAAACTAAAGCCATTTAAACCAAATTAGCCAGTAAACTATGGAGCTCACACCAAACCTACATTTTTCCAGTTCACTAATTGTTGAAAGATCACTATGAAACATAAACTTCGGGGTGGGAGGTGGGTGTAAGCAATAAAACCAAACAAACAAATTTTTTGGAAGAACTAGAGAGTGATACGATCGCCAAAGAGCAGAATCATCAGTGTGTAAGAAAACAATACTTTGGGAAAAGATTATGAACTCTTTCAGTAGTTTCTTACATAAAAAGAAAAGTGCAGGGCCGTTAGGATATAATCTATATCATTCTATTACATAGATATAGGTGATCCAACAACGTTGGACTGCCCAAGCAGGAGAAACCATTGGAGATATCTCAAGAGCTGTTTTGACTCTACACCCAAAGAAGGTACAGCTTGGACAACTGAGAAAACACTGGAATCCCTTTATGCAGATACAAAAGTTACTGAATAATTGGTATATGCTTGTCAGATTAAATTAAATACTCTGTGGATTGGATTACTCCTAAAATTAAAACTGTGTACCAGAATTGTGAAGACTTAGTTTTTGATTCACAACCTGTCACAGTCTGACTTGAAGAAAGTTTTAAGACCTGGATGTAGGATTTTTTTTGCCAATTATTCAAGAGAATGTTTGACAGGCTTTTTTATTTATATTATTCTTATTTAAGACACTTAAAGCTTTTAGTTTTGTAAATATGTTCAGTGCATGCTTTTCACGGATGTATTTAAATGCTATTGTGTTTTTTTTTTTTTTAAATAAGGGAAACTGAACAGACCACTACATGAACATGTACTTTTTATGTTTTTGCCATTGAGCCCTTCCTAAACCGAACCAGCCAGACTCTTGAAGGCTTAACTTCATTCTCTGCCGCAGTAAAGTGAGAGTGTGGAGGACTACTGCAAGGAATGTAATAAAATAAACACAAACCATCACACCAAGCCCGTCTGGAATGGGTGTTTTTCTTGTTACTGACAAGTTTCTGAGAGAGCATGTAAGGTCTCAGTGCAGGACTGTCCAGATGGACTTCTCTTAAAAATGTAGTGAGAGTTCTCATGAGGGTCAGCAGGAAAAATAATTTGTCTTCAGTGGTTTCCAGTAATATCCAGTGCTAAATGCTAAATTCTCCTCTCACGTATGACGCTCTTTAGGGCCCAGGTCCATCTTCTGTTAAAGAACCCAGTGTTAAATATTAGCCACACAGAGCACTTCACTCACACACTGCAGGCTCAGCTGTGGTTCCTAAAGCACAGCCTTTAGTTATACTTGTGAAACCAGCCCCCCAACTGATTTTTGACATAGATAGCCTCTCTAGCTTTAAAATATGGGATACAATTTTCCTTTTTGATTTATCTTGTGGCTGCCCTTGGAGACCCTGAGCCAGGCTTTGATTATGTTATCTTAGGTTTCTGGGGGCTTATGTTTTACAGGGGGAGGTGTTTGGTAGTCAATGTTCAGGCACTTCTTTGCTATACTTCTTAAGGAATTACAGAGGACACTGGTTGATTTCTTCTGGGAAAAGATATCTCTGAGTCAGATCTGCTGCTGTGCTTCCTCATCTGTCTGAGGGCAGACAAGGACTAATGGACCTGCTGCTATGACAGGTTTTTGTCTACACAGCACTCATCGTTTCCTCTTCCATATGACACACATGACGATACAGCTTGTGTTGCTGTGCAGAGAGTACAGTCTTAGACATTAAAAAAAAAACCCACCTGGTTTCCTTGGATGTAATCTGGTAAAGATAGGTAATGCAACACCATTTACAGTCTGTTTTCCAGGCATGGGCAGCTGTTTAAACTGTTAAAAGTGACTCCCCTGGACTGTTTGTGCTAACGTCTTAGAGGAACCTTTACTCCATAATCCATTTATTCTGGATTCACACTGACATTCAGGATGTCAGTGTGTTAAGGGCCGTTGTAATATCTGGGTTGACAAAGCTGTTTGGGTTTAGAATGTGGAGCAGTCAAAATCTGCTGCCATGCTCAGCCATGAAGCAAGTGTCAAGTCAATGCATTTCTTGGACAGATGGTTCAAAGAGGTGATGGCCACTCCTCCCAGTCTTATCTGGAGAATTTACTGCACAGCCCTCAGAAGCACAAACTGCGCTTTGCAATGAGCTTCCATCAAAAAAGAAGTGAGGTGAACATTAATCATTTCAAACACTGGAGCTAAAAAACTTTTCTACAACCCCGACAACCTTCAGGCTTTGTGTGTGCATGGCCGCAGATCCAGAAGCAGAGCGTCACTGTGTGCTCTGTCAAACTTAAGAGACCTTACAGCACCAAGGGCTGTCTTGTACTCTCTCATCTTCTTACTTTACTAAGACAGCGGCTAGAAGGGTTTTTGTTTTGGTTCTGGATGACAGGGTTTTCATTTTTGGTCCAAGATTCAGAACATCACAATGGAAGTGTGTCTGTCTCATCAGTTTCTTTCTAGGTCAGACAAAAATAAATTTAGTTAACCAGAAGAAATAAACGAAAAGGAACGGGGGCTACAAATGGTAAAACTATATTTCTGACTGCTACTTATCTGAAAGCAGAGTTTACTTATTATATGTGAAAAGGAAAATTATATTGGTTTGTTTCTGTTTTGAGTTTCTGATTTTTTTCTTCTTCTGAATTTTTTTAAATTGATAAATAGTTTGTGCTTCCAGTCTTGTGTTTAATTGTAAATTGATTTTTTTTTTGTAATATATTCATTTTGGTATCATTAAAGGAGAAGTTGAAAGTCAAAATTATCCCCTTCTATCCCACAAATCTGGATGGACATGAGGTGTTTGAATAAAATGGTTGAATAAATAGAAATGCATGCATTTGAAATGGAAGCTCTTAATCTAAACAATTTCTCCCAGGCATGTTCTTCTGAAGCAACCATGAGCATTTCACTGATAAATATAAATCTTTGTACATTTCATGCTGTTTGCTTCCAGAGAGGGCAAAGATTTTGACTTTGCCTGCACATTAAAAACATACAAAATACACTTCTTTAATAATATGCAGTGTCCAGCTTAATTTTTTTTGACTTCCCCTCAAGAAAGATGAATAAATACTTTTATACTTTAAAAGAACCCTCTTCTGGTTTACATAAATAAAACACTGGAATTCAGACCCTCTGTACTTTTCAGAGTTAAAGACACACTCTTTTCCTCTGATCAAGCTGTGCTCATAACAAATATGTAATAGTGAGATTCAGCTTTTACAAGAAATTATGTAATGAAGGAAAAAATGGCGTATTTGAGAGATAAACCAATTTAGAGGAGTAACAGATCAGTACACAGTGTTGTCAATGTCAATTAAGGCAAGGCAAGTCAAGGTAAGGCAAGTTTATTTGTAGAGAACAGTTCATCAACAAGGTGATTTAAAGTGCTTTATGGAGACATTAAAACACCACATAGTTGAAATAAAAAGCATGATTTAAAGTTTAAATAAACAAGAATAGATCAAATCAGTAGGCTTTCTGGGAGTTTGTTCCAGACTTGTGGAGCATAGAAGCTGAATGAAGCTTCTCCGTGTCTGGTTCTGACTGTGGGAACGAATAAAAAACTGGATCCAGATGACCTGAGAGGTCTGAAAGGTTCATACTGGGTTAGGAGGTCCTAGACCATTCAGAGCTTTATAGACCAGCACCAGAACCTTAAAGCTGTCCTCTGACAGACAGGCAGTCAGTGTAAAGACCACAGAGCTAGACTGATATGGTCCACGTTTTTGGTCTTTTTGGATTGAGGCTCTGTGATGATCTGTGATTCTCTTTGGCTCCAAAGACAATTAACTGAGCTTTGTTTTTATTTAGATGGAGAAAATTGTGGCACATGCCTGTACAGGGCCTCGGTCTTTTGGTGATTGGAATATATATCTGCGTGTCATCTGCATACATGTGGTTGTTTATTTTGTTGTTCTTTATAATCTGTGCCAATGGGAGAATGTGGATGTTAAACAGAAGAGGTCCCAAGATCGAAACTTGGGGAACTCCACATGTAATTTTTGTCTGCTCAGATGTAAAGTTACCTACAAAGTACTTCCTGTTCTTTAAGTATGTTTTGAACCAGTTTAGTACAGTTCCGCAAACACCCATCCTGTTCTCCAGTCATTTAAGTAATTCATTGTGGTCAATTGTGAAAAATGCAGCACTGAGATCCAGTAAAACTAAGACTGATATTTTTCCATTTTTCCACTGTCTGACATATGTCATTAAGCACTTTTGTCAGAGCAGTCTCAGTGCTGTGGTTTAAGGTGTGTGTTTGTGATTAAGGATAATTGTCAGCAGATTTGCCACGTTAAACATCAGTAATTGATTTGGCAGACATTTGAAATCTAAATGGATCTTTTTAAGAAAAACAAGCATTATGTTTCACGTCACATTTAGAGGAATAATTTGAGTTTTTGGGAAATTCACTCCGATGAAAAGATACTTGTGAGTACCTGTCTTTGCCAAATGCAGGGCTACATCCAACAAACCAGCCAAGCTTTCAAACTCTGATGGATCACGACAGTGGAACAATGACATAAAAGAAAGAAGGGGCTGGGACTGGACCCCGTGGTGATTTCGCATTGCTGGTGGTAGATGAGCTGAGTAGGCAGGAGGCCAAAAATTTGGATGAGCCTCTTTAGGCATCCTGAGGAGCTGGAGACGTGAAGGAGTGTTTTTTTTTTTTTGTTTTGTTTTGTTTTGTTTTTTGTGAAGATTTGTCTGAGGGAGAAGGACAGAACAAGGATGAGATTGAGAGAATAAAAATTACGATATTCTTGTCAAATCACAAGGTGAGTTTGAGAGCATGGGAAGAAGGAAGTGATGAGGAGATAAGGTGAAGTGAAACAGATCTTTACTGAAGTTACACCAAAGCTTCATTAAATGTTCTTCATTAATATTTCATATTTTAATCTAGTTTATGTAAGAAAATATGTGTGTTCTAAAAAGAAAAATATACTAAACCACTGAGAATGAGACTTTTTCAGTACTTCAGTCAAAAATCATTTGATCTCAATTACTTTCTATTAAAAAAGATGCAATGTCAGCAGGAAAACTGTGCTGGCAACATCATGACACTATTATCTGGTCAATATCGGATTAGAGATTTGCCTCGGACCTCCGACTAACAGAATCTTCAAAGTCAATACTTCAAGAAACATAATCCTGCTGCAACAGCACCTCATTCAAGTGATTATAGAATCTTTATCAGCCATCAAATTTGACCTGAACAACTCTGAAAGACCTACAGACAATTTCTACTTCAGTTTAGCATAATCTAACTTTGGGAAACAAAGATAGTCCTTACGAAAGAATGTTGAACCTCTGTATAATTATATCAACCTTCCTGCTATAAAGATATTATCGTCCCCCTCGTGGTGTCATTAGCATAAATAGGAGCAAATAGGTGAAAGTGTTTGACAAATGGAGAGCTGTTCCTGACTACTCAATGAGTCGCGTATCTTCTCAGGAATATTAATTTGCTGTCATGCAATCCACCAAAGCTTACTTTTAATGGAAGACCTGCATTAGAGTGACAGTGGGAAAAAAAAAAAAAAGACATGTCCCAAACCCTAGCTGTTTAAAACTCCTAATCAAAAATGAATACATGAATTAAGCAGGGAACCCTTTCACTGTATACCTTAACCTTTCCTCTCTCCCATCCGTCTCCTATCCATTTAGCCATCCCTCATTTCATTCACCCGCATTTCAAACAAGAGGCATCTTTGATTAGCGATACAAAGAGGATGCCTTAAATAAAAAGACAATTTACAAGTCAGACTCAGAAGCGAGGCAATGACTGAGGCTCTCTAATTTGCGTTGATAGGATGGAGCTGGTCCGTAGCGCAATGACGTTGCAGTCCTATTGTTAGTTAAATGAACACCTGGCTGCCAGAGAAGTGCTAAATCACTGCCATGTTCAGCCACACCTGAGGCTCACCACGCAAAGTGGCACAAAGCAGAACATTACATTGCAGGCTGTCTGAATTCAAAGGTAAGTGCGCCTGACATGCAGGTTTTTCCTCCAACCCATTACCGACCAGTTCGTCAACTGAATTTATATGCTGTTTATTAGGTGTTGTAATATTAACAGCCACAGTAATTGCTACATTACTTCATTGAAAAAAAAAAAAAAAAGACAATGAGGCATTTTTAAACCTGGTCACATTTGGCAGAGAGGGAAATTATACCTGTGAATTACCAGCGATTTGTAATTATGCTGTGCAGTCAAAAGCTGATCAGGGAAAAGGGAAGATTTGTAAAGCATAACCAGCTCACTGATAAGTAAGGAGCTTTATTATCTTTGCTCTGCAGCCAAAGCAGCAGCTGGAGGATTCCCCGACACTGCCAGCCAGACAGAGCCTCATGATGTCTGAAAAATGAATAAATAATATCTCAGACCCTCAGTCAATGCACACATACTCACGAGAGTTGCCCACCGACATAACTTAGTCAAGCCAAACATTAAAAATTTTAAGATGTCTCTGACACCCCAAAACTCATCTCACTACGTCGATAAGACCATTTCAGTAAGGTTTTCTTTTTCCACTTACACACAGTAGGTTTAAACTGTGGAGGATAAAGTTACAGATGAACCCAACTGCGCCTTCAAATATGGCTGCAATAGAGGAACGATGTGGTGCAGCAGCTAATGAGCACATAAGAGCTCGATCGCTCAAACGCACATTCACCGCGTAGCCAACCACTAAAATATTAATTTAAAGTCTCTGGCTGAAGCTGTGAACCACAAGTGGGAGATGAAGCTGAACTCTTCGTCTTGGGTTAAAGGCGAACACGAGGCCTTTTTAACAAAACTAATGCAGGACAGACATTATTGACAGAACTTCAAAAACAACTGTGATCAATAAAGTGCTACAGGGAAGGGAAGACTAGAGCATATTTTAGTGTTAGATTGGTGTTGTGAGGTACTGGGATGCAGATTTTCCTCTGGAGCATGACTTAAACCCATTTAAAAAAATCTGTAACTGGACCAGTGTAACTGTGGTGTGTTTGTGTCCAACGTGTTTATTATTACGTAAATTCTGTTTTTAAAAACAGCGAGCAGTAACTGATTCTTGCTGATGTACATTTACTTCAGTTTCCTATTATATACAGTCTACAGGCTCTAAAGCTTAAATGTGTTAAAGTATGGATATATTTCCATCTACAAAAAAATCACGAACAACGGATTTTTACACAAAAATCAACAGAATCAATTAATTATTTGAGGTATTTGTAGGCAAAATTTAATTCGATGCAGTCCTATGACAGCTGTGGACTAAAATTTGTTGGTGCCTTTATTAAAAATGCATAACAAAATAAAAAAGAAACATTTATTATTAGATTTAATTTATTCCATCTAACATTAAGATAAACAAGACTCCGTCTGCTACTTCTACTTCAACTTAATATATCTAATAAAAATGACAGCGGCATTCTCAAAAATGGACAGTAGTACAGGCTGGTGTTTTGGACTCTTCCTCAACAAAGCTCTGTGGGACCTGGCATTTTTCTTATATTTCAATAAATAAATAACTGGATTAAGACCAAAAATAAAACAAAAATGAAATCAAAACATTTGCAACTGTAGTAAAACCAAAAGAGAGAGAGAGAGAGAGCGAGAGAGAGAGCGAGAAAGAGAGAGAGAGAGAGAGAGAGAGAGAGAGAGAGAGAGA
Organism: Xenentodon cancila; assembly: GCA_014839995.1. Classification (NCBI taxonomy): domain Eukaryota; kingdom Metazoa; phylum Chordata; class Actinopteri; order Beloniformes; family Belonidae; genus Xenentodon; species Xenentodon cancila. Next base: position 18,561,141 of record CM026201.1, read on the forward strand.
GAGAGAGAGAGAAAGAGAGAGAGAGGTATCAACAAACTGCTTAGAGTTAGTCTTATCGTATTTACGTTTAACATGATTATTTCTTATCTTCAATAAGTGAAAAGTGACCACATGGTGTGGTACATCAGGGAAAATTTCCAGTGTGAAACCAACCAGTCTACTTACTGTTTTCTATCATCGGCAGATTAGATAAAAAAAACAAAGGAAAAAAAAAAAACAAAGAAAAAACTCATTAAAACAGCCTGGAGTTAAATAATGAGACAATTTGTTCTATAAAAGCCTTAAACAAAGTCACTTTAGGAGCTTTGCTTAATGCAAAAAGTCATGTAAACTGATTCCCAGAGGAGAATAGCTTATAAAATGAAATCAGGTCACACCATAATCTTTACTCAGCACTTATCACCCTCTCTTTTCTCTCTTTCTCTTTCTCTCTCTCTCTCTCTCTCTCTCTCTCTCTCTCTCTCTCTCTCTCTCTCTCTCTCACCAAACAATCTGGAAGTTGGAAAACTATCTCAGTAAGCTCATAATAAGCTACAATATTAAATATACATTACTTGCAATACAGTAGGCATTATGTCTCCAGCAGAATTTCAGTCTTGTGTGTTTGTACTTTTATTCAGCCACCTAGCACACAATATCCTGCACAATAAAAGTAACAGCTGTATCTATGGAAAACTGATGTTATTCCTGAATTTATAGCAGTACAGGTTGCATGCAGGAGTACTGTGTTTTCCCTCAGAGCTTGGCCTCCAAAGTCAATAGATATTACTCAGTGCCTCTTTGGTATGTTTGACGTGGTATCTCAGCTCTCACTTAGTTTCACTTAGGTTCATATACTGTGTATTCAACATTATATATATTTTTTACCCTATGTACGACTAGAACATCAATATGTGAAAACAAATAGCTTTTGAAAGACCTGAAATTGCAACTTGCGGGTTAATGGGTAATGGATTAAAGTGTGTTACCCACACAGTATGTTTTCTGAAGCACATTTCTGTTTCCCCCCTTGTGTGGATCAAATTTACTTACCTCTTGTGAATTTGACTCTTCCCTGCAGCATAAAAATCACTTAACAAAGTGAATTTGATATGGGTTGATTTATTCCAATAAGAAAGACAAACTGCTTCTTGGCAGCTGTTCAAAACTAATTGACCTTTAAACACCTTAAGTAACTATGAATTTTGCATTCAGTGCCACCTGAAGATTAAGTAAAAGCAAGTGCTGTATATGCATGATGATTAGGTAGGAAATACATCTATGAACCATGTAAATATTATTCATATATTACATAACCAATGGGGACCTGTCCAGGATCTGTCCCGGACCTGTCCAGGATCTGTTTTGTCCGATGTGAGCTGGGACAGGATCCAGCTGCTCCATGACTCTGAACAGGATGACGCAGCTATGAAAAATGTATATATGGGTGGATGGACATATCTTACATAACCACATTTGAATTCTTAGATCAGAGTTCAAATCAGGACTGCTGGGACACGCGGCAGCTGCAGTTTAGGACTCCATTCCTCTTGATTTGCTCTCTGATTTGAAAATAATGATTATGACCTAAACTGACTTTTTATGATATGCAGTCAGTTGCATATGAAAGAAACTCATTGTTCAGTCATCCACCACCATTGGAATCATGCTCCTCCACATGCCTGCTCATATTTTCTATCCAAAAGGTCATTGAAATATTTAAATTGCAATTCCCCAAGTGTTTAATTATTTCTCATAATAAAAAGTAAAATATTATTTTCTTTAAGTTCATATCTCCATCGGTAACCCTTCTCACCGTGCTGTGATTTTAACATCTATTGTGTATATTAAATTTAATTCAATTTTATTTATATAGCATCTATTAGAACACAAGTTGTCTCTAGGTGCTTTTGAGAGACCCAGAACATGACCCCCAAGCTATTATTATCCAAACAATGGCAGGAAAAAACTCCCTTAGTGGGAGAAAAACCTTAAGCCAAACAGTGGCAAGAAAAACTCCCATTTAAGAGGGAATAAACCTTGAGCAGGACCTGGATCATAAGGGGGGACCCTCCTCCTGAAGGCCGGGTAGAGCAGGAAGAACAGAGAGAGGAGAGACACAGACACACCATCAAAGATACAAAAGACAAGTATAACTATCCATCAGCAGCAGAACTAAGACTTCCATATATATATATATATATATATATATATATATATATATATATATATATATATATATATATATATATATTAGTATGTTAGTTGGTGGGCGACAGAGACGACTACATAAACAGGTGTACACTGAGACTGAGGTGGTCAGAGGGTGGGACTGCAGGTCCTGGTATAACCTGGAAATATTGCTATTCAGCCCATAACTGTGGTGAAAGATGTAGTGTAGGAGTCTACCTGAACCATCACCTCATGAAAAATAAAGATGTTGTTTCATCAAGTATTAATAGTCAATGTTTTACCCATAGGACATCATAGTTGCTGCATCCTGTGTATTTATTCAAAGGTGTTAAAAGCTGTCAGCCAGAGGCTAAACATGTTGACGAATATACTGTTAGGTTTGAAGGAAATTGAAAAGCTGAAGACCGGGGTGGAAGTTGGAGTTTAAAGTATTTCCCTTCAGGGATTCATGAAATGTTATTAAATAGATTTAAAATCAAGCACCAATTTTGTGGCACATGACCAAAAGCAAATGGTACTACCAATGATGTCTTCAAGCATTTAGGTGCTAAACATGGGTTCTTCTTTACGTCATTGAGGATTCTTAATCATGCCTTTGCAATTATGTTAACTGTGCACCCACTTCTAGGAAAAGTAACCACAGTCCTAATTGGTCTTCATTTATAGACATTTTGTCTAGCTGTTGACTGACTGATGGAGGCCTAAACGTTGAGATTACTATGTATCCCTTTCCAGCCCAATGCAGAACAATTACCCTTGATTGTATGTCTTCAAAGATTTCCTTTTCACAAAACATTATTCACATCAGCACATGCTACTTATGAAAAGCAAACGTAAAATGTTTGAGTGTCTTCTTCAAAGCATCAAAGTATCTCTTAATCACACCTTAATACATGTATTTCATTCACTGGACTGCAGCTGTGTAAACTACTGACTGGCTTTCATGGAAGATATGACTTTCTGGCCAATTAGTTTTGGTTTTTCTTGTTCAGTATTTCTACCAAAAGCAACAACAGCACTCTTGTAATCTATTTTAATAATTTAAGGAGTCAAAAAGACATTTTCAGGCCTTGTTTCATACATACTGATCAACAACAAAGACTGACGTTTTAGCCCACAGTATTTTAGATCCAATCTGTGGTCCAGATAATTTGTTAGATGAATTCAATCTTGCATGATGAGTGGGACCTTGATGAATGGTAAAATTCTAACAGAGATTATGTGTATCTCAGGGTTTGCTTTTATTCTATGAGAGTAATTCATTGCCTAAAGGTGTCATGATGGCCCAGATAAGTCTTTGGCTCTGCAGTATGTCTCTATGTGGCCACACACAAAAAGTAGGTGCAAACATTATAAAGAATAAACGTTTTCATCCTGGAGTAAAGTAGTTGAACGTTTCATTGATAGATTAATTTAACGATAAGCAATAAATAAACATTTGAAGCTTAAAATAGATACATCCGTCCAACTATTTTCTACCACATAAATGAAACTGGAGACCCAGCTCTTCCTGAACACCTCTTCCAGCTCTACTGGAGAAACATGAAGGCATTGCCAAGGCAAGTCACGTGAAAACCCTCGAAAAATCCCTGGGTCTACCTCAAGAGCGCTGTCTGAATTAACATGTCCAAAACATCTCCCCTAGAAGGCATCCTAACTAGATGCCCAAATCACTTAATCTGGCTCTTTTCAGTGTGGAGCGTAATACATTACTAAGATGCTTACCCAATCCCAAAGGGTTCGCCCAGGACCCTTTGGAAATTTTTTATTTTATCATCTCTTATGCACAATCTCATTCTCTGGGTCATTCCCCACAGTTCATGCTCAAATGTTTGAATGTGGATGACTGTTAAAGCAAATTTCCAGTTTCAATGGCTTAAGAAAGCATCCCTGTTGTTCACAGATGATACGGTCATCAAAACTTTAAGCCTTTCAGGAGTTATTGGGACAGTTTACAGACATTCTAAAGGAGTCAAGTCTACATCCTCCATGTCAGCTTTGCACACAGGGATGGATTGGAAATAATGCATGAGTAGCTTGGTGAGAAACTGCAAAGCTGTTGGACCTGATTGCAGACACTTCTGCAGGATCAGCAGTAGAGGTAAGTCAAAGGCTTTGCAATGGAGAGTAAAACTGAGCAGCAGTATTACTGTGATGCACAAAGGGTCACTGATCCTCTAGAGGAGTCCGTAAGGAGGCAGTAAATGTATCCTTTTCATCCTCCTGTTGCTCTCAAAGCAACAAATCCAATGGGCATATCACCAAAGCATTTACTAGAACATGTCAAATTTATATTGAATGAACAGGAAAAAGGCTTTGAAAACAAATCTTTGTCATAATTATTTTTTTTATCTGTTATTGGTTCCTTTTACTTGCTTCACTGCAATCTCTTATCTGCACAACACTGTAGACTAAGTTCTACACATGTAGTTCTTGTGTAAACTGTGGTACCACTTGTCACATTTATTTGTGTATGTTTGGCAGCTCAGTTGGTGTACACTCCCTGCAGGTCATTTCTTTTTCACTGGCAGCTGTGAAACCACTCATTTATAAGACATCTGAAGTAGGTAGCATAAAGCACAAATGCAGCCAATCCATAAGGGGGTGTCTCGTGTACATAAGTGTCCTCTACATCGGTTTAACATCCAAACCATATTAACACAATACAGTCACAGGGGATTAGGTAGTTGACAGCTTTGTCAATATTAACCCAAATAATGTTATACACCCCCAAGCATCATTAGGATATAAAATAACATTACTTCTCTTGGGAAACCAACTAAGCTTTCCATTGTAACAATCTTACATGAGCTTCAAGAGGAAAAAAATAAATGTATTGGGTGTGAGGGATGCTTGACTGTTTCTTGTTTCAGACTGTTCTGCTTTATTGAATGAGCCAGCACCACTACAGTGTGTAAACAGTAACACACACACACACACACACACACACACACACACACACACACACACACACACACACACACAAATTGAATATGCTATCCTGCTATCCTTACTAATAATGGCTCTTTTGATAGATACGGATTGTAACACTGGTCAGATTCTTGAATTTTGATCAAAAATCTCACACAAAGTAAGAAATCTGCTTCACAATGGCTTTTGATAAACCACTGTTGAATATGATGATGACAATTTGTTTTACATTTCCCATCACGGACTGGCAAATAATGCAAATGCATAATTTGTAAGTTAGCATTTCTGGCTTTCAATTCACCAAAGATGGGTGTCAAATCAGATAGGACATGATCAAATGAAAAGGACATTTTTAAGATTAAGCGAATATAGAAAATAGATGGATGGATAGACATTAAATTAGAAAGCCAGCAGTAGTCATGTCAGATGGTCTCATTTATTTTTATTCACATCCACAATTTTGGGCTCATCTTTGGAGGGGGTCAATTCAGCATCTCCTTGGTTTATTTGATGGCTCCTCTTATTAAAAATGTTTATGATAAGCATATCTCACTTGTAACTGTAACTATAATTATTTACATTTGTAATAGATACAGCAGATTCAACTTCAGATAAATTCCACTTTTGAGCATTTAGTCAATTGCTCTCATTGTGTTGCTTGTGTTGCTCATGGCCATTCTTTTTAGTGTACTGAGTCACTGGAATTGATTGACAAAAAAAAAAAAGATTTTAACTATTCTTTCAGCATCAACTGAACTGAAAAATTTAGCTGAGCAACATGTTTGTGATTCAGCTCATGATCTTCAGCTTCCACAGTGTTGTCACTTTGACAAATTCATCAGACAGAATCCTCTTAAAAATCTTTACTTTACATAAATTATTTACTGAATATGGGAGATAAACACCAGTTTAAGAATATTTCTTAAGTCTCTTTTAAGTTTTTAACTGGTCCTGGGGTTGTTAAGCCTGATTCTGGCGGTTTCAATGATCGTTCAAGACTCATGTTCACTGGTGGCTATTAATATATTTAGTTCTATGCTAAGAGCACTGATCCTGATGCAGCTGCACCAACTACAGTTTTTGCCTTCCTACATCATTGACCAGCCTATTTAATTTTGTGTTGATTAAGAACATCTGTTAAAAAGGTGGGGAACTAGAAGTGGGGCATTTGTTTTTGTAGCTTTGTGATGATCTTTTGTGAAGTTCATCTACTCCATCTACTTTAGCCTTTGGTTCAGGGGACACGGGGCTACTGACTCACTTGACATTTGTTTGCAGAGAAGCTGTCACAATCATCCATTCTCATGTTATCTCTGCTCGTTGCCTCATTCACAACTGAACTTAGCTTAACTGTACACTGATCATTACAGTAAATGATTCTTTTCAATTTATTTATCCAAAAGAGACTTTTTTTTTAAATGTTTTATTCTTTACTCACCCACTATGGATATCTCACCAAATTGGTGGATTGACCTTTCCATGGCCAGGTTAGGGGGCAGCGGAGCAGGGCTATCAGCCCAATGGTGGGAGCATGAAAGATTTTTCTATGTGTGAATTGAGGCCAAGTCTCAGTCCAGCATAGCTCTAGAGTAGGGAAACGGCGATTGTATCACTTTATATAAAGCTATTGCACTGATCCCAGAATGGAGAATGCTTTTACTTCTCCACCTCCAAGACTCCCACTTCAAAAACACAAATACAAAACCCTTTTGATACAACATTTTTCCACTGCCTTTTATCATTTGTTATTCCTCTCTCATTTGATATTTTTCATTTTTATTAATTGATCTCACTTGTGAAATGGCTTCAGATAGGATTTGAAAGCATGGCTTGATTTAGTTTTTTTATAAAATAGTTCAATTTAATTCAGTTAATTCATATGGTGCCACTTCATGACAATAGTAAGATAAAGTAAATCTCAAGGTCTTTTACAAAGAAATAAAGTTTAATGATAGTCCAATAAAATACACCCCAGTTCCAAATTAAATTAAATTCATTCCAGTTTTGGTATTGGCAACTATTGCTGGGGATGAAAAGAAACAGTTTGACTTTTGGAGGGTGATGTTGACTGAACTTTCTTACCAGCTGTCAGTTTCCTGAACATGCATTTCTGAAGCAGTAGCGCAGACATTCAATAGGTCCATGATCTTTATACGGGACAGTGCTTGATCACAATCATCAAAGTACTCCGCTGCTGGGCTGTCCAACAAAGACCTCAAAGCATACTGAATAATAACCTGAGGCAAGACAATACATCTCTTTTAAAGATGTGGTTCCCGTTACAGCAAAAGTTGACTGTGACCGGATCACCATGCACCTATTCACTTAAGCAACGTAAGCTTTAACTTGGAAGGCACCTGTATTCATGTAACCTTTATTTCCGTGGAAACTGTGGGCCATGTTAGTATTGAGGATGACAGAGTACCATGGGAACAGTGCGTAATTCTTCACCTGTACCACAAATGGGCAACTCCTACTTCCTTGTCTCATTTTGTTCTTGCTGCGGTTTCTTTGTTTTCCACCGTGGTTTGATCAGTAACCATAATAAACCTTTTGAATGTATTAGTCTGCTCATGTCAATTTTGACCTTGAAATCAAACTGCGCAGAAACATTTCTACCCACTTCTTGGCTATATGATTAGACATTAATTGGTTGTGATGGCTGTGAAGGTCCCAGTGAGTGACAGTCAATAACACATTATATAGTGAGGACTTCTGTCATCAGTTGTGCCACCAAATACAGAGCAGTCTGAAGCTCCCAAACATACATAAACACAGCCACATGCACAAATACTGCCAATCAAATAGCACTCTTACAAAGGGACTGTGTGAACCCTCAATGCCACAAACACTTCAAATCATGTTGTTCCCTGCAGACTGCTGAGGCTGAAGTACTGTACATCTCTCCTTAAATGCTGCATCCTTAAATATTTCAAAGGTGCCAGCTGCCCAGAGCCACTCAGTGAATGTGATGCAAAAATACAAAGCACAAATTTAGTTTACAGGCATGCAAAGCGGTTTTTGAAATAATAAAGCTTACTGTATGAATTCCCTGTGGAGTGTCCTGGTTTTTTGATTGCAACAGAATAAATTGCTGAATTAAAAATGCATGCTTAATGTTTCTCTCAGTCGACATTCCATGTAGCTTCTGTGACGGCAGGATACTTCTGATCTTCCTTGTGTAGTGTCAATTCATATTATTCATGGATTCCCTCCAGCCTCCCTTGGCCTCCTCCCCATTCCAGCAACATCTATTACTTCCCATCCTAACTCTTTGAATACCCTTTCTGCACGTTTTCCCCGTCACCTCCTGCTTTGCAGCATGGTGGCAGAACCGTGGCTATTGGGTCTGATCAAAAAGAACACAAAATAATCATTAATACTCAAGCTGCAACCACTAACACACAGCTTCTGAAAGAAAAAGGATTTTTTTCATACATGCAAATGACAAGCAGAATTGCTCTTGATAGGACCCTACTAGGAGTGAGAATGGAAAGGACAAAACACAAAAGAGATGCTTTTTTGTACAAAGATGAAGGTGGCAGTTGAGGAACCACACATTAAACCAAGAAAAGGAAACAGATCAACATAAAGACAAGAATGATAAGGACTTGGAGAAAGGAAGAGAGCACGTGACAATGTTGAAGTTGACAAGCCACATGTATAAAAGCCCTCAGTACATAGGTTCCCTGAGGATGTGTATCTGAAGTCATAGGAGAGCAGTTGAGAAGACCAGCACACCCTGGGCAAGGGGACTCTTTCCTGGTCCACACTCCTTATGCCAATGACGCTTTTGAGGGTTCCTAGATGATCATTTCACCTGAAGGTGGACGGGAAAGTCTTCCCACTCAGACGTGACAAACAGCATTCTCCTTGCATGGACATGAAAAGAGCACAAAGCCAAATAAAGCAATGTAGTAATAACAAGAAGGTAAATTGAAATTAACATGCACAGCCATTTTACATTAAAATCCAGAATTGTGAAGCAACGTACAACAAATACTTTATGTTCTTGAGTAAAAGTTCATGCACTGTTTTTCTAAAAAAACTTTTACTTTCACCAGCTCATTTTCAACATAAATATCTGTAATTTTTACATTTTACATTTGTATAGGACGCTTCTTACTTTTATTTTTTTCATGTATTTTATTATTAAAAATTTTCTTTTTAAATTTTGCAACATCACATAAAGGAGAAGAACACAGGAGTAAAAAAACCACGTCTTACTAATACAACGCTGTATGAAGCAGGGTATTCAAAAACCAAAAGTCCAAAGAGCAAGGGCAACAAAATCAGGTAGGTGACAGGAGGACAGCAGTCAGGTTTGAATTGTACATCTGTCGTGTGTTTGTGATGCGACAAGTCCACAGAGATCTGTGCCCGCAGTGCTTTCTCTTCATTATTTTTTCCTCAACTGCCAGGATTTGGTAATTGTGGGCATAAATTATAACATTTTCTCACCTAAGCTTCATACCAGGCTTCAACATGACCTTAACTACCAGATAAAAAAATTTAGCTGGAGATATGGATCCATAGCAGTTAATTACAGAAAGGCAGCGTTAAAGGGCAAATGCCCCTTGTGGTGGAGATAAATGGCAACGTATCAGGTTGTGTAAGAATTCACAAGTGCCTTTGTGATGACTTTGTGGAATGGTTGTGTTAAAACATCACAAATTAATAGTTTTAAGTGAAGAAAACGATTGCCAAGTGTAATATACAGTAGGAGCTACGATGTTTGTCTTGTTCACCTGAGATCAAGAAGTAATACAACCATTTTCAGTCAGCACTTTAACTTGAATCTGTGGTAGTGCAAGCCTATCCCCAAAGGGAAAAAAAAAAGGTATTTAATGCAGCAAACTGTTATGAGTTATTTCATGTGATTGACAGATTATTTGCTGTGGTGGTAAAGCTATACCACCCATTCAAAAGGTGCATTTAGTAGATTATAAAAACATGAAACATTTGAATTTGATCTGTTTTCAGACAGATATGAAGCTCCTGCCTTAACCAAAATAGTATCAACATATGGGCAATGGCCCCCTGTTTGTGTACAATCCTAAGACTGCGCCTGTGCTGCCCAGTGTTTGTTCTCACATAGATGAGTTCTATCCTTCTATGAGACCCACTGCTTTGTGATTGGAGGCGCAGCAGCCGTCCTGGATGGGACTGTTCCTGAATAGTTTCCGCCTCTGTCATGTCTTGCTGTGAGGCAAGGCAAGGCAAGGCAAGGCAAGGCAAGTTTATTTGTATAGGACAATTCAACAACAAGGTGACATTAAAACATCATCACATAGGAGAAGCATGATTTAAAATGAAAAGTAAGTAACGAGAGCTTCCATCCAATTCTTTCTTTCCGTCCACCAGCCAGGTTGGAAGAGTAACACTATTTTATCGTATATCTCTAGAAACCACGGATATTTTCAGGCCAAATGTCTTTCAGCCAGGAGCTGACAGTAATGTGAGCCAACAGTCATATTTTTATAACCAGTCCAATTAATTTTAGATCCTCAATCTAGCCAGTTTCATTGCCTAATTTTAACCAAAATAAAGTAAAATTGCAATGGTGAGAAATGTAACAGATTTGTAGCATTCAAGGGAATATTTTATTAAGTCTATCACAGAACATAAATTGCAAAATTCATAGTGTCTGCAGCTTGAAGCAAACTAAAATATTTAATATAACCAGCATGTCTGAAACCATTCACTCGGTGCCCTCAGTAAGTACTAACACCTCAGAGTGGAGATCACATTATTTTCTTACACGTTTGAAGTCTTCACTGCTGTGGGCCTTTCTTCTATCAACCCATTTTTGTGGCCTGTTCTCTTTCATTGTACTGCTGCTTGTTGGTTACATCACTTCTTTTTAATGAAATAGTCTCGAGACCAGAAATGCCTTTGTCCAGACTTTATTCACAAACATAAAAAATAAAATACTGACTGAGTGACTTATATTGGTGTAGCAGGTCGAGGTGTAAGAAGGCTAAGGCCAGTCAAATTAATAAAATAACAGTACACATGTTTGTGGGTCAGGTCTTTAGTGAGGCATTGTTTTGACAGTTATATTTCATCATTTGAGGGACCAGATCCTCTTAAAGGAAATATTAAGAACTAATTTGCTCTCAAAGAGGTAATAGGAATATGTGTGACATTTATTTATTTATTTTTACACGGTTATAATAGTTTTGTATTTTATAAAAAGTTTCTTTTTCAGTTTGTTTGATTATTTCAGGAGTTTGCATTTCCTCCCTGTGCTTGCGTGGGTTCCCTCCGGGTGCTCCGGGGTTCCTCCCACAGTCCAAAAACATGCAGGGTAGGTTAATTGGTGCTTTTTAAATTGCCTGTAGGTGACAGGTTTTTTCACTGTTAAGTTTCAGTTTTAGTCTTAGTTTTTGTATCCTATAACAACTCTTGATCGATTTTGGTAGATTTCTGCAGTTACAGGTGAGGGACAGATGCAAGACTTATAAACCATGAGTCCTCCTAGTTGTTTGGTTTCTTCTATCCTTTAAAGCAAGCTGAACAGAGACAATAATGGCGAGTTTTCTTTCCATGTGTTTTCTGTATTAATATGATTTTGGATGTTGTTGTGTGAAATTTTCTCAAGGTTCGTCGGAGGTAGGCACACAGAAAGCACACACAGACTCTGATGAACAATATATATATATTTATTTTACGCAAAGCATAGCATAAGCAATCTATTTGGTTATATAGGCAAAACACACACAAAGAATATAACTTGGATTATATGAATGAAGCATGCATATAGAATATTATACAGGTATTTCACACACAAAATCCCACTCACTGTGATTCTAGCAGAATCAAATCCCTTTGGTTTTCATATATACACAACCCACATATACTGTGATGCAAGGACCAACCTGTGTCCCCCGCAGCGCACAGCCAAAGTCAGTCACACAAACTTCAGTTTATCACAAGCTTCAGTTTATCAAACAGGCATTATTCAAGCTTCAGTTTATCAAACAGGCATTACTCACACAAGCTTCAGTTTATCAAACAGGCATTATTCTCATTTACTATGATGCTAGGATGAAATGTGTCGTTCACCCCCTGCAGAGCATAGCTCCAAACAACCATCGGAGAAGCATTCCATCCTTACCGTTGACACACGGACTGGAGAGCCAAACAGTCCCGGTAAAAGCAGCTTCCAACCTTGCTGGGCGTCCGTACGTGACCCGCAGCTGACTCTGACCCGGACAGAGACTTTCCGTCGCTATATTCTCTCGTACAAGGGCCGTGTGTGAGATGGGGGGGCCAACCCCACCCCACAGGCAGACCCTGCTCTTGGGAACAGATCCTGACGTACAAAACATGTTTTGTAAACCAGGAACCGTTCTCAGAACATGCTATCAAAACAACAGACTTTTCCCAGCTCTACTCACAAAATAACAAAAACTTCTCTCAGGCACACAAAACTCTCAGGCACACAAAAGAAATAACAAGACTTTTCTCAGGAACTAACAAAATAACAAGACTTTTCTCAGATATAAGCGAACAATTAGAAAAACATCTTACATAACCAATGTTTGGTCTGACCAGGACAACTAACAATAATTCTCCTTACATTCCACCCCTTGGCCTGGTCAGACCAACACATTCAATCAACCAAGTTTTACTTATGTAGTCATGTTTGGTCAGATCAGGACAACAAAACAACAATAAAAAAAAATGTTCCTTACATTCCACCCCTTGGCCTGATCTGACCAACACTTTCAGTTCTGGAAATAGTGACCATTATGACCAAACGCATCCAAAACAAACCATTGTTGTCCATGTCGAGGGTGTTCAAACTCCCAGTAATGTTCGGTGGTGGTTGTTACTGCATGGTTAAGGAGTTCCATTCGAGTTAGGAAGGTCCGCACCCTGTAAAAGTAATTTCCACTTACCCAAAACATATAATGCCAATGGTGTCTTGGTACACTCGGATTTATGGTTATTTCAAAGTGTTCTAGGCCAAACCACCCGTCTCTTAAATATAGCGTGATTTTCATGTTAAAGCAGCATTATAGAGAGTACGGGTTAAGTCTCGTTTCACCCGTCTAACATAAAAACAAGTTAATACATTGCATAGCGTTAGCTATACTTATTAAAACCAATAAAGGAGGCACAAAAGATGTCCGTGCTGACACAGACATTCCCGAGAAGATATCCCACCAATGATAAGCTGAATCTTGTTGTATCATCTTGGCGGCATGCAACACCCTCCCATGAGCCGCAATGTTGGACACGAGCAGTCTGGAAACGTTGGACCTATGAGATTGTACAATTACTTTTAGTTCCGTGGATCGATTCAGTGCGCCTCTAAACCGATCCAGGGAAACACGCCAGGGCATATGAAGAATACTCCATTGCACCTGACTAAGTCGGTGGTCAGATCTGTAATTAGTCAAGTAATAGGTCTCGTTATTCCAGTGCCACACGTGAACTCCATGGAGGCATCCTGTATAGGGCGTCCCAGGCAATAACGGATGGCTATACAGTGTTGCTACACAGAGAGTATGGGGTCCTGTCTGCCATAGCATATCTCGCGGTGGTTCTACAAACCATTCACACATTGCCTGTACCGTGGTTAAGCATGGTTCTTAATATGCATCTCTAGTCACACAAGCCATCCCTTTATCAGTGATGTCACACATTTGTAAATCACAAGTGTGATTGGTCTGGAGACTGAACCAATCACCCCGTGTTTTCAAAAACCAGTATCCGGTATCAGTGATTACAGGTAACACATAACACTTACACACAGTCAAAAGTTTCAGGACATTCAGTTGTAAGGAATGTCCCATACACATTGACTCATTACATTTAGTCTTTTCAGGAGGGAGCTCCAACCACCAATCTGCAGAATTGTTCCCCATCCGTCGCCATTCAATAGGATTGTTGGTAGTAACAGCTCTGATGAAACGCTCATGTTGTAATTTCATATCAACAATGTGCACATTACAAACAGTCATATGTAAAGCTTCTGTGCTGTTGGTAAGAACATCCACAGTTAGATTCCACATCTCAGTATCCCATGTTAAGGTTTGCAGGAGTGTTTGAGCAGCCTCTTGTTGTGTCCAAACAGCAAAGGGCATCCATAGTCCAACCTGTTGTATTCCAAGTGATGTCTGTTGTCCAGTGTTCGAAAGCATAGCGTTAATCACCGCTCCATCACTCGTGTTAGACAGACCCATCACAGTTCCCACTCCCCCCAGCAAAGTATCATACCACGCTCTCCTGCATCGCTGGGGACAGTTAGGCAATTTTGGAAACAACACTTTCCATTGCAAATCCACATGTTGTATTCGATTTCTCTGGCAGGTAAAGCTATCCTGCGTCCTCGGCCGGGTAGAATTGCGCCATCCCACCATGTATGGTTGACGCATTGTAGTCATCTGGACAGCTGGCGTTGGTGCCACCTGACAGGAGGGCTTGCTGCTGATCCACCCCAGGGCAACGAGAGCACGGAGGGTAGGGCCCAGGAGCCTGCACTGCCAGTACACCGGTTGCTGTGGTTGACGCCCATGTCGCCACCTCGAGGAGCCGTCATCAGTCCGTCCGATCGGCAATCTCCACGGGAACATACCTAAAAGAGAGTTAATGCTTAGGAACACAAAGACAACAGATTATTAGTTTTCTCTCAAATAGCATTTTGACACGGGTCCTTGCTGCAGATACAGTGTCATTCCTGCAAAAACATCCATTCCCAAAATCCACTCTTTCACTGTAGGGATGATAACTGAATCTGATCTAACTATGTTTGGTCAGATCAGGACAATCAAGATAATTTTCGTTACATTCCACCCCTGGCCTGATCTGACCAACACTTTTCAGTCCTGACTCTTTTGTTAGCATTTGTCAGCTCGGTAGCTTTTCCAACAACAACATCGCCTCCCAACCCTGTTAGGGAGACTAAGGGTCCTTTAAATTGCTGAACTAATTTATTCCAATAGATATCTACATAGACATGGGGTCGTATATCATCAATAGACCAAATTTGGGACCGAATTTACGGTGCTCGACCTTCATCCTAGTAATTAAGCAGTAAATCTAACAGTTCAGAATAGATGCACGTCTGGTTATGATCCTTATTTTTGTCTTTTTTGTCTGTCTGAGATTTAGGAGTCACTATCTTCACTAGTTTCACTCCTCCTCAGCACTAGAGTAATTCGATTCCTTCTTGTCTGCTGGAGGGCGGTGCTTAGGGCGTGGCCTCCCGGTGTCCGTCCGAGCCCTCAGCAGGAAGCGGACGGAGAGGAGGAGGAGGAACGCATTTGTCTAAGCGTTTGCAGCATTAGAGTCATGTCAGAAAACAATGTACTTTTAACCCCTTCTGTACATCCCATTCCCCAAGGGAACCCAAATCAGCAATCATGCTTCTGAATTCGCTCATAGAGCGATCAGTCGACCACCACAATAATGTCAAAATCAAGGATTTGTCCACAAAAGACCGCACCTGCGCCGCGTCTGCATGGCGAGGTCTTATACGCCGCTGTCTCCGCTTTATCTTGGAGACCTGAGACACAGACCGCTCGGCCAACGCCGTCAGCCGGTCATGTCCACATCGTAACAAACGGTTCAGCTCCGTTTTTAACGCACAGTCAGCTTGAGCTCCTGTCAGCTGCTGCTTCTGCAGTTTTTAACCAGTCATACTGTCCACTCATTCTCCGCCGTGCTTCAGCGCACACCCACATCCGCCGCTGTACTCCCCCCATCGGAGCCTGTGGCGCAACGTGACTGCCTGACAGCACTTCAACACCACAGCTGGAGATCCGTTACCAACCAAGTCCTGCCATGGGCAGGCATAAAGCAACGTCTCTCCATCTACTCAACACAGCAATAAGGAGCCTTCTGGCTCTTTCGGCCTATCACTGTTTTTCTAATTGTTCTTAAACATAGTTTACGTGTATATCTTCCGTTAATCTCTAAATTCGTTCAAATGTTGTGCTTAATTAATCTCTTAGACGCTAAACATGTTTTTCCGCGCACATCCTCGGTTAATCTGTAAATTCATGGCGCCAAATGTGCATATGTACTATTTCTTTCTGTGCACATTAATCTCTAAGGTCCAGGTTCGTGATGCCAATTGTTGTGAAATATTCTTTTACTCTTAAACATGGTTTTCTGTGTAAATCCTCCGATAATCTCTAAGTTTGTGATGCCAAATGTTGTGAAATATTTACTATTTCACTTCAATCTGATTTCTGTGTACATCCTCCGTCAGTCTCTAAGTTCGTGACGCCAAATGTTGTGAAATATTTACTATTTCACTTAAATCTGATTTCTGTGTACATCCTCCGTTAGTCGCTGTTCGTGACGCCAAATGTTGTGAAATATTTACTATTTCACTTAAATCTGATTTCTGTGTACATCCTCCGTCAGTCTCTAAGTTCGTGACCCCAAATGTTGTGAAATATTTACTATTTCACTTAAATCTGATTTCTGTGTACATCCTCCATTAGTCGCTGTTCGTGACCCCAAATGTTGTGAAATATTCTTAAGGTTCGTCGGAGGTAGGCACACAGAAAGCACACACAGACTCTGATGAACAATATATATATATTTATTTTACGCAAAGCATAGCATAAGCAATCTATTTGGTTATATAGGCAAAACACACACAAAGAATATAACTTGGATTATATGAATGAAGCATGCATATAGAATATTATACAGGTATTTCACACACAAAATCCCACTCACTGTGATTCTAGCAGAATCAAATCCCTTTGGTTTTCATATATACACAACCCACATATACTGTGATGCAAGGACCAACCTGTGTCCCCCGCAGCGCACAGCCAAAGTCAGTCACACAAACTTCAGTTTATCACAAGCTTCAGTTTATCAAACAGGCATTATTCAAGCTTCAGTTTATCAAACAGGCATTACTCACACAAGCTTCAGTTTATCAAACAGGCATTATTCTCATTTACTATGATGCTAGGATGAAATGTGTCGTTCACCCCCTGCAGAGCATAGCTCCAAACAACCATCGGAGAAGCATTCCATCCTTACCGTTGACACACGGACTGGAGAGCCAAACAGTCCCGGTAAAAGCAGCTTCCAACCTTGCTGGGCGTCCGTACGTGACCCGCAGCTGACTCTGACCCGGACAGAGACTTTCCGTCGCTATATTCTCTCGTACAAGGGCCGTGTGTGAGATGGGGGGGCCAACCCCACCCCACAGGCAGACCCTGCTCTTGGGAACAGATCCTGACGTACAAAACATGTTTTGTAAACCAGGAACCGTTCTCAGAACATGCTATCAAAACAACAGACTTTTCCCAGCTCTACTCACAAAATAACAAAAACTTCTCTCAGGCACACAAAACTCTCAGGCACACAAAAGAAATAACAAGACTTTTCTCAGGAACTAACAAAATAACAAGACTTTTCTCAGATATAAGCGAACAATTAGAAAAACATCTTACATAACCAATGTTTGGTCTGACCAGGACAACTAACAATAATTCTCCAACAATACCATCTTGGCAGATTCAGCAATGTGTGACCTTGAGCTATAAGGCGGTTTTCCATTTTCTTTGTGGTGCAACGAGACTGTTTCCCTCGCCGTTCTGACAGAACCACACTTTCTGTCCATATATGTCATCAAAAATGATGCACAGCCTGGTCATCTCGAGGCAATGCAAAGTGGGTTGATTTGATTTTTAAATTTCATGAATGACTTGCTTTAAAGATTCTCCTCTGTCAATGATATGATGTTCGGGGCATCACTTTTTCTCCCCTCCCTAATTCCCACACCTGCTGTGCAATGGCCTTTAAAAAAAAAAAGTTATTAAGAAAAAAAAACGATGGAGAAATGCCAGATTTCTGCAAAGCTCCACTCAAAAATAAGGAGCAACGGCTTCATGAAATCAATCTTGCTTGCAGTCAGGTATTTTGTTTTGTCCACACATAGTCGTGAAAAAAGAAAACACCGTTCACAGCGTAAGGTTGTACGTATCAGAAACTAATAAAAAAACACATGGTTTCATATTTCATATTAGTCACTAATAATATTTATCTAAAACAAACAAGTTAATTGGAACATCCGTGTGTTAATAATAATACACCACATGTTTCAATAGCCTTTAGAACTTCCTCCATCAATGCTTAGAAGAAATGTTTTTCTCTATGACATTATCAGTCTTACATCATTTAGTGTTATGGTTTGTTCCACCTTTCTCTACAAATTGCTGTAGTTTGAAGTTTGTTGGCATTTTCTTAATGTGTAACTCTCTTTCTGGGGAATTTATTCCAATCTCTTCTTCTGGTAAAAGCTGTCTTCAGTGTTTTCCCATTTGTGAATAATCTTTGTCATGATGGTGGACTCTAAATTGTTTGGAGACAGCATGATAACCCTTCATAGATTGACAGACGGCAATAATCGCTTCTTGAAGATCATCACTGGATTTCTGTTGACAATCTGAAATCTTCAGTCAAACAAGCTGCCGAGATTTGTGTTTTCATAGAAGTGCTTACACTCGATGATTATAAAATCACGAGGTGCATTTGGTTAACAGCACCTGTCTGCTACTTTCTTAATTCCTAACAGAAGCAGTAAGGGTTTTATTAGTTTCCTACACGCTTCTTCGGCATGTTGACTTAGGTTCATTCATTTATTGACTCATCTTCTATACCTGCTCAATAAAATTCCGTCTCAACAGGGGCTGGAGTTTTTTCCAAGCTGTCAAAGAGAGAGCCCCAACACAGAAAGCAGAACAAGTCAAACAACCATGCAGCCTGCACCCACTGTGCAAGTTAAATTCACCAAGTGTACACAAATGTTTTTGGGCTGTGGAAGGAAGCTGAATTACCCGTAGAAAACCCATGCAGGCATGCAAACTCCACACAGAAAAACCACAGCCGAGGTTCAAACAGAACCTTCTCGCTTTGAAGTGACAGCGTTAAACCCCACACCACTGTTAAAGGGTGTATGAGTAGTTTCTGTTTCTAACGATGAGCAGTTTTTTCCAGGGCAAGCAGCTTCAAAAACTGAAAATAAAAGATATCTGTGAGTTATGTAGTTGTTTAATAAGTTACTGCATGATTATCTATGACCAGAATTGGCTATTAGCCCAAAATGCATTTTGTTTATATTAAATCTTCAAACTTGGATTACAAATGCTGTAATCTATAAAGTAATGTAAAGTCATTTCTTACAGTTTATAGGTAATGATTACGTTTCAGTGAATTACCAAAAAATTAAGATTTATTCTTGGGCAGAATGAATGCCGGTAAAGAACTTCATGATTGCTTCATGAGTGCCGGAAATCTAATACTGTGCTAAGGTTTGTGGAAACCTCTTCCTCTGCCTCCGACAACAGTCTGTTGCACCACAGTTACATACAGCACCTTTACATGCAGAAGGTAGACATTACGACGGCAGAAACAAATTCTGCTTCCATGCAGTTCATTCAACACAGCAGGCAGAGTATGGTCGCTGCAGATGCAGAACAAATTGCTTCTGTGAAAGGGGTTATCAACCATATACAAGGGATGAAAAATTTCCAAAGAAACTTTGGGAAAGGATGGAATTAAAGTGATAAATATGCAACCCAGATATTTGTTGAAAAGCTGCTTTACTGATGTGGTTCAGCAATGTATGTCTTTTATTGTGTGGACAACAATTTATTGTTGCTATTGGTCGTAAAGACAGGAAAATATGTTTAAATGATTGCTCTACCCTTCAAACAATCCTTCTTTGGGGCGTAGAAAAGGCTGTGAACGCACCTCTCCTGGCTGGTTCTCATTCCCGTCTTCCTTTTCTCTCCTGAAGTCCTTTCAGTTGTGCAGCTGCTGTCACAACTGTCCTCCAAACAGCCGATCTTGGCAACGCTCTCTCTGCCTTACGTGCTAGCCGGAGAGCGAGCCTCAATGTCAAGGTCAAGATGTCAAGCAAGATGCTTATTTGGTGCTAAAGTGCACTGATTTAATAAATTCTTCATAGCATGAGGCAGACTGTAAAGCATTGACTGTCGGTGCGTGAAATAAGATTCACTTCTAGGACCAGTGAATAGAGTATGTGTTTGTGCCGTAAATATTCAAGTGAGTAAAAAAAGGAATGACATCCGCTTACATCATAGTAGGGCCCTCCTTCATACCAGGTCTGTGTTTTCTGTACAATAACTAAAGTCAGCATTGGCTCACTAGCAGTGGCTTTGTGCTGCGGTCTGCCTCTAAAACTAAGTCCGACTGCTAGTTACTGAACTGACATTAGTTCATACCCTTGCGAATATGGATTTTATACAACAATGTGTGTTTCCTTGATGAAATTTGGGGAATAAAAATAAATGTTTTATTGACATAATCAAGATTCTAATAGGGACTGTTTAGACAAAGTTTTGAACTGAAGATCTATTCGGAATATGTAGGAAGCATATCCCACAATAATAAATGTATGATTCATTCTAAATAAATGTATTCATCAGTTGGAAGTATGTCGTTTTCCAGATTCTGATTCCCTTTCTTTTCTCAAGAAAAACATCGACAATCACACAGAATCCTGTCCTGCTTTTAAAAGACTTAAAAGCATCAATGCCATAATTTTTTTAATATATTTTGTTGCAACTGAAAATTGCGATAAACTGCGATGATATTGTGAAATATTGCAAGAGGCTAGCAGGCAGTTCTTCTCTTGCAGCTGTATGTACCTGTTACTTTGTCAAGATTGTCCTCTCCTTTATTGGCAATGTCGTCAAGGATGATTAAACCCTGCTGCCGTGATGTCATTTACTAAAATGCCAACTCAGGTGTGGTCATCATGCTTTAAAACCCCACACCACCAGCAGCCTTCCAGTCAAAATTGATTCAAAGGTAAATATCTATTTGTCTTGCGTTTGTATCAAGGCACTCTCCGACCTCTGGATGACTTCTGCTCCTTATGGACAATCATATAAGATGACTCCTATGTTGCTTTACTATTTCACAGCTTCCAGACCCCATGGGGTATGTGAGTGCTCTAAGATTGTGATCATCGGAGAACGTGTTTATTTTAGGTCAAAAGTCTAAATTGTAAATTGGCCATCTGCCTGGAATTCAGTCCAAGTCAGAGTCAAGTCTCTCTTTTTGTCAGTCTTTCCTAGTTAGTCTAGAGGACATTTTTCCACAGCTGCATGTTTTGTTAACTTCATGAATACTGGGAAAAAAAAGGTGGCGTATGATTTCAGTGTATGATAACTGGTAAACTGTATGGGTAAAAAGAAGATTTTGTTTCAGTAGAAAATGCTGCCAGTGGTTTTCATAAATCCTATTTTTATTTCCACGATAGAAACATGATTTCTTGTGCTCCATGCAGAACATTCTTGCAGTCATAACTGAGCAAGGTGGGACACCACTCTAAAAAAAAGTTTGTCACCAAGTTCTTATTTATTTATTTAGTTAGTTTATTTATTTTTAATCTGTTTTCTGTCATTTGCATTTTTAAGCAGGTAATCCAGCAAATTGGCACCTTTTTTGTTTTGTTTCTCCAAATGTTTTGCATTTGCATTTCCAAATGAAAAAGTTTTAATCCTTTGTGATTGGATTGTTAAACAAATCAAATCCAAGAATGAGCAATACATAGATTTATCTTTTTAGTTTTTTTTACTGTAGTTTTGACTCACCTGCTTCCAGATCTGGAACATCACCAACTTTCAGCTTTGGTATTTCTGTAAATCCAGCAGCCTACTGGACTTCACCTAACAGTCATCCCTGAAGGGCTGCAGAAAAACAAATATATTTACTATTTTGCTGGCCTGCAAAAGCAAACTGCGTCCACTAACACATGGTTGGGCGACTTTCCCTCACTGCCATAAAC
Organism: Xenentodon cancila; assembly: GCA_014839995.1. Taxonomy (NCBI): domain Eukaryota; kingdom Metazoa; phylum Chordata; class Actinopteri; order Beloniformes; family Belonidae; genus Xenentodon; species Xenentodon cancila. The sequence goes on from CM026201.1 coordinate 18,583,048, forward strand.
AGATGTCTTTTGAGAAATCAAAAATCTTAGAAGGAAGAACCAGCAGATCCATTGGGATAGAAAACACACTTGATCCTTGCTATTGGCTCCAAAACTGTTAGGATCAGTTTTTAAAAAAACCCTAATAAAAACAACAACAACAACAAAAAACACCACATATGAGGAGTATATGGAAAAATAATTACTTGTGTGGCGCTTCAAAATCAGGCCACGCCCCCCACAATCATTGTCAGGGAAAATCTGACTCAAAACAGGGTTTAAAAACCTTTAAGTGCATTGCTACCCTGAGATAATAACTGAGCAAAATACTGCTATCGCCAAACATGATATCCCCATGAAGAGAATTAATGTTTTGTTGATATATATATAAACTGAGAATAGAAACTTTTTTTGGCACTTGTGTTCTATAGGGAAGTATTTGTGTGATGTGATGTTGTAACTATGTTATTCTTACTGTTTAGGCAAAGGCATATATTATATCTATAACTCTAACCATATTAGTATCTAACACTAACCACGTTTTTATGCACAACCTTAACCATCCACAACCTTTAATGTAATTTGAAAGTACACATTCTTTGGACAAAACAGAATCAGATGGGTCTTCCTCTTCTTCCTCTTCTTCCTTGTTCTATGAATGCATTTTTGAAAATTTTACAGATATGCAAAATATTGTCAACAGCAGCTCAATGTGATGTAAAATGTAGGCATGTCTTAGTAAGTCTTTAATTGTGCCTCACAGGTTTGATCACAGAATGCAAAATTTAGGCATATTACAATGTCAAAAAGCATGAAATATTGGATCATAGAAAGTGTTAAAATACATTGTACATATCTGAGCCTTTGTTATATTAGGTTATACAATGTGGGCAAACATATATATCATATATTTTCAAGTGAACTGTGTTGCTGTATTGAAGACATCCTTCCCCTATGAAATCATTAAAAAAAAAAAAACAAATAAGGACAAAACTCTTCTCTAGAGAGCATGTTTGTTTGTTTTTTACAAACCTCGTCTATAGTACAACAGCTGTGCAAAATAATTGATTTTGAGGAAGAGAAGCCAGCCTTGTAGAAGATGTAAATGTCTCTTTTTAAATTAAAGCAAACATGCAGTCGATTCCAGCATACACGGCGCCCCGAACAAACCAGTCAGTGCCCTCGCCCAACCCCACACAATGGAGATAAAAAAGGCCGTGGGATGTAACACTGAACTTTGGATTGGAGGACAACCTGCTCCACCCACTGTGCTCACACATGGTTCTACATTAATAAAAACAGATATGTACTATGTGTTATGTTACATTTCTGCCACTGTCTCCCACTAAATCTGTCACATAATCTGTGCCAGTGGGAGCATGTAGATGTTAAACAGAAGAGGTCCCAGGATGGAAGCTCGGGGAACGTGATTCTTGTCTGCTCAGATGTAAAGTTACCTACTGACACAAAGTATTTCCTTTTCTCTAAGAACGTTTTGAACCAGTTTAGTACAGTTTCGTAAAGACCTGCCCAGTTCTCCAGTCATCTGAGTAATATATTGTGGTCAACTGCATCAAATGCAGCACTGAGACCCAGTAAAACTCACACTGAAATTTTTCCACCGTCTGTATTCAAGCATATGTCATTAAACACTTTGGTCAGAGCAGTCTCAGTGCTGTGGTGCTGTCTAAAACCTGACTCGAAGGCATCAGAGCAGTTATTTTGTGTTAAAATGAAATTGAACTGTTGAAAAATAATAATGAAATAAATAATAATGAAAACCTATACGCTTGGATGAACACAGACACTCATCAACTCTATACAAAGATGGGAGTCTGGCTTCTCATTTCTGATCTGCTGAAAGTGAAGCTTTAATCAGAATTTTCTGTCATCTCAATTTCCTTATTATAGGATTTGGCACAAGTAAAAGGACACCCATATGGCACTGTGGCAGTAGGATCTTCAGACAAAAGCAAAGAATACCGTCCTGCATTTAAACGTACTCTGTGATTAAAGGCTGCAAATTGAATATCTAAGGCAGAGTGAAAGGAAAGCAGGACTTGAGCTGGTGGTGGAGCCTGAGGCATACAATATATAACATTAACACAGGGTGAGGCTGTGGGACTTTTTCTAATTTGCCTTGAACCCATATCGAACAATCTTGGGACAATACATTGCTTGTTTTTCTTGCCAGTGGTATTGCAGGATACTTCTGGTTTTGTGTCACTACAGTAAGTTAATTACATTTACAAAGCACTCACGTGTCTGTGCCCCTGTCAACAATGGAAAAAAAAAGCATTTTCTAACATAGAAAATTAAGCATGAGATGCAGCGTTATATCTTTTCTAAACAAATGAATGGATGAGTGGTGTGTGAGTGTGTAGGTGTGTATGAATGAGTGCTGGATGAATGTGGTCAACATGCTGTGTAGACCACCTGTTTCTTTAACGTAATCCATATCCAGGTCTAGAATGTATGGACTAAGTCTACCACGGCCTGATATAAATATGTCTCCAGATTACCAACAGTCCTACCCTACTCTGTTAAGTCTTGTGCACTGCACCATCAAAAGCTGTAATACTAAAATTACGTATTTGCGTTTGTCAAAGTGTTTGCAGCTGGCTCGTCTGAGGTAACCATCATGGAATAATGAGTATCTAATGCTTGAAATATTAAATGAAGGATAACTGCCTGCTGTGGATTTAACAGATGTAACCCCGCCTAGAATTTCACAGTACTTTGCACACGCCGTCTCCTGCCTCCATCAGTGCTGAAGGTAACTCCTCTGCGTGCGTAAAGCTCCTGGACACCAAGAGGACACCACACAGTTTCCGATTCTGATGTACTTCTATACAGTACGAAGCTGAGGAGAACCAGAACTCAGATTAGCTTTAATTTAACTACCAGAAAAAATACAATTAAACCATTTTGGCCGCATTTTTAATTTCTATGCATAGTCCGCCTCAGAGTCGCGCGCCTTTTTTCGTACCACCGCGTACTGATGCCTTGCACCAGAGTTGCAGTAAAGACACGGTTCATTTATGAAGAGTAAACAATGTCCAAAGCATATAAAGGATATAGTGGGAGCTAAATGTGGACACTGGATTTAATTGCCTGAAAAACAAAGATTCAGTCAAACTTATGGCGTGAAGGTAAGGCAGTGTTATTTATATTATGTGTGATGTACCAAACTTGGAACAAAACGATAACAGAACAAAAATTCACATTGTATAACTTCGATCCGATCCTGCAAGATTTATGTAGAGTATAGGTGGCATGCCCTTTTTGTGAAGGATGATTTGCGCAATTAAGCGCACGAGGGGTCTAGATGCCACAAGCTGAAAGGAAATGTTTATTTGCACGAGACGACTGTTTCTATTAACAATCCCGGTTAAAAGGTGACTCAGAACAGCTGAAAACAGTCATTTAGACAAGTCTCCATCGTAACCCAGCCCAGGTACAGCGCTCTTTAACACTGGACTATAGTTTGATTCTTTCTGAGGGGCAATCTGCGTGCGTGGAGCTGATCTCCCACACCCAAATTATCATCTGCTTGTGCTTTCCGTCGGGTAACCAGCACCGGACTCCCTGGAGGCAGTGCGGGTCCTCGACACCGCGGTTCGTGTCGGGCAGGTGAGCGCTGTTCTGGCTGCACAGCCTGCCCCAACGCTGGCGGAGTCAAACGCAGTTTTAACGCGTTCACAACGGAAGGCAATTTAAAGGAGCTTTCAAAACGAGAGGGCTCATCTGCTGCTCTCCTAATTAATCTGTGTTTTATTTTAAGCTTGTAACGCTCAGACCATTTTATTTTTAATCGAAAAAGAATTGACTCCATTCTCATTGGACACATTGTTCAATGAGATTTAACACAACTTTTCCATTTAAAATGTTATGTAAAAAAGCACAAACGGAAAAAAAAATGTATAGCAATAATTTAGAAAAATAATCATCGGTGATATATGCAAATAGTTATATGACTCAGGTAATGCTGTTGTACAAGATCAGAAACAGTTCTACAAATTTTGTGGGTTGAAATTCCCCAAAGATATGTGTAGTGATACTGGATGAAGCCTACAGTGCACTTCAATTTCTTCACACTTCAATACATTTTTACAGTCATTTTACCCTTCTTAGGATTTCCATGCATAGGGCTTCAGTTGTTAGATTGATATGAGACACGGGAAAATTATGATGCAAATTTGTTTGAAAAATGCTTTTTGATTCAGTAGAAATTGATCAGAAGAGAAAAAAGGGGATAAAAAAGGTTGAACAGGGAAGGGAAAAAAATCCTTAGGGGGAAAAAAAACCCTTATTTAACAACAAATAATCGTATTTAACAACAAACTACTTTGACATTTGGTCAGCAGCTGCTTTCTAAGCCAGCAGGGACATGAGCATCTGGGCAGGTCATGTGGTAATAGCACCTGCTTGGCACAGTGGTGCAGTAAAAGTGATGCTGTCAGACTTTATTTTAATAAATAAATTGGTCTTGTCAACACTTTTTAGGTAGAATTACCTTTGTGAGGGATTTCTTAATAAAATGAATTGATCAGCTGGTCTCAGCAGAGATGGAATGAGGTGTCTATATGTTGTCTATCCACAGAATTGTCAAGACACATTTTGAATTCTGCTCCTTCTGTCTGATCTGTTCCACCTATTTGTGAGAAAAAGAGTGTCACCAGGGCTGCCTCATGCAATGCCTGTCCAAGCTTGACTGCTTGGACAGATTTCCACTTGAAATCCATTTATCTGATTATTGATTATTTGAATTGTCATTGGTAATAATCACTAAAAAAAGGGCTCAGGTCCCATTACAGGTTACATTTTATCTCTGCCATTGCTTGAAACAGTTTGAATGTTCCTGCCAAGAGCACATTTGCACGAAGGCGGCACACATAAACTGGAATATTTGAATTATTTGCACAGTATCTCAGGGATTTAGTGCCTAGAAAACTTGATGCAGCAGTTTCAGTCAATACAGACTTATACAGTGGGGCCAAAGAGTATTTATTCAGTCACAGATTGTGCAGATTCTCCTACTACTACTACTACTGAGAAAGATGAGAGAGATCTGTAATTTTCATCATAGGTACACTTTAACTATGAGAGACTAAATGAGAGAAATCACATTGTAGGATTTTAAAAGAATGTATTTGTAAATTATGGTGAAAAATAAGTATTTGGTCAAAAAAAAAAAGGTCCACTCAATACTTGTTGGCAATGACAGTGGTCAAACATTTCCTGTGTCTTCACCAGGTTTGCAGACATTTTAGCTGGTATTTTGGCCCGTCTCTCCATGCAGATCTCTAGAGCAGTGATGTTTTGGGGCTGTTGTCCATAAGTGTTCTATGGGGTTGAGGTCTGGAAACTGGCTAGGCCACTCCAGGACCTTGAAATGCTTTTTGCAGAGCCACTCCTTGGTTGCTCGAGCGGCGTGTTTGAGATCATTGTCATGCTGGAAGACCCAGCCACATTCCATCCTCAATGCTCTTCCTGATGGAAGGAGGTTTTGGCTTAAAATCTCATGATACACGGCCCCGTTCATTCTTCCCTTAACACCTCATCCTGTTCCCTTTGCAGAAAAACAGTCCCAAAGCATGGTGTTTCCACCCCCGTGCTTCACAGTAGGTGTGGTGTTCTTGGGATGCAACTCAGCATTCTTCTTCTTCCAAACATGACGACTTGAGTTTTTACCAAAAAGTTCTATTTTGGTTTCATCTGACCACATATTTGCCCAAATCTTCTTCTGGACCATCCGTATGCTTTCTGGCAAACTTCAGACGGGCCTGGATATGTACTGACTTAAGAAGAGGGACACACCTGGCACTGCAGGACTGGAGTCCTTCTTAGCATGGTGTGTTACTGATGGTTGCCTTTGTTACTTTGGTCCCAGCTCTGTGCAGGTATTTCTTCAGGTCCCTCCATGTAGTTCTGGGATTTTTTGCTCACCGTTATGATCATTTTGACCCGAAGAGATGAGATCTTGCGTGGGGCCGCGGATGGAGGGAGATTATCAGTGGTCTTGTACGTCTTCCATTTTCTTACAGTTGCTCCCACAGTTGATTCATTCACGCCAACCTGCTTGCCTTTTGTGAATTCACTCTTCCCAGCCTGGTGCAGGTCTACAGTTTTCTTCTTGGTGTCCATTGATAGCTTTTAGGTCTTGGCCATGAATGAGTTTTGAGTTTGACTGTTAGAGGTTGTTTGAGGCTCTTCTGAGGACAGAAGAGCTTCTTAAAGAAGAACTTACAGGTCTGTGAGAGCCAGAAATCTTGATTTTTTTGTGGGTGACCAAATACTTATTTTCCACCATAATTTACAAATAGATTCTTTAAAAATCCTTCAATGTGATTTCCAGGATTTGTTCTTCTAATTTTGTACCTATGATGAAAATTACAGACCTCTCATCTACGTTGCAGAACCTGCACAATCAGTGGCTGACTAAATACTTTTTGACCCCACTGTAAATTCAACACAATGTTCTCAAATAACTTGAAATATAGACATTTGATTTTATATACCCTAAGGAGGAGTTGTTTTTTTTGTGTTCTTTGTTTTTTTTTTTTGTTGTTTTTTTTTTTTTATCCGTTATACCACAGCTGCTTTTTTAAAAACCGACCTGCTTAAAAGTTTTCACCAGCAAAACCTTATATGAATTGAATTAGGGTTTTGTGTGGTTTTAAGTTTGCACATGTGAAAATGATAACAGAAGTGACATATTTTATACATTTAATATGTGGAACCGATTTTGATAAATATTACTTAACATACATACGTATCCAAAGGACTTCCCTGACTTCACTGGGCAACATACTATTAGCCCGAATCTTGTTTCTTACATTTAAAATTCTTAAAGAAATCCAAAATTTTCAATTTACATTGGAAATCTTATATTGACAGGGACCAAACGGACTTTGGACACAATAATATGTGGATGTGCAACAAATCAGATTTCTAAATGTTTGATGGAGCCTCGAATGATGAATTTCACAAGTGCTTCTGTGTGTTACATTAAATTATATTTTATTACATGTAGCAAATACTTTTATTCAAAGCAACGTACAACTGAGGAAAACAATAAAACAACAGTAAACATGGTAAATTGCAGAGTAAGTGCAGTTAAGAGAGCATGTAGGTGTGTATATACAGTATTATTACAGTAACACATAACCTTAAATATCAGAAACTGCCATGATTGCCTTAACAGCCCAAAATGGAAATCTGTTTTAACCTAATACGGGGCAGAGGCATAGGATACAACAGCGCACTCTTCAGTACTGCGTATGCTACTGTATTTGTCATTACTTCTTGGAAGACAAAAAAAAAAAAAAAAAAAAGAATCAGCTTCCAATGAGGTGGGTGAACATACAATAATACAGTATTTTTCTGCCTTTTTCAAAATAGCCAAGAATGTTATTATAAGATAATAACGTTAAGTTGCTGTGACTTTTCAATCTGCTCTAACAACGTTACGTATGATGTCCTTGTGATTTGCTTATACGTTGGAATACAAGCATTACCTCTGCTTGGTTTTCTCCACGGGTGTAATGGTCTGTTCCGTAAGTCAAATGTGGGAAGTCAGAATTTGAGTTCAGGTCAGCTCTCTTTGATACACAGAGTGTAAACAACTTGGCTGCCTCTTGGCTTGGTGCTTCTTTTGTTCCAGTCGGAGAATATCCACTTCAAAAAAACACGAATCAGCAGCTATGTATTACACTTTAACAAATTAGCTATGCATAGATGTTCTTTGTCTGGTGTTTTATAAGATTCAATTTTACTAGAATAATAATAGAATAGAAACAATTTTTTGTTGCTTTTTAAAAAAATTATTTTTCAATTTTGCCTACAGGCAGAGATAGGGAAATCCCAATTCCCAGCTGCAATCAAATGCAACTTGATATTTGCCCTCACGCACCAATGGCAAAGCTCACCTTGTGCATATACTATCTCAAAGACAGCATGGCTTTGACAAAATAACGGTATGTATCACCCCTGGAATGAGAACTGATTGCATTCAACAAATGAAGCATTTTTCTTTTCATTTTCTGTAGTCCCTATTTCTTTTAGGGCACACACCTAACATTCCCCTGGGATGTGTGAACGTGTAAGTCATTGAGTTAAAGGACAAAAAATATTCAGAAAGGAAATAAACTGTGGAGAGTGAAATTGAGGATGTCTATTAATCAAATCTTACCTTAAAACAGATAGAATGCTTTTTTTGTTGTTATTTTTGTGATGTTATACTAGAAAAAAAAAATTCTACCTTATTAAAGGTGATACCATATAGTTTCTAATTATGATGCATTGATTACATGTATCATAGTTACAATGTTCTGAAGCAGGAGTTTCAACAACCTATGCATGTGGTTGTGCCTGAAACATAAGCAAACAGATGAAAAATAAATGGTTTGGACACTCATTCATTGTACTGGCTTGATGCTCAAACAAATATCCGTCTAACCAGGTCTGGAAATTTCCAGTATCTTAGTAATAATGCATGAGTCAAATGTGACATTCACCTATGCCAACAAAGCAGTTTCTTTTCCGTGTCTTATGGGATATGCAGTGTGGATACATGGCTGAAGTGGCGCCACTATGTTTTGACAAGTTAAGCATGTAATTGTACATTTTCTGTGAAAGTATCCTGGGCCACAATCTCTCTCCTGAAGCCCATTCTGTGGCACAGCAAGTACACTATATTGCCAAAAGTATTCGCTCACCCATCCAAATAATTGGAATCAGGTGCCCCAATCAATTCCATGGTTCCTATTTGTGAAATAATGGGTCGCTCTTAGGAGCTCAGTGAATTCCAGTGTGGAACTGTGATAGCACCTGTGCAACAAATCCAGTCGGGGGGAGAATTGTGTGGGGTTGTTTTTCAGGAGCTGGGCTCGGCCCCTTAGTTCCAGTGAAAGGAACTCTGAATGCTTCAGCATATCAAGACATTTTGGACAATTCCATGCTCCCAACTTTGTGGGAACAGTTTGGAGCTGGCCCCTTCCTCTCCCAACATGACTGTGAAGGTCCATAAAGACATGACAGAGTCTGGTGTGGATGAACTTGACTGGCCTGCACAGAGTCCTGACCTCAACCCGATAGCACACCTTTGGGATGAATTAGAGCGGAGACTGAGAACCAGACCCTCTTGTCCAACATCAGTGTGACCTCACAAATGCACTTCTGGAAGAATGGTCAAGAATTCCCATAAACACACTCCTAAACCTTGTAAACACCCTTCCCAGGAGAGTTGAAGCTATTATAGCTGCAAAGGTGGACCAACGTCATATTGAACCCTATGGATTAGAAATGGGATGTCACTTTAGTTCATATAGTTCATATCAAGGCAGGTGAGCCAATACTTTTGGCCATATGGTGTTAGTCAAAGCAGATAAAGATGGAGGAGCAAATTAGGTTTCAAAAGCCAGTACGATATCTGTTATGAGCTGGTTATGCTTCAGGTTGCTGGTGTATGCTGATAAAGTTAAATTAATTTGTTGGTCTGTTTATTCTATATGGCAAAACTATCAGATAATCACAATCTGGTGCATTGCAAGTGTATAGGACTAATATTTTTCTTTGAGTAGTAAGTTTTTTGGATAGCTGTTGTAGTTGCTGTTACTTATATTTTGAAGTGCCTACTGTAGTAAAATTTAAACAGCCTTGTCATAAACTGATGAACAATTGACAAAACGCAGTAAAAGTGTGCTTTAGTTACAGCTGTGATGCCCTTTCAGGAGGAATTAGGAACCTACTTCTACAACCACATATGCACATTAGTGCTGAACATAGACACCCAAAGAAAATCACTGGACTGCGAATATCCTAATTGGCTGTAGAGGTAAATGCCTTAAACACCTCGTCAAAGCTGCCACAGGGGGATTTCTTGAATAAACAATGTGGACCATTAAGAGAAGATACACTAGGCATTGACTGAAAAGATGACGATTAAATAGAAAGAAAGGATTGAGGATGAAAAGTGAAGAAAGAACAGAAATTCCCAGGAGAAACATAACTTCTTCCCAGTTATTCTGCTGTGTTTGCTCTGAATACCCTGAAACTCACATACATAGTTTATCTAAGGGTATATCCCTGAACACTTTGAGTTGGTGACCATAGTTATTAGTCGGACATGCACAAACCCTCAAAATAGTGTTTAAAGAAAAATTATTGGCATAGATAGTTCCAAAGCTCCTCTCTGGCATATGAATATAAGCCATCAAAAGTTCAAAACTCAAATGTTTGAAAGTGTTTTCATATTTTAGAGCTGCATGACTCATCTATCACTTGCACTTTATTTTCGTGCCTGGTGCCAAATAAATTAAAGCCTTTAAATGGTAGGTTTCATCACATTATCCACTACAACGTGTGAGTGGTTTGTTTAAATAAAAAGTATAAAAACAAACAAAAAAAAAACCAAGATCCAGTCTGACTTTTGTTATGCGGGCAATAATAAGCTCGGTGATGATTCAGAAGTTTGTAGATTATCTTAGCGTAGTCCTTTACAATATGACTAAAAGAGTCTCACATGGTTGTGGGATAACTTTAGCCCATTCTTTTCTTCGACACTGCTTCGGTTCATTGAGAGTTTTGGTCATTCATTTATCCACAGTTCAGTGCAGATCAATGTCCTATTCCTTGAGCCAATTTCAATTCAATTCAATTTTATTTAAATAGCATCAATTATAACACAGGTTGTCTCTAGGCAGACAACTCAATTTTAGTTTCATCAGTTTGTTGTTTCCATGGTCCTTTTAGACAGGAGACACTTTTTCCTAGCAACCCTTTCAAACAAAGCCCTCTTGTTCAGTTTTCTTCTACTTGTGCTGTCGTGGGCTTTAACATTCATAATGCTCATGGAGACCTGCACGGTCTGACGTTTAACTCATGGGGCAGTTTTTTTAAAATATTTTTCTGATCATTGCACAGACTGACCTTCAGGTTAAGTTTCTTCTTGGGGAAAATTTACTTCCCTGGAAAGGAGTAAATCTCCTCTTGAAAGGATTGAGAACTGCCTTTAATGCATTCAACTCATGAATAGTCTTTCTTACTGTAAACAATAGTGAACCCCAAATTGTTTGAAAATACGTATATAATCCTTTCCAATTGGTTTTTCTAAAAACATTACTTATGTCTTTCCCTCTTGATATTGTATTAATACACACCCGAAAGCTCCAAACTATCGAGCTGCCAAAAATGCTTTTATAGGTGTCTACACAGCTCTGGGTGATAAGTTTATCAATAGATGGGGATCTACAGCACCTGGCTGATTTTCTTTTGTTATATAAATATTAGAACGGTGGAAAAAGTCATAAGCTGTTGTTCTCTTGAGGTTGCATGCCTAAAATGAATACCCACTATGCTCAGATGATTTTTTATTAAGCTATACACAAAATGAAACCAGAGTTTAAAAGAGACTGTATTAACCGTTCCACACAACTGTATTGTAGGCGGTTGCAATTTCACCAGGGTAAAAAAATAAATAAATAAATAAATAAATAAACAACACTGTGGCTTGCCAGATTAACCTCTCTTCAAGCATGGATGAGCAGAAAAGCAATGGTAACAACAGGCTGCTGAAAAGGTTGAAAAAGCGCTGAGCATCTTGATATATATTCAAAAATGTTTACACTGTTTTTTTAATATTTAAATGATAATTAATATAACCCTTTATTTGGGGTTCTGGTTCTCTCTCTTTTTATGTTTTGTGCCGATGTCGTTGCCACCTGGGATTGCCACACCTGTCACAACTGCCGTCTTTTACTCTGCGTCGACCACTGCTATGTCTGGCTGGTCAGCCAGCAGCTACTTGTCAGTCCAGAACTGCAAGTCTCCCTGGATTTTAGCTCAATTGTTCTTGGCCAATTTGTGCTGTGTCCTGTCGGGACTTGGGGACTTCCAAGCCATACTCACAAGTCCTTTCCTTCGGTCCAAGCTCCTTGGTTCTATGAATGTGGATAGTCTCAGGGGCTTCTTTGCACAACCTGCAAATTAGTCGGTCTATGATAGACACCCGCCTCTATGATTCGATACTTAGGACCTGTTCTTCTGGATCACAGGCTCTCCAGTGTACAGGTTTACCTTATACAGGAAGTGGAAGGAATTGTTGATGCCAATTCACACTTGTTGAATCGCAAGACTGATTATAAGTGTGTTTCAGAAGCAACGGCTTACTTAAATCTTAATTTTACAAACATGCCGTCATAGGTTTATGGTTTCTGTTGGGTTTGTTTGGTATGTTGTGGCTTGTCCTGGTTCTCCGTTTAGGTTTTATTTTAGTTACTTCCGGTTTTATTCTGAAAGTCTGTTCATGGTTGGTTTAGTTTTGTTTGACCTGTTTCCCTTGGCCCAATTTGTCCTGATGAATTGCACCTATGTCACGTTACCTGGCCTCAGTATATATTGCCTTGTCTTTCTGTTTTTTCTTTTGCTACTGTGTGAGTGAGTCGTTATTCTTCTGTTGCTCTTCTTTTAGTTTGTTGAATGCTTTCTTTATTTAACATATTTAAAATTTTTGGGAATTTCTTCTCGTGGCAGTATTTTTTGGGTTTGTTTGTTTTGGATAAATGGGTTTTCCCTCCCTCCCTCACCACATTGTAACACATCCGTATGCTGGTGCTACATAATCCAAGTTTCTTCTAGTAAAGCATCACCACCTTTTTTTAAATTTAATTTAAAGTCATCTCACAAAGCTTGTCATTACATACAGAGAAACTAAGTTTTTTAAATGTGTAACTTGTTCACCTTTATACTGAGGCTTGCCATTCAATCCACTATGTCCAGAATATTTATGAAAACTTAACGTTGCTACAAATATTGGTTTGCTGCAGTTTAAAGAGTTTCCAGATTTTTGTCTTTTCATTGTGGTAAAAGTTTAGTAAAGAGCATCCTTACTTTACCAAAGCTGTAGCCATATCATGACCATTAAGTTACTTTTGGGATTGTAAAATGCTTGAGATGACTATAAATCAAAATGAGGTGAGGCGCAAAATTAAAACACTCCATTTCTGTTTCACACTTATTCTATTAACAAGACAGCTGTTGTAGACGGATACAGCGAAAACCGCAGCAGCTCAATTAACCTGAGGCTCATGGGCCTCCGTGGATAACACAAGGTGTATTAGGAAGAAGCAGAGGATGAGCTACTGTGTGTAGATGTTCTTGTTCATGCACACGAATCCAATGCCGTCCCTGCTTTACGTGTGCAATGGTGTGCAATGGAAAACTGGCAAGCGATTTATGTATGTGTGGTTTGTGTGTAACCTCACAAGAGGCAACCCCAGTTGTCAGGTCGGAGCATCTCTAAAACCTAATGAGGTCGATGGAGGCTTGTTACTAACCTCCCTATCCCCTCTCTCAAGTGGGTGAGTCTGCTTCCCTTTTAACTTTTATGGCTTGATCTGTGTAAGTAACGGTTACAACAATTGCCTCAATAACGTCTGTCTCTTAATTTATTATTCATTTTTTTATATTTATGTAGAATTTAGAACCTTGAGGTCTTTTTTCTTTGGGATTGACTTATCTGAGCCCTGTAATCAACTCTTTATCTCCGTCTTCCCCTGCTTTTCTGTTGCTGTCCTAGATGTTTCCTGGATGGCCTCAGGTTCTTAGTATTTGTTTTCACTCACCTGAGCTCCCCTTTCAGAGTTAAATGCACATGTTGTACCGCATTTGCTGTTATACCGTTTTTAATGAATGTGTCAATCTAGCTGTCTCAAATTGTCTAAATGATGTGCTCTTTTTACGTTTTGTATAACGCAATGCTTAGAAATGTAGAATTTAATTTCTATATAAACATGATATAAAGTGTCATTGGATGATCTTTTTGTATAGAAATATGGTTTTGATTCATACTTGTAAATATTATTGCTTCAAAACAAACGTTTCATCTGTCATTGGTTTATCTTGGTAAAAGCTGAAGAGAATGCAGCCTCTATTAAATTATTATTATCAATAACAGGTTTTTATTTGTCCTTTTTTTTAATGCAAAGTAAACAGTCTCAAATGAAACCAAATACCCCTTCATGGATGGTACAAGGGAAACTTTTGTAATGATTACCGCAGAGAGAAAGGGGCATAATTGCAATGGCAAGATAATGACACAGTAATTGCTGCTTTGAAGGAGCAGGATTATTTTCAGAACTGTAAAAGTCATAGCTGCCACCACCTACATAGCCAGCCAATAGATGCTGCCTTCACATTTTCAATTACTTGCTTTTCACACACTTTTCTCCAAGAAAAGGGAACTATTTTTCTTGGAGGAGGCTTTCACAAGAGAGTCACTGACTTTGCCAGCATCCATTATTCAGCCTAGCAACTGAAAGCGCTCTGGCTGACAGAAAACTAATTAGGATAAACGCTATTGCAGTGGAGAATCAAACACAGTATTGAACACGGTGATATCAACCGGAGGTTAAGTTTTCCCTCTCTACTGTCAGTGACAGTGGAAATTGGAAATAATCCTGAAGGGCTGAAAAACAAAATACACCAATTTTAATGATAAAAGCATGTGGTAATAATTTACACATTGACATATAAAAAAAAAGACAATGCCCTTTATAGATTGCCCGTCTGTCTAGATAGATAGATTGATACCCTAAACCATTTAGAGTTAGTATGTTAGATAGCGATAACAAAAGTATTTCTATAAGTGGTGAGGTAACAGTTTCAAGGTAAAACAAATGTTGGTTGCACTGGTATAGTTAAAAAAACGGTGGCAACTTGATCAGCAATAGTCTTGGCCAGATGAGCACAAACAGTATGTCAGTTTGGTCAAGAGATTTTTATAATGACTTGAATTAATTAAGCACTTCTTTAGGTCCACTGTACCTAAATAATTGCAGTAATTATGCCACATTATTATAGAAAAAGGAAGCTGTAGAAAATATTAATCACTTTACCATATAGTGTGAAATCCATGTTGATAAAATACATATTCTGTTTATATTTTCTGAGATTGTGCAGTGGTTAACCAGTTCTTCATAGAATTATATTTTTCATTTTATCTAATAGAATGCAGTGAAACTTTTTCTGGAAGATATGTGATAACTGACTTCGAACCAAATGTCCTCACTTGTGCTTATCTGTTTGGTTCTTTTTTCCCCCTATTTTTCTTTTATCTTTGCTGGTGCGTACCAGTGTGCAGGGAAAAGCTTTGTCATTACTGTGGAAATTCACTATAGCCTGATACTACCTCCTGCTCTCATAGATCAGGGTCGACTGAGTATAAGAAGATGCAGTTAGATGTGAGAGAGGGATTGTGGGTAGAATGCGAGGTCGGGCTATTTAAGGATTACATCCAGGAAAGGTCAATTGCTCACAATTCAGAGGCCACCTTCTTTGCTATAGTGCCATTTAACCTTTTTTAATAATTAGAAGACGATTCGCCATAGCTGCTGCTCTGCAGTGTTTAGGAATCTAAAACCTACATGTGATTAAGATTGTGTAGGAAGGAACACTTCATGGCAAGAACAGCTTAGTTTACTGAATTTATTCTGGTCTCTGTGTATGGTGGCTGAATAGTCAATGTGGGAGAAGAAAGGGAGGGCATTTCAACATTTTAAGGCATATGCCGCAAATAAATAAACAAGTTCAGTTCACTCCAGTTTGACCCAGCTGCTATGTTCTTGTAGACATACCTAAGAACTTTATTTCTCTCTTACGTCTGTATAAAACAAGCTCTCTTTAAGTGTTTGTTGAAGAGCTTGAGCTCAGCTGAGCCAGTAATACACCCACAATTCAGACTGCATGGTAATGCACAGTTACACATTTTTACTTATAAGTGAACTTATTAGGCTGTCTTCACAACAGCATGACATGTGCATTGTATGTGCTCTCACACTCGCGGCAAGACAATTTAAACAATAAAAAACAAATGAAAGAACTTTAAAAATTAACTCTAGAATGGAAAGGCACCCAGTGCAGTGAGAATAGAACGGAAAAATGTTTTCCCTTCTGTGAGCGAGAGTGGAGGGAGAAAAAAAGTGACTTAATTTCTTGCATTTCTACCTGCATTGGGACACAAAATCAACAAAATAATTAAGCTGGCATAATCATATATTCTGCTAGGAAGCGTGGTTCTAAAATATTCATGAATAAAAGCTGTGCTGAATTCTGTAATATTATATGAAAGGGCAATCGACCAAGACTTGAGGGAGTCATTTAACGAAATTAAAAATCTTCACCATTTATTTGCATTCTGTGTGTGATCAGAGTTTAAATAATGTGTCAGTTCCACTGTTTTTTCAGGAGGGGGTTTTATATATATATATATATATATATATATATATATATAAAATTTAGGGAATTTGTGTTTCTGCTTTTCTTGTCTCAAACTCTGTTTTGATCCAGCTCGTTCTGTCTTCTGACAGAAAAGAAAACACAAAAGGATCAATGTTGAATGAAAATTGGAGCCATAAACCACATCGAAACATTGTTAGTGTAGGCCTATTTTTTTCTTTAATTTAACTTTATATTTTTATCAATCCCGTGTTCACTTCTTATATACCTACTTATTTTCACAGTCAACAAATCAAAATCGCCTTTCTACTGCAGTTTACCTTCCTGCAGATCAGAGTTTCTGCTGCTTTCTTATCTTTGTTTTATTTACCAGAAAAGAAACCCAGGAAAATCAATGCCAGCACTATTTTTTTGGTTGTTTTTTTTTTTTTTTCGATACAAAAATTAGTATAAAACATAAGAAGTGGTCAAACACAAAATAAAGAAGTGTATCTCATACTACTATGTGAGTCCTACAATTTGGCATAAATTTGAAATTTCTAGGTCTCATGGGTATAACAAAAAAAAGAAACAAAAAGGAAAATCCATATCAAGCATAGTTTTCCCTTTTTAAAAAACATTTTTAAAAACATTTTGGTTTAGAGTGACTTGCTCAGATGGCATGGTGTCTTTTGAAAAGAAAATCTGCATCATTTCATACAGCTGGTAGTTTATTGACGTCCCTAAGGCATAATACAAAGCTAAAACTTTTGTTGGTTATCATTTTTACATTTACATACATATAAAGATATTCTATCTACAAAAATGTGCCATGGTTTTAATGTGTAGGAATAGTAGACAAACATTAAAAATATAGTAGGGATGTCCTGATAACAAACAAACAAAAAAAAGGGATTTACCTGTCATTTGATTTTGAGTATTGGCCCATACCAAGAAATAAAACAACAACAAAATACCCAATTTGTAAACAGAAGAATAGACTGTTGTCTATTTGCAAAGCTTACGTCATGTGTAGAAACTATACAGCACCCTATGACAAGTTTGTCCGCAAGCATTGTTTTATGGGTATTAGACAGTACTAGTAGTATATTGTGTAGTGTGTGTAATAGTGTAGAGTTTCACAGAGTAAGTTGTGAGCACGTCGCCAAGTCTGCTTAACAACTGCATTTTGTGTTTTGCAGCTTCTGTAGGCGAAGTAAATATGTGGCACACAGAATGACTTTAGCTCATCATTCCTGGATGGTGAAACATATGCGTGTGTACACAGGTGCATGAACATGTGTGCACGTGTGGTGTACATGCATGAATGTCTGTGTCTATGTGGGGGGGGTGGGGGTTGGGTGGCATGGTGGATCGACACTGATGGACATAAAATGAACCAAAACATTACAGATTTAAGTAGTGTTACATATACATGCATGTACAGATGAAAGTATGTATACTTAAGTATGTATGCTATGCGTCGGCATAGGCTCCGACAGACCCCCGTGACCCTGAGAAGGAGTAAGCGGGAATAGAAAATGGATAGATGGATGGGACATATAAACACATATACCCATGTAAATATATATACATATTATTGGTTCATACATACACACACACACATCCATACCGTTTTAACCGATTGCACTTTTTTTTTGCAATTTTAAAACCAATTAATACCCAATCACCTATAAAACCTGAGCTGTCCCCAGCGAAATGTTCATATTTTCATTTTATCTCTCTGATTTTACCATCTATACTAATCTATAGATAGATTTATGTGTACAGATGTATTTTATGTGGTTTAAATCCAAACATCTATACATTTTTCAGTAAACAATGATAACATTAACAATAACAACAACAATATTGGCAATGATAACACTGATAATAATAATACTAACAGTAACAATGATAGTGGCTATCGCCATCTGCTCTGCACCATCCGACTCCATCATCTCAGGTTGCCTCAGATCCCCTGGCAGTGCTAAAGTCATGAAACGTTAAGACAGACAGATTAACGTTCCTGCATTTTAGAGAGCGAAAACTTGAAAACCGGTCAGATTTGACCAGAATACAATAACAGAGTCAAGTGTCAGTTTTTAGAAGGTTTAACTGTGTGGGTGATAGAGCCATTTCACCATACTGTGCCTAAATAGCAAGGAATTGAAAAACGGTGCAGGACTTGAATACAAAATAAGGTTTGGACATCTGTGTGTCTTTTCGGTGTTCATTGATCCACACAGGAGCCCATATGCGCTTCAGGGTTGATTGAGAGTTACCTTTTAGACAGAATTGGACTCGTTTTTCAATTTGAATACTAAAGAGCCAACTATGCCAGGGAGAAGGCGAGGTATAAATCAAAAGTTTTGTTCTAAAAAATTAAATGCTCTGAAAAAATAAAACGAGAAGACTTTTCTGGTATTGGATTTGGGCTGCTTGATACACACTGTCATTTGCTTGTGATTAGTTTTCCCTTTGTGCTTCTGCCTGCTTATTTATTTGATCTCCTTCGTGGACATATTTCCTTTCCTCGATTCTAAGATGCATTGTGATGTGTAGACGGACAGCTCTGTGCTGATGTGGTGACAGAACATGAGATGGCCCATAAAACTGCACAACTGCAATATTTGCTACAACTATTGTATAGTCCCAAAGAAGATGAAGTATTTACGTGATAAGTTGTCAGGCTTTATGGAAATAGATGACAACAAAAAGCAACAAACCAATTGTTTTCTGGGCACAGTATGGATTTCACGAATTCACCAGAAAGGAATAAGACAAACACGGGGTTTGACTCAAGTCCTGAAAGAATTTAACACAAATAGCAACGGATATATTTATAAAGACATCCATGTGGGTTTCTAAATAACACTTTTATCGCACTATGCTCTTATACTCGCTGGCACAGAGAGCTAGAAAATGCAGCGTAAATAGTAGTGTATTATTGCTATTTTGTGTGGCTGGTATGTGAATTCTTTGCAACCAAGAGAGCCTGTTTAAAGCAGGAATACAATTTTCAAGTGCCTTACTTTTCAATTTAATTTTGTGTTAGTAAACAGCATGAAGCAGCGACAAAAAAAAAAAAAAAAAAAAAGATCCAAACTTTATCTCTGTACACAGAACCGCAGTCTTTTTTTCTTTTTTTCTTAACCAAGTCTCTCAGTGGAACACGAGTATCCATGAACACTAATTTTGAGACGTTAGTTTTCAGTCCATGTATTTAAGTCGGAGTTCTTTTTATCACTCCACATGCTTTTTGTTTTTCTTTTGCAGGGGAGACGAGAGTTGTCAACCAGTCAGACAGAAAGACCTTATTAGTGTAAACATTGTGAGAGAGCTGGCTTTAAAGCTCCTCCATCATGGCATTTCTTCTGCAGAGTTTATATATATATATATATGTGTGTGTGTATATGTATGGTAATTATTTTCTGCCTGAGAATGTGTATCTACAAATTCACCTGTGCTTAAATATAGTACTCGTGAGCACAGAAGTCAGCCCTCTGCAAAGATGTACAAAAAGGGCTGACGGAAGCCATCAGAACATGAAACCGTAGCAACTGCAAGAACAGGTTAGGTACATCCACAACGTCACCCCCCACTAATATCTGTATGTTGCACAGAAGATGCTGCAAGATTTGGAGGTTTGGTTTGTTTCTGTTTCATGTAAAACACCAGAGGCAGAAATTTAAACAGTGAAACCAGTAAAAACTTCTATTCTGCTTTTTTCAATACATCCAGTTTTATTTCTTTGAACTTCTGTGGACCCTTGCTTTTATATTAATAGCAGAGGATGTCATGTTAAAGTGCTCACCTGGCAGCACTGATGTCCAACATACAGAACACACAAGCCCTGAAATGTCCTGAAGTTAAAGTGGACTAACACTTTGAACTTCTCATGATAATAATTACAAAAAAAAGAGGCTATTGGTGCAACCGTTTTCTCATAATTAAATCAACAATGCTCTGCTTTGAGATGATTCCCCTCACATTTTCTTTATTTGTTCAAGCACATGAAGAATGCCTCAAGGACACTTCAGTTTCTTTCTCGAATACTTTTAGAAGCACCCTGTTTCTGAGTCCTTTTTTTTTTTTTTTGAGATTTCTCACCAAATGCTTACTGACTGTTGTTGTTATTTATGCTCCACAGGACACAGAGCAGCATTTGAGTTGAGAGTGTAATAGTACAGAGGATTGCAATATGTCTGATGGGTGCCTGGTGCTGTTTACTGTGACCTAAAAGAAACAGGATTAAAAGAAAAAAAACAAATTTAAGAGTCAAACAAGAAAGAGCAGCAAAAAGGCAGGAATGGCTGCTACAAAAAGAAGATTAAAGGTCAAAGACAAAAAATATTGAGCTGCGATGTTATTTGCTTTTTTTTTTTTTTTCCAGCCAGCATTTTGTCTGTTTGACCATCACAAAGCGATTATGATTGTTGGAAATCAGGCAGCAATGACTAAAAGGTGTTTTCTGAAAGCAGGAAATAGGTGTACTGCGAAAACAATTACAGATAAACCGCCATTAATCATCACCTTTGCAGATATGGAAAGGGCAATTTGTGCTCTGGGAGAGTGGACCTCCAATTTATTTAAACCCTGACAATATTGTTTTGTTTAGAATGCTAATAAAGTTTTGTTTAATCTATCAAATCTTTATCTGACCTCAGAGAATTTAAAACAATGTATAGTATATGTAATGGTCTTCAATGGAGTATACATTTCAGAATGACAAAAATATAAACTTTTATATCTAAAATACTATTTAATGGGCAGAAGTAAAACAACACTGTGCATTTTAGTGTCCTACATTACCCAGTGTGCTTTGCTACATCTGTTTATGTATTATGTATGTACTTGCATACTTTTCTCAATATAGTGGACTTTATGGATGCGATCCATTAATCTCTAAGACAAAATGTGTACTTGAAGTTTCTGTTTTAAGCCTTTATTCTTGCCTCAGAGTAACTAACAGAAATATCTGATCCCGGACTGGACAGAGGGCCGGGTGTTTATATATACTTTGTCTGAGAGTTTTTCTCTTTGGACTTGTGTGTGTTCAAGCTGCCTGAAAGACAGGTAAACACTGAAAATTAATATAGATAAATTAATCTGTACAATAAGATTTTAGTATTTGGGAGAGGCTGACAAACTTGTTTTTGAAATATTATTGGCGGGGGCAACAAATCCATCCATCCATCCATCCATCCATCCATCCATCCATCCATCCATCCATCCATCCATCCATCCATCCATATCCACTTCTTCCTTCTGCAGGGTCACAGGGGCCTGCTGGAGCTCATCCCAGCTCTCTTCAGGTGAACACAGTTTCCACCCTGAACCGGTCACCAGTCTGTTGCAGCGAACAATGGAAACAGATCTATATATAATTGTTACAACACGATTATTTTCGGTGTATTTTACTTCCTCTAAATCTTTAAAACTGAGTACCTCCATATGTTTGGCATTAAAATATGATGTACATGATTTCTTTCTCATCTTAATCCCGATGCTGAAGTCCCACTAATCACTGTTCTCTATCGACAGATGGGAGTCTTGTGGCAGGAACATGATATTCAGACTGAAAACATAATTTAGTGCTCTGTCTTCAGCTGTGTCGGTGACTGATGTTTGCAGCCACTTGCGTGCTGAATTTGCAGCCACTTGCGTGCTGAATTTGCAGCCACTTGCGTGCTGAATTTGCAGCCACTTGCGTGTTGAATTTGCAGCCACTTGCGTGCTGAATTTGCAGCCACTTGCGTGCTGAATTTGCAGCCACTTGCGTGCTGAATTTGCAGCCACTTGCGTGTTGAATTTGCAGCCACTTGTGTACTGAATTTGCAGCCACTTGCGTGCTGAATTTGCAGCCACTTGCGTGTTGAATTTGCAGCCACTTGCGTGCTGAATTTGCAGCTTTAAAGCAGTTCGCTTAGCAATTATCCAGAGGATGGTGGTAACATGATCTTAGAAATGTTTGCAATGTGCAAAACCATTTAAGAACTTACACTACTACTTTTGCTTTGCACTGCAGCTGTGTGGCTTTGCAGCTTAACCTGCCAGCTTATTTTCCTTTACTATCAAGGCAATCAAAGTATAAACAGACACCAAAGTCTCTCACACTCTGACGATGTTTGCTTAAGCAGCACAGCGGGCACTAAAGTAACCTTTTCTTGCATGGACAGAAAGAACACCATGAACTACTTTCTTTTGCACCCAGTTGCTCATTTCTCTGTGTTTTTCAATCTTCTAAAATTCAGTCAGTCACTTTATAACAACTTAGAAGGACTTTTGGTTGTTTGAGTTCTGGCTTTTGGACTGTTTGCTGGTATTCTGAGCGTCTGTTTGACTGGCTGTTGCTCTCAGAGCAACAAACACTACAAAAGCCATTTTTGAGACATTTAAGTGAAGATTGGCCTGAATGGGGCAGCTGTGGCTCAGGACTTTGAGCATTATTTGCCAGTCAGAAAGGCAGCACTGATTGTACCTCAGGCCATTTACCTCAAGCTCCGTATGTAAACAGCTGTATGAATGCTGTTGAGTGTGTGATTGTGAATTTCAATTTAAACATTTTCAATAAGATTAGAAATTAGATATAAATCAATACATTTACCACTTGTAATTGTAAGGTCTTGCTCAAGACAGCTAAAGCCAAGTCTACCTCCCTCATCAACTAGCATTTATTTATTATATCAAAAGGTAAAGACTTAGAGCAAGCAAGTTTTTTATGTTAAAAGTTCAAAATTAAAATAGCAAAGAAGTGGACACATTCACCCAAAAGACTGGCACCTTAGTGAGTTGTGGGTGGAAACCGTGGGTACGTGCCGGTGCAAATACAGTGCAGGGACTCTCAGATACGCTGAATGTTCTGAATTACACACAGAAAGTGTAACGATTCTTAGGCTCTCCAATAATGCTTAACAGTAAAGTAGAAACAGCACACACCACTGCAAGGAGAGGCGACAAAGCATGCAAGTTTCAGTTAATGTCCTGCCAGGTACCAACTATACTGAAGAATCCTTGTTTCCAAACAGATTTATGGACTCAGAGGTCATTGACTTCAACGGCTGATTTACCTATCAGGTAAACATAATCTATGCTGGCCAGACAGAGGTTACAGATTACTATATGTAAAGAAAAATATTGGGCAAAAGGGTTGACATTCTTTATTATTAATAGTTCTGCTTTTTTCTTTTTTTCTTAAGCAAGGACCAGTAACCAGGTCAGCAGGGACAACTATTTCAAATAATGTAAGTTAGGAAGTAGATTGGGAAAGTAAATGAGATTAGACAGCATAGGGCATCTGCGGGGCGCACACACAGACTGGTGCCCCAGAGCCATGCTTACATATCTTAACAGGAACATGCTCCTCTCACTCTCATTCCCTCTCCTTTCTTCTTTCAGTACTTCACACTTAATCCTCTGCTGTGAGACTTTGCTCTGCCTTCATTTAATAACTTTTCTAGGTATTTTAACAAAGTACTGGACAATTAAAAGAGAAAATGGGGGAAATGCAGGTTGCATACATGTGCATACATGTAGGATTGATTTAGCATACTGTAGTTCTCATTTATAATAGATTAAGTATAAAAACTTTTCAAAGTATAAATATTCCTTTTTGTGACATTGAAATGTACTTTGAGTTAGCTGTACACCGCCATATAAAAAAAAAAAAAATAAAATAAAAATCAAGGCTCTCAAGATAAATATGAGGTGCTTATATTTAGCTGCAAAGGCCACACAGGTAATAATTAAAAAAGAAGAAGTGGTGCCTTTACAAGTCAACAGTTAACAGAATTGCTTCTGGGGGTCAGTTCAAGTGGTGCTTTTCATGCACAGCAGGCTTTTTATCTAATGGAAAAAAAAGACCAGAATGAACCTCTAGAAGGGTTAAAATAAAAACATCAAAACAAGGAATTTTTTTAATCATTAAAATGGGATGCAGAATTAAAATAAGTCATATTCTATTGGGAATTTGATGAGGATTTCAATCAGCACCGGAGGGGGTTTGAAAGTCTGCTGAACCAGGTAAAGTTTGAGCAAAGGACAAAGTGAAAATGCTGGAAGACAAACATTTGTTTTGGCAGGTATAAGGGAACTTGACAGCTCTTTATATGTTTATTATTATTATTATTATTATTATTATTATTATTATTATTATTATTATTATTATTATTATTATTATTATTATTATTATTATTATTAAAGGATTACAGGCTTGGGATTCATTGCTCAGCATTGGTAAATATGAGAACAAGATAGAACTAATATCTGCTGCAAGATTAAAATGCATATATATATGTCAGGGATAAAGGTTTTTTACCAAATCATGGTACAGTACTAACCACTAATATATATGCAGACAGTTTAAAAAAAAAAAAGAAGGACATTTAGTCTAATGGGTTGTGTTTTTTCCCCAGCGCAGTACCACTAAATAGGCATTCCTAATAGGATCTGCCAGTCAAGGGAAGACATCACCACTGTTTATTTGCCCCCAAAACAGAGAGACTGTCATACCTTTTACGCATTAAATTGTCAGTAGTCTCTGCTCTTCTACTGATATTATTTATTATTTGATAGGTTTAAAGCTTCCAGTCATGCTCACTGTAGTTCATTTTAGTTCAGGTACTTTTCTGCTTTTATTTGATCAAAAGTTGCAAAGTGATCACAGCCTTCTGTTTGTTTGCTTGATTGTTGTTCAGAGACCAGGAATTGAAACTAATCCTTGATTGTTGTTGATTCGTTTATTGCGTGTGAGACCCGGTGATGTCCGCCTGCCTATCTTACACATGGGTCCTTGAAGAAAAACATCCTCCCGGCACAAAGCGATCTGTTATGAGCAGTGAGTCAATATACACCGATCAGCCTTGACATTAAAACCACTGACAGGGGAAGTGAAAAATATGGATTATCCCATTACATTGCAACGCTTTGCTGGGAAACCTTGCGTCTTGACATTCATGAGGAGGTTTCTTTGACAAATATTGACAATCTAAACAAAATGCCATCTCCAATACGACAATGCAACTTTCTCCATCTGCCTTGAGGAGCACACTAAAGAGCCCACCTGACATCTGTGTCAAAGACCCTACCGATCAGACCCACATTTATTCATCAGCACAACAACACCAAATGCACAGTGACATCATGTAAAATAACCCCCCCCCCTCCCTCCCACCACTACAACCACCACTACCACCACCACCACCATCATCATCATCATCATACCCTCTGCTTAACATAATTCTTTCAGTCACAGATTACAGGAAGAGAAATCTGAGGGACCATAAATCCTTGAAGAATATGCACAAGGTTGCTGACTTAAAGGCAGCTGGATTTATTTCTCTTTCTCTTTATTTCTCCTTCTGTATTGAAAGCATTTTCAAGAGAACTGCTAAAGTGAAGCTGTTTCCACAGTGTTGCGTTTGTTTGAAAGATCTTGTACTAAATTTTTAAGATCACATAGTTGTTTATTTGCGGTAAGGTTGTAGTCCAACACATGAGAAACTATAGTAACACTGGGAATAATTTATGCTGTTTGTATTTACATAAAGATGCACGTTAAAAATTTCTTCAATACGCTATTGTGATGCAAACTTGCCAGCAATCACAACGTAAATGAATTCTGACCAGTTTCCTTAATTATCTCTTAATGTTTTAATTTTCCTTTTAAGTTTTTTGACGATAGCAATGTTTTCATCTCTGTCGTCTCTATAATTTGAAAAGAAGACTTTACACATTACTCAATACAGCAGGGTTTAAGAGACAAGCTGCTTCTTGTGAGCAATTACTGCAGGATTATAGATTATCCCAATGCAATATCCTGTCATATTTTTTCTTCTTTTCCTTTTGGTAAACACTTCATTAAATACAACAACATTGAAATGCTGTCTTCTGTCTTGCCTGTTTGCAGGGCCCCTTCTTGGCCTCCATCCCTCACAGCTAATGGATGTCTTTACCCAGTATGCCTACAATGACAGCTTCAACAATAATGGAACATGGACCCTCAACAAAACAGAACAAGAGCAGAGGCACACTTACAACTACTACGCCATGCTTCTTACCCTGCTCATCTTTGTCATTGTCTTTGGCAATGTGCTGGTGTGCATGGCTGTGTCCAGGGAAAAGGCTCTGCAGACCACCACCAACTACTTGATTGTCAGCTTGGCTGTCGCTGACCTTCTAGTTGCCACGCTGGTTATGCCCTGGGTCGTCTACTTGGAGGTAAGAGCGCAAATGCAACTGTCCTCTGCGTATGAAGAGAAAAATTAACCTGAGATGCCTTTAGGCAGCACACGCGCTTATCCGTCTAAGTGCCTTAACAATGTTGATAAAATGACCAATGAAAAGATGATCTATGGTCTGGCAGTCTACAATAACACTGCAATGACTGGTCTTATCCCCAGTAATTGTGTATATTATTGTCCAAAGAGTAGAGTATTGCTTCCGAAAGTACTTTTGAAGTAATAAGAGAAGAGTCATGAAATGGTTAATACATGGTAAACGCATAACATGCTTTAATATGTTGCATG
The DNA here is from genome assembly GCA_014839995.1 of Xenentodon cancila. Taxonomy (NCBI): domain Eukaryota; kingdom Metazoa; phylum Chordata; class Actinopteri; order Beloniformes; family Belonidae; genus Xenentodon; species Xenentodon cancila. Next base: position 18,609,771 of record CM026201.1, read on the forward strand.
CCGAGAAATCTGCTGCTGTTAAACTGTTGGTAAAAAGGCTTTGAGCCAAGAAAGCTGCCTACAATTACTATATCTGTAAGCCACAGGCTGAAAGCAAAACAATAGTGGAAGTCATGTGGTTACAAATAATTATGAATAATTCCTTCTGAGTTATGTCATCTGGCATTCAGTCCAGTGTAGCAAAATGGAAACTATTTTCAAATTATTTTCTATAAACTGACTCGACTCCCTGCTAAAAACTGCAACAAAATCTGCAGACAGATTAGAGCCAAGCTTTAACTGATGGGTCATCCTTCTGAAAAATAAATAAATCTTTGATCATGTCTCGCATCTGTCTTTTCTATCCCGGGAATTTTGACCATTTGGCTGCAGGCCTTGTACTGAGAAGGACAGTTTTTTCAAGACAGATTTCTGACAGTTGCTTTGATTGCGTTGTTCCAGTCAGTGATTCACGATGATTCTGGCTTTGATCATCCAGAGAAGGTTTCTTTGTTGAGGCCGGTCTGTAAATTTGTCTAGGATCAGCGTTGCCAACGCACCCTCCTGACACTCTGTTAGTTTTGCTTTGTGCCCCAGAAAAGGGGGTCCTACGCTGGGTGGGGCCTGACTGCATTGGGATTGTTCGGCTAATGTGAATAATAAGGATTTAGAAATGGAAAGAATTGTGGATGAACAACTTGGAGGCTTTGCTGCGTTTCACAAACTGTTTCTGTGCAGTTTATGATGTGACTGAGAGCTATGTGTTAGTGAGGGAGGTCGGTCCACTATTAGGGACTGCTGTTGTCACAAGGTAAGCAATATTACACCTGATAAATTCATTAATATTGCAGCAATGATGTTAAAGTGCTCCCAAGCTGTGCTGCAAATAATAAATTACTAGTTATATATGTGCAAAGAGAGAAACACATAGATGAAACTTTACAATAAAAGGCTAATTATCAGGCTTACGCTTGTTTATCTATAAAGTATGCAACTTTTATCCTGCGTTTGTTTCTAACTATACTCCCTCTGATTATGTGGGCAGCAGGGATTCGCAGAGGGGGAGCACATCAAAGTATATTGTAAAAGTGGGAGCTGAATTGTAATCAGGCGCATATCAAAGCCACAAACTGCAGCATGAAACTTTCTCCAAAAAAAAAAAAAAATAAAATGCCCAAGTTTGATAGCAGACAGAGTTAGTCTTTAACGGTTTAACTGTTGAGATGTGATAAACCGTGTTTAGGACGGCACCTTTATACTGTGGTGAATTCTGCACTCATTCTGGTATGTTTCCGGATATAAAATTCACAGGTGTGTTTTCTGTATTCTTGCATTGATGGCTGTGCACACACAACGTGCCCATTATCACATCCGAGGCGGGCAGGTTTTCTATGCGCTTTTTCCGTTGATTTCTTGGTCGTCGAGCAAAACAGCCATGTCGTTAAGGAAACTTGGTGGAGAGGTGGAGCATAAACAAAGAAATAATGTTGCATGTGTTAGTTTTTCTTGCCATTTGGTTTGTCTTTCTGAGCTTTCTGAGCAAGAGATATCTGTGTCAGCAAGAGCTGGTTGAACTCTAAATACCGAGATGGCTTCAGTCCTTTCAACCATATTTTCTTGATCATAAAATACCGTAGATCATAATTTCACCATGGCAGACCGACTACATGGCATTACGTCTGTTCACTGCTGTTTTCTGTCTTCATGATGTCTTCACTGACGTCAAGGGAAAGGGTTAGGAAAAGACGTAAAAGGTGCCTTTTTATACTATTTGACCATTATTATGGACTTGGACCCCATTTTGAAGAAACTAAGATGATTAATGAATGTGACATTTACCCACAGTGCCTTGCTTTGGCAGTGAGGTCTGAAGGATGAGACATGTCTCATTTCAGGTCAAGAGAGGACTGTTTGGCTAAGCAGATGCTTGTGCTCCCGCGTCTGCCGGTGCACTGTGCTTGATTCTCCAAAATTAAACAGATTCCTTTACCATTTAGGCATTTTGTGCAATGAGAAAATGAAATATCTTCCCGCTTTTTATTTTTTTCTAACTGAGCAGGCCAGTAACAAGAATCTGGGGAGCGACGTTTTCTTAAAAATGTTTTTCTCTGATCTACGCACAGGCTGTTTGTCACAGTCAAACTGGATTACCCAGCATGTGTTAAGATCGGGATGCTAATGTGATTTTGGCGTGTCCGTCTTATGCTGCCTGGCCTCCTGTTAACAGCGATGGAACAAACGGAGATGGAGGAAACTGGGATGATTTAAATCCCTGGAATCAGAAAGGATATGGTCAAAGTGTGAATGAAAATGCCTCAGATTGTCACAAAATGTGCATCATTACATTTGCAAGTTTTTAAATAATCTTATTGGCATAGTACCTTTCATGTTTTATTTACAGTCCGCAAATTACAATTCATTAGGCATCTATAAAGGTTTCCGTCTTTAAATAATGAAAGCAATCACGAGCATTTCGGTTTGGTGTTTGGGAAGAATATAATCTTTATTTTAATACTTTGTTTTTATTTTTGTGTCGTATCACTGACCAAGTCTGTAATTGAGCTTCTTGGCTTGACGTTAAAGCACAGACTACCATGCAAAACTTATCCACGGGGAGTAGGCAGAGCATTGACCTTGTCCTTTATGTAGAAATGCTACATTTCCATCAATTACAACAGGTTTTGCTTTTTGCAAAATGTGATTGATTCAAAGAGCTCATGCAAGAAAATGACATTTAAAGAAGTGGAAATTGTTTATCTCGCCTGTTGCAGCAGTCATGTCTGAACTTTAAAGCACTTGTCTAATGATCTCTTTAAAAAGGACAAAAAGAAAACAAAAACATATTCGTATTCATATTCATATTCATGTTTTAAGTATCATGATGGTGCACCAAATCATACATTAAATCCACAGAACAGGTGTCTGAAAAATCAGCCAAGACTAAATGGCTGAGCCGTGCCTGCATGGATCACAAGTTTAATGAGTGGAACATGCTCATTATCTTAAAGCTTCAGCCTGCCTCTTAGCTCAGAGTGCATAATTGCCTGTAGGCTCCAGTGATCTGGTCAAAGTGAGATTTTATGAGGACTGTAAGGGTTTTTGCACAAACTTCAAAAGTAAACAACTCTTTTATTGCAAGACAGCTCCCACCTTTACAGTGTTTAAGGTTATTTCAGAAATATTGGTACTGCTGTCAGGCCAACGTCTCAGCTGGGGATCAGGAGACAGTTGCTACGGAAAATTCATGGGTCTGGATGGAAAAAAAAAAAAGGAAAAGAAAAATATTCTGCTGTTACGTCTGTGATTATTCTAGAGGATTGTCTCAGAAAGACCCCTGTCGTGACTTTGTGTGGCAGATCAATAATACTTAAACAAAATCCTGTATTGACATGTGTGCGGCGCATTTCCTCATGTTTACGCTGCAGTCGCACCTAATAATATTTAACGTATCATTAAATAGTTTTAAATTAAGGCATCATAATATCTGTTATTAACTGGGGAAAAAAAAGAAATCCAAAACACAAACAAAATGATACATAGATTCACTTTAGGCCAACTTTTCAAAAGGACTTTAATAAGAGTAATAATGTTTCAAACTGGTTGCTGGTTATTGAATTATTATTTGTTAAGATATTAAAACTGAGTGAGCATGTGTGTAATTATCTGAAGGCAAAATGATCTCCAGTATGTCATCACATGTGAGAGAAAATGATTAAAATGTTTAAAGTGATGTTTAAAAAAAAAAAGATGTGTGCACAATATCAGTAATTATCATTAAATCAGTGAATCCAGAGGAATTTAACTGTGTAAAGGGCGAGGGTAGGAGCCTGAGCTGGACGCCCGTGATCGATCTCCAGATCCTCCTGGCATGAAACTGTAGAATTGATGTTTATTTGTCAGGGTCTTACTCACTTCTCATGTTATAATTTTACTTGTGGTGCACTTGTCTGTTTCTTTGGTTCCAAAGAAGCCAAAAGTACATGAGGTTTTATCCAGGTTATGAGTAGTCCACGTCCTCGGCTTGGTAGCAATCATGCAATGACATGCCTGTTTGATGATAATGAAAAGATCCAGAGGGACAAATAATCTGTGCTTTCCACAAATAGAAGGGAATAATAGAACAGGTTTATTTGTTATCTCACCTCTGCAATTTCTTTTATCTTTTTATTGAGTTGTTGATATATTCTCTAAATATATTTTTTTTAAATTCATTTTAAAGAACATACTGTAGCCTGACATTTATGCAAACACTCTTGTTTTATTTTATCTTTAAGTTGGCAGTGCTGAGGAGGCACAGAATGTTGGCAAGGTAAACACTTGCCACCTGTTGGTGTACAAACCTGTCTCGAGCACAGACACTATTTGTACATTGCACCACTGTGCTGGTATCTTAAGAGGTTGGTGGTTTGGAGGCCTTCATGAATCCTGTCCAGGATTGGGTTTAGTTGATGCAGGTTTAGAAGAGGGTTATGAGGCCCTGTGAAAGACTGGAGACCTGTCCAGGGTGTACCCCTGCCTTTCACCTGCACTGACCTGGGATAGGATGGATGGATGGATGGATGGATGGATGGATGGATGGATGGATGGATGGATGGATGGATGGATGGATGGTTCAACAAAGCTCAAGTTCAGGGTGTATCTGAGGGACTGTTAAACCCCTTTATTTTGTCTTGAGCCTGATTTCCTGTTTTCTTCCCTCAGTCGGTGACTTCCTTCGTTGGTAAGCTCTGTCTTAGGTGTCTCCACCTACGTCCTATCCGCTATTATAGGCCCGTTCATTTCTTTTTCCCTGTTCAGTGCCTTTGGTGCTCCATATGGTCACGATTTGTCCGATTTTACTTTATATCACCTGTGTCATGTTTTGGTGGCATATTTTTTCTCTTAATTTAGCATCAACTATTTATGACCGACATATTTGAGACATTGCTGAAAAACATACACATAGTTGTGAGTTCTGCTGAAAAAAATGTGCTCATTGGCTCTTGTGGTGTGTTAGAAAAAAAAACATACATTTATACAAATCTATTGTGGACTTTTTTTTGTACTTGACAAGTCCATAATTCAGCTGTATGATTAGCAGAACACTTCTGAATGAATGAATGAATCAGAAAAGAAAGGTTTGACACAGAATTATGTGATTTTATTCGCTAGTTGTCATAAGTGTTGATTCACTGGCAGCGTAAGTCAAGTATTGCTGTGTTATGCAAACAACCCAAGCATGCCAACCGTAGCACTGACCAGCTACCAATGTGAAAAAAGTGAGACGAGCCATGAAAATGTTTTCCAAATACTATACAGCTCATGCAGACAACTGTTACAGTACTGTTACTCTGTAATCATCATCATGCAATTCTAAGTCTATAGTTTATACAGTAGGTCAGAAGCTCTTGTACATGGTGAGTAGGGCAGCACGGTGGCTTAGTGGTTAGCACTGTTCCCTCACAGCAAGAAGGTTCCTGGTTTGATTCCCGGCCCGGTGGGTCTTTCTGTGTGGAGTTTGCATGTTCTCCCCGTGCTTGCGTGGGTTCCCTCCGGGCACTCCGGCTTCCTCCCACAGTCCAAAAACATGCAGGGTAGGTTAATTGATCATCCTAAATTCTCCCTAGGTGTGAATGTGAGTGTGATTGGTTGTTTGTCTTCCATGTGGCCCTGGATAGACTGGCGACCTGTCCAGGGTGTACCCCTGCCATTCGCCTACTATGCGTCGGGATAGGCTCCGACAGACCCCCGTGACCCGGAAACGGATAAAGCGGGTATAGCTAATGGATGGATGGACATGGTGAGTAATGTCATTCAAGTAAGGACTGACCAGGTTAAGTAACCTGCTCACATAAACAACCATCAGCGCTGATAGTTATTTTCCTTAATTCACACTATATCGGTTTATGGTTGTGTCACCAGAAAGAGCAGATTCACTTTTTGATGTTTCATTAGCAGGTCTCTTCCTGCCAGCTGGCTCTCTGAAGAAGCAGTTAAGCACATAGTTGTCGAGGAAACGAGCACTGTTAGAGTTAGCTTTCATTCCAGATAACTAATTAGGTAACTTGTTTGCAAAGAAAACTTATGTTGACTTTAAAAACTAACGACAACTCAGTGTCTGAGTTGCTGTCACTAAACATGGACAGTGACTCACCCACCCCAACTCCTTTATTAAATTCAGTGAAAAAGAAAAAAAAAAACAAGTGAGATAATTAATTACTACATTGTGTATAAAGATGCATGATTAAATATAATTTTACTTTCTTTTTTTTTTTTTTTACCTATATGAACAGCTTCACTGTCTGAGTCTCAAGATCAGCAAATTATAATTATAATATCAAAACCTTTCTACATTATTTGCATTCAAGATATTATATGTGTTAATATACAACTTTTAATTGATCATTTTTGTAGCTTTATAATGACATATAATTATTTCCTCTCAACAACAGTAAAAATCAGGATGAATTGTATTTGTCATTTTACATATTGAGAAAATAATTTGTATGTTGTCTCTTTATTTAAATGGATTTTTTTCCACTTGTTCAGCTGCTTTTATCTTTCTAACCTATGTGCTTTTGCATGAACCTTTTGCATGCATCAACCTTTCAAAGAGTCCTCCTTTTTTGTATAAATGTTTTCTGTGTAACAAGATGCTGTCAAAAGCAATTTTTATATCATTTAAATGTCTTTGCACTGATATTTCTGTATTTGTGTTGTGCAGCTGCTAAGGCTTTTGTTAGCTTCTTGAAATTTAAATGCCAAAGCTGTTTCGATCTTGCAGTACTGATGACGACTTAAGAATAAACGCTTGCAGGAGGAGCTAGGTGTACAAACTCTCATGTACAAACTGATAAGTAAATTCATATAAATAAACAAACACAATTACTAAGAAAAACTGTATATTCACATTGACTTGATAAGAAGACAACGTTTCCAAAAGTGCAAAAAAGCAGTGAGCTTGCAATAAGGTGGAGGACTATCTGTTCTTGGTCACTCTGCAGTCACTGGAGTGTTAACAAAACCAACCGCGTTATGCAGCTCATCAATGACAGAGCTTAATTTCATGAAGGCACAGCCCAGGGACAACGTTTAATCAGCTTCAGAGAGGCAGCAGACACACAAATCTCCCTTAACCTTTACATGGCTGTGGGTAGAGGCAGGTAGGATTTGGTGTCCACCAAGTTGATCAGACCTGTCAGAGTTAACGATGTCTTTTTCATCATGGGATTTGACCAAACCACAGGAAACAACCAAGATATGAATGTAAATAAGTTACAATCCTGTGTCGGATGTACGTCGTCTAGAGCTACAGATCGGTGTGCATGTTAATGATTAATATTCTCTCTTACACTAATAATGTGTATACTCTTTACAATTGTGAAAAAGGTTTTTTGCAGTATTTTTATATTTCAAATATGACCTAAATATTTGTATAATTGTACATTCTCAATTACAGCAGTGAATTCTAAAGGAAAATGTCAGGACATCTATCTGTGAACCTAATCGCAAGAGAAAGTGGGTCACGTAGCAGCACAGTGACCCTGAGTTCACTACCAGAGAACGGTTAAAGAAGAATAAAACTCACGTTTTTGTAACGGTCAAGCAAATCCCGACGTTAGGAGAAATATTGCACAAGGTTCTGAAGTGAGCAGTTCATGAATGAAAACCCACCATGATCCAAAAGTTTTTAAAAAAAAAAAAAAGGAATATTGGCTAGAATTCCACAAGGATGTTGTAGCTTTGTCCCACTGAGGACAGAGCAGGTCTGCAGACAGACGAGTCCAGGATCCGTACCCGTCCTCCTCGGCCATGCCTTTGTAATGAGTGAAGAATGTGATTTTGAATTGTTATTCAAAAACATCCTTGGGAAAGATGTTGTTTTGCAGGCAGCACAAGATGCTCCATATGAATGCTGACATCAGAGAAGTGTAAGTGACCCATGCCAAATACAGTGGGCTGATACAATCTCATGTCATAACGGCACTGGCTTTGTTGCTGATAGTCTAGATGTTTCTTTTCATCTGCTGCACACAATACCAATGTCTTACAACACCTGGAATACTGATGAACTTGACTACAGTATATGTTTTCACTGTGTCATGGTCTATCCCAAATGTTTTTGAGGTTGTTTTTTTTTGTCCGTGGTTATATTAGGTATTGATGAATGACAGTTCTTGATGCAGTGTGATTTGGAGAAAGGAGGATCGCTGGTGTCCACCTTAGACTTGTGTCTTCCCCCGTTACACGTTGAAATTCCTTCAGACATTTCACTTATTGGGTGACAAAGTGGAAATCTTCTCCTCATCTCGGCTCCTCAAAGAGTCAGCCTTTCATGGATGCTGCATTTTGTACCAAATCACAGTGGCCTGCTAACACCTGTCAGTTGTTTAAATAACAAGCACATCATTTTTTTTTCCTTTTAACTCCTTACTAGCAATAAATTGTCCCAGTACCAACTTTTTTTTTTTAATTTAAGGTTGTATATCTTTATGATTCCTCAGATGCTTGTTTTTTTGTGTTTGTTCCTTTTTCTTGCGTTACCATGGTGAAAAATGATACAATGCAATACTGCAAGTGTCGTCGATCTCTTTGTTGCCAAGGAGCTTCCTTTTTCTAAACAAACATAGTGACTTTGTTTTGTTGATTGCTGCTGTAAACCTGCAATTTGCTTGTGTTTTCTCCTCCAGGTTGTGGGAGAGTGGCGTTTCAGCAAGATCCACTGTGACATTTTTGTCACTCTCGATGTGATGATGTGTACAGCCAGCATCCTTAATCTCTGTGCCATCAGCATTGACCGGTGAGTTTGCCTCAGCACAGATGCTTCGGTCTGGGCGGTTGCCCTTTCTGCTTGGAAATGAATGGCAACTTTTGACCTCTTATTAACAAAGAATTTTTGTGTTTTCAGTTAGGACCATCAAAGCCCACCTGTCTAGTTACAGACTGAATCACTTTTTTAGACATGGATTTCACACTGTGTGTATTCTGGAATTGCAACACATGTCCAAATTAGTAGCCACCAGATGTTGCGCGGTTAGAAATATGACAAACTCCACAAAACAAACGTCAGCAGCTTTTCAACTAAGAAGTGTGAATAATCTAGTGATAAAGACATACACCAGAAAAAGACAAATCCTAACATTGAGGGAACCTGATGTCTGTTAGCTTTAACTTTAGAAGTAAAATATTTTTAGTGATACATGTAAACAATCAGTACATTAAAACATAGTCTTCACAAGCCAATAACGAAAGGAGAAAAAAAACACACAAATAAAATCTAAAATTATTTCACATTCAGTCATTGAACCGTCAAAATCAAAGTAAAACAAACCATTCTAAGAGCTATAAAATATTTATAAAGTTAATGTTGAAAAAACGATGTGAATATATCCTTAAAGGTTAAATAACAACCAAAAATAAAAAACCTTTTCTTTTTAAAAATAAAAATAATGTGTTGTGTATATACCACAGAGAAAAACACAATTGAATAAAAACTACAAAACGCAATCGATGATTCCAACCATTAAAATCCCCAAAGTTAAAAAAGTCTGTGGTTGACCACAACAATGTGACCTTGAGCCATGGATGTTTCATTTATTAACATGCTTGTGCAGTAAACTAATATGTGAGTCCTAGCAGAAGCTCAACTGTCATCTTGCAAAAAAAAAAAAAAAAAAAAGGTTGTCTAATAAGTTTAGTCCCATTGGAGACTGATAAAAGATAATTCTCAACAGATAATTGTAGACTCTTGTCAAGCTGACGGAATTTGTATTCATAGCTTTTGGTACTTTGGTTGAATATAAACTATTCATACCTGCCAAAGGTTTTGCCTGACTGTCTTGACATGTCTCAGGGAATACAACTAAGTCCAAAGAATCTTAGTCTTTATATAAAAGCTTCATCAATGCCAATAAATTCACTCATTTATTACAGAGTCCTGTATTGGCCGTCGTTGAACGTTTTCAACAGAAAAAGACAAATCCATTTCTATCACTCTGTACTTTTTTTCAAAGTTGAGATTTTTAAATGTTTTACTAGAATGAAAAAAAAAAGAAAAAGAACGTAGCTATAGTACAATTTATGATCATTTGGTAGGATACTACAACATTTTGCACAGTGGATCAACATTATTACAGAGGCATGGCTGACAAATGTGAAGGGTGGGGGGTGGGGGGGGGGGACTGTTTAAGTGGCCCAGTCTATAGAATGTAATTACTGTTACAGTTCCAGCAGTAAGATGGTAACTGTATATTTTACAACATTGCAAACAGCTACTCCATTGGATGCTTTTATTTACTGCAAAGTTAGAGTTAATACAGTTTATCGAGTTACATATACATATAGAGTACATCCTTGGCAACACCACATTTAATCGTCGCTACAATACACCTTTGGATAAATACCTTAAATAAAAAAAAATCAATGTGATCTCTCTTGTTTGTGAAATCCCGTTATCTTCTCATTCAAACCAAAAGTGACTCTTAGTGAGTCAGACAGTCACTTGTTAGGACCCTTTGACTGTACAAGCGCTGTTATTTGGCATAATCTACTTGTAAAATCTAGCATTATGCCATTGTTGTCCCACTCACTGAATTAATGTTGTCTGGTATTTTAATTCACGTCTCGATCCATAAACCCGGTGAGAAAATATGTTTCTAAGTTAATACAGTATGTTTTGGCAGCCTAATGACTGCTTTGTTCTTTTTTGCTGGACAATTAGCAGAACTTATTAGTTACATGGGGGTTTTCAGAGAGCTGAAAACCACACAGTTGCAACCAAGAATGCCCCCTTAATCCATAGTTTCCAAATATTGACAAATTTATTAGAAAAGTGTAGATTCATGACTGTGATCAGTAGCAGACCACAGCTGCAAGAAGCAGTTGGAGAACAATAAAAAACAAAAGATGGCAATAAAAAAAATAAAAAAAAATGTCTTTGATCACCAATGATGCGAAAGAGCTGTTGAACATGAAAAGAGCACCCAGGGAGGGAGGCGTGGATTGGTGCTGTTCAGAAATAGTTTGAAGTCGAGTAATTAGACTTGACACCAAGCTGGACATCGAGCCCAAGGAGAATAACGTGCGGAACGTGTTAAAATAGATCGTGGCTTCCAGAAGACGCATTAGACTCATGAAAGTCTGCGCAGAGTCAATGAACCGAACACGTTTTTCATTTGCAGGAAGCATTGCCCTCTCACACACAGACCTCAAACCCTCCCCGCCTGGACCTACAGCTTCCCTGTCACAACTCACAAGTTTCATCTTCCACCTCAGTCATGGATTGTAATCTTGCCTATTTTCTCCATCAGTGAGATAAAGAGGCAGCTTTGAAACAAGGCTGCAGGTCCAGTTTGTGTCAGCCCCAGAGGCCTGCTCGTAGCAGCTATGGGCTTTCTGAAACACCTCTTGAACCTTAGCTTGACACAGGAGAAGGTTCCAGTGCTGTGGGAGACAGACAATAGACTGAAATGGAGATGCAGCATTTAGACTTGTTCTAGTACCTAAGAAGAAGAAGAAAAAAAAAAAAAAAAAAAAAATTGAACTCATCTGTCCTTGATGAATAAAGACCAGTTGACAGAACAATTGCCAAAGTCACTTCAATTTACTTTTGGAGCTGGAGATGCCATCATTTACCCATTTCAGTGAACCCAGTGTCATCTGGAAAAAGCCTCTTGTAGGCATCACGTTCTTTGATTTCTTCCATGCATTTCTGATGATTTAGTCTGCACTGCTGTGTGAGATATAGTAGAGGAATATCTAGACAACTGCCTGAATAAATGACTACCTGACAAAGAAACTACCGTTTGTGAAACTGAATGGTTGTGCGTTTGAGAGGGTGGCATCAGCACCACAGGGGACTGCACTCGAAGGTTTCTGTTCACTCTGTGCAGCTCAGACGTCCAGGAAAAGTCAAGGTCAGAGTCCTGTCTTCTGCGTAGATACTCAGATGACTCTGTTGGCATGTCAGTGGTGCAGAGGAGGCTGAGTTGAGAGAACTGGAGCATCATTTTGTGAGGCATAATCATGTCATCTTCAATGCCAAACACCAAGAAGATGACTGGAATTTGGAAGGACACGGAGAAGGCCAAACAGTATTTTCATCCTGGAAGGAGAGGAGGAGGTGAAGTATTTTGGTTTTCACTTAAACAATAGACTTGAATGGAGATGCAGCAATTAGGACGTCTACAATAAAGAGGCATGACAAAGTGTTTGAAGAAGCTTAGGTATCGCAGTGTTTGCAGCAAAATGATGCACATCTTGCCATTTTAGGACTCAAGTGGAGCACAATGTCAGGTAGTGTTTAGAAAAGAACATGCTGACTGGCAGGCTAGTGAGTGCTCTGGAACAGGCGAGCCATTCCTGTGAGTGTTCGATCAAGGCGACAACTCTGGAGGGGTTAGTTGGAATCGCTGATGCAGAAGCAGTATCAGAACCTGGTAGACAACTGGCAAGCAGGGCAGAAGTCTAGAGGGAGTAGGCAGAAGGGTGGTGGACGGGCAGAAGCCTAGAGCAGAGACAAGAAGATGTAATCTGGAGTCAAAACAAAGATGTCAGTTCAAAAATGAGGAGCAGCGTGTTATAGCAGTTGGCTGTTTGTGGGAGTCTGGAACAGGCCAGGAGGTGACAGCTGAGACTTTTGCTGGGTCCATCTGGAGACTGTTGGCCACAATGTAGACTAGGAAGGAATTCTCAAGAAGTTCTAAAGAAGACATTGTCACACAGTCCCGACATGATGGATGTGCTCACTTTGGATCCTAGAGAAGATCAGAATGTTGTTGCGGTAGACAAAGAAACTGGTTGAGCATGTCTCGGAGCACATCGTTAACCAGGGCTTAGAAAGCAGGAGGGGCATTAGTTAGGCCAAAGGGCATTACCAGGTACGCATAGTGCTCAGATGTCCATCTTGGGCCTTAGCAGGAATTGGACAAGGCAAAGGAACATGCTTGAGCCCCAACCACTAAACCAACCCCTCATCCATGATATAGGTATCAGCACCGGAGTCTGAGTGTAGGCAAGGACTGGGGTCCACCAGGCAGGACTAACTGAGTTTGAGGTCTCCGTTTTAAGAGACAGTACAGCAGTTAGGCTCACCAGTATCTCCTCGACTACTCGTGAGCCTTGAATTTTACTGGACAGATTAACTTAAAGTGACCTGCCTGGCCACAGTGCATGCAGAGATTTGATCACCAGTGTCGTCATTCCTATGGCATAAGGGAACTATGTCCCAGATACATAGGATCCGATTCCTCCTACGGCATGAGGAAGATGCATGGTTGCTGGCATGACCTCTGGATTGGATGGCTGGCTGGCTGCCGACGGGAGGATCGCTGGCATTTCCCTCATTGACGAGCCTAAAAACAAAGATCATTCCAGACAGGCAGCGCAATCCCTTTATCCAGTGTCAAAGGAATGTCATGAGAAACCAGTTCATCCTTGATGTAATCTGCTAGACCATGAGAAAAGCCTCCACCAGGGCAGCAGGAGTTCAGCTGCTCGTTCTTGTATGGCAGTCAATGGAGTAGTCTGCCACAGTACAGTCTTCCTGCTCCCTACTGAGCTGGACAAAGTTGAAGCATCTGAGGAGGACTGGGTAGCAGATGAGGATGTGATGAAGGTCATTGTTTGCTGCATTTGGAGTGCTAGTGCAGAGAGAGGTTGTTCATTAGCCTAGCCTCCGAGACATCCGAGCCTCATGCACGGTGAAGGATACCCTCTGTTTTATTCAGTCCGTCCAGGGGTTTTCTGCTGGGGATATTATTGGCCAGATTGTACTATCAGCAACGGATTTAAAGACCCAAGTGCAGCACACAGCAGGTAGAGTTTTGAAAATTGACTAAGTTAACAGGAAGGTTCATCAACTTGAAGCAGGTCCTTGGAAACAGTGCTTGGAAAACTTGAGGAACCAACAGAAAACCATGCTGACTAGCAGGCTAGAAAGGGCTCTGGAACAGGCACGCTATAGTGGTCAATGAAGGAGATAACTCCGTGGAGGGTCTAGCTGGAATGGTGGTTGATGCAGAAGCAGTGTCTGAACCTGGCAGACAATCAGCAGGGCAAAAAAGTCCAGAGGGAGCAAGCAGAAGGATGGTCGTGGACGGGCAGAAGGTCGATCAGCAGGGTAAACTTAATCCAGAGAGAGCAGACGAAAGACTTGTCGTGGCCGGGCAGAAGGTTGGAACAGAGACAAGACGACATGCTGGAAAGTAGTGCATGCTGCAAAGACAATCTGGCACTGAGTGAGGACACAGTGCAGCTTAAACGCTGGCTGGCTGATGAGCAGTGAGGAGCTGCAGCTGGGACCAAGCAGGTGTGGGACATGAAGCAGATGAGATGGTGTGGCAGGGAGGTGAGCGAACTCACTCACCACAGCATGAGACACCAGGGCAGAGTGTGACACATCTATTATTAGTCTGTAGAAGAGAGTGCGATTTCATCTCCAGTCAGAAGTATCAGAGCCAGTGAGTGAAAAAAGCAAAAACAAAACAAAAAACAAACCAACTCATAAAGAACGGTGGCCTCATGCTGGGGACCACGTTGGAGCCCCTAGAGCTGATAGTGCAAAGAAGACTGTTGCATAAGATGCATAATGTAATGGACAACAGTGCACATTCTCCTCACAACAATAGGTAGATAACAACACAACAGCAGAAAGAATTCCGACTTACTCAGGTTTGCTGCAACACGGACAACCACAACATATACAGTATAAACCTCTTCAAAGAGCCAGTTGTGACTTTATAATGCCGACTTACTAACAGACTGCTGTCACATTATAATTTCTCTTCATGATTAATAAAATATAATTCAATTGATTTATACTTGACGATTCTAATTTGCCCATAGAAGTGACTGTGACTGTATGTGATAGTGTATTTCTGTTCTGTAGACCTGCCTATTGCACAAAGAGACCTGAGATAGCCTCCAGCAGACCCTATGACCCTGAAATAGGAATAAGTGGGTACAGAGAATTTAATTTAAAACAAAAAAACATTGGGAACCTGTTAATTCATGAGGAGCACATAGAGCGTGTATTAAAACTCATCCCTTTATACTAACTTATATAATATGCAATATCATTCCAAAAACATCACATCTCCCATATTTTCTATGAATATAACCGTTTGTCCAGCATGGCCACATATTGACACAATTACAGCACAATTACAACTCTTTTTGATATGACTTGAAGTAGAATGTATACAAGTCTTGCATTTGGAGCAAATCCTGTTAATATGAATAATCTTACAGACTACTCTTGGTACATATTTTAATGTGTTTCAAGCATGCAGGAGAGAGATGGCATCCGTATTTATATTTAGATATTACTCATCTGATTTGTGGCAGCTTGTTGCATACTTGTGATTTCTATTCACAAGGGGGTTGAGTGTGAATGAATCTCGAATTGCTTTCCTTGGATTTAATATATTTCACTGTCCACCCATATGAGACTGATTTGTAAAACTTCAGATAACGTTCACAGATATATATGTCTGCTTTTATCTGATCCGCAGCTCTCTGAGGCTTCATAATATATACTTCAAAGTACTGTGTCTCGCTGCTCCGACCAACTTTGATATATACAAAATGGGCTACATGGACTATGGGTAATGTGACTGATGAAGAGTCTGGAAAGAGAGCAGCGTCATCATCATAACGTGTAAAATCTGTGACATGTTTCCTGCACACTTAACCAAGGATGAAAGGTGTTTTGTTGCTGAGAAAACGTTCAAACAAATGTTTTAGCCGTGTACTTTGAAGAGAACCGCTCGCTTGATGTTTACTTTGAAAAACAGACCACAGACTGAAACTCTAGATGGGATGTTGTCACCCAGCTGGGGCAGATGCTCTAGTCAGTTAACATAAGAGCCAAACGACAAATCATCATGTTGTGCCTATGCAATGCCCATGCTACACTGATATTTTAAAACTGGTTGTATGTGTGTACAACACAACTTCTCTTTTGCAGAAGGTGTTACAAAAATGCAAGAGACAAATGCAGGTAATTAAAAAATCCAACAACTGTGTTATTAATCATACATCAGGTTAAATTATGTTAAACGAATGGAATAAAAGTTGAACACAATACAGCATATATGGTTGAAATACTTTCACTTCCCCTAATTAAAATTCTCCTGTCACATTTTAAAGCGCCACAGGCTGGGAAATCTTATAATGTCATACATTAGCATTTACTCCAGTCAAGAATATGAAAAGATGCAGCAGTTCAAGTTAATAAAAAATAAGTAAACAGTTAAAAAAGAAAAGGCTTCTGTAGACTGACGTCTGGTTTTTAAAGTGCACAATAGCCAGTAATGTCAGGCCAATCTGCATGTAATGTGTGTGCAGCTAAACAACGAGTAATTTGGTGTTATTTTTAGAAGGTGTGATGGTAGGCAGGTAGGTATGAATGGTGTTTACACATAATGGAGGTGCTTTCACAGCATCCCATCTCCCAACAGTTGCAAACCTACCAAACATTTTCCCGATACTGTCCACATTTTTTCTAAAAAATGTGCCTTCAGTACTGAAACTGCACTGCCTTTTCTCATTCTGCTGATTTTAGAAAATTGCCTACATATTTCTGCAACGTCAACCCACCTTATTTCTTGTTCCTGTTACTTGTTTCTGAAGATGTACATAAGAAGAGCACAAGATTATGCAACAGGGACTATTGCACAATCAATAACATAGATAACTACATCCTGATTTCCCTTTCATGTTTTTTTAAGGAACAAACCCTTTCAAAATAGCCTGAAAGCCCAACCTACAACTTTATGTTGGTTATCTTTCAAGGACGATAACATATAAATTACTGAATGGCATACAGGACAAAACTGTGCATTCCCTGGTATTTACAGCCAAACCACTAATAAGGTTAAGCAATGTAGCAAGGTTAAATGATAAGGTCTTTCGTGCAAGACACCTGGGGGAAAAAAACACGGCCTCCATTATGAAATCTTATTTTGATGTGAACTGAAGTCTGCAGCATATAACTGCTTCCAAAGGGCCAGTCCAACACCTAAAAGGATCTGATCACAAAGGACACAAAGCATCTCTGGTTTAACACACTAGTAGGCTGCATGTTGTGCACTGTGGTTTTGTTAAAATACTCAGAGACTGAAAGAGAGTTGGGAGACACATTTCATATTATACCTAAATCAAATCAAAATAAAAAAATGAGTGAAATCAAGATATGAAAGAAGGAAGACAAGAATAAAATAAAAAGTGGTTTATCTAATGGCTCTGATTTTTTTTAAACAGGTGTCATTATGTCACGCATGTTTTCATTGTGACTATCTTCTTGACCCCTGCCAGATACACCGCAGTTGCGATGCCAATGCTGTACAACACACGCTACAGCTCCAAGAGAAGAGTCACTGTAATGATCTCGGTGGTGTGGGTCCTGTCTTTTGCCATATCCTGCCCCCTGTTGTTTGGCCTTAATAACACAGGTAAGAAAGAGTTAAATGCACAGTCTACAGCTCTGTTTCCTAACAGCAGTCTACTACAGGAGTCCCAGAAATACATATCATTTTTATACTGGGCAGCTTTATTAGTATATCGCTCTTTTTGTTGGATTACTCCATGCACGATTATGTCTCTTTATGTCTTTACAGCCCAGTCAATCTAATCTCATTCATGTCTACAGTCTTATTACAGGTTATTTTTATATAAAAGACAAAAAAAAAAAAAGACAAAAAAAAAACTGGGTAATAAAACATGTTGCCACTATATTTCATGAAAGCACTGTTACATCACATTTACCAGAAATGCCCCATCTGAGGATTTTAGAGGCCTGGATGGTAAAGACAGACACCTCTGTCACACTGAGCTGGACTCCCGTTCAAACCCCTGACGTTTCAAATGCCATTTTTGGATTCTCTTGTTGCTTTTTTTCCACTGTTTACACATTGCAAACTTCTTGGAATAAAGTCAGATGTTAAAAACAGCACAGGTGACTTTGGAGTTAAAACATAAACTGTAACAGCATTTTGCATCAAAATGTAATTTTCACCAGTTACTGGCTGGCAAGATGAGATTTTCTGTGTTGGAGACAAAAGCCCCGTTGCCTTCCCGCTTGGTCGCCAAAAAAACAAAGGAACAAAACAGTGGAGACTGGTTGTTGTGTTTGGAGAAGATACCTGCCAAGAAACTACTGCCTCATACTGGATAGCACCGACTGCTTTTGGACTTCAGCTTGCTATTACTTACACGGTAATGTAAGCTGAGGATTAGTGTTAAAGCAGCTCTGATAAAGAGGTTTCTAGAAAATGCCGGAGTGTTTCTTATCAGCTCCTGTGGCTCACATCCTGTCACTTAATGTAACATTGATTTACTTGGTCTTTAGACCTTTCAAACAACCAGTAACTGAAAATGTATCCTGTGTATGATACAGGAAGCATGAAATGAACAATCACAGCAGCGGCATCCTGTGAGTCTGGAGTTTTGTAAAATAAGTCCAACAAGTATTTGCTCGAAAAGGCATAACTACATATTGTTGTGCATGTGTATAGAAGTACATTATGTAGCATTTTGGAAGACTAGACCAGAGTTATTACATCTGCATTCAAGTTAAATGATGTTTTCAGAGGTTCAGCATGTCGATTCAGCCTTTTAATTGATGGGGCTCTTCTGCTCTTTATTATGAAATAGTCAATAGTTTTGGTAGTTTTAAATACACTGGTGAAAACTGTACCAACAAAAGCCATTATATTCTGATTTTTGATGTATTAGGCAGATAAACAAATACCCAAATAGTGCAATAATCAGATTAAGCCAGACTGTAAAAACTGGAGTGATATTATCTCTACATTTGGCACCAAATATAATCCATAATTCAACTTTCTGGATAAGCAATAAGATAAGCATACGCTTCCTTATAGGATTGCACTGGATAAGAGGTATGAAAAAAGAAAGCCGCACGAATGCCCTTCAAGTGTAGGGAAGGAAAAACATGTTTACAATTCTGGTTGCGTTTCAAGTGATGGACTGCGAAGACCAGGGCCTGGGTCAAGCCAGACAAGAGTTCGTCACGTGGCTGGGAAGTAACGTGCAATCACAACTTTTTATTCATTCTCTGCTTATCTCTGCAGCTACTCGTGATGAGTCCCTCTGTGTGATCGCCAATCCAGCCTTTGTGGTATACTCCTCCATTGTGTCCTTCTACGTGCCCTTCATCATTACCCTGCTGGTTTATGTGCAGATTTATGTGGTCCTGAGGAAGCGACGGAAGCGTGTAAACACAAAACCAAAGCAGCATGTCTGTCAGGCTGCTGACACGGACTTGGCCACTTCACTGAAGGTGAGCAGTTGTTGCAATACCGGTGGCATTTTAAGCCAGCACTTTTATGGCTTCGATATGAAACTAGACTCAATCTAGTGTGTGTGTGTGTGTGTGTGTGTGTGTGTGTGTGTGTGTGTGTGTGTGTGTGTGTGTGTGTGTGTGTGTGTGTGTGTGTGTGTGTGTGTGTGTGTGTGTGTGTGTGTGTGTGTGTGTGGTATTGTTATCATTTTGGAGTAAAGTTTTGTCAGCATGCTTATAAGTCTTCACATCAGAACCTTTAAGTGAATTGATCTGAAAGCGTGATATTACAGCACCCTTTATGTTACACTGCAACACAACATAATGACGAGAATGGAAATAAAAGAAAAAAGAGAGAATTGATTCTCTTTAAAACTACACTGGATATAATTCAAGACCACAGAGTGAAAGGGCAGTTCTCATTGACACCTGTAGACTATTAGACAGTGTTTTGTGCATATGTTGATGGACTGTATAATCTTAAAGTGCATTAACTAGTACATATTTCTGTCACAAGATGTCATGCTGCATTAATTATGAAGCCCCCAAATGACCTTTTGCATCAATGGGTATTGATTTTCCTGATAATGGATGGGGGAGGGGGCAAGTATTCCTCATGATCAAGTGCCAAAGACGACTCGAGTTAATGCATCATCTATTACAAAGGTTTCACCTATTTCATAGAAGAATATTGATTGTTTGCAGAATCTTTATGGAGAAATGCAATCTAATCGAAAAAAGAAAAAAAAAAGTTGTAACTTTTTATTATTACAGATATGATTATTTTAACGTCATTTCACATGGCTGTATATGTTGTTAAAAACTGATTCAGTTATGTTGGTGGAACAATACAGCTGACCAGATCTGGCTTTTGTATGACACCGCCTTCTGTTCCTGAGATTTATGTCATCTCATCTGACCTCATGAGCAGTGGGACCTGTGCTCTTGTGCTTAGACATAATCTTTGTCAGGTGCTTTGACATTGTATCCTCTCGTTGCCTGACACAGCTGTTTCCATTTCAGGATAAGTGTACTCATCCAGAGGATGTGAGGTTGTGCACCATGATTGTAAAGTCTAATGGGAGTTTTCCTGTCAACAAGAAGAAAGTGGTCTGTGTGCCTTTTTTTAAAAAAAAATATTTTCTTTGTTTGTTTTTCTCCAAAAGACATAATTTTAAATGTCGCCCTTTAATCCAAATAAGGAATGATCATCTGAATCCCTGTTTCGCTGCTCATCTTGACCTTGTTCAGATTTTCATCAAAGATGTAGCCAACGAGGGGGACGATCTGGAGCTGGATGAGCTGAACAACAGTGGCAGCAGCCAGAAGCAGAGGCAACAGATGCAGAGTGCTCTTGGAGACACTCCGGCCACCAGCCACCAGCAGCTGATGCCCAACAAGGCCAACGCCAGCCCCACTTCCACACCTCCGACACCCCCTGAGGAGGGCCAGAAAGCTGAAAAGAATGGAGATCCCAAGGAAAGCCTGGCTAACCCAGCACCGGCTGTAGCCAGAGCCTTCCAGACACAGGCCTTACCCAATGGCAAGACTCAGACTTCGGTCAAATCCCTGAGCAAGAGAAAGATCTCCCAGCAGAAGGAGAAGAAAGCAACTCAGATGTTAGCCATTGTCCTTGGTATGTTGGATCTTATTACTTGCATTATTTCAGAAACCAACTCAAATTCTATTTCGATTTTGGTTTTTTTCACCTGTGCAACATGTGTTACATTTTCTGACCTTTTGCATTTTATCCCCTTCAAACTTATCTCTCTGTTTATTAGAACTGCACCAAAACCTGGCAGAACAGAAAGTTCTGATTTTGATGCTGTTCAGTGAATATGCAAATCCAAGTTCAAATGAGAGCCTATCAGCTTGCACAAACTCGTGCAGTGATCAAAATATCACACCAGGAGCAAACCTCTTTCAATCCAATCAAAACCAAGCATTTATTTCTGTTTCAATTAACCACATGGCATTCATGTCATGAACAATTCTTTCTTTATTTTGCATGCTTGGATCAGGTAATTGGTTGCCTGTGCATGTGCGTTTTATCTCCAGCTCAAATATTTTGGAAGGACTCAGCATAGAGATTAAACAGCAAGCCAGACAGTGATGCAAGAAACAGAAATCACATTCATTGTTGAGCCAGCTCCTTCATTTGCCTCCCATGTTGGGGGTTTGATACACAAGTATACCTTTTTTCCCCCTTTTCATCACACCTTCTTGCTCTAATATACAACTTTTTTTCTCTTATATTCTCAGGTGTGTTCATCATATGTTGGCTGCCGTTTTTCATCACACATATCTTGAACACCCATTGCACCAAATGCAAGGTTCCTGCCGAGGTGTATAACGCCTTCACTTGGCTGGGCTATGTGAATAGTGCTGTAAATCCCATCATATACACCACTTTTAATATTGAGTTCAGAAAAGCTTTCATTAAGATCTTGCACTGCTAAGCTGCCACTTCCCTCGCTGATGAGACTGAGGGATAAGTGAGGAATAAAGGGTTGGGCCATCCTCGGCAAATACCTCATCCTGTTAAGGAAAAATGCACCACATGGGGAAACTGCAATCTGCTTCTCGAAGCTACGGAGTAAAGAGACTGAAAAACTGACAATGTCTTCTTTAAAAGGCATGTTGGCTCTGTATGTGATTTGTTGTGGATTACTATTCTCCAAATCATTGAATGTAAAACAAGAAAAGTCTGTAACCATGACCTGTTTGTGGGGAAGAAAAAAGAAAACAAAAAAAAACAGAAGACAGTAATAACATTGTTCTCTAAAATCATTGTGCTTGTTACATAAATGACCATCTGTGAATACCACACACGAAAGCTGCAAACTATTTATTGTGTGTGTGTTTTATGTTTTTATGATGGCAAGTTTCAGCAAATCTTAAAGATATCACATGAGTGTCCGTTGCAGTGTTAAAACTGAGGCGTCAGCTCTTACTCTTGAAATCTATCTATCAATGATTGGAATGTCTGTCAAAGAGATGATTTTATTGTTGTTCAATGTGGCAATGCCAATATCTGCATTTTTTCAGTTTTATAAATTATTAAATCAACTTCATTATTATTATTATTATTATTATAACTGTTATTATCATCATTTGCTGTACTGTACATAGTTTTTCTTGACATATTAACTGTGATTATATGCTTGCAATGGAAATGTGATGCATGCTACACTGCTCTTGTTTGAGTTTTTATGAAATGTATGTTAAAAAAAACTATATATATATATATATATATATATATATATATATATATATATTATTGCAAAAGATATCCAATAAATAAAGCTACAATACAGTGTTAAGTGCCATAATAATAAATAAGTGGGAGTATATCAGCGCATGTAAACATTTTCATCGTAGGCCTACTTAATGAGGGGCACTTTATGCTTAATATAATCAACAAAGCCTAAAAGCTCAAAATCCCTTCTGCTACAAAAGTCAATCAAATAGACCAATCATATGATTGCTATGGACGGTATATTTGAAATATGACATATTTGAGGTTAATATACATTTTGGAGCGACGCAACAAGGCATTTGTCACTTCAGGATTGCGCTGCTGCTGTTCCTTAATATTAAGCTGTTCCAAAATTTCTCTGAACAACTTCCATATGAATCAAAATGCAGAATGAAATGGTTGAATAATTGTACTTTATACATTTAGACTGGTGTTGAACTTCATAACGTTTGCTGCGAAATGTCTCAAGATTGTACTGGTGTGACTTTACAATAGGTAAGTAAACTAAATTGTATTTGAGACCAAAAAAAAAAAAAAAATTAGGTCACATTTTACTGAACACATAAAATAATGTTGCTTTCTCTTGAGACAAAACTGCATCCAGTGATTTGAAAATGTTGTGGCCCGAGCATATATTCTCTGACCAGGGTTGCAGCACTTCATTGATCACTACTGTGTTTATACTTTGAAACATTTTTTTTTCAGTCATTGATTTGTTTGCTTTGATGTTATAACGTCCTCACTGAGAGTCTCTCCTACAGTGTGGGCCGTAAGCCAGTCAATGTCACACATTGTGTAGTTAACAAAATCTATGTTGAAATTCGAACTGGCGTGTTTATTTTATGTTTGTATCTTCAATGCACAAAATAGAAAAAAAAAAAAAGAAAGAGAAAAACAGGAGCTGCTTTAAGGGTTACTTTGCTGCTTTAGTGCACAGGCTTGGAAGTTCCTTCAGAAAACCTGATGCCTGAACAAACTGAGAAATTGAGAAATGCAACCTGAAAACACACCAATCTATTTTGTGGTCAGATCAGTTAGTGTGTCAGCTTTTGGGAAATATGGGCCTCAAGTTGTGTGTGACAAACATAAAGAAAGACCATCCCAGTTGGTATCAGTGGAGGGTGAAAAAGCATGCATCCGTGACGGTATGGAAAACCCCACTGAACATGACGTCGGTGACTCGCTCATGTGTGAGGGTACCATCGATGCACATGTGCTTTTTGAGAGACATATGCTACTACCAAAGCAATGTCAATTTCCAGGAAATAAATAGTCAGAGCAGTAGAACAATGCAATACCTCATTCTGGATGACTAACAGCAGCATTGCTTCATGGACGCATATACGTCACCGGCTACCCTGCAGTCCAGATCTGTCTCCTATTGGAAGTAAATGTCAAAGTACATCTCATACATGACCAGGAGAATCAGACTAAGACGATGACAGTCTGTTGAGCAGCGAAAATCTTTTATTCAGCAAGCATGGGCACACATTCATCTTTCAGAACTAGAGAAAACAGTATGCTCAGGTCTCCAAAACAGAATACTGAGTACTGAGGACTATGAAAATAGTTTTCTTTCTACTTGTGCCTGCAAATGAAAAAGAAAGCTGCTTGCTTGGTAAAGCTGTACTACAGTGGACTAAAGAGATTATTTGGTAAAGCAGAAAGAAAAAAAAGGTATTTTTGTTTTTAAACTAACTTTTACAACTAATTATGGATTTTTGAGTTTGGGAAGCAAATGAGTCAAATTTATTGTAGTGGCACATTTCACCAATACACTTATTGTGTATTGTTCTTATTCTTTATGTTATTGGCTTAAGCACGGTAGTCTCTTGATTTGTCATAGATATAGCAATTGTCTTTGTTTCTGTCTCTTTAAAAGCAGTCTATAAAATATAAAATATGCTCTGTATTTGCGTCTTTAAGCAAGTCAAAATCAAAACAATGGTGTGATTCAATGTTAATGTTAGTGATGGTTGATGCAGGTTTAGTGCCTATGCTGATTACAGTATTTAGGGGGGGGGGGGGAAACACGTACTTGTGCTTCTATTCACTCAGCTGAATAAAATAAACTAATACAGGGAATACAAATAGGTACCTAACAGAAGCTCGGAAGTTTTCTTTTTCTGTCAGTTTTTTTCTTTTTTTAATCTTTTTTAATTTCCTCTTGTCTTTGTCTAATAACTACAGAATCTGCAAAAAGGTTGTTTTGTCAGTTTAACCGCGTCCCTTCAGGCGATAGTTGAAGAATGTGGTGTTCTCGGAGACGCAGCCTGATGGACCTGCCATCTCCAAGGACGTTTGGATTTTATTTGCCCCCTGGCAAACAATATCAGAGTGAGGCTGCTATTGTGAGGCCATGACACATTCTTTTAAGCCAGGAAGCAAAGAAAACAACTATCTCTAGTAAAGCAGCCAATGAAATCTGTATTTGTGGCAAGTATGTCGCTATAAGCTTGTAAATAGGCAATAAACAAATCATTTTTAAGGGTTAAAGAAACAATTTAATTTTCAGTTACTTGTAATCCAATTTTAATTAGTTAAAATACTGATTAAGTATTATCAATTATGAATTCTCTTTATTCCCTGGTTGCTTAGTTTGTCTAAATTAATGCATTGTGTGTATAAATCATTAAAATGGCCTTAAGGATCAAAATTATACTTTTTTTTTAAATGCTGCCAGATGCCCTTTATTTTGCTGTTTAATGGTGTTTTTGTGAGGAACATAACGATTGAACCATATTAAAATAAAATGACATAAAAATTCATTGAGGATTTAACATCAGGATCCCATCTTACTTAATGAATAATTTGGGTTTTTTTAGTGTAAATGCAGCAAACGTAAGCCTTAAATCCAGCAGCTGAGACTAACAAATGTAGGCAAGCACACAGCCACACATAGAGGATTTAAATATAAGCCTGTTAAATGGTTATTCTTCACAATGCAATGAAGCTGAAATTATAATGCAATCTTTTTGTACTAATTCTTTTTTTCCCTTTTGTGTTTCTAGGTTATGATCCCTTAGCACCGTGTTTCTGATTTAATTTCTGACTTTATCAGGAAAACGTCTGAATGGTCGTCCGCCTGTTCCCAGTGCCAATCCTTTTGGAGCCCTGAGGGCTGTAAGTACTCAGAATGATTCAATAGCTCGCAGAACCACCTCCAACAGGAATAATTTGAAGTGATTGTGATGTAATGATGTTATCAGTCTGTCTTTATTACAGTGCTGTTTCAGTGCATGGAGTATTGTAAACATTCATTTCTATACAGCTATTTTAAGGTCCCGACATGGCATTTCATCCATCCATCCATTATCTGTACCCGCTTTATCCGTTTCCGGGTCACGGGGGTCTGTCGGAGCCTATCCCGACACATATCAGGCGAAAGGCAGGGGTACACCCTGGACAGGTCGCCAGTCTATCCAGGGCCACATACAAACAACCAATCACACTCACATTCACACCTAGGGAGAATTTAGAAAGATCAATTAACCTACTCTGCATGTTTTTGGACTGTGGGAGGAAGCCGGAGTACCCGGAGGAAACCCACGCAAGCACGGGGAGAACATGCAAACTCCACACAGAAAGACCCACCGGGCTGGGAATTGAACCGGGAACCTTCTTGCTGTGAGGCAACAGTGCTAACCACTAAGCCACCGTGCTGCCACACATGGCATTTCAAGGCAAGTTTATTTGTATAGCATAATTCAACAAAAAGGGGCTTTACAGAGACATTAAAACATCACATAAATAAAAAGCTTGATTTAAAATGTAAACAAAAGAAAGAAAGTAAAAAAAGAACAATAGATAAAATCAGTGGTTAGATTTGGAGGTTTATTCAAATGCAGGTGAGAACAGAAGTCTTCCACCTGGATTTAACTAAACTGAGTGTTTCAGCTGACCTGAGGCTTTCTGGGAGTCTATTCCAGACTTGTGGAGCATAGAAGCTGAAGGAAGCTTTTCCATGTCTGGTTCTGACTTTGTGAACTGATAAAAAAAACTGGATCCAGATGACCTGAGGGGTCTGGAAGGTTCATACAGGGTCAGGAGGGCTATCGACACATCTGAATTATTTTCTTTTTCTTCAAAAATGTCTGTATACAGTGTAAATTGAAATAGAAAGTAGTCAATTACAGATATCTTATATTTTATTCACAACAGAACATGGAAAACATTTGAAATATTTCCATATTTTTATATTATCTCACTTTTCCATGAAAGAGCATCTGTCAGTCACTTACGATGTATCTGAATGTGGTCTGGGACACTAATAAATAAATGACATCTGCATAGATGTGGACTCCTTGAAGTTAATGGCAACACAACAAAGCTTTTGTCTTCGTTGTGGACCTTTGGTGGATTGTACTGAACACATCCTTTGTTGAAAAAGTTTGGAAAAAAGCTTTGTGGAAGATCTTCTTCTCACTGTTTCTGCCCTTGCTTTTCCACTGTGAGACGGATTTAGTTATTTTCAACAGCTGCTTTTGGTGATTAAAAATCATACTGCAAAAATGACTTGCTATGTATTCATTTATTTTGCATATAGAGCAGGAAGGCCTGAACCTGCATTTTGGGTGCACATTTAACGCCAGGTGTGAACTGAAATAGTTTTAAGCGCTGGCCATTTGCATCTTTCAGCAAGCTAGTGGTCATCAATGTTCCCCGGTTCCCCAACTACTGATTCAGACCTTGGCTAGAATGGCGTAATGTTGGAGAAATCTGGGTGCTGACCTGCCTGCAGTCCAGTCTTTTAGAAAACCAATAGAAAACATTTTAGTCCATCATAAAAAACAAAAATACATCAAACAAGAGCCAGCACTGTTGAGCAGCTCAAATTGAGACCCCCCCTGACCCTGAGAAGGAGTAAGAGGGTATAGATAATGGATGGGTGGATGGATAGTTATATTTCCATTAGTTTTCCTGTATACATTTGTGCGATGGCACTGTCAGCCCAGAAATCTTCAATTTTTAGGATTTTGTTCCAGAGTGAAGGGATTCGGACAAAATGATTTAAAATGGCACACTATATCTCTGTTTTTTATGTTCTTTTGTGAATATAATGAAGGTTGCACCTGGTTTCAGCAAACTAACAAGGGGACAAGTCCCATGGCACCAAACCAAACACTATTACCACCTTTCCGCTACTGTGCATCACATTTAGCATGAGGTGTTTTTGGTGATAAAGGACAAAAGTCTTTTTTTGAAAGAGAGTCTCTTGGCAATCTTTTTTTTAAACAATCAATGTATGTTAATTTCCATGTTGGGATATGTATTTATGAACATGTTGACCTTGGAGTGAACGTGCTGGGACATTCAGTCCTGGGAAGATTGATAGCTGTCTTTGAATAATAAATAATACAACATTTTCTGCATAATGATGGACTCCACATGGTATGGAAATGGCTTTACTGTAAAAATCCCCACGTCGATGGGCATCAGCAGTTGTTTTTCTGAGATAACTGCTGTTGTCCGTCTTCCTTGGCGTCATGTTCACGCGCCTGAATGATTCACGCCAGCAACCTACCAAAACTTCAGCTTTTACAGAAGTGGTCAAACTCAATTAAGCCAGCAGATTTTATCAACAGCACTTGATTGTTACTTATCTTGTTTTATCAGCCGTAAAGTTAAACGTTTTCAAATAGAGCCACTGCATTCCAGCTAGTTTTGGGTTTTGCACACACTGGGGGACATATACAGCATTGATTTCCATTTATCGTCTATGTTTCCTAATATTGGATCTGAACTGACATATGACAAAGTAGTGATACTCTCCTGTGATTTATGATGTTGCACACCATAAAACTGGTTCTGCTAGGAGGAAATTCAAAGATATTGTCAGTAACAAAGCAAGTAACCTTGACAGACAATTCAGTGAGGGAACATAGCGTGAAACATTGCTCTCCACAGAAAAACCTTTATTAAGTCTTTCTTCCCTTTTCTTTCACCTTCTGTATGAAGTGTGAGTTTTTAGTCATCATCACTGTACAGTCTATAGATTTGAGTACAAGCAGGCATGTCAAAAAATATTGCCAGCAGTTGAAGAAGACCCAAAGAGTGGTGGTTTTAACGACTACATGTTAGAGCAATAAGGATTTTATCACAAAGTGTTCCTGCATTATTTAAGTCTTCTAACACCCATCAAAGGAGCTGCAGCATCATTTTCTGCCAAGACCTCCAAAGGCCAATGCATTTAGGAAGATAATTAAGAAGAATGGTTATCCTTTTTGTATCGACAAAACATTGTATCTACTTTTCTATCTATTCCATACTTTCCCAAAGTTACAATCTTGCAAAGACCCAGCATCTTTATTTATATCATCCTGACTATGCAACCTCTTAAACTGACATAATTATCAAACGTGCATGGCTTCAGAGCCCATGCTAAAAGAATAGAAGGACTCAACCACTTGGTGAAACTCAAAACAGATATTTGCTTCCTACAAGAAACACATGCTACTCATATGGAATTAGAAGGTCTGAAATGTAAACATTTTAATAATACTTTCTCATCAACATACAACAGCAAACAAAGACGTATATTTATATTGATCAATAAAAATATCCTGCTAATCCATAACTCATCTATCACAAACCCTGAAGGAAGGCTCATTATCATTAATGTATCCGTCAACCACACTTACATTTGCAAATATTTATGGCACAATGGCAAAAAATGACAATCTATTTTTTTTTCAAAATTTTATTTTTTTAGACTTCATTGACTCAACAAATATAATTATTGCAGAAGACTTTAATAGTGTCATTAACCCCAAGATAAACTCTCCACATTGCCCAAAAAAAACACAAGAAGTTGGCATTCCACAGAAATATAAAACAGTACATGAACCATTTTGGACTTGGTGATAGCTGGAGAAATACGTCTTCCAGAGAATATACTCACCTCTCTTCCTTCCATCAATCATTCTCCCAAACTGATTTCTTTCTTATCTAAAATTCACTCTCCCAGCATATAAAACAAACCTAAATGCATCCAATCATAATAAGTGACTATGCCCCTATTTTGTTGTGTTAAACAAACTATCACACACTAGGCCTTATAGAAGATGGGACTTTAATACATTGCTTCTTAAAGATGCCAACTTTGATAGTTTTATCCAAAGAGAATGGACATCCTTTCTGGAGGTGAACAACTCTCCAAATATCTCACCTTCCCTCAGCCCTCTTTGGCAGAATTTTTATTCCCCCTCCTTCTTTTTCCTTTCTCCAGGGATCAATAAAATATGGTTAGACTGTCATAATGGCTGGTGAATAAAACACACTCACACACACCAATACGCACGTAAAAAAGGGAAAGAAAAAAACAACCTCTGTTGCAAGAATAAAATGCATATATATGGCTCTTGGGTTCTACCAAACTTGGCATTAACCATTAATATATGTGCAAACAAAGGAAAAGAAAAAGCGAAAAAAAAAAACAGAAATCTCACCATTTCTTATATGAAAAACAGGAAAAGCAGTCATTTAAGGCACAAAAATCTCGTACTCTGACCTCCATACCACAAATCCCACAGAACAAGTTCAAAATGAACTTATTAATGTCAATGTATTAATGTTGAATACATTTTTTGACAAACAAAAACCATAATTACTCATCCATCAACTCAAAAAAAG
The DNA here is from genome assembly GCA_014839995.1 of Xenentodon cancila. Classification (NCBI taxonomy): domain Eukaryota; kingdom Metazoa; phylum Chordata; class Actinopteri; order Beloniformes; family Belonidae; genus Xenentodon; species Xenentodon cancila. Next base: position 18,639,923 of record CM026201.1, read on the forward strand.
CTAACTTTACAATACCTCCACGAATGAAAACAGCAGCTTTGCAGCTTCTTTTAAAACCACACAAAAATCAGATGAACCCCTCCAGTTACAGGCCACGCTCCCTCATCAACACAGATTTCAAAATCACTAAAGCACTCGAAAGTAGAATAGAGTCAATCATTCCAACTTTAATCCACTCTGATCAGACCAGCTTTATTAAAGACGTGAATATATCAAACAGCAGAGGCAGATATTTCACCCTAATTAACATAACACAGCAAAAACAAACCAAAACCATAATTGTTTCATTAGATGCAGAAAAAGCATTCGACAAGGTTATCTGGAAATTCCTACTCAGCACGCTACATAGATTTGGATTTGGAGAGTCGGGCCACAATAACCACCAATGGAATTACATCACAAAGCTTCACACTTCACCGGGGAACAAGACAAGGATCTCCATTCTCTCCATCGCTGTTTGCCGTCTTTATAGAACCACTTACAGCAGCAATAGACAAAATGATAACATCAAATGAATTTCGGATCTTACAACACAATATTAGTTTATATGCAGGCGATTTATTACTATATTCATATCAAATCACAACAAGAAACCTTTAGTATCATTAATTACTTTGCCAAAATCTCAAATTACACCATAAACTGGCAAAAATCAACTATTTGACCGCTCTCTGAAGAAGCATGGGATTCTGCAGCTCATAATAATCCCCTCCCACTTTCCACTGGTATCATCAAAAGTTTAGGGATCAATATCTCACCCAGGGTGTCAGAGCTCTTTAATCTTAATTACACCCCTCTTTAAAAAAAAAAAAAAAAATTAACATGATCTTAAACACTGGTCAAACTATCATTCATTGGCCAAATATCTATAATTAAAATATAATGTATAAATATGATCACAAATCTACTATTTATTCTCAGTCTTCCCAATCAGACCATCAGACAACTGGTTTAAATCAAGTATTTCAATTATCTCACAATTTTACTGGAAAAACAAGAAACCCAAAATCTCACTAGCAACACTACAAAAACTAAAATCATTAGGCGGACTAGAAGAACCCACCTTTAAAATGTATTATTTAGCAAATCAACTTCAATATTTAGTGAAATGGGTCTGAAAAGGCAATTACAACCACTCATAGATAGAACTGGAACAAAATCAGTGCAATATTTTAATCTCAGACTTATCCTTTTTACCAGTGTCAATAAAGAAAACAAATCACTCTAAAATCATCCCAATCAACTCAACTCTGACAGCCTGGTGGAAAGTTAATAAAATCATACATTTCTCATTAGCACCTTGTGAATACGCACTAATTTGGCACAGCCTGCATTTTCAACTTCTAAACGAACCCACCCACTTTTTTCCTCATGGCAGCACAGGGGAATCACTCATTTCATTTCACAGACTGGTCCAGGAGTTCACAATCAGGGAAGAGCAGTTTTTACATTTACTTGAGTTGACCTCAAGACGGACTACAGGAGGGGTGGTTGTGGTGTTGATTTGTGGTGGCCTTGGCCCCCTGCCCCCACCCTTGGTGCCCTGTCTGTGAGCCCCCCAGCTGCCCAGCAATACTGTGCCTATGTTTAAATGTATTACGTACACGCCCGCACAATCTTACCAATCTTATTATAATTAAGAAAAAATTTAAAAAGATAGAGCAGGGAGGGTCCAGGGAGCTGGGTGTCCTCTGGCTGGGTGGATTTCCGAGGCAGTGTCCCTGCTCGGAAGCTTGCCTGGTGTGGGACACAGGCTGCACACTGGGCCCACGTTTAACTGCATGTCATTATCTTAGTTAGGAGAGACAAAAAAAAAAAAAAAAAAAAACAACATTCAAACACATATTAGGCATAGCTTGTGGAGGATGCTGAGTGATATTTCAGGTTTGGGGTCCTGTAGTGGGGAGTCGGGCTCACCGGGCGCCCTTGTCAGCGTGGCATCCACCCCAATAAACTGAGCCTGCCTCCTCTGGTCTTAGCTGGATGAAAGTATTATAAACTCTTTCTACAGTAAATATATAATTATTATTATTATTATTATTACCACTGTTTTCATCACTGTCATTACCGCGGTGTTGGCATTCCCATATCCCATATCCCATATCTTAATTAATAATATGAAAATCATTGTAATTATGTATTTATCATTCTTTGCAGCCTTCTACTTTTTCTTATCTGCCTCTTTCTGTTCAGTTTGCTTTCCTTTTTCTCTTTTATGTCAATATAATGTATAGAACAAAGGATTAAACAATTAACTAACCTCCATACCACAAATATACACACACACACACACACACACACATATATATATATATATATATATATATGCTCCCATCAATGTGCTCTGGCTCCCGAACATGGCTTTATTTCTAAATTTTTTGTTTATGATTTACCTGAGGTGCACGACTATAGATTTGACCTGACCCGGATAAAAAACACCCACCTTAAGCAGGATTCAAACCCGATAACATTTGCAGTGAGTATGGCTTGGACGCGCCAAAGTCAGAAAGAAAACGGCAGGGATAACCCTAGCAATCCCATGCTACAGCAACATCAAGAAGAAAGAACACAAGAAGCTCAAAAAATACCAAGGGTTGAAAGAAGAAACAGAGGAAATATGAAAGGTGAAGGCAGTGGTGGTGTCAGTGGTAATTGGAGCACACAGAGCTTTGGGCTCCGACCTTGAAGTATGGCTCCAACACATCCCAGGAACAACATCTTCTTCCAAAAGTAAGAGGGACAGTAAAAACTACTGCATACAACCCTCAAATTTCCAGGCCTCTGGCAGAGGACCTGAGCTGGATGAAGGCAGTCACACATAGAAAAAAAAACAGATAATGATAGAGTTTAGAGACAAGGACAGTACAAAGTAAACAGGCGAGAAGCTAAAGCAAGAAATACCAATTAAAAAAAAATGCTGACGACTGAAAACAAGATAAAAGCAAAAAGTAAAACATCAAGAAAATAACTTTTACAATAAAACAGTGGCCCAGTAAACATAACGTAACAAGTCTGAATGTATAACAGATTTGCTTAATGTAACACATGATTTATTTTGTTTCTCACCTACTTTTGACTTCCACATTTCTCTCCGCTACCTGGATTTCAGAGTGCATTGCTTTGAATTGCATTTTCCTTTCCAAAAGAAATTCTTCCTTTTTCTGCATTCCCCCCTGCTCCAAATGAAGAGTGCTCTGTTGATTCAGTCCCATTATATAATATGATGTCAGTTTTGAAAAATGCCCTGCCACTACAAAAGGAGAGATGATGTGGCTCTTTGGAATAACGTTTTTAAAGCTCCTTTCAAAAGGTCAAGCTCCCGCAGCATGTAGCTACAGGCGGCGAGTACAGCTGCGCTCCTCTGTTGTGATGGCTGATATCGTGGTGTGGGTTTGGCTGCTGCTTGGCTGATTTGTGGTTGAATTTGCTGGCATATGCTGAGGCTGTGTTACGACTGTTTTTACTCCCAACCATAATAACCTATAAAACTGTCATTATTTCACAATGGACTTGAGCTCTCATGATATATGTGCTTTCGCAAAGATTTCACAAATTCCACAATCTGATGCAATGCAATCCTTTTGTAAAGGAAAACGAGAAAACGAGGAAAACAGATTATTAATTATGGGAGAAACAAAATGATGGCCTGACAATCCTGGATATAATCGGAGCATAAACTACGCTATAGCACCCATGACTTGGCCTTTGGCTAAAATAAGACCACTAAAATTTTATAACAACCTTCTGATGGGGCGACTGAAAATCAGGTTGTAATTCTCCAATAAATCCAAAACAAGTGTCATGTTCTCAATAACTTAATAATGCTTAAATACTTCCTGTTTCTTGCTCTTGTGCTCAACCAGTTTTGATCACTAACTGTACTGTACTACATGTACAACACGGATGCCTTTCCACATCCTAAGAAATCTGGAGAAAGAGCTAAGAAGACTCAAACTATGAAAACAGTTTTTTGACCTACAAGTAGGTGTTACCCCTAGATCGTTTTATGAAAGGGAATTTCATCTAATAAATATAAGGAGTATAAAAAAGTTCTTGCATTCCCAAAGCACCTTTTGGGGAAGAGGAAGTCATACCGGAAAATCCATTTTGGCTCCATTGAATCAGGTGCATGCTGAAGGCAAGTTAAACAGTCAAACAGATTCACAGTGTGGGGCTGAATAATTAGAGGTTCTTCAACCTCCATCTGCATGATGGAAGAAAAGTAAAAACCAAAAAGTTTTAAATGAGATATAACTACTGTAACTGAACCTATGTCACATTTGGTCTCTTCTGTGATGCTGAGCCTTTACCAAAAATGCGACAGTATGAGTTTGAAAGCAAACTTCTGAAAGACACCCCCCACCAACACCGCCCCACTCCCCACCCCCACCCCTCTTTCTTTTACCCTCTCTTTTAGCCATCTGACAAAACCAGCACTTTTCTACTTTGGGAGAGATCTGTGAAGAGAGACCCATGATATTTGTAATCATTTATCTTCCTAGGCAGAGTATTAATCTAAATCTTAACACAATCCATCACGACAGAAGCTTGAGATTAGTGTATGTGCAGTAGGGTTTCTTCATAATTGTGCTGTGGGAGTGAAAATAAAAGATTGAAGAGCTCTCTTGGTGCAATGGAAAGTCTAAATCACGTTCTCGGGGAATCTTCTCGCTTTCTCTCAGCATTCACTTGATCTGTTTAATGTGCTCTAATGTCAGCTTTTCCAGTCTTATCTCCTGCCGTCTCAGGAGAACTATTAGAGTATTGCATCTGACTAACAGCAACAGGCAATTTTTCAAGAAAAGGTCTGGCAACAGTAGTTAGCCATTTCATTTTCAACTGATATTTCCAGCAGGGTTGCAATGGATAGTGGTTGTTGGATGTGTGTTCGGTATGGGTTGTTTTTGTCTTCCTGCTGTCTAAAATACTAGAAATTAACTTATACACAAGCAGCACAATTTCAGGTAACAGCCATTAAAAAAAAAAGTTCTTTTTAGAGAGTATCCTGTTAATAGTTCATCATTCATCCTTGTGTTTTATTCACTTTGCTCATCATAAGACCGTGGGAATATTTTCTTTTTTTCTTGTTGTTATCTATTAATCTGAGAGACTACATCAGTGCCCTTGCAGCTTGCAGTGAATAAAGTATATAAAGGTAATCACTTATAACTCTTCATTCAAGCTTTCTGTATATATATATATATATATATATATATATATATATATATATATATATATATATATATATATATATATATATATATATATATATATATATATATATATATATATATATATATATACTGCAGGTGGGTCCATTGTTCTTTGAAATGCAGATACTTTTACTTTTATGCAGTCTGGTGTTCTTCTAAAAATTCAAATAGTCTTAAAAACTGAATATTAAAAATAGTATAATAATAGAATAATAATAATAATAATAATAATAATAATGAGCTGTCATAAATTGGATATCGATAAATGCCAACTGATCACACAATGAGTCAGCAATTAGCAGCAGCAGTTTTATCATAAACAAGCCTTTGGCTTGGGAAGTTTATTGTGTAGAAGCACATTTAAATCACTATTTTCCTTAAAACGTCAATGCACCCGTGTTGATGTGAAAGCTCTAAACAGCTTAATACATAAAAGTCACCTTTCATGTGACCTTGATGTTGCAGATGGTCACTATTAAAATGTTCTCGTAACTGTCAGTAAAGGTTGCTGTTTGGACACTAACACACGGCCGCAATCTTGGCAAGACGGATTAATCATGATCGTTATCTCATAAATCTTGCAAGGATCCAGCTGCCTTCCAGCTGCTTCACAAGGTAACAGTCATAAAATGTCTCTATTGTTTGCATATGAATATATACAGTATGTCCTCCTTAGACGCATGCTTTTGTTAGGTATTCATTTTAAACTCCACAGATAGACAGATAGACACACATAAAAATTTAAAATGAAGAGGCGGTGTGAGGGGAAAACAAAAACGATATATTGCAGCAACCATGAAGCAAGTGTGAGCACTTCCATTGAAATTTTGGTGGTTTGTTGGTGTGAAGCATTCCTCTGTGTGTTAATACAATGCCAAGAAGGAAATTACATCAGCAATACATTTAGAAAAGCAGGCATGGCTGCCCATCAATCTGGGAGGGATTATTAGGTTGTTTTCAAGCAATTTAGACTTTATCTCGCTATGGCAAGAAAGATTACCCACAAGTGGAAAACGTTCTAGACAGCTGTGCATCTTCCCAGGAGTGGACAACGTAGCAAGTTCACCTGAAGGTCAGACCATGTAGTGCTCAGAGAAATTGAAGGAAAGAAAAAGAAAAACTTCAACCAGAGCTACATTTCATTTCAGATTCTCCAGAACTCAGCTGTTACAAATTAAAGAAAGTGTACCATCTGTTTCACTTGTACTTGAGGTCTCTTACAAGCTGAGATGGAATATAGACTCAAGTAGTCATATTTAGACAGTAAAGTTAATGAATGTTGGTGACTTTCTCTATGTTAGATATAACTGAGAGCTGCTATTCATCACTTCACAGGTGCGTCACAACACCAAGGAGAGGAAGCTAAAAGGATCATAAGAACTCTGTGGAGACGGGAAGGCAATAAATGGCAGCCCCACGAATGTTGATAGACTGACCTGGGGAGTTTTCCTTCCATCACACTGCAGAGTGATAGGTTTCTAAATTGTTTTTCATATCATCAAGTCATCCCCAAGGAGACATGATACATCACTCTGTAAATTACCACGGCAGTGACCAGAACTGTTATTCGTGCTCGGTATTTCTGTGGCTCCACACCTGGGCCAAAAGCCACATCTGCACCAGTCATTATTTCAGCCCCCTAACACAACAGGGTACAGATAAATAGTGAGCTTTACCGCACCAGTCAAGAGGGGCTTTGCAGAGCGTGTAATGACCCTCTTATGAGGTACTAAATAGTCACATGACATCCTTAATTAGAAACACAAGAGCCATCAATGTCATTGACTTCTGCGCATCTGTACTCACATACATTTCAATATGGATATTGGTGACATATGGAAAATATAATTAAACAAACACAAAAAAAGGAGACCAAAACCATTACCTAAACATTACCTAACATTGCAGAAGAATGCTGCACAAAACCACTTTGAATCTTTAAAAAGCAGCGGTATGTGCAAGTTCGAGTGCACCACGGGTGGTCTGTACTGATTTTGAATCAGATCAGGTAAATTAATTCAATTTATTTTAAATTCTCAGTTTGGAGGAATTTTACAATACATAATAAAGAGTAGAAGTAGGAGGAGAATACAACTGTGTTTTAATTAAGATATAATTCTATTTAACGTTATATATATATAATTTAATGAAAGAAAGTAAAACTGCCTGGCAAAGGAGTCATGCAAATTAAAGGGCAGTGCAATGCAGTTCGCCTGTCTTTCTTTTGCTGCTGTTGTTTGTGGTAGCACCAACTTACATGACATTATCGTCTTCCTGCTTGTGTTCCTGTTAGAAAATAAAATTAGTTTAGCTGCCACCAAACCCAATTACCGGCAGGCATCCGATGTGTCACTGTATGCGTAAAAAGGTTGAGGCAGAACCATTGATTTCAGCGGGCCTGATTAGATGGTGGTAGATAAGTGAGATTTATTCTTCTAAGAACTGTTGTTAGAACAATGGTACAGGCAGAAACCAGAGGCCCGTTAAATGCAGACGCTAGAGGAACAAAGCATGTTGTTGGACAGGTGTAAACAATGACACAGCTGTGCATTTCTTAGATACGTGTCGTGACGAAACATCCAGAGAAACTGGATTGTTTCCAGTTTTCTGTAGTGTCACCAATGAAGAGGAAACTTTCAAACTGAAATCATCTAATGTGATTCTAAATGGGAAGAACAGCTTCTTTTCATATTCTAATGGATAAGTTAAAGCGAGAGAGCAGTCCGTCACTTTATGAGGTCTTTAATAGGATTTCTTTTTTATGTGGAACCCCAAGTGGTTGCAGTTACCATAATAGGTGAAAAATGATTGAAAAGGCATCTGAAAGATCACATCTAAATAAACATCAATGAAACAAGAAGAGCCAGTTCCTCCCTTACACTCTCTCCAGCACTCCCTGACAAAAAATGCCTTGTCATGATCTCCAGCAAGCCTCTCTCCCTCATCCTCCACTTCACGTGCAGGAGCAACCATCAGCCTGTTGGTACTGGTTGGAGCGATGTTTGCTATGGTATGAGGCAGGCTGCGGCCACTCTCTGTTTCCAGTTTATAAAGCCAAGCCTGTGTACGAAGACAGTTTCTTGTTTGTTTGTTTTTTATACCGTGTACTTCCGAGATCAGCAGCTTACAGATGGTGTGAAGATATTCACTGACAGTGACAAAACAAGTTGTTGATTTCACTGGATTTTACTAGCTGTGTAACCATAGTTTGGTTGGCTGAAGCTTGTGTCCACGCATGACAAGATTCAGTTTTCTAAACTTCTGATGGGAGCAACGCACTGCAGCACAATGGGCCCACAATTCAGTTCGGTGACACTTGAAGTCACCTCGTTCAAAATCATTGGACAGTGCAGCGATTCCTACCGCGTGCGTGGGAGGGTAGGGTTAGTCTATGAACATATTGGGTCATTTCATTTATTTAGTTGTTTATTTTAATTATTTAAAAACTTTTTTTTTTTACTATTATTGGTGGTTGTTGCAGAGGTCTCAAACAGCATTGGCCCATCTTCGTTGCTGGGATACAAATATTCAACACCTTATGCACACAGGGTCAAACATGTCGTTGGGGGGAGCGGGGTAAAAGATGCACTTTCAAAATAAGCAGCAGGCATTTGCATAGGGACCGAGAACAATAGGAGCTCAGCCTGAGCCCAGTTCAACTCCGCTCTGTTCATTCACAGTAATTTGATTGGCTTCGACTCGCACCTCTCCATCTGAGTCAGTCTCCGGCGGTTTCACGGGAAACCCTGTGAAAGCGTAGGTCAATACTGCTCCTGAATCTGCGCATTTCATTTCAGTTTAATAAGATGTCAGAGATGTAAATGAGTGTCGCACAAGCTCAGCAGCGCTTCTGTCAGTCTGTGTGGAATGATTGATAATTACCTTGGCTCGTTATTAAACACCCCAATGCATTAAATATAGTTGGAATATTTCACTTAAAAAAAAAATGCAGATGTCAAGCCTGTCACATATAGTTTAATAATATTATTAGAAGGGAAATCTTTCTATATCAGCTGAGCTGCTATAGATGTAATTACAGCAGCTGCTTTTTTTTATGCTCTCATTTCAAACCTCCATCTTCCATGGTGGCACAACTAGGAGCAACGCAAGGTGAGAGGGAGGAGAGGACATCAATATGTTCTGTCATTACAATCCACTTCACCCGACTCTGACCCCATATGTTAACTCACCTGTCAGATTTAACAGGTTTTAAAGTAACTATTTTCATTTGAGTCGGTATAGATGTCTTAACCTGAGTTTGTCCTGGAGTTGTATTTGGAATCATTAGGAAATCTAGGCAAAAATTCAAACACCAAGATATATCAGAAATATTGTTTTTTTTCTCATGTGTGTATTGCGGACAGGATATAATGGAGAAACTTGAACCTGAGCTTCTATTTATGGTTGTTTTCAAGGGAAGAATGAGAAAGGTTCGAAACTAATCTTCTACATCCTGCTTAAGCTTAAAAAAGAAAGCCTGCCAGGATTGACGCTTTCATTTTATCTCAACCCTTCCACCATATGTTGAGTTATAGTTGACTTTCCTTCTCCAGCAGCTGAACTATTTCCCATTTTTTGCACCGCTTGGCTACACTGAGAGCGGTGGAGCCAGAAGAATCTAATAGTGTCCCGTTTGCTCCATTCAGCAGCAAAGCCTTTACAATGGGCGCACAGCCATGCTGGGAAGTCAGGTGTAAAGGTGTCACCTTTCTAAAGTTTACCGCATTGACATCTGCTTGATGTAATATCAGCTGGAGGACACACGGGAAGCTGACACTGGTACAGGCTACATGCAGTGGGGTCCATCCCTCCCTGTCCTCTCTGATATTTGGGTCGGCTTTGGCTGCCAATAGTTTTGCCACCACGTCCGGCTTGCTGTGGTGGCAAGCAAGGTGCAGTGGAGTCCACCCATTCTGGCCTTTTGAGTTTACACAAGCGCCCTGAGTCTCCAGCTGCACCACCACAGCGTCATGTCCCCTCAGAGCAGCCAGGTGCATTGGGGTCCAGTCTTGGAGGGTCTTGCAGTCTGCTTGGGCTCCATTTGACAAGAGCTGCCTGCAAATACCCGCATGGCCCTGCAGAGCAGCCAGGTGAAGTGGTGTGTATCCTCTGCTGTCTGCACTGTCAGTATTCGCCTCACTCTTCACCAGCTGTCTGACTACGCGGTTATGGCCTTGCTCAGCTGATAAGTGAAGAGCGGTGTACAGAGAGGCATCTGTGCTATTGGGATCTGCGCCGTGAGTGAGAAGGAGCTTGACAATATTCAGATGCCCAAAGCATGAGGCTAGGTGGAGCGGGGTCCTGCCTTGCACCTCCTCCCGTTCTATGATTGCTTCTTTTGACAGCCGTGAGAGGAGCAGGCGCACCACTGTTTCATGGCCGTTTTGGCAGGCCAGGTGAAGTGGCATCCAACCCGACTTTTCCCTGGCATCCGCCAAGGCGCCTTTGTCCAGCAGAAGACGGACAGACCTGTCATCGCCGTTCTGAGCAGCAAAATGGAGTGCCGTCCACTGGTCTTCATCTCCCTGAGATGCAGCTGCTCCGTGGACCAGCAACAAAGAGAGGATGTCATGAAACCTGTTGGCAAGAAGCGTCATGTCTGTATGATAGGAGTTTATAACAAACACTTTTGACAATACAGTTATTTGCTGTTTTGAAATCCCTCTCATATTAGTTCAGTAAGTAAAAAAATGACATTCGGTTAAAAGACTTTTTCTTTTCTTTAAGTGATTGTATAGTGAACAAAATGAGTAAGATGTCACTATACTCATCTCCGTATCAGAAAGAAAGCAAATGATAAAAAGTTAATTTTTTTACTTCGCAAAATGTCAACGTATTAGTATTCCCTGTGTCTCCTGTGAAATAATTGACCATATTTTCACACAGACCTTTGCAGAACGGCAACAATGAGAGGCGTGTAACCTCTGGCAGTCGGGCAGTTGACCTCCGCACCCAGACTCAGGACATGCTCGACACTTTGTGCATCACCGCTGGCTACTGTGTAGTGAAGGAGGCTCTTTTGGTCGGAAAACTGTGCACATGCATGCTCTTTCCTTACGGTCCGCCTGAAACTACTGAAGTCCTTTTTGTAAAGCAATGACAGAATGCCACCCTCGCCGTGTTGGCTCTCTGTGGATTCAAAACAGAAGGCAAACATGCTGGTGAGTCTCTTCACGGTTTTGTAGAAAGCTGTATGCCTCTGTACATCTGCAAGGTGCCAAAAAGCGTCTGTCTTTATTAAGGCGCTCTCACGTGCTCACGCTGCTTCAATGTGATACGCTGTGTTGTTTATTTGAGAAATTGCATTCATCTATTTATGAAAGCTTTTCAAGATCAGATTGTTTTTTATTGTCCTGACCAGTGAAATGCCAGTTTAAAGAGGGTGTACTTTCTTTTTCAAATGATTGTATTTTAGTGGGCTTTGTTCCCAAACCTTAGGGCTAGGCAGGAAAATGGTTTTGGCCAATTGAAAAATAATATTCACCTTTAGTGATGTTTTGACAGAGCACTTTCAATCTGTTCTTTTATATGGTTAATTGGTGATTGTACACAACAAAACATGATGTCACATCGTGTTCTTGTGTTTACCTGAATGAAAATTGGGCATCTCAGGCAAAGTGATCTAAAAAAGAAATCATACAACAATTTATTTATTTTTTATCAACAGACAAAGGTGTTGGAGCTCTTTGAATTGCGGTGTCATTCACACCTCAGTAGCACTTGATAATTGTGCATGTGCCATTATTTTTCTTTTTAGTCAAACACATCTGCTACAAATCTTATGAATATAAACAAACAAACCCCAAACAGACACAGCGCCATGAATTTAGAGGTTTTGTTAAATGTAATATATAGTAAAGGAAATTAGCAACACATACCCATTGTGGCTGTATAGTAATTTTGTGTAAAACTATTTACATTTCTACAAGCCTCAGATGAATGTCCACTTAGAGCTTACAAGCGAAAGCTGGGAAATGTAAGAAGCTCATGGCCTCCTCTAAGAAGGGAAATAGAGGAAGAATTACTCTTGCTTAAGAATGAGAATACTAACAAGGCCAGCTGCCAAGAAACCAAAGATATGTATCATATCAGCATTCCTGAAATATATGCATGAGCTCATAAGCAGAACTAACTTCATGTCCTGGGGAGGCCAGCCATGGATAATCTGATTTCTGCTCCGCATTCCCACTTTTGTGGCAATGAAGTGGTCCTGGGATCTTCAAGATTTCATTCAGAGCCTCTGTTTTCTTCACAGTCTCTGCAGACAAAACAACCAACAATAACTGTCAAAAGCGTACCGATTCAAACAAATATGTTGCTGAACCTGCAGCTAAAAAGAAATCTTAACAAAACACTGGGATCATGTTATTATTAAACCAATGCAGAATCGCCATGCGGGAAGTTTTTCTTTCTTTGTCTCACTAGTTCCTATTTCATCAAATGAATCCTCAACCCAAAGTGGTTTTAAAAGGATGTTTAACACATTTAAGAAAATGTGGAGCAAACAGGTGCTACTTTCTTTTTAAATCTGACATTTTTAAACAACACTGTTGACTATTGTACCTGAGAAGGGCGGCCTCTTCCAGTGATCCTGGTCCCAGGACTGTTTCATTATGTCGATCATCTGATCACACTCACTGGGCCTCGGGTCCGGCATCAGCTCCAGGCAGGGTCTCTTACCTCCTGATACTTGCAAGAGCACTGTTGTCATACTGCAGCCTGCATGAACAGAAAAAATGTCTTTATTTGAATGATACAAAGCATCCCACCAAAGAGTCTTTACTTGTGTCAGTGCATGTGTTAGCGACAACGTTATATTGTGCAACTACTTTATGCAGTTAAATCTTTTGATTCTTTTTTTTTTTTTTTTTTTTTTACCAGTTAAAGACACCAAATATGATTTGTTAGTTTTTGCTTTAAGCTCGTAATGGTTTGGTTGCATTTACAGATTTGAAGAAATCCATGCTATTTCTTTCCTTTCTGCTGGGATAAGCTGACCTTGTCTTTGACTTCTTAGTGAAGCAACAGATATTTCATAATTTCAACTCCCTGAAGTAAAGCTAGGAGATATAGTGAGCAAAGCTGTGACTCAGCTGTAAGCCACAGCTTCAGTATCACTTGGTAAAGTTTGGGATTTTTAGGGCTTATATACAACCTTGTACCTCTGGGAATTACGGGGAGTTGGAGCCACTAACACCAAGACAAAACTGAAACCTAAACGGAATTGTAAAGCGCAGCCTTTCAACCTTTCAAACAGGTCATAAATGTCTGTCGTGCTTTTCACAATGATTAGCTGTTTCCTTTTTTGGGAGGCTTTCATTGCCATGGTAACCCGCATGTAAGTTGGTCAAGCAGAAATGTTTCTTTTCATGTTTGCTCCCAATCTACAAGCAAGCCCAAATCTGCACAGTCTGTATTGATCCTCCCTGATATTGACTCACTTTGATTTGACTGAATAATTAAGTAACCATGCTGCCCATGTTTTAATGAATCAACTTCAAAGGTTAAGCACTCTGCCACAAATCTGTCATATTAAACATACACATTTGGCACTGAAAGTGTTTGTTCCCAACAAACATTAGCATACTTATTTTAAAGATTAATGCTTTTCTGCCAGCATTCCCGTCTTTTAAATGGCAGCAACAACTTTTCTTTTTGCCGTACAAATTTTTTTCTATTACTCAGACATCTCCAAGCTATCCGTTCCTCTTGACAGAATTAAAAAGTGTCAGGTGATTGCTGTAATTCGTGCAGAGGAAGCACTAAATGGCACATAAATGCTCCCATTTCATGGTAATGAGGACAGAGGGTTAAAAAGAACGTACAGGTTTCTACTCAACACCGCGACACCTATCAACTAAGGGTCAAGCCAACCGCGTTGTAATGTCCATGTTGCACAGACATTTTGCAGTAAAAAGTAGATAATTTAAAAGTGACAAAGTAAGCAACTGCCTGGTAAAGCAAATGAAAATGGCATGGGGAAAAATGATGGTACCCTTAGCTTGATATTTTACTGCACGGCGTTTAGCTGTAATCACTGTCATTAAAGAACTGTTGGGGCTCTCAGTGAGACTTCCTCGTCTCCCATCAGGTGTCTAAGCCCACTCTTCCTGAGCAATGGTCTTCATCTGTCTTAGATTTGTAGTGTGCTTTCTCTACATGAATATAAAAGAGGATTAAAATGAGGGATCATGAAGGGGCCACCAAAGAATACTTCAGTGATTTTTCTTGAGAAGTTATTCCAGGGTACTTTTAGTTTGTATTTTGGATCATTATTAGATTAATGGATCTACGGCCTGCAGTTGAGGCTGACCTTCCTGATACTGGAGTTTTACTTTAAATACTAAAAGGAGACCTTCTTGGGTCTCCTTACGTTGAGCCTATTGCTGTCCAAAAGGTGGTGGATGGTGAGGACGGACAGTGATGTGTCTTGACCTTGGGTTTCAGCTTGATCTACCATCTGTACTTCTGATAAACATGGGGTTGCATTTCTTCTTGTAGCCAACTCCTGAGACGGTTCAGTCCAGTGCCACGCACCTTGTACTTCACATTAACGTGCAACTCTTGCCACAGGAACATGTTGCCTCTTGGAGCTGATTTTGAAGGCTTTACCTTCAACATGTAAAATCTATAGTTTTCCTTTCTAAACTCCTCAGACAACTATCTCCTTTTGTTACTCTGGTTCACAAAATAAAATCAAACAACAGCCACGAGATTTCCTGGGCTTAATCTTTGAGAAATGTATTGAAGACACTTTCGATAGTGATTAAGTTAAAACATTCAACTAAATCGTGACTATAATCCAGGCTTTTTAGAACATACTTGTTAAGTAGACAATTACTGATTTCTTTTTATACTTTTACTGGTGTGCTATATATAATTCTAAAGGCATGCAAGTGTAAATAAGAATTTTCATTGCTTTTAGTTTAGGCAATGTGCAGGAGAATTGAAGCATTGGTTCAACAAGCCATAAGGTTCCCAACAAATTTGTCCTAATCTGAGGGCCCATGTTGCTCCAAAATTATAAACCAGTTCAGCATTTGTTCTATATCATCACTGGATCAGTTTTGGAAAGTTCAAGGAATATCACCTAAATATTGATTCTCTTATAGCAGTTATCAAGAAATCAGCTCTCTGCATCCATACTCGTCCCTTTCAGTCAGCTGCTTCATTAAAGTACGGTATACCCTCTTTTAGTGCTGGATATTTTGCACTCTCGTTCAAAACAAAGTCAATGGACTGAAGCTTCTTGTTTACTTTTTCCCTTTCTAATCATGGAAGTAAATGTAAGATTTACACAGCAGAATATCTACAAAAACAACACTGGAGTTAGGTTGAAGATACATAAGGGACCACCCTCAAGCTTTTGAGGTTTAAGTGATTATGTGGCATGACTCTTCGTTGAGTTCATCCCAATAAACCTGTTTGATAGATGTGATGTGATGCATTTGCATTCCTACCTGTGTAAGGTTTCTTCTGCGACAAAATCTCCCACATCACAATTCCAAAGCTGCATACCAAAGCAGAAACAGGCACTGATAACCCAATTTTTGCATATGTTGCATTCAATGATCTTTGTGGATTCCCATCCCTTACATAAAAGACATTGGGTAAGTTACTTTATGTTTATTTTTGACAAGAAATAAAGCACCAAAAATATAAAAAATAAAAGAAACGGTGCTATTTCTGTAACTTGTGGAAGATCGGAAATATGCACAGACAAAAACAAGGTTAAACTGAGTGAGGTATGGGTGTGCACCGCATCAAAAACTATAATGCTGTGATTCTCATGATATACTTTCAAAAATGCTCTCAGTAAATCACCTGTAAACATCAAAGAAAGTTCCTGGAGGATCAGGGCACTGAATAAAGGCCTCTGGGGGAATGTAACTTATGTTCCCTCTTGCTGTCAGATGCTCCATGAAGGCCATCTTGCTCATGCCCTCCTCCCAGCGGATTAAACCAAAATCTGAAATCTAAGTAGAAAAGAAATAGCGACATGCAATTCTGTGAGGAATTCAGACAGTATCAAACAACATTGTATTTCCAGAGCTTTAATTTACCTTTACATGAAGATGATCATCTACTAGGATATTTGATGTCTTGAGGTTGAGATGCAGAAGTGGAGGTTTCATGCTGTGAAGGAAATTCATGCCCATGGAGGCCTCATAAATCATCTGAAACTTCTTTGGCCACATCAAAGTGTGATTGGCGAGGAGATTGTTAAGGGATCCGTTGCTCATGTACTCCATCACAACAGCCCTTGCTTCTCTGCACAGTCCGTAGATGGAAATGATGTACTTGAATCTCAGTTTGGCAAAGTTGGACACCTCGTCTATGATTTTCCTGTGATGGAAAATAATTATAATACTAAAAAGTGTGGTGAGAATACATATTTTGAACAATGGAAAATCTATTTCCTGAGCCTGATGAAAACAAAGATCTGTCGTGATTCAATATAAGAATACAATGGCAATAATCTATCAGCGCCTGAGAGATTTGGTATACTGTTCGTAATTAAACTCTTACCTGTAAAAGTTGTTGGTACACAAGATTGCATCAAAGCTTTTTAAGGCATATTTTTCCCGCCAGAGCTTGAGCTTAACTTTGTACACCTGACCAGATTTGGTTTCTGACAACTTAATCCAGTCAGCCTCAAAGTCATCCTTCTTGAAGTCCCCAAACTGCCCAGGAGATCCAACACAGCAATCCATCAGTACGAGGATCCTCACTGAAACAAACTCTCACGGCAGCCGGATTCTCTAACCCTACACATGAAGGGGACCTGTCCACTAGACCAGTTTCAGACAGAAAGCAATAAATCAGAATCTAGGTTCGCAGCGAAACAAGTGGCAGCTTGTTGTTGCGCTGCATACAAACTAGGTTACTGTCTTGAACTGTGGGAGGAGCTGAGATGCAGAACTTATTTGCGCTGCAATGTCACACAACCGGTTCTCAGCTGGTGAGACTGTTGACATAACTCTCAGTTTTCTGTAAGTTGGATGACTCTTTATCTCTTTCTTCCTGTGCAGAAACAACAGAAAAGAATTTATAAGAAAGAATAAACATCACCAACCAGGTGTCAGTTATCATAGCTCACATGATGCACAGAACCACTGTGATTTTGAGTCGGACTGTAGGTGAACTACCGAAGTAACCATTCACTTCTATCCAACTGCTGTGTAACAAGGCTCTTAACCCCCAACAGCTCCAGCAGAACGGCTCAGTAGTCTGCAGTTTGAAACTGAGGACAATACCTTTAACTAATGCCAGCGGCAACTGTGTGTGTGTGTTTGTGTGTGTGTGTGTGTGTGTGTGTGTGTGTGTGTGTGTGTGTGTGTGTGTGTGTGTGTGTGTTGTGCAAGGCAAGACCTTTCTACTACAGCTTTAAATAATGATTTGATCTTTTCAACCAATACTGCAGTTGTATTGGTCGATGCCACTTTCAATATGGGTAAACTATTATTTCAAAGTCATTTTTTCATTTAATATAGGGTATGTTTCTGCTTATCTTAACTTAAATCAAAGTTTTTGTAAAGACCTATGACTGGCATCCTTCTTGTCTAACTCGTCCAGCAGGAATGATGAGCCTGTTTTCCAAACTTTGTCCTTGAAACAATTGCATAACATTGTTTTTTGGAGCATGTCTTTTCTGGGACTTTCACATTCTTTGCATAGGTCAGAAACTAACCCAAACGCCAGATGTTTGTTCCACATTAGAGGCGCTATCTAAACATTTGAATTACATTGTTTTTATCACACTGTGTCAGGTAAAGGACACCTAGTAACTGTGTTTTGGCAGTAATTATTTCAGCATGATAATAAAAGAATAAGAGTAGGCAGGCATTCATTATTGTGTAGTAAAGAGCCTATAGATGTAACATAGCTTCCTTTCTTATAATACACTTACAAACATTGGGTTTTAGCTGCTCTGTAAAACAAAAAGAAAACTAAATGAGCTTAAACATATTTGAACTTAAATATAGAGTGCACTATTTTATTCTTTCGTTGTTCGTTTTGGCTGTTTTCATTTAAATTAGATATTACTTCACTCTATGATAATACTATTCATCCAATTAATTTAATAGAATGAATCATGAATGATAAATAATGACGAAATGAGAACTTAGTGTTGCTGTGAACTGACTTCAGATGTCTTGCCCCTCTTTGTGTCTCGACATTCACCGCATCATGTCCCGACACCACGGAGTTTATCTTCCTGCATCATTACAGAAAGCTGTTCTTTGAGAGAAAAGCTTCCAACTGGCTGGTTTATGTGGAGGGATTATGTTAGTGGGAAGCCTTTTTTTTTAAACTAAAAATATGAAAACAAAGATGTCCTCTCCTGCTTTCTCTGTCTTCACACCGGCTGTTCTGCTTTTACAGGCTCCTAAGGCCTGATATTTCATCAACATACGTACATGTACAGCTGAATTAATTTGGCGACATGAAGCTATGTTGCAGTACTAAAAAAACACACACATACACAGAAACACAGACATTCATGCTCTGGCAGTCATTTAGGACTTCTCCTCCAGGTTGTCTCATTTCTGGCTTATAGCACATTTGGATTCAGTATGGCTCCTGCGGAGAGTATGATGCAAATTTCAACCACCGGCCAGCGATCGTGAGGAACCCGCAACGGGTAACATTTCACATCTATTTGTCTTTGCCCAGCTTTCCATACACTGGATATGTAAACATGATTCATTAGGGTTTTACTTCATTATGTCTCATAAAGCACCAGATACAGGTCAGGATGCTCAATTTATTTCTTTTCTTCTATGATGTTTGCCGGCTCTTTGTTTGTACTTTTATTTCTAAAACACGTCTGGAAATTTGGACAAATAAGTCAGCTTAAGTAGGATTTCCCCTTCCCTTTGCTTCTTTAAAATCCCTTGGCTCTCGCTGCAAGGCTGCAGTATGAGAGGACGCACAGCCCTGAGTTGATTTGTGCATACACAGTGATGTCTTATGTCTTTTATATGCCCATACTGTTATCAGCCTCCAGAAATCAAAAATCCAAAAAGCTATAAATACATTATTGTGAGGCTTTCTATGATTGTTGATTACTCATTTTTCCAGCACACTGAGGATCATTATGGTTGTCTGTCATGAGTTCCAAGCTGTAATTAAAGGAGGCAAGAGCACAATAACCAATATGAGAAACAAAAGAGCAACATTATCCAATTTACAGAGATGTGTTTGATTTAAAAAATAAAAAAAAAATGCTTTTCTCCTCACTAGCACACAGCTTCACTGGCTTGTTGCCTTCAAGTACAACCACAACACCCCTGCCGAGTGGCTCCTTAGTTTTGTGATGGTTAGTCTTTGCCGTTTGAGAGTGAGCTCCCCGCAACATAATGACGTCCCAAACACCCAAGCTTTCAAACTTGGTATTTGTATGCAGGGGGGGGGGGGGTAAAAGATGAATTTAACATTCACTGACAGCTGTGGTTCCATGCTTCACTACCTCACACTATAATTTAGGACAGACTCGTGGATTGATGGTTCAATGAAAACCAGGCAGTCGTGATCCGATTTCTGATAGGCAACCTGAGGGGAGAAGTCTGTCTTCGTCCATGGAAGCCACATCTCACAGGTCAGCCAATCGTATTAGCAGGCTCTACCACACTGAGTCAACTGACTGGTTAGAGCTAAAGGCTTTTTCCACTGCCCCGCATGTCCTCTAATAGCTTACATAACTCCACTCCCTCTGATCTATATTCTCTGACCATACAACGGCACACCTAAGCAAATAAAACTCAAAAGCAAGAGGCAATGGGTAATTCTCCATCTGTGTATTCGCAAAATGCAATTTAGACAAGAAAATTAATTGTCTGTTGTGTATTTCTCAAGAGCATGTTTTTCCCTTTTAATGAAATCCTTATCTTGTATAGTACATCTCCATTTGAGATAAACCCACGACGTAAGGAAAAAAAGACCAGTACCATGGTGAGTTAGAGCCACTGGAGACACACTGTGATTCACACCAACATCAAAATGAATATGATAATATATTCCGTTCTGTGCACTGATTCAAATGTGTCTGCTATGTAATTTAGATAACACGGAAATACAAACCTAATTTAATATACTCCAGAATCTGTTTTGTTTTGCCTCCATGGGTAAGGTTTGCTTGCAGCTTGCACTTTGATTTATTCTAGATGTATTCATTTCCCTGAGGGTATGTGGAGTACAAATCACTTTCACAGAATCTGCGATGAACTGGCCACCTGTCCACGGCGTAGGCCGCCTTTTCCCCAAAGACAGCCGGGATAGGTTCTAGCAGACCCCTGTGACCCAAAAGAGCGAGAAGCGAGCATGGATAGATGAATCCTGTTGTTGTCAGTCTCACATCTAAAAAAAAGTTGAAGATTAACTTCTGTCTTCAACCTTCACTGGAAGTGTGTTTAGAGAGGGAAGAATTGCATGTGTTTTTTCGACGCCAGCAAGTAATATTTTTTGACTGATAATGTCAAAAAAGGAATGTAAACATGATGTGAGAAATACTGAAAGAAAAAAAATTATAGCTTTTTTTCTTATATTTCACTGAAGTGTCTTTATTAAGACATCAGCTAAGACACAGGTGATAACTAGTGAAGCTATATTTTATGAAGATAAACTGCTATGACAGTGTTTATTTGCTTTATTGTAAAGTGATGGATAATTAATGAGTATGTATATTTCTTGCTTTTTTGCATATTACTACATTGTTGGCATAACAAACACTGCAGGACGTATGAATATTCCTCCTACAATAAGGAATATATAGACTTTTTTTTTATAACTAAGTGTGAAATTTGACTACAACAGCTGCGTCACCTATGAGACGAGGTGTCAATTGGATTTCTCCTCATTGTCCATTCTGTCCTATACCTGCTCATAAAACTGCTCTGTGGCTAATATGATTGACTGCTCCATTGTTTGTTGACTAATGTAATTGTCTGCAGCTATTTTGGTAGGGACTTGATCAGCGTAATTGGCAGCGGTTCCTTCCCAGTCACGGTAAGATCAAGTCACCTCCCGGGCGTACACAGCCACAGCAAGCTCGAGGTGGAGCTGCCGAGTGGAGCAGCCAGATTCCCCGGTGACGGTAGGCCAGCCAAACCATCATCAGCATCACAGTGACAAAAGAGCAGCCGACAAGCAGGCTGACAATGACCAGAACCAGGTCCAATTCCGATGCATCTGAAAAGCAGACAGAAGAAGAAAAAAAAAACACAAAAAAAAAAAACAATTGGTTCCTTTGTTTACACTGCATTAATAAAGGTACAGTCATCTCTCATTTCCTGTTTAACCACATCTTCCTTCTATTCTCTGTTATCTCGAGTTGAACATTTTTGTTTTTAGGTCCAGCTAATACTTTACCTATCTCTTCAGGTAAGGTAGAGTTCATCATTTGTTTCAGCATAGGCCCAAAGGATATGCGATTTCTGAGATTGGTGTCAACAGTGACTGAATCCAGGGGAAATGCACTCCTCTGCTGAAGGCACTGCTATGAGAAGACAATACATAAATAACATGTATGTATATATATATATATATGTGTTTGGTAGATTATTTCTTTGTTGTTACAATGCTTCTCAGCAATAAATCTTATACCATTGAAAAGCCTTCATGTGCACAGCCCACATACTCAGCAGAGCTGAGTATGTGGGCTGTGCACATGAAATATTTACCAAATCTTCTCTGCCAACGCCAAACAACTTATTTTGCTGTTCCATGCAGATGTATTGTAACCAGTTGAGCCTTCTTTGTTTTTTTAATGGGTTGCAGGGTGGGTGAATACAAAGAAGTCTAGTCTATTTTTAAAAACATTTTATAAGATGGTTGTATTTATAAATACCTTATTAATATATTAAAAATTATTTATATTTTTTAATACTGACCATCTGACCATCAAAGCACTGTGCTCCTGTTATTGTAAACATCTTTTTTTCTATTTTTCTACTTTTTTTTCTATTTTCTACTTTTCTGACAATATTTGATGCCATTCGATATAAACAGGTTGAGTTTTTATTTTAACATGTATTGTGGCCATTTGCATCAGCATCTTGACATATAATGATCTTTAACCAAAATTAAAAGTTTGTATTAGGAGGTTGGAGCAGCAGGAGGACCTAAACACATCCCCTTCATGGGGCTGCTAATTTTATTTATTTATTTATTTATTTATTTATTTATTTATTTATTTATTTATTTATTTATTTATTTATTTATTTATTTATTTATTTATTTATTTATTTATTTATTTATTTATTTATTTATTTATTTATTCACAACCTCCTTTTTAAGTCCTTGTTGTGTTAGTTTTAGTAACCAAAATACCTTGGACAAGTTTCAGAAAACTTCATGGTTTGGGGTGATACATATGCTTTAACAGTTCAGCCTTTAAACTCTACTTATCTTCTGGAATATCAGTGACAAGTCCTGTGACTGTTGAACAATCCATGTTTATGGATTTGTGGCATCTAATCTGGAAGGTGATGGGCTTTTATTTATATCTATTTATCAGTCTTGTTAGTTGAAAACATATGCAGTAGAGTTACCTGTGCATTGAAACAATGGCACTAATGGGTCTTGACCAAGCATTTGACAAGCTGGGCATGAGAACATGTTGGATGGCTACAGCAATGAATAAATAAATCTGTTTAAGAACATTGGAGCATGAGACACTTAAAGAACTATGTTTTACAAAGCTGGACCCCTGAATGTAGCCCAAGAGTTTGGAGTTCGGATTCAGACATTGGTAACACAGTATCGTCATCCTGCACTGCTCGAAAACGTTTTTTTGTTTTTCTCAGTTCTTTGCAAACATACAATTTGACCTGCTGTTATCTTTACGATGCCAGATGTATTTTTCAGCTGTCCGACACAGCCTGTCATCATACAGGCTACGTTTCACTTTTATCAGCTTGTATGGCAGGGTATTTGAAACTTATTCTTTTTTTTTTTTTAATTCCAAAAACTGATTTATGCCAGTAATTAATCCATTCTCCTCTTTGATACACCCCCCACCTTAATCTCTCTCCTTCACACCTTTAACAGGAGCCTATTCACCCCTCGTCTGTCTCCATGTTTTCACGGTGTCACACCTGAGCCACTGCACTTAAATCTCTCTCAACTGCTCAGCTGCTTTCATTCTCAGGCATTATTACACCACGCTGAACTGCAAACCCTCTGCAATCGTACCTTTTCACACTCAGAGTGGTTCCTCAGGCAGACACTGAGATCACAGTGTAAGTACACTACTGAGTAATTAATCATTCGGAAGAGACTGATGGTGAAGCTGGCACTGGTTGACAGGGCACTGGGGAGCAGTGTGATACCCGCTGGCTCCGCTGCTAACCTAAGACACAAGCACAAATGCATTGTATAGCCTCCATACAGACATTTCTCTTGAAGTAAAATGGTTAAACAGAGAATTCCCTGCAGATTTAGACAGTTAAGTTCAGAAACAAACAAACCTAGACTGATCAATAAACATGCAGGCAACAATTTATTTTAAAAAAATAAATAAATATTTAATATTGCTTTGAGGTAAAACCTTAAGAGCAGGCAAATAAGATAAGACAAAGGCTAGCTTTCATCTGATGATACTCTTAGTCTTATTATATAATAGCTGTTGTATCATCAGTTTACTCAGCATCTAAACAGAAATGTTGATGTGACTCTGGTAAAGATTGAAATTAAACAGCCATTATTCTAACACTGTGAAAAAGTTTGTGATAATGGGTATTTAAACAGCTACCTGTCTAAGTCGGCAGGAGTGCATTGAATTTCCATCTATCTTGGTGGTGCCGGCACGCAAAAATCTGCAGAAATCCCAAGTGAACTGAAAATAGTCAGCAGTCAAAAGTTTCCCTGCAGCTCCATTGGTTGACTTCCATTTTAGCAACACTTTTTCTTTTGTAAACCTGCTTCAGAGCCATAAAAAGAATTAAAGTATTTTCTTAGGGTTAGATACATCAGAGGTTAGAGGATAGGATTTATTTTCTACCTTCTTATGACAAAGTTTTTTTTTTCTCGCTGCAAACTTCTTAAGATGTTCGTTAAAAAAAACAAAAAACTTTTGTTTATTTTCTCAAAGCCTTGCACCTTGAGATGAAAATACAGTACACCCCACCACCCTAAGCTACACAATCTCTTCCTATTTGCCTCATTTCAGCCCTGCGTACCTGGAGAAAAGGCAGCAGGTAGAGTTGTTGAGATCAAGCTGAATGGTTGGAGACAGGCAGCAAGAGGTCACGCCGAGATTTATCTGACTGTTGTTTGTCTTCAGGTTGATAACCACTCTGAGGCTTCCCAGGGCTGGAACAGCATCACCAGGCTCTACACCCTTTCCCAGGCTCAGACTCATTTCTGCCGTGTAGTTCCCACTTCCACACAGGTCATCTGAAACCTCAGTTACCCTGGCAACAGATCAATATCTTTGTAATGTATAAATCATTGGCCATTTACAAAATGTGCCTCTTTGCTGTCCACACTGTACTACTGAATGTTAACCATCCACATGAAATCCCTCACAGCTCTTATTTTAAGCAGCACAAAAATATTCCTTAATTTTTTTGTTTGAAGGAATATTTGATTACTTTTAGGAAGTATCATCTAGCTGTCACATTCTGCATGCCCTGCTACCTGCAAAGGAACCAGCCAAATTTACTTTGGACTCCTATGCTTGTCGTCTCCTGCCACAACCAAGTATCTCTTAATTGGACTGTCACACGCAGATCTCCCCGAGCTAGAGTGGACATCATAGCAGAGGCAACTAAGACACTTAAGAACGAAGCGAAGGAAGAAAAAACAACAGAAAAAAAACAAGAGAATGACTGAGCAACCCGGAGAGACCAAACAAGAATAAACCTGAAACAGTGTCATAAACGCCATTTCATCTCCACACCCACAGAGGGACCCGCTGAGCTAAAAACTCCCAAAGGTCCTTTGTGCTACTTAAAACATCTGCACATAAGCTAATGTTTTAAAAAAAAAAAGTCACTTCCAAGTTAGTGGAAGCAAGTGAAAAATGACACAACTTCCCGCATGCAGCTCCATGAGGTTTCGGGTATGGATGGTGGCATGACAGTCAAACGTGGTAAAAGTGACTATGTTTCCGTCAATGTACTGCCACACTGCAGACTGTTTGCTTACTTTGCTTGGATGCTCAAATTTAGTCATTAATCAGAAAATCAGCCTTTTCATTGTCCTCAGTGAGGGCAGTTGTTTTCATACAGCAGCATCTCTGTTTCAAATCAAAGCTTATGAAAGTGCTCAAAACAAGAATATGCTTTTTTTTTATGCTGGAATGTTTTTTTTTTAGCCATTTAAACAATGGCTTTCATGGTTTTTAACTTTTACTGAATGCATTCAGGTTGCAAGACCCAAAGCAGCAGTGTGAGAAATGTCTATCCTTTTTAAATGCTTTTAGTGATGAAATAACTATTGTACATTTTTTGTGTTTTTGTTTTTTTTTCAGTTTGAATACTCCAAACTATAAATATTCAAGTGTATCACATAGGATCATTAATGAATGACCATGCAGGGTCATTGATGTCGGTTCTCTGCGTGGCCTCTACGCCCATTAGTACAGGATCCTAACAAAGGTCGACTGGTGCGCAAGTAAACCCTTTTTATTTCCTATGATTTTGTTGCTTGTTTCTGTGCAAGAGAAAGCTTCTTAGGACATGATATCAGAACATTTTGAGGCATGAAGTGAGTATTGCAGAGACTTTGCTGCAGTTGATATTCCCTGGACTCCAGGTGCCCCATTTACTGGCCTGGATCCACAGTCTTTTTCTGTTGTTGACAAAATCGTATGATCTCCTCCGATTATTTAAACAATTCCCGTCCTTGCATTTGGTGGTTAGAAACGCGGAGCCCTCTTCTCATGTCTGCTCAGGAGCCTGGCTCATCCTGTTAGCGAGCACCTCTGTGATGACTAAACACAGATACCCATCTGTATATAATATTCACCGCGGGCCTGTGTAACTATCATACGTTTTGTCATGGGACTGGGTTGAGAGACTACATTTAAACAATTTAGAATCAATTAGTAAAGAAATGCAAATAATTCATTTTTCATTGCTCGGTACATGAGAGAAATATTCGAGAATAAAGCTGTATTTGAGTTTAATAGTGTTAGCCAGAGGAAGTTTTCACTCCATTGAGCACATTTTTGTGTTTGCCCTTGGACAGATGGCAGCAGATGAAAGAGAGAGCATGCAGAGGCTCAGTAAAAGATTGATAAAGCATTGTGATCAGGGTCTTGTCAACTAGAGTTTAGAGCATTATTTTACTACAAAAGATATGCTGCTGGCTTTTCTTGTACATGTCTGTTTTGCTCTGTAAAACGGACACATGTACAAAACCTTATGCCTGGAAGGACTTCCAAACTCCCATAAGGCTCACGTATTTCTGGCTATTAATCCCTTTGTGGTTAGGGACATGGTGAGAATATTTAAAATAAATGCACACACCTTTTGCCTTTGACACATTCAGTTCTAAACATGATCCACGACAGCATTTTAAATAAATAGTCTGCAACAAGACCGCTGTGTATTTCCTGGGGTTTAACAAGCTCACTGATTTGGTTGCATCAGAAAACGTATGGGTGTGATGGATCTCGTTCGTGCTGCAGCAGTACAACATAAACAGTAGAGGAGAAAGGATGCATCTCAAAGGAGAGCCAGGGGATATTTTGGACAGTTCATAAAATTGACCATTTGCACTCAAGTCACAGTGCACATTTGAGGTCCAGGAGCTTGGCACTTCCTGTGCAGGTGTTACGGCATAAATCAAAAAAAGGGACAAATATTGGCCAATTGGATAGACCACAGTAACCTGTCAAAGAAAACAGTATTATAGATACTGACCAGATCAAATTTAGCCGTGAGACTGTGTCTCCACATGACTAGTGTTTGATTTCTGTTAATCAGTTCAATATACAGACCATGCATATGAAGTGAATAGAAACTTTCTATAATAGGGCTTTGAGAGAAAGTTTAGGATCTTGGACTGGAAGGAGTGTATCCAGCTTGACAACTTTTTTTTTTTCAACCCATTTTGAGGGACTGGCTAGTCTGCCAAAAACGAGGAATAGGCATAGTTATGCACACGTCTCTGGGGTTCCAGGAGGAATTTAAAAAAAAACCTCTGGCTTGCTAGAATTTGCAACACAGAGGCAAATGGAAATCACCCGGGA
The DNA here is from genome assembly GCA_014839995.1 of Xenentodon cancila. Classification (NCBI taxonomy): domain Eukaryota; kingdom Metazoa; phylum Chordata; class Actinopteri; order Beloniformes; family Belonidae; genus Xenentodon; species Xenentodon cancila. Next base: position 18,667,337 of record CM026201.1, read on the forward strand.
ACATGCTCAACAGAAGACTGCAGTGTTTTGTGTAGGCAGCAGATTCCCACATATCGGATATGGGATTGGATTAATAGCACCAACAGGAACTGTTTGCATTGCTGTGCCTCCTCGCAGATCTATTACCATGTGAATATATATACATTTAGAAAAAGAAAACAAAAAAAAGCAGTTGACTGTGATTGATTATCAATTCAATACCATAATCCACACAAAACCACCAACACATTTGTACAATAGAAGATTACCAGTTAATATTATAGCGTAAATAATGAGATTACCCTGAGAGATACAGATGAGGTGCTGGCCGTCCCCTGGGGTTGACTCTGGGCTGAAATGATTCAGACCTCGGCTCTGACAGTAACAGTCTGCTCCCAGACTCTGGACCTGCTGGCTCCTCTCGAGTCTGGGTACGCCATGACCTGCTGACATTTTGTGCTTCTTTGAATATCCTGGCTTTGGCTGCTCTTTTGACTAGTTGTGCAGTGGCGTTTTCTTCATCGACCGCTGTCTCCTCAACGGACTTCGTTGTGGTCTGAACAGTGGATGCTTCGTCTGTTGCAACAGCCTTGTGAACGCTGGAGGTTTCTCTCTGAAAGTGCCTCACTAACAGAGCCCACTGAGGTGTCCTGTGTCTCTCCAAATGAGCAGTTTTATCTGACATGGTGTCAACAAGGCCGGTTAGGTCACGCACAGATCCGCTAGTGACTGGTGAAAGTTCCACTTTGAGACGTGCACCCGGCGGTGTAACATTTCCGGCTACAGCGCATTCAGAGCTACAGTCATCAGTCTGCAGTTTTGGGTCGGGAGCGTTGTTGAAAAGATCTCTCCCCGTAATCCCAGAGTGGGTTTTGGACATTTCTTTTGTTTGATCAGTCACACTTGCTCCTGTTGTTTCAATGATCCCCCCTGACTTTGCAGAGCCGACTGTGTTGTGGATGGATTCGTTAATAAACTGTGTCGGTGAGATTTTGAAGATTTTGTGATCCACTGAGATTTTCACAGGTAACGTGTCTTGCTCTAGTCTGTCCTCTGTGTGTGACGAGTGGTTCCCTGTTTCAGTCACTCCAGATGTTTGACCATGCGCCTCTCCACTGCTGAGGATGGTCTTGAAAAAACCTGCTTTGATGCCCACCTCTGTTTCAGTTTTAGTACGTGATTTTGCAGTAATATTAAACAGGGCATGCCGGCTTAGTTCAGCAGACTTTACAAAAGTCTGATGCTGATGCCGCTCTTCAATCTGTGTTTCTGTTCTGTTTCTTCTCTTCACAGCAGGGGGGAGTCTCTCAGAAGTGGGCGTTATGGGACGCTGTCTCTGTGACAAAGTCTCAGTAGCACTGATGGACTGTACTCTGTGTTCAGCAGAAGCCTGAGATGTATTTTCAGTGAGTGGCACACTCTCACTGGTGGTCAGCAGTGATCTGTAATCATCTTTGGATGCACTGGTTGGTCCTAGAGAGACAAAGTCTTCAGTTTTAGCTGTGATTATCTGAAATTGAACGGTAATATTCATTATCTTATCAGAAATCTGCCGTGTGGACTTCCTGCGGACAGTTGGACCACTGCTGAAATTAATATGTGACTCTGGGAGAGCGTTGTCACTCACAGTGTGTTGTAATGGCGTGGGTTTGTGTTGCCTGTCATTTGTCTTTGCAACATGAGGCTTTCTATCAGCAATTCTGATGTTAGTCACACCGTTTTTCTGTAGTTTAGGCTTTTTATCTGGCTTGACAAGTGCCATGGCTCTCGTTTGATTATTTGTGCCAGGAAAAGGCACTGCAACAGCAGTGGTAACGTGCACGAAATCCTCATCTGCAGCCTTCTCCGGCCTCTGCGTAAACGCATGCTTTGGGTCATGTTTGCCAACCCTACCAAGGAGTTCATTAGGGTGACTCTCGTTCTTTGTCTGGGTTATAGATGCAGACGTGAATTCATCAGTTTTGTTTGCAGAGAAATCACCCCTGCTAGTGACAGTTGATATTAAAGGGGAGTTGTCCTTTTCGTCCTTTTTCCTTGAGATCAACTTTGTGACCGTCTCTGAATGCTGCACTTTTGACGTCAGCATCATTCGCACAGTGTCATTCTCTTCACTTTGATTTGTCTCCTCAGAGGACGCCAACAACGGCTCGGCGTGGTCGCCTCTACTATTTACATATTCAGCTGTAGAGTTGTCCTGCAGTGTTTTTCTCCTTGATCCTGATCCAGTTAGCCCTGACGGTCTATAGGTTACAGGTAAACCGTCACCTCCAAATGTCCTTTGATTTGGCCCCGGGGACACGTTTCTGAGAGGAAATTGATCATTTTCTTTGGGGCTCATTAAAGGCATCAGTGTCTGTACAAATCTCTGCTTGTTATCATCAACAGGGTCATGCAGAGTGTGTGCATTAGATGTCTGGTCTGACAGCTTAAATGAACATGGCTGGCCTGAAGCCATGTCAGAACAGGAGGAGAACTGACTTCTCTGAGAGGCAGACTGCCCTTGGTGAGGCCGCAACTCGCCCATGGAGACGTAGGCCTCAGATGACAAGGCCGCAACTGTGGGTGGCTTTGTAGATGAGTCATTATACGTCTGCTGCCGCAGAGCAGGAGTCACCGATGGCGTAATGTATTCAGCTTGCTCTCTGTCATGCACTGTATGTAAAACGGAGTCGGTCCTTAAAACTGAAGTGTTAAATCTGTGCCTGTGATCTGTGCTGCTGTAAATAACTGGTAGACTGAGAGTACTATTTACTGTAAAGTGGGCCTGAGCTCTCTGGACTCCCGCTGCGACTGCCAGTGGAGGGGTGGTGAATGGCAGCTCATTACTCATCTGATGCAGAACAAGGTGCGCCGATTTAGTTGCACTGCTGTTGGAGGATATAGTTAACTTTGGCGTATCCGAAACATTTGAAGTGCTGACTCCAGAATTGTGAGAGAGCTGCGATATGGCAGATGAAGAGAACGTGTCCAGCTTGTTCTGGGAATCTGCTCCACTGGGATCTGTTGGAGCTCCGTGCTTCTGAAGCGGACCCCTGTCAGGAGACGCGTGGAGATCAGTCTGCATGTACGACTCTCTGGGAGTAGATGCCATTTCCGGTCGTTGTGGTCGCTGAGGTGTCAGAGTTGAGTGTGGTGGTTGCTGATTGCTTGTCACTTTATCGGAAAATGACTTGCCTTGGATTTCGCCCGTTTTTGGAGCATTTTCATCTTGATGAATTCCTTTCTGCTCGGTGACCACAGACTCTTTAATCAAACTGTGGCAAGAAGACAGGCTTGAGAAGGTGTGCCCTTTGTCACTGTTAAGTTCTTTTGAATTAGCTGGTGCTTCGAGAGAGACATTTGTCATTTCCTCCTTCCTGATATTATTGCTACGTTTTATGTCTTCCCTGCTAGATGGTTCTTTGCCATCATCTTCTTCCAAAGACTGTCTCTGCTTTTCAATGACATTTTGGGTGAAGGTCTCCTTATTTATTTCAGTCACTCTTTCTCTTTCAGCATCCTTCTCATCACTGACATCCCCCTTCATTGGATCGTTGTCTTGTCTCGAAGTTACATCCCCTTCTCTGCTTATCTCGGTAGTGAGTTTGTCCATTTTTTGTGCCTCTCTGGCAGTCTTTTGATTTATTTCTGCCACAGAGGTAATCATTTTTTCCAGCTTTTCACTTTCTATCTGAGTATGCTTGTCTCCATTTTCCGTAAATGCAGTCAAAACTTGTTCATTTTTATCTACCAGCTTCAAATTGTGGGTGTTTTCTGACTGTGTGATTAAGTTGCTTTTATGTTCAGTGAATGACTGGTGTGTTTTGGCCAAATGCCTGTCAGTGGTAACGTCAGCATCCTTCACCTGAATCATTTCTGAATGAGTTCCTGTCGGTTTCTCGGAGAACTGAAGGCCTGGCGACTTTGTGGGAAAGAAAGTTATATGCAACGTGTTTCTCGTGGCAAAGGTTGCAGTTTGTTGTCTTTTAATAAGTGGTTTACTTACTGGCTGTTTAACGACGCTGTGGTCAACAGTTATTGTCTGAGGATTCTTCCCTCTTGTCAGGTGACTCTTCATTGTTACAAACGCAGTTTTTGGGAACAAAGTTGACATTGGTACTTTGTTCCGAGAGCTTAGTTTAGAATTCATTTGGGTCATCAATACAGAGTTGAACAAATCAGCTCTCATTGTCAGAAGGTGAGACTCTGGCTTGTTGACTGCAGAAGCAGTTGGTCCACCAATACTGAAGGCTTTTATTGCACCAGGAGCTTTAGTCAAGCTCATTTCTGCAGATGGACGTGATGCAGCGCTGTGATCATTACCTTCTGAGAGGGCGCTTTTCTGACCACCGTGGGGGGTTTCAGCAGTAAAAGGGATAGTGCTCACTGAGCTTCTGCTGATATCCTGATTTTTCAAGCGTGTTGAGAGACTTTGGGAAGCATTCCCGTTGCTCTCTGTGAAATGCAACAGTTTTGACTGGGGGTCTCCAAGGTTCACCTTTTTTGTAAACATCTCTTGTTTCTCATTTTTCGTAGATGTCCTCACGGTAGGTAAAAGTGACTTTGATGGGGGATAAAGAGCTGTGGCTTTTGAACTTTGGGTTTCTCTGTCAAGAGTTTCAATAGAATAGGTGTATCTTGATTGTTTCCTTGTGTTTTCCTGTGTTACCGATGACATGTCAGCAGGGGACTGTGTGTCATACGCAACTGTTCCTGTATCTGAATGAAAAGATATGACGTGGGAACTATTCAAAATGCTATGATTCAGAGCTTTTTTGAAGGTTAAAGGAAAAAATGTCTGATTGTAAATTAGTGTACTTTTCTCAATGACACCAGAATTGTTGGCGGCATTTTTATTACCGAGTTCTCCACCTGACTTGTAACGTAAGCTGCTAATGCGTAATGAGGTGGTAAACTGATTTAGATCTAAAGTGAGGCCTTTTCTGCCAAGAGATTTTGAAGAGCCGTGGGTTGACAGTGCAGGCAGCGCTGCAGATTTCTCAGTGGAGGCTGCTCGTCCGTCTTTCAGGCAATTGACGCACAGCTCTGTCATAGCGTTTCCTCTTGCAGAATCGTCTCCTGGATCCCTTTGGAAGATGGATTGCTTAGCATTGGAGAGATGCACAGTTGTAATATCCTCCCGTTGAGATCGCTTTTCATCAGTGTCATCACGCAGCTCAGGCTGCTGAGCACTAACTTGAACAGGAGATGCAGATAGCATTGGAACCCCAAGCCCTTCATCGGCATATGTAGAGGTAGCATTTCCCTGATCTCCCTTATCGCGCAGATCATGAAACAAATGATGGGCTTTCACTGCACCTGCAGACAAGTGGACCTGTGGCTCAGGGGTGTCATTCATCACGGAGTCCAAGGCTCGTGGCCAGAACAAAACTATCTTTTCAAAATTAGCTCTGAATGGCTCTTCTGATTCAGTGCCACTCCTTGTAGATGATGGGTCATCACCAGTAGATGTGAGAGGGGTTTGTGCATTTCTGGAGACAACATGCCCTGTGCCGTGTACAGCAGTAACTGATGCTTTTGTTTTTCGTATTCTCTCATAAGCTTGTGTTGGTCTGGTGTCAAGGAAGACAGCTCCCGGAAAACCGGCGGTCAGTGCCACTGCGGTGTGTAGACGTGTGTTCTCTGGAGGTATTGCTTCTGCGCCATGACCAGCTGACTTTTCCTTTTGTCCATCTTTTGTGACAGTTGTGCCTTTTGTTTGTTCTGTAGCTTGAAAATCTTCTTTTTCTGCCCAGACTATGCAGAAAAAACAAAACTGTCACTCACGGTTTATCCCCTAAGGCAATGCCTCTTACATCTAACATCTAAAATATCAACTTATTACTATTAAACACTTGAAATATTTTAACTAACAAAATGTAATAAAATTTAGACCAATCATTTGAATACCTGGTATATTAAACATTAACTTAAAGGGGATAATAGAAAAATATGTTGTATAATAGATATTTCCAAGCAACAGTAATATGATACTGTCTTTGCTGAGGCATATGTAACATAATCAGACCCATGACAGTCAATTTTATCACAAGAATATTTGTAAGAAAGTTGATTATATTGAATCAAATTAGCATGTCGCACACCTAAAATTTTGAAGAACTGCATTCCAGAAAACTTTTAATGACTGAAAGATGGGCAGTGGTAACTTAGACTCGCTCACGCTGCTGTGTTTATTATATTCTGTGTTTATTTTCCAGATTCAAAGACATTATACGGTTAAACTATTGGAGGTGTCAACTGGTTGAGAGCTGTTTGTAATTTAAAGAGACTGGAAAATAAATACAGATGTCATTAAAACCTTAACATAAGACTTTCAGTGTCCAATTTTTTAACCCAGTACTTTGGATAGTTTATGACAAACATAATCTCACAAGTGTTTGCAGGGATTTTGCAAATGACATATAACAGGAAATGTATTAGATATCTTATTAAATTTGAGCAAATCCTATGCTTTACACTGAACGTACTACAGGTACCTTTAATCGAGAAAACTCTGCTGTGTTGCAAAGTTAGAAACAGTAAACAATGTTGACATTGGTGATGTGTGACAGGTGGTTGGGTTATTAAATGTCTGACTCCCTGATGAGTTCACCGATAATGGTGGCACTAATATCAGAAACTCTTGCGATTTAATTAATTTGCATGGATAATTTAATGCTTCATGGTGTTACATGTCAGTGCAATTGTGTGTGCTGACAGTGACAACAGCTGCATCAAATCAAGAGATTTTAAGTCACAGCATAGATCATTTCAAATCTTCTTTTTGTTGTTTTTTGTAAATATGCTCCACACAGGAAGAAAAAACAAACACAATGTCGCCCCTTTTTACAGTGCAGGACTGCAGGATAAGATACTTAATAAGCCAACATTCAACAATTTTACTAACTACAGCACAAACAAACAAGTTTGAACATACCAGTGAAGAGGGAAAATCCAAGCACGAAAAAGCAAACCCTCCTCATCCCTGCTCAGTCTAGATTGCAATTAGATCAGTCCCAGTGAGCCAGTCCTCTTATTTGTGTTTCATGGCACTGAGCACAAGGTATTTGCTGTCTGCAGGTATACACAGATGGTGTCATCACTTGCAGAAAGATTGTCCTCTGAACTTCATTATATCACAGATTAGCTTTCTCAGATGCCTGTGCTCTTTACAGACACAATATAAAGTATACTAGAAGCCTAAACGTGTGCATATGAAATATGTATAATTTCTAAAAAAAAAAAAAAAAGTAAAACATTGCATTGAAAATCACGTACATCAATATAATAGCTTTGAACTTTCTGACAAAGCCCCGAGTTTTTTGTAATCTTCTTTTCTTTTGACAAGGAAAAGAACACAATTTGAACACACTGGCTTTATTTTCCCACTTCAGTAAAGAGGTAAAAATAACACCGCTGCAACTCCACTGCCCTCAAATCTTATTATGTAGTTTTGTATGGCTGTCATAACTAGGCAGTGCACATTGCATACTCCACAACCTGGTTTTGACACACTTCAACAAACAGTCCATAAGAAGACTTTAAACACAAATTAAACCGACTGGTGATAAACCGTTTTATTTCTCACTTCAAAAATTAACTACATTTAAAAAAAACATAGATTCAATGCAGTATGTAAACAAAACAAATAAGTCTAAAGCAAATAAGCCGCCAAAAGAAAAACACAGATATTGATTAAAACGTAAGCATATTATAAAACATGTCATTTAACACGGAGGTTCCGGTCTATGAGTTGAGCTTGGCACAGGAGTGCAGGATCTCCAGTCCGTGTAGTTCTCGAAGTCGTTGAACATGTCTGAAAAGGGAGACCACGCAAAAGAAAAATAATGAAAATTGTGTTTTATTGTATTCATTGTGCATTCAAGTAAACATTGCCCATGTGACTTTAGGAACAAACAGTTCAACATGCTAATAACAAAGTCACATCAGAGGTCCTCAGCCTGGAGCTATATTAAGGTTCCTACGCAGAACACTAATATCAGATTTAAGTATTTATTACAGAATGATGCATATTTGTCTCCTGTGGTGATTCTGCCAAAGTGAAGCTGTGGAACTGACCTGGCAAGCATGACTCACAACATTTGAATGCATTAATAGATTATGAACAGAAAAGAAGTTAAATCATTTTTAGTCTAGCGGAAGAATGGGAAGACTGGTAGGGGTAATTTGCAGTCCAGTGTAGGAGTGATGTGGGTAACACGGGCCAGGCAGCATTAATATACACTGCCTCACTAAAGTGGGAAATTGGGGTGTGAAAGACAATTGGAGTTCAACTGGACAGCAAGGTTTTCATTTCCACTAGAGCCCATGTTGTCAGATTTAAGCATTTTTATGTTTTTACAGAATGAAACACATTTTGACTCTGCTTGACTGATGCTCAGGAACCATTTGAAAACATTAAAGAGACTGACCCTGACACTAAAACTTCTGAAACGAAGCATCCATCTAAAGAGAGTCAACAATAGAGAGTCACCTGTGAACAGAATCTGTGTATAAATGAAAGAAAATGGAATTCAGGTACAGCAACAAGCCAGAGGCATTTTCCATCAATTCACGCAAGCAATGCATGACCTTCTCATTTGTATGAAGCGGCATGCTTAATCAAAGCCTACAAAAATCTGAATAGCAACTATTATAGTAAATTAATAGATACAGAATACGGTATAAAAGGTCTAAGACTTTATCACTATTCATAACACAACTGTAAGCAAGGACGTGAGCTCCATTTGTTAGACGAGGAAACAAAATGTGGACATTTCCTTAATGTAATTTGCAACGTGATGCAAACCAGAAGCTCCGAACAGCTTTGGAGTGACAAACGTTGACTGAAAACTTAGAGGAAACACAAAATACTCTCCATTAATCATTAAATGACTTTATTGGTCCTGATAAGAGTACTAAAATCTAACTGTTAACATTCAACGGCTGTAAAATTCCATCTAACAGGATGTCTTACATTATGTGCTTCTCTTGTATTGAATTGTGGGAGAAATGTTATGATGCTGAAATGTTGTCGTAAAAAGTAAATAAGAGTTTGTGCTGTGTCATTAAGTAGATACACCACACAGCATGTAAAATCTGGCTTGTAATAAACTAATATGAATCCCGTTGGTCTCCCACATCCAGGAATGCAGCTTAGTCATCCTAGAAATGGACCTCCGACTGAGTTAATATGTAGTAAATTGTGCTTAACTCTTCATAGGGCAGGCAATAAAATATTTGAAATTTTAAAATTTCAACTCTAGAGGCTTATTGGAGAATATTTAAAGCCATTATTTCACTTTGTAACTTTATTTTGTAATAATCTTTATATGTAGTGCTACTAATGTTACCAAATATGGTTACTTACCCTGTAAAGGGCTAAATTCTATCATTAATAAATGAATGATGCACACAATAATTGTGAGGCAGTTTTTATGGCTAAATATCTATTGCTTTTACTCAGTCAGAGTACTGAAGTGGGTCCCTTATTTTACATTTAAACCAGAAGTATAAAAACCTTTTTAAAAATGGATACACCCACTGAGAAATGGGAAGCTATAAAAATGTATGGAGGATCAGTCAGTATTAGGACACGCCTACCCACTCATTTATAATCTCATCACGGCTGGAGCTCATTTATTTGAGATAAACGTGTCCAAACGTTTTACTCGTATCGGTTATAAAAATGAAGCTTCATTTCTTGAAAGAGTTGCATGTAGATGACAGGCAGATAGAACCTTTGCCCAGTGCCATGTTCAGCCTCTTTAACCACTCATAAAAATTACATTGAGCACCTTGCGTGATATTCTGTCAGGTTTAATAATGCTCAGTGCTTGTTTCTAAAATAATAATTTATAACTTGTGGTTGATTGGAGTGGAGGGGAAGAGCACCTGGGATCAGAACGACACAGTTTCCCAAGAGCAATTGCTGCATTTTTCTGCACAGCTGTCCTCTCGCTGTCCCCTGCAGCATGTCGCAGGAGCAGCAGCACAATATCAGTACCCAGCAGGCGGGTGGCAACTCCCTCCAACTCAAAACAATGGGCCAGGCACAGAGCTGCATTTCCTGAAGTCATCTCGTCACAGCTGGAACTCAGCAATTCACGTAACGCGGACAGTTCTGTGAAAAACAATATAGAAAAGGAGAACACATTAAATGTATTTTATAAACGGAAAGAAAAGGTAAAAATATTAAATTTAATATATGTGTGTGTGTGTGTGTGTGTGTGTGTGTGTGTGTGTGTGTGTGTGTGTGTGTGTGTGTGTGTGTGTGTGTGTGTGTGTAATCAATACTGCATGTGCACACATACATTTGTGAAATAAGTTTTAAATAACTTTCACGTTAAAGATTTCACATGTCAAGACAAATAAAATAAATAATGAAAACAACAATATATGACATATTATTATAGTGTGCCATTGTTTTTTTCTTGTAATTTGTTTGTTAGTTTTTAACCAAAACTGTGACAAAATGCAGAAGCAATGAGTGGAAAAACTAAACACACACTTACTAGCTGCACAGGATTTAAGTTTTTCTGCTAATTTAATCAACCTAATTCACTTATCATCAACAAGTGTGACCTTTCTAAAAGCAAAGCTTCATGGCAGCTGGTTTAAATGATGGACTCAACTCCTCTCCTTCCCCCTTCACCTTTTAAAATTAGTGTTGCAGCTTTGTACAACAAACTTCTGATATAAACAACTGCTGTAAAATGGAAATTACAGAAAAATTCCTTCACAACAATATAAGAAGCTGATAATATATATAAAAAAAAAATAATTACATCAAATTATTGCTGCTAGAAGAGCTCTATGAGATCAGTCGCAAAGTGTAATTAGTTTTTCAGACACTGCTTCGGCATTTTGGCTTTGTTTTTGTAAAATACGTGATGGCACAGTCTAATATGTCATGTGATATTGTTCATTTGAGTTTGTATTCTCCTAATTGTAAGACCGGCTCAGGACCAGCGCATTTCTATTTAAAGATATAAATCTATACACATATTGTTCCATGCCACACACAGACATAAATTCACACGCTAATTAAATTCAGCCTAAAAAGTAATCTCTCTAATATTATTCATGGAAGAATGACGGTAAATGTGACTATAACTTCTCACTTTTATCAGACTTCAGCAGCTGCTCCCGCGCTAAGTCGCCGGCAGCAGTGCAAACTGTCAGAGTCTTAATGGCCCATTTAGTAGCAGTTCGCCCTGATCCCTGGGCAGGAAAACACAGAAATAACAAAAACATCAAACAAGCAGGATGATTCCTATTTAAAAAGCAGCTTCAGATCAAAACTCAAAGGTCGTTAAAAAAAACTGACTTGTTATGATAAATGTCTTTTCATTTTGTTTTAATCAAATAATTATAAATTGGCTGTAACAACTTCTTAGTTACTGGCAGAGACGAAAAGTCAATTATTTTGGTTGAGAATCATTTCATTGTTATTATTTGAATATGTGTCATCAGCAGTATATTGGCCGTGCAAACGGATACACACCTGCAGCAGCCAGAGCATCTTCTGCACAACTTTCCCTTGAATAACATGGTGAACAGCTTCTGGAGACTGGGGGAGGACAGTGCTCAGCACACCTGTAGCTCTCTAGGTGGTAAAGAGAAGTCCTGGTGTTGGTAAAAGTGTTGTGGAAAAAAAGTATGTAATACGTCTGTATAAATACATTTAAACCACTAGGTGTCTGTGATATCTGAGTAAGACTGAAATAATATAATAATCAACCAACAACAGAAGAAAAGGAGAAAGTGAAAAAAACTACTGATAAATAAACATGATAACAGCGCACTGACCATTCACGTTCTGTAAGAGAATGACAGCTAGTGGAGATAAAATAGAAGCACCATTCATATCCTATACAGATGTTTGCAATAATATATATATTAGGATTCTGTTTCTGTTTCCATCTTTAAAAACCATAAAAATCGATATACATAAGATGTCATTGTTTCATTTTCGTTAAACAACATTATAGGTGCTTAAGGCACCTGTAATGCATAAGTAGAAATCAAAACTTGTGTCCATTATATCATAATGCCTTTGGAGGCTTCACTCACAGTTAGGATTTCTCCATTGGCATCCTTCAACAGCCCCAAACAGGAGTCACAGAGTGAAACAGCATACACCTTCAAATGTAAAAAAATATAACCAAGTCAATTTTCATATATATATATATATATATATATATATATATATATATATATATATATATTTTTTTTTTTTTTTTTTTTTTTTTTTTTTTACATATACATTTTACATACCGTATATAATTTTCACTATATATATATATATAGTGAGTGAAATTACACATGGTAGATAAGATAAATGGATCTTTCTTTCCTGCTTCATTGGGTTACAGAAATTTGTGAGCTTCTGTTTATGTTAAACTACTGAATTTGAGTGAAGTATTTGTGGAGTTGCACATTTCATTTTTCCCTAAGGCAAATTCATCTCTTCCTAAAAATCCTAAACAGCTATATACAGTTTGTCAGAAGAGCGCTGTGAGTCTGTGTGTGAATGGGTGAATACTAATCACATTGTAAAGCAATGCAGAACCTAAACAGGGCTAAGAAGACATTACGTAAGTTGACCATTTAGTGTGTACCATATTGAGTTAGCCATCCCCACCCACCTCTTACCTGGATGGCTGGAGAGGTGATTGTTGAAAGGTTGAAAATCAAGCCAAGCAAAGGGTAAAGGATCTCCTTGTATCCAGATGCAGTACATTGCTTCTGCAGAGGAAACCACATTCTAAACTAAACTTACAGACAACTGTTACCACTCCACTAAAGTGTTAGATGTGTTTCAGCTTTTGAGCTCAACATAATTATGAGTAATTTGTACTTTTGCACTCATCTAGTGGAAGGGAAAAGCATAACTTTACTTACAATGGCAGCCAGAAAGGCCTCCCAGCATTGATGCTCATAAGCCAGGTTTTGGTGGATAACATTATCTCGAGCAAGACATCCAACAGCTGATATTAGTGGTGGAAGGACATGTTGATTGGACTTTGTGATATTTTTCTGAAAAATTAAGCAAAAGGTATAGATGTGTGCCCAAATACATAAATAGTGTGCATAACAAAAACGAACAAAACAAACAAACATTTGTTTCCATGTACAGGATCTTACCAACATGGTTGTAAATGGCACCACAACAGAGTCTATTAACACATCTCTTAACTGAATGCGAAATCTGGGAGGAAGTCAGATAACAGGTATACTGTAAATGGCAATCTTTACATGCATATTGGTATTTAGAGTATTCCCCTTATGTTGAAAAAGAAAATGCTGGTTATGGTCTTTAAATGAGTTGCAGACAGAATATTCCATTCATATTTCTTACAAGCTGCATATTTCTAATCAGAAATGAAATTCTAACTATATATACCAATGTATCTATTGGTACCTTCTCTCTAAAGCTATTACATTTTGTATGACTACCTTGTTATTGTTACCTTTCCTCTGCTGCAAATGTCTCCAGAATGTGGACTGCTGTGCTGTCAGGCTGCTGTTTTGGTTCTGACATGGATGTCATAAGGTTCTTTAGTAAACTTTAGATAGCAGAAGAAAGTATAAAAGAAGAAAAATGTAAATAAAAAGTGAATAAAAGTAAATCAAATATTATCTTTTTAATGTTAGAACTATATATTTTCTGTGTAATCTGTTAGATGTGCTATAGATTCTTTGTTATTTTCTGAAAATCTAACCATTAAAGGACAGTAAATAACCATTTGCACTATGAAGTGCAACACAGAGAAATTCTTGAAATATCATTAATAGATGTGATGATAGGACTGAAAATGACACATGTTAGTGCTGCACCGAACGACCTCCACCAATGACATTAAGGGAAGAAGTAAAAAGCAAACCATTTTCATCTCCGTACATATAATCTTCTTTCTCTCTGCCTCAAGAGAGTGGTTTTTTGTCAGCACTTGTCGTGTTAGGTCTAAATGTTGTTTTTGATACAGCTGATCCCAATATTCTACTGCAGAGGCCCGGGCATGTTACTGGTATTAAATTAACTGCATTCACTTGGTTGAAGTCATATCTGTTTGATGGATACAGCTTGTTCTTATAAATAGGGAGTTTTCATCATACACTACTGCTGCTCATGGTGTTCCACAGGGTTTTGTGCTTTGGCCAACCATTTTGACTCTGAATGTGCTTCTATTAGGTACTATTATTAGACAGAAGGGCATAATTTTTCACTGCTCTCCAGATGATACTTGGCTTCATCAATCCATGAAGACAGATGAGAAATAAGCTATTTGGATTGTCTTTGATGGGACTGTTATGGATTTGTTTTCTGTGTAAACTGCCCTTACATGACTTTTGTTGTAAATTAGTGCTATACATATAAAGGTGAATATCATAATTGAACTGAACTGAACCAAATTGAGTTGATTTGAATGGAATAGAATTTGAATTGAAAGTGAACTGAATTAAATTGAACTGTGTTGATTTAAATTGAATTTAATTTACATGACTGTGTTCAGGTCGGGTATACAGATTTTGCAGTCTCTTATCTAACTCTAACCATAACATCTAGCAATAACTTACATGTAGACATTTAAATTTTCAGTGACCAATAATCTGCCATGTGATGTTTTTGAGTACATGCACAGTAATTCCAGGCATTCCTTCCCTACTGCAGCATGCTCTGATGTTACCAAATGAACAACACACTCTCTGGCAACAGGACACCTCATCAACATCTTCTGGTTTTCATCTGAAAGCAAACAAACGTATCATTAATAAAGAATTAGTTGAACACACTGGATAGCACTGTTCCCAGAGATTGACCTACTTTTTAAATATGGTTATATAAACATGACGTGTTGATACTGAACACATGCTTAGTTACTGAATCACATGAACATACACACTTTGTGCAAAGCTATACAAATGACAAGAGATGGGATAAACAGCTGATTCAAAGCCACATAATTGACTAAACACTGACAAGCCTCACAGTAATAGTATTATACCAAAACACAGTATTGCATTAGTATTTATTATTGTTTTCTATCCATTTTCTGCTAGATCTATGAGAACAAACATCATAACAAAAGATGGGAATTTAAGTGGAGCATTATCATTCACTTACCATTTTGATAACAAATAACCCTCCATAATTTAAGAACTGACACACACAACTCTCGGCTGTCTGCATCATATGTCTTCTGCATTAAACAACTGTGGAGAAAACAAAGTCACATCTTTTAGGTAATACACTACCGACTAAGTGTACCAAACAGAAAGAACATTATCACCAAGGTCTCCAATAAACTGATAAACAAGGCAAGTAAGGGAGGTTTTTAGAACAATATGCAATTTCCTTTTTAAAAGGAAACATAGAATATATGGTATATAGTGTATAACATATATTTTATGTTATATATTGTTATATATATGTTTTAAAAAAAGCCTGATTTATAAGCAGACAGACATATACTTTATGCAGCCTTTATAATGCATTTTCTCTGGATATCAGAATGATTTTAGGCTTTTTCTGCCATGAGCACATGCATTCAGATTGAACCTTCATATTGTGATCAGAGCAGCCAAATCTATACAATGGCTTTCCTCCCCATATTGCTTGCATTGGTTTCAGTCAGTTTATCTGTGTATCACCATGTTCACTATTTTAAACATTATCAAACTGCACATTTCTTTGCATTATTGTGCGTCGCTTTCTCTGTCATCCTGCTTGATTCATGACAGTGATTATGATGACAACATGTAACAACAGAATTTAACAAGTTAATAATAATCTTTCTAATCTGACATGAAAGAGAAATATTATTTTTATCATGTTCAAAACACGCTCTTTCCAGGACAACAAACAGGGCCTTTGCTCATTTCATCATTCTACTCAATCCATCATGTGATCTTTTTTTTTCTCCTTTGTTTTATCACACAAACAACTAGAGAGAGACAGAGGGGACAGTGAAGGATCTCACAAGTTTAGGCCATCATTGTCAGTGAATGCCCTTGTCTCTGGGTTCATCTGGCAAAGCTTCCCTGAGGACTGACTGCAACCTCTCCCTTTGGTCTCCTTACCTCCTCACCGTGTCATTGCTGCTGATGATACTAAACCCATTGTTCACTCTGAAGAGAGTCTGCCCTGTACCTGTTAGACGAGAACATTTGATAGTGCAAGAGACAGAAAACAATATATCATCACCTGGTAGTGGACAGGTTTTGCAAAAACAGAACACCTCCCTCTTCATTCAGCCTTGTTCTCTGGTTTACAGTCAAGGGCATAGAAGAAGGAAAAAAAAACAAATAAATCTTGCTGAGCTTGTAAAGTACAGTGAGGAAGGTTCTATTTTCCTGTGCTAATGACACACAGACTACAGAAAGCTGAGCAAACTGTGAAGGATAGAGAAAGCTTGTAATGTCAGCCCTACTGAGATCCTTTCACTTGTGAGTTATGTAAGGCTTGCCCTTTTCTACTGAATGGCACAGTGAGTGTCATTTGACATGACAATTTCAGTCATCAAAATGAAAAATAAAAGGGAAAATTAGATTAGAAAGGTTTGCTATTCTACAAAGCACACCTAGTAGAGCTGTGATCCAGATATCACGTGATTTAATTTGTTTCATCATGTCCCCTTTCAAGTCAAAAGTTCTTACGAATTCAACCCAATTACTGATTCAAAACAATTTCCTTATTCAGGACACAAAAACAAAAATAGTAACCTAAAAATATATTAGGGTCCACTGTGTGCAAGAAAGCAAAATAAATGCAGAGGGAACTGTGTATACTGCAGTTTAAGGTTCCTGCATTTAATATAGTTTATTAAAAATATTATAAGATAGATGAAAGGATTTAAATAAGAAATACTCATGAAAATGTATTATTATTATTATTATTATATTACTCTTTCATACTCTTGAGAGTTGACTTCCACGACATACTGTTCTAATACAGTCTTTACCGACTATCAGTGACTTGTCATCCTGAAGACGTCAACATTAAGTAGCAAAATAAATTTAGCCTAATGAATACTGCCTCTTGACAGCTGACAGCTAAAAACAATGTTTCTGACTTTGAGAAGAAATTGGAACTGTGCTGTAAGCACATCGACATTCCCAGTTTGATTCGATTCTTTTGAAAAGTTTTCTAGCAGTTTACAGTCAAGCTAAACAATAAGATTAGTTTTCCAACTTCGTTTTTCCTTATTATGGGCAAATGTGGGAGTCTATGTCACTTTTTTGTAGTGCATTTATGTCAGCTGTAACTGTTAGTCTCTGACTACGGAAAATATAAACATTCTGATTATTGATGAAAATAACTAAGGGACAATAATGTGCTTTTCCAAGCTGTGACATAGACACTATGTCACAGCTTATTGTGGGGCTCTGCCCATCTAGAAAGGCCTAAAGATATCACGAAATTGGACATAATTAGTCATCACCCACCCCCATTTATCTCTCCCCACACATCTTCGACAAATGATCTGATAACAGAAAGAATAAGAGAAAGATGACAGAAAGAAGCACTGTTTTTATACTGTTTTTTTTTTTTTTGTTTTTTTACAATGTTAAAGTATATGTTCTGCTTTTATGCTATGTAGGTGGACTTGCACTTCTTATTTTGCATATGTTCTTTAATCAAGCAAGTAGAACATAAACAAAAATCAATAATGAAGTGTTGGGATTCCCTTCTCCTTTATTAAAGCACTTCCATTAACTTAGCCCTACTTCACCCCACTCAAGGCCCTAAGGTACTAACTGTGATACTCATAGTTTAGTAGTTTGTCTTCTTCTTCATATCCTTGTAAATCATCCTTTCCAGAAAAATGAATTCTCAACCATAATTTTAGCAATGAAACGCACAACTATGTGGAACAGGTTAGGTAAAAAGTGATACAAAGAGATGAAAGAAAATACAAAACAGTGAAAGAGTTTTTTCCCATAAAACGTGCACTCACAGTCAGTGACTAGTTGCGACAGAATCTGTAGTCCTCCACAATAATACAATGGCGTCTGGCTGGGCCTTAACAGCTTCTCCAGCAACTGAAGCACTGCTGTGGTCTTCCTCTCTCCTTTATGTTCCTTCCTCGCCTTCACCTCCTCAAGCTCTCTCTTCTCTTCAGAATCAACCAGGTCCAGATATTCTACAAAGGGGGGAAAAGACAGATGTTTGAAATGTATATATAATTGACAAATAACCAAATATCAACAGGAACACTTTTATAACTCTCTCAAACTTCAGTTTGGCTCTAGTTTTACAGCAAATGTGTAGTTTAAACCTGAAGGTCTCTGTGTTGAACATCTTCAGGAATCAAATCAAGTCTAAATGACTTCAGTTTAAGTCCTAAGGTATTCATCAAACCCATGAAAAAATATTGGTACCTTTTACCATCTTTTCCTTCCCAGATTCAATTTCCATTATCTTTCCAAAGCAGTTCCTTGCCTAAAAAAAAAAAAAAAAAAAAAGTTTTTCATCATTGGTATATAATGTGCTTTGTTGGACAACACCAGGGGTCTTTAATACTGGTCCTCGAGGTCCGCTGTCCTGCCGTTTTTTAGATGGTCCTCTGCTTTAACACACTGACAACAGACTTGTTGATGACCTCGATGACATGCTGAGGACGGCCATTCATTTGAATAAGGTGTGTTAGAGCTGGGAACCATCTAGAACATGCAGGACAGCGGACCTCAGGTACCGCAACTGAAGTCCCCTTGTCTACGCCAACTAAAGAAATAGTAATTGTTGTCTCTTTAAAAGGTATACAGTATCTCCCAAAGAATGTAAAAGTATAAAGAATAATTAAGTTGAATAACATTTTAATCAGATATAGATATTAGATACCCTATTTTGCATTGACCGTGTTGATATAATTATAAGCCATTAATGAAATTATATGGTCATTCTCAGCAAAGCAACATGCAAAAAGTGCATCAGGCAAAATGTAATAAGAGATCATTGTACTCACCTCCGTATATTTCTTCAGTCTTAGGTATGCTTTGCCCATGTGAAGATAAGCCTTTATACATCTTTCATTACACTGACAAGGAGAAAATTACCTAAATACTGTATTTTTAAAGCAATTTATCAGCTGAATATCTACATGTTTTACATTGAATTACCAGTTTGAAAAATATATATCTAATTTAAACTTCTATGAAATGCTACTCTGCAGAAAACCTTGTATAAAAGTCACATAAATGGGTAATAAAACAATCTGCCTACTCAATTGTGATCTAAAAGATAAATATAAAAAGTCCTAACCAATCCATTAGAAACAGTTATATCTACTTTACTGTTTTAAATTGAGAATGATTAATAAAAGGTAGACATTAATTCACCAACAGTATGTTTTAATTTATTTATGTCAAAGACACGTTAAGACTGCAATTGAATCCGTCCACACAGAAACAGTATTTTCCTTATTTGAACAGGAGTCCTTTATTCGATGGATCAGAACTACCTGTAACTCACCAGCCCTATCACTTACTCCTTTATTCCCCATTTTCTTAAATAATACAACTGAGACACTCTTTAAAAGGGAAAAAATAACATAATACCACTTTGAAACCAGCCCTTTTTCAGAAGATCAAAGATAATGGTCACTCAGAAAAAAAAAAGCTTATGCATCTTCCTACTCCTTTTGGAATATTGTGGATTAATATGTTGCTTCTCTTTTTTCTCTCTCTTTTTCTTTTTTATTCGAACATGTTGATTTGATTTGATTTTTTTGTTGTTTTTTTTTTAAACATTTTAAAATTGGCTTTTTTATGTATTCCCCTTATGTATGAAATATATCTTCAAATCAGATAATATCAAATCAAAAAGCATCAGGTAGACGTTTAACAATGACTGCAGGTGATAGCAAGGTCTTCTATCTATTTAATAATCTCCTTATATTACATAACACCCCCCCCCCTTTTAACACAACACAGACAATTACCGCTAAAGCTTTTCTGTCTGTTTCATCCTTGCCACACAAAGTATTTTTTTTTGTTTTTACAGTATTTCATGATTTGTTTTGATAGCTTTAATATTTTCTCTTTTCTATGTAATTTCTTTTTCTCTGTTTAACATCTGTTGTAAATGTGCTCTTCTTCCATTGCTCACCATCACCAACTTTTCATTTTAACTACAAGTGCTCTTCATAGATGATGACCACATGGGTTTTCAAAGTCTTAAACTTTTAAAGTGCCATGGAAAAAAAGAAAAAAGTGCAGCAACAAAATGTCTTGCCAGTTCTTACCTTCAAGGCCCATTCACAGTCGCTAATGGCTTGATTGTACCTTCCCAGCTTGATGTAGGCCTAAGTAGATTTAAACATAGAACAGATGGTAACTGAATATCAAAAAGTGCCAAAAGTAATAATGAATCTGGTCTAACAAAATAAGGAATGTGACCAGTATTGTGATGCCGATTGCTAAGTAAATTATCACACACCATGCTTTCCAGATGCTGGATCTGCGAGAAAACTAATCACATGTGGTCATGAAAACGCTGAAGTTGTCATCCAACTGTAAATCTAATAGCCTAGCAATTAAGGTGCATACTACACAGGTGTGAGTTCTGGCATTAGTGAGTCTCTGGATCCTTTTCCAGCTGGATGAGCATTTGCTTCATGTTAGTCCCATCGTCTCACGTCCAAATCCCCTGTTTGCTGATACTTCTGCCTTTATAATGATATCAGAAGAAAAATCCTTCCATTATCTTATTCCTGCTCAAGGTTGCAGGGATTTGCTAGAGCCTATCCCAGCTCTCTACAGAGAAAAGGCAAACAAATCATCAGTCCATTGCAGGGTCACATATAGATAAGCAACAATACACACTTACACTCCCTCCAGTGACCAACTCTGAATCACTAATTAACCTGACATACATGTTTTTGGAATGTGGAAAGAAGCCAGAGTACCCGGAGAAAAACACAGCACAGGGGAGAATATACAGACTCCACACAGAAAGACCCCTTTTGGGAGTCGAACCAGGAATCTTCTGTACGCTCTAATTTCTTCTGAAGAATAAATAAATACTTGTGAAGTCTATATTAAATCTTAGAAATCTGAAAATACTGTGGGTACTTGAATAACTTCAGTTAATGTTTTCCTCGTAAAAAGCTTCCACAGTTTTCCACAAAATAAATAAAAGGCTGGGACAATTAGTCAATAATTAGGCAAAAGCAACATTTAGAACCTATAACTAATCTTTCCCAAGTATTCTACATTATTAATTCTCGTATCATCTTTTCCACTGTGTGTTCATGTACTATTCCTTTAAAAAAGGTACTACTGCATGTGTATTCACATGACTCCACCTTGACCAGTCCGTGTTCATTACCATCCAAGCGTCACAGCAGATATCAAGAATCATTAGACCAGAGAATGTTATATGTTCAATTTTGAGTCTGTGTGAATTGTAGCATCTTAACCGGCTGAAGTGGCACCTGGTATGCTCCTGCTGCTGTAGCCCAGATGGCCATCGGCATGCCTTGTTTTAAAGAGTGCTTATTTGAGCTACTGTTGCCTCTTGATACTTTTGAATCACTGTCTCCCTTCTCCTTCAACTTACGGCATCATAACAGCATTTTTTTTCCCCCAGGAAACAGCTGCTTACTAGATGTTTTCTCTTTCACAGACCATTTTCTATAAACCCCAGGGATGATTGTGCATGAAAATCTTAGTAGAGCTAAAGGGTCGGAAAACTCAGACCAACCTTTTGGCACCAGGAAACGTTCAACCTTCAAAGTGACTTAAATCATCTTTCTTCCCTTCTAAGGCATGGTTTGAACTTCAGCGGGTCATTCTAACCCAAACCCTCATTCTAATCTAAACACACTAAGCTGCTGCCATGTGATTGGCTGGTTAGATACTTGCATCAATATGTACATCTTTGCCTAATTAAGTGCCTTGTATTTAGCAAATTTAAGACTTTTTATTCCAAATCCTTTTAGCTAGTTATTTAAAAAAAACACATAGCAAAAAAGAAAATGTAGCAAGATTTCAAGAACAAACCCTTATTGCTTTAACGTTTTAAAATTTCTGTCTCTTTTACCCTCTCTGTCTCAACCAAGGACAGAGACCTTATATCTGTGTATTACGGTTTATTGATGTAATGGTCATAATACAGGCACAATCAAAATTTAGGGGAGGTTAACTTGAGTAGGTAAATGTGGTGGCTGGCTTCCTAACCACAGTCTGTTCAGAGTGGTACAATGAACAAGTAGCAGATTTATTTTCTTAGAAGAGCATGAATGTCAGTGAGAGAGAAAAGCTAAGATGTTCTTTCTTTTTTTATTCAGTTTAAATAGCATTAAGTGAAAATAATATATGCTGAAGATACTTACTTGTGCTCTGTTGGTGTACAGAGTCTGCATGTCCTTTACTTCAGCCAATCCATCACTGTAATACTTCACAGCAGTTTCATAGTCTTCTTGAGCAAAAGCCTTATTCCCCTTGTCTTTGAGAGCTGCATCAATAGAAACAAACAGTAAAATATTTAGAAGGGTTTTATTGTAAGTTCGATAAAAGCAAAAGGAACTGAAGCTGCAGCAATATCTTTCAGGAAAATAAAAATACACACCAGTCGCATGTTTCACTTTAGCCATTCTTTTAATTCTCCGGTCTTCAGCATCTTTCTCCATAATCTTCATAAAGTTCTCTAATGATATTAAACAGAAACTCTTAAACAAAAGAACTTGAATAGAGTAAAAGCAAAGTCCACAGATATGTGTGATTAAACAAAACTTTACATAGTAGTGTTAATATGCTTCGATTTTAAAATATCCAGTAAAAACGAAGTTTAAAAAAGTGGGGCACTTAATTGTACACATTTTAAATCAACAAACATTGTGGTGTGGGCGTATATGTTTACCGAAAACTGTATAATTACAGTTTCTTTAAATGTTACTGAAAAAAAAATACTTGGAAATAGAAGAAAGCCCTAGTGTTGTTACTATTAACATATTCTCACAAAGACAGGCATTTCTTTGAAAAAAAAGAATTGGGGGTAATTTGAAATTTGTTTTGCTTTCTACACAGCCTCAAGCACAGTTCATGTTTCGTCTTCATCATAAATTCAGTGCATGGCTTGTTCCTTTCAGTGGAAGTAAAAATCACAGATAGAGTGAGATATAAATTGTGTATACATTTTCAATTTTACTGATATTGATGAGTTTTGCTCTACTGAGTCATAAAAAGAAATGCTGATCCGATTAGAATTTTTTTGTACAGAATACCATGCTCAGGTTGCTCAGTCAAATGCTGTGTCACTGCAAAACCTCTTCTTAAATGTCTGGCACACTAACGAAAGGTGATCTGCAGTTTTCAGCTGTGCTTAAACACATAAATGTGTTTGTGTTGCAGTGTCTTTCTTATTGTGGTAAATTACAGTCTTTAACGAAGACCTATCCTTTTAATTTGACAGCATAATCTTTGGCTTTCACTCTCAGATGTATTCAGAACTGTCCTCACAGTTGAAAGTACTTGCCTCTATGCAAATGTGTTCTACTCCTGCTCAAGATTGTGCTTTTGCGCTCATATTTACTGTTGCATATACACATTTCCCTGTGCTCCAGTTTAAATCCTTCTCGTCTCACTCAAGTTTATTATGTGCGCTTGCAAAAGTTCTTCTGTCGGATTTTCACTGTTTGCTCTTTAATTGGTGTTCAATGACCCAGTCAACTTTCCCAGCAAATGTAATGCCTGATATTGTGTTGACCAAGAAAGTCATCACAACTTGCTTGCAATCATTTTATTTCACAGAAAAGAGAAGGGCTTAAACTGGAAGGCAGGACATGTGTATGCAAAACGGTGACTGAGTGCATAACTATTAATAAATATCTGAGATAGAAGCATAGTTAGTACTATTCTTAGCCACCCCAAGACTTCATATTTTATCAATCTTTAAATGATCTTCCATATTTATTTTTCAGTTTCTCTATTAAAATACAAACTGATTTATGTTTTCTTTTGGCTTTTTCCCTTTGTGGTTTGTTTGTTTGATTGCTTGCTTTTTGCTGGGGTCACCATTATGTTCCACATATTGAATTGGCATAGATTTGATGTAAGATGCCCTTTCTGACACAACCCTCCCCATTTTATGTTGGCTTGGAATTGGCACTTTGTGTGGCTGGAGGAATAGGGACAGTGTGGAGTTCACTGTCTTACCCAGGGGCACTTTGGCACTTTCAGTCTCTTTACACTTTCAGTGACAAAGCTGGGTAAAATCTGGTAACCTTCTAGTTGGAGGGTAACCATATTTGCTCACTACTTCACAGCCACATCAAGATACAAACAGAACACACAGTGGTAATATTAGTGGTAGAGCAACTAATGGCCATTTTTTATTAACTGACATTGGCCACAGAACACCTATATTGGTCAGCCTCAATATAATATTTACACTAAATAAAATGATACAGCATTTACAATGAAATTACTTTAAAAGAAAGGTCAATATGTAGTGTGACTTCCCTCAGAACCGACCAATGAAAAAGCATGTCAAGTAGATTGTCCTGCACAGATCTTTGCTGTGATATTAAGATTCAAATTAATATTGGTTTAAAAGATTCAGGTTCCTGTATTTTCTCCTTGTATCTTTAAGAGGCTAGAAAATAAATAGGGATGTACTTAAAAGATGAAGACTAAGACTTTTGCACACCGCACAGTTTACATGTTCTCTCCATGCTTGCATGGATTTTCTCTGGTTACTCCAGCTTCTCCTCACAGTCCAAGGACATGTATGTCAGGTTAATTGGTGATTCTAAATAGGCCCATATGAGTTAGTGTCAGTGTGTGTGGTTGGTCTGCTCCAGCAGATCCCTGTGGCCCTGAACCACCAAAATAATGTATCTATTCATCAACTATAAGTCACCTTGGAGCCAATGCTACATGTATGAATGTTATGGTCTTGCTCACCTGGACAGTCATTCTCATGTGGACTTTCATTCTGTGGTCTCTGTAATGCAAGAAATGTAAATTATAGAAAAGGTAAAAATTCACTAATCTAATCTAACACGCCATACAACTTCAGCAGAAGGAGACGATCACAAAGAGACACACTGACAAACAGACTGCACCAGAGTAATTCTGTGCTGTTGAGTTTTTGTTTTTACCAAGGAAGGGTGGAGCGGTGGGTTTGTGTTGATTGTGGTTTTGTTGAATTTAGTCCTGCAGGGGTCAGGCAAAGCAGCGATGTAACAGTCAGCTTTTCCCATGGCTTCTTTTTGAACTTCAACATCAGAAGACTGTAAATCCTGCACAAGCTGACCTAAAAAGAATTGGAAAAAAAAATTATATTTTTTGTCCTCTCGCATGTATAATATCTGTAAAACAAAAACGCATTCTTTATTTAGACCTGATTAAAATGAAAATACGAATGAACAAAATGCAAATACATGCACATATGTATGCCATATATAGACTCCTTTACGTGTTGCGTCCATTTTATTTATAATTGTATATATGTGAATCATTTTATGGCATACAACCGCGGGCCAGCTGTAGATATAACTTATACTTATCTTAAATGTTAATATAAAGTTGCTAATAAAGCGATGTTAATCATTTAAGGTCTAACTTGTGAAACATTAGGCTAATACGTTTGCTTTAATCCGCCCGTGCTATCACTTAAGCAATTAATTCAAGCAGATAACCGAGTTTGTCAAGAATGCAGCCATATTACTCACTTATTTTGTCAACATTCTTCAAAAAAATCTCAACGTCTTCGAGATTCTCCATAAATCCTTTTTCCGTTAAATGCCAACTTTTTGTGTTTTACGCTACAGACCGTCGGTTAGAAGTTGAACGAACTGTTGTTGTGTTGCCATGGTAGCATGACGCCTTCGTGGTCAATTCTTAATAGGACTCACGCGTGTTAGTCAGAAAATCAATACATATAACAATTGGGGAGAGATGTACGTTTCGACAAATCATGTTTTCTTGTAAATTGAATTCACGTTATCGCATAAAAATGATGTATCACATGGAGTAGCCTAAATAACTTTATTTATGTTTTTCGAATTGGGTGAAGTCGCAAAAGCATTTGAAGGCAGCACACCTCACGAAAATAATTGTCAGTATTCCTGTCCTTCTTTGTTCGACTGCAAATTGCTCTTTTTCAAAGCAGGTCCACTCTATGCACCCAAAGTTATCTGTGAGCTCGCAGTAGAGTGGCTAATGATTGTGTTCTCTCTTCAATGCATCAGTGAACCTGCTTTTAGAGGCACCGTCTTAATGAGAGAAAATCCTAAGCGCAATCTTTCTGTTTTCAACAGTAGATCTATACTGCCTCTCTGTGGTTGCAGACATATCTGCCAAACAAAACCTGTAAAAACTTTTTTTTTTTCATACTAGATGCGAATTTGACAAGTGTGCATAACGTTTAAGTAATACCAACAGACTGGACCACACGTTCTGGTTTGTGGGGATTCAGAGCACCTCATAAGAATAAGCTGTTGAGTTGTACTATTGTATCTAAAACAGGTGTTGTATTTTCCATATTACTTGTAGTTCCTTACATATTGTCTTTAAAGAACAAATACAGAGAGAATTGTGAATAAATATGAAAAGGTACTATTACAGCAATACAATTAAAATTAAACTTTAAATGAAATTGGTTTTAATTGGTCTAAGTTGTTTTAAATTGCAAGCTATTCTGTTCATTTGAACAAAATTAACAGTAATTAAAAGACTATACAAGCACAATAATACAGAATATAACAATACAATTCTTTGTAACTTACTATAATGACAATAATGATTAAGAAGCTGTATGCAATGCTGTGTTATGGAATAAACTTCATAAACGTTTGACTGCACTGACCTGTAGAAGAGCTCAAGACCTAACATCAGACATTGGTGACCTAACATCAGACATCGGTGACCTAACATCAGACATCGGTGACCCAACATCAGACATCGGTGACCTAACATCAGACATCAGTGCACCTATCAAGTGAAATGAAAATCACTATTGTCTTACACTTGTTTTTTTTTTTTACATAATTTAACCCAAATTAATCTCAAATGAGGACAGACTTTGCACCAAATTACTTCAGATGTGAAAAAGGAGAGATCTCACAAACAGTTACAGACTAACTGAAGTGTCCTAAAAAGGAATGTGACCACTGGTTTCGTCCAGCCAGTGACCTCTGTCCTAACACTGAGATCCCGGTGACCAAACCACAGACAGTTAAACTCTTTATCTGTTTTGTTTTTCAGCCACATGTCTAGGCATCCACACGTCCCAGATACCATTATATTTTTGCAGTTTGGACGTTTTTTATAGTAGTTTATGTATCCTACATTTTCTATTGTGACAAACAGGACGTCAAACATATACGGGGTTCACATCACGATCCAAAAACGACGTGAGATGTGAGCATGCAGGAAAGAACAAGAAAAAAGAAAGAAAGCTTGTAGTAGAGCACTCTTTTCAAACTATTGTCAAGGTACCATTTATACAGTTTGTGAGAATATTGATTAATGTTTGGGTGCTTAATTAAATATATCAGCATGTGGGGGTCGTCACCGGAACAGAGAGTCATTTGTATGCATGGTTTCTGCAGCAGCTTACAGACAGGCCTTTTGTGTGGTTAGACGTACTTTCCATGGATGCCACAGTGTCATGTGTCAGAGGACAACATATACTGACAGCACACTGCTGGAACTGGTTAAATGTGCTCCTTTCTAGTCGACTTTGCACAATAAATCTGTTCAACTTTTCAGTTTTTCAGAGGTAATCTAAAAATAAAATCCAGTTTTAAGTTACACAACAAGCTTGAATTTGTTTCCAATGTCGATCGCAGGGATGGACGCTACACTCTAACCATGCTGTAAAAAGCAGCGGCCCCTGCCTCAGCAGCCTTGTGACATATCCTTCACTGAGGCGCAAAAATTAGAAAGTGCAGAATAGAAAGTATAATAAAACCGTCCTGTCGCTTTAGTACCCAGTGGAGCACTGGGTTGTAAAGTAACTTGATGGTGGGGTGAGAATAGTCCAAAAAGAAAGAATAAATGTCTGTGTCAATTTTCAGTAGCTCATTTGTGTACTTAAGATGTACTCAGCACAGCAAAAAGAATATGAATTCAAACTAGACTGCAAAAAGAAAAAGGATTTTAAAAAGTATCCTTTTTCACAGTGTCACTGCTACTATCTGGCAACTTCACAAAGTAACCTGTCCACAGTTAACACCTACCTTATAATACTGAATTTGTAAAATCCACACATGTAGTCCACAAAAGACCATTTTAGTCTCAAGCACAGAAAAGACAGCATTTTTCAATCATTTAAAATGTATTCTTTCTGGCCTGTATCATACTAATGAAAAGAAAAATGATATTAACTTTGAAGACATCCACAACTTCCTTTGCAAGCAAAGAATGTTTAACCACAACCAAAAGGTGTGAAGTAAAGCACACACACACACACACACACACACACACACACACACACACACACACACACACACACACACACACACACACACACACACACACACACACACCTGCACACACACAAATTCATGCTGGAGGTAGCTCTTGCAGGCATTTGGGAGTTCACCCTCAGGTTTCCTCATTTCTGGCTCACAAAGCTCGCATGGCTCCTATTGAGAGTTTTATGGAAATCTTCACCACTAGTCAACAATTGTATGGAACCTGCATGCTCGCGTGTGTGCACGTGTCTCACTCTCACTCTCTCTGTCTCTTACTCTTTCACTCTGTCTCCATCTTCCTCTTTCTCTGTATGTGTTCAGTCACTTGAACCACACCCATCACCTATAAAAAGGTGTGGGTCACAACCCCCACCAGCCATTTGATCCAGACTCTGACCCAATAGCCCCAACTGCTTTCAAAGCAAGACAGCAATATTATGGAACATGGTGAGGTCCATGCTGTTGCCCCAACCTACCTTGGTTGGTCCATTTTTAATACTTTTTGCTGTTGTCTGCCACTTGGGATTGCTGCCATCATCTTCTCCAGCAAGGTTGGTAATGCTTCTGAAGCAATAAACTTAATTTTGCCTAAACGTCTTATCTTTTCAATCAGTCCATTTTGATATTTACTCCTACATTTTACAACAATCCTTTTTAGTGTCCTGCAGTTTTCGGTAATACCTGAAACTATAACATAAAATTATATTATTTTTTCTACCTATTTTGTTTCACTCAAGGTTATAAGTACCAAAAAAAAAACACAAACTTCACTGAATTGGGTTCATATATTTGTCCAGTTTGCATCTGCTCTTAATTTAATAAGAAAGTTTAAAAGTAATTAAATTAGGAGATAAAGTAGGAACAAATTCATTGATGATTTATTTACCTTCTTATGCACTTTTTGGGCTTTCAAAATAGATTGTCACTACAAATTAATTGTATAATTCTTGAACTGCAACTAATTTCGAGTATCGTTTATTGAAGGTGGACTCCTATAATACTGTGGGAAATGCAGCTGCAGCTGCATCTGCATCACGTACAGCCAAGATGCTGAACATCATTGCACTTGTCTGTGGAATAATTATTGTCATCATCATCATCGCTCTCAAAGCCAGTGAGCACAAGTGAATGTTCTTGTTTTTGCCAGAGGAAGCACAGAAACTTCAGCAAAGCCACTCTTCAGCATTTCAAACCAAACGGCAAAACCAAAGACGGCAGCTGCGTGCTGACTAACGCTTTTCCACTTCTAATCACAGCACAATGAAAAGACCTCCCGAAAACCATTAAAGCTTGTGACGGTCCAAACTCAATATATGCTTTATAATATATATGCTGTTTTACATGAAAATTGTCACTGAATTACATTTTGGGATTTTTTTTTTTCTATTTTGCTGACATGTTTATATAATAAAAGAAGCAGAAACATAAATAGAGTGATTGTTTATTTAAAGAGATATCACCAAATAAGCCTCAGAAGGGCATTTGCAAGTATTCCTCAAAACTCATTATACTATCTGTTAAGGCTTTGAAATGTGATCACTGGCATATTAACCAAAAAAAGGATGGTGAAATAAGAAGACAGCTACCATGAAATGGGCACTAATGCCAAAGCTATTGCTGGTCAACTGGTTTCTGTGTTACTCAGAATAGTTTCTAATATATATTTGAAAAAAGAGAGAGGATAAACACAAACTCAGATTGTTCAAATATTTTCAGAGACAAGTCCAAACTTGTTAAATTGATCACTGTTGTGGGATTTAATCAGTGCTCATGGTTTGAATTATAATCATAGAATGGTTTAGGTTTTATTTCCTTTGATCTGATATCTACAGATCAAACAAAACAGAAAAGCTACCGTATCTCTTTTGCACACTTTTCTGTATGCACGGCTTCGTCTCTGGCACATGCTGTGAATTGTGTCTCGAAATGATTTCTTCGTGTGTTAGGTTTTTCAAAAGCATACATGTCACACAAGTTCAGAAACACAAAAATCCTCTTTTCAACCAGTCTGGTCTTCTTTCTTGCTGCCCTTTGAGCTCCTCTCTCTCAAAAATTCCCCAAGATGAGATATCAGAGATGTGTCTGTGTGCTTTGTCTTCAGTTTCTCAACCTCCTGCTTGCATAATCATTAACAAAACCCCCATAGAACAAAGGAAAAATGAGGTTACTCATAAAAGCATACAGAAAAATCCTCAGTACCGTATATGAATATAATAATATATGAATATAGTACTGACAGCTAAATAAACTGTCACATTGCTGGATATTTATACAGTCAAAAAAGTCAAAAACACTGCATTTAAACTATGCTATTATTAAATAGAGAGAATTTAGTATCCTTACATCTTCAGACAGCAATCCTCTGCTTGGCTTATGAAGCCTGTGAAGCAAGAAGGCAACGTGGGAGTCTGAAAAAGTCTCTGTTGAGTCCGCTGAAAGGGCACGCTGCTCTTGAAACCAACCACACAAATTGGCCTCCGGACTCGAGGGTGGCAAGCTCAATCTGGCCTGAAACAGCTCTCCCAGGCATTCTTGTAGAGTCTGTTATTCAAATTCACAAAACAAAAAAAAAAAACTTTACCAACAGCAAGAATTATAAACACTGCTGAGACTTGAATATTCAGTCCTGCCTCAAGTTTTGGTTTGAAACTAAATTCATCAGGCATCTATGATATTTACATACACTATATTGCCAAAAGTATTCCCTCTCCCATCCAAATAATCGGAATCAGGTGTTCCAATCACTTCCATGGCCACAGGTGTATAAAATCCAGCACCTCAGCATGCAGGCTGTTTTTACAACTATTTGTGAAAGAATGGGTCGCTCTCAGGAGCTCAGTGAATTCCAGCGTGAAACTGTGATTGGATGCCACCTGTGCAACAAATCCAGTTGTGAAATTTCCTTGCTCGTAAATATTCCACAGTCAACTGTCAGCTGTATTATAAGAACATGGAAGTGTTTGGGAACGACAGCAACTAAGCCACGAAGTGGTAGAACACGTAAACTGACGGAGCTGATGCATTCTCTGGAGCGATGAATCACACTTCTCCGTCTGGCAGTCTGATGAACGAGTCTGGGTTTGGGGGTTCCCAGGACAACGGTACTTGTTTGACTGCATTGTTCCAAGTGTAAAGTTTGGTGGAGGGAGGATTATGGTGTGGGGTTGTTCTTCAGCTGGGCTCGGCCCCTTAGTTCTAGTGAAACGAACTCTGAATGCTTCAGCAAACCAAGACATTTTGGACAATTCCATGCTCCCAACGTTGTGGGAACAATTTGGACCTGGTCCGTTTCTCTTCCAACATGACTGTGCACCAGTGCACAAAGCAGGTCCATAAAGACCTGGATGACAGAGTGTGGTGTGGATGAACTTAAGTTCATATGCGTGTCAAAGCAGGTGAGCGAATACATTTTAGCCATATGTATGTGTATAGCCATATGTGCAAATTTGGAGTGTTTTTCTGCACCTTGAAAAAAAGTCTCTGGAAGGCAGGACTGGAGTCGGAGCTCATGTCTTTGATTTTGACATGCGACAGGCAGTGGAGCAGCACGAGCGAGAAACCTCCAACCGACTGAAGCCTCTGGCGACGGAGATAGAGCGTCGCCTCTGCTTCCTGTCAAAACACACCCCACGGTCATCTCCTTAACATGTTACAGCTGTACTACAGGTAATAAAGAACAAATTCATAAGTCATGTCAAAACAATGCCAAAAACTTTTTTATGAGTTTGCTGTATAGTCCATCTTGTCATAAAGTTTTAGAGATAACAGATCTGCCATTTATAGTTTAATGATTAACAGGAATAGAGACAAAGAATGAATGAAAAGGAATAAATGATTACAAACATAATGGTTGGAAAGTTTCATTGTAGATTCAAACCTCCATATGAAAGCTATGTTATACACCAATAAGAAACAAGCGAAACATATTGCACGAAATTATGAAAAAAATGAAGAAAATTATGTTGAGAGTTTGCACCTTTTTTTACCATTGAGTTGAGTGTGATTCAAGTTTGAGCAAGTAACCTGAGAGTGAAACTCACCACAGACCAAACTGTATGAGCACAGACGGGAAGCTTGAACGTTTTTTAGCAGGAAGTTTGCTCTTCTGTTTACACTTTTTATCTTCAGTCAAAAAAGTTCAATTGTTCTCTGTTTAAATGTCTTGATGTTTGACTCCCGCATTATTACTTCTAAATAATTGGCGTTCCTCGGATAATGCTATAATTCTTATGTGCATATTGTTTTACACAAACAGCATCACCTAATTATTTGACTGTGACGCCAATCCAGTATGTCAAGATTCTCCTGTGGTACTGAAATGATTTTGAGAAGTACAAACCAAATCTCAAAGTATATGTTTATATCGTTCCGGTTTTACCTGATAAAAGAAGGAATTTCTGAAGGCATTGTTGACATAGTTGTTGTTTGGGAGGCTAGCAGCTATCTGAAGCGAAACGGCTGGAGTCTGTTGGAAAGAAGAAAAATAATCTGTGTTTTTCTAACATAATTAAAGTTAAAGATAAAAATTAAGTAATGCTGGGGCACTGACCAGTTTTAGATCATGCAGTGTATGCATCAGGAATAACCCATGTTGGTAGACCAGGAACTCCCTGGGGTTGAGGACTGATAGGTCCAAAGGAATCAGCTCTCCCTCACATTCCCATTGAGCATCGAGGACATCTACAAAATGTTTGCCTCTGTCTTGACAAAGCAAAGAACAAACTGCAAGGTGCCATTCTACTCCATGGACCGTACCAATTAATTAATAAGAAATTAAAGGACAAACTTTAACCAAACATGAACACAAGTTAAAATGCTGCTGTTTCCCTGAGCGACACAACATTTGCTTGTGCATACTGAGCTAACGTGATTACTTTGTTTCCCAGCAAATCCCTCAAATGAGACAGTATGTGGATAAATTGATTTTTCTGCCAGAGCAATGCCCCTAGTGCTGAAATGGGTTTTAAACACAGGATGTGTGTTAGAACTCACCAGAAGTCCCTCAACATTTGATGTTAGTACCTGAAGGCACATTAGGCCAACAGGTACTAGGAATTAGGGTTACAGAGGAACTCATTTACTGGCTCATGTAGAAATGATGGGGCATGAAACTCCAATAAAGCATTTGTTCAAATGGTTATGAAATGTATGAGGTTGAGGTATGAGGAACTGGGTTGTTTTAGATTGTGCGTAAATGTAAGCCCACATCTCCCATCACAGTTCTTCCCTCTGTCTGCTTAAGTGTATATTTGTAATCATTAGTTGGATCAAATGTCTCAAGAACTAATTTTGAGTGATGTTTATCCAGACTTTATATTGTGCACTTCCCAAGAAGTTCTGGTTTGAGATGCACGTCTAAAAACTCTATAAACATATATTTTATATATGTTTACAGCTGATGTGCTTTGCTCTTTCAAAAACTAAAGTTATTGATTATCAAAATAAAAAACTTACCAAGAAACCCTGCCTTGCAGCCCCAACCCTTCAACTGGTCCTCCACCCCTCTTAACAGTTGGAATAGAGGAGATAGCTTCAGCAGCTTAGTCCACTCCTCTTCTGGGGAATCAGAGCCAGGGTTTGATAAACGTAAAGTAGCTGAGCTATAGCTATGTATTACAATAAATACCTGGAATTGTGGGAACAGCGACGTGTACACGCTGAGCTGATTCCTTCATCTGTTGGCTCTCTGTTTGCAAATCAAAAGAAATGCAATATTTTTGCAAAAGTAACTTCTGTTCCAGCTAGTAAGTCAGTTACTGTGTTTTTAACATGATAACTGGGGGGAAAAATAGATTAAAAGCTGTTAAACAGGAGTCTGCAAAAGTCTATTGATGCCTCTAGTTGTTAATAGTTGTGATATCCTTTTGATATGTTTTAACATTTAATACAGTAAATGAGGAAATTCAGGTTTTAAAGGATAAAAAATAATACAACTTTGTCATCATGTGCAGAAATTCCTTCTCTTCCTATATGAAATTGAAAAGATCATTTGTGTAATGAAGATAACCTTAGGGCTGATTTGCTGACAAGTATGAAGGATTTAAATTTTTTATTTTCATAATTCTTGATCTGAATCATATCACATAAAGTTCCGCTTCACTATTGTTGCCAAAGCATGCACAGGACAAAGGACTGAACAGAAATAAAGACTGAATCACCACAGTTTCTTATTAGCTTCATATGAATACAATAATATTAATTTGGCTTTAAATGAGCACTAAATGGACAGGCAACCTGCCCCTGCTGTACTCCTGCCTTTTGCTCAGACAGCTGGGATGGGCTCCAGCAGATCCTTGTGACCCTTAACTGGGAAACGCATGCATAGTTAATGGATGGATATAATATAATCCTTTTAAATTATATAATTTCCCTTCATGGATTAATAATCACTTATTGAAGTGAACTGAATTCAATCAAACTGGAGCCATAAACATGCATTCAAATGAATTAAATTTAAATTACGTGGAAGCTCTCTCACCTCTCACACATATAATTTTTTTTTTTTGTTGTTCAAAATCAAGCTCCAACATGAACTAACCACGATCCGAGAGTGGAGCAGGACCAACCGAAAACACTCCCATAAACGGGAGGCGCAACACTATCAAACTTTACAAA
This sequence comes from Xenentodon cancila, assembly GCA_014839995.1. NCBI lineage: Eukaryota > Metazoa > Chordata > Actinopteri > Beloniformes > Belonidae > Xenentodon > Xenentodon cancila. The sequence goes on from CM026201.1 coordinate 18,702,340, forward strand.
ACTATAAAATCACTGCCCAAGGGGGAAACAAAAAGCTATACAAACCATAACTATGAATCTAAACTATCTTATGAAACATTAACAAATCAAGATCTCTCGCTTGGAGGAACACCAAGAATCCAGACGCAGGCTGTGGTCAAGGCAGTGGCCAAAGTGAACATTAACAGACAAGACACACAGGACAAAAGAAGACGCAGACTAATAAACGCAGGGTAACGAGGGACAGGTGGAGACAATCGGACCAAGACACATGGGGAAGTGCAAGTGACCTGAAACAAGAGAGTCAGAGCTCGGCTTCACCAAGGTGTGACAATGATTAACCAGGCACTCCCATGTTACTGAAACCGTTGCTTGGCAGATCATATATATTAGGTATTAAACAAATATTCAAACGAATTCACCAAAAATAGATATAGATTTTTCTTCAAATTTGTTCAATGTTTTGGGATTTTTTTTAAACTCATAATAATTTAAATGGTTACACTTTTATAAAAGTGAATTGTGTGTATGTTCTTACAAGGCAGTCTGTTAAAAAGTAGACAGGCTCTTACAACACATGAACTGACGGACATCGGCGTACTGCAGAGAGTGAAGGGGTTTTTTCCTCATTGATTAATATCAGTCTGCTCTGTCTTACCCCGAGAATGAATGCCAGATGATGCGGTCCTTCTTTGCGAGTTGTGAGTCGGCTCTGAACCGGTCTGAAGACTCGCGTCCTGAGACTGAGCCAGGCTAACAGGTTCCCTCAAAGACTGGGTGGATATTCCTTTGCAACATAAAAAAAAAAAAAACAAAGCTTTTTACTCTATAAAATTTATAATCAGCACATGTACAAGTTAAAAAAGAGAGATGGAGAAGAGAAAGCTAAAGGGGAAAAAAGTTAATTCCTTTGAGCTAACCAAAAGCCCTAAAAATACACAATCCTTGTGACAAACTTGTAGGACAATTCGTGGACCTTAAATTTCAGTATTAAATATTAAACTAAATAATGGATTAGGAAAGAGGTCAGAACAGAAGAATAGAAAACATGGACTATGCTTCTAACATCCAATATAAACATTTAAGAGAAGAGTGGCACAGTGGAAATGGCATTGAAAAGTTAAAAACACTTTCAAGGTCATAATTTCTGCCTTAAAGACGCACAAAATGCTGCACATATCAACTTTTATTTTGACATTTTTGGCTCAGCAGGTTCCCCTATGAGACTATGATTTGATTGGTCCTCCATCATCACTATTAGTGCCTCTAGTCACTTTTTCCATGATGTCAACAGTAGCTGTGTGGGTTAGTTTCATCATCGTTGATGTGTGAGGACGGTGCCAAAAACAGATATGCAGCTGTAGCAAGAGAGGCTTGCTGGCAGTCGATGAGATACTCATATATATATATATATATAAATAATATGTACTTTGTATGGGACTTTCCTAAATCTTTGACGGTGAACAACTTTATGATGTTTGCCTCACAGTTTGACTTACTTTTGTGGTTGAGTAGTCAGGAAAAACCTGCTGTATTTTCTTTTTCTCATTTACTTTGATGAGGTAAACAGAAAGGGAAATTTTAATGACAAATAAAACAGACCTACAGACAGGACACAAAAAGCACCCTCGATATTTCCATAAAAGGGTTCGCTCTGCTTTCTTTGGTTTGTTTATCACAGTTAGGAACTTTTCCCGAGCAAATGTGACTGAAGCTACATTCTCCTACCGCTTTGCCTCATTTTGAATCTCTCCTCTAGCCCCCACGCTAGAGGTAAACAGTTTTTTATTAGTTTTTTTTTTTCTTTTGATATTTAGAACTACTACTAGACAGATCTACCAAATGAAAGGACTCAAATCAGCCACATGTTTCCAGCTTGGATTGTTGTTTCCCACAAACAACAATCCAAGCTGGAAAAATGTGGCTGATTTGAGTCCTTTCATTTGGTAGATCTGTCTAGTAGTAGTTCTAAATATCAAAACAAAAAACAACTAATACATTTTACTATATATAATACAAAGTGTCACACCCAGCCTCTCACATTAGAAAAAGCAAGAACATAAAAAAAACAATACTTCTAAACTTAACTTAAAGTGTCCTGTTATATCATCTTACTTACATTTTTCTTAGTACTTTTCTGAATTAGCACTTAGAACTAAGAAAGTGTTTGTCGGTGGTTTCAGTGACCGTGTTGGTGCCGAGAGAGACAGCATCAGTGACAAAACCTACCAACTGGAAAAATTCTCACTCTTGAACTTGTTTTAACTGAGGGCATTACATTTTAACACTTGCTGATACGTCCTCATAACCATTTTAATTTCTTCTTAATTTAACATTTTGAATTTATTGTCAAGGAAAAAGTGAATCGGTTAATGCATAAGCATCTTTCTGAACACATTCAAGAACATCTTGGCACAGGAGTCACAGGATGTGATGTAGGTGATAAACCTTTCAATATCCCTTTCAATATCATTTCCTGCATGAACTACAACTCACCTCCCAGTTTGTTTCTTTTTGAAAGGTGTTATACAAATGTAAACACATGTGAGGGCTGTGTGACTTCTCAGGGCTTGCCAATGTTGAATGATTTAACATATCAAAGGCTCTTTTTTTAAAGACGCTGTTTGGCCTTTCTGTAAAATAGTGTCTTGTGCAGATTTTCTTCAGCAAACTGACCACAGTTTATAGTGACAATAGTGATGTATCCATGTGGTCATCCAGTTCTCTTTGCATACTTGTTTGTATTTTCAATCGGAGGTTCAATCAGGATTTAATTGTCCAAATATGGTTTGCAGACAAATCGTATCGGACACGCCCACTTGACATAAATAACGTTCCCTCTGACCGTTACATTGTGGGAAGTACTTCAGTTACTGTTTGATAGAGAGTTATAAATTTGACTGAATAAGTTCTTATTTTAGCACTCTTCCCCCAATAACAGCTCTAACTGTGACTCACACCATAATGGGTGTGAGTGTGCATGGTCTAGCAGTTTGTTTAACATGACATGTATTAATGGACCTTGTCTTGTTTCCCTGCGGAAGCTCAAATAAAGGGCTAGGCCATGCACACTCATACCTATAATCCATATGCATGCTTGAAGACAGTGAGAGGAAACCAGAGCCTGTCTGGTTTGAACCCAGATACTCCTTCCTGTGAGGCAACAGTGCTGCTTCACAGGAAGCTGCACCACCACAGTCTCCTCCACAGTAAACTGCTTATCCTACATATTCTATGCACTCACACTGTTTTTGCACACTGATTATGATGTTATCATGAGGCGTAAATAGCTGGAAAAGAACATACCTTTCACTACAGGCACGGATGCTGTCCAGACTCTAGAGGGTGTCTCCAGACAATATGCCTGCTTTGTTGACAAACCTAAAACATGTAAGAAGTCAGACTCTCAAGATTAGCGATCCATGAGAGTGTCCTTTCATTTTCTCTTTTTGATGGACTTTTAAAAAACTTTTAATAGATTTTGTATCAAATGTTTGCTACTAGAGCCAGTAACAGCGGGATGTAAAATCTAAACACATTTTTCTAAAATATGAGTCCTTGGATGAAAGTTTGGTTTTCATGCCATCATTGGGACTGCTTCTGTACCAGAGATGTGTTGATTGCAGGTACTGGGGGAAAAGCTGGTTGGCTGCTTTTCTTCCAGCAGCTGGCTCAGCCTCTTGAGCACAGGCAGTGCTCTCTGCTGGAGCAGACCCATCATCCTCGTATGTGGTTTATGGCCACTGCACTGGACCAGACCGTACTCCCTGAACCAAAAGCTCCCACACAGTACAGCCTGGACAGACAAGTGTAAATGCAGCAGTAAATAAAACGGTTTTCCACCTTGATTTAAAGCAACTGAGAGTTTACGCAACCCTGATGCATTCTGGGAGATTGTTCCACAGGTGAGGAGCATAAAACACTGCTTCAACGTGTTTGGTTCCGACGACCGAAGGATTCTGGTTGGTTCATGAAGGTCCAGGAGATCAGAGATGTATTTTGGCCCGACACCATTCAGAGATTTATAAAACAACAGCAGGATTTTAACATCTATTCTGTGACAGACAGGAAGCAGGTGTAAAGATCTAAAAAGTGGAGTTATATGGTCCAGTCTCTTGGTCTTAGTGAGAACTCAGGCAGCAGCGTTCTGAACTAACTGCAGCTTCTTGACGGATATTTTTTAGGGGACCCGTGAGAACAGTGTTACAGTAGTTCAGTGTTCTGAAAATAAAAGGATGTACAAGTTTTTCTAAGTCCTGCTGAGACATCAGGCCTTTAACCTCAATATGTTTTTCAGGTGATAATAGGCTGACTTTACTACTGTCTTAGGCCCATTCACAGGAAGACAAGCTCATGCCCAGACATAAAAGTATTTTATAAATCCAGCGTATTATCCATATAAAGCCGGTGTTTTGGGGGGAACGTAAACGATCATTTTTGAAACCAGGTTCCAGAGTGGAAAGATTTGACGTCACCGTTTACGTGGCTCCGTTGTTACAGCTTCTTTTCTGAAATGATGGCATCATGCAGGTCACTCTTACTTCACTGCATGCCTAAAGTTTTGCCGCCTGTTTTCTCTTGTTTCCGCCATAGCATCACAGCGCCATAAACAGGCCTGGCATGTATTTTACGGCAAGTTTAAGCATTTTGTCTTTGTGTATGATAGCCCAAATCAGACAGTTAAAATTCAGATTTGAGTCCAGAACCACTCCCAGATTTCTAGCTTGGCTCTTGGTTTTTTGATCCATTGCTTGAAGATGAGTGCTGACATTTATTCTTTCTTCCTTGGTTTCAATTATTATTATTTCTGTTTTGTCTTCATTTAACTGAAGAAAATTTTGTCACATCCACTCTTTAATTTGATCAATGCATTTGAATTTAATTATAGTGTCCTGGCATGATGGTTATATAGATTTGTGTGTCATCTGTGTGTTTATGGTGTTTGTTTGTTTTCATGATTTGAGCTAGTGGGAGCATGTCGATGTTGAACAACAGAGGCCCCACAATTGAACCTCGGGGAACTCCACATGTTATTTTTGTTAGCTCCGATTTGTAATTACCTAAAGAAAAAAATAGTCCTTGTCTTTTAGATAGGACTCCAACCAGATGAGCGCTGTGCCAGAAAGTCCCACAAAGTTCTGCAACCGGTCTATCAAGATGTTAGTCTTCAGTAAAACCAAGACTGAAATGTTACCACTATCCGTATTGGAGCAGATGTCATTAAGAACCTTTACTAGAGCTGTCTGTGGTGTGATGTGGCTGGAAACCTGACTGGAAGTCACCTAAAAAGTCACTTAGTGTAAGTAGGTTATGCTGCTGTTGAAAAACAGGTTTGATACGGGACTATAGCTGTTCATGAGTGAACTGTCTAAACTAGTCTTTTTTAAAAGTGGCTTAATAGCAGTTGTTTTTAGGCACTGAGGAAAGATACCTGAAAGCAGAGACATATTTACAATGCGTAGAAGCTCTGAAAGCCATACAATTATCACTTTTAAAAAAACTCTGGCCGAGTATCAAGGCACCAAGTAGTGGAATTCAGGTGATGTATGATGTCATCCACTTATCCTGCATTTAGCAGAGGATCAATGAGGCAAATTCATTGCAGGCACGATTGGAACACAAGAAGTGCAACTTATGCAAGTAAGCAGAGTAAATAAGCCTACAATATCAATCAGATTGTCTTCGTCATATATGTTGGTGTATTGAGATACTGTGTCATTCATTCAGTGCGGTGTGTGTTTGTGGTTTTACCTGAGCAGTGTTGGCACGCAGCGCAGAAAGATTTCTGACAAAATGCAACGAGCTGAAAGCGGCCTCCAGCTCTGTCTGTCTGGCATTGCACTGCTCCCACAGCTCTCTCTGTCTCAGCTCTCTTTCCTGAAAGCCAAATAACCACAAGTTCCTTATTTACATTTTGACAATAATGCTTTGAAGTGCATGTCAGTACATATGTGATATAAAGGTACATCCTAGCCCAACTTTTAATGGAAAGCATTTTTTCATTTGTAGCTGAAAAAAAAGGGGGAACGTTTGTATCTGCTGTGTCTGTTATGTCTGTTTCAGAAACTGTAAGTTGTATTAAAAAAACAAAACAACCATTTTCTGACCATTGCGGGGACTTTTGGAGACCACATTCCTGCTTGTGTCATCCATTTTTCTTTGTCTTGCTGCAGCTGATCCATATACACGTCCACCTTATCAAGGCCAGACATGAGCGCTGAGTGCCAAACGCAGTGCTGGTCCCATTCATCCTCGTCACCTAAACATAGACGAGTATTTATAACTGTATGTAGTGCCAATTTAAATAAAATATGGAACAGTGTCATTATGTAAATTCCTTAAGAGTACAATATGAGATACTGGCACGTTTTGTCGCCCCTTAGAAAGGCGATGGCGATAATGCCGCTGCTGCTCATCACAGTAATTTTCTATTTGCTTTCCCTCATTCTTCCAGTTGGCAAGGCAATTTACCAAACGTGAGGATGTGTAACACATGTGGGGGCAGGATTAGGGCCAAGCAGGAGCGCTGAGCTGCTCTTCTCTGGGCCTCGGTCTGTGCCGCATCCTGCAGCTCCATGGTTGCTTCCCTCAGCTGCTTCCCTACCCACTGGACCTGCAGGAGAGTACCCGCTTAGACTTTGAACATGACAAGGTGGCATATATTAGCAGTCAAGCCGCATGCGCACACAGGCAGGTGTACTAATAAAGCCCAAGGAAAGAAAAAAGGAAAACACACATAAAAACATTGGCTTTGAAACCTGCATTTACTTCCAGGATGTGAAGATTGCACAAGCATTATTTTCCTATGTTGTTTGCAACAACATTCAAAACATAAGTCCCCTGCTGACCTGATCAGAGCTTGCATCTGTGATCCGAAGGAGACACTGGAATAAGGCTCCATCCAGATCAGTAAGAATATCTTCATCACGCTGCCTTTGCTGCTGCCAATAAGAGTTTCTCACACACACTTCTCGCTGCAGGGCCTCTACCTGGCATGTTGGGCAAAATAAGATGCAGGAATATAGGATTCTGCCTGTTTAATTATATACCCTTAGAAAGAATTAAAGGAGCACTTTATTAAAAGCATTAAATCAGTTTCAGGGGTTCACCGCAGGCCTTTTCTGCTCTGAGATGATTGCAAAACAAATACAAGTAGAAATTAAGTTGAAAGAGTTGTAATCTTCAAATTTAATGCTAAGTGGAAAGGTTTGGTTGTGGAAACAAATGCAAAAATATGGTTTTCTTATCTCCCCACCTGCACACTATCAGTTTGTTCTGCCATCATCAGCCAGTATGAAGCAGTAACAGGAACGATGGTCTTTTTAAACATGTCCAGCCTTATTCCAGCTACTGGAGCCAACAGGCCAGTGACCGGATCAACAGTCTGAGACGCATAACGGATTGCAACCAGCCCTGTAAACAGTAACAGTAGACGCATAAAATTCAGAACTTATGTTACAGTGTAATATTATTATAATGAATGAGATGTTGCTGTAGGTGAACTCATGCAACACGTGTTTTACAGCACTACCTTTTCCATTTAGATCCTCCATGGTTCCAGCCAAGGGAATTGGATTCCCAGACGCTGGATCAATTTGACACCCAAGCACAGGCACCGTAAGGCCTGATCCCATGGGATCAGGGTACTCCATCCCCAACAGAGCAGGCAAACACGTGTCTGAACTCGGTAGACACATATCTCCTAATTTAAATGACACCACATATGTAAGATATATGTATTTTAAATTGAGCGAAAACATAATCCGACACATTTAAAGTCTTTTTTTTTTTTACACCCCTAAATGAATGCTGAAAAATATGTTTAGATGGCACAAGCTCACCCTATGTAACCAAAGTAATTACATTTATTTAAACTAAAAGCTAAATGAATACATAAGAAGTGTTAAAGTGAGGTATTTGAAACAGAATTCTGTCTAACGAGCCATTACTGTTGTTGCACCAGATATTGTGAGTTGTTGTTAAAATTTAGCTTTTCAGTAGTGGTTTATGTAAAGTAACAATCAGTAACGTCTACAGCGAAATGCACACGACCCGACTGTCCTACTGCAGTGAACAAGTCTGGCCCATTTCTTACTAAATAGATACTCTGATTATTACAGTTTAACAGAACGTAAATTCTAATGTAAAGCAGACTCTGAGTCTGTGACTTGCTTTACTTTGTGCAGGTGGCGATTTAAATGAAGGCAAACACTTATAAGTGTCTTTTTAACCATCCATTTGCTGAGACATGCACCACTGAATCAGTCAACAGTTAGACTAGACAAAAAATAACTTTGTGACATATTTGACGCATACTAGGTGAATCAAAATACTTTTTTAACCCATGTGCTTTGTAACGCTCATGTGTTTTCACTTCATTTCTTCTTAATTGTGTTCTCTCTCTCTTCTCCTATAATCTGACTCTGAGCAATATTTGAATTAATCTAAATTACCAGCTGGTTCTCAGTTGGTTGGTTTTTCCTCTAAATTACTTATTAAGATTGGGTTTTTCTGTAGTCATTACTGAAAAAATGCTCTCATCAAGCGTCTGTATATTAAACGTTATTATTGTCCCGGCTCCATGTCCCAGTGTTTACTCAAAACAAGCCTGAATTCACTTCACCTGCCTTTCATTAACATCTTAACCTATAAACTGTAGCTTAACATTTTCCCTAAATTCAGTTGTGAAACTTGACAAGTCAACAAGAAGAGCAGGCCAGCACCTCATACCTTTCGTCATGTCATGACATTAGGAAAAGAAATGGCAGCCACAGAGTGTAGAAGATGACAAACCAACAATGACTTGTAGTATATACAGTGAGGATAAGGCAGAGCGTGTAAAATAACAAAGGTTTTTATGTAAATAGAAATAAATAACACCAATCTTTTATGGCTGTCACTGCTATTTTCTTACCTAAAGTGCCTCCATCCTGCTGGAGACCCACAACATAGTCCAGCAGCATCTCCAGCCTGGTCTCCAACTGGAGCTGGCAATGCAGGCTTCTTTCCCAGGCTTGCTCGAGTTCCTTGGTTGCAGCTAGAAGATGATCCCGTCGAGCACTTGCATTGTCACTGCCGGGGTGGAACGGTGTACTTTGCAAAGTTGGATCTGAACCCCACTCCTCGGTAAGTGGCTTCAATAGATCCAACGCTTTGAACATTTCTGCCAATACCTGTTTCATAGCGTGACATTTCACATTGTGATGTTGCAAATACAATATGTGCATCATACAGATAAACACAGAGCAGCAGATCTTTGTGGTGAGCGTGACAGTGAATAAGCTGCATCACAGTCATCGCAGCACTCATCTTTCAATTTCTGACATGTTTTTAACACAGTCAAACACAAGCAAGCTAATCAAGCACCTTGCTGTCTAGTAAGGTTTGGTATCCTCCTGCAGTGGGTACCAGCTGCCCAGCCCTAATGCTGGCTCCTCCCACTCTCACCATCCTTCCACTCAGAGGTTCAATGAAGGTCTCAGCTAGAAGGACTCCACCTACTGGCAGCACATCTCCTACACAGGCACAAAATGATTTCAGAAGACTGAGGATACAGAAACCCACATACAGTTTTTATTGAGCAACCCCAAGCAGAACGAACCTGTTACTGGATCTAAACTGACCCCAATCGTAAGCACAACATTCCCCGTCCTCGAGTCCAGCATGGGATAACCCATCTGTATGGGCTGTGGCAGACGGGTAATTGGGCAGACATGCAGCCTTCCCAGCGGATAGACAAATCCACTCTGTGGGTGGATGGTTACAGCCAGAACAGGTACTGGGACCCCTGTGTCAGGGTCTGCCATGGGAATGCCCAGCTGCAGTCTCTGGCCTGTTCTGAGACCTTTAAAGCGAGTGCTGGGCAGAGGTTGGTCTGAGTGGCAGGAGGATGGGTAAGGAATGAAGGGGAGAAGGGGACTGTCCCACTTTCTGTTGTCACCTAGAATAAAAACGGCACATATTAAACTTGTTTGTAAATATTTCGTCATCATATGGTGTCATTTTCCATCCGTATAAGTGACCTTTTATGGATGCAATTAATTATATTGTCAGGGGGTGGCTACAGTTTATTTGTCTAATAGTTTTGTAAACTGTCAAACTGTAGTTCGACAACCAGCAGAGAGCAAGCAAGACATTATATTGGGCTTAAATTAATGGATTTTTAACACAGAATGACCTCAATCTAAGTAAACTGGATGGTTAGTTTGAAAAAAAAGAATTGGTATAGTTTAATCAAACTGTGACACTTGTCACATATGATTGTGTTTCTAACATCTAAATACTAATCATTTGCCAACATTGATGTCTGTTCTATACCTGCTCAGTCCCGTTTCACGATATTTTGTCTTCTAGTCATAATGTTTATGCGCAAACATGTCAGTTTTGTTGTGTGAAATATTAAAAAGTTTCATATTAAGACGTCTCTTAGATAATAAGCCCATACAGCATAAGAGATGAGAGACGCTGTTAAACTGTGTCTCAAGAGGAGGTTGACTGTTGCTCGGGATACAAGGTGACTAAGGTTCATGTTCTGAATGAGACCCCATTCATGTAATGAGCTCAGCCTGTAAACTGCTATTGAAATGGTGATTGAGTGTGGAAAAAATAAGTGCCACAACAATTACATTGCAGGTGCATAACAGTTTTATCCAGAGGTCACTGTGCTGTACGGACAACATAAAATCCTAAAGTTGAAAATGTTATAGTTTAATCATAATTGTATTGTTTTTAATTCTTATCACTTATATCTTATCACTAATCTAATGTCTCATAGCATAAATATGCCTTCTTGGCCCATCAGCTTTTGTAAATATGCTCCTTTCTATTTGGAGGCGTTGCAAATACAGATGCTTTTGTTAAATAACTCCCTTTTTTACTTGCTTTCAGGTCCTCTAAAGTAAACTTGGATCTCAATTTATTCCCCCCTTCTGTTCCCTTCCTGTTACCTGTACAAAGGTCAGTTGTGAGCACTAATGTGGAGCTGGTGGGATCATAGGCCACGTTACCAGCGATGGGCATAACTCTGCCGGTCTGCGGGTGAACGAAGAAGTCAGGTGGCACCGCCATGGTGTGGCCGTTGCTCAGCAGCATGTGGCTGTGCGCATTTGGCCGTATAAGACCAGTCACTGGATCACAGTGAAGTGCACGAGACAGACGCAGCAACCCATCAGGACCTAGATTGATGCATAAGACAAAATTATTGTGAGCAATCATCCAGCTGAAAATAATTACCATGGTGACTTAAGCTCATTTGCATACTGGGTAGACAGACTTGGCAGAACACTGTGGTGTAATCAATCAACTTACTGTAAACAGGAAGAATTCAAAACTCCTTTTTTTATCTCAGTACCACATGTAATGATTTTTACATGTTTTACAGGGTTATAATTCCAAGTTTGTGACGTGAATTGTCTTTTTGTGGTAGTTCTTGTCTCTGACAGTAGATGACGCTGTTTCTGTAAAATTCAGGCGCTTACCTTACTGTTACTGTTTCATGCAGACGCTTCGACTCACCAAAGATGTCGCTTTTAGTCAGGACAGCTCCTGTATCAGGGCAAAGTAGCTTAGCCCCTGTACCCTCACCCAGCAACCCCCATGCCCCCTGACGATGGCACTCTGCTGACACCAGCTCTCCCATCTCATCCACCAGAGAAGTCAACTTCTGGATCGAACTGAAAGAGATGGAAAACGGAGTGAACATTTTGCGGAGTTCACGTGAAAGAAGAAATGGATGCCTATGAAATATATACAAATCAGCCTTCACATTTGCTGGTGCAGCTCACAGACGGGCTGGTTGCTGTTGTTATAAATCTTGGGCAGGAGTCTGGTGCACTCCCTGAGCTGAGACATGAACACGCTGTACACCCTCTGCTTGGCCTGCTGTTCTCTGGTCAGAACCTAAAATAAAACCAGTCACCACTGAGCAGGTTATGCTCTTGTCAACTGCATTCATCTTTTTTTTTTGTTTGGCTACTTGAAGTGACATTGTTTAGGAGTTGTTGCTGCTGCAAATAAATGGCATATATAAAACTCTACTGATACTGATGTAGATCATTCTTTTTATGTATTTCTACTTACGGGGATTTGTTAATATTTTCCAAACTAATTATATGATTGTATATAATGTGAGATATGCTGATATAGTGTAAAATAAACCTGCAGTTGACTGTCGAGTAGAGTTCTCAGCTGCGAGGCCAAAGACTTTCGTCGCACCACTTCTCTCTCCATCTCTCTCCTCATCCTCTCATAACCCTCCCCTACCCTCTCCTCGCCCATCATGCGTGGGTGGAAAAAATGCAATTTCCCGAGCACTCCCTGATACAGCTCCTTTACCTGGATACACAAAAACATATATAGAGATGAAAAAATCACCAGAAAAAGTGGTAATCGGATCACACCTCTAATCCTACAGTCATCCAGCCAGAACGCATCTCGTGACTCTCGTGAAACATCAGTGTTTGCGACGCGTCATCTCTTCTTACACCTTCATCGCTTCAGCTGTCCTCAGGGCTGAGAAAATAACCTCTTGCCTTCTACACAGCATCCAGCAATTTCATGGTAAAAACAAGAAGAGGACAAAGCAAAGAAAAAAAAAAAAAACAAGAGTATCACTTGTGATACTTAATCAGTTTCAATGGACTTGAACTATATAAGCGAGGCCTATATGAGGAAGGGTCAAAAGCTGGTGAAAGAAAACACAAAGGAGAGATAAGACGCAAGTTACTCGAGCACTGCTCGAAGGAAATTAAGGTATGTGAAATAAACATGAAGGAACATGCATTCTTTGAATCCTCCTTTCAACAAAAGCATCCAGACTCTAGCCTCAAGCTGAGATGATACAAATAGCTCAAAAGGAATTCAATAAGAAGATAAGGCATATTCACTTATTTGTTTCAATTCTACTTTTGCTGTGAAGTCAATAAAATCAATCTGTCTGAGGAAGTTCCTGCACAGGGTCAAAATAACCCACATAATTGATTTTACTTAAGTTCTTGCAGAGATTAGTCAAAAAAAAAGCTCCTGATTTGTAGGATTTAAAAGTATTTTTAAAAGATTTCATTATCTTGGGCAAAATATAGCTTGCTGTTTTCCCATTTCCCGTCTTTCTGCTGAGCTAAGAAAGTCAAAGGTTCAAATGTCAAACGTCTGATGAAAGATCCATCCATCCATTATCTAGAACAGTTTATTCCCATGTAGAGTCACAGGGATCAGCTGGAAAGGGGTACCAAAGGAAGGGGTATAGCCTGTACAGGGGTTCAGATGATTGACAAAATAAGATGATAATATTATGTAAATCGAGTCTCTAAGTGCTTCAGGGCTCTATACCATTAGCACCCACCCGATTCAAGAGGCAGAAAGAGGGGCCTTCCTAGCACAATGCATCCTGACGGTTCAGTCTGAGAGGATTTTAATGAACATAACCCCGCATTCCAGGCAGTGGATTTTTTGAACTTCAAATAATAAGTTACTACTCATTTAAGCTCCGGTTAAAAAATGTGAATTGCTGTCAAGTATGGCTTAATTAAGCCATGAAGACCACATCACCTGAAAATGTAAAACTGCTTTCCTGCACTCACTGAAAATGAAAACGAAAATGAAAACCGATCTTGGTGGACAGACACAACATCAAACAAATCGCCAAAGCCAGCGTAACAATCCACAAAGTGCATGTTAATCGACCGGCACGCTCGCTAAAGACTACCGCCGCAGCCCATCATCAGGATCAAAACTGCACTTTTTCCTTTTGAATTAAATTGAATTACTGAATTCTCATCTCCAGGACACTTGCACAAATCTGTAATTGCAAAACGCCTTCCAGTCCCACCTCTCGCTTATGTTGTTGTTATTTATTTGGTGAAAGAATGACACTGAGTACATGATAACATCCAGTGTATAACTAAGTTCATAGAGAATAATGAATACTTAGATCTTGTTTTAATTATAAAAAGGGTCAAAATAAAAGGGTCCTAATGTTTAAGTATCCTACTGTCGCCTTGGGCTTACTAAAAGTTGTTACTTAAAGGCTTCTGTTCTATTAAGTTGGTCATAAGAGCGCAATAAGACCATTTGTGATTTATTGCATTTGATCAGCGGGAGAACTAGTCCCAGAAAGTGACATGCATCAAAGTGTGTGTGAAAGAGACTAGAGGGCATGTGCAAGTCCTTTTATATGCCGTCTGTTTAATTTCACTATAAATGATTAGCTGCGGACCTCAGTGGTGAGCTGCGTCAGTCGTGTTGTGACGGACAGGCTTTGTTTGAGCAGGAGGCTGTAGAAGGTGTTGCTGCTAAATGCCTCCAGATCCACCTGGTGTTCATAATCCCAGAACTCCTCAGATGCACCTGTGCAGACTACAACCAAGAGATTAAAAAAGTAAAGAGGTAGAAGGACAGCAACTACAATACTGCAAGAATTATTTGAAAAAAAAAAAAAAAAAAAACAACAGCTGTCTTTCAAGGACAACTTCGAAGAGCAAATACGATGAAGTTGAATGAGCTCAGAGTGTGACGCAGACTTGCGTGCATGTTTTGGAACAACCAGTTGAATATTAATGTATGTCTGTTCATCTGGGGGTTTTTTTTCTTTTTTTTGTACATATTCACATCAGCGGCTGCACAATAACAATCCCAAGAAACTGCCCTGTGCTGTGATACTTGTACCCTTTATATTTTTACCATTAGTCTCTGCACGTGAGGTCAGCTTTGTGACGTGAGCTTTTCAGCTGTAATTGGTTGGGTGGGAGCACCACCCCAAGGTCACTGCCTTGCAAAAGAACCCACAACCTCTTGGTCTTCGGAGTTCCCACGTGCCAACACACTTTGTGTTATGCATTCTCGCAGCAAGCGCACTGATGAGGCGGTTAGTGTCATGTTGGGATAAAAGCAATAAAACATGTTGTTCTTAAGGGTTCGGATGAATCAACATAGTGGGCATGTTTGTGTGTGATGTGTAACTAGAACATTTCACCTGGCTGAACAGAGTGTTGTGTCATTCTTGCTTGTTGTTTGCGGTGAGTCTTCCTAAATGACATCACCGTGGAGCCTTTTGATGCGTAGTCATCCATTTGGTAAGCCAGCTGCAACATGCGATACCGTGCTTTGGCCGACTCCTTCCCCGGCCACCCATATTCCCGAAACAAGATCTGCATGCAGAATAGATGCATAAAGGTGCAGAACCCTCGGAGCCAGTTTTGGCATGCTGTGGCAGGAGGTGTTTGGAAACTAACCAGCAGTGTAACACACAAACAGACGATGACCACAGCTCCAAACAGCAGCCCTCCAGTCACCAGCCAGTCAGGTCGAAGTAGCAGATCGCGTCTCCTGCTGATTCCCATCCTGGTCATATGACGAGGAACAGCAGGGAAGAAAGGACCAGGCTCATAACACTGGCCACCTGCTGGCATCACTTTCACATACTGAGAAGAATGAAAGTTGGTGGTGAAACACTGTTGATCATGCATCCCAGGAGAATCAGTCGGCACAGAAAAAAAGATAAAGAAGGTCTCATAGTAGATTACAGTTACCCTATCAAGGATTACTTGACAACATTTGGATTATGTGTTTAGGATATGACAAAAGAAAGTTAAAAAAAGAAAAAAACAGTGCATGTGTCAACTTTTGCATGAGCAACACAGGTAGTTTATTTCTGATACCTGCTAAAGGTGTTTTCAGCTGTAATAAGTAGGTTTCTCCAACTATACTGCCAGTTTTTTTTTAACTTTCACTTAATAGATAAGTCTCAAAATTCTGATTTAGACATAAGAGCACTTTTACTTTTCTTCATTTACTCTGAAAATGGAAGATAAACATTTCCAATAAGTGGTCTTGTAGTTGTAGTGGCCCCTTTATTTTAAAACAGGAGCTCCTAAATCATGAATCAAGGAGAAAGATGGTCGTAGAACACACAGAGTAGATCTGTAGTTTGGTCAACAGATGATTTAATGTAGAATATGTTACAGTCATTTTATTTGCATTTCAAATATTTCGAATTGTTAGAACAAGGTACAATAGTTTCAATAGTTCATTTGGAAATAACCCAATGTGGTGCAATTCAATTAAATGTATCCCATTTAATTCATATGACTAACCTTAAAAAAGGACATTATATTTGTATTTCTAAGTGATCACATTTTAAGTAAGTGCTGAGAGAGGTACAGAAATAATTGGATTATTACACTGTGATGTGTCTTGGTTGTAACTATTTATACTTTTTTTTTTTTTCAAATGTGGAAGTAGGTTAAAAGTGAAACCAATCTGAGTCTATAATTTAGTGATGAATAGGCTGTTGCTCAAGAACTAAAGGAACTAACCGTGTTAACTTAAGCGTGTGTTTATTTTAAACGTATTTACCAAGTGTTTGTGCCGATTGCTGTTTAGTGTGAAAACATGTACTCCAGGCTGGCTAAAAACCACCGAAAAGAAGGTCGGTGGAGTCCAAGACAGTGTCAGCTCTTCTTTTAGCAGTCTGAACGCCCCCCAGTCAAAGTCGCTGTTTGTGTTGTACAAGTTGTTACTAAAAGACAAGAAGAAAGAACTTAAAACAAGTGCTTAGAAAGTCAAAACTTCTGATTCATAGCAAGATGAATATGGTCGTGAAATACCAAAACCTGACTTACACATCATATTGTGGATAGTGATCAGTGCTAACAGTAAACAGTAAAATATCACCCAGTTGGAGACATGTTGTTGGGTTCAGAACTCTCTCTTCTTCCCAAATATCACTCTCATCTCCTCTCCACTTTCTGGAATTCATTTCTTTTCCTGCATGACTGGTATTTTCAATGCTGGTCACCACATGCGGAAAGTCATATTCTTCCTCTGTAAATCAGTAACACAGTAACATTATCGAAGAAATCTTAGCTTTCATGTGCTCTCTGTTCCCATGCAGTCATTTCTACTTTACATTTCTTAAGAAAATGTTGGTCATTGACACGAACCAGTTGAGCTCTGGGAGTCCCATTGTGTGTTGTCAGGAAACAGTTGCTGAAGTTCCTCTGAGAGGCCACCGAGGAGGCCAAAGAATCCCACTTCTGCAGTCAGACAGAGAGGCGGGTGGGGAGAAAAGAGGGCATCGGCAAGACAGGTTGGAGCAAAATAAACAGCTGCTGGACTAAAAAAGACCATTGTGTGCGAACGTGTTTATAACAGTGTGAAAGTGCGTGTCCACCTGCTGTCTGAACAATATGGATGGGACGTGTGGAGTTGAGGTGGCTGCTGCACTGCAGATTCCCCTGGGAGTCCCACTGCTTAAAAATCGTCTCGAGCACACTGCCTGAGACGCTCAACACCTGCACACACACAATAAAAGTATTTGTCATTACCAGGTCACGTCAACACAGGAGCAGTTCTGCTTCTTTCTTCGTTGGGGAGCTCAAGGCGACATTTTAAGGATGCACGCATTGTCTAATCAGGCATTGTTGCTAAAACAGCTGTTATTTATGTTCTCGAGCTCATTAGGGGCGACTCTCTTTTACTCGCTATATTGACTCACTGGTTAAGGAAAAATGCAAAAAAGAAACAAAGAAATGCTACAGTAGCATAAACAGAGTTCAATAATGTAAAATTGTTTGACTGCCTGACTTTGCAGGAGGATTTGTGGAATAAAAATGAATAGAATTTGAGGCAAAATGTAGTCATTTAAAAAAATCTAACATCTTCAAACAAGATAATCATCCAGTAAATAAATGAATAAATTAGACCGGATAAACATGTAATAATGGTGATATTACTATTGCACTTTGTGGTTTTAAATGATAAAACTAGTAATATCAAGTGTACTTTATCCCTGGAATTTGGCCTACGTTTTTGGAATATGTTGCTCTTCATTATGTTTGCTTTAAATGACAGTTTTAATGGAAATGCAACATGGAAATGGGTATTGCAATTGAAAAACAGCAAATCTGGGATAAAAGTGATTTTTTTTTTCCTCTTTTTTGTTCATCTCAATTGGTGTTTATTTTTTTTCATATTCCCTTAGTTCTTGTGCAAATCTGTTCCACCGTTCACCTGAGAGTCATGGCTCCACACCAGTTCCATGAATCCGCGGGGATGGCAGCGGAGCTTCAGTGCGGGAGCTGACTTTCTCCTGCACAGGCCGCTACATGCGGCTCTACCAGTAGGCTCCCTACAAATACACTGCCCCAACTCCCCATCATAACCACGATAATCCTCCACAGATCTGCACACCTGCAGGAAAGGTAGATTTGTTTCAGTCAACTCCTTTTAAACAGTTAAAACCAAAGTTACAGGAAACAGTTTACGGTTAATTATTAAGTGGACTTATTAAGCATGCAGGAGATAGTGTTGTCAAGTTCATGGAGTAAAGGGCAAAGACATCCAGGTTGTACTGATTACATTTGACGACTGTGGAGTGTGTTTAGTTAGTATGTTCTGTAAACAGAACATAGTTATTTCTCATATCTACAGGATGGGTTTCCTGTCTAGTGTCATTTTATGCTCGATAAACCCATTACCTTTGCTCTACTTCTAGTCTTTGTATCTCAGAGTGTTAGGTGTGCACGGGGCCTAACCTCATGCCTGCAGTGCAGCGACCACTGACTTTTATCGAGGCAGTCCCCATATTGTGTGCGAGATTTCTTGTCTCTGCAGACACTGTAGACCTGCTGCGTGCACAGATCTCCGTTGTTTGCAGGTTGGTAGCCGATTGAACAGAGGCAGCGGCCATCAATGATCTTTGGTAAAGGTAGAGGGAAACGATAAGAAAAAGGTGTGCCAACTAGATTGCTCAATCAATTTAAGGTTAAAGACGTATTACTTAATGACTTTTCCTCTTCTGCGTACATTCTTTATTCATTCCTGCCTTCATTTATGTGAAATTCGTTCTCACACAAACACCCATGCAGTAGCCAGATGAAAAATCTCTTTCTCTGTATTCTGAACTGATGAGAGGATACTTCAACGCCTATGAAAGTGCAGCAGCCTGGGAAACTAGACCCTGCTGCAAAGTAACTTGACCTGGAGCTCTTTCGGCTTGGAGCTACAGATTGTTTAGTCTAGAGTTTCTGAGAGACAGTGAGCAAGCTACTCTTGTGACACTCTTAATGCACACACTGCATCCTTGGCGTTCATAGTCTCACACAAAGAAATCATAGGTTTTAGAATTAAAAGTACTTTGCAATGACAGAAAACTGCATAAACTAACAATAAATAGGGACGTGGTACTGTTTACTGCGGAACGTTGATACTGACCCGCAGTCTGTCAAAAGTGCCAGGGCTGTTCTTTCTATCATGTGAGAAGACAATCATGACAACATTACCTGAAACTTTTGACCCTCTCCTGGGCAGGTGCAGGTGTCTTGGCCAGACAAAGGCTGCTGGGCCACAGAGCCGCAGGGCAGGGAGGTGTGCAACCCTGGTTGAGGGCAGTAGTGGTGAGGAGGACACTTTAAACAGCTTTCTATGGATGTCGCTCCAGCTGTTGGCCCATATGTCCCCCTCGGACATGGGACTGGAATAAAACTGTCCACCGGACAGTAGAAACCTAACGTATACAAAATATGTCCTGACATTGAGGGTAACATACCTTTATATTTCTTTTATCTTGTAACTGGCATTTTAATAAAAAAAAACATAATGAAAAAAACCTTCACATGCAGTCAGGAAACCCTACCTGGTTGGCAGGACGACCTCTCACCATTATCGTGACTGATGTTGCTTCCATGAGCCAAAATCTGCGGCAACAAAGCAAACAGCCGCAGATAACCAAAAAACATACTTACGCATGTTTGGGTCATTACTGATAGGGTCACTCAAGACACATGAGGTCTAAACCCAGCTCTATTTCAAACAGGTAACAGGTAGCATCCACAATCTTTGATTTGGCCATTCCCAAGAAAAATAGCTTCATCCCATGACAAAAATATCCTGCTTGCCGCCTCTGCACACATGGACAGAGAAAAGACAGAGCTGCAAGGTTTATGGTTGGTTAATTAGACTGCAAAACCCTTGGTTGGGTTGCTGAATGATTCATAAGGACAGCGAGGTTAGATGACAAGGACAGTGGAGTGACTGCTTATTTGAAAGCAGTAGGAATAATGCCAGGCTTTGCAAATGCACCATACCCCAATTGATTTTCTATGATACTCAATAATTATTTGGCCTCTACTGTACATAACCACTGCTTTGCTTTAGAAAGAGGACTACAGGCTTTTTAAGCATGTGCAGCTGACTTTTTTTGTCTTTTTTCAAGCAACGTCCATCTGTAATAAATATGCTAATCTTTATAAATCTCTGGTTTTTGGTAGCTCCCATAATGCTGACCTCATTCCAGTGCAAAAAGCATTGCCAGATGGTTACCCTTTGCTCTATATTAGAATGACAAAGCGACTCGCAGCTTGGTGACATAAAGTTGATTGAGCTTGCCAGTCATTCTGTCACATTAAGTTATGTAACTGTAATTGTAATTGTTAACTCTCGACTGTGTGCATGTGCATTTAAGTCATTATAGTTGTATAACAAGGCTTTCTGTGAGCACGTTTCGTGTGTACTAATGACAACAAAGCAGTCAACAGTAGCTGTTTTTATGCTGAGTTGCCAAGGTCTTACTCCACACTGTTATTGTAGTGAAAAAAAATGCTGGACTTTGGATGACTAGAATAACCTACATAGAGTATTTCATCACTGTAGCCATGGACTATGGTCCTCCAGTGAAGACTTGTACTTTATCTAACTGAACAGGTTTCAACTTTCACCCACATATCCATGTCATTTGTGTCAAAACCCTCCATACTGCATTTCATTAATACAATATCACAAACCATGCACAAAAAACAAAACAAAAACTGAAAAATTAACTAATTTTATTATGTGTAAAATGAAAATCTTTTTAATGCATATATATATATATAAACCTTTGGAAGTCAACATTCGACCTTCAATAGTTTTGAACATAAATAAGCACAAAATTTGGATTAATCATCAGCATTTACTTGGCCTTCTGAGTTTTGAGTTGTTTTGTTCTGACAAGAAGATCAAACACTCATATGTAAACTGTATATTGTCAAGCATCCAAATCACGTAATCAAAACCAGAGCTCTGTGTCCTGGTCCCAAACTCAATGGCTTTATTTTTGTGCAATTTAAAACAAAAAAGAAAAAGAAAAAACTCATTTGACGTCATCTGTTATTCAAGAAACTATAATCTCTTCTTTGTATTTTTCATCTCAAAAATAAATGGAGGGTAAATGTTAAAATAAATTCAAGTTTCTGGAAAAAAGTGTTTTTTAAATGAAAAGCTAGAAGTCCCGCCAAATTTCTTATCTGACTTTGAACATACAAATTTGAACCTCTTGAACTAGTTGGGGTTATTCCAATAAACTTTATCCCCATTTCTGCTTTTTTTAATGAGATGAAGCATGATCTTGCTCGTGTTGTTCTGTTCAACATTGTTTTATGTATATATGTACATATTATGTACACACGTACGTAGTGCATATAACTATATATATATATATATATATATATATATATATATATATATATATATATATATATATATATATATATAGTTTTTATCACTGTTTAGGACTTCATCCTTCTCAGTGTGACATAATTTCTTTAAAGCAATGCGCTAAGAATTTTCTGACATTCAGGTTTATGAGGCTCACACAGTGGATCAAATTGACATGACCTCACTCAGCATGTATGTGTGTGTATGTGCAGTTCTGTGTGTATGCGTATGTTGTGTTCCACTATCAATGTGACCCTCCACGTGTTGACTGTTGACACAAAGTTTGGGCAGCCCCGCTGATAACGCAGACCTTTATAAGCCTGCTGAGATGAGGAGTCACTCTGCAGACCCCTGATCCTCAGGTAAAGGCCTGCCGCACTTGCTCACTTGTTTGTAAGAGGGAATGCGTGAACGTTTTGTTATAAATGATTTATGGCAATGTTCAGATCTAAGTCCTGGGTTTATTTGTGCTTGAAATTCTGATCCGTTTCTTTCATTTTTCCCTCCACAGAGAAATAAAAATGCATCTAAAGCTTGTGATCTTCACCTTGTCACTCTCAGCAACTTTAGGTATTCATTTTTCCTCAAAGATTTACTTTTAAAAAAAGTGTGGCTTTGTATTTTGTTTGCTGATCTATGCTTTCTTGGTCTGTAGCATATCCACTACACGGTGACACAAGTGAAGCAACCTGGGTTGACTCAAAGGGCAACCAAGCTCACGACAAGACAGACCTTGCAAAAGACGTTGAGTGAGTTGACCACAAACCTGACAGTAAACTTATACAACTCAGTAAGAAATAGCTGAATATGTTTCTAAAGGACTGCTACTCTTTCTTTCTACAGTAAGCTCTATAAGAGCATCATTGACAAAAGTGATCTTTACAACCAAGATTCCGATGACACCATGAATCCTGTGGCAGAGGAGATGCAGCACAAACTCACTTTGGAGTCAGAGCGCCTTCGGGTCCGTCTGCAGCAGGAGCTGGCCGAGCTGCGGGAGAGGTTGTCCCCATCTCCGGGCCATCTCAGTGCCACCTTGGCCAGCATGCGAGAGCGCTTGAATCCTCTCACCCAGCAGCTTCAGAGCTCTGTCAGCAGCAACACCCAAGGTCTGTGCAGCCAGATGAAGCTCTATCTGCAGGGCATGGAGACAGCAGTTGCTCAGGCAGAGGCCAGCCCAGCTCTCTACCAGGACGTTTCCCACTGGATCAGCCAAATCCTGAGGCGCAGCAGCCTTCAGTTGGCCAACATGATCAATAAATTCCATACCACTGCCAGTGGCGTGATTGAACATTTGAAACAGACAAGCGATCCTGAGGGAGAGGCAGCTAACTCGAAGGTGTGGCAGGAAATGAGCTCCAGGTTGGGACAGGAAGTGAGTTTACTGAAGGACGAGGCAGAGAATCGGGTTGGGGGCCTTCAAGGACAGCTGGCAGCTCTGCTAGAATCTGCACAGCCTCTTGAAACTGACATGACAGGCACCGTGGAGCAGTTCTGCCAAAGCGCAGCAGAGCAGAGCCAAGAGCTTCAGGGCCGAATGGAGAAGGTGTTCGTTGCCGTGGAAAAGGAGGTTCATGGAGCCTCCATTCTGCCTCTGCCTTCTTCTTGGTCCACAGAGCAGGGTGGGTCTCTACAGGGGGACTTCTCAGTTAAACTCTCAGCTCTGATCCAGGACATTCTGCACTCTGTGCGTTGATATAAACACGCACCCATAAAAAAAAATCTACTTTAGCTGATGCTAAATCACATTAAGAGACTCATCCTAATACACTCATAGCAGGTTGACTGTAAATATTTGTGGACACATTAATTTGACAGATTTTATTTTACACTTTGTGAATATTTGATTATCAGTGCTTGTTTTCTGTACCATGTTAAAAGGTGCTGCCTTTGGAAAGTTAAGAGTTTTTTTTTCTTCATACTACTGTAAAAGTTAGTTGTTTTTTGTTTATTTTGTTTTTTTCAGTCACTGTACGTCGTGCCATCTAGTCAACAATGCAAAAATCAGTCTGCTTTAAATTTTCATTCATTTTTATTCAGGACAGACACTCCATTTTTATCCAAAAGTGCTTTAAGTAGTGGATTTGAGATTCTGTGGAAGACATGTTGCAGACAGATGTACATTCATTATAAAAGCAGATGTATACCTACATTAGACTTTCTGTGTTTTTCTTTTCAATATTTTACATATCCTTTTCACAGTTCAGGTTTTTCGTTCCTTCATAACTGTTCAGTGACTGTTAAATGCAGTAGTGCACGTACAAAAAAAGAAAAATAAAGAAATACACACAATCCTTAAGTATTTGCTTGAATTGCATGGTCACTTATCAAGAACATTTGGTATCAAGAACAATCAACAACAAAAATCTGATTCTGTGCCCTAAATTACAATGCGGCAGGAGATGAAAAGTCAAAGACAATTTGGAAGGTCATTCAAATGGTCGCGATAGTTATCCAGCCCAAAAATACTTCTTCAGGACGAACCAGCCACCAAGAACCAGTAAGGCAGCAACAGCTGATCCAAAGACCACCCCCACCACCAGACCTGTCACGTCTACGTCATCCTTCCCTGAAGCCACATCATTACCTGATGCACACAAACAGAGATCAGTGATTACATTACAAAACAATGTTTCTGGATTTCTAATGTAACCTGATTAACTACAATCAAAGAATACTCACTGTAGGCAGCTGAATATGGTACAGCTGTATCGAGGGGCGATAAGACACAAGGTCAGTGAAAATATTCATGGTGGTATGGTTTGAAATCACAAAAGAGCAAAATTAGAGGTTGGGTTTTTTTTTTTTTTGTTTGTTTGTTTTGTTTTTTCACAAACCTTCTCGAGCAGTGTAAAGCGGTCCAACTGAGAGAGTGGCTGAGTCATTGCTTTCCTCCCCAAATGGAGTCAAAGACCGTCTTCTTCTGGCATTACAAGTCTGAAAAACATTTGTTTCGATTATTTTCTTTTTCTTTTTTTTTTTTGCAAATACACTTAAAAACTATGCATTTTCGACATGCATTTGTCTTTTGCCCATTGGGATTTGAGGAGAATAGCAGGAGGAGGCACAGGGGTTACCTGGATTTGATCCAGTCAATTACCTTTGTAGCAAATCTTTTTAATAATCTTCTAACCACTTTTAGCTATCTAATATACTGGCAGTAGTAGAGACGAGAGCTTGTTTTCGTTGGTGTGGGGAAAAAAAAGGATAATTATGGACATTTTATTTTCTATAAAATGTATGCTTTTCTCAAGTCATTCTGACGCGAGCACAAGCTGATTAAATTATAATAACAATAGTGTTTAACCGCATCCCTGTAATGTAATTCTTTATGGTGATCTTGTTCTCAAGTTTTCAACTTACAGACAGCAGCACTTGACAATTACTGGGTTCACAGAACCTCAGTATGCAGTGCAAGTAGATGCTGGACTTGGCCTTGTCTCGATGCTGAACAAAGCGGAAGGCCTCGAAGTTAAACCGGGCAACACTGGAAAGACCGTTGCTGGTCATAGTCGTCCTGTCTTCGACTGAACACCTGGTGAAGAGTAGGAATATTTCTTTTTTTTGTTTGTCTGTTTGTATCAAATGTTATACTAATGTTTTATTAATGATGTGCTCTTCTTTACCCAGTGAAAAAGTTGTGCTGCTCACTCTGAGACATGTTGTACGGAGAGGGAGTAGCAAAACAGTGATCCAGCAGCACATGGAAACTAAAACAGTCAGTGAGTTAGAAGGATAAGAGGTCTGCCTGCTATCACATTCACTTTTACCATTTGCTTTATCACGAGCTAATGCATTCTGGGTATCTACTCAGTGAAAAAGGATTTCCTCACTTTCCTGTGAGGTTCAGAGCCTTGACCTCCACAAAGACCCTGGTTCGTAGCGCCATCCCTGTTGATGGCACCACCAATGGATAGATATAGTCAGAATCCTGAAGAAAAAAGACAAATAAAAAAAACTAGTTAAAAAAAAATACTTTTAAGTCTCTAAATTGCCAGTAATTTGACTTTACCTACATTAAAAACACCAATTTTGAGTGTATCAATGAAGGTTCCATTATTTTCACTGGTTGCCACCGAGACTGAGGAGCTAAAGAAATCAGAGTAGAAAATTAAAAAAATTTTTAAAAAATCACACTTGCTGAATAGATCACCAGCATACAATATAAATCAGATTTTTGCATAGAGTAAGTGTTCCTTATTCCTTACGCAACAATTTCTGTGTTGTTGATCAGATACTCCAGAGGGTAACGACAGGAGAAATGATAATAAAGGTCTGTTGAGTAGCTGATCAACCCCACATTAGATCTGGGGGTATCGATGTATCCTGTGATGATAACTGACTGGATGCTTGAGAAGCTACTGAAGGGGCCTGACGGATCCGGGGCTTCATCCACAATCTGACCAAGACAGCAGCAGAAACAACTGTTATTAAAGTTTTATAAGTTGTCAAACTACTCTACACAAAGGATTCACAATATAAGACTCTTATATCTTTCAACATCTTCTGGCGGACACCTTCTGACCTGCAGGGACTGGCGACATGGATTATCCTGAGTGTGGTTAACAGGAAGCTTGTACCGGATGATCGGAGGGTCCAGACTGTTGTCCACGGACCCCTTGCACTGTGTGTTGTTGTGGTTCCCATTGAGTGCCAGGTCAGAGGTATTGAAGCCTGCCCACTGAGCTGTGCACATGTTGATCTCCAGGGTGATTGTGTGTGTGCCACATTCAACTACTATGTCTGAGTTGTCTGAAAGAGGAAAAAAAAAAACATACCCTTAGAATTAGGATTTTTGTAGAGAATCTAAATCCAGAGGCATTACGTCAATTGATTATTGAGTTGATAAAATTTAAAATGTACTTCTAAGACAGAAAACTCCTTTTTTTTTGGCTGGAAACAAGCATTTAGTCTTCGTGATGAGTGAGAACCTACCAGGGGTCCTTTCGTACCGAGACGAGCAGTTGTAAAGAGACGCAGCAGGCCGCAGGAGCACAGCCAACAGAGGGAGATAAATGGACAGGGTCATGCTGTCTGCAGGAGACTCTTTCAGTTTGGTTGCTCCTGTCATGGGTAGGGGGAGACAAAACAGAAGGACCACAATTCTCAAACTGAGTCTAACAAATGCACCAATGCAGCAATGATCATTGATTTAAAAAAAAAAAAAAAACTTTCAGTTTCAGAGTCTAAAGTGACTGCAGTCTGCAAAGCAAATAAATACTGCAAATTCTGTTTTGCGCAATACAACTTTATGTACACAGTGCATATGCATCCTTTTTACAACAAACCAGCAATATTAGTGAGGTTCTGATGAGGGTCTTACCTTGCTGGTGCTTGAGCAGGTGTTTGTCACAAAGGTAGATGAGTAATGCAGCTTTTATAATGTCCAGGGCACCGAAAGCTGCAGCAGTTTGTTTTTTAAGCCCTTCCTTCAACTAATTATAGACCCCCCCCACACCCACAAGGAGCCCTTGGCACAATTCATTGTCAGAGCTTCTTCCAACAGATTAATGTGTCAGTGGGATCCCTCAGGTTAAGTGCAAATGTTGTTTCAAATTTCCCCCCATCAGAAATGATTATTAAAGACCAGCTCTCAGAGATGTTGTTACTGGTTGTCACAGCTGGCGGCGTGTGACTGATGCAGTGAGCATCACTGAACTCGTTGCAGTTTCCTTCATCTTTTTTTTTCCTTTATTCACCTGCAGCTTGTAACTTCTTGATTAGTTGATTAGCTGATTAAAATAGATGTATTTTATGTATTTAACAATACTTCATCAATACTATATCAATGAAAGAGATTCGGCTCTGCAGTATAAAAACTTTAAACATCATTATGTCAAAACATCCAAATGCACATTTTCCAAAACATAAAAAAAAAAAATCTTTGTGTAAACAATATATGTACTCAATCATGCATTCGTGACTTTAGAGTGAAACACCTGAAAAGCTTGAAAGACGATCTCAACTGCCAGAAGATATGAAGTGCTAAGTCAAACAAGAGGAATCTTTGTCAGTGTCTCCTGTATGTGCGTAAACAGCGCAGCAAATATTCTACACACCTGTAGGCAACAACTGTCACTGTTCAACTGAGAACACCCATTGTTTATCAGAAATATAGAACGAGAGGAGGCATCAGAGCTTTTACAGAAGTCCCCACGGTGAGAGGAGACATTTGTCACACAATCCACGGATGCGTCACTCTTTTGCAGTCTCTTCAGCCCCACCTGAATGCACCTCCAAGGAAGCATGATTAGAAACAGCACGGTGGTCATTCTTCTGCACTTCAAATACATTATCAGCTTCATTTCCAAACAATCCATGCATCCGACCTGCCTGCGGGGGTCGGATGGAATTATGTAAGCCTGTCTGGACGTAGTGTTTACCTGTCTCGAGGCTGATGGGGCAAGAAACACCCCCACCCCCCGAGTATAAAAAAACGAGTTTAATATTAAAAATCAACTTCTGCAGTTACTTAATTAAAACAATCCTTTTTTTTATATAGTGTTAGATAGGAGATTATTTGTAATAGTGTCAGATAGGAGGTCATTTGTAGAAATGTAGGTACATAGATATAGGATAACACATTTCATGTCAGAAATGGTCATCTTTAATGAGATAAGTTAAGTTAGACCGACTAGATAGGCCGAATTTTTAGGACAAGGTGCTGTGCCAGTGTCTTGTGAACAACTATGATGTTTTCTTTTCTTTTCTTTGTTTCTTTTTTTTTTTTTTTTTTTACAAGAGCAACAATAGTTACAAGCGATCACATCAGGGAACAATGTGAACAAGGCCTATGGGAGGCATTGATTTAGGAAAGAGGATGAAAGAGGATACACTGGGAAGCTTCTGAGTGTGGTCCTATGGACATGCACTGCAAAGCAAACTGTCAGTGCAGCTAATGGCCATTCTGGGTCTGAATATAATACATCACCGGCAGAAATATTTGAGAAGTTCATCTGCTTAACAACATTTGTAACATTTTAAAGTTGCAGAGAAGTGTTTGTCTAACTGTCATGAATTAAATTACTTGAGGGGATAATGTTGCTAAATCCACAGATGTTTCTGTGCAAGAATGTTTATGATTATAACTGTTGGTTGAATTCAGCGGTGGAAGAAATGTAAGACCATACTTTGAAGTAAATGAAAAGTACGGACTTTTGCTATCAACTGGATGGCAGAAAATGTTTATGCAACACCTAAATATTGTTGATCAACAATCGCTTTCACAGATTGGCCAATGCCCACATACTTTTCAGTCTGGAGGGCACAATATGCAAAATGTCCCCCGAAAAAATGTTTTAAAAGGTTCAACTAATCATTGGCATGGTTCTAGACATGTCCAGAATGAAATGGGAAAGGTGAGATTATTTAACCTTGCCCTGAATGTTATATGTTTGTGATATCTGCTCTGGATATTCGGGATTCCATCCACCCGTCCATCTTCTATACCCGCTTTCACAAGTTATGGTTTTTAAATGTTCCTGTAATTTTTAATGTTTTTATCTTATCTGTTTTTAATCCAGTGCTGTTTAAGGACGTGCGATAAATACATGTTTTATTTATTTTCCTCGCCCTTCCAGAGATTTTGAAATTATTTATTAACTGTCATTTTGAAGTTTTACACTGTTAATCGTAATGCTTCACCAAGT
Source organism: Xenentodon cancila (assembly GCA_014839995.1). Classification (NCBI taxonomy): domain Eukaryota; kingdom Metazoa; phylum Chordata; class Actinopteri; order Beloniformes; family Belonidae; genus Xenentodon; species Xenentodon cancila. Next base: position 18,731,436 of record CM026201.1, read on the forward strand.
GGTGAATTACTACTTCTATCAGACTCATGTTGCTGCTTTACTTGAGCTAAACGTGAGACGTTACAGGCAACTGTCTGATGACTGCAGTTTCTCGATTGACCACTAGGAAATAGCTCCATAAATGAGTCCACCTGCACTGGACCCCGTTTCATGTTAATGTCCAACTTTACAGCAGAAATAGGCATATTTATAATTTGGTACAAAAATCAGCTAGTTATGACAGAGCAATGGTTAACATCATTGACGCCTGAGCTGTGGCCTAAAAGTGCATAATCATTCTTATTTTAAGATATGTTTTGTTGAGCTGTTAATTGTACAAACAGACCATTTTGACCATGTCTGGCTTAAAAGCCAAATGCCTTGGCAGCAGCATGAACAACCAGCTCACCCAGCCAAGCCATCCTCCAGGTTGCCCTGCCCCCGGATAGACTAACTTCACCCATCCGCCAGGACCAAGCTCTTACAGAGCCCCGGGGGACCAAAGACCATGGTCGGTCAGCCAAGTGTTGTCTACTCAAGTGTCCGGGTGGTACGCAATCAGAGCTCCAGCAGTACTTGCTTCAAATATTGTTACTTTACCAATGTCAGAATTGAAGATGGATAGCCAGATTCAGCAGCACGGTGGCTTAGTGGTCAGCACTGTTGCCTCACAGCAAGAAGGTTCCTGGTTCAATTCCTGGCCTGGTGGGTCTTTCTGTGTGGAGTTTGCATGTTCTCCCGTGCTTGCGTGGTTTCCCTCCGGGTACTCCGGCTTCTTCCCACAGTCCAAAAACATGCATACTAGGTTGATTGATCGTTCTAAATTTCCCGTAGGTGTGAATGTGAGTGCGCATGTTTGTCTGTCTTTCTATGTGGCCCTGCGATGGACTGGAGACCTGTCCAGGTGGACCCCTGCCTTTCGCCTACTATGCGTCGGGATAGGCTCCGACGGATCCCCGTGACCCGGAGAAGGATCAAGGGTATAGATAATGGATGGATGGACAGACAGATTCAATCAGAGTGCATGTAAAAAGTGAGAACCTAAACGCTGAGGTCAGTTAGCCAAGCACTGGTCAGTCAAGGTGGTGCCTGACCCGAGCTCCATGAATACTCAAAAAGGTGTAGCGTAACAATAATGCTTACCATTAAAATTATAACCAGTATTTGTGTAATTCTCATTACCTGAAGTGCAACATCTTTGTAAATGTCTTGTTGCTGTAGTATGGTGGTTTAGTGGTTAGCACTGTTGCCTCACAGCAAGAAAGTTCCTGGTTCAATTCCCCGGCCCAGTGGGAGTCTTTCTCCCCGTGCCCTTCGCCAATTTGCGTGAGTTCCCTCCGGGTACTCCGGCTTCCTCCCAAGAACATGCAGGCCAGGTTGACTGATAATTCTAAATTGCCTGTAGGTTTCAGTGTGAGCGTGCATGGTTTGTCTCTGTATGTGGCCCTGTGATGGACTGGCGACCTGTAGAAAATGGATGGATGTGACTATGGATTATCCATGATTCATGAGTGTTAATGCTTAGCCTTGCATCAGGAGTAGTCTGGTGTCATCTGCTGGACAAAACTGAGCAGAGCTTTAACGACTCTTTGGTCTCCAGGTCTGAGAGACACCAGTGAAGAAGAAAACAAGCCCAGAAACACAACGTTCACACAAGCTGAGCAATTGATTTTCTACTGATTTCATATAAGCATAATTAACACCCTTCCAGTGAACAGAGGTACAAAAAAATGATTCACAAATTTTGCTGGGACTCTTGCTTCACAGCTGAACTATCAAATGGGGGAATTGGACAGTTAAAAAAATTCAGGCTTTTATTTTTTCATGTCATTGTTTCATTCATCCCCTCATTTTGACAGTTTGTGCTTACGTAATAAAAATTTTGTAAGAAGCGCAGTATTAACTATCTTGAAAATGGCTGTTTAGTGTGAAGAAGGAACTGTGTTTTAAGAATTATCTTATTCACTTTCCAAAGTAATGTTAAAGCAATATCATGACGGTTTTTAAAATGCAAATCTTATCAACTATGTTGTGAAACATTAATACAGACTATGACACACAGTGTGTTCCTCTCATGACAAGCATTTTCCAGTGCAAACTCAAAACTAAATGAACTGTACTGGTGAGTAAGAAAAAAAAAAGGTCCAGAAACATGTGAGAGGAACTGAGGCACGCATGAAACACAGACTGCAGAGGACAACCAGCAGATCAACTCTGTTGGACGGGAGATCGCTGGAGAACAGCGCCACAGAGCATTTTCGCTTCACCTTTTTTTTTTTTATGTTAAGTTGCTTTTACAACACTAGGATTTACACTTGTTTGGTCTCTTGTTTTCGCTTCCAATATTAATATCTTAAGTCTTTCAGACTTTTAGACCTGACTCACCAGTTGCAGAGCAGGTTGGTCAGCATGTTGGCAGACGGCGTGTATCAACTAGTGAGTTGTATAATATGAACAGTCCTGCAATCTACCAGCTCTGAAAGTCACATAGTCTGACAGCGGCTTTTGTCACTGCTGCCATGACGTCCGCTGCAGCTCTGTGAGGGGCTTTCAACACTGCTGCATTTGCCATAAAGCAATTCACAAGATACGTCCAAAACAGCTGCTCAAAGTTACTTAAAAGGGTATAGGCTGATAGTAAAGACAGGAAATCCACAAGACCTAGATGGTACATTCTGAAAGTAATCAACAGTCCCTTCCTTTCTTTAACACACAAAACAAATTTGTGCTGCATTCATTACAATAAATACGACCAAACATCAGTAATAACCCTCAAGTAAAAAGCTGTATTCAAGGAACTGTGTTCTAAATCATTTGCTGCTATTTCAACAGCACGTACTGTACAAATTCAGTTTCTCATACACTGGAAATTAAAGAAAAATGCCTGGAAACTAAATCAAAGCAATGAGCAGGAAATGAGGGCCTGAATAAAAGAGGGGGGGGTTGTACTGTCCTCTTCCTCCTCTGGCTTTTTTCCGTTTTATTGGCTGATCCCACGGTCTTCCTTTCTCTTTATCTTTCTGTCTCTACACTATTTTCCTCCATGCCCTGGCTGAAACACTACTCTGTTCACTTTCCTTTCTAATACTCGGTAGACAGTTTACTGGTGATTCTTTTTCTCCCAGCTGTGTGACTCACCAGCCACCTCACACATGCAGTTAGAGAACCTGTGGTTATGCTTAAGGATCCCAATTAAACATTTAAAATTAGCCTGGTTTGTTTTTTCCTTTCCCCCCTGACAGTGAGTGTGGAGCGAGGATGACACATAGGCTACACGGATTGTTTTAACACAGTTCACATGATAGACCACATAGTGTCCGGACAAAGAGCTCTTTTTAGTCCATAATGACATTAGGCAACTATATGTGAAATGGGATTTTGTAAACTTGGGCTGTTTGCTGGAACTGCACACTGGCTGCACCAATGCAGAAACTTATATTTTGATGCTTTTCTTTGACTGAGCACTGATTGGTGTTTTGTTATTTATTTTTTCCTTAAAAAAAAAAAAAATCTTGGACTGTCTTTTTTTTTCCGTCCCTACGCCATATGCACGCCTTCAGCAGTCGACCCACTTTTCACTGAAAAGCCTCGTCCGATCCGTCTACTTCTGGCCAAGTTTGTGCTTCACACCCTTTGAAACTTAACTTTATTCCGCAGGGGTGGGTTGGGTAGGGGGGGGGCAGAAAAAAAAAAGTTCACAAAATATGTGAAAAGCATCGAGTGAACATGTAGAGATGGACTTTATGAAGCTGTTTGGTACCGTTATCGCCGTTTTGTTCCACCCTGGATCCGCTTCTAAATTGAACGGTAAGAAATAGCTTCGGGGAGGGGAAGGAAGAAAAAAAAACAGGGGAAACTTAAGTTTTTACACTTCGAAAGACTATAATAGTGTTAACGAAATTTTCTTTCCAATATATGGCGTTTTCGCAGTTTACCGAGGGAAGTATCCGCATGTAACCCGTCTACGGTGAAGTGTATTTAAAGTTTCGAGAGTTTTTCCAAGTTGGACCGCTGGCGCGGGCATGTGCTCCATAACGACACGCAGCACTGACGCACGCACAAACAGCAGCTCTCCACTCAGATCGCCGATTGGAAACAACAAAGTTGTAATATTCTTCAGTGGTGTTTGGCGTAGGGAAAACACGCTGCAATAACAGCGATTATAGCCTTCTGCTTACTGGACTCATTATGTAACTACACTGTAGTTACACATGAACGTGCAGCTGCGCCTTTTCTGTTGTAGTTGGGGGAAAGTACACAAACAGAGAGTTAACACCTTGATGTCTATCATCTTCTTTCATAAAGCGGACTGTTTTTGTTTCATGTCCACGCAAATGTCTGCATTTTTAACGTTGATCTTTAATCAAGAGTGCGTCAGTTTGAATGGAAACAGAACAGTTACTTGTAGTTACTTGTACACAACAGCATATCCTGTCTAACAAAAACAAGGATGTAATAAAATAAAATGCTGCAGTGTTAGTACCACGTGTTTTCCACTAAGCTGATTCTGCAGGCTGGTTATAATTGACCTGGCATGTGGAAGAAAAGGAAAAGCATGTATTTGTCATCTTCTCGTCTGTTCGATGTACACTTTGGTGTCCAGGTGAGAGAATCTGTCGGCGCGGGACAGAGCGCCCATGCTACAAGGCGTTCTACATCCAGGACAGCCGGCGGAGGCTGACCTTTGAGGATGCGGCGCAGGCCTGCAGGGTGGATGGAGGCGAGCTGCTCAGCGTTGAGACGGAGGGCGAACAGCGACTGATTGAGAGGTTCATACGAGAGCTGAGGGTTGGAGATGGTGACTTCTGGATCGGGCTCCGCCGCAGTCCACAACATCACATGGCGAGGAACACCAGCCCAGGTTGCCCATCGCAATACTATTGGTTGGATGGAAGCAAGGCCAAGTACAGGTTTTTGTCTTTTTTTTTTAAGTTTTGGATGCAGTAAATTGGAACAAATGACACGAAGGAACAACGATGTGGTAAATTGTATCTGAGGCAGAGATCATTTTAACACATCCCCTATGAACACGCATGAACATGCCAATGGGAGGTAATACCTAAAGTAAGAATGCAAATGATTTAATTTAACCCTGAATTTGTGTCTCTTTATTTTCCGTAGGAACTGGCATTGGGATGAGCCTTCATGTGGAATTGAAATGTGTGTGGTTTTGTACCATCAGCCCTACGCACCACCTGACGAAGGTCACTTCCTCTTCCAGTGGAACGATGACAACTGCGGCTCCAAGAACAACTTTGTCTGCAAATACAGTGATGGTGAGCAGACGCTGTACCTGGCTCTGCAGCTCCCTGAAATATTACCCAGGATGTTAGTATCGGAAATATTAACATCCTGAGCAATCTTTCTGTCTTTCTCCTCCTTTTTTCATTTTAAAAGAGACCTTTACTCAGACGCTGTTGGCAAGTAAAGCAAAGGCAACGAACTCCAGAGACTGAATCTCTTAACTGACTCTGCTCCTCCTTCTTTTGCAGAGAAAGTACCAGAATCTAAAGGTGACAGGAACACAGCACATCCAGGTACAACACACAGGGAGCATGTGCAACTCCAAATACACGTGTAGTTAGGTTAAGAAATGTCGGGAACACGTATCATATTGTTACTTGTGATCGATTATGTTTTATGTTTATTTGCCAACTTTTTCATGTCAAAATGAAGACCTCTAGTGGTGAGAGTGCATCTCGGTTTGAGTTGTTTACTTTGTGTCATCTGCTGGTCACATGTAGTACATTTCTGTTCTCTTATACTTTATTTTTCCATTTGACATGGGTCACGCTGCTTAAGTTTGCATGTAGTTGCATGTCATTACGTTGTTGAAACAGATCATTTTAAGAAAAAAGGAATTCAAACTTTACAAAAATGATTAAATTCATTATTTTCAACCAAATGTTTCATGATTTGCTTTGTTTTTTGTTGGCTTCTCTTTTTTTTTTTTTGTTACTGTAATTTTTAACATTTGTTTCTTGTTTTCTGATTGTCCTAGTTCCATCTCTGAGGCCAAATATAGTGTCAACTACAGAAGATGATGAGAGTATAAAAATAGGGCTTCCTGAGTCCTCAGGTGACAAAATAATACATTTTGTTTCCTTTGTACTTTAGGGAAACTTATACAAATCTGTTTGTTTTTTTAAGTGGTAACAGGGTGGTAAAGCTCTCTAAACATTCAGAGGTCATGTTTGAATGTTGAGTTGTTTTTTTTTGTTTTAAATCTGCTTTTCTTTGCAGTATCTTTCTCAGACAACACCCTCTATGTTTCCTATGTCCTTTATGCAACTATTCCTGCAATCCTGCTGCTGCTGTTCGCAGTTTCTGGGTTCTTCTGCTACAAACAACACAGAAAAAGGTACAAAAGATGTCAGAGGAATTAAATGAAGCTATGTGCTGTTTTGCAGAGGAAGAATAATATTTCCATATATAATGCGGTTACACAACTTCTCTTCTACCAGTACTAAACACCAGAGCGGCTCCTCCCCGTGTATTGCTCAAGTTTGGCAGACTGTGCACACATTTCCTCTGAGTTTTTGTTACTTCTACATCTTTGATATTTGAAGTCTGTGGAAATTTTGTGGCAGGAAACTATTCGAATTTTTTTGTTTTCCTTCATATGAAAATTCATAATTTAATTGAAATATGTTTCACCATACTGTAAGAATTCTCTAAAGGAGTTTTAATGATTTCTCTTCGTATTCAGGAGGAAAGTAGAGACAAAAAGCTGCACTGGCAGATCAAAGCAGTGGATGTCAACAACAGCTTCATCTTGTCCCGTGCAAGGACCTTACGCCTTTAGTGACATTACCAGACTGCCTCAGACGGCTGTGGACTACAGAACGCCAGCGGACATCGTGACGACGTTTGCCTGTGTTCCTTCACGCGACTCCCACTGTGACGATTATGAGAATGTGTCATGTGTGGAGAAGGAGAGTGGCTTTGTGACCAACGACATCTATGAGACCTGCAAAGCTCAAACCCGGCACGGCCGTGGTCAGACTGGATGGGTGGAAAATGAGATCTATGGATAAAGTGTATCAGTCGCATCCCAACAAATGAATACGACCCAGCTTGACAGAAGAACTTGAACTGTTGTCCATACCTTTCTTGCCACAAGGACTACTGGTCACCCGTGAGGTTGTGGGATTACTACACACAAGCCAGTGTTGGCGTGGACTTACGTGGACTGGCTGTGGAGCATTGAATCTGTTATCTGTGTGTATCTCAAGTATTGCATCTAGATATGTCTCGCACTCTTTTGTCAGCTATGACTCCATATTTACACACTAAAGAGAATCATATTTGTCATTTCCTTTTAATAAACACTAACATTACTCCAAATAAAAGCCTACAGCCTTGCTATTGCGACTCTGAACTTCACAGTTAGGCCTGATAACTTAGACACGAAGGCTGATAACATCACAGTGATATTGGCAAGAACAAAAAAATGTCCATGTTCGGCATCATAGCAAAGAAATGACCAGATATAAGAGAGGCTTATGTTATATTTGTTTTGTAGGCATTTTTGTGGGTATATAGTGAAAAAAAACAAGAAGTAACTGTTGGTGTCGTCAAGTCATGTGGAGGAAAAACACAGAGACACGTAAGATTTTTCATGGCAGGTCGACCAAAAGTGCTGAGATACTTCACTGGGTGTCAAGCTTAACGTGGCTCTTAATCACAGACGTAGACAAATTCTGTTGTAGAGGTAAACTTTTGATTAGATAAGTGGGGACAGTAATGGTGAAGTCACACAAAGTCATCGCTGGTTACGAATGTTCAGGAATATCTCATAGGTGCTGAGATATTTTTGGTGTGAATTGGTTAAAATGTTAGCAGTATTCAAGGATGAATGTGAATAGCTGCAAATATCACAAGACGCGTCTTAGTCAGAGTTGGAAGTTTCGATCAATGACCCCGTCCGGACGTGATGACACATCGCAGGCTCTCAAACACAACATTAACAGACGCTGATTGTAATCACAGCCATGTACATCTTAATCTACTTTAGTCTTGTGTTCTGTTTAATTCAAGCCTTTTAAAAAAAAAAAAATAAATTGACCAATATGCTAAATTATGTAAATATTGGTCTAAGTGCCACTATCAGAATAAACATGCTACGCTGTTAGTGCTGAAAGTGCAGATTTTGAGGGTTACATTTTCTGTGAACAATCCCAAATGAAACAAGTCAGCTATTAACAGATAACGTCCCCTGGTTTACTGTAACAGAAGAACAAAAAGATCCCGTTGGCTCTCTGCCTTCAGGGAGTATTTCAGCCTTTTGTCTAAACTTGAAGCGTGTTACCGTTCCTGCGTAAAGCTTCCTGTTTGGACCCTAATGACAGAGAACAGGACAGTATGCGCGGAAGGAGTGATGACAGATGTCTGCTGGTCACAGCAACCCTCAAAGCTTCAGGGTTTTTCCTCACTCCACCTGATTGTGGAGTCAATACTTATCTGACAACACTAGTGTGGAATCAGCTTCAGCTTGTTATCACATGTGCCTCTCCTGTAAATGCGTTAAATTAAATTGGATGCACACTTCTGAATACAAATGCCTGTGGAGTTTGTTTTGTTGTTTTGTTTGTTTTTTGTTTTTTTCTGAGTATACACTGAGTGGGCTGCTTGGTTAGTGATTTGGAAAGATGTAGCAAGCCGAGTGAGGAGAAGCCGAGTGTGTTCTTGGAGAATGTTAGACAGGAAATGCCAAAAGCACATCTGGAACTCTTACATTCAGGAAGTCTGCGCGTGACAGCAGAGGCCTTCGGAGTACTGCTCTGCTCTGCCTGTCTGCTTACCAATCCACTGCTCACTGTTAAGACTGTCACTGCACCACATGAAGACAACCGCTGCTGGGTGCGAACGTGTGCTGCATCCCAATCTTCATTTTCAAGTGTATGGTTACAATATATTGTGGTTGGGCATATTCCAAGAAGACTCTACTTCTTTAACTGTGCTTGGGAATGCTTGTAAGGCACTGCGCGAGAGCAAACATATTACTAACTTAGTGTTTTAGTAGTACGGCCAAGAGCTTAAGAGAAATGTGTGGTCTTGTGTCAATTTTCTATTTTTACCAACAGATGGCGCTGTCGTTTAGGAGACAAAACTGTCATTGGGACTAATACGTCTGTTTTCCTGTAATGTTCTGCATATTAAAAAGCATAATGTAAATGTTTAATTTTCTCATTTCCATATAGAATTTAAAGCAGTACACTTTGGAATTAATATGTGAATTCAGTGTATATTATTTTTCTTGTATCAATTCATTCATTAATTCTTTAATTTGACATTGATTTTTGCAAAGGGCATTCTCTCAGCAAGTCGATGTGGCAGTTTCAGGTTTGGTTTAAGATGCATTGTAGCTTTTCTTTTTTTTTTCTTTTTTTGTTTTTTCCACTCATTTTCCTCGGCCGCAGCAAAGACGAACGCCTGCTCAACACCTGCAGGACTAAATTTCAACGTTACCTATGCGTGCAATCAAGGAGGACAGGCAAGCAAACAGTTTTCAGAATAGCAATTTTACCGGTTGACGTAAGAGGTGGGTCTGGTTGTCTTGGCGACCAATTGGCACTGAATGTGGAGCCGCTCCATGGCCCCGCCCCCTGTACAAATACCCCTATGGCTTTGACGTCAATGCACGTCAAACGGAGAACATGATGCCTCTTTGCAAGTCAACTCGTGTGCTCTGTAGCTGATAGAGGTGCCTCAAGCTGAAATATTATAGCTCTATTGTACCGGAGAACGTGGTTGTGACAGCCCTCTGGCTCAGCAAATGGCCTGCTTCGCACCGCCGCGCTGACGGAGAGTGCCGCCACATCGGCATTCAAGCTGGCGGGGCAGCGCAGAAATTAACTTTGTCCTTTTTGTTTTGGTTTTTTTTTTCCTTTAATTTTATTTTAATGGACACGCTTCGAGCGGCGGCGCTGGCGGCGGCGGGTGTTTTGTTTTGCTTCGGTCTTTATCTCTAGCCGCTCAAGTAAGCCCCCGAGTTCCTCGTGTGTCTCCTCTGCCCGTCTGGCTGCCTCCTGCTCCTTCACAAACAGTCCCATTTAGACCAGCATGGTCATGGCTGACAGTGCCCAAAAGCCGCAGATCCGGGGTCCGGTCCGAGTGGGGTTCTACGACATCGAGCGCACTTTAGGAAAGGGCAATTTCGCTGTCGTGAAGCTGGCCAGACACCGCATAACCAAGACCGAGGTGAGTGTCTGGGGGAACTAGTTAGCCGGAGAGCTAACTTAGGCTGCCGTCCTGCTGAGTTACATAACTTTTACGCACTAGTTGACACTCCCGGTACTCTCAGCGGACGGAGAAGTGCCGTCCGCTTCGAGCCCTACGTGCAAACTTTGGCTCAAGCAGCTGCCGTCCGCTTTGCTGCTCCTGTACAGGCTGGGTGTGCTCAAATCCTGCAGGTACAGGAGCAGTGACTGCCTGCACGTTCGTCCCCCCTTAGGATCATCACTTCCAGTAAGAGGTCGGACCAGCACTCCTGCTGGGAAACACAAACTCTAAATATGCATGCAATCTTTCTCACACCAGATCGGCATCGTACACCTGCACTCCCCCCGTGGTAATGACACAGTCAGCGCCGATGCACATCAATACAAGAGTCTGGCCAGTGTAAGCCTCCAAGTAGCGGTGCATGCAGGGCATGGGTCGGTGGTCCCATTATGTAATTCAAATAATGATGTGATTCAGTGTTTTCTTGTCCCAACAGGGCAGAGAGCTTTGCAAGTCAGAGCTCTGTATTTGGATAGCAGAGTGTTTTGCACTGGTGTTTGCAGACAGTCATCCTCTGTCACTTACTTTGGGGTCTTTACGCAGTTTGAATAGGGTTTGATATTAACTCAGAGCTGCTGTGCTTGGCTTTGTCAGAGTTAACTGGGAATCTGATGTAAGAGCTCTGCAGATAAAACTTTGTCAAGCAGAACCACAGGATGCCGTAGTTATCTATTGCAATGACAGAGCCGCAAGGAATTTGCCATTAACAGTGTTCAGAGTCTGTACAGAAGCTGTCTTGTGAGACAGAGAGTGATTAAGCCTAGTAGCCTAGTTAAGTCTAGTAAAAGGACATTTGCATACTTTTTCATCTTTGAGCCGTGCGGCTTTCAGTTGTGTGTTGCAGAGTTATGCTCTACAGAAAAACAAAGATATATTTACATCATCCAGATGAAACCTTTTACTAGATTATTAAATACCAGGGCAAGAAAATGTCCCTTAAGACTCTTATTATGTTAATCTGGCTGTTAAAGCATGTGAAGGGGCGCAGGGTTCGTCTAGTCAGGTAATCTGCATCCACGTAATACCGACAGCTAAATAAATGCAAGCTTTAATTTCATTCTGACTGGCATTTTCCTCAGCAGGTGTGGTGTTTTTAGTTGAATGAAAACCGGCACGTTGTCAGCTTCTTTTCAGGTTACTGGTTTGGTAGAGGAAGCGACTCAGTGCTGGTCAGTACAGAGAGCCCCTGCTTGCTACAGTGGTCAAGGTTGGCTTGAGAGTGGCGAGTTATTAACTTTTCATATTGCAGCTTTCCTAGAAAACAGCGACGGGGCATAAGAGTTGTTAGCCAGAGGCATGTACGCAACGTAACTCTTAAGTTTAATAACGCACGAAACAGAAGATTGTGTTGGTGTGAAACGCGGGTGCACGCTCTTAGAAGGTGTAGTCCTGTGTGCATAACCTACTTTTTCTACCAGCGTCCTCTGTGTGTTAATACAGACACATTCATCTAATGAAGTGCTCATTGGAGGTTGTAAGTTTGTTCAGGCCCATGCGGTCTTATCTATGAGCTCAGCACGTCGTACATTTATCCGTATTTGACCATTGCAGTGTCCAGTCTTCCTGCTGCCATCGCGTTTTCATGTAAATTCCTACTCAACTGGCAGAGTTAACGAGAAGACCATGTTTGTGTGTTTAGTGTTGTTTCCATTGTAATCAGTTTGGATCCTTTCATGTTAAGTACCCTGGTGTCCCTCATTACAAGACTAGAGATTTGAATTTTCCTGCCCCTAGGGGGATCTTAATGTGTAGCTGGAATGTCATTATAAGATTTAGATTTCTTTATAAGACGTTATCCCACATTGCAAACCCGTCTGCGCTGTGTCAAGGGAGATAATGAGTGTTAAATCTATTAAAACTCCCATGACTGCTCATTTTAGGCACCAGCTACAAATATGACGAAGGTGGCCACAAATAAGTTTCAGAATTTGTTGTGAAGTGAAGAACTAATATTGGGGCTTGTTTGTAATCAAGTGAGCTCCTACATTTACAACGCGGCCCATTTAACCTATTCCAGTAACAGTGCTGCTCGTGGACAGTGGGCACGTTGAAGAAACAACTGCAGGGATCATCTAGCCGCTCATCTGTTTCTACAATACGCTGTTCCAGCTCCACATTCTTTTGTAACATGATGACAGTAAATCTGCTGCTTATCTGAGCATCAAGATAGAGCAGAAAATGACACTGTAATAAGCATCCCGGCCCAAAAGCCAGGGAACTAATCGGTCTAAAATCATAGGCGATTAGGAAAATCTGCAAATATTCTTTTTTCTAAGCGATGGATAAGTGAGTGAACCTTTTCCTGAAAACCTTTTTTTTTTTTTTTTTTTTTTTTAATACCCTTTTAATAGTTTGATAAGTGAGTTTGTCAGCTAAGGTCTAACCAACTTACTTTCACATGAGTTGTTTAGCTGTGGTGTGACTGCTGAGAACTGAGGTTTCCTGTTGTTTACCTCTCCAGCTTGGCTCACAAATGTTGGAGCACTTCAGATCACGCTGATGAATTTCTTGTTTATGAGACAGTCTGAGGGAGAAGAGGGTCGTATTGTCTATTTACCTTCCAGGACATTTCTAATTTAAGACTGTAACGTTAACATTTTGAGTGTGCATTTTTGCACATCTTCGTGTCCTTCGTGTGTTCGAGAGGGGACGCTTCACCTTGCTGTGTCATCGTATGTTTCAGTATTGCTTATAAAGGATTTAGCTCCCGGTCTATATGAGTTGGATAGCTAAACACTTTTAAAGAAAAACCTAAAAAGAACACTCTGCCTTTTGTCATTTCTGCCATTAAATTGCTCTCTCTCACTCTCACTGACTATTAACGGTTTTGTTCCTGATGCTTGGTCGTTGTCTAGGTGGCCATTAAGATCATCGACAAGACCCAACTGGATGCTGTCAACCTAGAAAAGATCTACAGGGAAGTTAAAATCATGAAGATGCTGGACCACCCTCACATCATTAAGCTCTACCAGGTGGGTCCATAACTTTAGCACTTATCTACAGTGATGTGGATTGTTTGTCTCCCTTTCATGCAAAACGTGGACAAACCATTATGTTTTTGAACATGCTGCTGCTCATTCATTTATTACAAAATTTCATGATTTTTGCCTACTCTTATGCTTTTTTTTGTCACTCTCAAATAAAAATATGCATATTCACTGATGCTGTAACTGGAAATGACTGGCTGTTTTATTTTCATTATTTTTGCTTTTGTCTATAACCTGATAAGTTGACTAAATTGATGTGTTTTAAAGACTTTTATTTCCTGGTTTGGATCTTTTTACTGTCTTGTTCTGGCATTTTGCTACCAATGTTGAAGAATATGTCAGCACATCTATACATTTACTCCAGTTGGTAGAACACAACCAAGGTTGCTACTTTAAAAATAAAAAGAATAAATAAAAATAATGTGTGCTAATTAAAGAGAAAGTTTGTTTGTGATTGATATGACTGTTTCAGAGCCCCAACATGACAAGGGCCTGCATGTCTCTCATTCATAGTTGTTTTTGTTTTGGGGTTTTTTTTTCTTTTAATTTAAGCTCGTCTGACAGATGCCAATGAGCCTTAAAAGTCAGCCATCATAGCCTCTGGTGAAGACTAATGTTCTGTTATCCATTTAGCAATGATGCTCATGGTTCGCATTACCTCCAAGGGTGTGTCATGTGTAATCCAACATAAACAGGGATGATGGAAAGCAAAACCTTAGTCAAGATATATCTAGAGGAAGTAACCAGTAGTAGATCATTAACACGTGGTTGCATGTGGTGGAGGTTTAAGTTGTTCTCTGACTTAAGGCATTTCCTCCTATATTTTTTTTTATGTTTGTTTTTCTTTGTTCCTTATAAGTGCCTAAATAATGCCTAAAAGCACAAGGAAGCTGTTAATACGCTGTTAATATATGTAATCCAGAGTCTCTATTCTAGAATAGAGACTCTAGAATACGCTAGACTACAGATTCTAAAATTGAGACTCTAGACTACAGATTCTGGAATACATGTTTTAGAATAGAGACTCTAGAATACAGATTCTAGAATAGAGACTCTAGAATACAGATTCTAGAATAGAGACTCTAGAATACAGATTCTAGAATAGAGACTAGAATACAGATTCTAGAATAGAGACTCTAGACTACAGATTCTGGAATACATGTTTTAGAATAGAGACTAGAATACAGATTCTAGAATAGAGAGACTAGAATACAGATTCTAGAATAGAGACTCTAGAATACAGATTCTAGAATAGAGACTCTAGAATACAGATTCTGAAATGTTTTAGAATAGAGACTCTAGAATAAAGATTCTAGAATATTAACGCTAGAATACATATTCAAGATTACACATTGTAGAGTAGACTCTAGAATACAGATTCTAGCATAGAGACTCTAGAATACAGATTCGAGAATAGAGACTCTAGAATACTTATTCTGAAATAGAGACTCTAGAATACATATTCTGAAATAGAGACTCTAGAATACATATTCTGAAATAGAGACTCTAGAATACATATTCTAGAATATTAACGCTAGAATACATATTCAAGATTACATATTGTAGAATAGAGACTCTAGAAAACATATTGTAGAATAGAGACTCTAGAAAACATATTCTACAATAGAGACTCTAGAAAACATATTCTACAATAGAGACTCTAGAAAAAATATTCTAAAATAGAGACTCTAGATCACAGATTCTGAAATAAAGACTCTAGACTACATATTTTAAAATACATATTTTAGAATAGAGACTCTAGAATATAGATTCTAGAATAGCAACTCTTTTCTCTCTAGAATATTCTATTCTATAATACATATTCAAGAATAGAGCCTCTAGAATACAGGTTCTAGAATACATATTCAAGATGACATATTCTAGAATTTAGACTCTAGAATACATATTCTAGGATATAGATTCTAGAATAGAGACACTAGAAATCATAATCTAGAATAGAGACTCTAGAATACAGATTCTAGAATAGAGATTCTAGATAGGAGATTCTAGAAAAGAGTCTGGATTACATATTCTAGAATAGATATTCTACAATAGATATTGTAGTGACTCTAGGATACTGTGTGTGTGTGTGTGTGTGTGTGTGTGTGTGTGTGTGTGTGTGTGTGTGTGTGTGTGTGTGTGTGTGTGTATACATAGGTTTTGACTGATTTTCTCAATATATCTTACAAGATTTGATGTTAGTGTTTGATTTGAAATGGTTTTGAAGAAACACTTTATGTTAAATATGTCTGTAACATAGAACTACACAGCTTGGTGCTTTTGTTAATTGTCCTACCTCTCTCGTGTGTGCATGTTAATTAGATCCAAGTTAAAGTCTAATCTTATCTTGGGGAAACCTGCTCAGGGTTGGCCATCAAAGAGCAGGGGTCAGAATGTAATATGTAACACTTGCGGTGAAGGCGCCGTGTCATGCGTTTGGGGGGAGGGCTGCAGCGCCCAGAGATCTGCTTTGTGGAGCAGATTTCACTGCTGCTTGCTTTTGATCTTCCTTCCTGGTACTTAAACAGCCGAGTTGTTGAAGCACAGAACCGATCCAGGTCATTTTCTAATGCATTAGCAAACAACTGCAGCTGAGCAGAGACTGGACTGGTGGATAGCTGGATGTGAGGGCGTAGTTAATGACTGACTGACTGTCACCAATGTTTGCATGTCTGTTTGTGTTCTGCACTACTTAAAGGTGCCACTGAAATATTATTGGTAAGATAAGGTGTTCTGAAATATTAAATCTCTGTTCATACTGTATCTTTAGTCCAGTGTGAATCTAGTTTGGATCAACCCTTTTTATTGTCTGTCACTTCACGTACAGCAGGCCTAACTAGATGCTTTTCTAGTTTAATGAACGTTATACATTTTTGTGAGTTTTTTTTGTTTTTTTGCATGTATATTTAGCTAAATATACCCAAAGAAGTCAACTTTTTGAATGTGATTGTTTATTATTTGTGGCTTGGCTACTGTCAAAGTTAATATCACAGGTCAAGCAGTGTCTTGAAGTTGTTTTTCCAATCTGATCTGTAAATTCAGGACATTAATTGCAAACTTTTAAGTTTCTCATTAACCATAATTACAAATGAATATGTAGCATCATACGGCAGGAGAACAAGTGTCAGGAAGGATGTTGATGGTTAGATACTACTTTAATTCATAACTCCACATGTTGATCATGTTAATTCAATATAAAAACTCCCAAAACGTATTGGGAATGTTTTCAATAGAATATATTTTCCTTGAATTATGTTCATATGCTTTTATATGATGACTGTTCGAAATCTTTGTTGGTTAAGAAGTTTAGTCTCAGTTCTCAGCTCTTTGTGAACTGAACCCTACCAATAGTTATTACTTTGTAAAAGTTTTGTGGATTAAAAAATGAATAAATAAATAATTTACTTATTTACTTTTAATTAGGAAAACATTCAATAAGATTGTGCTGGAGTAATCTTGCTCTGTGGTGAACGTGAGCTGTGAAGAGTGCAGTAGCACTTCCAGTGGTGGGAAGCTTGTTGAAAGGATTTTGCAGGAGTAAAACCTGTAAATGTTATGATACTCTTTCCACATTGACACTTTTTATAGTGGCAATATCCACATTCAGGTGTGTGAAGAAAGGTCATATAAGTTTTTACTAGACTCTGAGAAGTACATATTTGTAAGATGGTTTGTTTTCTGCTGTTATAACAAGACTGAAACATGCAGTATTTCTCCACCTGCAGATAATGTGACGTCTACCATTTGTTACTGCTGAGCCACACCACTAATAACTGTTATATAAATCTTTGTGTCCTCCTGCACAGTTTGCTAAACGTGAAAACTTCATCAACATTACACAACCATTGTTAGAGCTCTGTGTCGGGTTATTTTGATGTGTATCACTTTTTTCACCAACCTCATGCCAATCCATCCAATCAGCCCGGGTCAATTAGTTGGTCCCTCTCCTGTCTCATACACTGAGCTCGACCCTGTGGCCCAGAAGAAAGTCCAGTTAATGAAGGCACACAAAGGCGCACAAATTAACTGTGGACCCCACTCTTGTTTTTCATGTTTTGTGTGGCCTCTCCTCTGACCCCGGCCTGCCAATTCCCATTTTCTTCTTTCCTTTCACATGTCACCACCCTCTACCTCCCATGGGTGCGCCGCTCTCTACTTTCTCTTTTGCCTGCCAAGAGTCTCTCTGCAAGTACAAAGGTTTCAAACTGACAAACCTGCTTTGTCTATCAGTATTTTTGGTATTGTGATGCCAAAACAAAATGAGAATTAATTTGCATACCAATCGTGTTACATAAAAATGCTGGAATAAATTAAAAGATATAAATGGGTGGCTCATGACCTGAGGTCAATGTCTTTCACTTCATAATCTATATCCAGTATTAAACTAATTTGAAAAACATTAAAAGTAATACATTATTAATGTACATCCCTGGTTGTAAACCATTGCATACATATGAAGGATGTGCTGCATATTCAAATGTAAGAAGTCCCAAATGAAAGTTAAGATGCTTCACACAGTTTATTGTGTAAAATGCATTTTTTTCTACAAACTTAAGAGTGTTAAACTAGTTCTTGAACGTCTGCTTCTGCTGCCAGGGTAGATTTTTAAAAGAATCAGAAAATATGTTTCAGTAATGCATGAACTTTCCTACCATCTGACAAACTTAACATCATAATGATGTGAAGTAAAAAGGAAGTAAGAAAATAGTCTGCATGGTATTTTGCTGGGACGAGTACTAACAAAATATCAAAACTCTTATCACTAATGGTATAAATCATAAATAACATGTATAAATATTAAAAATATTCGCAGGTGTGTTCCACTCAAACATGCAAATGCCCTGCCGCTGTTTGTGCCGCTTTCCTCGCACACCAGAATGAAAGAGTGTCATTGTTAATACAGAGTTTTAATTTGAAATTTGTGTTTCCTGTTGTGATAGGTCCAAGTGCCTACACTCAGAATACTTTTTGAAATTGTAGTACGCAGCATGCAAACAGTTCATAAATCTGCATAATGGAAAACCTTCAGTGTGTACCAGTGTTTACTTAACTATCCCGCTTCACATACTGTATCCCATGGCGATCACCTACCAATTTGCAGTAGACAGTATATGTACAGTATCCAGAATAGTTGCACTATCGTGACAGAATATCAATGTGCAAGCTTAATTAATCAGTCAGTTGTATAATCAGAAAGGCCAAACTGTACTTGTTACACAACCCAGACCACTTTCGCTTTCTAAATCTATGAATTGGTCAGTGTAACAGATGGAAAATTGATCACAAACAAAAAGCGTGGGATTTCTAGTGTGAATGTCTGGCTCGCTCAGTCTGATTCATCTTGCCCTTTCCATCTGATTCTCCTCTTCACATTTAATTCTTTTCCTCTCCCGAGTGTTTCTGTTTCTAAATTTGTTCTTCCCCTCCTACACAACCCAGCATCGTGTCAGGCCTGAAAGGTTTTAAGTACCATTCAAATGCATCCAGCAACACTTACGTCCACCTCCATTCTTTTACATGGACACCAAATTTAGACCCTACCATTCAAGCGTTTTCTTTTGCTTGTGGATGCTACCCTGTGTAGTTTTCATCACAGAGTAAGCACTGCAACTGATTGTCTAATATTTTTGGTCTTTTGTATCCATGAAATAAAGGGTATTCACCCTCTCCCTCTTTTCTCCCTCTCCTTCGGCCCCTCTTCCTTTACCCTCTCTCCGTCTCAGGTGATGGAGACGAAGAACATGCTTTACTTGGTCACGGAGTACGCCAAGAGTGGCGAAATCTTTGGTGAGTGTCCTTTTTTCTTAGTTTACGTTTGGTCAAACGTTGTTCCGTCCTGTTTGTTCCTATTCTCTGTGGAGGACTGAAACTGACCAAGTAAAAGTATATGCATGTTTGTCCAAAAACTGGACATTAGAATACTGTATATCCGTTTTTGTCACATCTTTATGTGAAACATTTTTCTAAATTGATTTACTTTGGTTTACTTTTGCAGCATTTCTTGCAGTGTTAACTGATTTGATGCACGGATGTAGTTTTGCATTTGTTTGGGATATCAGCATTTTTTTTAGTCCTCATAGTAGAGCAAAAACAATAATAAGCTCACTTGCGTCAGTCAGTTCTCTTTGTACAAGGAAGTATCAACACCGCGTTGAGTTTGCATTACTCGAACTATTATCACAACCTCAATCTTAAGTCATATGGTTGATAAGAATCTGCTAACAATGTCCTGATCCAACTCATCTCTTGTTCCCCTGGTAATTTTGTTCTAAATATGCTGAGGCTGTATTTTTTTTAATAAAAAAAATGACATTGTTGGGAGCCTGTAAAGGCCAAAGAGAGGCAGCTTCAAAGAGAAAAGTTTATTAGTTTATTATGTGCTGCAGAATCACCCACACCTGACAGGTTTAAATGTTCATAATTGTATGTCATTTTAAGATTACCTTCTTCATCCTGCCAAGTAACAATATCATCCTGCATTAACATAGCACTAAACATTTATCTCAACACTGTCTATTGCAACATGGTTTAATGCTTTGGACCATTTGTAATGCTTTTTCAAAGTTTAAACTAAAGTTTAAACTTTGTACTTTCAGTTTGTTTGTACAAACCAATAGCTCTGTATTAAATATGGGGAGTGGCATATGTGACAAAAGAGACCAATTCCTTTTGCCAGGACAATAATTGTCTTTCAAACCTCACGTGGTCATGTTTTACAGAGACAGAAATGCTGCCCGGTAAGGAAGTAGGCTCAAATGTGAAGAGATGATTCAAACTTCTCCAAATGGACAGTCTGACCGTGCACAGCACAACACCGACTTAATACACCACGTTAGTAGAAAAAAACTGGTGCAAGCAAGAACAGACAAGTCGGGGCATAGTAAGAATAGAACGTGAAGATAACATTTATCTTACTTTGCCGTAGCCCTGCATGTGCTCTATCGCAGCTGCACATACTCGGCACACACACAGTTAGTACAGTGTGTACAGACTGGGAACAAAGAAATTGTTCTTTGTTTGTGGATGATTTGAAATGTGAAATGCAGGTGTTACTGGATTATACTGTTCGGAAAGAGGGGGGAAACATTTTAAACAAGATTACTTTAATATTTCAGATTAAAAATGGGCACCATGAAGAACTTTCAGCATTAACAGACATGAGCGCTGGGAGAGCTTATAATAACATCTCAGACCTTAATTAGATTGTTTGTGATCCAGCGATTTGTGCAGCCATTGTCAAGCAAGGCCATGTGATGCATTTCAGAGTTTTTTGTTTTGTTTTGTTTTTTAAGTCCCAACATATTTAATTGTGTCTTAAGGATCAGCGGCCGTGGCCTATTCTGTGCAGCTTCCTTGCACTCTGTCAAAATAAGTCCTAGCACAAACTTTTGACAACAATTGACACCCACAAAGCAGGAAAGGCTAGAAAGGTTTAAAGGTCACGTGTTCCCCAGTTGGTAATGTAAGAGGAACAGTGAAGTTCATGTGGAGGTCCTGGAAGTCCAGGGAAATTTGAGTGAACTGCATAGCAGAAGTACTTGAAAGTCCAATCAATACCCATGTTTGAGTTCATAAAACCTTCAAGATACTGAAAGGATTTAACACAATCTGCTGTAATGGTGGTCTGTTTCCCAGAGCACCAACATCTGCACATGTCACAGGAACCTTGAGCCTCACCACACAATTCAAATAGTGTGCAAGCTGATATACTTGACCAAGCAAGGGCTTCCGAGTACGTTTAATGCAGGACTTTCAGTTTTGGTTCATTTGTGTGCCTTTTTTTTTTTTTTAGACTAATATTAAACAATGTTTTAGAACAAATGCTAATTAAAATATGAAAGAATTATATATTATCTGTAGCTTATCAACTTTGAAAAATGCATTCATGTTACTTCAACAACTAATACTTTGACCGGAGTGTCCAAACCTTTGCACTTCACTGTTTTTTATGAAATTCTTTACGAATTATGGGCAGCGGTGTTGATCCGTCTGATGCCGGCTCATACCACACAGAGATTAAGATTATCGGCCCCACCTGTGAGACAGTCTGGGAATGTGTGCACTTAACCCACTTGCACCCAGAGGAGGTGATGGGATTACTCAAGCAATAGGCTATGTCTGCCGCATCTGTGTGTATTTGTCTTGTTTGTGTGTCTTTGTAATTCAGAGACCAATGTTCCACTTGTGATGCTGACTCAGCAGGCCCAGCAGCTCCTGCTCCTGTGACCTAGAGAGAGCTGGGGAGCGGTTCCAAGAAAATATGAATGAGAAAGGAGTGTCCTTAAAAATATTAGGGAAGTACAGCAATAAGATGGAGAAACTCATCACTAACTGCGCACATGTTTTACGTCTGTGGCTCAGTTTAGCCTGAGCCGTTTAGTTTGAAATGGTCGAGCTTTGTGAAGCCGGAAACATTACAGTCCCTTCAAGTCTCGTAAAAGCAATAGTTCTACGATGTGGAAAATATAACTACAAATACACAGAATTGTATAGATTTTGCCATTTTTCTATTTATTTTCTGACTGTAGCTGTATTTTTACTTGCCGGAGCGTTTTATCAGTGACATCATCCCTCTCTTAGTAAGAAGCTGTTCATTTTCCAACACATCATCTGTTCCTCTAAATAACAACACATCTGATTGGTCAAGCTCATTTTCTATAATCCATAAGTTTTTCCTCATAGATCGTGGCTGGATATTATAAAACCATTGTGTCCTGATTCCTCCAACCTCTCGCTCCGATTGCACAATGCAATGTAGTTACGTAAGACGTTTATATGTCAACATCAGCTGCAGCAATAGCAGCTTTGACTCAGGCAAGTTAGACGCCGACTGGTAGCTTTTCAACACCAGACTAGTTGTACACCAGTCAGTTTCCCAAAATTGAGCAATCATTTCTGATTTCCAGATACACTTTCTGGAGGTGGAGCGAGTCATTGAGTTATGATGCAGTCAACGAATAAGCTGCCAAGGCAGATCTCCACTATCGCCCTCCAGAGAGTTGCCTCCGCTTCTCTGACATGATGAATTTCTCAGGTCTGCTGCGGGTTACCAAGATTGTAAGCTGTGATCTATGGTAGTGCTGTGAATGCTTAGCAGCCCACTGAGTTAGAGTGAAACCAATTTTCTTTTTAAAATCCATCAGTTAGCAGAGTTACGGAGGAGCATTGTCTGCATTTGGAGTCGTAAAGACAAAAAAAAAAAAAAGCAGGTCTCAATTTAGTGCCAGGAGGCAGACAGTGATGGGTTTATTCTTGCAAAAGGATGAGTGGGCATAATAATGGGCATGGCAGAGACATTGATGCCAGCGAGTTGATGTGCCTTTGTGTCTGTCAGTCGGTGTGGCGCTCAACAGTCTGCCTCAACACTGCAGGATGGATCAAACCTGGAAATTGGGTCAACCACAAATAAACCATAGTTGCAGGGAGCAGAGGCAGGAGGGTAGAAGAGACAGAAGAAAATAGCGAGTAGGGGACATCCTTTTGAATTTGGGAGGTGGTGGGAAATGTAGGGCATGCATATTTAAGAAAGCACTGCTGGAGAGAGGGGAGTGTAAAAGCTGACAGTGAGTGAACCGACTCCTGCAGATCTCTTGTCGAACTATTGGGAAGGAAATGAGAATGAGTGATGACTTCAAAGGAACAATCAAGCTATTTTTGAGATTCATACTTATTTAAATACAGTAGGATGTTGTTTTCTGTTTCTTCATACACAACAACGCCCAGAGTGTAGTAGCTTTAACTTTAAAGATGTCAAGAATGGGGGGGGGGGGGGGGATAAAAAAAATCTTTGAATGTAGGATTTCTATTTTATTGTTACTTGTTTCTTAAGAAGGTGACCTAAACGTCCTGGGTAAAACATGATGTGTATGTGCTTGGAAAAAGATGATCTCTTAGATTACCTTTACCTGTGATATCTGAAATGTTTTTGTTTTTTTTTGGTTTTGTTTTCTGTCTTGTACCCTTTTCCAACTGAAAATAATGCTTGCAGTGTAATCAAGAGTGGAAAATGAGTTTAAGAGTGGCCTCATTTGCTGCTGTTCAAGCATCTAAAAGCGATGCGTTACGATTGGCAGGACTGTTGCACCCTTTGTAAAGTCTGAACCAAGTAGATTATCAGAAGAAAGGCATACAGCAAATACCGAACTGGAACTGTTTATTGCTGTGACTTCAGGTGTTTCGTTCAGTGGGGTTAGTCCCCGTCAGACTGCATGTTTCAACTAATTACACAAAATCACCAAATGTTATTGCATCCGTATAAACAGTACTGTCTAATTCTAAAGCTAATATTTACCTTCATGCAGAGGGTTTGAGGAGAAACGGAAACGGATGTCCCCTTTTCCTAAAAAAAAAAAGTTAAGGTGTTTTTTTTTTTTTTTTAAATCCTTTTTTGGTTGTACAGGATAATGTCTCTACTTTGCCAGTGGTAGTGCCTTCACCAGATTTCCGACAAGTCTTTGAGCATCTTAGATGTAGAGTTTGTGTAAAAGGAAAGAAACTGGGTTTACATAGTTCTCAGGTTCTTTGTCAGCTCCATCCCTGACTCAAAAGAACACCAAGACAGACAAAACCTATAACTTAATATTATAGTAGTATTAAAAAACAAACAAACAAACTTGGCAACAGTTTAAGGAACGGAACAAAGACCTGATCATCCCTCTTCTTAGGTTTGGTGTACAAACCCAACCCTTCAACTCCAAACCCAAAGGAAATCCAGCACACAGCACTCCCAGGGTCACAGCTGTTTGTTCTGTCTTTTTTTTATTTTTATTATTATTATTATTATTAATATTTGCTTGAATGTGCATTTCCAAGTATCCAGTGAATGACTAGAGGATTTAGCTGGCACATCCAGTTGTTGCAGCTGAACTTACACTGAAGGAAAGGGCAGTGCTCAGCTCCAGCTGGCTCCTGTCACCTTGAACCACTTAAAGTGCCAGTACTGCATCAGTACCTACATCTACGTGCACATAACTGTGACGTTAATGAAGTTGCTGAATTTAAGTAGTTTGGGTATCAGTTATTAATATGAAAACAATAGCATATGGCTGCTTCTGGTCTTGCACACACACACACACACACACACAGACGCACACAGACGCACAGGCACCCTCCCCGCGCCTTTGTCGCCGTGTTATCTGAAGTCCAGCCAGAGCTCTGTCCAGCAGGCCAGTTTGTACCCATGATGTTTGTTCCGTCCAAACCTGAGCAGCTGTTAAGAGACTTAGCTCCTCGCTCGGCTCTTGGCAGAAGTGGAACACAGCGGTTGTTGAGCTGTTCCCTAATACCCCGATGATTCATACTTGTTCTGTTCGCTTTCCCAGAATGCAGCTCTGTGTGCCTCACCGTGCTGCAGTCCTACCCTCACCGACATTGTGTCAGTGGATTACTCATCGTTTCAACTGGGGCAGCGTACTATACTGCAACTGTGTGTATATGCGAGGCAGCTCGGTGATTCTTTACACAGTAATGGCCTGTTGTTCAACTGCTACAGTAGCAACACAATGCTGTGGCTTGTGCGTAAAGAAATGAGCTGAACTGTGCTGTTGAGCATGTCAGTTTTTACTTTTTGTTTTTTTGTTTTTTTTTACTGGGATTGCCCAGTAATCTAGTAGTAGTCAGTCAACCGAATTTATTAGTATCTGTAAGATTTGGAAACTTAAAATGTTTACATTTTTCCATCCACAAAGTCAATATTTTCGTCTGACATTTTACCCAAATAACTTTGAATTTCTCATTGTCTCTTGGGTCATGCAGGCAAAAGAAATTCATAGAAATAATGCAAGTAGTTTGGTTTTACAAGCCTCACAAAAGTCCTTCACTGTGTGCGCAATTGAGTGAAAATCCACGAATTCCACCATGCAACGTTGGTCTGGAGGTGTAATCCTTCATCTCTGTTTTCGAACAATTATCACGGTTTCTCACTATGTGAGGCCAGAAATGTAAGTACATTTGATTAGATTGGATCTGACAAAATGGGGCTGAGGTATGTAGCTTGCGGCTCTTTGGACGTCTCCATCGTACCTTCGCTGATGGAGGCAGGCCATTTAAGGAAGAGGTTTGAGCCTGTAATGATTTCCACTTCAGAGTCCTGTTCTCGTCACAGGTGAATAGTTGGACCTTCTTGACACATTCCCCTCCCCAGTGTGTTTTTTGATTAGCAACATGGCTTGAAAGCGTCTCTCGTCATTAAGGTCTCCTGTATGGAATCCACCAGCTGCTATCTAATCAGGTTTCTCTCAGTCTGCCACATGTTAGCTATTTATCAACAATGCAGCTGATTAATGAAGTTTTAGTAGTGCATTCTCTGGACCTTTTTTTTTTTTTTTAAGTCATTTTTATTGACTAACCTTTGTTCCAACACACACAGACGACCCTGTTGTCAACCCTGAACCGAGGAAACTGTTGATGGAGAGCTTACAACATGACTCACCAGGACGAATGTTGCTCTAGTCTAAATATCTCATGTTACTTGATTGCACAATGTTTCTGATGTTGCTGACCTGTGGAAGTGGATTAGTGCGATTCCCCTGTGGATCTTAAAGAGGGACGTTTCAAAGTACCGTCAGCGGTCTTATCCGTTGCATAACCATATTCCACATCAGGGAAATAACAGCAATACAGTAACGCCGCTTGTTCGAGCAAAGGGAAAGTTGAAGGTGTTTCTGTCAGCTCTTGCTTCTGTGTTTCATGTAGACCAAGCTGCAGTCAATTGTAGGTTAGTCTTGAGATAATTACACACCTTATATTTCTCTCTTTGTTCGTCCATTATTTATT
Organism: Xenentodon cancila; assembly: GCA_014839995.1. Classification (NCBI taxonomy): domain Eukaryota; kingdom Metazoa; phylum Chordata; class Actinopteri; order Beloniformes; family Belonidae; genus Xenentodon; species Xenentodon cancila. The sequence goes on from CM026201.1 coordinate 18,757,460, forward strand.
GTTGTGGTCGCTGTGTACTATAGTCAGGTTTGGTCAGTGGTCTGTGTCCATGCCAGTTGGAAGGAAAGCCGGTGCGGGGTGTCCGCTCTTGTTTGCCACTGGGTGTGAATTGGAGAGTTAGTAAGCTATGTAGCCAGCAAGGTGTGAAGAGGAACCCTGCCGACTGCAACAAACACCGCGCTTTTCGGAGATCACGAGGCCGCATACAATCAGGCATCCTGTGAAATATTCTCCTGACCTACTATTGTAAAAGAAAAAAAAAAACAAATGTGAAAACAGAGTGTGAAAGGTAAGGAAAACAACAAGGATGGCAGGAAAGCAAACAATATGAGAGGGGTTGGTTATCTGAACGCTTGGAAAAAGAAACGATAATTTATGACTATGACCCCATATTGAGTTTGGATTTGTGTGCTTTTCTAAATAACTGCAAATTCAATATTTCTTGTTGCTCTGGGCCCAGCAGATAACGGATAAATCAAATATTTTTATTACTCATTAGACAAGAGTGGAGGTTCATATTTGGATCTCTGTCTCGACTTGTCCTGGATGTAAATTGTGTTTGTGTTCCTCAAAATCAGCTGCTAAACATGTAATTATTCAAACAGTCCATGTTGTTAAGAGATGTCCACTTTCTTCCGTTCTTACTTTCTTTTCCTGTCCGTTCTTCCTCCAGCTATAACAACCAGGTGGATTTAACGTCGTCAGCCTCTGTCTAGACACACATGCACGCAGACTTTCAAAGAAAAATGACAACATAAATCATTCACCGTATCAGTTTTACAAAGCATGCTGAAATGTAGAGTAGCTGTAAACTGCATTTGGCACCAGTCCTGCACCTCATCAAAAGTGAATTATGATTTCAATACAACCACCAACACAAAAAAAAAAAAAAAAATGTATTTAGTGTATTCATTTTGTAGTGACGCCCTAAACTGCGTTTGAGAGGTCAGTCCAGGCTTAATGCTATGTAATCAGCACATAAAGTAATCTGCATGCGGGTTCTTGCACGACACGTCACCTCTTTGCATTGTCTGTCTCTCTGCCTGCAGATTATCTGGCAAAGCATGGCCGTCTCAGTGAACTGGAGGCCAGGAGGAAGTTCTGGCAGATCCTGTCTGCAGTCGAGTATTGTCACAACCGAAACATCGTCCACAGAGACCTGAAGGCAGAAAATCTGCTGCTAGATGGCCATATGAACATCAAGATTGCAGGTACTGTAAATGTATAGTGGTGAGGCATCCATGATCTCACAAAGGGATGATAAATACAGGATGTCTGCAGCAGGGTTTTACCATGTTGTTTGCAATGATCTCAATACAAGTGTCGCTCAGAAATTGTCTGAAGTATCCGACCAGGCCATTTGCACAGTGTTGAAAAGTGATTTTTGGTTGCTTGTAAGATAGCTGCTGGTTGGAGGAGGCTACAGCAATTATCTTAAGGTCTTGTTGTGATCTTCGTGTGTGCCTGTGTTATTGTCTTCTTTCTTAACTGGCTGTCGTAAGGTGCATTTCCTTTAGTGGGGATTAAGACGGAAACGTCTAACAAGGTTGACCCCCTCAGCCCCTTCAGCCGGCGGGTTTCCATTACACTGTAGCGCCAAACAAAACACTTTGACTAAACAAATAGCACAGCCCACCACAAGGTGGCGGTAATTCACAGTTGTTGCTGTTCGCTGCTGGCCAGCAGTATAAAAGGAGATGAAAAAGAAGAATGCAGCAAAAGATGAAAGAGAAGAAGAAAAATTAAACAAGGGATGCTGCTTGTTTTTGTTGGTTTTTTTTTTTTTTAAACATACAACACGGTCGTAGCGGTTGAGATTAAAAGAAAACCCCCGGTGGACAGAGGACAGGGTGTGGTAAGGAAGAAGTTATAAACTTATTTCGAATGCCAGAAGATGTTATCAAAACACATTGATTGCCAAGCCATGTTATTAAAGTAAAGCCAAGATGACAGGGAATCTGACGGGGAGTCAAGCAGGATAACTACTGTAATGAAAGTTTTAATTTTTGCTCTGTTTTAACGGACACACCAGAGCTTTGATAAATGAGATGCCAACCACATCCTCATCTGAGTTGTCAACCACAGAGGTGCTGTCAAACAGTGGCAGGTTTATTTTCACACACTTGAATATTCAGACGTCCTCGCTGTTCGTCGGGTTCCCGGTGATGGACGGCGGACTCCAGTTACAGCTGGCTGTGAGTCGGGTCTCGCCGGCTTACCCCATCATTGTTAAACTACAACTTTAAATAAACTGAAAGTGTAAGGTCACAGTTTTATCTGTGTAACTGTTTTATTAGTAAGTTTTGTTGCTTGAAAGTATCCAGTGGCCAAGAAAACGAGTGACTCCTGATTATTAACAGGTCTGCTTGTTTTCGACTAATACGCTGATCTGCGCTTCTTCTGCCAGAGCGCTGTGGTCATTGTTCAAACGAGCAGGTCGCACCTGTGTTTGCAGATCAGCACTGATTTAGGACCTCAGCCGTGTCAGAACTGGACTCTCGCATTAATGCTGTTTTTGATTTGTGACCACCGAGTAGTAAATCTACCCGTTGTAGAAGTATTAGCGATTGATCAGTGATCATCTTACATTTCAAATTAACTGAGGAGAATGTCCCCAGTTGGAGAAAAGGAAGAGCTGTTTAGGTCTAATAAGGAAAGAAAGGATGTTGCAGACTGTTTTGGGCACTTTGGAGAAAGTGTTGTTGATAAACGGATGAAGAAAGAGCAGTAAATAGGCATGAGAGAGTGGTGAGGCTGCAGCTACGTCAATGCTCCTCAGAGAGTACGAGGGTTATTTTGGGACTTTTTTAGACTCGATATTGAATCCTATCAGAGGTGAGCTGATCACATGAAGACGACTAAAAATACAGGTGTTCAAGGATACCAGACATGTTGATTATCAATGTCGGACAAAGGGAAAAATGGCTCTTGAACTCAAAGGACATTATTTCTGCCATTGGCCTGTAAATGTTACTACAATGTGGACAAATGGCACACTTACAATTGGTACCCAGTTATCCTATTACAAGTCTTTCTTCAGGGACATTTAATTATTGTACAAGTAAAGAACTGACTCCAGCAAAATAAGGCAAATCACTTCTCCCATTATCATGCGAACTGTTTCTCAGAAGGATGCAAGATGATTACCTAAAGGTGTTAACACCCCAGCAATCATTTTCGTAAAAAAATGTCTGAGTCACAGCAGACTGTCTGCGTGGCAGATTATATTTGAAGCAGGACAGTAATGAACAGAACATTACCTGCCTGGTGATAGAGGAAATGTCTCTGGGCTGCAGAAAAGTACTTTCTGTGCTTCCCGGTCTGACGTCGTGGTCTGAGAGGGTTGATAAACGGCGCGTGGAGTTTAGATGAGTTGGCGTGTATGATTAATGCTATATATTAGAACAATGGCGCTGGTAATGATGATCGGTTACTGGCCAAGTTACGAGTTCCTCCTCTTTTTTTGCACAATTTGTTCCTTAAACTCGCGTCCTTATTTAGAAGTTCTGTGCATTAATTTTAAACCTTTAAATGAAAATTGGTACTAGCCCTACAACTACAATTTCACCAGCAATGAAATGTCTCTGGAAAATCAGGATCACGTCCCCTGAGGCAGGCTAACAAAGTGGCAACCAAATGACCCGCAAAGTTTCTTTCTCCCAAAGACAAAAGAACCTGACTCTACTGGGGTGAAGGGAAAAAAAACAACAAACCACAAAGCCACAGAGACGGTAAAACCAGCAAGAACGTGCAGGAAAGTGGCAGCTGATTGGCTGTTGAGGAGTGATAACCAGTCAGAAACTGGTTAGGTAAAGGGTGCTGGTGTAAGCTGATCAGCGGGAGATTACAGCTGGTTGCACCAATTCCACCTTAAAAAGAACGTTTACAGCTGGTCGCACCAATTCCACCTTAAAAATAAGGTTTACAGGCAGACAGATGAAGTGATAAAGTGACAAACTACTAAATTAAGGGAATTTTGTCCAAAAAAATATTATGAACCTTCACGTTAAGTTCTCACGTTCTGACTGAACAGTCACTTCCATTCATATGAAATCACGATTAACTAAAACATCTATTTGACATTTTTATTTCTTAGTTTAATCAGGCATTTGAATGAAAAACAATGTTCTTTCAATAAAAATATAGGTGTAAAAAAGACTACTTGATAACACATATCAATGAAAAGAACATGCAATGATATCTGAAAATATTGTATCAGTGTAGATCAATAGATTATCCACCCCTTGTGTCCATGTATAAATATGTTTGTGTGTCGCCACAAGTTCTTCTTTCCACATTTTTTTAAGCTTTTTTCCTTCACACACACAACGGTCTAAATTGGCATCTTAACTTTTAGTGTGAAAGCCACGCATGCATCTAAATATCTACCATTCATTGCAATATTTTTCTACATTTGCAGTATATTATTGCTTATGTTGGTATTACAATGATGGTTTTCGATATTTTGTGCAGCCCTAGTGTTACATTTCTTCTGGATAGATTGCAAAACATTGGGACAGTAATAGGTCGCCAGTTTCACTTTGCATGTACAGTGAAGCTGTGTCCTCCTCCTTCTCTCTTATTTCCAAAGTGATTGTTTTTGTGTCGTTGCTAGTTTCCAAACTGATGACATTTATTTTTGTGGCAGCTCTTATTTAATAACAAAACATAGAAGCACAGGGGAGGAAAGTTCTCTTTTGCTGTTATAAGTTAAGATGTCATTTCAGATATTTCACACTATTTCATAGTATTGTCTTTTTTTTTTTAAGTTTGCCTGGATTTGACCATAAAATGGTTGTTTGTTTTTTTTTTGTTGTTGTTTTTGTTTATGTAATATGAATGGTCTCATGAAACTGATGTTGCCTTTGCAAATTGGGCATGCAGGTTACAATGGAAATGATTTTGCATAATAGTTTAAAACGTTTTCAATCCGGTGCGTACTAAATCAAAAAGATGTATTTTTAAATGAAATCTCGCTGATTGAGAAACGGCGATTGTGGAGCTGTTCAGCTCTCTGTGGGTCTGTTTTCCAGACCTCGTCAGGCAGTCACCCACTTGTTCCAGTTCCAAAGAAGCTCAGTTCATAAATATTTGTGAACTTTCCCTCTGAGAGCTTGTGGAGTTTTGCTGAAAGCTTCCAGTTGGATTTTGACTTTAAACTGATCGTTTCAGCGTCGGTCTGAATACTGCAGGTTCTGACAAAGTGTTAATGCCTCTGGCTGTTGCTGCAGTCCAGCAATGCCTCCCAGCTTTCTAAAGGCCATCTCTGGTCAGTCTGCATGGAGCTTAACTGGCGGTCAGTCAAAGAAAGGTCAGGCTCATGGTGGCTGCGGAGGAGAGTGCAACAGTAGCAGCAGGGAGTGCCCTTAATGTTTTCACTTCAAACAACTCTTTTAGGGTTTAGTTGACAGATTGAAGGGGATGGAAAGAGAGTAGGAGGAAAAACACAAACAAGAGCACTTCGCTGGATCAGAGAGCGAGAGGAGGCTGTTTCTTTCTGCTTAGCAGGGAACTATGCATACAGCCGTATATGGATAATACATATGGATTGTGTTTGCTTCACATTGTAGAAATGAAAATCAGTGTGTCATGCAATGCCTTGTATCATTAGGCTGTTGTGAACAGGCTGTACAGCCTCACTGGCTGTTATTTAACTTTGCTAAAATATAATACCTTCTTCATAATCTAATTGCTGGAAGTGCACAAAAACCTCAAGGTGTTTCATGCTCAATTAAATGTGTAGACACTGCAAACTTTCTGCAATGCAGGTTGACAAAACAGATGTTAATTGCTTTTCATTTTCACTTTTGACTCTGTGGTAAATCCAACTTGGATAGGTCTCTTTAGGCAAAAGGCAGGGCTGCACCCTGGACAGGTTACCAGTGTATTGCACAGTTATATTTGGACTAGTTAAATGACAACATTTACTTAATTTAGTGAACCAAAACCAAAAGAAATTTGCAAAAATGTCAGAAACCTGAGATATGCAAAGAGAAAGACGAACAGAAAAAAGTTAACTCATGTAGGAAGTGAAAGAAGAAGTGCTTTTCTGTCATGACTATCTTTAGAACTTATAATAAACACTTGTGACAACAGGATTCAATCCTCCATTAGATCGAGTACGTTCAAATTTCTGTCCACTCCATAACTTTGAATTGTTCATATCTGCTTCTAATCATGTGTATATAAACTGTGTAGTTATACTGTTATAGTGGTTTAACTGTATTTTTATCTTCTTCTCACTCATCTCTTGTAATTTAGATATAACAATAACAATGATAGTAATGTAATAATGATAATAGTAATAATATGTTTATTTGTTTGCTCGTGAGTGTGCTGTGGTTCTTGTTTTGATTTTGTGTCACATGCTACCGGATGCCTAAATTTCCCTTGGGATACGTGAAGTACCTTAACGGCCCACTGGATCACTCTCTCTCACACACACACACACACACACACACACACACACACACACACACATACACACGATACGGTAAATTGTATTTCTGTGTAACGTGTCTGACATTATGCTAATACCGGTGTGTACGACACCCGCGCTTCCCCTCCACCCCGCCCTTCCTGCAGTGCTGTGGCTGCTGTTTGTAGCCTGCAGCGTACCGGAGACTTTGACGTCAACGAATCTGCTCAGTATTCAGCTCCATGAAATGGGTCACAGCTTCTGACAATAAACCAACTGCACTACTCCGCTGTGCTCTGCCTGCGTCTCGCATCTCACCTACACGGCCCCATCAAGGAGGAATATTTGTGATAGACCCTCTGTGTCACACTGCGTCACCTTCCACAACCAAGCCTGATGATACCCGAGTGGAAGTAATTGGATATTTTGACTTCTTGTGCTTCCACGAATCTCCTTTTCAGTTTGCACTTTGCCGATTTCTCAAATCGGATTCATACACGTGTTTATAACTGAAAAGAACTGAACCACTTCCAATCTAGATTGTTCATTGTCATCCTCTGCTTTCAGACTGTTTGTTTTGTTGTTGTTTTTTGTTTGTTTTTTTAAATTGGTTTTTTAAGCAGACGGTAGTTAGGAGAGATATGTTGGTGAAGTTGCGCGGCAAAGGTCTTTCTAAAGAAGTGGCTCTGGGGCTCTGTTGGACATCCAGATGCTCTTGCACACGCAAAAAATTTGATGTAAAACAATTTGTTATTAAATAGAAAAAGACTAATATTTTAAAAACTAAAAAAACTTGAATCAGTGGAGGAGCTCGTGTCTTTTCCCCCAGGTTGTGTTTTTCATGACTAAACCAACCCAGATGACAAACATGCTGTTGATAACTGGCACATTTAAGTCCCAATAAAAGAGTAAAAAGGAAAACGTTTACACGAATTACATTTAATTCCTCAAAAGAAACAGCTTTTGTAAAACACTGTTGTTAGCTGGTGTAAAACGTGGCAAGACTGACGGCATCAATTTAAATAATGATAATAATAATGATTTAATTAAATTCTTGATGACATAATACATTTTAATCCTGCAAATTTGATTGTGTATTGCAATGCATCTTCTTGTTGCCTGTGTAGAGGGAATGTCACCAGTTTGCCGTGTATCATTGATTATTCATCCATCAATTATCTATACCCACTTAACTGTACTCTTGTTCAGGGTGGTTATTTTGGGTAAATTGCAAAGATTTGTTATCACAAAAGATGCGTAGGAAGTGGAAATTATCAAACCTTCAGACTCACTCTGTCACATTGCGATCACATGTGTCCTTGTACGTGTTTATGAAAGCACATCACCTCCAGCCCCATTATGTAAGCCATTTTTTTTAATCTGTTATTTGTTTTGCAACACTTTTTTTTTTTTTTTTTTTCCTGTTTATGTAACTGTTTAAAATTATGAAAAAAGGGTCGGGGTTGAGAGTTAAATGCAGCCGCCTGGTCCCATGACAGCATCTCATTGATATTGGACTATCGAAGCACAGAGTCGTTTATCTGTTAGTTGGGGTTTTTTTTTTTTTTTTCTTTAGTTTTCATGACTCGTTAGAAGTAAATCCTTGTTTTTATCTCAAGATTATAAATATCATGACTCAAGTCAGAAAAATCATTGTTTTCATATTTAAAAAGGTATTTTCATTCTTCTACGAGGAAAAAGTGTTGCAAGTCACGTAAAACATAAGCGAGTGGAAGAGATAAACGATCAGTAACTGGTGAAGATTTTAAGAACAAACGAAATGAAATGAGAAGGAGAAAAAGTGTGAAAGTAGTCCGAAATAAGATAGATGGGCTGGCTCAGTGATTGGAAGCACGCAACTTGGCTCAGTTTGATTTGGCAGATTTAACTGAAACTTTTACTTGGATTGTAATGAAAGGCAGACGTGAACTTCTTAACCTTTTGTGTGGTCCTGTTCAGGTTCTCCCATCTTTCTCTCTTTGAAGATTAAAATTGAACTTTCAGTCATTCCTCACACAACCAGTTGGAGCTCAGCACTGATGATCTCATGGCCGTCTCCAGGGGTCATTGCCTCATGCAGAGGTCTGTTTCCTCACTGTGCAAAAATGTGGAGCTCACAGTGCACTACGCAACAAAAAAGGACCCTCTCAATCACAGTGCTTTTGTTGCACAATGCCTTCGCCCTGCACGTTTTCTTCAGCTTTACGGGAGATGCTCAAGCGCCTCTTCCCTTTTTTCGGAAATTGCCGGGAAACACCATAACCGCATTGTGCTTTTATTAAATCGGCTTTTTCGAATGTTAAGAATAATCTTTAACATGCTCACCTCTGTTTTTTTTTTTTGTTGTTTTAGATTTTGGATTTGGGAACTTCTTCCAGCCTGGAGAACCTCTGGCCACATGGTGTGGCAGCCCACCGTATGCTGCTCCAGAAGTTTTTGAGGGACAACAGTATGAAGGCCCGCAGCTGGATATCTGGGTACAATGACTGACTGCTCGAGACTACTCTGCCACATTCTTCTTCACATTTAATTACATCTACGTAGTCTTGGAAAATATTCAGTTTACACACGACATTCAGTTGTTCGTCAAGTTCAAATTTTGCTTTAGTAAGATAGACAAGATCAGCTGCTGGTGTTCATTTTTAATGTGGTATATTAAGGAAATGCGACAACAACACAACAAAAACTACTCACAATCTTACTGCTTAAATGGGAATTAAGCTGACACGTACGGCAGCCAGGCGCTGCTAAATAAATTCACTTGATTAATTCACCGTTGGTAAGTGTGAGCACCTCTATGAAAGCGAGCGTTAAGGTCTTGAGGAGAAATGACGTCAGCGATGATGAGAAGCAGATTTGCTGCCCATCAATCAAGGAAGCGATGTAAGGGAATTTCCAGTCATTTGGAGTCTTGTCTTCTATAGTTATAAAGATCATTCACAGATGGAAAACATTTCATATAGTAGCCAGTCTTTCAGCGAATGTTCCAGCTAGTTTGACCCCAAGGCCTATCTGAACAAACAGTAAGACTTGACAAAGAAGAGACGGGACAACTGAACTGAAATGCCTGCAAACTTAAATGAATTGAAGAATGAGACCAAATTCCTGCATAATTATGTGAAAGACTGATAAGATTATACCGAGAGCCGGTAGTTGTTGCAGCTGATAGTGGTTCTGCAAGCTTTTTTCAAGGGTTTTTCACAAAGTACTTCTTCCTGTTGGCATAGCTTTTGTCGAATAATGACACAACGTAATATGTCATCTGTTGTTCATGTGATCCTGTAGTTGTGTCTGGTTAAGACCAGAAGATTTTTTTTTATTTTGCCCTGATAGTGAAAACTTTAGAATTAAAATGTGTACTCTGCTTTCACATGACCCATTTCACATGGTGTGGATGTATGAAGTTGGTGTCTAAATATCGGGAAAGTACAAATAACAGGAAGCGTGTTTCACATCCATATGTCACAGATTGTTCTCCTGATTGCTCTTCTCCTGACGCTGTTCCTTGTGTGTGTGTGTGCGTGTGCATCTTGTTTCTAGAGTATGGGGGTGGTGCTCTACGTGCTGGTGTGTGGTGCATTGCCCTTTGATGGACCCACTCTGCCTGTGCTCCGACAGAGAGTCCTAGAAGGACGGTTTCGCATCCCCTACTTCATGACTGAAGGTGAAAAGAGATGACCTCACTTTTAAACACAAATTGAGTCATGTGTTCAACCACATTTGATTACCTCACATTCCTATAAACGCACGCACATGTTGAATGTGTTACTTCCAACAACTTTTTCCTGTTTGAGTTTCCATGTTATTGGCTGCTTGCTGGCTGACTCTCGTGGCTCCAGCAGCCAGGATGTCATTTCATTAGTGATGGAGCATTATGCTTGTAAAGGTGATATGGCGTGAGGCGCTCTGTCAATGTCCGCTATAATTTGCGCGCGAGGGTCGTGGGTGCATACCGGCTGCAGTGTATCAGGTTGGATGACCATCTCAAAGCGGCCCTGCTGTTGGCGGCTGGTGCTTGCTCGCTGGCTGGAGATTAAGTCCAGTGCTCGAGCTGTTTATGTAATCTGGGGAAGAGCCAGTGAAGCCCTCCAGTAGTCTGTCTGTCCCTCCCGGGAGACTCCTTATGTCTTTTTAACTCGCGCTCTCTGTTCATGAGACGTATCCCTGTCTGTCTCTGGCTTTGTCTACTGGTCTTGTTTCCCTGTATCCAGTCTGCAAGTCTGAAGACTCCACAGGGGACGTGGCTGGAGTCGAACGAATTCGTTCTTTTTCTGTTTAGGACCTTGAAACAATTAAGACATACAGGGAATGTGGGAGTGTAATATCAGGTCTTGTGCCAGACTGACACTCAAACCCCGCCTTCCCACCCCCAGTCCAGCCCTGTTCCCCGAACAAGGAGAACAGACTGTGCTAATTTTTTTTCTTTTTTTTTTTTATTTAGAAACAGTCCTCCTTATTTCCTCTCGTCGCTCTCTCCGGTCAACACCGCGGTACACAGCACAGCCTCGCACCACTCTGTAAACTCTCACTGGGACATCTGAACACTGTGAAGACTGTGGTCTACCGCCAACTTGGTGACTTAATAACCACAGACGGCGTCCTCTGTTGTGTCCCTTGCTGTTGCAAATTGCGCAGGCTGTGAGAGCTTAGTGTTGCTGCTTGTAACGTTTTATAAATATAACTCCTTTCAATATTCAGTATTATAGTTTGTGTTACATTTCATTTACAAAGTGTATCAACAGTAACATTATTGACGGCTACATTTTAAAGGCCTTGTTTCAGCTTCTTCTGCCTCTTCCAGCACACTTCTGTTGCCCCTTATTCTGAGACTCACCGCTGGGGCATTAAATGTGTTCAGTGGGATGGTTTTTCTGGTTAAGTCATGCTGGTGTAATGTTCTGGCTAAGCACACTGTGTCTGTCAGTCTGTTGGCCAGCCAGCTACACGGTTTTAGAGCGTCGACCCCCCTATGCAGTCGAACAACCTCTGGTGGTTTTTATCAAAAAGCTCGGCCTCAACTTTTTGCATAAACGAGGCTTCAGCGACTCTTAACTATCAAACACGTATACTGTTGTGAGCAGTGTTTAAAGCAGGTTTTAGCTCGGAAGCTGCACACGGTTCAAAGAGACTGCAGCATTAAGTGGCATGCCGGTTAAGCACGGTGTGGCCTCATGGGATTTTTTTTTTTTTTTGTAGGAGGGGTGGGGATGAAGTCGGCATGAGGTTGAAAAATGTGATATAAGCAGATGTTAGTAGATCGGTGGGGTGACTGAGAAGAATGTGCAGCGGGGAGTTAATGTGGGCAGACAGGTCGAGCTCTCAGAACAAGACATGGAGGTGGTGACCCGCAGAGGAAAATTAAACATCTCTGAAAACCCCAGTTTAACGCCTTACTTATAACATGCTTATTTGTGGTACCTCTGAGGTGTATAACTAAAGAAAAAAAAATACAATATAAAAAATGTATTCCCAAAAAAAAAAAAAAGAAAAGAAAAGGTAATAAGTGTTTTCAGGGCTCATTTGTTCAAAACACACCTGTTTTGCTTTAAGACAATAGCGTTTGAGTGGATGGGTAGGGATGCTGCGTGGGAGGCAGAAATGCAGTGCAGGCAGCAGGGATGCAGCCGGGCCCGAGCGTCACAGCCAGGGGAACTGTAATCCTGTTAAGAACCCAGCTGTGTCTGACGTCAAACTCATCTAGCCACTAACTAGAGGTGAGGAGCTCTCATTGGGAGGAGGGTAAAGCAGAAAGGAGTGTGTTCCTGCTGTTCAGAAGTGACGATAACCAAGAAAAACTAAGACAAGAATTTAGTCCATTTTAAGCTCTTTAAAGCCCTGTTCATGGTGCAAACTATTGTAGATAAAACCATGAACAAACCATAAAGAAGGAAAGGAAAGTTTGGCACTGTTTATTAAATATTGTAACAATCCGTCTGATCCCTCCTAACAGACGAACTAACTGTTCATTCGTCTGTTCGCCATTGGGACTCCAGCAGGTCAGACTTGTGTCAGATAAAAAGTGATGTGTATCTGACACATATGTGGCCAGGTCAAGCTCTGTCAAACTGCAGTTGCAAGCTCTTACAGGAAAGCGCCACGGTGCTTATGCAAGACATGGCGCAAACGGTTTCAGTTGCCACGAGATTAGTGAAAAACAGTGCATTTCTGGAGGCTCAAGTGTCATTTATGGCCCACTTCTCTGGGCTACTTTGAAGAAGTGATGAGTGTGTTTTAATATACTTCATCATAGCTTGTATTTAAAAAAAAAAAAAAAAAAGGGTTCAGATTTCGTTCCTTCCTTTTTAAACAGCTGCGATCTTAAATAGGAACGTCTTTAAAAATCCTGTCCCACCCTCTGATTGCTCTTTCCATTTGTTGCAGACTGTGAGCACCTGATCCGCAGGATGCTGGTCTTGGACCCATCCAAGCGCCTGTCTGTGGCTCAGATCAAGGAGCACAAATGGATGGCTCTGGATGTTCCTGCACAGAGGCCTGTCCTGTACCAACAGCCACTGTCTGCTGAGGGCGAAGGGGGTGTGGGCGAATACAGCGAACAGGTCCTTCGCCTGATGCACAGCCTTGGCATAGACCAACACAAGACTATAGAGGTGAGGAGCGAGGGCGTGGGTCATTATTTATTCAACAGCAGTTAACGGGAAGTGTAGCTGTTAAAGTTTCAGATTATGCTGGAGATGACGATGAGACTGAGTGTGGATATGCATCAGTCTGTATACTGTATATTCACATTTATGCAGCAACGTGAAGGTGAAAGTGTCTCGTAGTGCAAAAGACATATTAGAGGTTCCTCAGTGATGTGGAGGTGGGTTTCTTTTGTCAGTAATTTTCCTGACCTTATGTCCCTGGGGTGGTATGATTTATGTTTTACACTGAAAAAGACATTACTTAACTTTTATATGTTGCTTCTCCAAGTGTAATATGAGTCTGAAAACACTGTAAAATACAAAAAAAAAAAAAAATTGCCCCATTTACTAATTTATTTATTATATCTTATTACCTGCACACATACATTTCAGTCATAAGTCTGTGTGTGAAAGTAGTTTGGGGAAAAAAGGGGAACTTCTGAAATAAAAACAGTTTAAACAGTTAAACAGCAAGCTCATTTGGAAATGTAACCCACAGGATTTTTGCATGATTGTCACTAAATTAATCCTGTCACTAAATGAGGATTTGCTGCACTTAAAGAGGCTTATTTATTTATCTATCCCAATTAATAAACACAAATGTAGTGGTTAATATCAAAAAATGCTTGGTAGATATAATTAATTATTATAATTATAAAATTTACTGCTTATCATAAGTCTTCAATGAAACAGTCTCAACACGCATATTTAATTTTTTTTTTAACTTATTTTTGCAATAGAAAAGCAAAATATACCTTCATGCTCATAAGTATTTAGATATTGTTTTAATATTTCCTTTTTTTTACCAAACTTCATTGAATTAAACTAGTTAGGATATAGTTGATTTGCAGTCTCCTTTTTTTGGAGTGTATTTTGTTTTCTGAGGCCCAAAAATGGCATAACATCTTTAATATTAATTTTCATGGCAGTGACAAGGAATCTCATAGTCTATGGTACAAAGATAACTCTGCGAGACAAGGAGGCAATGATTAGCTCTGAAAAATCAAAACAGATGGCAGAACGATTAGAAGTGGCCAAATCAACGACGTGATCAGTCGTAAGAAAGGGGGGAAAAACAGGACGTCTAGCTGTGTCGAGAGATCTCTAGCAGCGTCAGGTGTATCATTATCAGACTCTGCAATCAAGCGATGGCCTCTGTGGATGTGAATGCAGATGATTACCTGGAGAAGAGAAAACCTGCTGGTAACACCCAAGAGCAGAGAGGCCACACTGGACTGCTGGGAAACCGCTGCAATAACGGACCGTCTCTGGGATTAGATTCTTCAGGCAAATAAAGACAAATTTTAAGATTGAACCACATATAGGAAAAAAGTATTAATAATCAGGAGAGTGGCTCGTGGCCTACAGCTGATCTCATCATCTTATCTCATTCAGTCAAGCCTTTGAATTGAACCAGCAGCACCTGAATCATGATTGCTTCAAACTGCAGGGCTGTGATGTCTAAGTGGGACAATCTGCAAAAATTGCGCCACTGTCCATATCTGATCCCAACACATTTGAACTTTTATCCCTGTTTTTTTTTTTTGTTTCGTTTTTTTGTCTGCTGGCTTATATTTTAACACATTGTGATCATTTAATTTAATTTATTCTTTTTTTTTTTATATCTTCTCTCTGCTCACTATCGGTTGCAGTTTCATGCAGAAACAATGAAAAGATTGTTTCACTCCAATTCAGCAGCTGTCACGGCTACGTTATCCATAACGTAAGGTGAACTTATAACTTCACTGACAGAATTGACCATCTCTGCTGTCTGTCATCCTCCAGTCTCTGCAGAACAAAAGCTACAACCACTTTGCTGCTATCTATTACCTGCTGGTGGAGCGGCTCAAGGCCCATCGCTGCAGCTTCCCTGTGGAACAGAGGCTCGACGCCCGACAGCGGCGTCCCAGCACCATCGCTGAGCAGACGGTCATCAAGGTAACCACAGACCATCGAGGCGACAAGCGGGCTCCTGAATAATCTGCGCTGATTACCATCCATGCGTCTCTGATCAAAGCTCCGTTATTCACACCTGCATCCTGGGGCAAACCAACACACAGAGACGACCCTTTTTCTTTCATTTATCTGTCTTCTGTGTTGTCTTGCACTCTTTCCCACCCAATCTTGTCCTTTTAATGCATTTTCAATAATCACGTTATTCATTCTATTTTTTATCATAACTGTCATCTTCTCTTTAATTCCCCTCACCATCTAAGATCTGACTCATTTCTTACCTTATTACAGAGTCAAATAGACTACATCTTTTTTGATTGCACTAAATTCAAGAGTATAGTTAAAACTCAGCAGTGAGTTGGAAAATGTTTTTATTCTTCCGCTCCCCATCACATTTCCGTAAATGAAAGCCAGACATGGTTTTATTAAGTCTTTGTCCAACGTGTAACTTGCCGTATTTTTCTACAATGCCTCAAAACGTTGAAACGGTTCACATAAACACTAGTGGCTCATTTCAACAAAAGATAGATCATATTTGAGTAAATAAAGTTTACGTCTGTGGGAATCCTCATAATCTCCAGCTGGTGAGTCAGTTTATGTGGATTTTCAAACCACGTACTTGGTATTATGTGTAAAAAATAGACGGTATGTGTCGCATACTAATGTGGCAGTCATTGTCAGTAAATCTTATGCCACCATAAAAGCAACTATGACAGACTCCCACTGTAGTGGTGCATTGCATCATGGGATACAGCCTGCAAGGTAGACTAGTCAGTTGCACATTGGAAATTTTCCCAAAATAGCACACCACTCAAGTAGCCTGTCTTCCCGCACACTGCAGAGTTTACACTTGGTCACATCCTGCATACTGTGTACTGCGTTTCTGTCCAAATCGGTTAGTACTTGTAGTGAAGGATTTTGAAAACAAACTTGGTCTTATTTTTTATTTTTTCATATGTGCTCAAGAGGCAGAACAAGATCACAACATGCCTCTCCCTGTGTGTTAGTGGTGTTGTTCTGCCACAGTAATATTACTTCATATTTCATTAAACGTGACAAAGCATTGACAAAATTAGCCTTTCCTATTTCTACTGAAAGGTTTTCAAATTACATTGACACGCAGATATCAGCTCCAAACAGCCAAACTGAGACTGAGATGGTGACTGTCTAGCAGATAATCAGACATAATCATCTCATCTCTTGTTCAGAGTCCATTTAAGAAGTTGCAATTAACAAACTTGTGTTTATGTAATGAAAAAAAGGAGCTTTTGCCCTTTCTGGCAGTTCCTAGCGCGTAATACCATAATTGAAAAGAGTGTTTTGTTCCAATTCATCCCAATTGAAGCCAGTAAATGCCTACTGCAGAGTCGGATGCAGGAGCTATTGATTATTGAACATGTACCCAAGGCTCCGAAAAGCCGGATGCATTTTTTATGAAGAGTGAAGGGTTATAACGTGATAAACGTCTTGTCTTGTGTTTTTCTTTTACTTTCACAGTCGACCAGCGGTTCGACCCAGGTGGGTTTGCTTCCGCAGGGCGTTCGTCTGTTGCGCTCCCCTGCCGTTCCCCAGGCATCCTCCGATGCGTTCACTTTCCCTCATACTGCATGTCCCTTGGAGCAGAGTTTCATGGTAGAGGACGTCAACACGCCCAAAGTAGGTCCAATACCTGTTATAAGGATGTTTTCTTTGCTTGTGTCTCCTTGTGCTTGTCCTTTGTCCTCATGTTACAGCTAACTCACATACAGCTTTGGTCATGAAAGTTGTAGTTGTTACTATGGTCACCAGCAGCTTTACCGTGATGTGCTTTGATTGACATACACAGGCACTGTAACAAAGAATTGCGCGTGTGTGCGTGTGTGCGTGCGTGCGTGCGTGTGTGCGCTGCACCATACTCCTTTTGAGGTTTGGAGCGTCAACCTGCCAGAGTGCAGCTGACTTGTCCTCTTATGTAAGCACTCAGCCAGCAGTCACATCAGACAGGACAGCTGCCTGTCCTGCAAGTCTCCTAAACACTTGCACTCATATACACACGCGACGCTCTCTTTTTCTATTCCTCTGATCACCTGTGCCAACCGGCAAACCTTTCCCCCAGGCCTGTTGCTGGGTTGAAGGTTCATTGCAGAACGCAGAAGCTGCAGGTCCGACTTGACGGCATCACGCACCCGCAGACTTGCACACAGACACTCAGTCTCATACTCAGTTTCGGCTTTCTTTCCCACCCACCCCCATGCCTGGCTTCAGTAAAGAATGATGTGTGTATGTCTGTGTGTTTGTGTGAGTCTGTGGTAAGCAGAACTAAGCAAAGAGTCAGAATGCGTGTTATCTGCCTGAATGAAGTCTGGTTATGTAAGCAGTCCTGTGATGATGATGTGACCTAATGCAGAGCTGAGTGAACACACATGGACAGGAAGCTGCTGCGCTGCCCCAACAATCTCACCGCCCAGACTTCCCACCGATCAGCCAAAGGCTCATCTTGTCTTTTTCAGCTGTTTTTAATCATCCCATTCTCCTCCCCTGACTCATTCTCTCTATATTGTTTCATCCCTAACCCATACTATTAATCCACCAATTTCTGTGTCCCCTTATGGCCTTCCACCCCTCTTGTGTCTGTTTCTTCGCCCTCTCTTTTTCTCTCTCTCTCTCTCTCTCTTAGTCGCTCTGTGTGCATGAGCATGCCTGTTTGGTAATAGCATTCCTATCCCAGCACACTACAGAAAGCAGATGGGGAACTGGGCAAAGTTGCTCTTTCTCGACCGGCACCAGGCTTTCCGGTTACTGTGGCAACTCCTGCAGATGATCTATGTGTGTGATTTCTGTGTGTGCGTGTCAGTCACACATTTTCAGTCAAAGCTTACTTCCTGGCCCTGCATTCCTCTATCCCCACCCTCTACCTCTACACCAACAAACACTAGTCTGCATGCCGTAAAGGACACACACACACAATTCCTCTATGAGACCAACTGTTGTGACTCGGGGGAGGGGGGGAGGAGAACGGAGGAACTCAAGGAACTAATGGAGGCTTTATTCTCAGTATTGCTCATTTTGTGTTCAGGTTGTGTAAGTTATGGATTTTGTGTGTGCCGTCTTGCTTGTTTGCATTCATAATGCCACGTCTACTTTCATTTTTGAATGCCTCAAGGTGAATTTGCTCTTTTTTCCTGGTAAGATTAAATGTTAAATCTGCAGTTATTGTGCTCCACTTCTTTGTCTTCATCACTTCTTCTATTTAGGTAAACGGCTGCCTGCTGGACCCTCTCCCTCCCCCGACTGTCCTCCGCAAGTCCTCCACCTCGTCGCCTAGCAACATGATGGAGACATCGATTGATGAGGGCATCGAGACTGAGGAGCCTGACACAGAAGACGATCCACCCCACCTGCTCTCAGCCTATCAAACGGCTCGATTTGGCCAACGGCGGCACACTCTCTCTGAGGTGTCTAACCAGCCAGGCCCTTCGAACCAAGGTACGGCATCACCTGACAGATCCCCTTCAATGCATCTTATGACCAAAACAAAACCGATTTATCTGGATCACCACCTAAAATTTTCATTCCCAGGTAAATTATTCACTCTGGGCCACAACCCCTCCATGGGAAGCGTGGACTCAGACATTGGCTACGATATTGGCTCCATGCACAGTGACCTCAGTCTGCTGGAAGATTCCCCGTCCCTCAGTGAAGTGGTACCAACCAACAGCTCTGCTCCTGGCGTCAACCCTTCTCCCTTCTTGAGTGCAAGGCCAGCCATCCCAGCTATGGCTGCCCTGACTTCCCAGCACAGAGAGACGCACAACCGCTCCCCCATCAGTTTCAGAGAAGGACGCCGCGCGTCTGACACCTCCCTCACCCAAGGTGAGCCAGTAAAATTTAGTAGTATTCAGAATTTTTCCAGATGTGTCTCA
Source organism: Xenentodon cancila (assembly GCA_014839995.1). Classification (NCBI taxonomy): domain Eukaryota; kingdom Metazoa; phylum Chordata; class Actinopteri; order Beloniformes; family Belonidae; genus Xenentodon; species Xenentodon cancila. The sequence continues at coordinate 18,776,374 of CM026201.1, forward strand.
TCGCCTGCTTCTTTGTGAGCATGCAAACTGCTTTCACTTTAAAATCAATCGTACATTGTTTCAATAGAAGCGCTCCTTTCTAGGGTTAATCAGTGTATAAAATGAGGAAAGGTTTCAAAGGGCTGGTGGTTAAGTTTATCACCAGCCACCTGCAGTAGAGCTTCATAGGGAGCTGCACTGATTTACTTTACCAGGTTTTGGTAATAAGTGTGTTGTTTTTTATTCACCTTTAGATTGATCGGAAGAAAACAAATAGAAGTAATTTTACTAAAAATTAATCTTATTGGTTGCCTGGAATAACATCCAATTACTCGTGTTTCAGTGCAGTTACAAACCGCCATGGCACGAGCACACTCGAAATGTAGGGGCTGTTTACAATAAACCACACTGCATTCACAGATTCTATAAAATGGTCCGTATTGGAAATGGTTTGGCCATTTCTGGAACTTTTTGAAACTAAGAATGAATTGAGTCGTGGGCCTAATTGAGAATTACTGAAGCAAGATACTCCTGTTGATGTTTTACTCTCATGCGTCCGGTTTCAGCTGAGCTTTAGCTGTTGCACAGATGGACCCACATTTCTCTCTCTAATACTTTAGACACAAGAGTTCATGGTAAGCTTGATGGCCTGTGGCTGCAAAATGAGCTCAAATCATTGCCTGTGCACACTGGTGGAGGGGTGGAGCCTTGTTTGGTTGAAGGTTATATGCTAATATGCCATCTTTAACTATAATACACAGAACTAGTTCTGGTAAAAAGCAAGCATATCCACTTTGGGAAGAAGGTCCTGTAGACAGATGACCCAGAGGTCTTGTGGTTTATTAAGATCTAAATTGCAAACCTAAACTGGCGGTCATGTTGTTTCTAGAGGGAACAGGACATGCGTCGGGGTGTACTTTCTCTTGGGGATGATTGTATGTATATTGTCTCCTGATAAAACCGCCTGATCGCCACCTTCTCGCCTCCTGGTTCACACACTTTTATTTTCCCCCTCCTAGTCTATCTGCTCCCTTCCTGTCTCTCATCCGCTCTGCGTCTCTGACGACTACGACGACGATGATTCACCTTCTGAATCATAGACACACATTCGACGGTTTCAGCCCACATATATCTTTCTCGCCCCCTCCTCTTGTACTCCACCCCTTCTTTTAACTCCCCTTCTCCTCCCTGCACCACTTATTTCCTATCATGCTCTTCAAATGTTCAAAGTTGCAATCTCTGGCAGGCAGAGTTTCTTTCTTATTAACATTCAAAGTGAAAGAAATATAAGGGGGGATGGGGGGTTAAACAACTTCTATCAGCCTGACTGTTTTCTCTGTTTGCTTGTTGCATGCAACCTGCTTTCTTTCCAAGTAAAGTCTGTAATTCTGATTTTAAAATTACCTGTCTTTTTCCATGGCTCCATACTGACAGCCTGCAATGTGTGTTTCTGGTGTTATATGCGGTTATTTATGTATTTATTTTTTAATCCTCTTTGGAGAGTGTTGATGCAGTGGATTCTTTTGCGTCAGACTGCTGACTCTGATTTTAAATAGCTCCCACCATCACAGTGAGTCAGGCTCCGTCATTCACAGCCACAGCTCATCACCACTGGATGGATCTCAGAGCTGCTTGCTGTTACACTCACACACATGCACACACATGCACACACACGCATGCATGCAAACTGTCATATGTGCACACACAAATGACGTACATCCCATCACATTGTCAGTAGGGGCGATAAAAGTGCCTACTGCTCTAACGTCAGTGAGGATTAACCACGATTCTCTGATAGGATGGAGAATGTGACGGCGTGTTAAACACCAAAGAGATTTTATTGATCAGCAGTAGGAACCACTTCTGATTTAGTTTCTTATTTTGCTTATACTCTCAGGTCTGGTGGCGTTTCGGCAGCACCTCCAAAACTTGGCAAGGACCAAAGGTATCCTGGAGCTTAACAAAGTCCAGATGCTGGTGGAGCAGATGGGCTCTGTGGAAGGGGCTGCCATGGCGCCCCTGGGACCACAGCACCACTTGGACAATCTCCTGGAGGTTGGTTCTGCCACGTGATCACTCAAACACACACTTCAAGATATTTCTTTATTATGAAAATCCATTCCCAGCTCTTTACTGTCCTGACTTTCCTCTTGCACAAAAAAAAAAAAAGAAAAAGTTGGCACTCGGGCTGTTGTGTAACCCCTGGAGAGGCAGCCAACTGTGGCTTGTTTACTGTCTCCTGTCCCCCTGGGGCTTGGAGCCTTGTCCAAAGTGAATGAAGCCATTGTTGTAATCAGTCCGACTTGCTCATAGTAGTGACTACAACTACAATCAAACAAAGAAACAAGCATGCATGATACGTGCAAAGACACACCACAAGGGGAACCATTTGAGGAAAGAATTCTGGGCTTTCCTGTAAACAAAATGATAAACAAATAAATAAACTGGTAGGCACAGGCAAGATGTTTTGCTTTCTTTGCTTGTTTGCTTTTTTTTTTTTTAAAGCCATACCTCATAATGCAATAAAGCAGCTTTTTGTTGGTTATTATGTTTTTGAAGTCCCATCATCCTTTTAATTAGCTTTCATTTCATTTACTTAATGTGTAATCCCTACGGTACATGCCAGTTAGGGAAAGGCATCTGGCTGATCAGCAGCCACATGGGAATTTGGGCGGGAGGCAGCAAAGATAATGTTGTTAGCCGGCACGAAGAGCCCAGACCTTGACACCGCTTCATTATCTGACGGATGGGAGGGATCTGAAATCTGAGCCCCTGAGTGTTTTGTCCCAATGCTTTATGTTTTTGTTTGAAGGGCGAGGCATGCAAGCAAGAGGGCCTAGCTTTATACCAAGGTGGGCCACAGCCACCTCTGCTGTCCCGCAGACAGAGTTTGGAAACGCAGTACCTCACTCACAGACTTCAGGTACAGTCAATACAACTTATCCTGGTCATGTCCAGCGATCTGCAGATCACACCAGCTTGCACTGAATGCTAAACATTCAGTGGAAATGATGCAGTTTGTGGAGCGTCCCGATGATAATTGTAAGTCCTGATCTCTCATTTGCCCAGAAGGCCAGCGTCTTGGCAAACAGTCCTGCTAGCTGCCAGCTTTTCTGTAAGGAGACGCCTCGAAGTTTAGAGCAGCAGCTGCAGGAACACAGGTAAATCCCACTCAAACGTTTCCTCTTCACATTACCGTTGTGTTCCCGCTGGTTCTACTTCTGAACCGCTTTCTGCTACTTATGTATTCGTTTGAACAAAAGTGCTGTAATCAAACCAGCCCAACAATACGACCAAAGCTCCACTTTGCTTGACATCATCCAGTCAACGCAGCACTGTAGAGGATTTCATGTTAGACGTTTTCGTTTGTCTGCGGTGCAACTGCAGCAAGGAGGCGGTTTGTACTGCGCAGCTTATCCCATCCACACCTTTTCACCATTCCTCTTGACATTTTCACGCTTGTAAAGCTCGCAGCTCACTCGTAAAGCGATCAGTTTAGCTCTTCACGTGGCACATTTGTTTTTCTGTGAATAATGCTGATGTCAATAATACATGCAAGGAAACATGTCGTGCTATTTAATTAGTTGTCTGCATTTGCTTGTGAATTAATTTTGGAAGCTTTTTATTCCTGCGCTTCTCTGTTGTTGATTCAAAGTGTTGTGTCCCTGCAGACTGAACCAGAAGAGGATGTACCTGCAGCAGCAGCAGCAGCCACAGGGCATGGGGCTGCAGGCCTACTTCAACCAGATGCAGATAGCTGAAGGCTCCTTCCCGACCGTCAGCTCTGCTCTGGACCCAGCGGTATCTCAGAGCTCCCCTCAGGGCCCCCCTATTTCAGCCACCCTCCAGCCTCAGTCCCAGCAGCAAGGCAGTCCTCAGGCGTCGCCTCCTTTTAGCCACACCCACAGCTTGAGCCCGTTGATGGAGCCGGGTGAGGGCCTGGTTTATGATCCATACATGAGCCATCCCCACTACACCCAACACCTGCCCCCTAAAGTTCATCTCCACCACCACCACCTCCACCATCCACATCCTCATGAGGCCTCTGCCAGTGGCCTGGGCTTCAGCTACCCTGCAGGATGTGAGCAGCAGGCTCTGGGGCCTTCTGCCGAAGTCCTCCTGCCAGAGCAGTACGACTTCTCAATGGACCCCACCTTACACCACCAGCCTGTTCCAGGAGAGGCCGACACCAGCGCTGTGGCTGGAGGCCTGGCTGGTTTGGAGCAGTCAGATGCCCTGGGCATGCCTGAGCTGCAAAGCTCCCTCTTGGACAGCGAGATGATGGAGACTGTTGACTCACAGCATGGGTTTGTTCTAGTCAACTGAAGCCGGGTGGGGGGGTTGATACAGAGCAGTATTAAGCAATGAGAACCTACACAGCATTGATAACAGAGAGAATGGAGATGCAAGTGGAGGCCACAAGCGTAGCAACAGGGAAGGAAGTGTTAATTTTTGTACAACTAATACAAACTTCATTCCTAGTTGTGATGAACCTCAACTTTTCTACCGAATTCCTCCCTTAATTCGCCTCGCTTTCTCCCTCTGCTTCTCTGTTCTTGTTCTCACGTGCCCTCCGAGGCGGGAACAGGCCCATTGCGTGGCACAATGTGATCTAAGCTGTGCTTATTTGGCAGTTCTGCCGCTGTCGCATAAGCGGCGCCACCTACGACGACTGCGCCGCGCAGCCGACGGGGGAGACGCTGCACGTCCTGGAGGCTGCTAGAAGGCAGCGTTTCACCCGGAGATGGGTTTCGAAGGTGAACTCACTTGTTGAATGGCAACCAAAAGCACAATAACTGGGAGTGCTTTTTGTATTTCAAATAGGACGCCGCCGACAAAACTATAGACTGGTTCTCAACTCCAAACACTTCTGTGGATCTTTTCTTTTTCTTTTTTTAAGGATTAGAGTGAGCAAAAAAAAAGAAAGATAAACTGGGCAAATGAGAATGGCCTTCATTTATCAGGATACCATGAAGATCACCACAAACTAAACAGTTTTTTGTTTTGTTTTGTTTTTTGTTTTTTTCAAGTTTATAACAGTATTATGCAAAGGCCACCACGGTGGTCATGCATAACGTTCAACACTATTCCCTCCAAAAGATGTAACGTTTGTATTTGCTCAAACAAATGCCCTAAACAATGCTACATTTTTGCTTTTAACAGGGATAAACTCCAAGCTATGTTCCAGTTTGAGAATAGAAGTGGAGGCAATGTGACTATTTCACTAATTGTAACTACTGATTTTGATTTATTTGGTACACTACTGATTGCACACACTTTCTGGGTTTCAGTACGCTCAATAAGATGAAGAATTGCCAGTTTTTCCTGGTGAAATGGACTCATAACCTGTTCAGCAGTGGATATGTGGCTCATGCGTTCGCCTGATAAATGAGGGCTGATGTGATTGACGGGTTAGGTGGAGAAGTTGCGGTGTTAAACAGTCAATATTATTCTGTTTCTGTGGCAATACTGAAGCAATATTAATACTTAATGTTGAGGGATTGTAAATGGAAGCCTCACCTGTCCGGCCGGCTCCGTTTGGTTCCCCGGGATCTCCGAGTCATCAGCAGCGACATCACTTGATGATGATGATGATGATGATGTAACCAGGAGATAATCTTGTCTGTTTCCCTGGAAGAGCAGGAACGAGCCTGGAGACGGCTGTATGAGCGGTACTGTGCAAAAGTTTTTGAGCATTTGTTTAAAAACAAATTCTTCAAAGCAATCCCATACAGTAATTATTTATTAATTAACGTCGCTGAGGTGCAGTAAGCTGCGAATACCTAAATCGGATGTATGCCGCACCCGTTCCCTTTTAAGCGGCGCAAGCTTTTCCTCCATGCAGTTTTTAAGGTACTCGGCAGGTTCGGTTTACTTGTCTCAGCTGCTTCTCACCGACATGGTCGCAGATGAGGGATCAGCGCTGCCGACGCCACCCTGCTGATTATTCAGTTGAACACGACAAACTTAACCCTTACGTGTTTGTTTTTTGTTTTTTTAAACGTTGATAAAATGACATGTTTTGGTTAAAATACCACAAGGGTACAGCACAAAAGCAACCTTTTCCAACATGCTTTTACGGCTCCATTCATAGCAGCCGGGGTTGAGACGCTCCCTCCCGACCCGTCAGCCCCTCCTCCAAGCTTTCCACACTTCCGAGGTACAGATATCTGGATAATGCTACTCCGATCCAGCTTTGTGACGTCTCTGTACCCCGCAGATCTGAACGGCTTACTAAGAGATCTAATGTCAGACTTCGAACAAAGAGACTGGATTGTCTTTTTTTTAAGTAGTTGATATCTTCAGACACCCAAACACATGCTCTCATGCACAGAGCAGTTTTATCCTATGTTATGACTTTTAAAACTTTTGCACAGTATTGTGTGTGGACGGGTGGGTGGGAGTGTTTGTACTTGTTTGCACAGTTCAATTTTCCTCATCCATTAAATCATATGTCGTCATTTCTAAAGAAAAAGACAAACACTGTATCGACTGCTTTGTTCAAAGTAACTGCGATCGTGCTTTCATATTAGTTCTGGTTTACATCCTCGTTGTTCCAGTCATGCCTCTGTTGTTTTCTTTTGTTTGTTTTGTTTTTTAAACAATGAATTATCTGTGTTCTTATGGAGTGGCCCCTAACAATTCCTCGCATTAGATTTCCTGGGAATGTTTCCTCCCTGACGTTGCGACTGCTGTGAGGCGAAGACGGCGGAACATCAGTCACCTGACACTGGATATCTTAACTGTTTTCTCACCATCGCTCTTTGACTGACGGCAAGTTGGCAACTGGACGGGAGATTTTGTTTTGTTTTGTTTGTTCTTTTTAAACCGCACTTAAGACTGTCTTCAAGCTACTTGGAGCACACGTGTTACTTCTCTGACAACTGATTGGGACAAAAAGAAGAAGAAATTGAGTTCAGGTAGAGTCACCAGGGTTGAGATGTGTCGCTGGACTGTGACCGTCCCAGACCGCGTGCTCTGTGGCGGTTGGGGTTACGCTGTAGTGTTTTTAGTCAGATAAGCCGACGAGGCATTCACTCCCATTTTTGTAAAGCTGACTGAACAAGTGTCTCTGAGTCCGCGGACAGACTCTGCAGGAGGAGAGTTGCAGCGAACCGATCTCCGGACGTGACAGGAACACGGCGTGGCTGTATTCCTGCACAAAAGGTTCATTATGATAAACTGTTGATTTGTCCAAAAAGCTGTCAGATTTCCGAACGCTTTCCAGTTATTGACGCCGTTGGCCTGGTTGGTAACTGTTTTGCTCTCCTGTAGCAGAGATGCAAATAACTCCAGCAACAAAGGCGTCAGCAGAAGAGAGTTGCAGGCCTGCTGCAAAAATAAGTTGTGGTTGCATTAATAGTTCCACCCTTAAATGTACAAACTCATCAGTTCGCTGGGTGTGTTTATACGACTGCACGCCCGCATCATGTCGACAGGAGTAATCTGGCACCCAGTTTGTGGTTGGTGTTGAAAACGGCCACTAAAGAAGTGAAAGGACTGTACTGAAGAGTGCGTTGGGCTCGGTTGAGGCTGGAATCATTATTCAGGGGCTTATAGATCATGAATCTGTCAGCACTGATGGTGTAAGAGCATGAAACAGCGTGCTGCACCTTTTGTCGACGGTCAGACTCGAAGATCTACAGGCCACAGGACGATCTGTGGAAGATGACTACTGGAGCACTTTTCTGTTCTTTTTTTTTTCTTTTTAAACAAGGGGGAAGAAGAGATGTAGCGAGAGAGGAGGAGGTGACCGGTGGAGAAAGGTGGGAAAGGTTTGCGTTGCTCCGCCTTTTCCTGGCAGATGAAACGCGCCGCAGAATCTGTAGGAAGCACCTTTCTCCTCTCTCTTCCTCACCAATAATGGACACAAAAACAAATTTCTTTCAAAGAAAGACCAGACATTGTAACACTTTATTTGATTGTTGGTTTTAATCCAAGAAAAAGGAACACTTTTCAGTTTATTATGATGAGTGTTCTTTGTACAGGTGTAGTGGATCTTCAGTGAAGCTCGAGTTGCACTGAGGGCAGTTGTGTTGAACGTGAGTAGTGTTCAGTGTGCCTTTTTACTTTCATATTTTCAACCTAAATTAAGACGTTGAATAGCAAAATGACTTCTGGTTGGACCCTTTTAATCATTTGCTTTATAAATATCTCCTTCCTTTTTGTCTGTAATTAAGTAGAGCCAGGTTTTACAAAGGTACAAAACCAAAGTCCCTCAGAAGTTTCCCTGTACGACCCACTGTGTGGAGTTTTGGAGCTTCTTTCTTAGCTTCTATATCGTTTTTTTTTTTTTTTGTTTGTTTTGTTTTCCTCTTTTTTTCTCTTCTTTTCTTGTTGGTCAATCAGTGTATGCCATTTAAAAGTATTATAGCAATATTTCTCTAGTTGAAGACTAAAGTGGAGATTCTAGTGGATGTGTTTCCAAGTATCATCATTTCACCACCTGCTGATTAAACAAAAGAAATCAAATCAATGGACATCCAGTTTTATATCTACCTTCATTGATGTTGACCACACATAAGCTAACTTGCTGTTGAGATTAAAAAGGTTTATTGAACAGAACAACACGTGTGTCTGATGTTTGTTTTTTGCGTGTGTCAGTATGGCTGGCGGCAGATATGATCTCCTCCACGTACGGTACTGCTGCTGCAACTTTACACCGCCGCCGCCTGAGAGTGCTCCAGGGTTCAGCGGCGTAAGCGAGGGTTCCTGACCCGGACAAATGGATTACACCGAGCTCTCCATTAGAAACGGAGTCTGAGCTGAACCTTTAAACCTCTTCGTCCAGAGATGCTGTATGTAACTCGGAGGCGGGCCGTCCGGCAGCAGCTGCCGGGCAGCTTTTGTTACATCACTTACACGGTTGCAGTTGTGGAGAAGAAAAAAAGAAAAAAAACACAGATTTTCTTTGATTTCTAAAGTTTTATGTTTCAGGGCATAATAATCACCTGATCCCTCCCGGGTCTTAGTTGGGTAAATACAACCACAGATGAATATAAGAGCATGACATAATATATTATGTCATTTATTATCTAAATCCAGGAGCAAGGCACGAAGAAACGAAACTAAATGCATCAGACGTGATTCAGCAGCTGGTAGAACGGAGCTGCAGTAACATGTACAAGTAGGAATAATTGTTTTTATGGTGTCGTCAGTCTCGCACTGTTTTAGAATAGATCTTTTAAATGTTGCTTTAATTTAATTTAAGCACACCTAAACAATCCCAAAGCATTAAACATGGTGCTGGGTATTAATAAAAAAAATAAAAGTTTAGCCTCCTCTGTCCTCGGGACATTGTGCCGAAGTCTCGTGGTTTATTCACATGCACCTTTGCAAACATAAGCAGGCTCTCGTGTTTTTTTTAACAAAGGTTTCCTCCTTGCAGCTCTTCCAAACCAGTAAACAAGCTACACTACTTTAATCTTTTTCTACTTGTACTTTTGTGAACTTTAACATGCTGACTGAGTCCTGTAGAGTCAAAGATTATGCTCATGGGATTTTTGCAATTTCTCTGAGTATTGCATTGTGTCATTTTAGTGTAAGCCTGCTGGGATGTCAAGTTTTGTGAGGATTTGAGGTTTGTTGGGGTTTTTTCATTTTTTAATCTTTTCCACATGTGAATAATATTTCCTGCTGAAGAACGATTGACTTTTAAGTTGTTTATGAGTAGCCTCATAACCTTTCTCAGACTAGGCAGCAACAACTGCTTCTCTCAGATCATTGCTGATGTTATTCTCTTGCGGCATTGTGTTAACACACCTGAAAGCTCCATACCAGCAAAATGCCAAACCTTCAGCTTTTTTTTTTAGAGGTACAGTTTGATTAACAACACCTGGCCTGCGTTCTTTATTCTCTTAATTCATACAGATGTAAGGGTGCATTTCTTGTTTCTTTTTTGTTTTTCTTAACTCTTGGCTCTCTGTCTGGCAATCTCATTAATATTTTCCAAACGTTTGCGAGGTGTCTTAGATGTTTGTGTTCAATCAACCCTGTAGGAAAATTGTGGCCAGTTGTTTGCAATGTCGAGGCCTGTTTACATAATGATGGACTTGTGTTAATCATTTCAGTTCTGCTTTAGTGATGCATATCCCCCATCCACTGTTTAATTAATCAAATTAACCCTAACTGAGTGACTGACGCCACAGCAGATATGAAGAACTTTGGGTCAGCTGCCTGCGTTGCCCATCTGATAATCCAGCCATGACCCCATTATAATGGACGGGAATGCAGTTTATCTTGTGGTGCTTGTAGCTCATTAAATGTACACAACCATGTGTGATGAAGACTTGGGGAAACATTGTTCTGGGCCTTTTTTTTTGTTTTTTTTTAAAATGCCAATCCCTGTAATCCATTTACAATAGCGTCCGTGGCAGAGAGCCAATAATCAAGTCTAAGGCTGCAGTTGGAATACCAAAAGGCAAAGCATTTTATGGAAATTAGGGAAGGAGTGCAAGACATAAAATGTTAAAAGAGCGTAACACACATTAAAAAAAAGACCATTTAAAGCACCTTGTGCTTGCACACAATCATAATAAGTATAGTAAGTCATTACAAACAATACAGCACACACCCTGCTTCTCTTCTGTGCCAGCAGCTGTGAACTCCTACAGGAATTTGCAGAGCTCTTTTATAATCGCTGTTAACAGGCAGGGGGGACTGAATAATTCATCAGCAATGATAAGAACTGAAGCCCTGACCAGCAGCTGAGATTGCTGCTCTTATATCACATGTAATTCATCTCCATGGCAATCATCTGTCAATATTTAGCAACCTGCTTGAAGCCAAAACACCTTTTCTGACGGGGAAGGGAGCCTGTCCACATCTGAGCTCTGATTGGCCTGTACGTCTGAGGGAAAAGAGTACAGCAGGTTTAAATCTCAGATGAATTCAAAGTGTGATACCAGGTAGTAGAGGGGCTTCTGGCGGATGAGTGAGAGCTGAGGTTTGTTCGTAATGTGTGGAAAGGATCATGGTGAGAGAACATGTCAATCCAATCAGCCCACTCAGACAGAGAACAGCTAATCCCACTAATACACCACCAGAGGTGGGCGGAGAGGGGGAAGGGGTCAGCCTGTTCATGGAAACCAGGGTCTCCTTCTTTTCCAGAAATGGGGCCGTGTGTACTACACGCTGTTGGTGCTGCGGAACCACGCTGCCTGACGGTCTGAAACACGGGCCGGGTCACGCTCGTCCATGACCGCGCAAAACTCCCCGTGGATCCGATTTCATTTGACCCTCCGTTGCTTCTCCGACTCTGCGGGATCCGAGCGAGTCCTGCACAAAGAGCTGCTTTGGCATGCGGAGGATAACAGCTTAAATTCAAAGACTAATACAAGTTTTTGTTTTTTTTTTTGTTTTTTTTTTTACGGCATATTCAAGCTAAACGTGGTTATTTATAGAGATCTCTCTGCCACTGAATCCTGCTGAGACCTCCAGCGGCCCGCATCTCTCAGACACTCGTGACGAGACAGAGAAAAGAAGCCCGATGCGAAGGCAGATAATGGTAATCTTTTCCAGTAAAATATCACAATATCAAAGGCCTGCTTCCTCATCAGGCCAAAGTATACCGTAATGACATCAGTGGTTGTCATGACAACCGGAGGAGGGCGGATGACAACATCCATACTGCGCCTTTTAGAGCGGATCACGGCGCTGTTCGGGATTAGAGCTGCACAGCAATGAAATACAATGATCGAAGAGAGACATGCCGAGGCTCTGAATGCAGCTGGGGGACAAAAAATACAACAAAATAAAAAAACGAGTTGCTCATTTTTCTCATATTCACCATCGATTATATGCAAAAAAAAACAAAAAACAAAAAAAAAACGGATTCCGGAAAGCCAAGCGTGGCGTTTGAGCTTCTCAGGAAGAGAGTGTGACGTGAACGCGACCGCTCTGCAGGGCATGTGTGAGGATTACTGAAGAATTTTGTACATGAGCTCTTTGTTGAAGGTCACACCGTCCTCACAGGCACGGGCCTCTTGTTGTTTCCTTACACCTGAGTGGAGGCTGGACGCAAGCACGCCGGGAGACGAACGGAGCCTGAAACATCCCAGCACACACACACCAGCTGTGTTTATAAAAAAAAAACTGGTCTTTTATGCTCTGGACTGTGTATGGGAGGCACACAAAGCACCAGACACAAACAGCTTGATAGAAAAAAAAAATAAAGTTGATACAGCCAGATGACGCAATAAGAAGCTGAGGAGGAGGGAGCTTAAGCGACAAGGTGACTTTAAGAAAGGGAGCAAGCCAGTATGTCCTCTCTCCCCGACTGATGTTTGTCATTTGTCATCCTGACCTCACTCGCTGTGTGTGTGCGTGTGTGTGTGTGTGTGCGTGTGTGTGTGCGTGTGTGTGTGTGTGTGTGTGTGTGTGTGTGTGTGTGTGTGTGTGTGTGTGTGTGTGTCATGCTGTGTGGGGGCTTTGCCTGACTCCTTTCATTATAAATGACACAGTCCTGGGAGGCAGTTGCATTGACGTCAAGCCTCTCAGCTCAGTCAAGGGCTGTAGCTGTTGAAAATCCCCCCAACCCCCCAAATAACTGGATCTAAATAGAAAGAAATGGGTTGCTGCTGTTTCATTACTGCCTCGTGAACTCAAGTGGGTTTAAGGGGGCGGATAAGCCTTCTTTCACAAGTAATCGTGTTTTAATAAAGATTTCTTTTTCTTTTCTTTTTTTTTGGGCTGGAAGAAAAATGCCCTTCCTGCTGCATCTAGATCACAAGCTCCATTATCTGATCTGGGAAAAGTGCAAAGTTAGATTTGGGTTGTTATCAGACTTACATGTTTCTTCAAAAATAAATTCTTAAGAAGCACAGGACCCGGATCGTAAGGGCGGACCCTCCTGCTGAAGGTCAGCTGGGTAGAGCAGGAAGAACAGAGAGAGGAGAGACGCAGACACTGTCAAAGATACAAAAGACAGGATACATTCATCTAACTATCTGTCAGCAGCAGAACTAAGACTTCCATGTAAATATGAGTGATGAATGGTTAGTTGGTGGGCGACAGAGACGACTATATAAACAGGTGTAGACGGCAGACACTAAGGTGGTCAGAGGGGGGGACTGCAGGTCAGGATGTCAGAAGGGGAAAGAGGGAGCAAACAGCTCCAAGGAGGGCTGGTGAGAGATTTATAAAAAAGCAAGGTTGAGATTCTCCAAAAGATCTCTACCATGCAATGTATTGCCCCAACCTTCTCTGCGAGCTGCTTATTGGGACGGATGGAGCATCTCAGATCTTCCGCAACAGATAAACAACCGTAATCTGGTTTAATGACCCTGTGACATGTTTCCCACACCCCAAAATTTCCCCTAACTGAACCCAGCCCTCGTTTCCCAGCGCTCCTCGCCCCAGCGGCAGCCGACGTGAGGGGCAGGTGTCGTCCTCAGAGCCTGTGCTGCTCTGCGTGTTTCCCTGTGGACACAACACCCTGGAGGACACGCTTGCTTTCATCTTTGCAGCAGCTGCCCGCCAAGCCTGAACTGAGCAAACACAAGGCCAGAAGCTTGTGAAATGAATCACATGTTCTCTCGGGATCTTTCAAAATAAGTTGCAACATATTATGAATGTGAAAGAACTACAAAGCCTGTTCACCACTTCAAATGTTTTAATTTGAACCTTTTACAGGGCAAGTGACCACATTTGATAACTTTAGTAAAACTACATACAAGTTTCATCAAGTCTTTTAATATTCTCCAAAAACCCTCCAGTTGAAGTATTTGATTGGGCTATAAAAGGGTCAACATTGTCCAGATAATTAAGCATTTTCTGTATCAACATCAAAGTCAGTAAGTGGAAAACAGAAATGTAACAGGAAAACTCTTTGACGAGCCGTGAACTGTTTTTATACTACATGCTCCAGTAATGTCATTTTGCTTATGTAGTACTTGGATACCCTTCACATGATGTTAATATCAACTTAAAACTCATAGAAAAAAATTTTTTTTTTTACAAGCTTTGAATATTTCAGTAAAGGAAAGAGTAGATATTCAAACTAACTGATTAAACAGGATGGTGACAACCTGTATCAAATGGACAGTGACGAGCAAACGATGTACTGTAAAGAGTGAAAAATGACTGCAAAGTCTTTTTTTTCCATGTTACTTTATTCAGATGAAGATACAGTAGTACAGCATCCCAACTGTGAAGAGAATTCAAAATAAAAATAGCAGTTTTTGTGACACGAGACAATCAACAATCAAGGTTTATTCAAGAGAACAGAATGAGAAGAGGGGAGGAGGGAGGAACAGCAGGAGTAGTTCAGAGAAAAACAAAAGTTTCTTTTATTAACACAACACATACATTTATTCAACCCGCCCGTAACCGCCCCAGCCACCACCCCATAATAAAACATTATGCAGCTACACATGCCCGAGACCCGCATCCCACTTTCTTTTGAAAGCATGCACTGTTTTCGGTCCTGTCGAGATGTTTAAGCAGAGATCCAGAGAGGCAACTGTGAACGGCGGCTGATCTTTTGCTGTCAGACCTCCTGCTCACTGGACACGGGTGTGAGGGACAACTGGCTGCACAAGGTGCCGTGGGTCCGTTTTAGCCACGATAGCTGACGTCGATTTAGTTGTATCATGGTAACAAATTCGGTCTTTTTAAAGAAACTGGGCAGGCGAATACCGCTTCCCCAGGCATACTGAGGGGAAGCGACCACGTCTCAACTCCGGTGGGCATTCTGGTTAAGAGCACTGCTGAGCGCATGCTGCAGAAAATAACTTCCCCTCCTTGCTACTAAACAAAAATCCCTCGAGATTGGGAGGATAATTATGAGCAACACGTTAAAACTGGGCTGGTCCCCGTTACAGTGGGCCGAGACAATCCATTTATTTGACAAATTCAATCCGTTGTGCTGCACAGAACATGGCATGGTAGTCTGCTAGAAGGCTGCTCGGAAAGTAATCTATTTGAGATTAAAAAGTACACGCAATCATCAAGGAGGATCATTGGATTACATGCAGAAGTAGACACCCTGTTATTTCTGTGTCAGCACTTAGTACATTACAGTCCTGGAAAGCATTTAGAAGAACAGAACAGGTTTGGTCTGGTGAGAGGGGAAAAAAAAAAAAAAAAAAAAAAAAAAAGAAAAAGAAAAAAAGCTTTCGGGACCTTCAAGGACCTTTCAATCACTTCTTGGAAGAGCCACGCCAGTGTCTCTGGGAAAAAAAAGAGTACTGTCAAAGGGCTGATTCAGGAGGAAGCTCAGAAAAATAAACAGCTTGTTGCACCATCTGCAGCTAAAGATTTTCATCTACCACTGGGGGGGGGGGGCATCAGAGAGCTAGCATGTTCCTACAGCGTAGGTAGCGAACGCAGACGTGGTATCCTGCAACGACTGGCTGGAGCACGACCGTGGACCGGGAAGGGTCACGAGGAATGTGAGAGGGGTTCTTGTAAGCAACGACTGGGGAGTACAGTAGCACACCAGTCCACACGCACCACTTAATTCAATTTCATCACACCCTGCCCGTGTAAAAGCAGCCATTTACAGCTAAGAGGACAGTTGAAGCAGCCTGTACTACGCTGGACGTGGACCGCCACCGGACCGTTAAAAAAAAAAAAAAAAGGAAAAAAAAAAGAGGAGGAGGAGGAGGAGGAGAAGGAGGGGAGGGGGGGGGTAAAACAATTGTTAACAGCTTCTTTATACATTAACCAGTTGTTCCTAAACATCAATAAATATCTTGTAAAAGTGTTTGCACTTTTGCCTCTGGGGGGTTTCTGCTTTACTGATGTTGGGTTGGTTACGCTAGGGCCAGAACTGTGGAGGGAGGAGAGGAGGAAAAGAAAAGAGCTTTTATTAGGTACACAAAACACAACTCATGCTGTCAAAAGATCCCGCACAATGACAGAGGAGGGAAGTGCTCACCACTAATGGCCTCCTGGGCAAAGTACTTGACATCCATGTCTGTGTCGGAGGCCAGCTTCTCCAGCACTGGCTTCACTTCCGTCTGAAGGGCACTGAAGACACAAAACAGTTTTAAAAGCTCGTCGTTGACTTTGAAATGGCAATTGCAGTTCTGCTCTGAAGAGAAAACGGACGACATACTTGCTGTCCAAGACCGGGCCGATCTTTTGAAGAGACTTGGCCACGTTGAAGCGTACATTAGCCACCTGGTCATTGGACATCTTCAGGACCACTGGCAGCATCTGCTTCGTTGTGATCTCCTGGCCACACGCCTCTGATAAAGCCTAAGAGCCAGGATGGAGGAGCTGATCACGGCTGAGATGACAACGCTTTTTTTTAAATGTAATGAATGCACCAACATGGCACAGAAACTAGAGGGAGGTTAGATAAAGACAAACAAAGAACGTGGCAGAAAAAGGTCGTCCTCTTACATTGATGCAGAATAGAGTGGTCATCCTGTGGAGGTAATTGGGGTCGTTGGCCATGCCGAGCACTTTGGGGACGATTGTGTTCTGAGCCCACTCGGCGCCAAACTTCTCCACAAGCTTCATCAGGTTACAGGTGGCTGCCTCACGGATGGCATATACTAGAAAATAAAAACCACATAGCATTCTTCATGTAAAAACGTGCTTCTGTAATGATTTTAGTTTACATGTAAAAACATGAGCTCGCAAGCACAACAGGTACGTTGTGTGGACTGTTTACAAGTTGCCAGCAAAGAGAAGCTGTAAACAAATCTGCAGGTCACCGCGTTTATGACAAATACAGAGGGAGAACTGCTCCACGAGCTTCGGCACACCTCTCTAGACCCTGGTTTATGGCTCTCAGCCAACATGACGCAAAGTGACCGTGGTCACTTTGAAGCTGTTGTGTACCTTTTAAAATTCTGCATTACGGTCATTCGTATCTGGAAGTGCTGCGAAGCAAATTCACAGCCAAAACACTAGGTGTTGTCAGCTTCAAAAGTCGTGAAATAGTGGGAAACATGTTGGTTCAGGGTTTAACTTCCGGTTTCATCTTTTCTGGTCAGAGTGAACAAAGGCAACCGAGAGAGAGGGGAGATTGTTGGGGTTGGAGCTGGTCAACGTGAAACCGCCAATGTTTTAACTGCAAATGCTGCACCACAAACCAAAAAGATGCTGTGTGAGGAGGTGGTCTGTGGTCTGTGAATAAGTCTAGCAGAAGGGAAAATCTGGGAAAGTGAAGCGCTGGATCAGGTGTAGTGGTCTGTGTCCAGAACTTACACAGATCACTTGTCCACATGTCATCCCTGCCTCGACCTACAATTTCCTCACTTCTGCATTTATCCGCTTTTCTTTAAACTTCCACTTTAAAATTGCTCTGGGCGCACAAAGAAACTACATATAAACACAGAAACAGCAACTTTACAGTTTAAAAACAAAACAAAAAAAAGGGGACCTGAACGCTGTGCAAGTAAAACCATAAGAGGAACCAATTGAGTTGATTTATTCAAGAGCACGAATCTCTCTCTCTCTCATTACAGTAAGATGGTTGAACATTGTGACAAAAACACAAGCACAGTAAGCAGAGAGATGAATATCAGAGATCCTTGAGGCAAACTTAAAATCTAAATAGTGGGCCACACAAACGCTTAAGTAAATTAGACATGTTGCCTCTACACCATAACACAGCAACAAGATCCAATATGCTGTTTAATCACACTCAAAATATTTGTTGGTTACATAAGTCCTGAATGTAGCACAGCTATCCAAGACTAGTCAGGCCCTCGGCCAGTCGGTGAAAGTCCCCCAGACTGATGACTGGATGATGCAAAGCAGCGAGGTGGAATGTGACACAGAAGACATCTTGTAAGCTCAGTACTACCCGACCACTGAACCAGAACAATGTGATCATATTTAGTACAGACATGTGACCAACGAGCACATTGGCCTTGTTTTGGCAAACTATTATAATAGTTTATCTGCCGTTGCTGTGATACCTCACTGATTACACATGCAGGGCTTCTGTCAGTTGATGGATAACATCATTAACTACCCAGACTCCTAATATATGTGGTCATGTCTTAAGACATTTTACTACAAAGTATAATCTATTAAGTAGATTCCACAAAAAAAAAAAAAAAAAAGCCATGCAGTAGATAATGCTTCAAATAAGAACATTGTTGCAAGAAGTGCAATAACTTTTCAAGTGTGAATGCTTCTCAGATGCACAAAAACACAGCAGCACAGACGATCTTTAGAATCACGAGTATCAAGGTGGGCTCATGAAGCATCACTTCTTCAGACACTGACCAAATATGAAATACGATCACAGCCACTACCCTGCGGTGTTATGAAATCGAGCAATGGCCACAGAAATGTTCAGACTGTCAGGAACGTTTGGATAAAGTTTAGAAATGCAGTTATCATTCATTTGATCCCATTAGGTATAAGTTGATAGCCACATAAAAATATCAAGAATGTCCTGCTGTAGTTTTAGTATATCAACTATCTGCAACACCAAGCAAGTAATAAAAGCATAAAGGAAAATAACTGCCAGAAATAAGGCCAATTTACAAGTAAAGAGGAAAAAAATATATATCAAATTCAACATATCACCTCAGTTACATGTAGTAGTTTAATATGCTATCAAAAACATCTACATTTCAGAATGAGAAAAAAAATGCCAAACCCAGAAATCATGACATTAACATATGCTTTATGAAATACTTCAATGATAAGGCAAAATCTCTTTGTAAGAAACATTCTGGTCTGATTCTGCAGTCCTGTCTTTCTTTGAAAGGCTTACGTAACGGTGGCACAGCCCTAACCAAAGCCATTCACACACAAACTCACACCAACAGCATTCCAATGATGTAACCCAACTGGCTCTTTGTCCTCATCGCTGAGTCTGCGCCTCTCTAATTGGAAACCTTAATGTCAAGAGAACTCTATATGAACAGAGAACCATTTATGCAGATACTAGTTTTTTAAATACAGCATGGTACACTGTAACATAACAACACCCCCCCCCCCCCAAAAAAAAAAATTCTTCCAGCATTTGAATAGAGGTGATGGTCACACCGAAATGTTAAAACGGCAGGGGGAACAGGGGTCCTAGACAGTAATGAAGTCACAATAAAGTGGCTCAACTTTGATATTTACATCAATAAACAACGGTATAAATCTACAGAAGCAACACCAACCATTTGTCTTGAAAAGCCAAGTGATTTTTCACGACAGCAATAAGCTTAGCCATTCTTTAGTGATTTAGATTAAAACACAACCACTACCTCTGTATGACGAGCGCAGACATTGCAACTCCACATAGCCCCGAACAGATTCACAAAGTCCACTATCACAAAGTACAAGGCAGCAGAGAGCGACAGACTGCCACATGGCGTCCCTGCCTCGACCTGCAATTTTCTCCGTTGTGCATTTCTCAGCTTTTCTTTAACTTCAGGCTCTCCAACGTGTAATGACATACTGTGTGGTAGGAGACGATCTGCCTGCTGACTTGCCGGTGCATATGAAAACTGATATAGAAAACAATGGCTAAGGGAAGTCAGATGTTGAGAGTTAAGAAATACAAAAAAAAAAAAGCGTGTGTTAATTATAAAGTCATCACTTTTGCTGTTTGCCAAAAAGGGTCTTACCATGGTCAATGAGCCAGGCCATGCAAAGGGTGTTGAGCTTTTCATCAAAGAATTCCACTCCCTGAAGAAACAAGGACACCGCGGTCAGAACAATTTCTGAATATCCAGTCATATCAGGTGCTGCATAATTTTTGTTCTTACGTTAACGTTTCTGTTCTTAATCAAGGCGCTAATATTTCAAACATGTATGGCTTTCAGCTCATTTCTACATCCTGTGACTCACCAGCTGTCCTGCCAACAAGGGCATATACTCTATGATGGCGAGGCGGACCCTCCACTTGGCATCCTCAGCTAGCTCCACAATGGCAGGCAGCAGCGACTGGGAGAGCTGGCGAATGCCAATCACCTCATTCACACAGTCTAGGTTGGAGATGATATTGAGACGCACCTCAGGGCACTGAAAGAAACAAACAAATACCTTTTAGAGTAGCACCCTGACAATGAAACAAGGATTCATACATTTAACTTATCTATAATGCAAAGCCACTTACGCCAATCTATGCAAACTAGACATACGAGTTTAATACCCCAGAATAAAAACGAAACCAAGTGCTAACCAAACACTAACACATCCAGTCAGTCTGGTTAACTAAGTGCCTTGCAAGCAAAGCTATCAGACAAAGAACAGCAACAAAATAAAATACTCATGTAGATGCAAATGACATCTATGGAGCACATATGGATCACCATACGCCCTTAAAAATAATTTAAATAATTCCTAAAAAAGGAAGTCTGTACGTCAAAACCATCAGTTTGAAGTGTAATCTAATTAGACACTTGATCTTACTTGTACTTTGGAAAAAATGGGCCATCTATAAATAGGACTAAAGAAAATAAATTAAGAACATAAAGTCTAAGCCTTAGATAAAAAAAAAAGAAATCCACACATTTGTATTTAACCTACCAAGCAAGTCTGACAAGTGTGAAAATGTATGTCACAATCATGAAATCGTTTAAGAAACTATGTGCATGCATAATCTAGATAATCACGTAGCTGACTGCAGCTTAATGCAGACTCAAACTGCTGTTAGATCATTTTGCCCCTAAAACAGATTCATGAACAAGTGTAACAGATGAAGAGTTTAGTAACATTACTAAACCTATCTGCTATATGATCACAAAACAAGATCATCTACATCTAGTTTTTCTATAAATCTAATCAAACTGCACTGAACAGCAACCTATCTGATCAAACCTCAAACAACTTTCCAAAATGCTTCCCTCCAGACACAACCAGGCCTCCAATTAGAAAAGTCTCAGTTTAGCTGCCAACTGTGTGAATCATCCTCCCACCCATCCAGGTGGCAGCCAGGTACATCTGGTGGCCGTGGTGAAGTGGCTTGTCTCAGACAAGCAGAACGCTGAATAAGTTGATCAAACTCAGATGCTTCCACATGAAGCTTTTGTCATGAATGTTATCAAACTAAAGCACAAACTCACCAGTTTTCAAAGCCACCTGTCAAAACCACAATTATTCTCAATTTCATTTACCTCATCTTTTAGCTGAGCCAGGAAGAGAGGCAGTAAGTGCTCTATTGTGTTGTCCTTTCCCAGGATGGTCGAAAGGCCCATAATAACTGAGGCGAGGGCTGACTTCACATGCTGGTTGGTGTCTGAAACAAGTTCCTGGTCAGGGACGAGACACACAGGAGACAGAAAGATCAGCACAAACAAACAGTTAAGATGGACAGTACGTAAATAAACATCTAGACTACTGCTATGGGTCATATTTACAACACACTACGAAGAGGAAGGCTGTAATTGACTTGTGTGTAAATACACAATGAGGAGAGCGTAATAACTGCGGGTGGAAAAAATCTGATGATGCAGACTAGGGCTGTGGAGTAGAGGAAATTTACCCAGCTCTGATTATGGACACTACTTTATTCCATCCCCTGGTACCCAATGGTAAATCTCTACTCACAATTTAACTAAACTTAAAAAAAAAAAAAAGCCTTAAAATGGACCAGTGAGCATTTTGGGCACAAACAACTCTTCTCTCAAACCATTTGTGAACAGTGATCTCGACCTGAAAGTGACCAGTGAAGTTACTGAATGGCAGATCTTTCAGCACATTGTGTACGGACACCAATTACATTGTTATGTCAGTGCATTCCTTCTTTACAAATGCTGCAGGCAGAAATGTTGTAGTTCATGCCTCTGTCATTGCAAGTCTGTCATGCTGCGGTGCTTTATGGGCTTTTGGTCGAGTTAGCAAACTGGTTTTCCCTGCAAACGATGCAGCGCACAGAACCAGTGCAGTGAAATAGCTGGTTGTATACATGGTCTTAAAAACAGTGAGCATTTTATGTTGAAAGGAGTACTTTTCCTCCCTTTTTCCATGTCCTACCTCACACACTGTCTGCATTTAAAGTTTTGTGTTGTATTGAACTTTTGTGGATAATGAAGCGAGAAAAAAAACAAAAAAAAAAACAAAAAACAAAAACAAACAGGATCAATAATCCATTGGAAAAACTAGTGGCAAGAGGCCGATTCATGCCAAATTGTTCGCAGCCTGCATTAGTCATGGAGCGAGGGTCGCGTTAGGTCTGTGTTATTCACATAACACGTGTATACTCACACATCTGTACAGCTACCCATATTAGGATATTGCATTAGCTTTCATTCCTTGTATACAGCTCAATCTAATCCCTAACTTCAACTATTACTGGTTTATACCAAACCCTAATTTTGACCTCATCTTAAGTTACAACTTAGCTCAAACTTTAACCAGGACAGCAGAAATAACATTCCACTTCATTAGGTGGAATGAGCTTTGACACCCGCAAGGACAGTGATTCTATCTATTAAAAAAACACACACACAAACACACACATACACACACACAAAACAACTTTTCTTTGTTATATTCTAGGGGTGCCGTAGATGCCTAGTTTGAAATGTCAGTTGCACTAACTTGAATAAAACAAAAACAAAGAGTCTCACATACACAGACATTAAACCCTTTGCTGGATAATAACTGCACTCTATTCCAAAGGGCAGACAAGAACCGGGAGTCACGGGACGGGGAGCGCTCAACCAGCCTCCATGTGCACCCTGAGAAGAAAACTGATTAACCCTTAGAGTCAATCACAAGGAGTCTCTTGGTCTTTTGGATTTATTATTATATACCTCGAGTTTTACTGAAGATTTATTTAATGCAAAATTAAAATGTTAACACTGCGGTTCTGACAGTTGCTTGGGATTGCTTGTGGTTGGCCTGTCAATGCTGCGGCTTAGTTTGTGGTTACTGCGACAGCCCAAATGTAGACAAAAGCAATAATTAGTGGAATCCCATAAATGTGCTGCTAGTAAAAAATTAAGCCGATACTACTTGCAAACTCAATAAAAACTCAAGAATTATGGAGCATTAGGTAAATAATTGTCAGAATATGAGCGTTAAGCTTTTGACACAAAGCCCTTCACCTACGCAGCTATAAATGAGATTGTCCGTACTGGGACATGTATATGCAGGTCACGTTCTCCTCCACTAACATGACGTTTTCCTTTCCAAGAATGCATGACTTCTGCTACCTGTACAGCCCTGTGCCACTGCTGATGTGTTGACAGGATAAACAGAGTGGGGTTTTATTGTTTTTAAAAAACATTTTTTTAAAACATGGTTTGGTAGCTTTCACAGACACGGGAGTGTAGATCCAGGAATTGCCGCATCGATCTACAGTACCACTACTTTCAAGTTAATTTACTGATAATGCCACCTGCCAATGAAATAGCTATTTTTAAAATGAAGCAGTACATCTGAGCTTACTCTTCTTCAAACACCACAGTGCCACCTGCTGTTCATCTACCGAACCACAGCATACCTCCATCATCTTCCCCATTGTCTTTAACAACTGAGGAGATTTAAAACATTTTGTTCTACAGAAATTTTAGTCCGATGACCAACATTATGATTTGAGGACATGGATGTCTACTTGAATGGGGTGATGGTTTATGCTACATAGAAGAATCAAGCGCAATTTTATAGAACAATACGATATGCTCCATTGCTTTTAAACACATGTAAGCTTCTAAGTGACCTAATAATCATCCAATTTAAAAATTCTTATTATGAAAACAAAAGCAGTTAATAACAATTATTAGAAAAAATAAAAGTTGTATTCAGATAGAGATTATAATGCAAATCAATCCATCCATTGCTTTTTGAATTCTCCTACTAACATACAGAAAAAGAAACCATACTGATCACAAGGCCTCTAAGGAAGAGGCACACTGACCTAACCTTTTCACAATGGAGATTATGAGACATGGGTTGTAAATTCTGAAGTATACGATACTGATACAGCCCCACGAGTCTGCTTGGATGCTTTGAAGACTATAAAAAGATAAGCCTCTTAATTTCTCATGCTTAACAAATGATAGCATTTCAAGGTGTCTTTGGTTTAAGTGGGAGGTAAGTGCCAATGAAATGTCATAATATGGCAGACAGAAAAGGTATATTTTTTACCTTGACGCAGGGCAAGATGTGAGTCATGATGATTTGCTCACGATTGTCCTCTGGGAGGTTCTCGCAGAATTCTAATCAAACGGAAACAACCATGAAAATGTAGAACAGACTTTACAATAACCTGAAACAAGTTCAACCCATTTAATTGTTGGGTTTTTTTCTGCTCGTCCTTCTTACCTTTGACTTTGTTGGCTGCAGCAGCACGCACTTCAGCTTCACAGTCTTTAAGAAGATTTTGGAAGGCCGGGACCAAATCATTCTTTGTGATCTCTGGGCCAACTGCTTTCTGGAGCTATATTCAGAAGAAGATCATTACGATACAACAACATCTACGTTTTGTAATTGTGACACTACCCTTAACTGCAGTCACTCTATGCAGTGTTTGACTCAAACTCAAACTTAAAAATAAAAAGACATTATGAAGTGTCGTGCAACTTACCAACTATCATGGCATAGTTCAACTATGAAAAGCTAGTATACACAAGCCTCTTGTAAGATGTGCATCAACACATGCGGGGCACCAGACTAAGTTTTTACATTTATAGCCATGAATATGCAAGGCCGCCCATAATCAACTTCACCATAACACCTTTAACATTTTTCTATCTGAATAATTTAGTTACAAACTAGCAATTTACAGAATATAACCAAACTTTCGTTTCAATTTACATAAAAATCAAGAGACGTATTCACACGTTTTTTTTAAAACACACAATGTTATGAAAGCACTCTATTAGGGAAACATGGTTAAAAATTACAATGATGATATGACTTGAATACTTCAGTATTTGCAGTCTGTGTCTTTATCCTTTGCAGCCAAAACTGACCCCTGACTTCTTTGCCCATTTTCCTTGCTCAGCATCTAAACTGAGATCTTGGGCAGCGAGGCTTTACTTGACAAATATACCATTGACATTAAAGTGTAAACACATGGCTTCAGAAAAATAACAGACCACCATTTACTGAGACATTCTTTGTTTTCGCGACTTTGATATCAAACGTTGATACTGCAACAATACATTTTCAATATATTGTGCAGCCCTACATAGAATGCAAACAAGTATCTTAATGTCCATCACATTCTTCTCTTTAAAAGAACATGACAATTCAGCACTGCCAAAGTCTATGAGCTGTACACAAGTTGTTTCAGTCAGATTCACTTGCACTCTGCTTTTTCAAGCAATTGCATGTGACCCATATGTCTGGTAAACAGCAGGTCTTCCTTAACAATGAAGGTGATTGTACTAAACGTAATTTCATTCTCCTTAGCAGACAGATTAGTTAAATCCTGTCTTTCATATGCTGTTAGTAGACATCTTGCAGTTCTGCATCCGTTTCTGTATGGTTTGTGACACACTCATTGTGCTTCACAAGCATTAGATGTTTTTAGTTTGTGGTTAAGTCAACTGGTTTTCCCACAAATGGTGGCCAATACGGAAACAGTGTGTGAAATACAAGGCGTTACTTTTTCCACAATACATGTACCATATAACTGCTTTGCTTTGATATAAACGAGGAAAGTTAACTTTCCCATCTCCACCTTAATCAAACAGGCAAGTGTACACTGACTCTTGTTCCCTGCAAGCATTTCATAAGATATAATTGTTTAACAAAAACCCTGAACTGAATTCTATAGTTATTATGAACTAAGAAATATATCCATACTATAAACATTCCTTTAATTGTCATCTGGTGAGTGTGTCATGTAGAAATCTTCATAATTGAATTAGCTAATGCCAATTTCCAAACCACTTAAAAGAGGCTTTCAATATTACTTTTTCAATTGTTGACTACATACTTAATTTGGCATGACTGCATTAAAATAAGTCTTCCGTTTACCTCAGAGAACTTGTCGGCCACCATATAGCGGACCCTCCAGGACTTATCTTCTGCTGCCTGGCGCAGAGTGGGCATAACCAATGCATCAAGGTCCTCCTGAGGCAGCAAAGTGGCAATGCTGACACAAGCCTCGACTGCAAGCAGCCGCACTGAGTCCTAATGGAGATGGTTAACGGGATTAGTTTGGCAATTACTGGAAAATGACAGCCAAATACACCCAGAAAGATTTGCTCAATAAATAAATGATAATACATAAAATGCATTTGTTTAGGCTGCAAAGAAAAACAAGTGCTCATACCTGCTCATCTGAGGCCAGAGCAGTGAAGAGTGAGATTATGTCACTTTTGACATATTCTGGCTCCAGGACTTTAGCAAACTCTCCCAACTTAGATGCTGCAGCACGACGCACCATAGGAGTGTCATCTGAGCACAAGGTGCGAAAATGCCTACAGATAACCACAAAAATTAGAAACAGAATATGGTTAAATGGCTACTGAAAAAATAAAATCAATTAAAAATAGTTTCCCTCTCTTGAGAAGCCACTTACTGACGGATCTCAGCCTTGACAGTGCTGGAGACGCGAGGATAACATACACTAAAGAGGCCACAGGCTGATGTGCGAGAGGTGAACCAGTCACCACTGGCCAGCCGCTTCACCAAAGGCTCAAAATGGACCTCCAGGTCAACTGGAGAGTGCTCCTGAGAGATCTTCCTCAGGGATTCCACAGCTTTGTCTCTGACCACCGTCTCTTCCACTGTGGCCAGACTCTCCAGGGGAGGCTGTGTAGAATGACGAAATGTGGTTGGACATGCTCACACTTTTTAAACCAAATCAGTTTAAATTCTGAAAGAGCCACATCTATGCACTATGCATATTTATTATTTAGAATAACCATTTCACTTATTCATTATACTTTCCTTAGTAGCTCACATTTACATAACAGCAACTGCAACACCCCAAAACGTACCAGGAGACAGTGGACATACTCTGGCCCTCCAACCAACATGGTGAAATTGCCAAGCTGCTCAGCCAATGCCAGAAGCACCTCATCTTCATCGTAGATGGTGTCTGAGGATGACAAAAAGATTTGTGAAACACCTCCAAGAATATGCCAGCGGATGCATACACATTTAGTGCTTCTCTGTCATTTAAAAAGTAAGTCGGTATCACCATTACCTGTAAGGAACGGGAGGAGCTCGGTCCGGGTCCTCTCTACACCTAGAGCTAGAGCAATAGTGGACAGCTTCTTGATGCTGTTGAGACGTAGCTGTAAACAAAAGGCATCATTTAGTAATGCACTCACAGTGGGGTTTCACAAATTCATCTACCTGCGTCCACACCACCAAAATCAACCTTTCATATTAACTGAGGGGGTTCTTCAAATTACTCTTCAGCCACTACGGCCTTAAACGCTGTTGTGAGCGCTGACTTTACTGTGATTCAACTGGGTCGCATCCTGATGGCAGCGATGCGGCAAAGCTGCGAGCTAACTGGCTTTTACCAACAATGCAGTCATTTTACGTTCACGTTTCTGTTAATATTAGCACCGAGTGACCAAGATTGGTAATAATCTCCACTCCAGACGAACGATTAACGTCGGAAGTTCCTACAAAAACAAAAAAAAAAAAAAAAAAAAAACAGAGGGTGCGTCCGACTGAAAACTCCGACAGGCCTTAGCCGGGAACGGTAGTTAGCATATCTGCTAACGAGCGCGCTAGCAGTCGGGCGCCCGAATGAGGAAATTCGTTAAATCAAATCCGCGTTGTTGCGGAGTACAGTTAAGATTTAAGCCATGATCCACTAATACAACCTGGACGTCCTCATTTCTCAGCTCGTCAATGAGAACGGCGATAGGGTAGAGAGAGTCGTCTCCATCAGCTCCTGCCATTTTGGATAGTATTGCCGTTACCGAATGGCGCTGCTGTGCGACACTACGGGGTTTCTGAGCCAGAGCAGCGGCCGCAAGGCCCGCCCCCCTCCGCCGAGGCGCTGCTGCCTTCAGGTGACCGCCGAGAAAATCGTACGAAAGTCGTCTGCAACCGTAATGATTCTCATTTAAAATTAAGCTCGGCTATATTGGGTGCTCGTCAAAAACACAACAAAATAAAAAGTTCAAAATAAAAATGTAAACCTTATTTTATGAAAAGACATGATAGTAGGGGTTGTAGTATAAACATAGCAAATTACACGAATACGTAGTAGCATTTACCAGATGGATTTTAGACTAACTCATTAGAATATTTTCAGTTACTGAATAGTTTGATTTAGGTTTAGTAGTATGAACTAAAAAGTCTGCTCGATTTACCCCCCAATCAATCAATTACAGACTCCAAACTATTAAAGAAAAAATATCTAATTGCACAATTCAACTGTAACAAGTGAGTAAAACAATTTATTTATGCAATGCACTGGGTAAAAATACATGCTTACTGTGTTTACTCAGCAGGTAGGACACTGTTTCTTAATTAGATAAAGCAATTAATTTCCCAGGTAAAGTTCTGAGGTACTTCCACCTTTACTTATTCACTACTGTTTTAGTCACGTTATAATGACCCTTCACAACATTTCCAGGAGACATATCATTGTTGATATGAGTTACTATACAAACTAAGACTTTGCTTAAAGTGGTTTTCAATATTTTAAGCTTATGTCAAGCAAGAAGCAGTGTGTGCCAGGGATGAGATTTCAGATTTGTTAACAGATCCAATAAATACAGAGATTTTCTTTAAATTCAGCTTAATCCCCACGAACAGAGCCACAACGGATATTTTATCTTTACGTAAAAATAAAAATACCAAGTAAGTTCAACTTTAAAAAGATGAGGACGTAATTCTTCCGTTATTCATTGGGGGTTTATTCTAAAAACGACCCTTAAAAAAAACTATGTAGAAGCAGATGGCGTAATTCTAAACTAAATAAATTTGATTTATCAAAGGCCTCAACAATGTTTTTTTTTTTCTGGCAAAACAATCTTTATTTTAAAATTTTTGAACATTATTAAGAAAATAAAATCCACCTGCAAGGAGCAGGCACGATGTTACCGAATGGAAACGCATTTAGAGGGAAAGAAACATCCATCCGTCAATTTTTATACCCGTTTTTAATCGTTTGCAGGGTCCCGGGGGTCTGCCGGAGCCTATCCCGACTCATTATGGGCGACAGGCGAGGGAGGAAGGAAACAAGGAAACGGGCTTTTACTTTGAAAGACGGCGAACCGGATGTTTTCAGTATGTAGTAGACGTCGGTCAAGATGGCTTCTCAGCAGCAGCAACCCGGCGGGCCGATTGCTCAGCCAGGATTACAACAAGCGGCTTCCCTTCAGCAGCAGCAGCAGCAGCAACTGAGCCAGCAGCAGGACTTTGACCCAGTCCATAGATTTAAAATGCTTATTCCGCAGCTGAAGGAGAGTTTGCAGGTAATTGTGCCCTGTTGAACTGTCTACACCAAGAACACCAGAAACACCCGGCGAGTTAATTCACCAGCAAGACTGCACAGCAAGCTGCTATTTAAATGAATCTAATTTAATTTTCAGAATGTAATGAAGATTGCGTCGCTGAATCTGGCCCATAATACATCCATTGATAACGGCATGTAAGTAACCCGTCTGAAAGGCAGCAGCTTTACAACAAAGGCGCGAATGTTGCTGTTCTGAACTTCCACTGAATCTATTGTTTTTCTTTCTTTTTTTATTAGTAAAAGTAGCGACACGTCTGTTCAGCGCTTTGACAAAAGTTTAGAGGAGTTTTATGCCCTCTGTGATCAACTGGAGCTGTGTTTGGTAAGACTTGGACCTATTCACAATCATCTCAGCTGTTGTTTAAGGGGATGGACGCAAACGCTTGATACAGCCACGTGAGAGTCTGTAGGGAACCTTTGCCAGAAGAAACTAAGTCTCACGTTAGTGGTGCCCAGAAGTGGCTTTGGCATACTCTTTTATTTTTTTTGGTACTTTGGTCCCAGTTGTAAAGACAGAGATGTCTGAATCCTGAGTTTTATCTGTGAAGAATTGACAATACTATTTTAAAAAATTTGAAAAAAGCCCAAACCATTCATTTTATTTTCAATAAACCCAGTTGACAACTAAGTTTTTTTTTTTTTTTTTTTTTTTTTTTTTTTTTTTATAACACAGATCTGGCAAAGGTATTTATGTAAGTACATGTCATTAACACAAGTGACGAGTGTATTAATATAAATGAAAATGAGAGAAGCACATCGTTATTGTAGTGACCCACTGAAGTAGACACGGACCTCTTTAATCTGCTAGTAAAAAAACTACCTGGTGCCCTTCATAATGCTGTTTCTGTAAATATATCATCTCCACTCAAACTGAATGCATGACCTCGTGTTTACTTCTCTCTCTACGCAGCGCCTGGCGTATGAATGCCTCTCGCAGAGTATCGACAGCGCCAAGCATTCACCTAACCTGGTCCCAACAGCCACCAAACCAGACACGGTCCAGACAGAGTCCATGTCTTATGCTCAGTACCTTGCCATGATTAAGTCTCAAATCTCCTGTGCCAAAGACATCCACAATGCTTTGCTGGAGTGTTCAAAGAAAATCGCAGGAAAGGGACAGCCACAAGGGATCATGTAGACCTGGACTATTTAGGGTTTTTTTGTTTTTTTTCTATATGTCATGCTATGTGGTTTTATGTTTGGACTAGTGCTTAATTTCACAAAACCCTGTTAAACTGAGTTTTTTGTAAATAATGGAACATTGAAAAAAGACACCCTTTTAGTAACACATTTGTTCTGAATAATAAAACATTTCTACCTGCACAGCTGCCTTATTATTATTATTATTATTATTATTATTCAAGGTTGAAATAAAAAAATGCCCATAAAGCCCTCAGCTGCTTATTTAATAATAAACTGTAATCATCAAAGCAAAAACAGTTTGTTGTGCATACAGGTTTTTAATAATGTGCAGCTATGCTGGTGAATGATTTGAAAAAAAAAAAAAAATAAAGTAATCTCGTTTACACTTGTTGAAGATGTAATATGATGTAGTCATGATAAAAGTCTAAGTTAACAGACACATTTGTGAAAGTGAATATTTAGTAAAATAAGGTACATGGATTTAGAGACATAAAGCCCTGGGTTCTTGGCGTTTCCTCGCCTCGTGGTGTAAATAGTTGGGAAAACTCAACGGTAGTCGGGTAACACCAGAAGGAATTTTAAGAGCAGCCCCGCGCCCCCCTGTCTTTGGTGTGCTTGAGCAAGTTACATTATGGAAAAAAACCTGACGCTTGGGCTCCGTGTACGTTCCTGGGATGAATGAATAGTTGGTGTACTGGTGAGACTCAACACTTTCTTCTTCGTAAGTTAAAAGCAAAGGGGGAAAAGTTGATATAGTGTAGAAGCACAGGAGCTGGGAGTGTGGCGGGCCTGCAACTGTGCAACGTCTCAGACCAGTCTGAGCTACTGACAAGTGCTTACGGCCAAGAATAAAAGATGGACATGATATTCACGACAGCAGAGGCTCGCTATTCTAAACCTTATTTAGAGTCGTTTTTCTGAAACATCTTTCATCAGACAAGGTCAAACTGATTAAAGAAAAAACAAGGATGCCAACGAACGGCCCATGCTGACACAGAGTTTACTTTTAATAGGTGTAAAAATATAGAAGAATAAATCTTTATTCATTGAGATGAATCCATGTGTTGTCTAGAGTCTGTGCTCTGCGGCACAGAATTCAGGTGAAACAGAAAAAAATACCCCACGAAGTAACAATATAAAAAGGGAAGGGTAAGAGCACTTCTTTTTACAAAGATTACAGCAGATAAAGTACAAAGAGCTAGAACATTAGGTAACAGACATTATTACAAATGGAAAATGTAGATATTATCTACGTGGATTTCACATGACCTGGTATTTGTGTCATGAGTACACAACGAAAAAGGGGGCGAGAATCAGATTAACAGTTAACAGTGTGTTGACCGTTAAACATTAATGCTGACATCCATTAATGAGCATTTTATTGGCATCAGAGTTATTTTAACATTTTAAACAAATCTGGCATCAATAAAAGAGTCATTAAGAGAAAATAGGAATCCAAAACTACTAGACGTAATCATGTACTGGTATACTAACATATTTCTAATTTTGTATGTTCTATAGCTTACATAGATGAGATGACGAACGTCACACGTTGAACTAGTTTTTCATTATTAGCACTCAAATGTATAGTGGCTGAAGTATAAAAACATTAACTTGCTATAGCTCTTTAGTTTTGTTCTTTTATTCCTGTGATACAGCATACACGTGTCCATGCAGTTGGCCAAAATATATAAAACTACATTCATGGTCAGACTATTAGAAATTTGAGGCCAATTCCCCTGTGGTGCGTTTTTTTTTTTTGGAGGGGGGGTTGATACGACAATGACTGTGACAGGCTTGAAAGACTTTAATGAAGTCCGGTGTTTCTACTGTTTCGTCTTGGCTGAGCTTTTGGGTTTGTCTTTACCTCCGGTCTTGCTCTTTTGTTGGTCTCTGTGCGGAACACAAAACAAACAGAAATGTTAACCATCGCACTGCTGGATAACTTTGTTACCGAACCACGATGACAGAATGTCACGGAGCGCACATGCCCATTTGTTTGTCATCTGATCCAGATGACATGCTGGCCTGTCCTCTGTGCTGCGTGTGCTTTAAATACGTACCTGTGGGAGTGTTGAGGACCCGTGAGGGCGGCTCGGTGAGCAGCTCGGGGCGGAGGTTCTCTCAGGCTTCTCTCGGACATGGGGGCAGATGACTGAAACTTGGACACCTCCTGCTGCCACTCGTCATCGAAAGACTGCGCTTCAGCTGCAGATAGAGGATCAAGTTCATGTGAGGGAGAATGACAGCGGCACTCGGATAACACTGCGTTGAACTGGCTGCAAATCTTTGACGTACATTCATCCATATTTTGAAAGTCCTGGTTGAACTCCTTCTGTCCTGTTTTCTTGTTGTACTTCTTCTCAACAACACGCCCCCTGTCCTGGATGTAGTGACCAATACTCATCTTCTCCTCACCACTCTCAGAGTCTTTCACTGCTTGGCGGGTCTCCTTGATCTGGGGAAGAACATCATTAAGCCTTTCGGACAGCTTGTACACAGATAGGTATATTTATTCTAAAAAAGCATGACTATAAAAAGAGATTAGGGTAGTCAGATGGTAAATCTTTCCCATGACAGAAGGTATGATTAAATAAATACAGACAACATCATAAATTGGTTGTATTTGAATGCTTTGAATCCACTCCCTCTGGTTGAGTGTTATTCACAGACAGATTAACATTTGCGAGCTCGCAACAATAAACTCTAACATGATATAGTGACAAATCTGACACTTACCCCTCCAGGGCCACGGCGAGTTGAAGAGGATGCCTGGAAGACCTTTGGAGGCTCATTTCCAACCTTTGAATATGTCATTACTGAGGAAGAGCTGAATGAGTGGGTGCTCTCCTGGAACATACACGAGAGTGCTAAGCGAACATGTTTCATGCAGTGCATCGGTGTAATAAAACTCCCAAAAGGGTTTGCTTGAAAGAACTCACAGAGTTTCTTTGCATGTCATCCACCCTGTTTCTCATGTTGGCCATCATGTTGTCAAACATACCAAAAGGGTTAGACATCATGTCCTGTACAAACGTCAAAGGTAAACAACAGTTAAAGCTGGAAAAGAGCTGGAAACATGAGCTTTTATGCACCCAAGTCACTTCTCATTATTGGCTCAGAGGCAACTCCATCACAAACACGTGCACAGTGGAAAACCCTGCACTTCACCACAGCCAGTCGCGCTGACTAAAGTAAGACATTGCCACTCTGCATGCATTCACTTCTTTGTAAAGGGAACGATAGTGACGACCACACAGTAAAGGCTAATAGATTAGAATTTGCAAACCTCTTAAAGAAATCCGCCTTTTTTTTCCTTTTTTTTTTTTTTTACATACTGATTACAGTATTTGCCTGGGATTTATTTTAAATGCAACACTGTGGAAAGAGGGGTGTGTGTGTACTTCTTTGTGGATTTTTGAGAGTTACAAACTTAGAGCATGCACTTAATATAGATCCAACAGAAAGTGGTACAACTGACCGTATTCCCAAAAGTGCCAAAGGGCAACAATGACCGGCTCATATCCTGAGGATTCAAACACAATCAGTTTAGTAACATGGTACCTAAATATCTGCATAAGTTCCACACACATTTTGATGACTTTATGGTGAGCTCACCAAATTAAATCAACAATGTTTGCAACATATTTGAAGAGGTTTTAAATATTCATAAATTCTTAAATGTTCAGGAAGCACCACCAGTGCTAAACAACCAGGTGAAATGTTACTAATATCAATGTATACTGATGTGTCTAAACACAAAGATCACATTAACTTTATAAATGTTTCTTAAAGTCACTGCCAGGGAGCTGCAACGTTGCCTTTCACCAGTTACTAAATCCTTGACACAGCCACAAGCAGCTCTCCACGAGGCCTTCATTCAGCATTGCCGTACAAGGCAAGGCACCTTCTTGAGTTGCAGCCACCAAGACGGGCAGTGAATGCAGAGGGAGCAGCTTGAGGACCCGCAGTCAGACCGTGTGTTTCCCCTGCCAAGAGCACAGGTGTTTGTGACCCCGTGGCCCCGGATAAGCATCTCAACTGCCATCACTATGTGTGCCAGTGCATTTTCTGGGAGTGCGATGCGCAGGGTGATTGTGTGTAGTCAATCTGGTGTTGAATGACTTGTGTTCCATGTGTAATTGGGCTGCATGGCCAGAGATTAGTGAGGGTTTAACACTGAAACCGAGCTTCATTCTAGGAAGACTAAAGTGGGCATGGTGGACTAGTCAGGACAGGGATCCAGCGGGGGCAAAAAAGTCCAAGGCTGCTCTCTCAGCTCTTTTCAAAGGTCAAGCTGATGTGAAATGCTCCTGACCACAGTGGCATCTATGAACTAATAAATACCAGTTACATATTTGCACGCATTATATTTAGACTAAGCCTGAGCAGAGGAGAGATTGAAGGTGCAAAATAAAGAATGCAGACTCACTAGTGTACACGTTACACATTATTTTAGACTGTCTGGACTACTGAAAATTGACACGGTATTTTTTTTTTTTGTATCTTGCTCAGTCTGATCCTGAACAGAGGTTGCTGTACCCCTGGAGTCAGACTGATGCATCACATAGCACCACCACTAAACAAACCAAAGCATTATCTTTTATATAAATTGCACACGGGATCACTGCTCTGCACTGTTCTTTTGTTTAACAGCACTTTTTAAACAAGTGCCCCAATGAATGAGGTAATATGACCCAGGTAGTGGATACTGGGATAAGACAGAGAAATGTAAGTACACAGATGCAGCCGTGGACGGTACACAGGACTTATTTTCTCACTGGAAATCTCATGCAAAGTAAGCTAATACAAGACGTATTCCAGCATTATGTGGCCATTGAGTGTGTGTGCATACCCACGTGCGTGTGCACGCCAGTGCATTGATGCTGCAAGCTGCCACCATGTGTTAGTGTGCCTGTGAATATGTTTTAATAATGCCCGTGTGTGTGTTTCTGGATGCATTTTGGTGTGCACATTTGGGCCTGTGATATTGGAGAACAGCTTGAGAGCGAGCTGTCTGTCATCTAGCTGCTAATGCACCAGCGATGTCAAGTTCTGCGAAACAGATGGACTAAAAGCACGACAATGAGAAAACAGAGTGCCCATGACATATGAAAATAGAGTACATGCCGTTATAAAGCCAACAACACAACAGCATGATCATATGGCTGGTATCCTGTTTATTGTTCCCGACGATCAACAAAGCGCTGCAGGAATGAGGAGGCTGTGGGACGTTTAGGAGTTTCTAGTCTCTAAATCACAAAGGTCTCACCATTTGCATGCTCCTACCCACAGAAAGTGACAGGCCAGCCAAAGAAAGTATGAATCATTAAAAAAAAAAAAAAAAAAAAAAACAAACAAACAGACTTCTAATATTAAATGTATTTGCTTGGATGGATGTTTTGAGGCGGAGCTCCATTTCATTCACTGTCAATGAGATGATTATTTGAGTATTCTGAGCCCGTGTGCTGCTGATGGTATGATGCTACTACAGAGAAAGCAGGTTGTTGGTGACTGAGGCCACACTTCTAATGTAAGTCATTATCAAGGATAAATATCTAGGCTCTCACAAGTGACTTGGATTAAAGCAGGTGGCTGTGTCTTAGTTGGACGTAGCAGGGATAAGTTGGCAAATAGATGGAGAGATTTGGAAGAGGCTTGTGGGTGCTGTGGAGTAGATCAAAACAATGCACCTGCCTACATACCTGTCTTTTGATTAGAAGCCAGCAAAATCAGCATCCAAATATGCTCTAAACATCATACTTTGACCAGCCAAATTGTTTGCACGGCATATTTGAAGATAGTCCTTTTGTAAGTTAACATGACATTGAAGGTCAGTGAGAATCACATCAAAAGAACGTGTTATTTTCAGCTCGTCTCAACAGAGCAAAGCAGAAATCTCATGGGGGCAATTGGTTCAAGTGTCAAAAAAGTCTGTGCAAGAAAGTAGTGTGTTAGTGGAACAATGCACTATAAATAGGTCTTGTCAGGGCTAGATATAACTGTCCAGAGAGGCCAAGGGGGTTGCCCTTCCACAAAACCAGAGACCCACATGGCCCCATATCTCTGCAAGTGGTGTTCCAGTTACACTGCCGGTGGCCAGCTTCCAGTACAACCTTAGTGAGGGAGGTTGATTCCTCAAAAACACTAAACCTCAGAGGTTATAAAAGCGTTAGAGCATCATTCATATCTTTATGCATGACTCAATGAGACCTAAAGGAGGAGTGGTAGCATAGTGGTTACAGAGGTGGCCAAGTCCCCAGGTTGACAACCGAGGTGAACCACTGTGGGCCCCTGAGCAAGTGTAACTAGTGATGGGTCAAAACCAGAGGACTAATTTCGGTGCGCTTCATGAGATATATACTGACAAATAAAGAGTATTATTATTATAAATCCTATTTAGGTAGTATGTATGCAGATGTGGATATTATGATACACTACTAGTTGTCACACAAGTCAAATTTTTAAAAAGAGTGTTTTTGAAACACATGCTCTCACCCTGTGCTCGTTTCTCAGTGCAAGAGATGAATTAAGATGGTCCGGCACATCGCGGCCACAGTTTCTCCCATCTGTAATGCTGGGCATTAAAGGAGCACCGAAGGGCTCAGAGAAGCTACGCATCATCTGGCGCATATGCTCCCTGTGAGCACGAAAATGATCCCTGTTGGACAGGAAGAGGAAGGAAAGACAAACTGCATCTCAACAAGTATGGACAACACATTTAAAAAGAGACAGGGGAGGAAGTCTGCACTTACATGCATGTCAATTTTTTAAGAATGACTCCTATTTTCTCTGTCAGCTTGGAGCTCATCAGAAATAAATTCTTCAATGAACTCACCATACTGAAATAAGAAACATCCCTAAAATAATATCAGCTACCCTTAACACTCAACTTAGGAGACGGGTGGAGTGTGGCAACACTGACCGCAGGGACATGTCAAAGTGACCAGACCAGTGTCAGAGTGGACGCTTATTCAGAGATGACGTCCTCTTTAGTCTACTGACACTTCTTTCACGAATTTTTTTTTATCTTCTTGTTTACTCCTCATGATGTCTTTCACACAGAGACACCTATAGAAAGTGTGAAAGGGCAGGCTGATGTCCTGCTCCACGGAATAACAATCTCGTGTGTTCGGAGTTTTAAACGGTGGAGTCACCTGTAAACACATGTTTGTCTTTGAAGCCGTAAACCGCGGTTGTCATGGTAGCGGTTACATTTCAAAGAGCTATACCGTTCTTGTTCAATTGGTGACAAATATAACTAACCTAACACCCAATGTACAACCTCTAAATGATATAACTGCGTGGTTGTAACACATATACAAATTCTAAATGTAGTTAAATCACCTTTTGGAGCACCTGTCGTTTAATGAACGGTAGTTTACTTGCGTTATATCAATAACACTTTTCAGTTACACAGCGCATTCAGTAGCCGATTTGGGATCAGTTTGTCTACTCTTTTTATATTCCGACTTTAGTTTAGTCGTTGCTTGTTTTAATCTCGAAAATAATTGCTGCATCTGTAGCATTACAGAAAGCTTAATTATCCAATTTGGCTACTCACGAGAAGAATGGGTCGTCTTCAAAGTCCCTGCTCATACTGTTGAACATTTCCGCGGACTTTTGAGCTGTAAATTTGTAAGTTAGAGCCTCAACAAGTAGTCCGTGACCGCGACTCGCGTACCCGCTTCACCGCTCAACGGAGAAGGCAGCACGCGTTGAAAACGGCAACCGAAGTCACCGACACCCCTCACGTGACGTGAATACGGCTCCCTCATTGGCTGACCGTGCGTCGGAGTTTGAGCAGGTTCTACCTCATGCTCTGCGTGTTGTGTGTGGCTGCTATGGCAACGGTACTCGAGAAAATTCTCATCCAACACACATCTCCTTATCTAGTCCGACCATGTCGTTGCAGATGACAAGGTCTTATCTGACTCACCCGTACTGGGTCAGTGTAGGCGATATGCTGCCGGTTTTACTTACTTATAACCGAAAAAAACAAAACAAAAACAAAACAACATATAACAATGTTATATGTCGAGGCTCTGAAG
Organism: Xenentodon cancila; assembly: GCA_014839995.1. Taxonomy (NCBI): domain Eukaryota; kingdom Metazoa; phylum Chordata; class Actinopteri; order Beloniformes; family Belonidae; genus Xenentodon; species Xenentodon cancila. The sequence goes on from CM026201.1 coordinate 18,814,846, forward strand.
GACTACATCATTTGATTGTTTAGTTGCAAAAGGGGATCTTGCTTTTAGAAGCTGCAGAGTCCAACCACAGTTTGGTAATCAGCTTGATGCGTGCAAAGACGTACTCATTTCACTCCAAGAAAGTAGTCACACTACTTAAAGTGCATTTGCGCCCTCTCTCGTGCCTACCTAATTATTATTTCATTTCAACAGTAACTATTTGCAGAGTATGAAGGAGACACACCATGTCCCTGACTCGGTATAGATTTACCATCTGGCAGTTCCACAAATAGACCTATTAGTTCACTCGCTGTCATGAATCTACTTAAAACCGGAACACAACACTGAGAAAACATTAATCTCTAAGCAATATGTATACTTACGAATGCAAAGACAAGACAAAATATTATCTTCAGTATTTAATGTATAAAATACAGAATACTGATGAAGTATATGTCATCTTAACTTTACAAATGTCAAGATGGTATTGTTAAAGAGAGAAATATCGTTTCTATTTTGTCGAGCCATTAAAGTTTATTTCACGTCCGGCTACGACAACACCACAATATATATATATTTTTTTTTCAAAAACATAAGAAAGAATGCCCACAACTACCTTTATTCACTGAATAAACTGCAAAGACAAAATGTTTAAAATCTTATATTAAGATAGAAACTAAATGAAGATTTTCCTTCATTCTAAATAAATGAAGCCAAATAATGAACATTCTTTCATTCATTTTAATAAAAAAATAACCACATACAATCAAAACTTGTCCTCACAAATTAGTAAAACCGGTGAGCGAATTAGTAGAAATGAGATATGCTGTGAAACAAGACAGAATATCGCAGAGACTGAGACAACAAAAATGAATGAGGTAAAGACTGAAAAGCTGTCCTGGGAACAGAAAGATCTTCCGAACTTCTGCGTCGTCTGGTCTTCAAGTCACAGGACTTCCCATCAGCCTTTCCTGTCGCAGGGAGACCAGTCTGTTCAGCCACAGCTCCTCGGCCTTCTCCTTCTCCAGGAACAGCTGCAGGACAGCGTAGAGAGGAAATGTCAGTAAGCACCAACACTGGCACACATAAGGACAGAGACTCTAGATGGCCATTCAGCCCTGGGACCAGGATGACTTTATTTTGTTCCAGTGAACTGGGACCATCATTAATACAGCTATTTATAGACGGACCATGTCCAGTAGGCTACAATGACCCTGAGATGCAAGACAACACCCGACAGAACAAACAGAACAAAGTGTGCTTTCTGGAGTTTGATGAATCTTTATGTTTTATTTCTACGCATTTGATTTTGTTATTCTTTTGTAAAAGGTTGTGCTTTTCTCATGCTGTTGACTTTTCCGAAATGCTGTTATTTAGAAATAGCTGGTGTATTTTCTGAAACACTGCACAGTTTTCTCAGTTTTATCTTTTAAATGCGGATGTATTTTCCAACTCACAGCCACCAGACTAAGTATTATAAAACTGGATATTTTGTGTGTGAACATAGAAAATCATTTCTGTGCCTATTTGGTATCTGAAACACCGGAAAAAATGTCATAATCAAAAAGTTTTATTTGTATAATTAATTGTCTCCTTATTGTAAATCTGTTATAATATTGCTGCACAAGTTCTCATATTTAAAAATCTGAAACAGAAAAATTATTTTTCCTATCAAAATGACTTGGGAGAAAAAAAAAAAAGATATTAAAATATTCACTACTTTTTACACTTTACCTTTATAGGTTAAAGCTGCAGACTAGCTTTTCACATATTTGTGACCTTTGTGATTCACACTCTCTGAATCACAATTGTGATTCTGTGTTGTTCTTTTGCTCCTTGTCTTCTCGTCTGGTGGACATCAATGACAGACTGACCTAGACACACGTGCAGTCAGTGCACTCGGTTGGTGTGGTTACAACACAACCGCGTTTTATGTTATGCGCCATGAAAATGAGTGATTTCCTCCAAATCTGAGAGATTTGTTTGGTCAAGTTACTATTTAAAACGCCTGTATACGCTTCTGGCCACAGCAAGTGTGACTGCAGTGATACAGCTGCTCAGTCCTGCCTCACAAACCTTTACCATCCCACATCCCATTGCTGTCACCACGACTATGCGCTAACACTATAATAAAAGGTGTTTTTCACACGTCTTATTGGTTCTGACGACTCGGTTCCAAATGCCCATGAAAAACTTCAACACATAACTCATCTAATCCTGTGAGCCCCACTGCTAGAAAAGGCCCGCACATCGACTTTTATTCTACCTAGTACATCAGCAGCAGTGATTGTATTGATTGTAAAGGGGCTATAAAAATACTGCTGCAAGTGTCTGATGAATGAAGGCATCTGTTTATTAGGAAGCAACATAACGGCTGAGAAGCAAAGCACTGAGATGCCGAGGAAAAGTGGCAGGTTATTTCTACACCCACTGCGTGTGTTTGTGTGCCGGTGAGAGATAATGTTGACATGCCTGCGGTGTGTACTTACTGTATATCTGTGCGATATGTCTATTATTATGCAGATGGTAGAGCGACCCCCCGAGTACGTCAATTCTTCATTCCCAAACCGCGCTGCTTACAGCGGCGCTGCATGTTATCTGTGTGTAAGATTCGACACTAGTGAGTTCTCGTCTGTCGCCCCTGCGCTGGTGTCATGGTGCTAATGAGGCTGTGTGTGTGGGATGACAGTATCTGAGCTGGGCTAATGGGACTCATCTGTTCTAATGGAAGCGGAGCTGGAGCTGAAGCTGGGGCCAGGGCCCGTCTGGGGCATATTGCTACCATATATCAGCCTGTCTGAGGGTGCATGTCTGCGTATTGGGATGAGGGGGGGGGGGGGGGGGGGGGGGGGGGTATTGTGTGTGAGTGTGTATGTAAGCGGGTTATCTGCATACATCAGGGCATAACTTAGTTTTCCCCAGAGGAGATAGATGACTGTGAAGCACCAGGGAGTGTTATTGGAGTTTAAAGTTTTTCCGTCTCGTTTTTCAAGTCTGGCTTGCAGCGAGAGGAGGAGGTGATGCTGAGAGGCTGTAAACCGCTACGCTGCAGTGCCTTGTACGGTTTGATGGACCTGATCAAAATATGTAGGAATGGTGTAAACAGTGCTGGTATTAGGAGCAGCAGAAGTGTTTTTAAGAGAAAAAGTTTACCAAGTTTGTCCGTCAATCCATAAACTCAAGTACCACACTCATAAAAACAGGTGGCTAAATAAAACGAGAAGAAGCGCGATCATCTTCTAGCTGTCCATGACGATTAGGAACTCCCAGTAGCTCCAAGGCTGTTAAAAAAAAAGTCTGATATACGAAGTTTTGTGACAGCTGGAAGATATAAAAGCTGATGAAAATGGATTTGACTGGTAAAAACTTACACTGGGATGGGCAAGAGTGTCACTGTCATTGTAGACTATAGAAGTAGGAAGGGCGATGGCGTGATGAGATGATATCTCCGTCTCCTGCATCACCTCAGCCGGCTCCTTCTGTGTTTGTGGATATACACAAAAAAACTTTCAAAGACTGAAAAATACGTTTTTTTTTTCTTTTAAACTTTTGCAAAAACTGAAAAAAACACAACTGTTCACTGATATATGTTACAAAAAGGATGGAATCTTTGTGATGAATGGTGAGAGAAGTAAAACGACTATTTGCAGTCTGATTTTTGTCCAACAGATGGCAGCGAAAGACCAGCCAGTACAGTACAGTACAGATGGGCCTCAGCCTGCGTCATGAATGAAACAGACTCATCGATCTGTGAATGTGATAAAACGGTGACATTGTGAATGTAACACTTCATTAGCTGCCTATTTTTTATTATTTTATGTGAGTCTCTAAGTGTATTATTTCCTTTTATTCTGGTGATTATTTGAGGCAAAAACCTGTAAATATGGAGGTATCCAAACACAGTGGGTGTGTTGGACATTTAAACATTTTCCTGCAATTAAGTCAAAAGATTTTCTAATGAGGCTTTAAATAGGGACAAGGAGTCACTGACACCCCCACCCCCCCCCCATTTTACCATCTTTAAAGCCAAGTTGATAGAAGGAAATATGAATCTGACAACTGCTTTCAGTTTTTATACACATGTCACAATAAAGTTGTGAGGAACATTAGCAGAAAAGTGATTTTACGCATCTTGTGTCTATATCTATATTTCTGGAAACAACCCTTAAAGTTATATTAAGCCTCATATTCAAATTGGTGGCCTGTTATTATTCTTGCATTTGATAAAAGAATAAATACCAAAATGAACACTGTGCCAAAATCGTTCATGTTGCAAACACTCCTAATACCCTAATACCAGCCCCAGAGCAAATGTTTACCCAGTTGGAAAAAATCTCTTTAAAATTCATTTGGCAGGACTCAAAAAGTGAGCAGGATATGAAACACACTGACTAATATGGACGGTGATGAGCCAAACATCAGGCAGCAAGACTGCTCATTACATTTCTGAGGAACAATATGCTGAATATACATTTCTGGTGAATGCAGCTGGTTTTAAATAATATTAATAAAAGGATGATGTTTTAATTTTGTTCCATTAAAAATGCTTTACACATTTTTTATTGTGCTTTCAGGAAACTGAAAGCTACTTTATAATAATATAGTCTTGAAATACACAATACATTTATTATTTCTGTATTTATTGCAAGTCATAGGGAAAGAAACAGAACGACAGAAAAAGGCAAGAACATTAATACAGAAAGGAAGGAAAACAAGACCACTGTTTGCGGCGCAGCTCTGAATGTTAATGTGTTAAAGTGAGTAAGGCATTAATATTTGCTGGGTGGAGTCTGCGTATGTGTACAGGTGCACAACTAAATTAGGTTCCTAATTTTGCAAACAATTGTCCCTGCATCTCTGGTGTAATATCTGATTATTGATTGGAACAATGCCTACATTATAGATCAGAAATCTTGTTGGGTACAGGCCCTTTCATTTGTATTTGACTGGAAATCTTATTTCTTAAAAAAAATGGTCATAAAATTCAGGAAAATCCAAAACGAGTATAATACACAGACAGCAAAACTGCATCCCCTTTCTGCATAATGTGAAGTATTTTTTTTCTGATGTAAAAAATAACTAACAGTTCATCTTTAACTTATTTTACACGTAAGTAAAACATTTATACTCTTAATAGTTACCTGCTCAATTTGATGGTTACTTCTGTATCAGTGTGAATCTACGTGTTTTGCTTCTGTGAAAACTTTGGGCTCGGAGTTTGAGAACTGCAGGACTCTGCACACTGTCCACATCAGGGAAAACTGACTCTGCTAAGTACAAACTGCAGCCACACGGGTCTTGACCTGTGTCAAAATGTCCCGGAAGTCTGTGGAGGTTTGCTGTCACATGTTGTCGCTCCATTTAAAAAAAGACCCCCCCCCCAAAAAAAAAAAAAAAAACAAACTAGGCATGAGCCCCAACAAATCTAATTCCTTCTCCTTCCGAGACAGGAACATCTCAATAATTACCCCAGTGTTTTGTCTGCATCTGTACATCCAGAGAGGTGGGGGAGAAAGAGGAAAACAGAAGATGCCTGCTTCTTGCTGTGGCTTTTGTGTGTGGGGCTGCCGCTTTGGAGGCGGCAAACAGTGGAGTGTCAGATGAAACCGTCTCAGGTTGGAACAAACAGCGCTGAATGAGAATGTTTGATTTGGTCTGGGCTGTCTCTGGACAGACGGCACAGCATTGCTGGGGGGTGGGGGTGGGGGGGTGAATTCAATAAGAGACAGAGTGAAAAGCTAGAGAGTGAGGGTTTGATAGAGAAAGAGAGACAGAAAGCACCTTTATGTCATCCCGGGATGATTTGAAAGCCTGAGGAACAAAAGAATCACTCTCGATGGCCTCAATGTCCTTTATCCTTCGCACTTGCTCCTCCAGAGAAGTTCCCTCTGAAACACACATTACACAGAGCAAAACCATGAACAAAAGCGCGCACACACACATCCAGGAACAGACACACATGTGCACAGTCACACTCAGTGTCAGCTTTCCCTTGTCATGTTCTGAAAGGTCCACGATTTCATCTGGATCAGGATCTCGCTCTTGTGTAATGTCTTTTGACACATACGATATGAGATCTATGATATTCCCCTATTTTAATCTTGGCATCCAAGAAAAAGTACTCATACTTATCCAAGGACATGGAGTTTCTACAAAAGGCAAAGAAAAAAACCCAACATACTAACAAGGTAATAGCCAGACAGTGAATTACACTCAGATAATGGCATTTTAAAATAATCAAAATATGAACACAAACTCACTGCAGTGGAATTTGATTATGGAGACTTAATGCAATTATGTTTCATCCAGTTTCTTTATATATCAGAGAGTATTCCTTTCCTGTTTGTCCAATGTAACAAAAGAGACACTAAGGGTTTCCTATAAATTACTCTTGGATGTAAACACATCAGGGTTCTGGATATCAGTGACAAATCATTTCAAGAATTCAAGAGCAGTCTTTGTAGCGTGGGAGGGCAAAAATAGGTGTGCCGGGAAATTTAGTGAGAAGAAAAAAAAAAACAACAAAAAACGATAGTCTGAATGCCCCCATTATTCTGTAGCTGTCAATCTTTCTACTGATCAGTCAATATTCATCCCTCTCTTCCACATCCATCCGTCCTCTCCTGCACTCTCCCATCTCACTATCTGTCAATCCAGCAGACATGCATGTTCCTCTGCTGCACTGATGTCGGCTGTGTCATGGAAACAAGTACACAAATGGGAACACGCTCAGAGAGTGGGACCCAAGAATTAGGATACAAGTACTCCTACATGTACAAGCAAACTTACAGACTTGCACTCATGACTTTCATCAATCCAAGCATGTTGTATGCTCAAATTACATAACCACATCCACCCACACACACTTACACACATAATATGCAGTTGGAGCTAATAACTGGAATTAATTCAATCCATTAGTAGCAACAGAGAGGGTGTCACAGCTTATTTTCAAGGCCCCAGTGTTTAATGAATAAATGAATATTTGTTCCAGCTTTCACACCAAAATGTCACATGCCATCACGCACACACTCTATTATAGTTCATAATAGCACTTCAACAAACTCAGTTTTGATTTTAATGCAGTGCAGAATTGGACAACTGAGTGACAAGTGGAATTAAGGCTCCCTATCTGACAGACTATCAGCTTGTCATCCAGCACGAGAAGATGTGAGCGCAGACGCATTTCACAGCGGCTCCAAAAATAGTCATTACCTTGGCTGGGCTGCTAAATGAAGTCTGAACACTGGCCCAATATCCTCCTGGAGACTGTGGCCTGTCCTTCACACCACTATCACCACTGCATGAGCATGTGTGAGTGAGTGTGTGTGTGTGTGTGTGTGTGAAAACTAATGCCAGTGCCTGCCCCACAATTAATTGAAAACACTTAATTTATTTTTTCAATTACGTCTTCTCTGCTGTCCTTTGAGCATGAATGTCTTCGATAAACAAAAGCCACACAAAACTGCCACACTGGCATGTCACCCCGCACACACAAACGCCCGTATCTGCTTGTATCTCCTTGGCAGGCCCGTGTGTGTTGCTGTGCTGTTTGTGTGTGCTGCACGAATCCATTAAGACCTCAGACTTTTTGACAAACACATTATTGGTAGATAAAATGACTTCCATATGCTGTTTGTCAGATGTCAGCGGGAAAAGATATGTATTTCATGAGAAAATCAAAAATAATGGACTTTGAGTGCGGGCCTAGCAAGCTCAGAGGCAGACAAAAATCAATACTCTAGCTGGGCGAGCACACTCTGCAGCTTGGAGAGGTCAAAGTTGATATTTAATATTGACACATTATCTGGCAAATTAATTTAACAGGTCGACTCAATTGTCACTGTATTAGGAACGTTTCTCCGTCGGTGATGAGAGGAGAATAAAGTGAATGCTGAGTGATATCAGACCGAGCGCGACTCTGAAAGGAACAAAACTAGACTCAACTCAATGCATAGGAAGGGTTACCTCAAATAAGGTTATGTTCAAGTCTATCCAACAAGTATTACAATCAGAAAATGGAGTGAATAATTCTTTTACTTGTTTATCCTAATTTGAATAAAGGATAGTGACCAAGCAAAATGTGTGTGAAATGTGTCTTAGCATGTTTACATCCATATATATATATATATATATATATATATATATATATATGTGTGTGTGTGTGTGTGTGTGTGCTGTCATACAAAAAATAAAAAATCAGAAACCTCACCTGCCATCGCGGTCCTGAAATTACTCAGACGGACAGTGGTGCTGATGAGTGGCTCAAGATCAATAGGTTATTGTTCTCTCTAAATAGCTGTTTGTCCACTTCATTGATTAAAACCCAAAGACAGGGAGAGAAAATCAAACCGGCCAATAGAAAAGGATTTCAGCTCACCCCTTTCGGCCTTGATGGCTGAAGCGTTACGCAGTAGTTACATGTCGTTGCCAGAAGAGGGGGCTGTTCCACAGCGCATGTCCATGTGCGCTCAGGCCTTGGGCCATGGCAGCGTCTTTGTAGGCTTCACTTTGGTCCACAGTTTGTCAATCATGAGCAGTCACGCTAAATATACTGCTGCTGCTGATGAATTCCAGTAATAGACTGCACTGACGTGGTGGCTCAATTATCCCAGCACTTCTTGCTTTATAGGAAAACATTTACAGAAACTAAATGCTTGTTTTATTGAAATTCCTGCAAACTGTTTGACAGAACTTTTAAATTACATTTAAGGAATGTGTTACAATAAATAGCCTTTAAAAAAAAAAAACCCTGGCACCCCTACTGCACCCCTGAATTTATGGTAAGATGTGTCATCTATGTATTATTTTATCCCCGTTGGGATCAATAAAGGTCTATTCTCTTATTTGCATTTCCACTAAAAAAAAAATCTTTGGGACTCAATTAACAAGACAAATTGAAAATAAAGTATATTAAATTTGCCTGTTTCACCAAAGCTTGCAATATTTTTTTTATATTTGGGGAGATTCAAATGCACATTTTTGAGACTTCTTTTTTGCTTAAATTCAGTTTTCATAATGGTATACTTTTGAAATGGCGCATCGATGGGTTTCTCCAAAGGCCACAGTGTCGACAGTCATGCATTGTGCCTGATGGAGACAGAAACCCAGCCTCTTAAAATACATCCGGGTAAACATGTATTCAAGCTTCAGATCCGATGCCGTGTGTCCCCTCTTGCACGCTGCAGCATTTCTTGGTCTCCCAGGTTTCAGTAATGTGCCTCTCCCTCCTCTGCTCACCCCCCACCCGCACCCCCACCCCCACACCTCTCTTCCTGCACCGCAGTAAAGATGTGTAATTCAACGCTCAATTTAGGCCTGTCTCAGTAGAGATTTTTTTGCCTGCTAATTGATAGAAATTAAGCCATTAATCAAGCCACTAGCCATCATTCAACCCGGGGAAGATGAATACAAACTTTCATAATAACCACCTTCCCCATTTTAGCCCTCATTAGCATTAATTTTTAATGTAATTATGCTATTCTTTTACACTAAGCTCATAAATTACTGCTCTTTTGTTGCTGGCTGGCCTTGTAAAATCCAAAGTAATGCTTTGTAGTCTGATCTTTAAGGCAATTACTGGCTTCTTCACTCTTTTATCTCTCTGCATTTCCAATAACCTGCTCTCTAATGATTTATCTCCGCTGCCCCCCCCAACCACCCCCCAGTCCCGCCCCACCCCCTTTTCTCTCTGTTCCAGCGGCCAACTGCCCCGCTGCCAGCCCCTGCCTCCAATCCCTCCATCCTCGTACATCCTCCCCACCTCTCTGCATCTGCACCAGCTTCGTAGGGGAAGCACACAATCACAAGCACGGACGTTTTTCCCCCACCGCTGCACGAGTGCATTAAGTGTGTGTAAGTGCACCAACTTTGTTTACCTTTTTAAGTCATTTTCCAGCTTCATTAATAAATATCCAGTTCCAGCAGTGACACCAACACCAGGGGAAAGCAGGGCTAAGGGACTGGTTCTAAATCTTATTCTTTCCGTCTTAGCTGGTCTCTTGTGGATCTTACCTGTAGGCTAGCTGCTCTTGTTTATGTAACCTCTGAGGTGAGTGCACAAACACACACACACACGCGCATGCAAGCACACACACACACTCGCAAAGCTTGGCATCAAACAGTTGAGTTAAGCTTAACGTGGCTGTGTGCTAGGGGCGATAGAGGGGCTTCGGTCTGGCCCTGTTCTGAGCTGCAGCATCCTGGCTGTATCAAAGCCTCTGCTGCACGATTCTTCAGGCCTAAACAACAGGCTGCTGCAATGCATGACAGGGAAATGGACACCGTAAATCTGAAAAATAGGTCACTTATTAAAACGCCACTAATGAGATTTCATTATCAGCACCAAATGACCATCTGCAAGACAATGTGTGTTGTTGTGTATGAAGATTACTGCCTGGAAACTGTGAATGTTGCCACTAATGAGATATTTTGTTGACATATCAGAAAAGTTTAAGCCCCACACCAAACAGTTACGACCTCTTATTCTAAGCAGACAGCCAGACAACCAACTTGTGCTATTATAAAGGTGTCTGGTGTGGGCCTTGATTGGCAATACTTTTAGACTGAATTGATTAGAAACAGTTGACAGGTTCTGATGTTAGCCCTGGAAATGTATCAAGTGGCTAATGAGCAGCTATTAGGCCTATTGATTTGCTGATTTCAATTGATAGCTACTGGGCCGAAGCTGCGGGTCAATATTTGCATAGCATGAGCTTTAGATGCTGAGAAATGAGATATCAGTGAGTAAGAGACTGAAAATGAACCAAGAAAATGAACAACAAACAAAAGAAGAGTGTGTTGGATGCCTACTCTGCCATCACAATGAGGGGTGTGAAATTTCAAACTGTCCTTTCAATGCAACTATACAAAATAGGTGTTACGTACGTTCACACAGGTGATATACTGTATATGTTTTTTAACGAGGACGCGTGGCCTGAAAGGATGAATACCTCATATTAAGGTGTGCATGTAAAATGAAACAAACAAACAAACAAACAAAAAAAAAAGAGTATTAAAGGTTTAACAAAGCCTGAAAAGTGAAAGATTCTGGAGATATGAAGAAATAAAAGCTAGAAGAAAATAACATGGACATGTAACCCCAATCAAGATCTTCAGAAAAATTAAACGGGAACAGCCATAAAAGCCATTAACCTCCAGTGCAACCACTTTCCAGGATTTCAACCCACTTTGAGCGTCCATAAGTAGAGTACAAGTGTCAGGTACTCGAAGGCCAAGACGATGGAAAAGAAAGATGGAACAGGATTTCCATAGAACTAGATTCACAAGACGAAGCATTAGGACATACCTGAAGCCAAATTGTTTTATGTGCAGTGACTCTTGAAGAAGCAGATGGATGGGCTAGTGTTGGGTCACATTTGGATCCAGGCCACCACTTTGAGTCTGGTGAAAGCAGGACTGAGGACAGATGCTTCCACTGATCCCAGTACAGCTTTGTAGCACGAGGAGCTTGCCGGCCGTGTTAAGGGCTGACTGAATAATAACCAGATCCTTGTCTCACCTGACCTGAATCCTATTTAGAAGTATTTTGAACCCTTCTCAACCATTAAAATTTACATTTAAGAGAGACAATATGCTGGTTTAAATCAGCATTTGAAAGACTGGTTGCTGCTTCAGCAAAATCTGGCTGGAAACAGATCAAGACACTGATATACTCATGGAAGACGCATGGCAGGTTTGAAAAAAAAAGTTGCATTATTGGTCACTGAACATGCTTTATATACCAAAGCTGTCATTTTTCTTCCAAGTCTTCAAATTGAAAAAATATTACGGTATAAATTATTTTCATAAGGTTCTTACCTAATAATTTAGCACACGTACAACTTAGCCCTAAAAAACATTTAATTTTCTTTGTTAAAATAGTAGATTTTTAACTCGGTGACATGTCGCGTTAACTTGTAAATGGTAAACAATAAATCAAGTCCACAGTTGTACAATATGTTAAATAATAATCGCATACGCACTGTGTAAACAGCAACCCGCTGCCGCCGGTGTTGTAACAATGACAACATGTGACGCGGTGATGCCGACGCCTCTGTGACGCCTGTCTGACGCCTGTAGCGGCCGGGGTCAGCAGGTCACGCAAAATGAAGGGAAATTGTAAAAAGGCTGAGCCAGATGTCCCGACTCTGTCCCAGAGGATTGCACGTAGACATGTATGGGTTTGTAAATGGGAACGCGAGCTGGGAGATGTCCAATGACGGGGCAGGTGGCTAAGATACTCTAATGCCTGCTCCAATGGGATCCCACCCACACAACACACAGTGATTCATATATTACACTCCTTATAAAAAGAGCTCCGTGTCTATAGTCCACGCTATCGCAACAATGTGCCGTCCGACACAATTGGCACACGAGCCAAGCAACTCCCTTTGGTGTTCACCTTGTTATCAGTGTCAACTGGTCTCTGTGGAGTTCTGTCAACTCCTGTCGCAGTCATCAAAGCGCTTGTCACATATCTAAAACTATACCGCCCTCATAGTAGCACTCAGGTATAAATTCAAATGTCCTACATGAATTTAGTCTTGGAATAAAATGCCTTCTTGAAAGTTATTTGACCTGAGCAGACTTGCTTATATGATCTTATATGATATGTGCATCAGGAAATGAGGAGCAGCTGGTGACTGAGTGTCTCAAACACACACTGTTGTAGAGTCTCCTACTGATAGTGATCTCCCACTCTACAGTCAATAAAGGTCTAAATGACGAATTAAAGACCCAAACAGCCTGCTAATGACAGGATGACATGTCAGCCACGCGTCGTGCTCCGTTATCTCCATCCACATCTTTACTCATCTCTCCCTACCCGCCGCCTCTCCCCCTTCATTCAATCCCGTCCTGCTCGTCTAAACTCCCAACTTCGTCCCCTCAACTGACTCTGTACAAATAATCCTGCTTGTGGGATTAAACCGATGTACTTTACTTGCTTCTGTCAGAAATCCTGGGGGAACGAATAGCACGTCTATCCGTCCTTCTGTCCATACGTCTAGTATCCGAGTATAGGACTGGTACATTAAATGCCCTCAGCCATAAATTAAGACTACTTGGATGCAAATCTTTTCAAAGTACAATACTACACCACAAAATCTTCAAATCTAAAATTCAGTTTCCACTCACAGATCTACCCATTCATCAGGAAGATACGGATTGTTTTTTAATTTTTAACATCTCTATCACAGACATATGTGATGCTTTAATTCAAAAGACACTCATTTACCATTTGGAAAAACGACTTTGGCTGCAACAAAAGTTTAAAAAGTATAAATGTATGCTGTATGCATACATGTCAACTATTTATTTGTAATCCCCACTAATTCCTGACTGTCTCTGCTGACTGCACAGTGATAATTGCAAGCATAGACGGCAAAACCAAAACCAGCTGGTTGTGCCTCTCTTGCCATTTGTGTGTGTGTGGGAGAGAAAAGAGAGCAGTATGAGTGTTAGCTGATGTCCCGAGTCTGGGCAACATCACAGAATCTCATTAAATAGTGACACTTTCACAGGCTGAGTGGTGAGACATTCAAGATCACAGCCACTTTCTGCGCTGACTGTCTTCAAATGGGGTATTGGCGACATTCCAGACATTATTGTGTTTTGCTTCCCATTTGTGCCATTTTTGTTTAACCTTTTGCTGCTTTTGTGATCCTGTTGCAGCAGCCAGAGTCGGCTAAAATGTTTTAGGACGAGAGGAGAAACTCATTTCTCTGTGTATATTCTTGATTGGGACTGGCCACTGGTCTGTGCCACTCACAGAGCCTTGTGTTAAGCACAGTCTTGTTTTAGTGTGATTAGAAGCACAGCATCCTTCCCTGCCCTTTACCAGAAATAACAAGCATTTGACTGCATTAACTGGATTTCAAACCACTGTGTGTTGAATGTGTGTATGTGTGTGTGTAGAAAAAGTGCAGTGGTCTCCATTTTTTTGATCCCTGGCTGGTCAGCAGCTCTTTTATGAACAACTCTATAATTAGAGAAACACCAAGCAACTAATTACTTAATTGGAGCAAGGTCTTTAAAATGAAAATGATGTAATCTGAATCCCAGCAACACACTTGATTTTAACAAACACTAATACGCAAACACCAACTCACACACACACACACACACACACACTTCGTGACCTACAGTCCTCTTGACATGTAGCCATCAAGCAACCAACTCTTTGCCCTTAGCTGTGTTGTAATTGATTCTCCCTTCAACTCTGCCTGGCTCCTGACAGCGTGCAAATGTGTGCGTGTATGTTGGCGATACAGGAAAAGGGACAGAGGCAGAGAGAGGCCTATTTGTGTGGTTGGCTCCGAACTACATAAGTAAAGGTCACGTCTGTGTGTGTGTCTGTGTGTGTGTGTGTGTGTGTGTTTGTGTGTGTGTGTGTGTGTGTGTGTGTGTGTGTGTGTGTGTGTGTGTGTGTGTGTGTGAGAGTACTAATTAATTAGGCAAATGTACCCCCACCTCTTTTTCTTCTGACCTCAGTTGTAGACTAATAACCTTGGCACTGCATGAAACATTACTCTTCTTTATTCTGCTTTATTGGAAGGAATCAAATAACACAAAGACACCAAAGTGAAGCTATTATTTAATTCAAATCCCAAACTCCTCACTATAAATTATTTTCCTTCATGGTCTTAACTACATGAAGGAAAAGCATCAATAACTTAGTGAGTGAAATGTTCCATCAGTCCTGAAATGTTTGATTTCTGTCAGCTGCTCCAGTACGCCAATGATGGGTTTATAATTCATGTTTCCCTCTGTGTTAATATGCACAAGTATTAAGGAAATAATATTGCATGAGTTGAGTCTTTCCCTCCTCCGTGTCTGCTTCCCTATCCACCTCTCACCACAACCAAACCCTGCAGGTCCTAAAAAAGAAGTCCACTCTCTCCATTCTGGGATCACCGAAGCTGTGCTGATGCTGCAGAAAGGTTTGTCACCGAGTTGCAGAAGAACTATACTAAAATGTAAAATAGTACAATGTAAGAGGAAGAATAGGAAGTATATACTAAACCAGATGTTTACTAAACTAATTTGGTCAAGTAACTGTACAGTTAGGTTCAGAAGTATTTGGACAAATGCTGGAGATTTCACGTCTACCTTTTTACACCACCGCAACAGAATTGAAAGAACTCAAAAATACGACCTTACGTAGCGTCATCTTTAAGAGACTTCACGAAAATTTTGAAAATGACGGTTAAACGTATAATTATGCTACTTTTTCCAGATGCATTTGAACCCCTGAAAAATATGGATGTTTTTTTGTGTGAAACAATTCTTCTTGGTTATATTTCATATCGAATGGAGTGGTGTTTAAAGGCTAAACAAAAAACTTTCTCATAACGCAAATACGTCTGGACCAGTCTATAGCATTATTATTATTAAGCTGTGTTAAAATAAAATTAATTCAAGTAAAGATCAAAGGTAATTTGCTGTAAATGTGTTAGTGAAATTGAGATTTTCCCTCTAGGACATCACAACAATAAGTCAGTTAAAGTCTGATGTTAGGGTTATTTTTTGTTGTTTTTTTTTTTTTTTTTAGCTCTTTTAATGTGCTCTGACAAATTAAACCACAAAATATTATTTTAATAAATTTAAATCAATCGGTAATATAAACATTGGTGATACTGTCCTGTGAACACCATCAAAGCTATTGGCAATTGCCATGGAAACATTTGAAATAGATGTCTACGGTTAATTAATCTGCTCATTCTTTTATGGTCTGGATTCTTAATTTTATTTATGATGCTGTCTTTTTGGTTTAAAAGTTAAAAAAAATAAATAAATAAAAGAAAGGAGTGGCTCAAGAGTAACAGTCTTGATGGCTGGATCATACAGCGTTTGAACAAATCTGCCAGTGATGAAATGGGACATGTTCATTATTATTACCCAACTTAACCAAAGCTTTAATACAACTCAAATGCAAACTGAATTACAAAAATTACAAGGGAAAAACAGTGCTCATCCACAACTTGACTCACCTTTTTCTCCAGAGAGGGATTTCCCGGTACATGTATATTTGTGCATGCTCTGAGCTTTGCAAAGCTTGTCAAATTGAAAAAAAAAAAAAAAGTACAAATGAAACAAAATGCATCCTCTATCACAAGATATCTTTGTATAACCAAAGCATTTCATATCCCTTGGTAACACAAATTCAGTGCAGAGTTGGACACAGTTGCAAAGGAAGTGGTTAAAAAGAAACCGTGAGATTTGTTGGAAACAACGAAGAGTAATTTTGCTTTATTTATTTTTTATTATACATTAGCCCGCCGTGCTGATATTTATCAAGAGCAACTTAGTGCAGATCACATAATCAGCACTGCTGCCATCTTCAACTTTTTTTTCAAAAGTTTCCACACTTTACTTTTCTGTGCAAAGTAAAGTTTAATTTTAAATTTACCATTTTCCTCCAGTGTTCAACCTCTCTCAAATAAGCTCACCGAAAACAGATAAATACACACCTAGAGGGACTCTAACGTGATCACATTAAAGTTCCTCAACGCACACGCACCTTTTCCAAAAAAAAAAAAAAAAAAAAGAGGACACGCAAGCGCATATTACTGCCTCACTAAAACACACACTTTTAAGAGGTCTCTCATGTCTAACGACAAACCTTGCAGAGGCGACCACATGGTCAGAGCCACCCAGGACGCCAGCGCTTTGACCTGCAGCATTCTGTGGGTGTGTCTAATCACAGCGCTCCGACCACCCTGTTAGACTGGGCCAAACACACCACTGCTGTGTGTGATCATGTCCAGATATAGTCTTGCACGTGTGCATGTATGTGTGTGTGACAGCCGCTTTCACGTGCCGACGAGGTTTCTTGTACGAGCTGCGAAATACAGCAATGCCCACGTCTCCAATGTAAAAATATATATATATATATATATATATATATATAATTATATTATTAGATTGGTGTTTCTCTTTTACTTATACATATAAAAATATATTATCGTTAACATTTAGTTAAAACATGCATTTTAAGCACTGTGAGACAGTTTAGAAATAAAGTCTTTTGTCTCCTAAACACTAATTTAATCCAAGATGCTCAATATCTAATACTGAAAATAGTACCATAAATATAAGCAGAATTGATGGAAAGGAGGGAAAAAAAAAAAAAAATCAGGGAAATATATCAAGCTGGTGACTCAATACAGAGTTGCTGAATGTACAATGGTTTACTGGCAGCAGGTTAATTGATAAGGGTGACCCAAGAAACGATTACCAATCACAGAGGGTAAAAGGGTGCTGTCAATCATCTGTCTACTTGACCTGAACGTACACAGAATGAAAGCGTGCACGGTCAATTTCTGTGTAATTCGGCCTATGGCAGAGATAGCTCAGCTGCTATGGAGTCAAAGATGTCATTCCATAGATATCCTTATAGAAATTATTAAGCTATAGGCTCCATAGATACAGAAGTGACAGCCACAGCAGGCAGCATCAGCATCCCATTACCCCGGGACAACAGAGGGTCAGACAGGGTTAGTAGAATTCAGCATTCACCGCCACCTATTCAAGAGAGCGGGAGCGCTTAGGACAGGAGGTCACCTAATCACCTTGCCGCACCATCGCTGAGGGAGGAAAGGGGAAGTGAGAGGTAGGAGGAAAAAAAACAGCTTTAAATTTGCAGTGATGAAAAATCAATAAAGCAGTAATTGCTTGGCTTATCACCATGCAATGAAACAAATTGGGAGGAAAAGGAAGGCAAAGAGAGGCCTGGTTGTGCAGCGCGGGCGCCAGGGCTTTTTTGGCTACAGCCTGTGGAGCTGAGTATAGAATGGAAGAGAGGAAGAGAGGAGAAGAAGAGTTTGGGCTTCATTGGTCCAAAACAGGAAAAAAAAAAAAAAAAAGGTCTCCTCGTGATAATTAAATCTTCTCCCACTGATTTTCTGCCAAATTTATTTCCCTAGGGACCATAACTCTGATTCAGTGCTTACAAGCCTTGCATAACTAATCATTTCAGTGTGAGGGGAACCACAAACCTGAATGAATAGGGGAGGTGAGAGGAAAACATAAAAAGAGAGATGCCTTAAAAGAATCATCTCTAAATCAGCCACTACTTAGGTAGGGTGAAAATCTAATATAAATGTGGATTTCTTTTTTCTTTACGATTGTAGTTGAAGAATACCTTTAAATTACCTGCCAATGTGCCCCCCCACCCCCCACCCCCACCCCCCACCCCACTTTCCATGCTGACCAATACTGGCACAAAACATCAACATTTCATTCCCGGAAAAAAATAGAAAGCCATGAAGCCAACAAAGTGTCGGTTCAATACACCTCTGACTGTTCCAGGCATGATTGTGTTGAACATAATAACACAACAAATAAGGCCATTTATCTGAAGTAACGACAGGAGATGAGGCCAACTCCACTAATCAATACCCAATCAATACAAACCAGATTTTCTTACATCAAAATCACTGAGACTGATCTTCCTTCAGCCAAGCGTGCACAAGAGCAATATGGAGCCTCCCTCGAGTCCTACGGTAGATCATATAGCCAACAGAAAGCACACAGTTAAAAAAAAAAAATTATATTGTCCAGCCCGAGTGAAGATGCTTGGAACTATAGCTGGTGATAATCCAGGCGCTCCTTCCTGAATACTTGTGTTTAAGTTAATTTGATTAGAGCACGGATACACAATTGCTTGTGTTTATCAGCGATTGAATTTTACCGCTTGTCCTTCAAGCGATGCTGCTTGGTGAGGTAATGTGGCACGCCACACCGTGGCCTAGGTAATTAAAACATTTAAAGCAGAGTCACCCCCCCCACCCCCGCCCGATGCTCACCGAGTGTGATATGAGGGTCACGCGCCTGTAGATTCTAATTTGCGCTCCATTTGTATTCATGACAGGCATGTGCTAAATATTTAACAGCAGCCTGGCAGGAGTTTTGTATTGTTAGGCTTTCCAGGTCAAATAATTTGATTTCAAGGCAGATTACATTAAGCGTCAATGTCCAAGCCACCACTCTCACTTGCCTCTCATTTCCTGTCTTTTATTACAGCCGAGATAGGCCAGAACTGAAGGGATATGGGCTTTGGATTATACAAGAGCTTGTTATCCATGGATTAGCAATTATTTTCAATTAGAAAAGGGATCACACCATTTATCATGGGCATATACACCCACACTGGTATTGCATATATGCAGAGGTGAAATTCTAGCTGACTGAGAGGTTGTTTAGCGGAGTATGCAATTATACCAAACAGAGAAACAGTATTATTTCAAACAAATGATGGTGCAGACACATCCGTCCATAATTATATTCCAGTTATATTTACTTGTCCCTAAATAAGGTGTCCTTCAGTCAGCAATGGTGTGCATTCTCACCGTCATAGGAAACCAGATCCAGACATTTTCTGTTTCAGCTGAGGACCTGAGGTGATTGACAACAGAGCTAGTTAAATGGTGATGAGGCGTTAATGGTTGCTGGGTCGAGGAGGGGCTGGGGAGTGTGGGGTGGCAGGGCTGGCGCGGACTTGAGGCTGAATATGTAATGGTCATATAATTTTTGAAAACAGAGAGAGAGAGAGAGAGAGAGAGACACACACACACACGCACGCACGCACGCACACGCACACACATACACACACACGCACACACACACACACACACACACGCACACACACACACACACGTACCCAACCCGTGACCTGTCTTACACACCACGTAATTAAGGAAACAGTCCTTTCGTTTAACAGCCGAAAGAGCAAACGGTAGGTATACTATATTTCCCTAATGATATAGGTTAAAGAGCTATTATACGTCTCATTAAAATATATGATCTCCCAATCTGGTGGTGGTTTGAGGTAATGGGGACAGAGCAGGTTCAGGGCCAAGATACAAGCTGTAGGCTATAAACTAGGGTGCAATCTATATCTACATAGCTCTGAATTTTGGAGACGAAAACATGTTTTTCCTAGAGTCTCATAAACGACACACATGGCTAGATTTAACAAGATGACAGCAATGAGACTGTGTGTTTGAAGTAGTATTAACTGTAGTATGTGACAATAAATTGACGTCATAATAATAAAGGGAAGTCAGACTATATATTGCGCTTTGGGGGTCTATCTAGCGAATGAATAGTAATCTTTTAAAGTCTATTGAGTCTGAAACAAAACAGAACGTGTAGCTGTTGTGACTGGACGGTGCCGTAACGTAAATAACAACAATTGACTGAGCGATGGATCACTGATATCGTAAAAGTACCACAATCCATCAGGGCACTTATTCAGGGACATGGAACATTTGGAAAAAAAGAGAGATGGCAGGAAACTGGAATGACAAATGAAATCAGGAAACTGCTGGCGGCTCACGACAAAGACGAACTTTCCTGGGAGACCAGGGACATGTGGGGATGTCATACAATGCTCCTAAAAATGTGGAAAAAAAGGTGATTCTACAGTCTTGTGAATCAAAGTTTGATTTTCAATGTTACATATTGGCTTAGTTTTTGTTTGATGAATACACCGCAGTGTAATCTGGCATGTGCTGTATTTATGTTCACCCATACTAGGACCTGGTAAGAACCAGGCTGTTTTTTGAATTTCACCCTGATACATAAAACTTTCCAACTGAAGGAAGGTTCACTTGCTTTTCCACATGACTATTTATATTGTTCAGCTACACATACAGCACTACCATTCACAGTGAGTGCTGTGGCTTCAGTAAAACGCCGGATGAAAGTTCAGTCCACAAACCGACTGTGTAACGCCGGCAGTCAGTCCGTCTTATTATATCTGGGATCGCCACGTTGGCTGAACGCCTCCTGGGCAAACAAACAGCATATGGAAGCTTTAATAGCCTAAACGAGGCATGACAATAACAAAGGAATCATCCAGCTCTCTCATTCTTACACCCTTTCATATCATACGTTTCTTTTTTCAACCGCTAGCCTCATCTGGCTTCCCTTAACCAGAGAGCCAAGTACTCCTTTTAAGCCGACACTACTTTGTTAACTGATGACCACGGGGCCAGTTATTGATCCTTTCCTTCCTCGGTGCTGTGCAGTGTGCAGCCGCGGTTGGCTACAATAATAGCGTGCATATCATAGCATCCACATGAATCAGATCTTGGTGGTTTCGATTAGGCCTAGGCTAACTCAAACGCATTGCCAGTCTAGGATGTGGATCTATTTATGGACGAGGTGTGTAGGTGGTAGTGTTCTTCACTTCTACCCTCCATTCTCTTTAAAAGGTTTTCTCATTTCAGTTGACTTAGCAGTTCAAGTGCAAACTTTGCAGTTGTGTTGACCTCTGAGAGGCCCTGGAGGGAATAAGGAGACCCCTGGTGATCTGCTGTTTAGCAGCAGCATTGGTCCACCTCCTCCATTTCAGTTGTGCTGGGAGAAAGGGCAGGAGAGGATGAAGCTCGCTGAATTTGCTTCTGCATGTGTGTTCATGTGTATTTGTGACAGAACCACTGGCCTCTGTTGCTATCAAGGCAACGGCAAACCATCAGGGCCACTTTGTTGAGCCTCTGTGAACTCACTTGATGTGTCCCTTTGCAGGGGAAGGAATAAAATAGTAATCCTCGGAGGCAGTGCCTGCACAGCATACTGTGCACAATACCTTTTTATTTTTTCCACACATACAATGAACAGTTAGGGTAAGGGAAGATGGGCCTTTGAGCAAAAAGAAAAAACAAAGTCAGCTGATTGCAAATAGAGGTAGTCGAGCAGTATGAATTTTGCTTAAGAAAACTATCTGACTGGGAACCTTGATCTGTTGCCCCAAGCAAGGTACTTTCACTGGGTTTTTTTTTCCTCAAGAAAAAAGAAAAAAGCTGCAGAGAGTAAGAGAGAAGCTCAAATAGTTGATGAAGAAAAATGGAAGTCAGAAAAAGACATTATGAGACAAAAAAAAGAAAAGAAGGGGAAGTAATGAAGAGACAGAGCACTGATGAAAAATAATGAATACTAATTTGTGAATGGCAAAGGCAAAAACAAAATGGGGCAAAATAGAGAGATGGAAGAAATCAATTCTTCCCAGAACTGGGTGACTAAAGCAAGAGTGCAGGGCTAATTAGTTTCTGATGGATGAACTTTCATTTATATAAAAGGTCAGCTAACGGTAAAGGTCACGCTGCCATTCACTGTCCACGCAAACACAAAAAGTTACACAAAGAGAGTCGCAGGCGAGTCCAGCAACATAAAAACACACACTCCAGAACAGATTACATTACCACATGTGCCTGTGCCTGCATGTAGACAGACACGCACGCACGCACGCACGCACGCACGCACGCACGCACGCACGCACGCACGCACGCACGCACAGTGAGGTGATAATAGCACATTTGATATTCTCATTTATATCATGCTCTGGTCAGTAAAGGACCTGGGTCATTATTCTATCTAAGGACTTTTATTACTGTTTATCATATCCACTGCAAATTACTCTTGACTTTATTTGAATGTGCATCAAGATAATCGTTGAGTGTATGTGGGTGTGTGCGTGTGTGCGTATTTCGAATGCTGGTGGTCGTGGAGGTGATCTGCTGAATTTATTGCCTGCAATGCCAAGCACATTTCTACCTTTCTGTCTGCATTTTTATGTAGATTACAGCACAAGCCTTAAAAAACAAAACAAAAACAAACAAACTATGAAGTGTCATCAGCCTCTCTGAGATCAGGGTTCGCAAAGTACTGGTGAAATGTAAAAGTAGAACTATCATGCACTGGGACATGGGTTGATGCATAATTGTGAATTAAATCAGTAACTGAAACTGAATGAAACAGGTATCTTACTGCTCACTTTGACCATGTTTTATATTTCATATATATCAAAATGAATATCAACAGCTTTTTGAAGAAGAACAGACGGAAGAATGAAGGGAAACTTACCTTCCTCCAACTTCTTCTTGGCCTCCTCCTCCCTCTTGGCTACTTTGGCCTTCAGAACCTCATCTGTTTTAGCTGAAAATACAAACACCAGAAATCTGAGTTGGGAAAAAGAAAATTGTCACCAAGCCCTCATTATGGCTGTATTATAGAAAATATCAATAATATTTCAAGGATCAATTAAGGCACCAAATCGGTTATAATTAATGAAATTTAACTGCATATCTGTGATAAAACAAACAAATTAAATGTGATGAATGTTTTTTTTTTTTTAACAATTACTTGAAACATTCTTCTGCAACATTGAATCTTCATCACAGAGAAGGAAAACAATGTTAGTCATATAAACAGTAAAAATCAACAAAAACATTAAAGATGCTTTCTCCTCTCCCTACCAAGCAGCACTCACTGCTGCTTCTCCTTTGTACCTCTGTAAAGTCAGCGTTTCTTCCTGAGAGGTTTTTATCGGCTCAGCATAATGAAAAGCTTAAGAGAAAGTGAGGCAGCGGCGGTAAACACTCGTCGGGGCATTTTAAGCATGTCTCATCATGAACCGTGTTGTCTCTGCTCCCGTTTTCCTTCACCTTTCCCCCCGAATAATCAAGATGTTAAGCCACATTAAAAAATATAATGCCGTGTATGGCAGGACTATCAATACTGCCTCTAAATTAATTACATTTCCGTTGCGGCGCATCATTTATTTTGCAGCGTTAGGGCCTCGGCGGAGCCATTCGCCTTTATTGCTATCTCACTTGGTTGATGAGTGAGCTATGTAAAATTGAGTCTCCAATGTCATTACACTTAATGAGTTTAAACTTTGAGAAAAAAAAAAAAAAAAAAGAGGGAAACTGAAGAGAGTAAGCAGACGAGAGAGAAGGGGTAGGCAGAGAAGGAGAGCACCTCACTGTTTCGGTTAATACAATATGTAAGTATTTGCGAGTGCAGACTGTTTGCGTTAGGGCACAGCTGTGGGTGTCCAAATGGGGTTTATTACACCACTCATAACGGTTGAATACGTGTGTGCACTCCTTATTTAGTGTCTGATTGTCTGTGCTGGAAGAGTGTGCTAGTTAAAACTGTAAAACATAGTCTCTCTGTGCCTGTACCATTATTTTTTTGTTCAGTAACTGGCATAGACCACGAAGCCATCACGCTGCTGATATGGCTGGTTGAGTCTGGAGGATCTGCATCTCTGCTCTCAATGACTCTGCAACGATAACTAGAACCCTACTTTTCCTCATTCAGCAAGGGTGTGTGGATGTGTACATCTGTGTGTGTGAGTTTGAGAACGAACCTAACTAAAACAACAGTCGCCTGTTTATTTATTTTACTCATCACTGTCATCATCCAGAAAGTTTGTGTCTGAATTTGCCAAAACTAAATCACGCGCTGCAACATCTCGCAGGTCTCGTAACCAGAGCCGTGAGTTTTCCTGTTTTCATGCACATTTATTTGTGTGAAAACACCTAAGTGTGCTTTTTTTTTTTTTTTTCTTCTTCCTCTTCAATGTGTGTTTGAAAGAACTCCTGTGTACTTCAGCTCACTTTTCGCTCTGGGCTACCAAAAGGCAGTCAGGAGACAGAGAAGTGTTGGAGATGTGACGGAGCTGAAGGGAAATGGTAAGAAAGAAGAGGGGAAAAGAAGAAAAATGAGACGCGCACATAGGTGGGAGCCAGGTAGGATAAAGAGAGCTAAAACGGTAAGGGAAACAGACAAACAAGCAAAAATAAGAGAAAAAAACATAGCCTGCATGCACACAAATGTGTACACAAACAACAGGAGTGATTTGTTGTTTCTTTTTCTTTGCATGTTTATTCTCCACCTCTATCCTTTCATCCCTCCCCCAACAGGTTCTCTTATCCATCCTCTCACTTGCTTCTCTTCCTCTGTTTTGCTCTATCCCACCCCTCCCCATTTTTAATGCTTTCTCTTCCTTCTCTTGCTCATCTCTTCAGTACACTGCGCCTCGGGGCGATAGCAGCAAATCAAACTGTTTATCCATCTCTCATCAGTGCACTGCCTCACTGGGCTCCTGCCCCCTCAAAACAATGAAAGTAGGCCTGAGTGCTGAGCCGAGGATATGATTTAATTACATCAATAAGCAACTCTGCTTTAAAAAAAAAAAAAAATTATAATATATATATATATATATATATATATATATATATATATATATTAAGGAAATATACTTTGCTGCACTTCCATAAAATCCTGGCTTGTCAGTGAGCAGAGGCCGCTTATTGGAAATATATTTCTTGGCAACTTAGTATGTGGAGTTCATTGTAGGATAATTCTGTGATGGACTTTTATTAAAGTGTGTAATAAATGGCCGGGTGTTGGGGAGACGAGAGGCCTTTCACTTCATTTAGACTTCGTTCAGTCTTGGCTGCAGGGGTGGAGAGAAAGAGGAGGGATGGCAGTGGGATGGGGCGGAGAGTGTCAGTGAAATCGCATTGTGATTATGAGTGTAATTGCAGCTCAGGGGCCCAGGGGCCATGTAGCTCTGATAGTGCTGGAAGATGTTGTATGCACAGCAACAGAGAGGAGGAAAGTGAGAATGAGGGAAAGAGTGAGAGTAGGAGGTAAAGGCAGACTGCCAGGATGCATCATTTTTTTCCTTACAGAATATCCGCTTCCATCGCTTTTGCCCTCCCTTCTTCTCCTTTTCCTTGATTCCTCTCTTCTTCTCTCCTATTCTCTTGTTGCCTCCTCTCTTTACTCTTCTCTTCTCCTCCTTTGGCAGGATTAGCTGGGTCTCGTTAGAGGGGAAATGTAATAATGCTTCCACCAGGTGGAATCGGGCCCGTTCCATTATCAGCCGGGAGATGGATGGGCCGTGTAGGGCCGGCGGGGGCCAAGCGCGCACGCAATTTAGATTCAATAAACTCGCAAAGCAAGACCCCCAATCTGATTTATCTCTTACACGCCGCCAATGCTTGCTGCTACGATGTTGATTCTCTATTACCGCTTAGAGAAGGACTATTCATTGGATGTAAGGCATGGCAGTCAGAGAGACTTGTCGGACCCCCGGGACGGCAGCAAAACAGATACAGGAGAGAGTTAATACGTTTACACACAGATAAGCAATTAAATATAAGGCTGAGGTGAGTTATAGAGTTATTAAGGAGAGATAGGGGAAAAGGGTATAGTGGTGGTTATCCAACGCAATAGTGCAAGGCCTTAGGCTGCATACAGTTAGTGAGCATTAGAAATGAGAAGGCACATCATATTATAGGGTTGGTAAGGTGAGAGAACAATAAAAGAGCATGAGTCCGCCCACACTGCTCAATAAACTCAATGCAACACTTACAGAGTTGCATAATACAGAGTTTACCAACAACTCTTATCCACTTAGACTGAGAATTTCTGCAAGTTTACGAGTGATTGTGCAATGGACTTCCTCATGTCTAAATGTAAACATATTCAGATTCACTGTACAACTGGCTGGGACTGTGCAGAGCATTAGGTCTGACTGTGTGACACAGCGCATGTGCAGAAGCTGGAGTGGTGTTAGCAGTACCCGGAGCAGTGGCTGTCATTCTGTCCAGCCACCAATCAAAGTGAATCTGAATGTCAGCAGGAGAGGAGGCGTGATAAATCAGCCTCACACCCAACGACAAACAGAATATTAGAGGCTGCACGGCGCCATTGGAAAACTGTCCCCTCCAATCAGTCGAGCACTTTACAGTGAAGACCGGCAGCCGGGCCTCCGATCTACACTGAATACCAGAGAGGCGGCAAAGACAATAAAAAAAAAAAAAAAAAAAAAGAAATAAATATGAGGCAGACAGGTTGGAGGAGAGGCAGACAGACAAACAAACATGTTCAGATACAGAGTAACAGCCCTGACGGGAAAAAAGATGAAACAAAAAAACAGAAGAAAACAACAAGGGCGTTGGAGAGACACGAAGGCAGATAAACGAACATACAACAGGACGAGACCCACGGAAAGACAAACTACAAATTGCTGAGAAGAAAGACGGAAGACAGTGAAAAAGACAGACTACATAGTGGACAAGGAACGAAATGTGATCAGGCATATGAGACAAAATAAAAACAGTGGATTTTTCTTTTTTTCTTTTAACAATAGTTATCATTCAGTTTGCTGTATCTGATGAACAATCCAATCAATGACTGTGCATGATTTGTAGCCAGATGTGAATGCCATTAAGATATGTGCCAGGATCTTAATTAACATACAGTATGTGCCAGGTTTAACCCCCCCCCCCCCCCCCCCCCCCCCCCCCCCCCCCCCCCCCCCATCCACATCACCACCTCAGTACACATGGCTTCTTTGGGCGAACAAGCTTCAATTTATTATCAAAGAGAAGAGAGTTAAAAGAGAACTAATATCACATAGTATTGGCAATTAGGTCCAATAATCTTTCATTTTATGTTCAGTACAAGCAATAAACAGCCCAATTTCATTGAACTAGCTTGAATCCTAATTCCCAAATGCTGTGAGTTGTGCTGCTTCAAATTTGGCAAAATGCAAACAACTTTCCTTTAACATTTTTACGACAGATGAAACAGACCCCCTGTGTCTGTGGGACTGATGCAGACATACAGAAGAAACTCCAGCAGGTGTAGAGGTTAAACGGATCAAGGGCAGAAGTAATATCCTGAGGAACCACTAGGTGGCACAATAACGAGTCGACACAAGCTGGAGGCTGCAGCCAGCTCTGGCTTCTGCACTTATGAGTGTGAGTTTAGATGTAGATGCCCGTGGCTATGGGCAGGATTCTATCAACACCAGCTTACCTCCAACTTCTGTCTACCTCAGTGTGGGATATTCTAGTTGAATGGACAAACGTGAAAAGATGCATGAAGTAATTTATTAAGCAAAGCACTACATACAGCTAATAAATGTGAAGAAAATAACAGAATATAAGTTAATTAATGACTGAGCAAATTGTGTTGGGGCCTGATAAAAATCCTTTTTGAAAATGAGAAGAAAAAAACCCCAACTCTTATCAATTTGTAATCAGTTGACTGAAGTATGATCACTCTGAGTAAAAAAATCACTCTGGGAGATTTTTTTTTAAGCCAGGAGACTTGAAAAACCTCAGCATGGTGTTCTCTTTTCTTCTGCTTCATGTTGACTTAATGATATCCATGAAATATTCACAAATTAAACAATTACAAAGACATATCTTACAAAATAAATCAATTATTTACGTGTTATTGTCTAAATGATGAAGCCATATACAAGTGCTGAACACTGAAACAGAGTCGTGTGCGAGTGACATGCTGGTCTCTGCACCACGTTTTACATGGAATCAGGGGGACACAGTCATTCGCTCATCATCATGTGAAAGATGAGTCTCTACAAATCTACAGACAGAGTCAGATACAACATCCAAAACTGGAGTTTTGTTCCATTTCAAAGCAGGCTCCTTAGTCAAGTAACGGGGGCTCCATGTTTGTACAGAAAAAGATGCAAAATGTTCTGATCTATTGAAATTTCACCTGTGGCCACATTTTCTCTCCTTTTTCAAATAAAAAAGAAAAGAAAAGAGAAATTAAAACCTGCTCTTCAGGTAGGAAAACTCTCTCAATATTATTACATTTGTCCCTAGACAACACAAAAAGGTCTGTGTCTAACTTCATTTGGGGCAATAAATCGGCACTAGCGGTCCGGAGTTTAGAACAGGTTCACAGCAAAGGGGGTCCTCCTAACGTATGTGACTGGCTTTGACCCAGCACACCGTTGTAGCCTTTAGACTAAAGGGCAAACACGTTTACGGTGACTCTGCACCTACACTCATGTAATCTGTGAGGAATAGGTCCAAGACCCTGAGCCACAGAGGAGGAAAATAAAAAAAAAATCAAAAAAAAAAAAAAAAAAAAAAAATCACTGAAAACCTGGAGAGGAGTGAAGGCCTCCAGTGGTCCGGGAGATCAGAGGAGGAGGTTACTCCAAGGACCATGCACTGCCATGGGCTGTGCACAAGCGGCACATACAAGCAAACCTGAGGATTCACACAAATGTCCACGTAGAAACTGGAGTATTTCACGCACAAATGCATAACAAACAAGCCTTAGGGTGAAAAAAATAAATACAAATAATGTAGTTATCGGGTCAAACAAAGTTCAACCTTGAAACCAAAGTATGGAAATATTACATGTAAATTACACATTTTCTTGCCTTTAAGGCTTTCCAGTAAATATCAAAACATTTCATTGTTACGTCTGCCTGTTAACTGTGAAATAACCGATATTGGTAGGAGGGTGGACATGCCTTTTAGATAAATCGAAAAGTTCTTAAGAAGAGCTTCACTAACATCAGCGGGTATGTGCATCCCAAAGGTCTTGAAAGGGCAATCACACCAAATCCATAATGCAGGGATCACATGGTAAAATATTAAGCATCCTGGTGCCTCTGAATGACATCTCACCCTCAACTTCAACCCCGCCATGACTCTACATGCTGTGCTCTCCTCCTTATGTCTTTCTAGCTTTTCTTTAATCGCTTTATGTCCTCCATTCTACTGTGTTAGTCTCTTCCCTAACCACTTTCCATTTAAGGACTCTCTCCTGCTTACTTGAAACTTTTCTGTTGTTTAACCTTTAAGCAGGAGTCTGCAATCGGTGTTACAACAAGCTGCTACACTCCTGGCTGTTGTCTTACAGTGTTTTCATTGCGTGCATGCACGAGGACATCTCCTATTTTAAAGAAATGAGAGGTTAATTTGAATCTCTTTAAACAGTGTGGCTCCCTGTTTCGTGTTTTAGTATGCTTTCACTTTATGCAGTGGCTGAAGAAGCGATGGCTAAAGCTTCAAATTTGAGTTTGGTAGTGGAAAAAATGCTTAATGCTTCTAAGAGTCCTCCTATTTTAAGTTTTTAGTGAAAATATCAATATCTTTATCTATAAATAAGCTGGCTGAAATGCCCGTACACCACTCCCAAGGCCACTATTGCTAATCTGGGATCTCTCAGCCAATAATGATTCAGCCTCTACTCACTTACAGAACATATCATAAAAAAAGGGAAAAGGATGTATGAATTTCTTTGTTTCCAACAGCTTAAGTATGGATGGAGATGTTCTATATATATATATGGCCAAAAGTATTTGCTCACCTGGCTTGATATAAACTATATGAACTTAGACAGTGACATCCTATTCCTAATCCATAGGGTTCAATATGACGTCGGTCCACCTTCGCAGCTATAACAGCGTCAACTCTTCTGGGAAGGCTGTTTACAAGGTTTAGGAGTGTGTTAATGGGAATCTTTGACCATTTGAGAGGTCACACATTGATGTTGGACAAAGGACCTGGCTCTCAGTCTCGGCTCTAATTCATCCCAAAGGTGTTCTATCGGGTTGAGGTCAGGACTCTGGCAGGCCAGTCAACTTCATCCACACCAGACTGTCATCCAGGTCTTTATGGACCTGCTTTGTGCACTGGTGCACAGTCATGTTGGAAGAGGAAGGGACCAGCTCCAAACTGTTCCCACAAAGTTGGGAGCATGGAGTTGTCCAAAACATCTTCATATGCTGAAGCATTCAAAGTTCCTTTCACTGGAACTAAGCGGCCAAGTCCAGCTCCTGCAAACAACCCCACACCATGATCCCCCCTCCACCAAACTTTACACTTGGACACTTGTCCTGGCAACCCCCAAACCCAGACTTGTCCATCAGATTGCCACATGGAGAAGTGTGATTCATCATTCCAGAAAACGTGTCTCCACTGCTATAGAGTCCAGTGGCGACGTGCTTTACACCCTTGCAGCCAACGCTCTGCATTGCGCTTGGTGATGTTTGGCTTGGATGCAGCGGTTCAGCCATGGAAACCCATTCCACGAAGCTCTCTGTGCACACTGTACTTGAGCTAATCTGAAGGCCACATGAAGTTTGGAGGTCTGTAGCAATGGACTCTGCAGTTTACGTGTTGTACCACATCGTGGCTGAGTTACTGTCGTTCCCAAACACTTCCATATTCTTATAATACAGCTGACAGTTGACTGTGGAATATTTAGGAGTGAGGAAATTTCAAGACTGGATTTGTTACACAGGTGGCATCCAATCACAGTTCCACGGTTTTTATATGATATAAGTGTCACTATCATCGCTCTCATCTCATCTATTATCTTTTTTTGTTTGTTTAAAGAAGCATATCCTTATACATATAAGATAATGTGAAGCTTTGATGTATGATTGGGTGTAGACTAAACAGTCCTGATTACAAGAACCTAATCTTGAATTGTTATTTGCAGCTACTGCCCAGTAAAGTAATACTTACAAACAGGTCTTTATCTGATTTGTTTTGAGTGCTATAAAGCTTTACATATTCAAATACTAATAAATGTTAATGAGCACATGGAAATCACAACAGCTGTAGAGCTATTTTAACCATTTAATTTTCAATGTTTAATAATCTCCCTTTGCACTCTTGTGAATTGCCAAATTCAAGTGTTTTAAAATGATGATTTAAAGATTTTAAAAAAAAGAGGAATTCTGCTGCCAAAACAGCTGTAAAATTTAATGAAATAAAATATTCTCCCTTTGTGAGTGTATGTTTTTTGTATATGTTCATTTACTCCTGTTTGAATGCACTTGAGCTTGTTGTTGAATGGTGGAGAATAGGCTGTGGTCCTCCTGCTGAAAGCCTGTTGGATGCCATTGTAATGGCACACCACTGAGGGTCCGTCTCATGTGTGCAGCCGAGGCAGTCGCGGTTGCAAAGGGAGTAAATCTATCAGGACCCCCGCACATGAAAGGTAAACTGGAGCCGCTAATCGCAGCCCTGACACAAGGAGGTTCAAAAGGGCGGCCACTTAGAAGAGAAAGGCAGAAGTGCAGGGACCTTGGCAGCGACAGCGGGGCCAAGAACAACTGACCATATTACAGGAACAAACACACACTGCAGAATACACACAAAAATCTTGGTGGTCTCGGCTGAAACCGGTCCACTTTGGTGGAATTTGGCGTAGATGTAGTAAATGATGGCTTTAGTGTCTGTCATACCCAGAGATACAGCGTAAGTATTGGATTTTGTGTAAGGGCCTCAGTCAAGACACTATTCAGCATTAGACAGCGGATTAAACCTCGTCAACCATTTTCTTTTTTTAACCAAAAAAAAAAGAAGAATCTAGAAATAAAAGTGATTGTGATTTATTTCATGCTAAATTATAATGACAAAGTCAGGAATGGTGGACTGCTAAAATTCAGAACACCATCAAAGAAAAACATGCAGGTGAGAGCTCAAAAATACATAGAGCAAAAAAAATTCTATGTTCAGAGACATACAGCTAAAAGCTAAAACATCACCCAAAATTAGTAAAGTGTGCAAGTGTGCGTGTGTTTGTGGGGGAGGATGAGTAAAAAAAAGGCCAGGGGGATGCGGAGCTGCCTTGCTGCACTAGACACATAAGGGAGAGAAGAAACGTGGGACATCAGACAAATGACAACCCATGTTGAAGATAGTGTTGTGCACTGCCTCCTCTCTCCCCTCTTTCTCATCTCTTAATGCTTATTTTCATCACTTTGCTTAAAATATTGATAATCAATTAGCACTACGTCTGCTTTGCTACAAAATCTGTGTCATGGTCTATCACTCTGTCAAAGCCAATTCGCTGCTCATTCAAAGTTCATTTTTCCTTGGCGACTCTGTGCCTTTGGAGGAGTCATTACGCGGGGAACATAGCCTGGGGTGCAATCACCTATTCTCTTTCATTACTGGGGAGATGGAGAAGGTGAGGGAGATTATTAGAACTTTGGAATGATCACAAAGCTTCACGCCGCCTGTCAGATCCCCCCTACGTGTAATTCATCTGGCCTCACTGCCTCCCCCCCCTCACTCATCCCTCTACTCCCCCCCCCCCCCCCCCCCCCCCCCCCAGCCTCAGCCAGGGGTTTGGCCACAGACATTATTCATGAACATCTGCAGCGTGCTGAATATTCCACAGCCTCTGCCGTGATGAAAAGGGAGCTGCCCCTTTGACTTGAAAATTAACATGCCAGCACAGAGATTATGGACGCGCCGATTCATACCAAGACGAGCTGGGCCGTGCTGAGACCAGCCGGTCTGATAATTCAGGCTGGGCGGAGGACGGTGGAATAATGGATTTGGGTAAGGTATTTTGTCTCTGTAATTCTGAGATGTAAAATGGAAATGATCGCATTATTAAAAATGATTATTTCCCTTCAAAGTGAAGAAAGTGACAGTGACTTCAGACTGAAGTCAACATTAACAGTAGTAATCATTACCTCAGATAAATAATCTAAAACACTCCAATCAAGTTTAATGGCTCAAATGAGAAACACTAAACCAGATCTTTTCCTCCAAATGCCAATTAATATACTTTAGTATTTCAGGCTTCAAAATGTTCGATATGCCAAATATTTTTCTTAACAAATTTTGTGTATAAAATATCAAAACAAAATTATGTTTTCAAAAACTAGACGGTCACTTTAATATCATATGAGACAAAAAAAGAAGCACCAGAGAAGTTGGAAACATTGGTTATGTTTTAGGTATTATGTTTGCTTAAAAAAAAAGTAATAATAATAAGATGATCATAAACAGCTAATATACAATTACTTAATTAATAGCTTCATTCCAAAGACCAATGATAAAGCTGGGTGAAAGCTCAAAAGCTCCCCGATAGACACCTCATGGCCCCATCTCACCCCTGCATCCATTTCTTTCATTCTCCCCCCGAGCATCTCTAGATGAAAGCCCAACCAGAAAACGGAGACTCTTCCTCTCTCACACCAGGAGCATCACTGCAGGTGAGAAAAACCGAGCATCCTCACGTTTTCTAACTCTGTCATGTTTGTTCTCTGCCCGCCGTCCTCTTACACACAGCAAAGCAGCTCTGGGTTTAGTGACTGGGACATGGCTTGGAGAGAAATATTGATGCATACATCGCACGCACGCACGCACGCACGCACGCACACAGACACACATTTTATATACGCGTTTAATAAAAATTCACATTTCATTAAGCATTTGATCCTTGATCGTGATGTGGAGAGTTGACATTGATGGCACGTTTCAGTTTTATTTTCAATTACCAATTTGGATTTGAACTATTACTAAAAAGGCGTGACTGAGATTAAACTGTATTCTGTTTCATAGTGATGCTTTCTGTTACAATGTTATGTTAAAGCAGATTTTGTAAATGCCTTACTCACCATCAAGTTCAGCTTGAGCAGAGATGATGGAAACGACACCTTTAAATCAACGCAGTTGTGATGGAACGATTATTCACATGACTTTCTTTTGAAATAACACTGACTACTCATTTCACAGAATCAGTATCAGCCTGGATCAGATTAAACTGTAATCACGGGTTAGGGTCAGTGTGGCTGCTTGATGCTTAATGACCTGTGAACATTTCTGTGGTAGATACATGAAGACTGATTCTGGATCAGAAAAAGAAAACGAAACACTACTTCAACTCACGTTTTCTGATTGTCGCGGTTTGTCTGTTTGATAATAAGGTAATGCAAAAAACCAAAGAACTAACTCCTAGTAACCTCCAATAACCTAATAATAACTTGACTAGTCAAAAGTGGAAAGATGTGACAACGTAATGAAACACAGGAAATCAAGGCCAGAAAATTTTAGCATGTTAAAATGTATAAATAACCTATGTTGCCTATAAACATCTTTAATGAAACTCAGAAGGTTTCAACTAGAATAAATGTAGCCAGATAGGCAATGGCTCAGTGCCAAGCCTCTACTTGTACAACCCATGTACAGGCACTTTGAATCGTCTTGTACATCAAATGTGCTATACAAATAAACTTGCCTTGAACCAGAGAGACAAACTGCAAAGACAGAAAGAGTAGAATATACACTTTAATGCCTCTGAAAAGGGGAGCAGTTGGAGGGTTCTGACATGGGCTGGAGCGGGACTTCGTGGTGCCTCTTGTTGATTGTAAATGGCAGAGCAAGTTTACTCTGGCAGCTGGAGCCAAAATGGAGTCTGACAGCTTTGTCAGGGAGTTTGAGCGGCTCAGTGGCAGGGCAGGAATCGGGATGATTCCACGCCTTTTATCTCTAAATCGCCGGCGTACGCTTGTGAAACCTCCATGGTAATAGACAGAGTATAAAAAAAAAAAAAAAAAAAAAAGGGTGGGGAAGAAAACCAGCCTGGCATAGTTCGGGGATGACAAGAGATTTTTTTTTTTTTCTTTTTTCAAAACACTTGTCAAAATACACCAGAGGAGCAAAGGATGAGGAGAAATGTCTGTATGTACTGGATGCAGAGCAAACATGTCAAGAGATGTTCTATTCTCTACAAAAACACCAGTGATACTAATCCTCATGCATATTCTTCTTTTTTGTCTCTCTACGTCCATTTTTCTTTTATTGTTTTGTTAATTATTCCACAAGATATCGCTACATTACGACCCACTCCAGATTGTGGCCTCTGCGTTTCCTAAATGCAGCCTCTCTACGACTATGACCACCTGTGCAACCTTCCAGGCGCTTGTTTCTCTTATAACTGACCTAAAAATAAGTGTACTGCAGGCTTATCCATTTCCCTCCTTGGGTCTCAGTCTTCCCTCCAGACTCCTTATTTGAAAAATGCAAAAGAGAACTGTATAGCGTGTATGAGAGCTGGGACTGACAGAATAAAGGGAGTCTTATGAAGCACTGCTTTGTACTTTTACACTCCCATAGCTTTATCCCTCTGATCCCTTCTACTTCTATCTGCCTGCTTCATTTTTTTTTCTTTTTTCAATTTACAGGATTTGTTTCTGTGTCTGACAGTTAGAAGGATGAGGTATAAAATTCATCTTTATCCCGGTTTTGTTGTATTTCCTCCAACTTGACAATGCATGTCAGTAATTAACTGGCCAGTTTGGATCCAGGCCTTTCGATCCGTTCCTCCGTTTGCCAACTTCTGTCTTTTGTTCTTGCAACACAATACCGCCCACTCGCCCTTCGTGTCTCTCTGCATCTTTGCTCCCTGCCTCACACCCACACAGGGCGTTACACAATCCATCCAAATGTGCTTCGCTTTAAAACCCCATTACTTAGCCCCTGTTGTTTTGTTCAACACAATTAAAAGAGCAGACCATTCATGAGAACTGAGAGCGCCTTGCACTGCCCCTGTCTCCCTTCTCTGCTTTACTCTCTCTTCTTCTGTGGTTCAGAGTTGGCTGGGGAGTTACTGTGAACAGGGCAGCTTAGTTCCCCTAATTCCCTGGGTTTTGTTTGCATATAGGCTTAGTTTGGTTCCATTTGAAACTACTCAATGCCATGCCTCACCCCCTGGCTGCAAACAGACCAGTGAGCAACTTTAAAGATTGGCCATCCAAATGGAAACAGTAAATTCCACACACGCACAAACACAGAGCTGAAAAGCCGAACGAGGTTAAAGGGCAGTGGCATCTAGATACGACACACTTCAAAAGGGTGGAAGAAAAGGAAAAAAAAAACAAAATCTAAGGCTTTTTTCAGTAATGACAACTTAGTCAGGGTTGGCGAAGGGTCTGGTGGTAATTTCAGGTTGTGGCCCTCTACACAAGTGTGTTTGCCCTGCAGGATGTGCTTAGTTCAAAGATAAGCCAGGTAAATGAGAGAGGAGGGTAGTGTTCAGTCATGACCGTGGGGGTCATTATGAAGAGGTGGCTGTAATGTGTAACGATGATAATGGAAGGAATAATAATAATAATCTAATGAGATCTGCTTCAGAACTGACATTACTCCTGACAAATACACAAAAGCTACATTTTCAAAATTCTAGTGCAGCAGTACTCAATAAATAGAAAATGAATGCAACACAAAAAATTCTAGTTCTAGTTTTTTTATTTAGGAAATTTAATTGACAGTTTTTATACTTTGTTCTGCCTTTCCATAACTAACAAAATCAACAAAACAACCAATCACAAATCAATCAATCAAGCTTATCAATTAATGGGTTTATAATCATGAGGTGAAGCCTTAAATTTCATTAAATTTAGAGTTCTACTGTGTTAAATTCAAAAATATTCATGTTATACTGACCCAAACTTGGTTTCTTAGGTCATTTATGGTCTTACATGTATTATACATGTATACATGTATATAAATACCAGATTGGGTTGCAAGACAAAACATTTGATCCAGTGTGAACCACAGCTGACACACGGGTCTACATTTGACCACTGCCTATTGCTGCAGAGTGGATGACGCTGCCCACAGGGGTGCGACTCAACATGGTAGCTCCAAATAAATGACAAAACTTCACAAAAGACAAAAAAAACCCCAACAAATAATGGCACTTAACTGTTTTGTTTTAGAAAGCAACCCCATTTAGGAAGTGCAATTACGCTAATATGCTTGGTAAATTGCTAAGAATAACTCAAAGTTGTCCTTCATAATCAGACATTTCAGCCTTATTATCCCCTGTAGCATTACAGACCACAAACCAAGTAAATTAACAATTCAGTTTACTTCTGACACTCAGATATAAATATTACCACAGTCTGTCCAAAATTAAATATGATGATGCTTGTGCAAAGCAATGTGGCTTCTCTGTAATTCTCCTCACTCAGTGACAGGTCTGCATTGTGGTCATAAAATTAGGGTTGAAATTATTTGTTCAGAGAAGCCTATAACACTTGAAAAATCAGTGACAACACCAACGATAGCTTGTAATAATCATTTGACCATTTCTAATCAGGGCATCCTCTTCAAGCTAAAACCACTTAATCATGTTAATTAATAAAACAACCCTTTCTTAATCGGATAATAACATATTAATAATTAATGTGATGAATTATGCATTAGGAACAGACATTTCAAGTGAAATTAATTACTTGAACTTATAAAAGTAAACACACACACACATATGCTCGCGCAAATCGAGAAGGAGAAAAGAAAAACAGAGAAAGTGCCATCCTTTCACGCTTGTTTGTTTCACTGTTATGCCGTTTAGTGATGAGATACTATAATTAACACAGCTCCACAGGTGCCAGTACAACAACAAACTGAAAAATATGCGCTTAATTAAGTCTTAATAACGTGAAGTGAAAGATACAGAGATGCTTAACGTAGCTCAGAGTCTACACTGGCTGGTGGCTCAGTTTGTTCTGACTGACCTGCCAACTTCCCTTCCACATCCTCAGAGCTGCTTGAGAGGAAATTATGCTCTTTGTCCTGCATAGTGAGATTTACCTCAGCACTTGTGGACCTCATGTAGCTGTGGCTCGGATCCAGGAAGGATGAGGGGCATGAAACTTTGCCTGTGCTGCTGACATTTAGGTTTGCTTCCATCTCATCAGACAGTGCGTGGTATTCTTTTGATTTAGCTTGCTGGAGCTCATTTTTATCTTTTTTTTAAGGAGATCCATATAGCACTTTTTTTTGACAGCTGCAGTCTTTGGGTTTGCATATTTCTCTTATTTACACACCATTAGCCCCTTGGCTCACAGTGGTGCTCAAGTTTTACCAGAGCCTGGCAACTGTAAACTGTTCTTATTTTTATTTGTTTCATTTGTGCTGGCAAACTCATCTATGCAACTGGTAGAACCACTATTTTACTATGCTGGTGCCCGTTAAACAATATATCTGACAAGCAATTACTTACATAAGGGATATTTGAATATTTCCAAAACTCAAAACTTTAATTCAATTCAATAATATTTTATTAATCCCGAAGAGAGGTTAGATGTTGCAGTAACCTTCCTTCTCCAAGTTTCTTTAAAAAGTAATTACAGATGGTTATTGCTGTGGGCAGGAAGGATCTCCTGTCATGGTCTTGGTTGCAGGACATCCGAAGAACGCTCCGAGTGAAAACACTTGTTAAAATACTGTCTTGTGAAGAGGACACTCAGTGTAGTCCATTATGCTTTTTATTTTATGAAGCATTCTTCAGAAAATAGCCAGCTTTATTTATCAGTTTGTTCTGGTTTCTTTTGTGTTTTTTTTTTTTTTAAGTCATTGGCTCCGACAGTCATCCAACGGACGGCTGCAGATGATATTGCACTCTCCGTAACAGACTTAAAGAAGAAATGGAACATCTTGCTGCAAACACTCAAGGGCCTAAGCTTCCTCAAGAAATACAGTCTGCTCTGTCCTTTCCTGTAGAATCAACAGTATTGCATCTCTACTCCAGTCTGTTCTGGCTTACTCAAATGGGCCAATAAAAGTCTCGCCAGGACTTTCATGATGTGTGATTTTAGGGCAACAGCTCTGTAGTTGCTAGGGACAGATACATGAGAGTCCCTAGGTACTAGTAAAAAGGCAGGATGTCTTCCACAGCACTGGAACCTTCTCCTGGGTCGGGCTAAGGTTGAAGAGATGCTGTAAGATCCCACATAGCTGGTCCAGACAGGCTTTCAGGACTCTGAGGCTTACACCATCTGGACTTGCAGCGACAAGCAGGTGGGAGGAGGACATGGAGGAGGCAACAGCACCTCGTGATGTGGTTGGAGACATCGATGGAGCAGCTGCAAGATCCATAACTGAGGTGAAAGATGAGCCAGCTGAGGTGTGACAGGGAAGCTTTGGGTCAAGAGAGGACGGGAGAGCAGGGTGGTGGGGGCAGGTGAAGATGATGCAAAGCTCGTTTCTGAACTGAACCCATAGAAGAACATGTTCAATTCATTGAGTCTGTCCAAATGTCCATCTATCTGATCCCCAACTTGCCAGAAACCTGTCATCTTCTTAATCCCTGACAACATGTCTTAAATTGTTCCCCTGGAGGTTACTCTTCAGCTTTATCCTGCTCATCACGTTATTGTTCCTAATTCTGACAAACAAAAAGAAACTAAACAAAAACATTGCCCATCCTTATTACAAAAGTTTGATTAATTTTTTTTGTGGGAGATTTTGAATGTTTTGACTGTTATTTTTATCCAAACACTGCAAATGGTTTGCAAGACAGAGTAATTGTTAATGAATAAAATTTGAAATTGGCAGTCCATGTAGCTTCTACTGCTTCCAGACACACACACACACACACACACACACACACACACACACACACACACACACACACACACACACACACACACACACACACACACACACACACACACACACACACACACACACACACACACACACACACACACACACACACACACACACACACACACTCCTGCTTGTGTTAATGTGTTCATGTAACTATGTGTGAGCTGATATTGATCTTTCTTTAAAGCTCCTCTGATAATAAATACCAGCCTCCCTAAAACACTGTCAGATATGGGCGCTAAATTGGCTTAAAACCACTAATTACATCAACGCTGAAAGGAAATCATTGATCAACGGCATTATGGGAAATTAATCTGGCCCAAAAAACTGGATCAAAGTGAATGAAGTGGCTTAGTGGGGTTTCACTGGGGCTCTGCAAACGGGGAACAGGATTATCACTCCATACACACACACACTTGCGCACACACAGCCCTCATTACAGTTATACGGGAGTGTGTTACAGGGCTTATGATGCACACAGCATTTTCATTCAGGGTCATTGTTGTTCACAGCTACATCAACATCCATGTTTGCTAAATGTGACTAATATTAGTCCCATTCCGCCTGAGTTTAACTGAAAGTGTACTCTTTGTATGCTCTGCCACGAGAATGATTTCAAACAAAATTAAACATAATGCTTCCATAAAGGTAACTGTTTTCAAATTCAGGGCTGGTCTAGTGTGAGTAGGCCTCATGTTCCAGACCTGTGGGGAGGTCCACTGGGAGAATGAATAAAAGAAAGGGGCTATGCTGGTTCATCTGGCCATCTATTGGTGCCCTGAGACCAAAATAATCGGTTTTCTCCATCCCACCAGCCTCACCAGTGTCCCCTTAGGGCTCCCTGCCTGCTGCTCGGGGAACCCTTCAAGTGTAATTAACAGCTCCCAAGCTGCATCAACCATACAAAAGAAACTTTTGGGTGATTTTCAGAGCGCTGATTATGCTTACATGCCCTGCAATTTTTGAGATACTAGTTTGATTAGGACACTGCTTTAAAGATATTTCATGTACATTATATATGGCTTGATGAATGACTAAAGCGGCATCAGGAATGGACAGTTTGCTTAAACACTGGACTGAAGCAGGGATTCTGTCAATACACGGAGACCGTTCAGTACTAACAGTATTAGTTAGAGAGCTAGATGTAAAGCACTGTGAACGTTGTCATCCACTCAAAAACTTGTTTGTAACTGTGGAAAAGCTGCAGTCATAGTGTGCAGTTGCAGGGTGCACAAATTGCTCTGAGGGTTAAAAGGTTTAAACTTTCATAAGAGTTGTTCCTAGTATTTGAAATGAGCTCATGAAAACAGACAGAAGTATGATGCCGTAAAATTAAATAAGAGACCTTGAAAGTGATGTTCAAATGTGGTAGAAGAGCCAGAATGAGATTATTATCAGAATATTTTTGTTTTTTTGTGAAGGCTGACAGTTGGAGGTCTGTAGGAGGGGCCGCTGTCTGCCAGTGGGAAAGGGCGCTGGAACTGGCCGCTCTTATATCCATAAAAAAATAAATAAATGTTGGGTTACCCAAATTGAAAAGTGAATATCCACCTAACGAACACAGCCGGATATCTGAGTAGTCGAGTTCAAACTTAGTAATTTGTCTGCAATAATGATCGGCATATAATGCGGAGCAAATGACAGGCTACTGATAAACTGTTTAAAAGTCGTGTAAACGCCACTCGCTTGGTGCATCACTACAGGGAGCTTGTGTATTAACAGTGAAGGCCCACTGTCGCGTTACCCCGAACACAATCTATGACTTCTATAATCTAATTCCAGGTTGTACTGGTTAAACTTTATACTCCTAGTTAAGCATTTACGTTGGTATTATTATTGGATTTCAAAAGAATCTATTTGAGTTTCCATTTGCACTCTTGATCCCACCCTTACCACAATCGGTATTCAAGAAAAAATGAAATAAAACAAAACCTAAACTTCATTTAACGGTTGTTCCTTTAAGCTCAGTAGTTCCATCAGATTGTTGTTTCAAAGGAGTTTAAAAGTCCACAGTGACAGAGCAATCCTTAGTAAAGCAGAGCAAGCAGCCACTTAGTAAGTAAGTCTGCTACATCAACTCCACTTGTATTTACATTGTGCCTCAATCTACTTACACTGACAAATCCAGGGCTTACATTACACAGAAATAAACAGTGGATATTGGCAGAATGGGCTTACTGAGGCATTGTTTTAAGTGGGCTTTTCTGAGGGAATTTGATGACCTACTGTTTAGGAAAGAAATGCTGAGGACAAAAATAAAGTAGTTGTTGGCTACAGTTTTTAGGAGATGGAGTTCAGGGGATTTAGGGGGTGTTAAGATGATCTGTGGGCCTTTTCTCCTATCAGATCATCTAAAATGTGAGTGATTACACCGGTAATCATCTGCAAGCCCACACTGGCACAGTCTGTGCTTAAGAGATAAAGGCCAAGAGACAGAGTTAAGAATGACAGGAGAAAGAGAGAAAGCTGTGAGAAAGACAACAAAAAGGAAAATAGAAGGAAGAAGGTGGCAGATTAGCATGGTCAATCCCTACTCCTTCGGCGCCTCTGTTTCCATCTATCCCTCATGCACTCTCGCTATTCAGAGATTCGTTTGTGCTTGGCCAAACAAATAGCTGACACTGCTTCATCAAAGCTTGGGATTGGCAGCTCGGGCCAAGTGGAGCTGTTGACAAGCGAGGGCAGTGAAAGCAGAGGAGAAGAGGAAAAGAGCAAGACAGAGGGAGAAACAACGGAAATAATTCCCCAAACTGTAATCCACAGGGTTTAATGGTGTATGTGTGTGTGGGGATTATACATTTATCATTCCTACTCTCATACTGTTGTGTGTCTGTGTGTGTATGAGAAAGGAGAAAAACCAGTTTGTATAGGAGGCCTAACAATGCCGTTGGAGGGATTTAATCCCCAACTCTTTATCATATAACCACACATCTCAGCCAATTCAGAATAACAGCCAGCCTATTCACTCTGGCTGATCCCACCGATTAGCCCTGATTTGGAGACAACCCCCAACATACTCCCCATCACCTATACCACTT
Organism: Xenentodon cancila; assembly: GCA_014839995.1. Classification (NCBI taxonomy): domain Eukaryota; kingdom Metazoa; phylum Chordata; class Actinopteri; order Beloniformes; family Belonidae; genus Xenentodon; species Xenentodon cancila. The sequence goes on from CM026201.1 coordinate 18,857,651, forward strand.
GTCAGACATAGCTGTATTTTTTTTTTCCTCCTAAGAACTGAGCTTCTTCTTACTGCCGTATGTCCACCACACTCTGACAACACGTTTGTTTCTCACAGTTAGGAAACTCAATCCAGCAGGATTAATCGAGACTCCAGTCAGCTTCTTTAAGTCCATCAAGGTAAGGTCACAGGTCATGCGCGGACTTGTAAAATTTTGACAGATTTTAACACATAATGACCATTTGAAGGATTTTCTCAGGAACACAATTACAGGTCTAATTTGGCACTGCAGTGCAACTAATCTCTGATATAGCGATTGTATACATCATGCATTAACACAGACACACAACCCGTGACAGCAAAGCGGAGGCTGAGAGTATTGGTTCTGGCAGGGCAAAGCAGAGCTTAGTGTTTCGTATCAGGATATACAAACAACAATAGCGAGTAAAGCCAGCCAGGTTAACTGACATCTGTCAGATTACCAAGACACGGGTTCTACTGATGCGCGTCTCTCAGGGAAGCTTTTCAACAAACGGAGCTTAAGACATTTCTTTTAATATTAAAAAATAAAAATCCACATGTGCACACACCAACACTGACAAAAAGAAGTACAAAATGTACAAAAGGAAGGACAGTGTGTAGGTACTTTATAATATTTCAGATTAAAATTCATTACACTGTAGATGCTTATTTCATTACAGATAGATGCAGCTAAGTCTAACACTGTCCAACCATCTCCTGATACATCAAAAAAATATTTACCTTTAGCTGTAACTGCTGATTTCAGGTGCATGATCTTCTAAACCTCACTGGTTTCATGATGTGGCTGACCCGAGTCAGCAAGTGTGCAGCTGATGTAATTTCTAATGAACGCTGGAGGTTAAAATTCTGCCATCTTAAATAGAATCTTGACTAAAATCATTTGCAGGATTCTTTTTAAACTTTGCACAAAAAGTAAGGAAACGTGTGTTTGGTAGATTATTTCTTAGTTGTAACAATGCTTCTTGGCAATAAATGTTATACAATTGAGAAGTCTGGTTATTTTCCTTTTCAATGGTGCCAGATTTTAGGGAACATGCATTTGTGGGATGAGCAGGACAGCTGAGTATGTGGGTTGCACCAATGAAAAATTTGCCAAATCTACTCATAGAGGCTGACAGGAGGCCTCACAAGACCGCCCTTCACTGCCAGGTCTTCGCTAGTGTGGGTAACACGTGCACTGGAACCTGAACATATAGAGGAACGTTATGTTCAGCAGTGAGTCCAGATTCTGCTTACGGCAGTTGAATCATAGGCTCAAAGTTTGGAGAAGACATGGAAAACGCTATGCTGACTGCTGCACTGACAGAGTAACATCTTTTGGTGGAGGCAGTGTGATGGTGTGTATGGTGACATCTCCCTCAATGGAAAAACCAGGCTCAACATCATTGGAGGCTATCTCAATACAGACAGATATCCAGATAAGATTCTGGAACGGGTGGTAATCTCCACAGCCTGGGACCAAACTCCATCCACCAAGATGACAATGGTCACCCCCACAGAGCAGGTTTATCAGAGACCACCTCCAGAATTGTGGAGAAGATGGAATGGCCTGCCAGAAGTCCTGACCTCAAGCCCATTGAACACTTGTGGGATCAGCTTGGGCATGCTGTTTGTGACAGTGACCAACACAACCACGGTGGATGACTGGCGACAAATGCTGGATGAAGAATGGGATGCCATCCCACAGCAGTGTGTGACCAGGCTGGTGACCAGCTTGAGGAGGAGGTGCCAGGCTGTTGTGGTTGTGTTTGATTCTTCATCATGCTACTGAGGCTCCTGTTTGTTAAATGGATAAATTGTTAAATTGACACAATGTGTTGTTTCTTCAAACTTCAATCATCAAATCCAGCAAACAACAAACAAGAGTCAAAGTTGTTTGGCGTTGGCAGAGAAGATATGGCAAATTTTTTATGGGGACAGGCCACATACTCAGCTTTGCTGTTCACCCCACAAATACATGGTCCTTACAAATGTGGCACAATTTAAATAGGAAATAAACAGGCTTTCCAACGGTATGAGATGTATTGCCAAGAAGTTACAACAAAGAAATAATCTACCAAACACACGTTTCCTTACTTTCTGTGCTAAATTTAGATTGACATTGGTATTGGATATTTAGATATAGTGTTTAAAAGGCTTAGGATGTCTTTTTTTTTCATAGTAATAACACAGAAAACCCTGACATTGTTCTTTTGTCAGCTGACCAAAGCGACTTGAGGCGCTGGACCCAAGAGTGAAATAAATATGCCTCTTGTTTGCCCTCAAACTGAACATAAATGAAATTGAAGAAATTCCCTGCAATTTACAGAGAGAAGAAGAGTTTGAAGTTTTGAATCAAATAATAATTATGCAAGACCACAATTATAAGATTATAAGATTTGTGAAAAGCATTTTTTAATGGTTAGTTTGCATTCAGAGCAGGAGGAATACTGCAGTGCTGCACTGACAAATTAAACACATGTAAGTGCACATTTCAAATAAATCACTTTGTATAATTGCATAACAATGGCATTTTCCCCTAAAAGAAAGAAAAGACAAGATACAGAAAACACAACTACCTCCTTGTAACTTCAAAGCAATATTCATAAACCACTGGTTGTTTTTTTTATTTTTTATTTTTTTTTACATCTGATAACATTTATACCCATAAATAAATTCATATTTTGAATATTCTGAACTATATTTCACTGAGTAGAATGAAAAAAACAGCTCCATTACCCCATTTGAAAGAGTACATTGGTCATTAATTGAAAACTTGAATCATAGTTTAAAAAATAAATAATTCTCAAAACTCAATTTTTTTGTCATTTTTCCCCCCGTTTTTTTCTTCAAAACCAAAATTAAAGTAAATTGGTTAGAAATGCTTTCCAGCATTAGGTTAACACCTAAGTGTGTTTTTAATTCAAGTTTAAGTTGCTTTGGCCCAAAGCAGCTCCCAGTGATTCATGGTCGGTGCGGTCTTTTAAGCCTGGATAACTAAAATATGCTGCAACTCAAGATTACTTTACCCTGAGTATGAACAGAGCTGATCGCATCAATCTCTGCTCAGGAGTCTGCAGCCTGGATTGGCCACAGCTTTGTACCTCGGCTCTAAAGAGGCATGAATCAAATGGAGAGAGACAGAGTAGCCTTTGGTAACAAGGGATAATGTTCAGGACATCAGAAAAACATGCTTTCGCCATCAGCAGATGCAAGCCCGGACATCTTTCTTTTAAGATGGCACACCCTAATTCACAAGCCTGCAGAAACTCACACAAATGTACATACACTGAACATGTGCCCTGCAGATGTACTCGCTATGAAAAAGGCCTTGTTCTCCATGTATATATGAGAAAAAGAGAGGGAAAGAGAGTAGGAGAAACACAGAGACAAGAAATACCTGAAGAATGCAATATATGAGGGGAAGAAAGAAGGGAAATTAAATGAACATTAATTTTCCAGAAGAAATTCCCTCTTCTCAGCATGAGGAGATGAAAGAGGAGTAGTGTACTTTCTGATATTTATGTCTCCTTAAACACACAGCTGAAGTTCTGGTTAGGTAGACGGGGCCATAGCTGGGAGGATACGAGTACCCAGGGGCCCCTTATCGCCTGGTTTGCTAATTAGGCATAAATCTGCTGAACTGAGCCAATGGAGGATTAATTAACTGTTTATTTCTCTTCACTCCTCCACTGGAACCACTAAATTTGAGGAAGAGAAGCAAAAGTATTGGGTGTGGCATGTTGGACAAATGAACATTTCTGATGGTTCTAAATGTGTGTGCACGCATGCGCGTGTGTGGCCCTCTGTAAATAATATGTCAGTGCTGTCTTTTTGAATGAATGTTAGTGGATGTCTCTGTCATCAGTCACACAGAGGAAGGGCTGTTCTGCTTGTTAGGTCGGTTTATGGATTGCAACACAATGTTAAGACCACAAGACCAAGGCATAAGGGAACAGAGGACTGGCTGCAGACGGGAAGAAATACGGCAAAATTAGGATGGAAGGGGCAGATAAAAAAGGGGTTGATGGAGAGAAAAGGAAGGGGACAAATGAATGCATATTCTGGAAAGGAAGACACTGAAAAAAGCATGATCAGAAATGATTAAAATAAAGATTTAAAAGGATAGATAAGAGAGAAATGAGCTCTGAGTGTGTGTGTCAGTTGGGGTAACAGAGAAATCTGTACACAATTAGTACTCCATTAGAAGTTTGAAACAACTCATGACTTCCATCTGTTACTGAGGCCGGGAACATGAGATTGGAGACGACAGGTGTCTAAATGTTTATCAGCCATGCACCGTTTATTCCTGTGTCTCTGAGGTGGACGGAAAAATGACCCACACTAATCTAATTCAAACTAACATTCACTTTGAGAGGTTGCTGATGTGGCAGGAATAAAACACAAGCTGTTCAAAACCACAGGCTGGCATGTAGAGTTTAACTCTTCATCCCCAAGGTAATATAAACACAATTTAAGCATGAGCATGCACATAAGCTCAAACATCAACTTACAAAAGGAGGTTTTGTAGCTCGATCTTAAAAAGACATGGTGTTAAAAAATACGTCTAAAGTCCATTAAATCCAGATTTGAAAACAGAAAAAGTGTTAATAAGTCAAATTAATAAACAAATACTTAATTTCAAGGCCTTTGGCCGGGGACATTTATTCATGTGGCCAAAACCAGATAAAGGATAAAAGACTCCTAATAACAGCAGTTAAAAGTAAACGAAGAGCCTGCTGGATCAGAATGACGTTTATGATAAAGCAAAGTTCCAATCATGTTGTTATGAAACTAAAAAAAAAACTAAAAAAACTGAGCAAAATTATGGTATATACATAGTATACATAGTTCTAAAAATGCTTGGCGGCTGTAAAATAAAACACAAACATTTAAAATGCATACAATACAGGGGCAACCATGTCTCAACAAGAACATATTTAAAGAAAGAAAAAAAAAACACCTTTCAGGTTCTCATCTGTTTAACTTTATTAGTCATGAAATGTTTCACTTTGTGCCGTTTTCTTAGTCCCCCCAACTCACACTTCTTCTCTTCAGATTATATTTATATATATATTTATATATATATATATATATATATATATATATATATTTATATATATATATATATATATATATATATTTATTTATATTATATTTATGAGTCGAAGTGAAAACTCAGCCACATGGGACTTTGCACAATATCTATCAGACAGATAAATGATTGGGAGGAAAACAGAGGCACTTTCATTGACCCATTAAAGAAAGTAAACAAGACAAATAAGTCAGAGAAATTGGCTGCAGATGGGTAGTGCCATTTAAAACGTCGTCATCTGCGCCTTACCGGCAGGACCCGAGGATGTCCCTGCTTCTGCCTGACTGGAAATGAGCACCACTGGAGCTGACAAATGTCAGTGTAATAATTTACACATTTGACTTCCCATGACTGCCTCGTGACATCCTCGTGCACTAGAAGATGAACAGATGTGCTTTTTTTGTAATTCTAAAAATCCTTCAAAATAAATTGTACTATTTGCAAATAAACCAGTCATATTTCTGTTATACTATTTTCTGTTTTATTTTAATATCCAGCAACTGACCACAGGTCTCAAGTTTAAGGTTTTTAAAGTCTTATACACTGGGTACAGTTACAGGAGTGTTTTGTTTCAACCGCTCGATTGTTTGATACGACACGTCCCAAATTTATCCAAAAGTTGTTTATAGTTTATGAGGTGTGGTGGTGCGTTAGTCACACACACACACACACACACACACACACACACACACACACACACACACACACACACACACACACACACACACACACACACACACACACACACACACACACACACACACACACACACACACACACAACTAAAATATTAGCTCATCACAGCGTCATTTTCTTAACAGTTTTTGTTCTCCTGGGTGCAGAAACTATAGTAAAATAAAAATTAAATATGAACTTATTGGCTATTGATATCAGCCATAAAGAAGCAATTTCTTTGGTTTTGGCTTAAATTTTAATTATTAGCGTTTTAGTCTTTCATTACTTTTGTTTCAGAAGACTCCATCAAGAAAAAGAAATAAAATAAACATATAAAACGATTTGGCTCATAAATGTATCCCGTCTTCCATTCGCAGTTTATTTCCAGTGTGACGGCTGTAAGATGAATGAATTTTACCACAATGTACAAAATCAAAAAGGTTTAAATTTTAGTGGAAACTCTGGGCCAGTTGTCATTTCTATGAGTTCACAGTTAAGTTAGTTGACATGAAAATGTGGAGAAGGAAAGAGGTCACCATGCACGTGCTGAAGGCAATGTTCAAAAGACTATTATGCATTATGCCAAAAAAAAAAAATACAACAACAGGTTTTCATAGGAAAAATAAAATCTTTTATAAGTGCAAAGCCACAAACACCTTCTAGGAGGTAATAATTGATTAATATTGCTATCATGTTGGCCTAACGTTAAAAAAAGCGCAAGTTCAGGACTTTTTTTTTCTTTTTTTCTAATTTACAAAAAATTTGAAAAGATGCTGTAATGAATTTACCTTCCTAAATTAAGCAAAAGAAAAAGAAATGTGGCAATAATTTTAGATGATTTCAAACAAACAAATACTGAAAACTGAGTGCCATACATCGACAAATGTGTCAAATATTGAAGAAGAAAAAATGATCAGCTAATATTAGAGCCAACATCGTCAAAATTGCTCCAGATTTTGAACTTAAACATCAGTTCATCGCTCAAGCCCATTAGGTCATCTCAAGTTATTTTATTGACGTCTGCCATAAATGTCTACCGGCTATGTCATAATATTCAACTGCCTGCTATTAACGACCTTTTCTGAACTTGAAAATCAGTCCTGTTCCTTGATCTGCCTCCACATTTCACCCCCTAGGGTGAGTTATCACTGTTGAGGTATTTCACACAGATTTGCTGCCAATTTGTTGCTTTCCAATGGAAAAGTAAATGTAATAATGAGGGGGGAGAAATTCAATAAACATGTGTATGAAATACTTTTCAAGTGCAAAAGGAAGATTCATGGGGATGTTCATGCAGTGCATAATCACACCTCTGCTTGCTCAGCCTGCACCGGCATAAAACATTTAATCTGGAATGAAAATTTTCTGCTGCTTTCTCTCCCTCTTTGGACCCTCTATCTCCCGGTCTCTCGCTCAAGATCTTTCCCTGTGACTGCCAGAAACCACAATCATAAAATTATTAAAATGCTGTTTGGCTGCCATTAATCAGCGGTGGTGATAAATCCTTGTGTGGGAAGTGACAGAGCATTAGTAACATACCGCTTGGCCTCAAAGACAGAGAGTAATGAGCCACGAGCCGGACCGGGTCAATCATAAACTCATCAAATGCGTCATTTAATTTCTTCATTTAGACAAACACAATTTGTTTATGGGAAAGATATCAGGTGTTGTGGAATGAGAAACGGCGCTGAATCGCTGGTACATTAATCAGGGCTTGATTACATGCGACTCTGCGGTTGTTTATCCTAATTTCATTCATTTCCATCAACAAAGCAAACACAGACGAACACAGCCATTAGTGAGGGTTGGGGATGGCACAATTACAGCCTCATATTAAATAAAGTGATGATGAATGGCCCAATACAAACTAAAACAAAGGGGTTTTTATTACTTCAAATCCATCCCAGCCTCGCCTGCCTGTGTGTGTGTGTCTGAGAAGCCCCGCTGGTGTGAAAGAATAGAAGCCGTTTCAACTTTACCACCAGATGAAGACATATTGATGAGAAAAAAGAAAGACAAAACTTTTAGAGAAGTACTGACTAAATCAAAGTTGGTTACATATGGTAGCAAGTGGCCTTCATAGCAATAGCCTTATACATGAAAACGTCTTGCGGTTACATTTTTAATTGAAATCGGTGGGTGAGCTTGTGATTGAAGCAGCGAAACTTGCGACAGTAACACACATATATAATCCGTTTACATACAGCCACACAGACATTACTGAAGTATACACAAATACTGGATTGCATGTGTGTTCACGCAGACCCCCCACAGCAGCTGATAAAGATGAAAAAACTAACAGCAAAGTCTGATATTTTTTTCTTGATCATGCAAAGCTTAAAGAACTTAACCAGCATGTTTGCAGCCCATTGATCCAGTTTAACAAGAAGGCTACACAACTGCACAGGGTGTCCATGTTTTTCCTCCATTCTGTAGCCCAGTGCAGACTACCACCCAGAAAAACACCCACGATGGCTTTAAATTTAACTGTAAACCCAGCCTTGTGTATTTGTAAACTGGTGCATTGATTTACATACTATTATAATACTTAATCTTATTATTTACAAATATTTTACAAATCATGTCCACATTTTGTGGAATGCAAATTCATTTTTGAGCCTGTATCTACAACAAAACCTCTTGTTTCTTTAAAGATAAAACATGGAAGAGATCATGTGTTTTTCCTGATCTTCATTGGTTCACGTTATCGTATGTTTGAAAAGAGCTCAAACCAGCTGTTCCGCCTTATTTTCAGTCTTTTCTGCTAAGTTAACTTAGTGTAAATGTAAACCAGAAATATACAAGTGTGACATCAGTCTTCTCCTGCTCTTGTACATTAAGAGAACATCAAATCACGTGTAAATGTTCATGGATTAGTGATTGATGAGACATAACAGCAATCAGCTGAATTCTAGTTTTGTTAAATGACGTTTTTATCTTTGAAAAAAAGACGTACAAAGAACATTTGCAAAAGGGCTCTGAAAATTTGACTTCAGACTGCTGCAAGATTTATCAACTTTAAATTTGTATGGCATGTGTTTTCCACATATACTGACAATCAATCCATCTCAATTCCCCATAAAGCTGCTGTAAATCACATATTTTAGAAACAGGTCATTAAGGCTACATATCAACCTGGGCTCCAAATCAAAGTATTTTTGAGATTGTTGAACTGCTCAGATAAAACTGACATTTACAACCGGTGTCATTGCACAAAATCTTCAGATGGGTTAAAGACAACGTCCCTGCAGGTATCTCCGCTGTATTTGCACGCTCGCAAGCATCGCCATGGTTGACTGAGCAGAACTGATGTTGACTTGAGGACCTTTGTCCTCAAAGTAGCTAGATTTGTCACAAGGTATATCTACAAACAAAATATTTGGTTTGTGTGACACCAGTGATGTCAGACTGCTCTTTTTGCATCACAACATAATCAGCATGAATATTTCACTGAGTGAGAAAATGAATGTGGGATGTGAGAGCAAGCAAAAGGTGTGAACTGTGTGAGGGCCCCACTCAAGACACCTGGTGTGATCAATAATATGATTTTGATACAAAGATTTAAAAATCACGCCGTTATCGTATTTATCCATATATTAGTTATATCTGCCGGGTACCCAACTCTCCTCCCCCGGGAGGCAGGGGGGTTTAATGACTCCACTCCTATTTAGGGTCATAGGGGCTCAGCTGTCTTTTGACAAAAGTAGGGCTACACCCTGGACAGGTCTGGAGTCTATCCCCGGGTTATCAAATTTATAATGCGTCTTTTGTTTGTAAAATTAATAAATACGATCATCATTTCCGAAGTAATACAATACACCTAAACTATTTTAATAGACCTTACATTACTGTACTTACTGTACTACATGAAGCGCTGCACTGAGCCACAAATGTCTAAGCCACATCACTCGTGTGATTTGTCTGAATTTACATTTCCTCTGACTTAATGAAGCAGGGATATAGCGCAACAGCTGAGCAGTACATGTTGCCATCAGGAGACATAATGTGAGGTCTTGGACTCAATCATCAAGAAAATGCCTAAAACGCTGCCACTGCTTCTCCTTCTCCTCCAGTCTGTCACAGGATGGCCTGAGCATTCATTCACAGATTCTTCACTTCTGAATATCGACTTTTAGTGTGAAAGGAGGGCTGTGTTGTCCCAGCACGCACGTGGAAGGTAGGGAGCCATTGCATACAAAAACACACGCATATGCAACTGATTAACAACCACGAGCAAAGTAATAATCAATATATGATTGCAGAAGTGGCCGTGAAGCATAGTGTATTAGAGGGAGAGAGAGAGAGCGAGAGAGAGAAAAGTTTACAAATGCAAACTGGAGCCAAAAAAAATCAGATCTTTCAGGTCAACTTTCTAAAATAATGTATATATTTAAACCGTCTTCCCTTGAAAAGAATGATCAGCAATAGCCTGACTTGCAGCAATACATTTAAGATGCTGAGAATTCAATAACACAATTGTTTTACGGTGTCTTTATTCCCACCCATTTCTTTGCTCTGCATTCAGCTTTCCTCCGCAATCCTTTCCGAAAAGCAGTGCCTTCTAGTGGTCCAAGGTAATTAAATTACTTAGCAAAGTTTACTTAACAGTAAATGGTTAGCAAAATTTAAAGTGATTGCAAATTTACTTTCATTCCACTTCAATGGCTGGACTGTATAAAGCTCATCTGCAAATAATTAGCACACACATTTGCATCAAAATCGCTTAAACCATATGTTGCAAAATTATGGAATGCAGCAAATTAAAAATATTCTTTTTCTCAACATGCTGGGAGGAGAGAGAGAACGAGGGAGGAGGGAAAACGATCACCATGTGTCTACAAACACCAACAAGCAGAAAAATAAAATGGGGGCGGTGATTGGAGGTGCAAAAAAATGCTTACGTTTGGGTTTTAACGTACTCATAACGGCCTTTTAAAAGAGCTCACCAGATGCTGTTTGAAATCCTCCAACTGAAGAAAAACAAAGCTTTTTCTGTGTCTTTCTCGCCCGCTTTTCCTTACACACATGCACAGAATCAGAGCGGTTCCTCTTACGTGGTTCTATCTAGAACAGTATACAACGTTCCCTAAGGAAAGATAAGTTATGCAGTACATTCATTTGATAAGACGTGTCCTCAACCAAGACTGACTTCTAGTATTCACTTACTTAGCTAGTATTCCTAACTTAGCATTTACTTTAGTATTTTATTTGGAGTATTTTCTTTTGTAAAACCAACACTCTAAAATAAAAAAATTCAACTAATGCCTATAAAATAATATATTCCCACATGCAAAAGGCTGGAAGCAGAGAGCATTTGTAATATTTTAATTATCAAAAATAGCTTTAATAATGTTAATTTACTAACCAAGTACATTAATTAGATTAGCTGTCATTTATTTCCTTTACATGTTCCAACTGTGGAAGCAGAAAGTGATGTACGAAAGTCTTCAACCTGGACGTGGTGATTACAGAGGATATGTTTGACATCTTTTCATATGAGTTACTCTCGTCTTTCCTCCCATCTGATGTCAACTGAACAAATCAGCTTACTGTCTGAATGAGCACCCCGATGTTTGACTTTTTTTAAAAATCTTATTTTGCAGCAAAAGCCATCAGCAGTTTTATTATACTGGAGCTAAGTAACGCTGACATAGCACACTTAACGTGCCTGAAGTCTGAGCTACAGCTGTCACATGAACAGTAGGTGCAGTAGAAGTTGGTCTTAATTTGACATGAGAGCTGCTTTTCAGAGAAACTTCTTTAAACTGTCCTACTCTACAGCTTTCCTTGGAATAATAACTGCACCATGTCTGACTTGTATTTGTCTTGTTGACTGCAAATAACCTGGTTGTTAATCACCGCTGGACTCCTGGTCACTCCGTTAAAAAGGGCCACGCCCACAGACGCCCACGAATTGATCAGATACGATGAGGAAAGCGGCAAAACGAAAACCATCTATTCTCTCTTGTTGCCAGGCAGAGGTAACATTTTCAAAGAACTTGTTTATTTGAAAGCGGTTAAATTTATTATTTTGATTATGTAACTTAAAAAAGTGGCATCTGCAGTGTCCTAGACTAAAAAAAGCAACTACATTTTCCTTTGAGTCACACACACACACAATAACAAATGGCAGTAAAGAATATCTAAAGTTATTTTTTACATGTTATGTTTGATTTAAAAAGATTGCTTTATATTACATTAAAATAAAATAATTGCAAATAAAAAGAAAATAAATTAAAAGAAGACATAAAGCGCTTGACACCATGTTTTTAAATTGGACCTGTAATATACATCATCAGTGTGGAGCCGTGATGGGTTGGTGGTGGTGGGGGTCTAGCTTACTTGACGACAAAACAAGGCACAGGAGGACCTGTCTTTATTATACCCATAAAACAAACCAAAAATCAATTGTAAATAAACCTCTGATCCATGCTGTCCTTAGGTCACTCAGTCCTCCCGACAACCGACTGCCTCCTCTGAGCTGGAAAATATATTTCTCTTTGGAAAGAAGAACTTGTAGGTACAGATCACTACATTTCAAATACATAATTTCTTTAGATACAAATGCCCCTTTAAAATACAGACTTGTTTTGAGAAGCTATAGTCAAAAGGCTCTTAATACAAGTTAAAAAAAACCTGTCCATCCATCCATCCACCCATCCTTCCATCCATCCATCCGTCCACCCATCCATCCATCAATCAAACATTGTTTGGGTCTGAATTTGGATCCTATCTGAGTCCCACTTATCTCTCTTTGCCTCTCTCTCTCTGAGACATAATTACGAGCGTTGACTGGAACAGTGAGGTAATGGCACATAAATCCAACTGATCAATGGTTACAGAGTCTAAATTACAGGACAGGCCTGTGCCATTATCCTCCCAAAGGACAACAGGAGACGCATTCCTGCACAGATGCAAAGGCGGTTTCTGAAGACGTCCTTTAATCGTTTCATTTATGTGAATATGTAGGAAGCAAGGAAGCAACCCTGTTACTTCTTGGGCTTCCTGTTAGAATAAATCACAACAAAAGTCAACAAAAAGAATATCAATTTCTTTAATGCTGCTAATCTAGAATAATAAAAAAAAAAAGCTTGTTGTATTTGCTGATACAATGAGCTTCAAAGCAGTTTTTTTTAAATAGCTGAAATGTATGCACTGGCAAATTTTGCATATATAGCAGGCTGCGAGTGGTGTAAATCCAAAGTTGAGGAGCATTGTTTACACGCTTCTCTCTTCAAACTGTGTTAATATTTTAGACAATGCAATTTGTCAAATCATTAGTTTGACCTCCAACCTGTGACCCCTTTACTGCAAGATACCCCCTCTGGCCAGATGAGCAGAAAAAATAAATCTTAAAAAGAAAAAAAAAAAAAACATGAACATATTACATGCAGTATTTTACTATAACTGCTAATTATTAAGTAGTAACTCAACCTTTAAGGTGTTGTTTTCAAATAATGATTTGGTTTAAGAATACTTTTTAAAATGTAAGTCTTACCATGATGAAAAAAGTAATTGACTTGTAAAGACATTTTTTTATTTTGTTGAAAAAAAAAATAATAATAATATTGTGCAGCTGTGTTTTCCTTGTTTTGGCTCAAAAGCCCATTTCTCATGCCCTGCACTTTAGTGAAGTGAGCTGTTCCTGCAGTTACAGTAATAATACATTTACCAAGAGACACAAAACATATCATTTGTAGTAATTACTGGGTAATCCCCTCGTGTTTTGTCAAACAAAATTCCCTGTAACATAGGGCCACCACTAATACTGTTTGTGACAATCTCCTAAGTCATGCCGTATGAAAACACTGTATAAACACCACAATGATAGCAATATGAGGAGAAATATTGCATATTGCCTGGAATTCACTTACTAGCAAATCACCTCCTGCTGTGGTGAATGTTAGATCTAAAGAGATGACATTAAAGATATGAGAAATAAAGAACTGATGTGAAGAACTAGATCTTGTCTCAGTCTGTCGATGCCTGTTCATCTCTTATTCTCGCACAACAAAGGGTGGCAGCAACCTAAATGTGGCGCATTAGGCCTTTAGTTCCAGAGGGGGTAAGGTGACACCTTCTATGTATGTGGTCTGTTCAGTCCACATCTGTCAGGCCTTAGGGGGTGGGCTAGGGTGTTGGGAGGAATAGATGCAAAAGCACCATGAAGAGACAGGACAGAAGCAGATCGCTTGAGAGAATGAGCGGTTGTATGAGTTTGCTTCTCTTGGACTTGGGTGCAGCACGGTGCTGTTGAACTCGGCTCATCATTAAAACAAACAAAATCGAAAGAAAGGACGACGTACAAATAAGTACAGAATCAGACAAGCACTCGGTAACTTTGTACACAAAAACACAATTGCAATACAAGTTATTCAAATCCAGTCAGCTTTTCTTTTTTCTTTCCCACACAGCTTTATCTCTTTTTTTAATCTATTTGTTAATTTCAATTTTTTTCCTCTTTTTTTATTTTTCTCTTCAAGTCTCTTCAGACCTTTAGCACACAAATTCAGACAGAATGTCTGAACCCTTGCATTAAACCATCTCCTAGTTTTAAACATTATGAAATTAGAAAAAAAAAGTATAATTTTGTCCCTAAAACATCAGTTACCTGTCAATTGAAAAGAGGAAGTTAATTCAGACCAGTGAGGCCTTTCCAAGTTCAGGCCTCTGATGAGATCTTAAGGATTGTTTGTTTTGCTGCTGTCAAAGGTTCAAATAGTGAGAAGAAGGAGGTTTTGATGGCCTTTGGCCCTTAGGTCCTAAGTGGGTGTTCTGCAAACACTCCCTATTGACATGTGGATAAGTCGAGGCCCGCTGCCGTTCACAAAACTTATGCTCATTTGAGTGGAAATGGACACAGCTATGAAAAGATCCAAGACTCAAGAAATAAGATGAAAAGAAAATGGAATAATACACTAAATAAGGGTGTCATGGTTGCTGGGAGTGAGAAGAAAAGTATGCAAGACAGAAATAAAAGTATATGGAATTTTCTATTCTCTGAAAATGGGGAGATTGCAACAGCATATGTGATGTTAGTATTCAGTGTATGTGTGAAGAGTTGTGCAGGTGAATCCAGCCACTGATAAAACACTGCAATATAACAAAGAACCAAATTGCATCAATGACCAACAATGTAAGATGCTACAGAGACAAGATGACTCAAAGTTGTGTTCCTCTATAATGCAACCTGTATGCTGCCTGACAAAAGCCATCATAAGGTTTATCTGCTACGTGACTAAAGTATTAATGTTATTAACAATAAATAAAATGAGTGCTTAAGGTGTATATTTCCTATATGATATAGAAAACTGCTAGTACCAGCTATGATTAATAATTAACTAATAATAATTAACTAAAAAGTAATAATATTCTTTAAGAATCAAGATTTCTGAAGGATTATTATTATTACTAATATCTCTACTCAAAGATTTCCGCCTACATACAATAACAGCAGTACAGCCACTCTGAAAGACACATACAGTATCATTACAGTTGCTTATAAAAAAAGTGAAAATAATGTTATTACTAATGAATTTATAAGTAAGTAAGTACATCTTGGAAATATGGAGTTTACTGTGTGTGTGTGTGTGTGTGTGTGTGTGTGTGTGTGTGTGTGTGTGTGTGTGTGTGTGTGTGTGTGTGTGTGTATGATATATAGGCCAAGCAGGAAGTGACCCATAAACATATCCATCCAGCCCTTTCATTGGGAGCCAGTGTTACGCTTCTTATCCCTCCCCATCCCACACTATACACACACACACACACACACACACACACACACACACACACACACACACACACACACACACACACACACACACACACACACACACACACTACACACACTCAAAGCCCCCAGTGAGTGCTAAGATGGCCAGCGGGCCAGCCGAGGGGGCTCATTACAGGTCCACAGAGCCCCCCAACACAAAGGCCTGAGCCGCTTTAGCCATGGGATGATCTGCTCTCTACTGACTAGAGAGAGTCCATTGACTGACAAAAGGATGGAGGGGAAGGAGGGTTTGGGAGAGAAGGAGGTGGAAGAGATCGGAGAAGAGGAGAGGAGAGCCGCGGGCTTTAAGGATGTCAGGAGACCCCGAGAGAGAAAGCCTGGCGGGCTCACAGAGAGGAATGGAGGGAAGGAGGAGGAGGATGAGGCTTAAGCTTCATGGCTACGTCAGGACATTAACATTCACACAACCTCCCAACATCTGCTGCTTCCTTCTTACCCTCCATCCATATCTACCCTCTGCCCACTAACAACACTGGAACAAAGACAATAAGACAGAAAGTGAGAAGACGGATAGAAGGAGAGGGACAAGAGAAATAAATATGGGTGAGTGTGAGAAGAGATGCGAGATGAATTTAGCCGATTTGGCTGTAATACATTAAGCTTTTGCGTGCACAGTGCACTTCTGGAAAAAAAAAAAAAAGTCCATCCTTAAAATCTATGATTACACAAAAATGACATAAAATTGCAAAAACTCAAAGAATGAAAAAAGAAAGCTAAAGTTAAGTACCAACTATAAACCGCGTCATTTTACAGCAGGTCTTTAAGAGTGGCATGATCATGAGCACCCGAAGGCCTGATAGAAAGCAGCCTGGTTTCTGTGGTGACGGTCTTTGTCGGAACCATAAACCTGTTCTTCCTGAAGCCTCTACCAGAAAGAGAAAAACCAGAAATATGTCCACCACGTTAGTCCTGCGTCTGGCCCTGGGCCTGTGTCTGCATCAGTCTGACCCAACGCACTCAAAGCCACATGCTCAAATTCAGAAGAAGAAGAACATATACCAAGTTAAAACTGAGCCTTAAAAGAAAAACAAAAGCGCAAATGTAAAACTTTTTCAAGTCAATCGAAAGTATGATGCAGTATGTAAGATATACCTCACAAAACTCAGCTCAGAAAAAAAAAAAAAAAAAAAAAAAAAAAAAAGGATGGCACTGTTGTTTTCTGTGGCCTCCAGCAAAGCTGAACAAGTCTTAAGTGAGGCAAGTATTTAGCTGGCGGGTGCTTTATAGATGATGTATAGATGCCTGGTTCTTTCATATATTTCCTGTGGTGAAATTAGAGCTCTGAAGCTCTGTGTGTGTGTGTTTGAAATGGAGAGTGTATGTGTGTGTACGACTGTATACATGAAGACATCTCTCTCCACAGTCAATCTTTGCCTGTCACATCTGGCTCGCAACTCTACCTCTTGAATACACACTGGAATATATACAGCGTGTGCATAGTGACATCCATGACTTATGTACTGGGAGGAGTGTTTGAAATTAAGTTTCACTGAATATGGGCCTAGGAGCACTTAAAGTGGAGAGTGCGCATGCCTGCAGTTGGGAGTGTTGATAAGAGTGTGTGTGTGTGTGTGTGGGTGTGTGTGTGTGTGGGGGGCAAACATGAAACTTGGCAAAGGTTCTCCTAATTTTCTACTCATAGTGACTTTGCAATGAGATTTCATTTGTCACCACAACATCAACTACACACTGACTGACCAATACTGCCGTTCCAAGCCCAATACGGCTATTGTGTTTGAAAAGGTATGTAAACAGAGAACATGAGTGATTCGGAACAGTTGCACACCGATTTAGATGACCAAAATGAGTGAGTCAACAAAACAAGTGTTAGACCCTGGAAATAAGTGAACCACACTGTTTAAAAAAAAAAAAAAAAAAAAAAGCATTATTATCATCCACCTACCTGCTGCCTGCAGGACCAAATGCATTCGAACTTTGGCTTGTTCTGCTGGAGTCTGCAGGAAAGTGACGAAGAGACCATTAGGCAATAATATAGACATCATATCTTAATTAGGTTTTGCTATGATCAAATATTGGGAGAAGGAACTAAACAACTGGTCAAACAATTTTGTTGCCTGAGGAGATGTACATCAGCGCTGAATCAAATTAATAGCACAAACTCTTCTTTCTGGGATGCATTAAAACCAAGGCATAGTTAACAGTTAACAATGAACCACATAGACAGTTAGTTTGTCATATCTGACACTGCTGCATATGCATTTGCAGGAGATCACCCTGAGGAGTGCAAAACTTTGGTGAAGGACAGCATTTAAGGAAATCACAGCATAAGATTAATTTGCAGTAGCCACTTTCTTGCCACTTGAAGCGTCATTTACCCCCTGAAAAAGTATTTCTTAAATGATTTTCCCATTGCAAAGAGGAAGCACTGCAGACAGTGTAGCAAAACGGAAAAAATTTTAAAAATATAGCTTTGCCAAGACGTGCTATTTTTCATTTTCAGGGGGAAATCAAAGATGACCTCAAGCTTCAGGCTGAAAGAAATCATGCACCAAAATATATTTGCTACCCTTCATTTTCTGGGTTCCAGTCATTTTTAATGTACCATGGCTTCCACAGCTGGTTTTATTCCTGGTTCTGAGTTTATTAATGGGAGGGCAGGAGTAGGTAATGTGCTTAAAAAGCCAGGAGGTTATCAGAAATATCAACTTGGGGATTTATGCCATGGGAGATTTTTCTAAAAATCCCTTTGCCTTAATTTTTTAAAACAGCTGTCTCCTCCAGAAAGCGAGACATGGATAGTATGGTGATAATTGATTAGTGAGTCAAGTTTAAAATGTTGTTCTCATTATAATAATCACTGCCTCTTTCTCATATGCTGCTCGTGGTTCAGAGCAAAAAAAGGTTTTGAAATTAAAATGTCATTACGCTGAACAGAGCGGCCGTACCATGTGTCCCACGTGAAAATAAGAGTCCATCTTTGAATTCATTTGCATATTCAGGCCTAAATTTGACAAAAATCTACATAAATCAACACATTTTACTGGACATGTCAGGCAAAACGCTCCAACAACCAAGAGCTATGTTGCAATCTCAGGGTTTACAACCATGGGCTGTGATATTACTAGATTTTACAAATGTAAATGCGGTAGGGTACGCATCATTTGGTCATGTTTTTCCAGTGAGGATGGGAATGACAATTTGGGAAACGTGGCTAATGGGGACATGGTCTTTATGATACCGTTTTGAAACCCGAAGTCATGATCAAGTGGCGTCTGGTTATCTTAGCTCTGTGCCCTAATATGCTGGTAGGATTAAAAGTCATTATTATATCCATGTAGGTAGTAAATTATCAAACAAACTACTTTTTTATGTTTCCAAACAAGCTGGGCTAATGTGAGGTTGTGTTGGTTAAATATGAGACGACCCGTTATTCCAACGCGTTCCATAAGGAACCATCTAACCATTTAAATCGCCACTCTCCTCCAAGTCAGATCATTAAGCACAGGACTGACAACCGCCAAACTTACGCAACTTCTTCCATACTGTGTAATCTGGCGCTAAAATACATGCGTCCCTTAGGCTCAAATATATTTTACCCACGATAATGTTTAACTGCAACCACTAAAGTCAATGTACCCGTAAAATGTCCTCGGTGCACCGAGGGACAACTTCACCGAGTTACTAGTCTCGTCATCTGTAAAAACCCTACTGGTGGGGGGGGGGAGAAAAGAAAATATAGAAGGCAACATCTCTGACACACCAGGGAGATTCAATGAGGAAGAGAAGAAGAGAAATTTAGAGACAAAGAACAAGAGGGAAAGAAGTGAAAGGAGAAGAGAGAAAACAAAAGCTGCTGTAACAAGTCTTTGGAGAGTTGGATAAGAGGGCACAGAGAGCACTTTTTACAAAGATCACAGCCAAAGACTCACCATATTCCCCGTCCTGTTGTGTGCGTGCGTGCGTGCATCAGAAACATTTAATGGGCATGAACAGGGGAGGGACGTGTGCTTTGACAGCTGTATTGGGAGGAACAGCCCTTTTTCCTGCCATGCCTTCAAAAGGGCCTTGCTGTAATTCCAATATCACTGCTATTAGATTTGAGGGTCTTAATTGTCAAGAAAGAATGATCGCTACGACAGGGCACAGAGCTATAAAAGGCAAGTGCGCTACAGATTGCTCTCGGAGGGTTTTTGGAGCTGCTGTGGCAAAGCGGCCCTCGTTACCATGCAGCAGCAGAGACTGCATGTAGGATTAGAGAGAAATTAAATGCTAATGGGGATGGGATCTGAATCCGCTGCCTGGGAGCATCATTTAGACTACAGGGCCCGGGCGTCGCTGACAGGCAGCATTTCCTCCCTCCTCCACCTCCTCCTGCTCACACTGTGCTTCCTCCCACCATTCCATCTATTGAAACCCGACCCCACGCACAGCCCCCGTCCCCCCAAAAAAATCTGATTTATCAAACTGTAAACTTGTCACTTCGTAAAAATGTCACTTTTCGATGGCAGTCAGGGAAATATAATGACCCCCTTTAATGTAGTGATGTCAGGGCGCTGAATCCGAGATGGAACACATATCAAGGCGCGTCACAGACTGAGGAACACTAAATGCTACTTTGGTGTAAGTGTGCGTGCGTGTGAACCCCAGTAGAAGGTGACATGACGGATCACGCTCACACGGACTGGTACTGCTCGACAACCTAAATTACCAATCGCTGGAAAAGGGGAAGAAAATTCGCATATAAATGTAGGCATTCACATACACACACAGGATTACTCATTTTATCTGCCTTCATTAAAAACTGATTTGGACAGACCCCCCCCCCTCCAGTTTTTTTTTTTTTTTTTTTTAATATCTTTGCATATATAGAAATAGTTTTACAGCAAAAAGGAGGATTACATGTGGCACAATAAAAGTGCTGGGCAGGATTCAAACCCAGTTTAATGGTGTGAGCTTAGCCTGCTGAGCAATTACAATAAAACAGAAATCAGTCGTGGTGGAATCAGTCACTTGAAGCAGTAACACAACACATGTGTGCTGCACAATCATTTTAGTTACAGTTTATTACAACGCCCACCCAGTAATTACATTAGCATTTGTTTACATTGGCCTTGAGGCATATGCAAGTCCATGTATTGTAAATACGCACACAAACACACTCTTGCCTCTTTCTTAAGGGGTAATAAAATCCTGGATTACATTAGTGCTGCTACTGTAGCCTACACTGTCTGCCAGGGATGAATCCCCAAGCATCATGTTTGGTTTTTTTTTTTGTTTTTTTTTACAGTGTTAACCGGTAAAGTCAAGGCAACTGTTTTCTAATAATGACAGCTGAAGAGTAAACTGTCTGAGTGGTAAATATGCCTGGCAGTTTAGCAGGAAGTTTAAAAGCCGTTTTGTGTCCAGTGTGATCCTACACTGACCTGCGATAAATGCTAAAGAAACAGAGGGAACATTCACAAAGCAGAAACTGTGCCCTGCCAACTAAACGGAGGCCAAAAGAATCACAAGAGTAATTTATGTTATATAAAAGGTACATACAAGTCACAAGTACACTGCATCACGTTTTCTCATAGCCACAAACTACCCTTTCATTTTAATTCACACATGCATGCCTGCTCTCTCTTGGTGTAATTCATTAGTAAACAATAAAAAGGTATCAACTGTGTTCCCCGGAGGCTGGTATGTGCCTCCCTTTCCACTGGGAGGTAGGCACCCGCTGCAACTGAAGTGCATGTGCTTCTCAATTATATCTGTGAGTTTCTAACACACACAAACAGACATGAAACACTGTGAAGGAGAGATTGTAGAGAAGGTATGTGCATGCAGGGAAGTAGTGTGACTTAAATAATCACCGATTTACTCACAGAACGCTTTAAATTATCATGTGTGGAAAACGGAAAAAGACAGAATGGAGGGGAAAAAAAAGATAAAATGGGCAAAAGTTCCTTATTTTTATGTCACATAAAAAGAGAGAGAGGGAGTATAAAACAAAAGAAATGGCTTATATAAGCAGCAATAAAAGATTTATAGACTTCTTCTGTTTAATGGTGTTACGTTACAAAGCAATTCATAGGGTAAAAGGGCTTCACTTATATTCTGCACTGCTGTTAACCTGAGAAAAGAACCAAGTGCTTTCCATTAACCGTTTCACGTGCCTGCGCACACACACACGCATTAGCCTGACTTTACCTACTTATCCATGGGAACAAATATAATCAAACACAAGTAAATTTTATACCAAGATGACACTATAATGGGCCACACTCAGGTAGTGTTGGGTCGAGATGGGGCAAAGAGCTATGATCATGAAAATACAGGACATCTTCTGACAACGTCTTCTGGGTGTAAATCAAAAGCTTCATTCTTGGTTTTAAAAGAGTCAGAGTTGTTGACAAATATTTTGAATCCAAGAAAAGCAAATTAAGAAAATTTATATGAAAATGTTACACATATGATACAACAGTTGTTTACAAAATGTTGAAAGACTGAGAACTATGTAGTGATTTGTACTTCCGCGGAGTTAAACCATTTTTCAGTGTTTATTTTTATAGAAGATAAAGTTTTTAATGAAAGTTAAGTCAGTTCTGCTCCTCATAGCGTAATGTTATGACTGGGATTTATATATGACATGCAGCTAGCCTCTATTGTTTGCAACATTAGAGATAATTAAGTGCAATTTATGGTTCTAGGTACTACGCTCATATCATATGTACGGGACCATGCAGTTGTTGGTTTCTGTTGTCCTTAATATCGCTCCGTTTTGCACAACTAGGTGATGATGTGGGGTTTGTCTGCGACTCTGTAGCTGAGCTGAGTGCTAAGCTTCCTTTTGTTTACTTCTTTTATGTAGCTTTGACATCAGAACACAGCAAATGGTATGAGTTGAAGCTGATAAATGTCGTGTAACAGACATTTTTACCGACACTGTGGCAATCTATCTTTCCAGCTTCAGATTAACAAAGAAGAAGAAACAGGAGTGAGAAATAAATAGAAGGAAATACTCTGCTTCCCAGCACACCAATCACATTTGTTGCAGATGCATCAGCTGCATTCGTAGTAACATTTCTGAAGCGGTACATTTCAGGCTATCGTGGAGGTTACGGCGCAGGGTTCTCCACTACGGTGGACATATGTCATTGGGTCAACGTAGAAGCATAGACAAGTTGCTATAGCAACAGTGTTGTAACTGAAATATGCAAATGTGCATTTAACATGCTGTCCAAGTTCACTCTTGTTTGGGCTCTAACTCGGTCAAATGTAACCAATCATTGTGTCAAATTAAATTTAAATATTTTAATGTGAAATAAAGTCATTTGTGCTGCTTTAAGCTTGACTGACATGTGTCTGTCGGTGTCCTCAGAAGAAGAGAATACTGATTTTGGATCCCAGGGTATTATAAAGTACATGGCCGTTGTTTTAATCATTCATATTTGGCTGAGTGGTTAACTACGCAATTTTCAATAAACTCACATATATAACGGTTATTGCAAAGTAAAGAAGATTCAAACACAAAACACACTCCTGGCACATCTATCACCTCCCTCGCTAATGTTTTGTTGCAGAACGTATGTTAACAATGCAAGCGTTTAAAAGTTCCATGTAATCATCTATCAGACCATTTTCACTCATTGCAGTAATTTATATTAAGCTCGCTGATTTTTTTTTTTTCAGTTGTATGATGAGCTACAAAAGTAGTTGCAGTTTTGCCAATTTATGTTGATTGTTCAACAGTGGTGCCCTTAATCTTCAGTCATGGAGCCCAACCCGTTTAGTGGGCACAAGCGGGACAAGCTGGAAAACCCCACGCTCCTCAGGTGTCAGTGTTCTCTCCATAATCCAAAGTGTAAATGGGTTCATTCTCAGCAACTGAAAATATGTTTCCAATTTTATGACTAAAAGCATCACCACTGGGTGAATCAAGTGGAAGCTGGTTTTTAATGCATTATAACAATCTTCTGTTTATTTATTTATTTAGTTATTTGTTCCCTTTTGTTTGATGAACCACTTGAAAATCATCAGCAATGTAAAAATAATTCTGTTCATTCACATCAAGGGGCAATTTTTATTTGTTATATCTGTTTCGCACTATTTCAACAGACTTTTTTTTGGGGGGGGGGGGTTCTGTTTCTCTAAAACTGATATTTTTTTTTGCCTTTTAATAAATGCAAGTTTATGTGAATGTGCGAAAAAGCAAGTACATAAAGTGTAAATCTCCCCTGTTTTCTTTTCCTGTAGTCGCAGAGACCATCAGATAAGCATTTTCAAACGTGCATAACAACACCCTGCATATTTGTCAGTGTTGGCATAATGATAATGAATGATAAGAACTTAACTGCCGTTGTAAGTATGGCCATGAATTCCCGTCATACACGTACACACAGTGTTATCAGCTACAAGCTCTTTGCTTCTCCCAGTCATATTTTATAGGAAAAACACTTAAAAACAAAGAGACACCCATAGATGTTTGACTCTGGCTAACCTTTGCCCTAAACATGACAGGAAATCCAGCAACGCTCACAGTGAACCCCCAGCTCGTTCCGTTACCTCATCACACTGATGACGGATGTGCTGAGACAGGGTTCACTGAGCTAAGTGCCCACTGTCTGTTCCATTAGTCAAAAATAAACACATCCCATTAGAAAAATAAATTAGCCTCACTCCGCTTGGTAAAGACAATGCAACTCTGAGTATAATGAGCATACAGGAAGCTACATCTATTTGTAGTCTCACTTTGCTCAAGCAAAGCACGGTGGGAGTCTGAGCACACAGAGATAGCCAGAAGAAGAGTCAGACGAGCCATGAGTGGTCGTACTGTGGTCAGACTTTTTTATTTATTTATGAGTGGGGAACTAAAACAGAAGAAAACCCCACACAACGTCAAACTGGTAAGCGTACCAAGCAGCTCTGCAAATGTAAAAAGCACTTTCAGGCAGCATAAGAAACGGTGGTAGTCAAACTGAGGTCCGGGAGACCGAGAGACAGGCTCCTTCAGAAAGGGAAATCCTACCACACCTGTGTGACTGCAGAAGGCCAAGTGGTGGCGCTGCACTGTTCATATACAGCAGACACGGCAGAAAAAAAAATATCAGCACTGAAGACAAACAGAAGATTTTCAACAGCATGCTGATCCAAAACACAACATCCGAAATGGACTGCTGCTCAGTGCATTACAGTTGATGAGTTTTCCACAGCCCCCCGCCTTCATTAATAATGTGTGGACAAACCTCAGTGGAGCGCTGCCTTCAAGATGACTCCACAGAACTCAGATCAACTCAAATAAGCAGGCAAAAACATCCCCAAACAGGAACTGAAGAACACTTTGCTGGTTAGTGACTATTGCCAAAGAAGTACAAGTACCAAGTACAAGCCAAAGCTTTACTTTGCAACTTTTTTTCTTTATTTTTTTTATAACTGTAAAAGATGGTTGTAAATAAACAGAAACTCTGTTTTTTTTATTTTAAAATATAATTTTTAGTTGTCAACTTTGTACCTTTTAGAAATCAGGTCAGCAATTATTCATCAGCTATTCAGCAATTTTGGTGCAACTTTTGCAGTTCACTCAGCACGTGCAACATGTGTCTACACATTTGATTTTTAAAGTTCATTTCACCTACAGTAGATGAACAGCCACATGGAAGTTCCCTGAGTGAGATAATTATTCACGGTCCTTTGTAACCGTCAAAGTTAATTTCCAATGAAGTTGGAAGAGGTAGTCACAGGCACTCAAGAGCAACAATGATTTTGTCATTCACTGTCATTCAGTCGTGTCAACATTCATCTATTACGTTAAACTGATTACCAGTTTTCAAGCTATTAGAAGTCTTTATGTTCTTGTCCTTGAGACGAGCGCCGTGATTTCAGACCAGTATCTTATCGATGTCCTCTGCTCTTTTATCTTTTTCTCAGAAAAACTTCCAACAGTCAATTTTCCCAAAAGATAAATAAATAAATAAATAAATAAAAAATATTTTTTTCTGACTGCCCACACAGAGAAACGGAGATAAAACATTCTGGCTTTAGAGAGTCTCTGGGACCGTTGTTTTCTGCTTCCCATTTCCTACTGAAAAAGCCAGGAACATAATAACATATTAGTGAAATGTGGGCTTGAGTAAACTCACCTTACGTTTCAAATTTCTTTAAAGAAAGTATCTTGTGAAAAAAAAGGCATCAGCGACATCATCTGTCCATCGACTTTATCATTAATCCTAATTGTGCCCCTGTAACCATCATTTTATGTCAATAAACTGTTTCAATAAACACACAAATACACACCGCCCACCACAACTAACTCCCTTTATCCTACAGTTGATATGCTCAATATTCATCTCATTATATTTTTAAAGTCTTCATCTGTTTCCATTTTCTTTCATTTGTTGAATTTGGCTCGGGCTTCCTCTGCCGCTCCTCTTCCTCTCCCCCCCACCCTCCCCCTCCTAAACAAACACAGAGATATATCCCATATCCAAAAGAGGACAGGGGAAAACAGAGCCCCTAGAAAATGCAATATTTCTGTTTTTAATATCGAGGTCTATAAGATCAGGGCAGAGATGGGGTTCCATGGCAATATGTTTATTTATATATTCTTTAAGAGGAAAAAAACTCTGTCTATCAGCGTATGAATTTTGGGGCCTTATCCACTGTATCTGAGCTCATCTTATATGAAAAATAATGTTGTGTATGGCCACACTTTTATATATAATGGCAATATGGGATCAGGGCTCTTTTACAATGTGCCATACTTCAGGCTAAGGCTAACAGCATTTTATGACCCGCCAGCAGTTCATCTTCATGTCTCAGGCAGGCAGGAGCACTGCATAATAATGTCGTTTCCTGCCCCCAAATGCTATTTCACAGGCCGGGGCTCATTTCTCAAACTTCACCACTTTTACAATTTTCTAAACTTTTATTCCCGTCATTATTACCAACAAGATTTCATTACGTATTTAGAATGTAAACAAGTCTGAGTAATGACACTCCCCCGTCTCCCTGGAATCATTCCCGTTGATAGCTTTGCTGCCGTCGCTGGTGCACGTATTCGTACAGACACAAACGTACGTACACACACACACACACACACACACACACACACACACACACTGAAGCAGGCACATGCATACAAATTCACAAAGCGCCACGCACTCTGGTTTCATACATACAAAAACCATGCATGCATACACTCACATAAACTTTCCCCATACAAGAAACATGTCAAAGACACTCATTTACTACCCCAGTTGTATGTCTCTGTGCGTCTGTTCTTCTGTGTGTGAGAGAGTGTACGGATGCGCATGCATGTATGTGTTTCTGATAAAGGGGGAGTTGGTGGGGGTAAAGGGGGCGGGAGAGAAAGAGAGAGTTTTATACTCATCTCACATAAATCATGTAGAAGAAAAATGAGCAAATGTGCAGGCTAACTCATCTTCTCCCCATCCGGAGAAAATGAAATTCACTGGAATACCTATCAAAACTGCAATCATCCAGAGATAATATCTTCTTTGGTCTATCTGCACTTTCCGATTTAATTTCCTCCATGCCCTTGACATCAAGCGATACCATTAAGATGAAGCACATACAGTAAGGGAGTAGTTCTCACGTTTTGATATATGAGATCACAGCATTTAATGTAATATCATCATTTGAAAATTAATGCAATCTTTCTTTTGTTTAGGGATGCTTCTTTTTTGGAAAATACTCAAGCAAGCCTCGGTGAGACAGGGCGACAAGCATGGAGAGCCAGAAAAAAACCCAATCCATATGAAAGAAGAAAGAAAGGAAAAAAAAGTTGATGTTTTGTATATTGTGGAGCTGCCCCCGTCTTGTTTTGAGCAAGAATGGCATGCAATTATGTCTGGGTCTGCCCCAAGTCAAAGGTCACTCAAATTACTCCATCATTTAGCTGCAACGTCAAGATGAGAGAAAAAGAGAGCAACACCCCCCACCCCCACCCCACTCCCTCCCTCCACCCACCCATCCTCTTTTGCTTCCACATATTCCAAACACCCATCGCCACATCAAATATCATGACATCATTAGTGTAATAAGCATGGAAATCTGTTTGCAGATTACCATCACACACCCCCAACCACCACCAGTCCCCCTCCTTTATCTGTCCAAAATCTTTCTATCTGAGCCGTTTTCACATCTTTATCCTATGAAATCATATTGGAGACAAAGAAAGCCACAGACAAAGAAATACAAGAGTGCAATAACAAGAAAGTGCTTGTGAGATATTTGAAGTCTGACAACAAATCCAAAACATGGAATGAAACAATTACAGTTTAGAGTTATATAATGTGAGCTCTGAACTCCTCATACTCTTGTGTTATGCATTATGACTATCCTTAGTCAACCAAGTACTATAACTACCATATTAGGTCAAGTCAGGTTTGTTACGCAGTTGATGTGCAAGTGTGTTGTCCTGGCTACAGCTGTTGGTGCCTGTCTGTCAGCAGAACGACCAGGATATTTGCCTCAGTAAACTCTTCAACTCACCAAGGGACACTCGGACATCAGCCATCCCCGAAATGAGCCATGTGGCGAAGAGCCTGGTGACATGCCAAATATAGTAGACTTCTGTTTCTAAGTGATGTGAAAACTAGCTTTTTGTGATCCAGGGTATCTCAGAGCTGCTTCCTAATTTAGAAAATCCAAAGTTATGGGGTGCTTGCTTAATTGGATGAGTAGGTGCCTCATGTATTGGATGAGTGGGCGCCTTTAGAGGCTAAAAGTAGTTCTTGCAGCCAGCCCGGGTTCCAGTTCCAGCCTGTGGTTCTTTGCTGCACGCTGTCTTCCTCGTCTCAGCCTATTTCTTGCATTTCTTTTCACTTTTAAATGAAAGATACTAGTGCAAAAACAATTCTTTATGAAAATAGAGAAACAAATCCCAAGATCTGGTTGTTTTTCTGTTTGATCTCTTGCGCTTTTAAACATAACATGCAGTTAATTGCATTATGCTATATTTTTAAAAGAATGTTTAAAAATAACAATTCCATGGTAAAACTTTGCATCCGACTTTGTACATCTTTCCCAAAGGGAAAAGATCATACCATTTCTGTAGCGACACTACTGACACTGTTCTCTGTGAATCTGACCTCAACTTGACCTGCAACCGTGGACTGACCTGTAAAACGGCCTTCACCGTGATGACCTAATCAACTATTCCCTCCCAGGACCGATGACGCTTCTTCTCTTTCTTCCCCTCTTCCTCCACTACCCCTCCTCTTCTTCTATCCTTCCCCAGGCACTGTGTGCGGTAGAATGATGGGTACAGCTGCTGATTGAGCCAGCAATCCTGATGAGGCTGATTCCTCATGTATTGACTGAGCTGCTGGCTTTCTTCTACTCTGCTCTTAAAAAGCTGTGCATCTGGACTGATTAGCTGCTATAGGCCACCTCTTTCCCCAATCGCATCATTTCTCCCCAAGCAAGAAATCCGACTTGGATGCTGCTTGTGTATGTGTTCAAGTGTGTATTTTCTTGGATGTGTACGTGTGTGTACAAAAGCAGGAAAATAACGCAGAGCGCTGGGAGCAATTAACTTCAGTCTCTCCCTCTTCATTGCTACTGATCGTGTTTAGTTAATCTGCTGAAATATGAAAACAAAACAAAAAGAACACTAAAACAAACCTCAGACCGCACAGATCTTAATTGCCCACCAATTACTTCACCAGAAATGCGCTCATACAGTTAACAGGAGAGAGAAACTTTAAAATTCACCATGACAAATCAAGCACCAGATTGTTATGACCAAAGCATTAACAGTGGAAAAAACAACCACTGCAAATTATTTCCAGTAATATTGAGAAATAATTTTCAATTTTTAGACAAATGAAAAGTCACCCTTCAAAGAGGGGAAAGATTGCTTTTAGCTGGTGACAACATAGTTACGTGACAAAATGGTTGATGCACCAATCTTAAGAGCAGTAGATCAACATAGTTATAAATGTCTGTTTAGAAATCTACAGGGATATGCATGTGCAGAGAGAAACTACTTTCCGAACAACCCTGCAACTTTACCTCAGAGGGAGATGAGCTCCATTATTTACAGTTCCCTGTTCCGAATCGTAATCAGAGTCTTGCAGTCCCCAGGCAGCCGCCTACTGGGGTGCAATCTCCCCATAAGTATAAACACACCCATAAATTTACACAATCTGTATTCAAACATTCAAATTTCCTGAGACATATATACCAAAAAATGCGCTGGTAAATACACAAATGTGTTTGTGTGGGTGTCTTTCTCTCGCAAAAATGTGCAATGTTTAATTCCATAGCCATCCTGATGAGAATAAAGACAGAGCAGAGACAAATAATTAAATGCAATATGCTATAACCAGCCCCTGTGGGACGCTTGATTAAGAAAGTGTTCATGTGTGTAATTTTTCATCTAGTTCGCAGTACAAAACTGTGAACTGAAACATGCTCATATGTACAACCCAAAATCTGAAATGTTGGGACAATGAGACAGTACATTTTATCTTTACTGTTGCTTTTTCTCAACATGAATATAAATATATGTTTGCACAATACTTGCAACAGTTTCCCATTCAAAAATAAATGAATAAATAAAAAAACAAAAACAAATAAAAAACCAATAGTAAAGGGTTGACTACTTGTCAAAGTTCAGATGCCTTCCCAAAACACATAAAAACATTCTGGTAACCACCCAATACCAGCCCAGATGCAGGTTTTGAACCTTTTTTTGATAACAGTCCTATTGGTCTTTTTCATCTTATTTTTGGTGCACATGACATCCATTGCTCCCAAAAAATCTTTTTTTCCCCAAATGAGCTGGGATACGGAGCCGTCTCGCTGTACTACAAGTTTTCACTGCCCACATAACTGTTTGCATACAAATAAAAGCCACTGTGAATGTAAGCATCACTGTGAGGAGACTGTTGAACACTTTGGGGCAGTTCTGCTAATGATGGTTTGTGATCACATGCTTGATCGGATATTAATTCTGCTCCTGTGTGAGTTAGATCATTGTTCAAAAGAAAGTTTGCTCTATGTTTATCTACTACTCTTCTGTACAGCTAATTAGGAAGAGTACATACATTATTGTGTAACTCCCCTTCAAGGGGGAAAACAGTAATGCTGCAGAACAGGAAAGTACTCGCAGAGACATTTGTCTGAAATGTATACTGCTCCAGAAGTGCTTTCATCTACTCCAAATTACTTTGCATTCCTCCACATGCAAAAGGGAAGAAGACTCATCTCAACATGACATACAGGCTCTTATATTGTTTACATAAATATAACTGCCCATACACATATTGATTGATGCTGTTTATATATCAAACCCTCTCTTGAATAATTCAAACAATATTTTATGAAGGAGTACATCAATCTCACCTGTAGGCGAGCTTTCTGACTGTTCCAAACACAAAGTAGACCACTGCTGTAAAAAAAAAAAAAAAAAAGCGATGCAAAAAAAGGAAGCACACCCTCTTTCAGTTCTGAGGTTTAACATACTGTATCAGCTGATTAGAATTTAGGCCCTTACAAGATCTTAAATATTGGGAAATATAACCTTAAATAACAACATATAAATTATATATGGGATTATATATGGAAAGGGACTTTCTCTTGTAATCCTTTTAAACCAGCCAAACTTTTTATTTTTTTGGTATTGTCCTTTAATGACAGTAAAAATTGAGGTTTATAGAGTAATATTTGAGCTTCTGGATTTCTTTCAGTTTTAGTTTGTACAACCAACACTAGGTTGATGTTTAGCAAAAATTGCCCCAATATCCTCATTGCTGATGTCATTTTTCATTGGCATTATGTTAATCTGAACCTTAAATGTTCCAGATCAGTAAATGCCTAAAACCTCTACTAAAAGAGGTGCTGATGATCAATTAATCACATTAAGCACTCCATTAAGCACCTGACTGGAGAGCAATTCTGATGAAAGCATTAAACTTGTATTTATCTTTTCAACACATTCAATCTGAATTTTTGGCTTAGTTTTTGATTATTAATAACTCTGTCACACATTTCAGGTGTTGCTTTTTACCTGAGATTCTTTGAGGTTATTCCTAAGGCCTGGTTAGACCAGGTGATTTCTAACATGACCTTTGACTCCAGAGGGTGTAATTTCTCTATCACACAGCTGTATATTAGAAAATACCAATTCTGTTTAATTCATAACAATTAATTTTACTTCAAAAGCACCAACACCAACGAAGTAATCTCAAAGTACTTCACAGACAAAGCATGGAAAGTTTATAAAATTGAAAACAGCTCAAATTAAAGTTGTGAACTCTACAAGCAACAGCATAAAGGAACACTGCTGCAACTGTACTCTACAATGTTTAAATTAGGTTTCAACTTTATGAGATCTGCTGCACAAAAAGAGTGGAGAAATACTAAGAATGGTTTGAATTTCGAGGTCAGACATTTATGTGTCATATTCAGGGTCATTTGCGTAACGCGTGGCGGGGCGAGGGTCATTTGCGTAGGGAAGTGGGAACTGCAGTTTAGTATGCAGGGAGGCAAAGGAGGGAGGGCATGTGACATCCACAGAGAGCTGGGACCCTCACTGACCCCTGTATATAATTCATTCCCTGGAATATGGGGCACATCAAACCTTGGTTTCTTCCCACCCAAAAAGAGGAGAGAAAACCTTTCCACTTTGTTGCACGGCACTCTGACCCCGTATTAAAGCAAGTAGCGAGAGAAACCCGGGAAACGTTGGTTATTAAATTTTCAGGGGTGTCCCGGGAGAGCGTTTCCAGCTGGTCCGCAATTCATGGATAGAAGAAAACTGAGGAAAGGCCCATGCTGACAGTAGGAGCGATAGGGGAGAGAAGACGGGGAGTCGACGTGAGAATAAAGCTTGGAGAAAAGAAAAAAAAAAAAGACAAAACAACTCCTTTCATCCAAGAATGTGCAAACAGGTATGCACAAAAGCAAAACCACACTAACATACACAACTAGCTGCTAAAATGAGGGTGTGTGTTGCAGCAAAATTGAGGATAAATGAAATGTTAATATGAAAGCTGGACCAGGCCCTATGGGAAGCACTATCCTCAATCTGCCCCTGTTTTCTCTGTCTCTCTCCCCATGCCTGTGAGCTGCAGGTATTCGGCTCCAAATGCAGCAGTTTCATTAAGAATGCAGATATCAAAGTGTGGAGGTGTGTGTCTGTATGTGTGTAGAATAAAACTTACCAGATGTTCTAATCTGGCTTTGATGTTCTCGGTGTCCCTAAAACACAACACAGTTAACACACTGTAAATAAAGTGCCATTGCAAAAAAGTAATTCATAACTTAATTTTTCAATGTGTGTGTGTGTGTGTGTGTGTGCACACACACACACACACACACACACACACACACACACACACACACACACACACACACACACACACACACACACACACAGATAATGTCCCAGGGGCTGTAACAAATTCATTTCTCAAGTTTTTAAAACGTTAAAATGGAAAACCTTATTTGGCCGATTCTGAGTAACTTGTTAATTGCTGACTTCTTTTTCAGTTTTTTTTAAACCAATAATTCTTCAATTCATTTTTAGTTTCAGCTAAATAATTTTAATATGCAAAACTAAAGAAAGATTCCATCTCAGCATTTCAATATCAAAAAGTTATACGTTAAATCTTTCTGCATCAATGAACAGCCCAATAAAGCAAAAGAAGCCTTTTTTTGACAATATCTTTCTGTTCATAAACTAATCAAGTTATAATTAGTGTGATATAATAATTAAGAAAGCTATAAAAAAATCTAAACTATAATCAGAGAAAATTATCTTGATGACATCTAACAGGTTTTCTTATTTAAAAGGAAATAAACACACTGAGGAGTTTTCCAATTTCTTAGCCTTAAAGACTGAAATGCTGAGAGAATTTCCATACTTTTGCATCCAAACCAGACAGAGGTTAACTAATATTGTCACTGCAGTGCTAGCAGTCATAATAATAATTTATGACTACAAAGAAAGAACTGGGAGCTTATTATCAGTGAATTAATAAAAAATGTGTATATAATTATTAGGGTAGCAACTGCAGAGAGGCAAGCTGAGGAAGTGGTGGAGGAATGGGGAGCAGCAAAAAAAAAAAAAAAAAAAAAAAAAAAACAGAGCAAATTGGCAGTAAATAATAGATGCTATTTTGGCACATTTCAAATTTGCAGCAGTGGAAATCAAAAGATCAAGAGAACACAAATAGACCCCCGTCTCCAGTCCCTGCACCCCTCATCCAACTCTGGCCTCCATTACTGACAACTCCACCCAGGCTGTGGCGATGTGGTGTGATGCCTCTGTGTGTGTGTGTGTGTGTGTGTGTGTGTGTGTGTGTGTGCTGGGATGGAAGAAGCTTTATCGACAGGCTTCAGTTGCTAATGCAGCTGGCAGAATCGCAGGGTAAATCTACACCATCTCTAAAATTACATACTGTCTAATCTATCCCACTTTCCAACTCCCTATCCCTCTGTTCTTCTATCCATCTTCCCATCCATCTTTCCATCTATCCATTCATCAGGCCATGTCCCGTGGGCAGTGTGACCACAAAGCTACCCCAAATCATCCATCGTTTTTGTTTTTTAACTAATGATATGAAAGAGTCAAACAGTCAAACAGTCAAACATGAAAATTTTAAAAAGTAAAAAAAAAAAAACAAAAAAAACAGGAGCGAGGAAAAAGTCTTAAAGAAATTAAGATTACTTGTTTATTCTGTGCTTTGTCAGTGAGTCACAAGCAGACAAGTCAACCACTTACGGCAAACTTCATCTAGCTGTAATTACATTACATTCTGACAAACACCCCGCCACATTCATTATACATGACGGGCAACCGGCAACCAGACAGCAAGACATTTGTTACCGTGGTGACAGTGTGTGTAATCCGCTAATGAAGCACAATTAGCGAGAAACAATCTAACACAGGGGAGACGCAGCGCTCAATCCCTCCTCCTCCAGTCATTGCCTTTATTTTTTTCCCTTCTCATCTCATCTCATCTCTAACGGTCCTTTTCATAACCTCATCTGTTTTCCTCTGTTTCATTTTTTCTGATTCAACCTTTATTAAGCTGTTCACATTCATTTAATCGCCTGCTCTTTTATCTGTTGTTCTGACTTCATCAAGGGCAAACTGTCCAGCGCTGTCCGCACCAGGGCTGAATGCATTGCCATTAGACACATGGAGCTCTCCCTCTCTCTCTCTCTCTCTCTCTAACACACACAGACCCACACACACACGCACGCGTGCACACACACAAACCATTTTACATCCTCATCTCTTTTCAAAACATCATATAATCTGCTGTGGTCTTCAGGGGCTGAGTTTTCCTTTTCTCCCATCTCTATCTTCACTTCCTCTCTCCGTACAGTGTGCCTTCAACACAGAGGCAGCATCGATTTCTGAATTACGCCACAATATTAAATAATTAATATACTTGCCATGATTGATGTTTTGCATTAGGCCAATATTAGGTTATCAATCAAAATCCACTTGGTTTAATGTAATAATATTGAAAATGTGTCAGTGCCTGTTCATCCAATTTGTAGTGGAGGCAAGCCAGATAGTAATGGTTGTGTAGCACAAGGCCTCAGAGACACTATGGCCTGCTTACAACATCCACAGGAGCACATTATAGCCCCGGCACACAGCGGGAGACAGAGGGAGGGGAGCAGCGGGAAGGGAGATGAAGTGCAGAAGTGGAAAGACAAGGATGAAGCAGACACAAAGTGATTTGTGATACCTCAGGACAGACATGGCATATCGAAAAGGTATTGCAGTCACGTGATACATTTATGTTGGACTTTTGTCATGAAATTAAACTAATAGCATATTAAAAACACTTCATTTCTATACAGTAACAATACATAATTCAGCATGTAATAGAATATAATGTTGCAGGTTATAACTGCAGTGTACTAATGATATAGCTCAGCTTTAAAGGTTTGCGGTTACTTTTTGGCCAGTCTTCTTCTGCTATACTAAACTCCGAATTGTTTTCCAAATGCAAACCGCTCTGGACATGTCTGCTAAAAGAAGGGAATGTCAAACAACTTAGTAATGACTTCAAATGGAAAACATGTTAAAGTGCTTTTTAACACCAAGCAAGCGAGTGAATTAAATCACTAATGATAAGAACAATGGCTTTGTTGTTTTGAACTGTTCCAGTGAAGGAAAACAACTATTTTTTTGTGACAGTGTCAAAGACGTGATGAAGTTTTCTGAGATATCACCAAGTTTTCATGAACTTGTAAACCGTGGCAACATTTTAACTTAACTTAACTGATCCTGAAAAATTGTGGGACTTAAAAGTTGTGATTTTTAGGTCCTATTCAGACTCGTCCTGACAAGTCCAATCACAAGAGGCCAGAGCTTACTGCGCAGGTTCACAATTGACATTAAAATATCAACTCAAACGCATCTTGAATGATCAAATCTGACTTTACAACTTTATACCCAAACAAACATATAGATTACTTTTGCTTGCAAATACCAAGCTCAGTGGTATTTTTTTAATAAAGCAGCAACTGGAGTTAAGTAGGTGCAACTTTCACTTCAAAAAATAAATAAATAAAAAAATAAATAAAAACCAAAAAAGCTTTATTGCTGTCACTCATGCAGAACAAAGGTAATCATGACAGCTAATACTGTTTATTGAGTGGCCTCTGAATCTATTAACGGATGCTTTTGTGTTTGAAATATGAAGTAAATGTGGCAGGTGTGACT